>CM060686.1:46750000-48057500 GCA_030686995.1 Artemisia argyi
GTACATATCATTACCACTGCTGCAGGATAATTGTTAGGAAACGTGTGTATAGATAAGTATAGAAAAGATCTTGTAAATATTCTATTATTCTATGCTTATACTTATCTTGTAAAGGACTCCTTGTGTCCTATAAAATGAGGTCCTAGGTTTAGGTTATGCACGTATCAATTCATAGAGCTTCAAGTTGTAAACCTAGTGATATTCTAGATCACTCGTATAATTATCATTAATAATATTAGAGCTAATAGTTTGGTAAAGTATTATGTGTCCATACAACTTTGTTCATTCATATACAACTTACAATCAAACATTCAAACAAATCTTCTAAGCATTAACAAGTAGATTCCGCATACTTGTTAGTATCATTCAAAGTATCATTATAACACAAAGTCGTGTGTTTAGATCCATCATTATGTGATATCAATTTGGTTACTAGCATACACAAATAAAACAAGTAAAGCAAAGAGTAAGGAAAGAACACAACCAAGAGACGCAGCGATTTATAATGGTTCGGCAAGAAGCTCACTCTCCGTCCTACTCCACTCTCCGAGTACCACACTCGAGAGTAATCAATCACTATATCAAGACACTTCTTCAGGCAGAGCAATCCGTACACATGATTTCACAAGGCTTAATGACACTAAGCATAATGTCGAGTTCTAATCGTAGCTAGAACCAATCTACTCCAAGGCCCACGTGGCCACACGAACAAGCACTCTTATCCAAATTGAATCTTCACCCGATCCAAGCCTTCACTTAATTGACATACTTGGTTCTTCACCCGAACCATGCCTTCACACACTTGACACACTTGATTCTTCACCGGAACCAAGCCTTTAGACACTTGACACACTTGGTTCTTCACCCGAACCAAGTCTTCACACACTTGACACACTTGGTTCTTCACCCGAACCAAGTCTTCACACAAGACTCACTTGGATCATCACCCGATACAAGTATTTACACAATGACTTGACTAAGTCCTAACCTATACACTAGGACATCACTCTCATCATATCAAATACATGAACTAATCTAGTTACAAGACTACTTGGATCTACATCACCATCCAAGTTCACACAAATATCCCCATCCTCGACTCACACACAAGTCAAAAAACAATAACATTATTTATAGAACCTATCACCGTAACACTTGTTACGTTTGTGTGTGGACACCTATAACATCTTGAGTCTTCATGTATGTCGAGAGTTCTTCTCTTGCACTTTACGAAAGAGGAAATCACTAATAAACATATACCGACATGTTATAGTGATCAAAGATAAAATGAACATAGACCAGAAAGTTTTGTGTATGAAAATCCCTATTTTCTGAAGTGTAACAGTTCAATATTTATAGGCGATAGGAGGGAGACAGACGGTCCTGTAAATACCAGATGGTCCTTTATCACTAAAGGATTGTCGGCCTATTTAAGGGATCGTCCAAAGAAAACGCTTCCATTTTGTCCTGACATGGTGAAAACTTATCTGGTGCAGGCTGGACTAATTTTGGGGGAAAACTAGCTGTTATAAGGTTTGAATTTGAATTTATTTTCTTAATAAAATATTTCTTTAAAAACAAAAAAATACTTTTGTGAAAATGTTTTGTCAAACTTAAAAATGTAAGTTTAGAAGAAAATAAAACTCTTTGATCACTTAACCAATGACGGTATAAAGTTTGTTCATACCTGAAGTGATGTTGTAGCAGTTACATAGAAGAAACAAGTTTCCTCGATTAAAAACTAATAAACCATAACTGATACGTGGGAATTGCGCCCTCGCAATAGATTTTACCTCTCAAGCGATCTTGAGAAGCTTACAACCCCCACCAGGCAGTGTACCTGATCGTTGTAGTATAGTATAGTGACAAGTACCGAAGGATTGATCGTTCAACTCAGGAATAGTGTCGTTAGGATTGAAATTAGTCTCACTAGGTCTAAAGGTGAAGGATGATTCTTTTTGTGTTTTTTTATATTTTATGAAAAGCAGGTAAAAATCTCGGGTATTGGAAGAGTGGGCGGAATTGGTTGCTAATCAACTGACCCAACAGCTACTAATTAACAAGAAAAGTAAACTAGGGTTCTACAAGGGAAGTGAAGCGTATCTACCTATGATGTATTACTCCTTGATAGCTATCCAATTCTACCTATTGAATTGTCACATCCTCGTTTTAATTGACGGGTTGTATTCCTTAATACCATTCGTAGGGCCGTGTACAATATTCCCTAACTCTATAAGATCCTACTTCACTCCTATGTCGAGCCATTAAAAGCTCCTAACATGGGATCATTAGAATTCACTTATGCATTAAATACAACCATTAAATCATAGTACACCTCCGATCATATTTCTTAAGATGTTCAAGCAAGTTACCAATTGGAAGTCTACCAGTTTTCTTAAGCCTAACATCGATATCAAGCAACCAAATAAGAGACAATAGGAAACAAGAATTATAAGCTAAATCAACTAGACCTATTGAAGTTGTCACACCCTAATTGATGAAGACAGACACAAACATCAACAAGGAATCAATAAGATCTAATCAATTATATACAAGTTTCACACAATCATAAGTAGACACATGGTGAATTAACCAAGCATAATTAATGAAGAACAAGCAACAATAATGAAAATTGAAGACATGAATTAAGATAGAATCATCAAACCATTACAAGATGTTTTTGGAGTGATTGAAACCCTCTAAGTTGCTGGAAAAACACCTGCCTAAACCCAGGAATCGACCTTAGGGTTTAGGGCTTACAAAAAGAAAAGTAATAAGGTTATATTTATAGGCAAATTTTCTATCGGCCCATCTTGACGGCGTCAGCTCGTACACATGATGGCATCATGACCATTTTTCACCAAATCGAATATTTTTTCGTCCCGATCGTTTCCTTTTTTTGAATCGCTTAAATCCGAGTTTGTATGCAAAAGTTATGGCCAAAACAGTGTCTGCTACTCCGTGCGTAAGTTATGATTGTCTTGATCAACATGCGAAGGTTTTACTAAGGTTTCTTCTTGTGTAAGCCTTCTTCCTGATGTCATCACTCTAAATCATCTGACGTCGTCAGGTTCAACCCTGACGCCGTCACTCTTTAAGTCCTCTGAGCCGTCTCTCTTTAAGTTGATACGTGATGCCCTACCTCCATTAACACGTGAAGCCATCATAAACTCCTTCAAACACCTTCTGGATCATCACGTGTATTTTATTTATCCAACCCTTTTCCAAGTCGTGACGTCGTCAAGAGCAATTTTTGACACCGTCAAGTACTGTTTCCAACATATTTTGGAGACTTTGCCATTTTCTTCACTTTTTCGCACCAAAACGTCCAAAATGCTTCCTTTTGTAAACTTTTTCTCAAAAGTACCTAAAATGACAAAAGGAACGATTTAGGGCAATATTTGATCAAATAATCACGATTTAGGGCTTAAATGACCCCCTAAAAGTGGTACACTTTTTGCTTCATCAGTAACTTTACGTAACATGTCTTTATATTTTGTGATTATCAAAACATGAGAAGATCGAATAATGCGAATAACGTTTTTGACATTATTTGTATTAACAATCTCCTCCTTTTTGATGATTACAAAAAATAAACTCACTTTAGGTAAAATTGTGCGTTGATACATTTTTAATGAGTTTTCTCGTTACTTCTCCCCCTTTTTGTAGAATCAAAAAGGTGTGTCGTGGATGTTGAGGAGAGGAGGACGAGCATCGTTGAAAGGGAATCGTTGAAGTGATCAACGAAATAGAAGCTCCCCCTAGCTAAGTGCCCCTCCCCCCTCCTCAATGATGGCACCGGGGAATCGAGCTATGGTAATGTGCTACAAAACCGAGTTAGAGCAAAGCACGCGCGCGCACACACACACACACACACACACACATATATATATATATATATATATATATATATATATATATATATATATATATGTATATATATATATATATATATATATATATGTATATATATATATATATGTATATATATATATATATATATATATATATATATGTATATATATATATGTATATATATATATGTATATATATATATATATATATATATATATATATATATTATATGTACATATATATATATATATATATGTATATATATATATATATATATATATATATATACACACTAGTTTTCGAAGCCCGCCCGATGGGCTGACATGACTTATAATTATCGTTAATATATTTTCCTTTATCGTAAGAAGGTTGATAAGGTCGCCCGATGGGCGGACATGACCATGTGAAATCAGGTTCAGTATATGTGAATAACACATTTAAAGAATAATAGTAGTAAGTAAAGCCTATTTTTTACTAACATAGTAAAAAAATAATAATAATAACTTGCAGACCAACCACATTCATATACGTTGAGGCTGAAGCAATATGATCCTTTGTCGTTCCATATATAATGTACTCAAGCATTCTTGCATTCCTTGATATAAATCAAATTTAAGATATAATTCAATACAAATAATTTATAGCTTTCCTAATTTTCACCAAAATTTATGATCTTGAAAATATTCTTCAACCTTTAAGACCAAGGTAAACTGGCGTACCCGTTCCTTTCAACCATATGTTTCCTTGAACAAATGCTATTATCGTGTACTGCATAGCCTCATTCCTATGTTTAATCCATGAAAACTTTCCACTTAACCCTCATATCGATACCTGCACCCCAAACCACGTTTGCAAACTCACCATAAAAACACATATCAAATGCGAGAATGGAGGGCTACTATTTGAGCTACCTCAGGACCTGCAGTACTTCGGAACCCCAATGACTTTGCTATAAATCCACTTCCAATTGCATCTACATAAGTCAAATATCACACTTTTTTGATATTTATTCACTCCTTTATAAATAAAATGTAGTTTTCGTAATATTATATCATTACATAAATAATGTAGTTTCTATATTTTTACTAATTATTTATAAGATTTTTAAAAAAGAGGAAAATTACATTTCTTATATTGAACCTTCTTGACCCAATTCGTGCCAAATAAATTATTTGGACCCGTATTTAGCAACAACGGAGCCTCCATATTGCGATGTTTGTATTAATTACCACGCGTACATCATCAATTAACCAACTTCCTCACGAATTCTTCAGCCCTCGTCTTCCGTACTTTCTTGTCAACTACCATGAGCCTGACAGTTGAAATGAGATTCATAAGAAAATTTATTACATGCCTGCAATGAGTAAAAATGAATATAAAGTCAGTATGTCCTTGGATCTTCAAGAAAATTTGCTTCAATCAAAACAATAAACAACATAAAATGTATAACTGTAATTATAAGTATATAGAAATAATAAGTAAGGATTGTTAGTTTTTTCTTGGTTGCAAATGAGAGTGTAAAAGCAACGGTAGCTATAAAATTTCATCTTTCTTTTATTTGTGCTCAAATGCACTGTAAACACTAATATATAAGCCGCCAAACACCTCTTTGGGATAGATTAGTTAAGAAGCTTACTGAACGCAAAAGAGGGTGTCTAGATTTGTTTATGCTTATCAAAAGTAAATTGATGGGATGTTTATGGCATTTGGCTTATAGATAAAAAGAGCCGACATAAATTGGCTTAATTGATTTGAGATGAAACATCTTACTGAAAGCGTTTAAATACGTTAATAAATGCATAAAGCTGTTAATCTCTACCCAAGAACTCAAAAGTACTTATCAATTGTATCAAAACATTAAGGTAAAAATATGGTAGCGGGACTGGTTAAATTTTAAACATTGCTAAAACAGGTAAAAAATCTATTGTTAAATATTAGACATGTTAGTTAGGATCATCAAGATAATATATGCAAAGAAAAAATTGTACATATATCAGGGAGCCTAGTGAATAATGGATCGAATAACCAAGTGCCCGCTGCAACCCAATGTGAACTCGCCACTGTTTCCTTTGTCACCACACCTCAATGACGATACAGCCGTTGTAACATTAAAGTTGTGGCCAATTAAATTCAACATAGATAATAGGCTGCTGGTTGTTCCACCACAAGTTGGTATATCCAACCATCAAAATTGCTTATGTAGAACCTATTAAAGTTGCCTTTCTGATTTGTGAATATCATACCACATAATTTCTGAAAATAAGAACAAAAGAAACTAATTAGTAAGTCGAGAGGATAATGAGCATATACTAACTAAAAAGATGATTATAATGCAAAATGATGCTAATTTCAGAAGATTTAAGAGAGTCGGTATCTCTTTTCACAATTCCATATGCTCTAGACAAACAACCTTAGTAGGGACTGTTAATAAGATAATAACATATTACCTGCTATGAGATAGTAGAAAACCTTAAGCTCTTGTAAAAATTGTCTAACACGCTTAATAGTTCATAATTTTCCTTATCAGATTGTAGCTTGACCCATTGCCCGTGCCCGCCCAGCCTACCCATTTTGTGAGTAACTTACTTCTGGTGTTTAACTATGGTCTTTGATGAAACCAGCGACCTATATGCTTGAAATTAGTGATAGTAGAAAAGGGAAACATAAAATCAGCTCGTGGCATCGCCTGTACCTCTCTGGTTATATTTATTTTCATCAATGTTAGTGAGTGTATAATCGACATCAGGTGTGAAACCAAAAAGATTGCTAATATGTTCTCTCAATGTGGTAATGTGATAGTTAAGCTCTTTTTTGTTAGTATGTGCATTGAAGCACCGAAGTGTGTATACAAACTTAACTCGTCTTCAAAGAAAATAATTCAATACACTCAATCTTCAATCCTAACTAATAAATTTCACCACATTCATATTCACCACGATGACCCAATTCTACCCTAACTCATTTTAGGCCAAAAACCAACATGCTCTAATCACCCATCACATTAGAAAATAGATTCCAAAGAACTTAACGGTAAACAATATTGCATGTCCATTCTCAAGAATACAATAATATGCCTTTATGAAATAAGACTCTATTTTGCATATGACAACATAATGCGCTTCTGCCTATGCTTTTTGTCCAACCTGACCGGAAACAATCTGCTAAGCTAAACCACTCAAGGTTTTCGTATGCTAAATATGGTGATACGTCAACTAATATATGCTAAACCAAACACCCCCTTGAGAAACATTCTAATCTTGCACTTGAAGTATGCCTGGAAATGAGTAGTCACTACTTATATCCAACCGTGATACCTAACAGATTCTAATGAGAGGTTTTTGTGGAGATGGAAGAATTAACGAAGCAATTCATTTGCTATACTCGATGTTCTAGCGAATCTCATAAAAGGGTAGTGGCGAATCTCACAAAACGTGAACATACATAATCAATAAATTCAAAAGGTACTAACCTCTATTTGTACGTAGATAAAAAGATGTCTTCAATTTACTTGTTACAGGTTTCTAACAACTTACAGCGGACCTACTACCGTATATAAAATGAGCAAAAAAGTATAGGGAGGTCAACCTTTACCTAACTTGTTTTGACCTGTATCAGTCCCACACGTTTTGACTTGTAAAACAATGAGTCCGTTTGGCCCATCTTTCTACATTCAGTAAATAAGTTACATCATGTATCGTATGTGGATAATATATCTCTTTGTACTAATTTTACAATCTTGACATAGGTTGCTAGTTGGGGTGCTTACCTGATGAAGAGAAATGTTTTAGCATTTTCATTAGCACCAAGGGAAAATCATGAAGCCCAAGTGCATTGCTTTGGAGCGTGGTGTACCTCCTATTATTGGTGTTTTAGGATCAATTAAACTTGGGCGAAAACGGTGAGTAACATACTAAATTACCATGTAAAAAAACTCCGTGGCCAAAATTCTCAAATTCTCTAATATTAAAAGCTGTAATCTTCAGTATTTAAAATTATGGGCAGATGGAACATACTTAATTCAGCTATAAGATAGTCATAAACACCCCTTAATTCAACTATAAAAACAGTCTGTCACACCCCTCTAATCCTGCTATTAGATACCTCAAAAACACCCCTTCACTTAGATATAAAAAAAGACCCAAACATCCGAACATATTACACATCACCACTACAACCATACCCTAACAAATTACTTAAAAAAAAGGTTAATAGAAGTAGTAGAAGCCCCCAACATTTTTCCTTAATCACAACTTTTGAACAGAAATTTGCAAATAGTAGCATACCTATTTTGACCTGTCATACTAAATGGACCATAATATCATATCATTTTACAAAAAATACATCAACATCTTATTTCAACTATCAAGAAACTTAAAAAGGATTACCCGAAAAGCCATCTTTTTAAGCTTGTTCATTGTTGAGAACTGCTTCAAGCGCGATAATACTGCAGAATTAAGATGATTATCGAGTGCCACTTTGTCGTCAATAACCCATGGGTGGCCTATTAAAGAAAATAAGAACGAAATTAGTGAAAACATAACATTATTTCAATTAGCCTATTTTTCGTTGTAATCATCTCTTTCCTGGTCTTCTTTATGAATATTTGGTTCATGAGTGAGAGTTTTGCTTCAGTTATTGGAATAAGAGAACCAGGTTGGAGAAGAGACTGTATTGTAGTAGGGACTATTATAGGTAGACATATCATCGTCTTCACTTGTTACCTCAGTATCATTTGCAGAATCCTATGTTTCACCATCCATATTCTCGAGCAAATTTACAACCAAAACATTTAAAGATTGCACTAAAGTAATGCATAATTACTCAGCTGCTACAATGACAGTTGAGAAATCACTTATGCTGGCCAATTGCGTAATTCTAGCACACCTGAATCCTGAATTAAGCCTGCATCTGACATTAACATCATAAAGCAGCCAACTCTTTAACAACATACCATGGGTAAAAAAACACACATCTAGAACAAAGTAGTTATGGTATAAGTCGAAAGCCCAGATGACTAACATACAAACTCCCCGTAATAACCATTTTCCCAATCCCATCTCCATACACCACTATTCATCTCTAGCGGTGACCCTACATAGTTAACAAAAAATTCAGGATAAATAAGAGGAAAAAAGGGAAGACTCAATGGTAGTCAATAAATGTAGTTGCGACATAACATTCAAAATACGTAACAACTAAATAAGTTGATAACCTCGATGGCATGCACACAATTCTTGGCATAGAGCCACTGTTTACGGTTCCATTATCATTCACCCAAAAGAAGGATATTCCTACCCATTTCCTAAGCCTTTGAGTGAAGCAGTCATTGATATTGGTATATAGTTTATTAATTCATGTAAAAAATGTACATGCTGCGAAATTTAAAATTAAAGATACCTGATGATATATGAAGATAATGATGTGAACGGTGGGCTGCAATCCTCGTATATGTTATAAGAGAAGCCACAAGAACAGGAGCATCTCCAAATGTTTCTGATTCATATACCATCAATGGTCAACCCGGTGATCTATACAACTGTTCAAGCAAAGGCAATACTTTTAAAAAGAAAATTATTTAAGTTTTAAATACTTCGAAAAATAATTTAGTACTTTAAAAATATAGATACGGTCATCATACCAGTTGAATCAGGAGAGACAAACCTCCTTCGAGTTATCAATTCAGCCTTAAATCAACAACTTTTTGTCACCATCCCCAACCATAAATTTACTATGGTTGGAGCTGATGCTTCATACGTAAAACCATTTAAAACCAAAGTCCTAATGCTGGGACCAGGACAAACAACTGATGTACTCATTAAGGCTGACCCTTGAGCAGCCAAATACTACATTACTGCACGGACTTATGCCAGCGCACAAGGTGCTCCATTAATTTGACAATACAACCACCACCACTATCTTGGAGTATAAGATCGACAAAAATGCTACTTCAAAGCCCATTATGTCATCTCTACAATCATATAACAACACTTCAACTACCACTTGTTCTCACATATCTTCCAAGTTCCCATTGTACCATGTAAGGGTCACTCAATTCGGTAATCTGATCCATGCATAAGGCCATCCGTTGGGTTCATTCTTGGAATTTCCCAATAGGAACATGATGCGTGGGAATTGCACCAGGCTTTACCTCTCAAGGGATCTTGGGAAGCTTACAACCCCCACCAGGCAGTGTACCTGATCGTTGTAGTATAGTATAGTGACAAGTACCGGGGGATTGATCGTTCAGCTAGGAATAGTGTCGTTAGGATTGAAATTAATCTAACTAGGTCTAAAGGTGAAGGATGATTCTTTTTGTATTCTAATATTTTATGAAAAGCAAGTAAAAATATTGGGTATTGGGAGAGTGGGCGGAATTAGTTGCTAATAAACTAACCCAAAAGCTACTAATTAAACTAATTAACAAGAAAAGTAAACTAGGGTTCTACAAGATAAGTGAAACATGTCTACCCATGATATGTTACTCCTTGCTAGCTATCCAATCCTACCTATTGAATTGTAACCTTGTTTTAATTGACGGGTTGTATTCCTTAATACCATTCATGGGGTGGCGTACTTACTTCCCCAATCCTATAAGCTCCTACTTCACTCCTATGTCGAGCCGGCTAAGAAGCTCCTAACATGGGATCACTAGAATTCGCTCATGCATAAAATACAACCATAAAAACCTAGTAAACATCGGTTCATGTTTCTTAAGACGTTTAAGCATGTTACCCTATGGAAGTCTGCCAGTTTTCTTAAGCCTAACATCGAATTCATTGAATCAAAACAAGAATCAATAGGAAACAAGAATTATAAACTAATCCAACTAGATCTATTGAAGTTGTCACTCCTTAATTGATGGAGATAGACACACACATCAACAAGCCCCTCATTGATGGAGATAGACACAACATCAAAAAGAAATCAATGAGATCTAATCAATTATATACAAGTTTCACATAATCATAAGTAGACACAAGGTGAATTAGCAAATCTTCATCAAAGAAGAGCAAACAACAATGATAATGGAAAACATAATTAAGATAGAATCATCAAACCAATACATGATGTTTATGGAGTGATTGAAACCCTCTAAGTTGCTGGAAAAACACCCACCTAAACCCAGGAATCGACTTTAGGGTTTAGGGCTTACAAAAAGTGAAGTTATGATGTTATATTGATAGGCTAATTTCTGCCAGGCCCATCTTGACGGCGTCAGCCCATACTCTTGACTCCATCATGAACAATTTTTTCTTCACCAAATCGTAGATCTTTTTGTCCCAATCGTTTTCTTTTTTGAATCGCTCAAATCCGAGTTCGTATGCAAAAGTTATGGCCAAAACGGTGTCAGCTACCGCGCGCGCAAGTTTTGACCAGTTAACACGTGACGGCCTACGTGACGCCTTCAAGAAGTTTCTGGGCCGTCACCAACACACGTGACGGCCTTGGTGACGCCGTCAGGTACTGTTCCAGCAAGGAAAATTGAGACTTTACCGTTTTCTTCACTTTTATGCTCCAAAAACATCCAAAATGCTTCCTTTTCTAGAATTCACTCCAAAAGCACCTAAAATCACAAAAGGAACGATTTAGGACAATATTTGATCAAATAAATTCAATTCTGGGCTTAAATGACCCCCTAAAAGTGGTTCATTTTTCGCCTCACCATATACCCTTATACTTGAGATTTGCTTGTCCTCAAGCAAATGCGCTTTTATTCTACTCAAAATACAAGTTAGGGGTCATTTAACACTAATATAAAAGTAATTACAACAAATAATCGTTCCACTAAAGACCAAAGACAAGCACGGAGGTCATATAATAGCACCTCACAAATAATGTTTAGATACTCACATCTCTCGGGTGTAATAAAGTTATATCACAATATGGAAACGGAAAATATCTCTCACTACCTGTCATAGCAAAGTAGATTACCATAGGCTTGGGAAATGATCAAACCTCCACCACATGGCGTAAGCACCTAGGATGAACTATCAAAGAGGTCTTTTAAAGGGTTGTAACGTTAGGTGTAGGGATATGAAATACACGGGTTTGTTGGATAAAGGAAGTTTTACTGGTGGCGAGTTAGCAATCTTGGTTAATTACATGTACAATGTGGCGTTGCTAAGCCAAGACTAGACTCGACTTAAGCTAATAAATGAAAAATAACAAAAACATGAAATGAACATAGAATGAAAAGGGATGGTAGTCCGTATGTTTTTTCTCTATTCTTTTTCTATTTTTTTTTCTTTTTCTTGATTTTTTCAACTTTTTTTTTTTTTTTTTTTTTTTTTTTTTTTTTTTTTGCATACACTCTTACCCTACCATCCAAAATAATACATCATAGGGAATGAACATTCCACTTACACTTGAATTTTTACAAACTTTACAATAAACTAAACTGATGACTCGAATTAAGAAAATCAAAACACTTGGAGTACTTTTAAGATCAATGCACATATGGGGGTAATATATAATGTTCTTCCCCATTACTCCATAAAATAAGTACTTTACCCATGAGTCCCAATCGTCCCAAAACAATATGTACAAGGATATGACTCAACTTAGCAACCATGTAATCAATTAGATAGTTAACTTAGGGTTTAACAAATAATAATAATGCACTAAAGATGAGCGCATACACGGAAGGCTAAGGTGATTTGGGTGTACATTTAAGTGGGGTGTAACAAATTCTTCCTTTAAGTATGATGCTTAAAGTTAGAAATGAAAACATAGGCTCGGAGGGGTGTACTAGGGGTTTCGTGTACTAAAAATGAGTACAACGCTAAGGGTGTGGGAAAAATTAGTTGACTTAACTAGCCAAGTAATATGACTTAAATGGTCAAGTAATTATGATACGGGTTTAACACAAGGGTGATCCTAATGCCTCTTATCATGTAGTAAATCCTACTACACGAATGTAGTCTCACTAGTGGTCTCGGGATGCATCACTAACGCAAGTTCTAAAATCTAAATGCTACCGGTACACTCATAAGCACTAATAATGAATGCTTTTCCTATCAAATCTAAAGGCGAACCTCACATATTTGGGTGGAAAATTTTTCTGAATGATACGGTTATGTGCTAGTCATACAATCTCCTATCCATGAGACGCTTGCTATGGCTAAAGTTTCACTCCTAAATGTTGTAAAAAAATTTAAATTTGGCACTAAAATTACACTAACAAGTATTTCTCATAGTTTTATTACACATCTACTATCAAACAAACAAACTCAAGCAAAAGTGTATCTGTAAGGTATCATTTTACTCTCCCTTTACACTTAGGATGAACATTGTCCCCAATGTTCAAGTAATGAATGTAAAAGTGAAAAAGTAAAAAGAAATGAAATCAAATACTCCCCTGATTCACTCAGTATGGATAATAAGGTGGCCAGGTTAGATCTTCCTCCAAGAAAATGAACAATCAAAGCTTCCCTTCCAGAGTATGAATCATCTTCTTGTCATACATTAAACCTGAGAAAACAAACACAAAAACCCAAAGCATCAATCCGAACAAAGAAAACTCACAACTAGATGTAATTCCAGACTTAGGAATAGAAACAAAACAATTAAAGATATAATGCTTGTGGAATGAATGTTTGCAGATTTCCTGGAGTTTATAAAACTAAAGAATTAACAAAAACTTTAAGACTCCGGCAGAAACAAAACTAGAAAAATTTCCAGAATTTTACACATGACACCGTCAAGAGTAAACTCATGACGCCGTCAGAAGTGACCTGCAAAAATCTTTACGTTAAGTCACTACTACAAAAAATCTCACAGAAACCGGTCAAAATAGCCCATGAAGAGTGGTTTTGAGACCATTCTCTGAAGGGGGGTATCTCCATGATCGAAACATATAAAAACCGGTTGCACAACCAGTCTCTGTTAGAAGCATCGAAACCGGTTTTCTCCTAAGAATCGGTCTCCATATTAAAGTAAACACACATATTCTTATTGGACATTGGCACCGGTTATCCCATAACATGTCTTTATAGAACAATCCAACCTGTCTTTATAGAGTAAAAAGATATGTTTTTATATCAAAACCTGTCTTTTTGTTAATCTTTTTATTAAAAAAAATAATAAAAAAACCATAATCTACAATTTCACTCACCATAATAAAGAAATATAAATGCAACGAATATATATAAAGTGATTTAAATACACCAAAAATTTCGAAGTCAACAAAGTAAATTATAGCAGCTAAATATGGTAGAAAATTAAAATAATTAGATCAACATCAGTCAAAATATACAAAAAAACAACTTTAATAAATACTAACAAATAAAATGAACTATGAAACACAAAACAGATTAGTATAACATTACAAATGGGTCACTATCCAGTGAATCAAGAATGCAGGATCAAGAAGCTTGTCTAGAGCTACACCATCTATACTAATCCAAGGGGTGGCCTTCAATCATAAAGCAGTAAAAGGTTTGAGTAATGATACTAAATCACTTAAATTGGATGAAATAGTTAATGAGAAAAATGGAACAAATAAGAAACTTACAAAGGACTTCATTGGCAATTATACGCTTTTTCGGGTCTCTAACCAGCATTTTCTTGATCAGTTCTTTAGCACTTTCAGAGATATTAGGCCATGGATCAATATTGAAGTCAAGTTTACCATGCAATAGCTCTTCAAATATATCCTCCTCAGATTCTGTAAGCAAAAGAAATAAGAAAAATGACTATTTGAAATCGATCAGAGGGTAGATAATATTGTAAGTCCTACTATGTAGTCTTGCCTGCATAAAATGGAGATACTCCACAAAGAAGCACGTAAAGAATCTCACCAGCACTCAAGATATAGGCTTCTGGACCGTAAATTTAAGTAAAACTTCTGGTGCAACACATACTACTTATGAGCCCATTCCTAGAAGAGAAAACCACACCTACGCCAATTTGTATTGTCTTTCATGCAAAAAAAATTATAATAATATGAAACAAACACGGGAGTAACACATATTAATACATAACATTACAAAGGGGTGACTACTCACTAATACAAACAGAATATAATTTATCTCCAACACTAAACCTTAGAATTGCAGAATGAAACTCAGGGATAACCGGTGATCTTCACGAAGAGGGAAAACATCACCAAAACTGGTAACCATTGCATTTGATAAGCCACTCCATCCTGGTATCTATGAAGGCCAAATGTCATGAATTAGGTATATATAGGGACATTTATGTGATCTACTCTTTGGGTTCACCCATCATGTTCTGACTCAGATTAAAGAGAGGGACTGTTTTGACCTGTTATTACCCATCCCCACATATTGCCACCTCTATATAATTGTGTAGACATACACACCAAATGGAGATTTCATACATACCTTTTGTCGTGCAAGTGTATCCCAGTTGATATCCCTGAAAAACGGGTGCTGCTTCACCTTCATTACAGTTTTGAAAGCAAATTATCCAATAATGTCTTAATTTCAAAACCGTCTGCTAATGTGATATAAAAGAACCAGAAATACCTCAGTTGTCCCCCTAGCTCCAAGTCTCTGGTTCGGATCTTCTGTTAACAATCTGTAAGGTAATAAATAATAAAAAACAAAAAATTAAAAAATATAATGGAATATAACCCCCAAATATCCTTTAAAAATCTTTCAACTGGTAATAACTTTGAAATTTACGCGTCACCTGAACCTTTATAAATACAAACTATTTTTCTTGTTTCTGTTTTTAGATTCCACATTTACATAAGCTAAAACATATACACCCATAGTTGAGCAGAAAAAAATATGATAAAGTTCTCTTACTCATCAATTAGGTCTGCTGCTTTCGGGCTCATTTCTTTGGGTACTATCGGCCAGGGTATATTACAATTGAGATTGTTATCAAATATTGTCTATATGCCAAAAAAAGAAAATTCCGAAAATCAATAAAGCAACCAGATTAGAATACAATAAAAAGTTTCACTTAAATAGCATAATATTGTACTATTTTTATTTGACGGGACAAAATTAAAGCAGAATCATTAATATTAAAAAAAATTAAAAAAAAATAAAAAAGAGCTCAAATCTCTTTATAAATGTAGTGAGGTAGATGGATTGTTACATAAAGAACTTCGATTTTTTGTCAGTTAAGCATAAGGCAGTTCAAGAAGTGTGTTTTGAATGCATACAACCTCTTAAATTACTTTATTCAAACATTCAGGTTAAAGTATATTACATAAAAGAATAACTTTAAGTCAAATATGACAAGGCACATTTTATTAGATGGTTGTTAGTTAACTGTGTATTTCTAACAAGTGTGTAAAGTCAAACATTATACCATTTTGTGACTCATGTATCACATATAATCATGTTTTTCGTCATCATAGCTTTTGTATGACAGATTTTCAAAATAGTAACGCAACACTAATTCCTAGAAATACCTATTGCAAAACAACTAATTATACATAAAAATAATAACATGCAAATACGTTACACATGAACATAAATATATAAAGACAATACCTGAGAATGCTCTGCATTGAAAGGGGAATACCAACGATCAACTCAAACAGTATCACACCAACTGAAAGATATGTTGATCTTGTTGTTGATTGCCTGAAAGAGCAAAAAAATCAACATATCTTTCTTCATTTAAGCAGCAACAAGAAATTAGGCTGTAAGGAAGAATTCCGGCGGCCTCCCTCCTTAGCCCATTAGTCGCTCACTACTTACTTACTTACTATTTTTGTCATGTCTTTTGGGTTGGGCTCCGCCTTTTGGGCTTAACTTTTCGTAATCCAGTCACTCTTTAGCTTTTAAGCTTTCTCTACGTGAATCCTACATAGAAATATAAAGACGGACCCAAGTTGGTTAGATATGATATATGGTCTAATGCTTGGTAGACTTAGTTATAATACATTATCATTTGAAAGAAAGTTATTGTTATATATTTCTTAATTAACCTCCTGTTGCATCTTTTTTTTTTTTAGTACTATATTTAACATTTAATTAGCATAAAGAATTAAAGTTCCTGTAGCAATGTTATTGAAATCTTCAAAAATTAAGGACCCATTATTATTGCTTCTCATCTCTAAACTTAGCCAAACACAAACATCCCCCTTAATAACCACTTTTGGGTTTATTATCTTCTTACTTCTTGAAGCTCCCCTCTAAGTAATGTTTCCAAAAGATGGTATTAATTAAGTCTACCAACAAAACATGTCTTACGAAGGGTATTTTTACTAGTTACCTGTGCACCTTGATGGAGACGAACATCTGCTCCCTAGTTATCTATTGATATCAGTGATGCATCATCTACCTCTGTTTCCAACGACAATAGCTCTTTGATGGGCTTTGAGAATATGGCCAAAGATACACTTATCATCATCATCATTTACGATCGTGCAAACAAGAACATGTATTGACGCAACTCACCTTGAGGTTCTGCTCACCTCCATCAACAACAATCTTGTCAGGTTGAAGAGCCTCGTATTCACTTATATTAACACAAGCAAGAGTGTCGAAGCCTCCAATAAATTATATATCGCTGCTTCAAACAAACGTACTACATCAAGTTCCTTTGGCAAGTCCATAAACACTCAATTTCAATAATAAATAAGGTCTTTCACATATGAAATCAGGGGAACTCACCAAGAATTATACAAAAGTTTCAGATGTCATGACCACAATAAAACCAACAACAGGCACGAATGCTGCAAAGGCAGAGAACACAAGAGCAGTAAATACACACACGGTTTCCAGTGAAAATGGTATGTTCAGGGATTGAAGAACCCTGAAAGAAAAAACAATTACTATATTTACTAAGAATAACCTGATACTACTACTGGGTTGAGAAAAACGAGCTATAATAAACACAAATTAGTTTTGGAATACGCACTTCCAAATAGATCTGGCGTTCAATGTCAATCCTGGGTAAACAGTTCCACCAATAACTCGCCATACCTTAGAAGAAGTAAAAGATACAATGTCAAATTTAATTCATCGACTGACATACTAATCATAAAAAGAGAACAAAAACTACGCATACCAGGTATGATCGTCAAACCAATTCCAGAAGTCATATAAATAATCTAATGCTTAACATATAACTACCTCATAATCATCATCAGTTACCAATCAAACCTTGAACCTGTGATCACCATCACATATACGAGATTGAAAATCATTTGGTAGAGGTTTTGATTTGGGTGAAATGGATATGAAAGGACGGCTATATAAAACTGCACGGTTTCATTTGTAGGCTAGTGAGAGATTGGGAGGGATGTTGAAAAAAAATTGAACATTGGTTTTGGGGGAAAATAAGGCGGTAGGGTTCAATTGGGAGCGAAATAAGGCGTCTGGCTAAATATTAAAAAATTTTGAGTTTATCAAAATATTTAAGTTTGAAAATTTTAAGTATTTTCGAAAACATCTATAAAATAAAATAACAAAAACATAGCCTATGTTTGGCAATGAAATTTTAGGAGGAATTGAACTTTTGAAAAGAAGCTTTAGCATTTTGTGTTTTAATCGGTACGACTAGTTTTGCAAAAAATAAATCGAGCTTAAAAAGGTTCAGCTTGAAATTTAAATCTTTTTTTAATTCAATATGATGGTATTTTTGAACTTCATATATGTAGAAAAATAAAGAGGGTGTAAACGATAGTTAAAAACACGAGCATTTAGGCTAGCTCTTGAATGAAATAGTCGGTGTCTTTGATACAAAACAGAGAGAATGGTCCTCTCCATAAAAACTAGTGTCTTTTACTAAACAAAGATACCGGTCTTAATGACATGACTAGTTTGTATGCGTTTTCTATTATAGTGACCGGTATTTTCTTGAAAACCAGTATTTCTGCTACCCATCCCCGCTATTTTTACACTATAGATACTAGTATTTTTATAACCGGTCTTTATTAGGGGGTGTTTATAAGCTATTTTGTAGTAGTGAGTTTTCGGGAAATTTCTGAAAAAACTTATGTCCTACTTCCTGGAAAATCCTGCAAAACATCATTATGACTCGATACAAGCATTTGATTCTAACAAGTACTAATACACATGTCCATTTAATATTGTTGTGGTTCATGCTCAATTTCGTTCTTATACACAAATTTGGATCTCCCTTACACTTATCTTTTGCAAAATACCTTTTTATGCAATTAAGACGAAGTTAAAAACAAAATAAAGCATTTTCACAATTTACTTTGAAACATGAGCCACAAATAATAAAAATAAAACATGCATACGGAAACAAATAAAATCAAACAAACAAACAAACAAACAAACAAATAAAAACACACAAAACATCGGTTGCCTCCCAAGAAGCGCTTGTTTTTGTTCGAGGCACGAGCCTGACTCTACCCTTATTTAATGGAAATAGGGTAGGTTTTCCCTACACTTTGAATTAAGTGCGGGTGGAAGTAGCGATACACACCCTTAGGGTGGAAATATGCCACGTGAGGTGAAGGGGGTGAGTGAATGGCTTCCTTCATCCTAAAACTACCCGGATAATATTGGTTGATGGGTGGGTCGGTTCCTTTTTTGTCTCCTAGATGTATATCTAAGGATGGAAAGTTGTGTAAAGGTTGAGGTTCCGGTTCATCAACATTAGGAAATTCCCTAGAACTAGGAGTAAGGTTATCACTACAAGTATTCAAACCTATATCCTCTAATGGTGCCTGGTCCAAGGGTTCTACCTCCATCGGAATTCCTAAAGTTTCTTCTACTTCTTCTGGGTAAGTCACGGGCGGTGTGTGTGCTTCAAATGATGGTTGAGTATTTTGTGGGCTTATGTTATTTACCTCATCATTCCATGTGTTAATATCACCTATATCCTCAACATGTGTTTTATTATAATCTAGCCCTAACATTCTCCCAAGTATCTCACGTGCTTCTCTAGGCATCTCAACTTCTATGTCCGAATCATAAGGATCATCTTCAATATTCTGACTGCTATATACAAATTGCCCAAGAGATTAATCATCTGTTTCTTGAGATTCATCATCATCGATCATAAAACCTAGGTCTTTTTTATCAATGTGATCATGCTCGGCTAAATTCTCCTCAATTGTTTTCTTAGGTAGTGATAATAGCAAACCTAGTGCTTCATCCAACTTATGATTTGTTGCAATGGCTCTCTCCATAATTCCTTGGCAAACTAGGTCGCATTTCCTATTAGCCTCACTAAAACTAGATCTTAAACATGGAGGTTGTTCATAAGAATCTATCCTAGGTGAAGGCTTATATGATTCATAGGTGTCTCTAAATGAGGTATTTTGAACTCTTTCGTGTGTTAGCCGCTCAACCTTATCTTGTAATCTTAGAAGTCTAAGTGTAAAGTCCATTTGAAGCTAATTACAAACAAAAACACAAAGAAAAGATAGACTACGAGAAAGCTACAAAATAAAAAGAAAAAATCTCACTTGATAGGAATCTAATGAGTAGACCTAATAAAAATCAAATTCAACCTAAACAATAACTATTCCCCGGGCTGCGGCACCAAAACTTGATGCGTGGGAATTGCACCAGGCTTTACCTCTCAAGGGATCTTGAGAAGCTTACAACCCCACCAGGCAGTGTACCTGATCGTTGTAATATAGTATAGTGACAAGTACCAGGGGATTGACCGTTCAGCTAGGAATAGTGTCGTTAGGATTGAAATTAATCTAACTAGGTCTAAAGGTGAAGGATGATTCTTTTTGTATTTTTATATTTTATGAAAAGCAAGTAAAAATCTCGGGTATTGGGAGAGTGGGCGGAATTAGTTGCTAATCAACTAACCCAAAAGCTACTAATTAAACTAATTAACAAGAAAGTAAACTAGGGTTCTACAAGATAAGTGAAGCATGTCTACCCATGTTATGTTACTCATTGCTAGCTATCCAATCCTACCTATTGAATTGTAACCTTGTTTTAATTGACGGGTTATATTCCTTAATACCATTCATGGGTTGACGTACATACTTCCCCAATCCTATAAGCTCCTACTTCACTCCTATGTCGAGCCGACTAAGAAGCTCCTAACATGGGATCACTAGAATTCGTTCATGCATTAAATACAACCATAAAAACCTAGTACACATCGGTTCATGTTTCTTAAGATGTTCAAGCATGTTACCCTATGGAAGTCTGCCAGTTTTCTAAAGCCTAACATCGAATTCATTCAATCAAAACAAGAATCAATAGGAAACAAGAATTATAAACTAAACCAACTAGATCTATTGAAGTTGTCACGTCTTAATTGATGGAGATAGACACACACATCAACAAGCCCTTCATTGATGGAGATAGACACAACATCAACAAGAAATCAATGAGATCTAATCAATTATATACAAGTTTCACATAATCATAAGTAGACACAAGGTGAATTAGCAAATCATCATCAAAGAAGAGCAAACAACAATGATAATGGAAAACATAATTAAGATAGAATCATCAAACCAATACATGATGTTTATGGAGTTATTGAAACCCTCTAAGTTGCTGGAAAAACACCCACCTAAACCCAGGAATAGACCTTAGGGTTTAGTGCTTACAAAAAGTGAAGTTATGATGTTATATTTATAGGCTAATTTCTGCCTGGCCCATCTTGACGGTGTCAGCCCGTACTCTTGACGCCGTCATGAAAAAAAATTTCTTCAACAAATTCTAGATCTTTTTGTCCCGATCATTTTCTTTTTTGAATCGCTCAAATCCGAGTTCGTATGCAAAAGTTATGGCTAAAACGGTGTCAGCTACCGCACGCGCAAGTTTTGACCAGTTAACACGTGACGGCCTACGTGACGCCTTCATGAAGTTTCTGGGCCGTCACCAACACACGTGAAGGCCTTGGTGACGCCGTCAGGTACTGTTCCAGCAAGGAAAATTGAGACTTTGCCGTTTTCTTGACTTTTATGCTCCAAAAACGTCCAAAATGCTTCCTTTTCCAGAATTCACTCCAAAAGTATGTAAAATCACAAAAGGAACGATTTAGGACAATATTTGATCAAATAAATTCAATTCCGGGCTTAAATGACCCCCTAAAAGTGGTTCATTTTTCGCCTCATCAGAACATGTACAGTATCAAAATCAAAGTTTGAGTACGTTAAATTAAAAATGTAGTTTAAGAATTTAAGTGATGTTTGTCATATGTTTTTAAATACAGAAATAGAAACAAAGTATTTGCTATTAATCACACCTTAACATGTACCCATTGGGCACATGTTAGCAAAACATGTAGACTAAAACTTCTCTGGATTAGGCTATCTATCCCTCATAAGTTCAAACGGACTTAAAGCATCCAAGTAAATATAATTCATATTTAAAAGTATTTCTTTTTTCTATTTTTACCTTGTAGGTAGAATGAATTATATAACAGATGGAACCTAAAAAGCTTTCTTCTTACAGGATATGACATCAATTGTACGGAGGTGATGGGTCTCGGATAATCTTTCAGAATACTTGTCTCTGGCCTTCAAAATGTGTACAACTGCGCCCTTATAAGTTACTCTTATGAAAGAGATTCAAGAAAAAAAACCATATATCATATATTACAGGTCTGTCTAAAATAAACATATAGATTCTATGAGATTGTAACAGATCAAACCTTAACTTCTTGTGCTCTGCACTCATATTTATTGCTTGGAACTTTGATAAGCTACTGGCAAAAATTTCAACAAATTAGAAAAAAGGATGTCACCAAGCTTGTGTTATATAGTCTCTTAATTAAGCATAAACCATGGTAGCATAAATGTATTTTTTTAACAAGGCCCACTGTAAGGCACGATATCCTAGATCATAACCTTTGCTGAGAGAACGTATAGATCGTATTCCTTCAACAATTAAAAAAAAAGATAAAAATGATGAAAAGCTTCACGAAATGGCTGTGCAACACGCATGAAAAGAGGATAAAAACTTACATATACAATATGTTCAATGTGGCCCACTACAGGTCATATTGAGCTGATTCATTCACAAGTATATATATATATATATATATATATATATATATATATATATATATATATATATATATATATATATATACATTTAAAAGCTTGTATCGGCCTCACTTTAGCTTCACCAATTTTAATAGCTTCCTGTTGGCATGAGCAGACACATATAACAGCACCACCCCATATTTAACAGAATCACACACATATTTTTTATCTTTGGTTTCATGTTACTTGATGATGTCTCCTTTTAGATTATTTGTTCGAGAACACTTGAGGTTGATTTTGTCAAACCCACATAGGGAGACTACAGACGGCACCACATTTGACTATATCTCGTCAATCAAAGTTGTTTGAAGGAATGAATTCACTTCTATTTGATCTGATATATCTTAGTCCCACCTTGAACATTCTGCCCTACTGCAACAGCTCCTATGCTTCCAAGGATTTGTAATTTTAAAAAGATGTTGGATAACTATCATCTGTTTTTCAGGTATGACATGATTCTCTTACTCTGTTGGATTATTAAATTCCGATCAACTGCGTGGATATCTGTGTTTTCTGACTTCTTGATGTTACTGATGTTTGAAATTCAGCTTACTATAGATCAACTTGAAAAAAAGAAATAATATTACATTTATTCTGCAATGAACTTAACCTGCACCGTTCCTGTGACTCATAACTGAACCTAGGTCAATATAAATTGCACACTTTTTTCTTTACTAAATTTAGAACTATTTATGATAAAAAATGTAGGTTATGCTGAATAGACTTCAGCCACATTATTATTCATTCCCTATACAAAAACAAATATAAGCATACTAAATCATATCGATGTCTAAATAGAGATGCATATGCTTATGCCTATAGAACATAGTTGCAACCAAGAAAAAATAGATATGTATAAAGGTATAAACAATCAAGTTCTATATATGGAATAGAGTTCTTTAAACACTTCCATTGGTGTTCTTTTGTTTTGTACCTATATTACTACACCTCATCAAACTCCAACAAATCCCGTCAAACTCCAACAATGTTGATTCACTACTACAAACATACCTCACAAATCAAGAAAATGAAATCTACTAATTTACATCAATCTTTTTGTTGTCAACACTTTTAATCAGGAAAACGTATTTGTGTTATAACTTTATTTCATAGCTATAAAGTGAATGTTTTTACTTCACCTCAATTTGCAAGTATAACTATCTTGTCTTCACTTATGGAAAATATTGAATGCATGATGTCCCAACTGAGCTCACTAAAGTCAATGAGCCTAATAGTTGTAGTGAAATAAAGACCAAAATAACTAAATGTTAACATGGAAAAAAAATTATGTAAACCTATGTCAAATAACCTTAGTATTCTAGTCATTCTAAAAGAATCTCATACCATGAGCCCTAAAATAACCGTTTTTAGGGGGTCATTTAAGCCCGGATTTGAATTTATTTGATCAAATATTGCCCTAAATCGTTCCTTTTGTCATTTTAGGTACTTTTGGAGTGAATTCTGGAAAAGGAAACATTTTGGACGTTTTTGGAGCATAAAAGTGAATAAAACGGCAAAGTCTTAATTTTCCTTGCTGGGAACAGTACCTGACGACGTCAAGAGTCCTTATATGTCGGCGTCAAGAGTAAACAAGAGGTGGAAGTGGTGACGATCCAGAGAAATCGTGACGGCGTCAGGCTTGGCTGTCATGGTTCAAGATATGGTGACGGCCTACAACTAAATTACACATGACGGTGTCAAACTTGGATCTAGGGAATCCGATCTCATTATGGGCGGCGAGTTGACGGCGTCAGATATTCCTTCTTGACGCCGTCACCCTGTAAAATCTATATATAGTTTTGCAATTTTCATTCATTGTATGTAACTTTAGAGGGGGTAACTTTGGAGAAACCCTAGCACGAATTTTACTGTTCTTTCAAGGGTTTTTACCCTTTGAAATCTTTCATGTTCAATTGAGATAAGTATCCTTTCAATTCATTCAAAATGTCTGTGTGTTATTTGAATATATCTTACGCTTGTCTTGAATTTAACATGCTAGGCTAGATCTCTTGTGTGTTTGCTTAGATGTAGTGAAACCTAGATGTTGATTATGGGTTGATTGTTTGTTTATAGTTGTTACGGATGAATGATTTCGATGTTAGGCTTAAGAAAACTGGCAGACTTCCATAGGTAACATGCTTGAACGTCTTAAGAAACATGAACCAATGCGTACTAGGTTATTATGGTTGTATTTAATGCATGAGCGAATTCTAATGATCCCAGGTTAGGAGCTTCTTGCAAGCTCGACATAGGAGTGAAGTAGGAGCTTATAGAGTTGGGGAAGTACGTACGCCACCCCACGACTGGTATTAAGGAATATAACCCATCATCCACGCAATTGTAACAAACTATCAACCTGTAAAAGATATCTAGGGAGTAATGAAACCTAAGTAAACACAACTCTCCCCATTATTGTTCACACCACTAGTTTAATTAGCTTTATTTTCATTTCTGTTATTTTATTTTGATTGCATCTTAGTTATTGGGTTAGTTGACTAGCAACTAATTCCGCCCACTCTTCCAAAAACCCGAGATTTTAATTGCTTTTATAAAAATATAAAAATACAAAAAGAATCATCCCTCACCTCTAGATCTAGTTTTTAGTCTTTCTAATCCTAGCGACACTATTCCTGAGTTGAACGATCAATCCCTCGGTACTTGTCACTATACTATACTACAACGATCAGGTACACTGCCTGGTGGGGGTCGTAAGCTTCTCGAGATCCCTCGAGAGGTAAATCCTGGTGCGATTCCCATGTATCAAGTTTTTGGCGCCGCAGCTCGGGGAATAGTTATTGTCTAGGTTAGGATTTCTTTTTATTAGGTCTACTTGCTAGATTCCTTTCTAGTAAGATTTTATTTTTATTTTTAGGTTTTCTTTAGTCTATCTTATTTCTTCGTGTCTTTGTTCATAACCATTACCATCCGACATCATGGAAGGTGGTAACATCTTTGAACCCATCAACCCATCACAACAAAACCACCCGCAAAACCCACCAGTAGCAAACCAACCTCTTAGGCCCCGAACCCTAGGAGAGTATTCCCGTCCTAGCCACCAAGGCTATCGAAACACTATTGAGCTCAAACAAGGAGCCAATATGTCCCCCTTGCGATCCGACACCATCTGGTTGGTGCAAAGCGGATGTGCATTCCATGGACTTCGTTCTGAAGATCCTAACCAACATCTCAAGGATTTCTTTAAAATTGTAGATTCTATAGACCTTGATGTTACAACTAGAGAGTCGACCCGATTACGCCTATTCCAATTCTCTCTACGTGATCAAGCTAGTCAATGGCTTGAACGTTTACCCGCGGGATCCATCACCTCATGGGATGATCTCACCACTCGTTTCCTTGCTAAATTTTTCCCACCGGGGAGAACTACCAAGCTTAGAAATGATATCTTGATGTTCCAACAATGTCAAGGTGAAACTCTATATGAAGCATGGACTCGTTTTAAGGACTTACTCCAAAAAGTCCCTCATCATGACATAGATCTTTGGCTCCAAGTCCAAATCTTCTATGACCATATCGATCTCTCTACAAGGTGAACCATTGACCAATCGTCCGGTGGTAAGCTACGTAATCTAAGTGCGGAAGAATCATGGGAACTCATAGAAGATCTTGCTCTCTATGACAACGAAAGTTGGAATGATCCCCGAGATTTGAACAAAACGGTCAAGGAAATATCTTTGCCTTCAAACAATTCAAGCACTCCCGACCGTAGGATCATGGAAATTGAGGACCAAGTCAAGTTTCTCATGAAATCCTACGAAGCTCCTAAGCCTTTAAGCCAAGTGAACAAAATCGCTTCTTCATGTAAATTGTGTAATGGCCCTCATGAAACTCATAACTGCATGGAGCTTCCAAAACATGCTTTTAAGGAATTCACATCGTCACATGTTGATCGAGGTCCTCGAAACTTTGACGAGGCCTATGAGGCATGGAAGGATAAACCTAATTTCAGAGGATACTAAACTCGGAGCGTATCCTTCAATGATTCCCCTTCACTCGAATGGTCCGAGCATTTTCCATCACAGAGCACTCCTAGGCAAAGCTATGAAGATGCCTTGCGAAAGTTCATTCTCTCTCAAGAATTACAGCTCTCTACGCTCAAGACCAAATTTAGACAACAACAAGCCAATATGAATGACAAGATTTGTAATATGTTAACTGCTATTAAAGAGCAAGCTGTTAATAAACCGATTCAGGTTGAAGAGGTCAAATATGTTACCGTCATGAATCAGCCAACCTGTCACAACTCACCATTTCAAGTCATTTCAGGTCATTTCCCGAACTTTGGAAAAACACTATTCATCAAACACTATTCATCAAAACACTATTCATCAGTTTACTATTCATCATTTTTGGTGTCAGTTTGACATTCCGAAAAGCATTCAGAAATTTTACTATTCACGGAACACTATTCATTGCGGGAAAAGATTTCATCATTCACGTGCATTACACATTTCATCGTAAATTTAGTTTACGGGTATTCAAATTCGCGTAACCGTATTGGTTCAGGTGCGAATTCATGCATTATCAGTAAAGACATTTCATATGGACTGGAGATAGTCTGCATATCATCAGTAGGTCATTTACATGTTATACCACTCTTAGGATTTTCAAATTTATATATTTGATACATTTAACGTTTTCCTTATAATTATTTATAAATAAACGTTAACACCCGGTTTATACACGACGAATATATCTAAATATTCTCACAATGGTCCCGACATATTTTTATATCTATTATATCATCATAAAAGTTATTACATTCATTTACCCAGTATTTTGGAATTTTACGTTTTCCAGTTCAGCGTTTTACGCGAATTACGCGTTTTTAACCCGCGTTTCCAGTTTTAACAACGTTCAAGCAACCCGATGGAACTTACCATTCATTTTTATTTTATTATGGAGTATTTTGACAAGTTTAGTCATTCTTTCAAGTTTCATATTTTTACGATGCCCGAATTTACGTTTCGCGGTTTAAAACTTTACGTTTTGCGATTAACGGAACCAAAACCGACTCCGTGAACTAGATTACCAAGCTTCCCACACACATTTAACTAACATGTGCAGCCCCCCCTCATTAGTCTTCACATTGACCATATAATTACAAGTATGCCATTGGAATTAGATAAATATCTACCAAAAACCTCTTAAACATAATCATACTAAATTTTTAGAATCAAAAAGCTCATTCCTCTTCTTCTCCATCATAAAAACCACGACCTCACCACCAAATCAAGAACAAGTGAAGGTTTTCAAAAGTTTAAAGCACCAAAGTTATTCATTTTGTGGTTCTAATCAAGAATATTGCATCAAAAACACAAGTAATCCAAGGTTTCTAGTCATCTAATCATCTCATTTTATCAAGTAAGTTATCAACTTTATTTTTACATGAATCATCTTATATTTACTTGTATTGCATGAGTTCCATGCTAAAAACCATGTACAACTAGCTATACCACCATTTATTTTGTCAAAAATGGAACATACAAACCCTAACTTTTTATTTATGAATTCCCTTGCTATAATAACTTGGTTAGGAGCCCATGGCACCCTAAGAAGGTGTATGGTAGGATTAGCATAGTTTTGTGAAGTTTACAAGAGATTTGGTTGAAGTAGAAACTAGTTTTGGACATGAAAAATGGATTTCTAACAAGTATATATACATGCTGTCCCATTTTTGTAAATCCAGGAAAATCAGTAAATACAAAGTAAACTTTGGCAAAATTTTTAGAAAATACTTTCAAAAACGAATCCGTAGGCGAAAGAACGGATTAAAACGAGTTTATAACGAAGGAAATATGATTTTTGCAAGTTTAACGACGAAAACTATTTTATGAAAATTGTACATGCTGTCCCACGATTTTCAATGGGCAATCTAAGGTGTAAAACTTGATCTAGCCATCCCGACTTATCAAAAATATATTAGTATGTTGTCCCACGATTTCAGGGATATAAAGAACGTAGAAAACTAGCTTATAACGACCAAGATATACACGTTTCAAAATCGGCGAAACTCTATTTAGAGCCAATTTACTCATTGATACTCATTAGAAAAACAGTTTTTGTAAGACATCATGTTGAGAGCCAATTTACTCATTGATAAACTCATTTCTGGAAAATTTACATCATTGAAAAAAAGTTAGATCACCCAGCCTAGTTTTCAAAACATCCAGCCGTTTGTCAAAAGGATTTATAACGAACAACTTATGGACTTCCAAACTTTCCCGAAAACTGCCCAGAATCTGCCAAAACAGCCCAAACACCTCACTTGACGGCTAATTATCTTTATGATCGAGACCTGTATGCACAAACTTCACTTCTGTGACTTTTTAGATATGGTGAAAATCTTCTCAAAACTACTGAGCTTCTTTCCTAACTCATAATATTCACTATTTCACGACTAGTTTTATGAGACCGTTTTGTCACTAATAGAAGTAATAATACTTCTACGTACTAAATTCTAGATTTTCTAGAAATATTAACCAAGTACCCAATTTCATAACTAATGATGTATTAGTGATTACAAGTATATTTTCATTAGTACAAGGCGTTATTTCAAGGATTTCAAACCGAGGATTTCAACACAAACATTGGTACATACGATATATATATAAGTATATATAT
Organism: Artemisia argyi; assembly: GCA_030686995.1. Taxonomy (NCBI): domain Eukaryota; kingdom Viridiplantae; phylum Streptophyta; class Magnoliopsida; order Asterales; family Asteraceae; genus Artemisia; species Artemisia argyi. The sequence goes on from CM060686.1 coordinate 46,779,429, forward strand.
TACAACTAGTTTATTTTTCTAATAGCCATATTTTCCTAAGTCTTGGAATATATACTTTTGATAACAACAAGTGTTTTTCAAAGAGTAGAGTGGTATAGGAAACATGTGCATGGACATTCATAACATCATTTCATGATCTAAAGTAGATCGTTCATCATTCATATTAGGTTGCGGCTAGTGTGCGCGCCTTGTTTTTCAGCTCATTACATGTTCATGGTACCATCATATTGGGTTGCGGCAGCTAATTGTTCATTGGTGTTCATTTCATTTCATCACAGTTTCATCAGTTAAGGTGAGTTTTCATAGCCCCGTTTTCAATTCAACATTTTTTATTGTTTTCAAATCCCACGGGGGGAATACATTGCATCAATCATTTTAGTACGAGCCCAAGTATTCAAACATGTACATTGCTTAAGTTACCTTGCCATGTGATAAGTCCCCTGTAACATCATGAACCGTTAATTTACCGTTAAGCGAGAGTGAGTGGATAGATCTATCGAGGGTGATGCCTCCATCCGTGGTAGTGATTACCAACAGTAAGCGAATGCATGTCATGTCTTTTACATTTGAGTGTTTCGGCAGAACATTCAGGAGGGGCATAGTTTCATCAGTCATAGCTTCGGTGTCATGAGCTTAAGGTCTATTGTACAATTTTCATGAGATTTTTATCTTGCACTTTTACTTGTGGTGGCCGTACATCATTACATTTTACAAACCTATGGAATTCACCAACATTCGTGTTGACGTTTTAGCAATGTATTTCAGGTTATTAAGGTAGCTCATGTGACATGCATTTGGACCTTCATGGAGTCGCGGAGTCGACGCGTCTCATCATTATTTCATGCACTTATGTAAACATTTGATCTAGTAGGATTTGTTTTCATAAACTTGCAACACATTTTGGGGACCACATTTTGTAAACTCTGGATTATTTCAATGATCAAATGCAGTATTTTCCAAACGACACTTTAGGTCGTTCAATGTAACTGTAACTGTGGTGCTATGACAGACACCCCCAGGTATTCCATTCCGCTGCAAGTCAGGTAAATTGGGGGTGTGACAGATTGGCATCAGAGCTAAGGTTATAGCGAACTAGGATGTATCTTGGACCCTAGACTATAACCGCATCATCATAGCATCTCATCATTTCATCATAAGTGCATAATCATGATACATGTTGTTTCATACATACCCTGTGCGAGTTATTTATACTCATATCCGTATATGTATATCATTTTATTGACCTGGTTCACAAGTGACATGTCTTCAGATACTCACCCTGACATCCTTTTATCGGATTCCGACATTGAAGATGCCTTGTCATCTTCCACTACCATTATACCATCAGTTGCACTTACACCACCATTAGTACTATTGATTTGCCGTAGGAACAGAGTCTTCCTATCATTCAGCCCGTACATAGAATGCCTTTTGGTAGTGTATTCAGAATTAATCTTAATGGACTTATTAGGATGCTTATTACAAGGAAGATAGTGTGTTTTCTTTCCATCACTAGTAGGGCACTTACTACTCAGGTACTATCACCACCATCAGTTACTTATTACACTATTGGCCTTCCCACAGTGTGTACTTTAGTTTTACCTTTTGGATGTCGCGAAGTAGCACGAAAGAGGGTAGTATTTCATTCACTGGTACCATCATTGTCATTTCCTTTTCCATTCCCACTTGCCATGAACTAGATGACATCTAGTAGATAATACCAATAACACGGACTCAACAGAAACATCCGCAGATTCTTCAGGAATGGTTCAGAACCTACATTATCTAAGATTTGATAGATGCGCAACTTCAGACACCACTTCAGGACTATCTCGACCTTATGATGCCACAAACCTGATTTCACACAGAGGGACACCAGGAAGTCCCTAGACCAGATTTATATCCTCACTAGCTTTTACTATTATCCTAGCCACAGAAGGTGTGGAACAACAATCTAGGTTGCAATGCTGCTCAACAATCACCCAAAGGACAAGAAATGAATAGAGCCTTTGTTGCAGAACCGCACACAAAGAGAAGGTATATTGGAAAGTTACCTTACTACAACCTATGTAATCAATATCACCAAGGTCATTGCAGTAAAACGTGTGGAGTGTGCAAGAAGCAGGGTCATCGGACTGAAAATTGTAGGAAACTCACAAATCAGAAAATCCCAGGGAATTGCTTCAAATGTGGAAACTTTGGGCATTTCAAGAATGACTGCCCGGAACTAAGGAACAAGGAAAAATCAGGAACTTGGAATCAAGACTGAATCGCTCGAGGAATAGCGTGAGTTGTTGAAAGAGAACCGTCAGGATATTAGCAACATCAAGGATAACAACAATGCTTCAGCAGGAGGAGCTTTGTTTCGATATATAAACCGTAGTTCGAGCCTTTAGGGTTGTATCTTTCCTTTTGTACTTACCGTTGGTACGATGACATGACCTAGGGGCATTAAGCACTTTCCTATCCAATATAGTATCTATCCTTTGTTACCTAGGTGATAATCATAACCTTCGTTTACTCCATTTTCTATCCCAATTGCTCAGACTTCAATCGTTTCGCAACATTTTAGCATTGTCTCATCAGGAATTAGGTTGATTTCGTTTTTGACGAATTAGTAGACTATTACCATTCGACAAGATTCACCCACGTATCCAATACACCATTCAAGCTATTTTACTATCATATGGGGAAACTGCTTTACAGAAAAATTTCTGAAGTAAGCTATTTTATTAACATCCTATAAATTGATTTTTTGTCATTACACCAAGTATTTACTATTGTTACGCGAAGCAATTTTCATGTTACTTGAAAGAAAATATCAGGACACCATTTTTATAACAATGCGTTGAACACCATCTAAAACTTTTGATAAAAGTCATGATATTTTGACAAAATCCAACATCGCATCATTAGTCCTCAATTATACATAGCCTGATCACCTATGTAAAATTCAGGAAGGATTATGCCATGAAGGAAATAATTACCTTTTCAAAGGATTGATAATGACAATCTTCATCCAAAAGTTTTGTAAACAAAGGAACTCTTTCATAAACATCCCTTTTGCCGAACTATCCCTGGATACTTACCCCACCAGTCAATCATTCAGACATTAAGTTGGATTTTCCCATTGACTTCCCTAAGAGAGACTTTCCATATCAATTACATGCAGGATTCCTCTATACAATAAAAGCAATGAAAGGATTACAGAACTAGAAGTATATAGTGAGAGAATTCATAACTCAACAACAAATTCTAAGATACCGCGAGACCATCCGAATCACCATCTCTGACTTAGTTGTCAAATTCTATCGTTTAAAGGTACTAGCTAGACTGAGCTACAGGATTGAACTCAATATAAATGTCTGCATGACAACACGATAGAAATAAACCAAGCTTCTAATTGAGACTGTAGAGCATTTCATTTAAACATGGCCTCATCCATACATAAACTTTCCTGCAGTAAGTTTTCACAAAGGACAATTGTTTGAAACAAGGAATCAAATTGTTACCTATATTCTATCCCCTTCAGATAACGCCAAGTTCGAAGGACCGAACGTTGTGGAATTAGTCACAAAGGTTTATTGTACCCATTTCAGTTTTTCCTGTTAAGGAAACCGATTCAACTTGGACTTCGGGTAATCATTTCAGGATTTCCTTTAGAAACCCATTTAGATGTGAACATCACCTATCACCCTCAGAACGATGGTCAAAGCGAGAGAACAATTCAAACATAGGAAGGTATGCTCAGAGCATGAGTGATTGACCCTAGAAATGGTTGGAACAATCATTTAACATAAATCAAATTCATCTACAATAATAGTTATCACACCAACGGCGAGAAACTGGCAGAAGTTAGGTTGGTAAATAACACACATCATTTGGATTGGATATCCTCAACAACAAACCATCCAGATTCAAGTAGGAGAACAAATTAAGTTAAAAGCATTGCCTTGGATTGGCATGATACAAATTGGATAACAAGAAAGGTTGAACCTTTAGCATATTGGACTATTTAAGATTCATTTTAGAATCGACCAACTAGCATACAAACTTGATTTCTGGCAGAATTCAGCAGTATATATTACCAGTATCACATTTAAAACATTAAGAAGCGCAGACCATCGATTGATGGGCCAAACTCAGAAAAAGCTCAACTCACTAGTTCAGTAGGCATTCATGAGATAACCAGAAATTTTCTACAAGTCAAGAATCAGTTACAAGTTCAATAAGTCGTAAACCATTAAAACTTCAAGTTCTGCAGAGTTATGCAGAAAGTTCTGCCTAGGAAAGGCATGATATCATTCAGAAAACTTGGAAAGTTACACCAATATACACTGGACCATTTAATATTCTGACAGAGAAGGCCTAGTGGCCGTCAGACTTGAACATTGTCGGAGAACAACAGGATTACACAAACGTATTTCACATTTTCAAATCCCCAGAAATGACTTTCAAATGAGTCACTCATAATCCCATTTGGAAAGGAATCCAACCCAAAGTCAAACATAAACCTGTTAGGAGAACAAACAGAAATCATGGACCGAGTGGTCGAACAGTTGAAGCAGAGTCGAATTCCTATCGTTAGAGTTCGCTGGAATTCTCGAATATCATCACCTTTTCACCAATACGTTTTCAGAAACCAACATAAACTGAACTTCGGGACGAAGTTCCATTTAGAGGGGAAGAATGTCACAACTCACCATTTCAAGTCATTTCAGGTCATTTCCCGAACTTTGGAAAAACACTATTCATCAAACACTATTCATCAAAACACTATTCATCAGTTTACTATTCATCATTTTTGGTGTCAGTTTGACATTCCGAGAAGCATTCAGAAATTTTACTATTCACGGAACACCATTCATTGCGGGAAAAGATTTCATCATTCACGTGCATTACACATTTCATCGTAAATTTAGTTTACGGGTATTCAAATTCGCGTAACCGTATTGGTTCAGGTGCGAATTCATGCATTATCAGTAAAGACATTTCATACGGACTGGAGATAGTCTGCATATCATCAGTAGGTCATTTACATGTTATACCACTCTTAGGATTTTCAAATTTATATATTTGATACATTTAACGTTTTCCTTATAATTATTTATAAATAAACGTTAACACCCGGTTTATACACGACGAATATATCTAAATATTCTCACAATGGTCCCGACATATTTTTATATCTATTATATCATCATAAAAGTTATTACATTCATTTACCCAGTATTTTGGAATTTTACGTTTTCCAGTTCAGCGTTTTACGCGAATTACGCGTTTTTAACCCGCGTTTCCAGTTTTAACAACGTTCAAGCAACCCGATGGAACTTACCATTCATTTTTATTTTATTATGGAGTATTTTGACAAGTTTAGTCATTCTTTCAAGTTTCATATTTTTACGATGCCCGAATTTACGTTTCGCGGTTTAAAACTTTACGTTTTGCGATTAACGGAACCAAAACCGACTCCGTGAACTAGATTACCAAGCTTCCCACACACATTTAACTAACATGTGCAGCCCCCCCTCATTAGTCTTCACATTGACCATATAATTACAAGTATGCCATTGGAATTAGATAAATATCTACCAAAAACCTCTTAAACATAATCATACTAAATTTTTAGAATCAAAAAGCTCATTCCTCTTCTTCTCCATCATAAAAACCACGACCTCACCACCAAATCAAGAACAAGTGAAGGTTTTCAAAAGTTTAAAGCACCAAAGTTATTCATTTTGTGGTTCTAATCAAGAATATTGCATCAAAAACACAAGTAATCCAAGGTTTCTAGTCATCTAATCATCTCATTTTATCAAGTAAGTTATCAACTTTATTTTTACATGAATCATCTTATATTTACTTGTATTGCATGAGTTCCATGCTAAAAACCATGTACAACTAGCTATACCACCATTTATTTTGTCAAAAATGGAACATACAAACCCTAACTTTTTATTTATGAATTCCCTTGCTATAATAACTTGGTTAGGAGCCCATGGCACCCTAAGAAGGTGTATGGTAGGATTAGCATAGTTTTGTGAAGTTTACAAGAGATTTGGTTGAAGTAGAAACTAGTTTTGGACATGAAAAATGGATTTCTAACAAGTATATATACATGCTGTCCCATTTTTGTAAATCCAGGAAAATCAGTAAATACAAAGTAAACTTTGGCAAAATTTTTAGAAAATACTTTCAAAAACGAATCCGTAGGCGAAAGAACGGATTAAAACGAGTTTATAACGAAGGAAATATGATTTTTGCAAGTTTAACGACGAAAACTATTTTATGAAAATTGTACATGCTGTCCCACGATTTTCAATGGGCAATCTAAGGTGTAAAACTTGATCTAGCCATCCCGACTTATCAAAAATATATTAGTATGTTGTCCCACGATTTCAGGGATATAAAGAACGTAGAAAACTAGCTTATAACGACCAAGATATACACGTTTCAAAATCGGCGAAACTCTATTTAGAGCCAATTTACTCATTGATACTCATTAGAAAAACAGTTTTTGTAAGACATCATGTTGAGAGCCAATTTACTCATTGATAAACTCATTTCTGGAAAATTTACATCATTGAAAAAAAGTTAGATCACCCAGCCTAGTTTTCAAAACATCCAGCCGTTTGTCAAAAGGATTTATAACGAACAACTTATGGACTTCCAAACTTTCCCGAAAACTGCCCAGAATCTGCCAAAACAGCCCAAACACCTCACTTGACGGCTAATTATCTTTATGATCGAGACCTGTATGCACAAACTTCACTTCTGTGACTTTTTAGATATGGTGAAAATCTTCTCAAAACTACTGAGCTTCTTTCCTAACTCATAATATTCACTATTTCACGACTAGTTTTATGAGACCGTTTTGTCACTAATAGAAGTAATAATACTTCTACGTACTAAATTCTAGATTTTCTAGAAATATTAACCAAGTACCCAATTTCATAACTAATGATGTATTAGTGATTACAAGCATATTTTCATTAGTACAAGGCGTTATTTCAAGGATTTCAAACCGAGGATTTCAACACAAACATTGGTACATACGATATATATATAAGTATATATATTACAACTAGTTTATTTTTCTAATAGCCATATTTTCCTAAGTCTTGGAATATATACTTTTGATAACAACAAGTGTTTTTCAAAGAGTAGAGTGGTATAGGAAACATGTGCATGGACATTCATAACATCATTTCATGATCTAAAGTAGATCGTTCATCATTCATATTAGGTTGCGGCTAGTGTGCGCGCCTTGTTTTTCAGCTCATTACATGTTCATGGTACCATCATATTGGGTTGCGGCAGCTAATTGTTCATTGGTGTTCATTTCATTTCATCACAGTTTCATCAGTTAAGGTGAGTTTTCATAGCCCCGTTTTCAATTCAACATTTTTGATTGTTTTCAAATCCCACGGGGGGAATACATTGCATCAATCATTTTAGTACGAGCCCAAGTATTCAAACATGTACATTGCTTAAGTTACCTTGCCATGTGATAAGTCCCCTGTAACATCATGAACCGTTAATTTACCGTTAAGCGAGAGTGAGTGGATAGATCTATCGAGGGTGACGCCTCCATCCGTGGTAGTGATTACCAACAGTAAGCGGATGCATGTCATGTCTTTTACATTTGAGTGTTTCGGCAGAACATTCAGGAGGGGCATAGTTTCATCAGTCATAGCTTCGGTGTCATGAGCTTAAGGTCTATTGTACAATTTTCATGAAATTTTAACTTGCACTTTTACTTGTGGTGGCCGTACATCATTACATTTTACAAACCTATGGAATTCACCAACATTCGTGTTGACGTTTTAGCAATGTATTTCAGGTTATTAAGGTAGCTCATGTGACATGCATTTGGACCTTCATGGAGTCGCGGAGTCGACGCGTCTCATCATTATTTCATGCACTTATGTAAACATTTGATCTAGTAGGATTTGTTTTCATAAACTTGCAACACATTTTGGGGACCGCATTTTGTAAACTCTGGATTATTTCAATGATCAAATGCAGTATTTTCCAAACGACACTTTAGGTCGTTCAATGTAACTGTAACTGTGGTGCTATGACAGACACCCCCAGGTATTCCATTCCGCTGCAAGTCAGGTAAATTGGGGGTGTGACACAACCTCTCCTGTGAAAATAAAAAGTCCTAGTAAACTCTTTAAACATTTGTCGCCAAAGGTAAAGGACGTGAGGGACCCTGTTAACCCCCTGGGACCAATCCATTTTGTAAATACTATCACTAAAATATCTGCCCCTACACCTGACCAGAGCCAACAACCAACTGTGATGGATCTAAACACCTTGAACTATGTTAGATTGATACTCTGAGTTATATCACTAAGTATGCGGAATCTACTTAGTAATACTTAGAAGTTTGATTGTGAGTAAGACAGTTGTTTATGAATAAGAACAATGTATGTAACAAACGACTAGCTCCAATATTATTAATGATAATAATACGAGTGATCTTGATATCACTAGGGTTACACCTTGAAGCTCTAAAAACGTATCTCTAACCTTTAACCTAGGATCTCCTTTTATAGCACAAGGAGTCCTCTTCTACAAGATAAGTATAATGCTAATAGAATAAGATATACACAAGATCTATTCTATATTTATCTAAACACGTCTCCTAACAGTTATCTAAACAACAGTGGTAATATATGTTCTGGGAGTTGTAATGAGTTTCCACTGCAAGCACAATCTTCAGCAGTTGTAACATCTTCACTTAGCCGTGGCAACTGTTCGTATAATTCCCAACAATCCTCCCCTAACTTATGATTAATAAATAAATCAATAAGTTTCTTCAAGTATTCAGCAAACATGAGGATATGAGAATTCTTCCAAACACTTATCTTCTTCTTCTTAACTCTTTATCAGCTCTCACACTTTGATCATAAGTCCTTTGTAGCAAATCTTCTACGACTTTTCTTTCCCAGCACCTAAGCTTCACTGACCTCATCACATCCAATACTCCAGCTCTTAATGGATATTCTTTCTCAGCCAGCATAAAGACATCAACTCCATCTTGAGTAGAAAGATGATGCACAACACTTAAGTCATAAAACTTCCACAAGGTTTTCATCTCCTGAGCTTCAAATCTCCAATATCTATCACTTGGGTCAGGTTCATATAATCTTCTGAACTGAACCCATAACTCCTTAGCCTTGACATCAACAAGTTCATCCTTCTTGAACTGATCTTGCACAAGCCTCCACAAAGTATCCAAGTCATCTATATCACAAGATCTAATAATGTCTTCAAAATCTCTGCAGATACTTGTAACACTTCCAGTTCTAATGATCTTCCAAGCAACTCCAAAATCATCAGAATAAATTTCCCAACCAACAACTGGATATTTTGTTTGTAGAGGTTCAATATTTAGTACATCAGTCTCTATGAACATCATATTTGTAATTTGCTCTTTTGTCAACTTGCTAGGATCCTCTTCTGCTTGAGATGATTCCTGAGTCTTCAACTTCTTAGTATCTCTTGATTCAAGACTTACTCCAGACCTTTTTGTCTTCATTACTATTGGTTCTTGATCCATTGGAATGAATTTACTATCTTGTCTTTCGATTCTGTAGTAAATACCTTCAATCTGATCATGTGAAATTCCTTTGAATTGAGCCATCTTCATATTACCAACATGGCAACAAAAAAGTCTTCATCTCAGCAATAATCTGTGCCTTTGTAAGTTTTCTTGGCTTCTTTTGACCTTTTCTAACATCCCTAGTGATTTCATCAAGAGCCTGCTGATTCTTCATTTGAATGAAGTCTTTTTATTGAGCAGACCTTTGTTCTTCATCCAAGGTTGTATTTGCAATAAGTTCAATAGCCTTCTTCCTGATTATTTGATCATTATTAATCAAGTAGTCAATCTCTTCTTCTCTTTGCTTCCATAAAACTAGCAACTTCATCTTCCTCTAGCTTTCTCTTCCTTTCATTCTCTGTTGCTTGCTCTTGCTCTGCCAATCTTGCATCAAAGTCAATCTGAGCTTGATCTTTCTTAGAAATTTTTCTTATTTGTTCTTGTTCTGAAACAGTCACAATTGCTTTACCTTTGACTGATCTTATTCTGGCAGCTTCTTCCTCTGCAGTGGTAACTAATAGAGTAGCAGTGGGAACATTTTCACTTGCAGTGGAAATATGTTGATCAGTGGGAACTTGTTCTGCATCAGTGGAAATTGGTTGAGCAGCTCCAACTATATCATCAAAGTGAAAACCAGCATCAACATCCATATCTTCAAAATCCAATTTCCTCCCCTCAGTCTCAGCTACATCATCTCTTGCTTGAGCATTGTCAGAATCAGTGAGCTCAGCAAAGTCTTTTTCAAAATTAGTACTCCTCCCCTTAAACTCTGCATCTGTTTTCCTCCCTTGTTTGGAAGAATCTCCCAAATCTTTAGTAGAACTTGCAGAAAATTCATCCTAAGGTGAAGATGATGAAGATAACATAACTTTAACAGGTCTTTTCTTCTTGAGATTCTCAACTTCATTCTCCAATCTTTGAATCTCAGCCTTCAATTGATTCAGCTCTGTGGCATGTTGTACTTTGGTCTGTGCCAGATCTTTCTCCAGAGCTTGAACCTGCTTGACTAATTTTGTACAAATGTCCATCAATTCAGGTAGTTGCACACTGCCTTCATCACTTCCAACTGTGTTACCTGTTGGGAGAGGTGAATCATGAGGCATTGATTCAGGCTCTTCCCTAGTTGGACTAGGATTAAGCCTTGAACCACGACTGCTTGTCCCTAAACCAAAAGGTTCAGCAACATGCAATGTTGAGATGAGAGAAGTTGGCTGTTTAGACCTTCTCTCATAAGTGTGAGTTACAACAGGGGTATGGTGAATTGGTGAAACAACAAGAGTGGGTGTGTTTTGGGATACAACTGGGATGGTTGCATCTTCACCCTGTACTTGAGCAATTTTAGCAAGCATTTGAGGAAAAAGTGGATGAACCTCCTCATTCCAAAGATCTGAAGCCTTACTCATGTTTTGAAAAACTTTTGGCTTAAGGCAGGAAGGTTCATAAATTTTATTGTGAGGTTGCAGTTGAAACTCATTTAACACTGCTTGCACAAACCTTGGATACATAAAAAATTTATATTGACTCTTTACATTGCCTTTCATATTATTGAAAATAAACTTTGAAAAATTGAAAGTCCTATCAGTTGCCAAACAAACCAAAGGATAAGCCATGGTTGATGCAAATTGTTCATAAGATGTTTTCTTAGGACTTAGGCAATGTAAAAGAGTGTGAATTAAAAATCTCCAATGGGGACAAAAACATCCTTTTCTGAAAGTTACTTTTTGTTCAGATGTATCATACCCCATTAAAGCAATATTAGTGAAAATTTCTAAATTAGGTAATGTGATGATACCATTGAGATCATTCAATTGGAGAATTCTCCTCAAGGATGACTCACTAACATCAATAGTTACCCCATCCACTCTGACTCTTAGAGCATCCACAGATTCATGTGTGTCTCCCTGTTCAAGAGTTATGGACTCCACAGTGTTCCAGAACTGTTTGATGTGAGAGACATAATAGTTAAGGCATACCCTATATGAGTTGTGTTTAGAAAATCCACAATCTGATGAAAAACAGGGCCACTCTTCTCTTTTGAATTTTGTAGGTAGGCCACTTGGTTGTGCTCCTCGACAAATTTTAGAATCGCCATGATATTTGTGAAAAAGAGATTAAAAGTGTTAGTAATCAAGATGAAAAGCAAGCCGTATTATGATCAATTTATACTAATAGGGTTTGAGGAGGTTGCGCAATGTGAATTATCTTTAGAAATAATTTTCTTTGGAAAAGAATAAATTATAATAAGTAAGTAGATAATTCACAAAAGGATTTACCCTATTAATAAGGAAAGACGGTTATATTTACAACGGCTAGTAAAAAATAGATTACTGACACAACAGTTGTAACGGCTAGTTCATCAGTGGAAAAATTACTCTTGCAGTGGTAACTAATGAACTAGCAGTGGTAAAATTTTCACAACATATCAAAGAGCAGGGGTAAGTAAAACTTGAAAATTTGCTGCTCTTATCATAGTTTTTAGCAAACTAACAGCTATCAACGGATTTGATATGTCTTTACCATGAGCCATTTGCTATGGACTAGCCAACTCTTAATCACATGGAGTATGGTGAGTTGATAACCATATAGTTTTTGGTAAACTATCAACCATAAACGGATTTGATAAGTGTTTACCAGGAGCCGTTTGCTCTGGACTAGTTGATTCTTATGTGGATTAGACATGGTGAATCAATAACCATTTGTTGTCTGTCTATTATACACACCTTATAACTCCAATGACTCCAATAATATGGGTTGTATGCTGCAGACCAAAGTAACTTTCAACTTAACCCATAAAGATTAACCCAAAGTAACTTTTTAACCAAGTTACTATTCACAAAAGTCAACCCGATAATAACCAAATTTACTCCTCCAACCTACCAAAACAAGTAAGAGTAAATATTCTTCATTAATTGGAATTTGACCTTGACTTTGCTTATAAAAGGGGGCTCAAAAACTTTTATCTCTCATCAACAAACATCTTCAATAACACAAACCCTTAATCAACACAATGAGCTGGTTTCCAATAGTCTACATATCTTCTGATAATTCATCTGTTGAGGAGATCAACTATTGTTCAAAATCAGAGGATCTTTCAACAGGATGGAGTGATTACTTCCCACCAAGTGCAACCACATCCACAGCATCAAACAAGACATCTAAAAAGACTAAAGCTTCTCCTGCTCCATCTTTGGAGTTCTATACTAGTTCTTCCTCTGATGATGACAACGATCCAACCTTTAATCTTTCCGAAGAACTTCCAAAGGACCTAACTACAGCATCGAAGACTACTATAAGCAACATGAAGTGGCCTGCTGTTGAAAAGCCTACCCAAGCACCAAGGCCTCCCAAGCAAGTTCTGGGACTTGCTTGTCCAAGGAAACAACTTTCTTTTGATGACAAGAGAAAGAGGCCATCCAAGGGCAAGCATGATTATGATGGAAAAGGAAAGAAACCTATGGAGTAGGTGTTAGGTTGTAGGTTTATGTCTTTTGTGATTTTCTGTGTTGATGACAATGTCATCTTGAATGGTTGTGATGTACTTGCTATGATATCAATAAAAGTACTCTTTTTCTTTCTGCTTTTATCACCAATCTTTCCACTCTTGTATGGTTATTTCCACTGTGCTCTTGATAACTCTTCATACAAGTTAGTAGAAAACCATACATACATATACAAACAATATTAGTACCTAAAAACTATCCTGCAACACTGAAAAGTATTAGACATCAATGATTTATGGATTGAGCATTCCAATACCTATTACCAAGTTTTGACAACATTAATAAGCTTTTTCTCAAAATAATCTCTAATAAAGTGATGTCTAATTTCAATATGTTTAGTTTTAGTGTGTTGCACAGGATTTTAATAATGCATATGGTACTACTATTGTCTATATAGATAATTGTGTTCATGAAATTGTACCCATAATCCAATAATTGATTCTGAGGCCAAAGGATCTGAGCACAACAACTAGCAGCTGCAACATATTCTGCTTCAGTGGTTAAAATAGCAACCAAAGTTTGCTTCTTGCACTGCCATGACACCAATCTACATCCAAGAAATTGACATCCTCTAGTAGTTGATCTTCACTTGCACCAGCATAGTCACTATCTGAGTATGTGATCAATTCCATAGGAGATTCTCTTGGATACCATAATCCTAGATTAGGATAAGTCTTCAAGTACCTAAAAATCTTTTCCACTGCTGTCATATGTGATGTCTTTGGAGTCACTTGAAATCTTGCACAAGCACATACAGCAAACATAATGTCTGGCCTTGATGAAGTAAGATACATCAAAGAACCAATCATAGATCTGTAAGTGTGAACATCAACATTAGCACCACTAGCATTCTTCAACAATAGATGAGTGGTCTTGTCAGCAGGGGTATTTGAAGGTTTTGCATCAGTAAACTTGAACTTCCTAATGATCTTAGTCACATATTTGTCTTGACTGATAAAGATGCCTTCCTTACTCTGTTGTACTTGCAGCCCCAAAAAGAATGTAAGTTCTCCCATAGAACTCATTTGAAATTCATCTTTCATCATCTTTTCAAACTCTTTGCACATCTCTTGTTTAGTAGATCCAAAGATAATATCATCAACATATACTTGCAGAAGTAGAATATCACCCTTGTCTTTCTTAGTGAACAAAGTTTGATCAATCTTACCTCTATGAAACCCATTATTCAACAAATAATTAGCTAAGGTTTCATAGAACTTTCTTGGAGCCTGATGTTAGCCATAAAGAGCCTTAACCACTTTATACATTTATTTAGGTGTTGAGGATCTTATAAGCCTGGAGGTTGAGAGACATATACCTCCTCATCAATAGCACCAAACAGAAAGGCACTCTTAACATCCATTTGATAGACTGTAAAGCTCATAAATGATGCATAGGCTAAAAACAATCTAATGGCCTCAATCCTGGCAACAGGAGCAAAAACTTCTTCATAATCAATACCCTCCTCTTGAGTGTATGCTTGAGCAACCAATCTAGGTTTGTTCCTGATTACAATACCTTTTTCATCTTTCTTGTTTCTGAAAACCCATTTAGTACCAATGACCTTCATACCATCAGGCAAGTCACAAAGAACCCAAACCTTTTGAAGTTAAAACTGCAGCAACTCTTCTTGCATTGCTTCAACCCAGCTAGATTCTCCTAGAGCCATATAGACATTTTTAGGCTCCACTTGTGAGAGAAAACAGAAACACAAACACTCATTCTTCTTACTATGTTTCTTGGACTCATACACTTCACTTATGAACCCATGAATATCATCTTTCTTTGTCTGTCTTCTAGTCTTCACACCTGATTGAAGTTCACCAATAACATTATCAAGTGGATGCACTTTGTGAATTGAAGTTTGTGATGTGCTAGGAATATCATATGTTGTAGGCATGTTTGTAATCTCTACTTCATCACTTGGTGATTGCTGAGAAGTATGTTCCACATTTGGTCTGTCAGTGGAAACTTCTGGTGTAGCAGTGGGAATTGAGTTACCACTGCTAGTAGGAATTTCTTTATTTAATTCACCATCTGCATCACTTGTCTTTTCAGAATTATCAACAAAGTCCCAAAGTGGTATAACAATTTGATCTTCTTCATCTTTGCAAGCTTCATCTTCATCAATGAACTCTTCTGAATATTCAAGATCTTTGTCTCCAGTGCTTGAAGTGAGAGGTACATAATTCATTGTATTGGATAATGTTTCAAGATCAAATAGCCAATCTGGTCCTGAACCTGTCATGTTTGCTTTATTTTCAAGAAACTCAACATGCAGATTCTCTTCAATCTTCTTTGTTCTTAAGTTATAGACTCTAAAAGCCTTGCTAACCATGGAGTATCCAACAAAGAAGCCTTCATCAGACTTTTCTTCAAATTTACCCAAATGATCAATGGTATTGAGAATAGTAACATGACACCCAAATGGCCTCATAAACTCCAAAGTAGGAGGTCTTCCTCTGAATAACTCATAAGGTGTCTTGTTCTTTGTTTTGACCACTAAAACCCTGTTCTGAATGTAACAAGCAATGTTAACTGCTTCAGCCCAAAAAGTCACTAGAAGCTTTGAATCAGCTAACATGGTTCTAGCAGCCTCAATTAGTGTTTTGTTTCTTCTTTCTGCAACTCCATTTTGTTGAGGAGTTCTTGCAACACTAAATTCTCTTTTAATACCTTTGCCTCTGCAGAAATAATCCATAACTTTATTCTTGAACTCTGTCCCATTGTCACACCTGATGATCTTGATTTTCTTTTCAAATTGATTTTCAACTTCAGTGATGAATGTCTTAAGGATGCTAGTGGTTTCATCATTGGTTCTTAAAAAGAAAACCCATGTGAATCTACTAAAACCATCAGTCACAACAAGACAATACTTCTTCAAATTGATGCTGCTCACAGAAGTAGGACCAAACAAGTCCATATGCAGCATAAAGAGTGGATGATCAATAGAATTGAATGCTTTGGTCTTGCATGAAGCTCTGTGTTTCTTTCCTTTGAGACAGGCACCACAAGTTTGGTCATTTTCAAATTTTTTCTCTGGTAGACCTCTGACAAGTCCATCTTTCACAATCTTGTTGATGGTCATGAAGTTGACATGACCAAGTCTTCTATTGCCAGTCATGTGCCTGGAACATCCACTGTCTGAGTATCCTTGATCATTTGTAGTCTTTGAATGTTCCTGCACACAAAATAAAGGAATTAGTTCCTTTTGGGGACCCAAGCCACAAATGACTTGGATCTGCCTCGTGTATCTATATAATTATATCTATCAAAGGTCATTGATACACCATTGGGATTGTTTGAGGTGATGGTTCCTTTTGGTTTCCATTCCCAACGTGCTGAGGCCTTAACAGCATTTCCCATATTTACCATTTTCTTGTTAACAGACCCACCAGTGGTAACCTTTGGCCTTGCAGTGGTAACTGCTGGCTTAGCAGTGGAAACTGCTGGTTTTGAAATTTTGGGTACCCACTTCTGATTATTGTTAACTTTCTTTTCAAAATTAGTCTTTTTACCTGTTTGATTAGATTTAACAAAATTTGTGACAGGGGACTTAGGGTAAACTCTGTTTTTGTTACTGGCAGTGGTAACTGCTGGTCTAGCAGTGGAAATTAGTTTTATGCCAGAATGAAGCAAAACAGACCTGGGAATCATCTTGCTAAGTGGATTTGGGTGAGTTAAGTTATTTGCATTTTGGCCATTCACCCTTGTATTCCCAAACACTTCCCTTTTACCCAAGTGGTAGGTACAGCTATAAGACAAATGGTCAAAGCTACCACATATATGACATGGTTTGTTATTGAACACAAAATCACTACCAAATTGCCTAGATTTAACATGATTCCAACTCCTCATATTACCCTTAGGAGTTGGTGACCTACTTCTGTACATTTCTATATATCTAGTAGTGGGCCTAGTGAAATTAGGTTGTGACCTAGGCTTCTCTTTGACTACATCAGGAATACTCTTTTTAACCTCCAATTTAACATTCTCAGGAACACTAGGTTTAGACTCAACATTCAAATTTTCATCTTTAAGAGATGAGTCACTAGCACTATCAAATGTATCAACCTCAACCTGAACCTTTTCAATTTCAACTGGTTTAACAAACTTTGGTCCATAGGTCATAGGTGGTTCCTGGAATTCTTCTAATCCTGTGTGAGCTATGTCAATGCCAGGAGGTGATGGAACACCTCTTAGAAGTGGTGGAACTGATTTGTATCCAACTCCTGATTTGGCTTTGTTCACAACTTGGGCTTCCCAAATTTTGTTAATACTCTTGGATTGGTGATCCAGTGTATGGCAAGTTATCTTTATATTCTTACTAGCGAACTTAACCTTTTCTAGTTCTTCCCTAAGAACCTTGTTTACAGCAACCTGATAATCTAAGTCTCTTTTTAACACTGCAATATCTTCATTGAACTTAGATTCATTTGCCCTATAATGCTCTAATTGAGTTTCTAAAACACCTAGGCCTCTTTTATGATTTGCTAAGTTATAATTAGTATGATTTAACTCTAGCAATTGTTCATCATATTGTGCTTTAATTTTCTCATACTCTTTTAAGGCCTTACAAGATTTAGAACAAGCATTATTATTTTGTACCTCAGAGTCAGAAAAAGCCATTAGTGCAAGCTCAGTGGTAACCATTGCAGACTCTGAATTATCTTCCCCATCCTTAGTCATAAAGCTCCAATCAAAGCACCCTCCATCAATAGCCAATAACCCCTTTGGCTCATCAGTAGTAGGTTCCTTCTTCTTGTCCTTCTTATACCAAGTTGACCTGTTATCAGATTTCCTTGGTTTCCTGCACTCCCTGGCAAAGTGCCCCTTCTTATGACAATTATAGAACTCCACCTTTTGTTTGTCAAACCTACTGTTTCATTGCCACTGATGTTAATCTTTCTTCCAGTCTTCTTGCAAAACTTCTTTGTTCTTAAGCTTAGTAATGCCACCTGCCATTTAATGTCCATCTCCTCCATATCATCCTCATCAATTTGATCCAAATCCTCTTGATTGAGAATTGAACCACTTACTTGACTTGATATAAAGGCATAAAAAGTAGTATCACTAAGTCCTGCAATCTGTTTCTTTGAGCTACCAGTGGAAACACTTCCACTACCAGTGGAAACAACAATGTTAGCACTGTCATCATCACTATCACTTTCTTCATCTGAACTATCATCAAGAGATGATGATATGAGTGCTACACTTCCTGAACTTGAGCTTAATTTGCCAGCTTTCTTGAATCTTTGTTCAATAACCTTGAAGTTATTGTACAAATCATTAAGTTTCATGGTCTCCAAATCTGGCTTATCTTCCCACACAGCAACATTGGTTCCAAACTCAAAGGGTAAGCTTCTTAAGAACTTTAGATTGAGGTCTTCCCTTTCTACCTCAATTCCAAAAATAGTGAGTTGAGTAACAATCTTTTGTAGCCTTATGAAAATGCTGTCAATAGATTCATTACTTGTTGAACCAAAGTTTTCATAAGTCTGTTTCAGTAGGGTCTTTTGAGTCTTCTTGGTGGAATCATTACCACCAAAAACATTACAGATCTCCTCAAAAAGAGTCTTTGCAGTCTTGTACTTGCTGAATGCTAGAACTTGGTCTCTGGGAAGTGTCATCAACAACAAACCTCTGGCCTGCAGATCATTCTTCGTCTGAAGTCTTTCATCATTAGTAACAGGTCCAGTGTTGACCTTAATTACTTCCTTGCCACCAACCATCTCTGAAGTAGAACTTGGTTTGAAGGAGTTTCCAACCATGATGATCTCCCAGAGTGTATAGTCTTGGGCCATAAAGAATTGTTCGATCATCAGCCTCCACATCTCAAAGTCATTCAACTTAAGCTTTGGAAGCTTAGCAACAATGTTTGAGTTACTGGTTTCTATCTCCATTGATTCTTCTCAGTGAACTAGAGTCTTCTAAATCAAAGTATCAAAGCCTGGCTCTGATACCACTTGATGGATCTAAACACCTTGAACTGTGTTAGATTGATACTTTGAGTTATATCACTAAGTATGCGGAATCTACTTAGTAACACTTAGAAGTTTGATTGTGAGTAAGACAGTTGTTTATGAATAAGAACAATGTATGTAACAAACGATTAGCTCCAATATTATTAATGATAATAATACGAGTGATCCTGATATCACTAGGGTTACACCTTGAAGCTCTAGAAACGTATCTCTAACCTTTAACCTAGGATCTCCTTTTATAGCACAAGGAGTCCTCTTCTACAAGATAAGTATAATACTAATAGAATAAGATATACACAAGATCTATTCTATATTTATCTAAACACGTTTCCTAACAGTTATCTAAACAGCAGTGGTAATATATGTTCTTGCAGTGGTAATGAGTTTCCACTACAAGTACAATCTTCAGCAGTTGTAACATCTTCACTTAGCCGTGGTAACTGTTAGTATAATTCCCAACAAACTGGAAATAAGGGTCATGAAGTTAAGGATGAAACCTCAAGGTTAGACCATGAATTGGCCAAAAGCCCTGCCAACTCATTCGAGGACTTCGTCACTCAAGAGTCAGGAAAATTGGATGAAGTAAAAGAGAGATCAAAAGGGCATACGAAGAATCCAACAATTTTGGGTAAATCTATTATAGAGGAACCCGAGAAAAATTTGGTGGATATGACTATGGGGAGTAGTGATAGGATTAAGGGAAGCGACTCTGAAGTCTTCAAGATTTCCTACACTACTAAGAAGAAGCTCATAACCGATACTCACATAGATCCTAACCTCCCTATCAACATAATCTCCCTATCCCTTTACAACGAAGCCTTCCCTGAACGTACCTCGTATGAAAGAATCAATAACGCCGAGGTAATAAAGAATTTATCAGTTATGATTGGAGAATTTGTCTATAACATCGACCTCATCGTGGTCGATGACATAGACCCTATCACTAATCTAACATTAACCAACCTTGTTCTCGGGAAACCATTTGTCAATAAATCGGGAGTAATCCTTGATGAGAAGGATGGTAGTGCCTTATTCACCAATGGCATCAGGAAGGTGATTTTTCGGAAGGGTAATGAGGAGGTGTACGAATACCGTCCGTCACTAGAAAGGAATATATATGGGTCAAAGGATGGGAGATTGGGGAGGATAAAGCGGCGTGATCCGAATAACCTCAAAATCCCTTCTATGATCGGTCACAAGTATTTCGATAATGTAACACCCCAACCCGACAAGGGCTAAGATATCACATTCATGGTGTCAAATAGAACATACACAAGCATTCAATAATACAATCAGATACAAAGGTTACAAAGGAATTCTAAGGCCAAGAATTACAAACCAAAACTAAGTTACACAATATCTAATACAAAACGTCTTCCAATCAACTCTAGTCCCTGATAGCTAGCAAAGATAAAGTCTTCTCTAAAACTCCTACTTGCACTCTTCACCCATAACCCAACTTCCTTCTAAAACCTGCCGCGGGAAAAGAAATGCGGCTGATGTCACACCCCCAAAATCGGGTCCAGCGGAAGCATACGTATAGCTGGGGTGTAACTCAAGTGATATCACAATACAAGTACAAAAATGGTTTTCACTTTAATCATTTAGAATAAAATCGTTAAATCAAAATGTTGAATTTACATCGTTAAAAGTTGTGCGGAAGTAGGCCCTTAAATAGTTTAAAACGGTCCCCATATAAATAATCAGAGTCTTCTATGACCATGCCATGCCCTGCCAAAACCTCCTGTAGCGTGTCATAGGTTAAAACCTGAAAATACATGCTAAAGTGTCAACACTAGGTTGGTGAGTTCATAGAGTTTGTTTAACAAATAATGCCTATAGAGAAAAGATCGCCCAGCAAAGGCATCGTAAATCCACTCAGTTGCAAGTCCCGCCATAAGAGACTTGTAACCTGTGTGTTTACAACCCACTGCCAAAAGTGTTAAAGTCTACGTGAACCAAAGTAATACTGTTATCCAAATTCCCAGATAAATATAGCAAAACGGCTATATAAGTAATATAATTCAGTCAATGAGGTTATCTAAACAATACTGACAATGTCGCCAGATAAATAAAGCGGACAATGTCGCCAGATAAATAATACTGACAATGTCGCCAGATAAACAATACTGACAATGTCGCCAGATAAACAATTATGACAATGTGGTCATGTAAACAAGGATAATCAATCCCATGAAATACAAGAAAAATCAAACATACCAATGAATGCAGGTGGTTAAATATACCAAAGAAATACCGGTAGTCAAGCATACTAATGAAGTGCAGGTGATCAAATATATGTTTAGATAAAGCTGGGAATATTTGAGAAATCAACCAGGTAAAACAAGTAATGCGTTTTAAGTAAAACGAGCATGTATTCTCCCCCAAAGAGTTTGCAAAACAATCAAAATAGTAGGGGCTATGACTCACCTGGAGCGATAGCAATGATGACAAGAATGGATACACGGAAATGAGGCACGATCTCTAACCGCAACCTAATATGAGTAATAACGATCTACCTTAGATCATGACATAACGAAATGAATGCGTGTGCACATGATGCCTATACCACTCGTAACTTGGAAATACTAGTTATTGTCAAAGTAAAATAGTTTCCATACTTAGGAAAAATAAGTCCCAATGGAGTTATAAAAACTTGTCGTAATATATCGTATAAAAATGTTAGCGTTCTATTCCTCGTATCGAAAACCTTAAAATAACGTCGTTAAGTCGTATAAATATTCCTTTGGGTCATACGTATTTCATTTGTTAAGAATATAGTCCTTAGTAATATTTCTAGAAAATATACCATTTAGTGCGTAAGTTATTATTTTCTAGTTGTGACTATATATATATATAGTTTTGACAATGTTAAAACGCGTATAACTTGGTCGTTTTAAGCTCATTTTACTCGTTCTTTATATCCACGGAATCGTGGGACAACATACTAACATGTTTTTGATAAGTCGGGATGGCTAAATTTAGTTTTACGCCTCGAATTTGCCCGTGAGTACTGTTCATCAGCAAGCATTTCCGGAAAAATATAGTTTTCGTCGTTAAACTCGTTTTTAGCGTATCTCCTTCGTTATTAACTCGTTTTTATCCCCGTTTTCGGCCATAGTTCCGTATCGGAAAGTATTTTCTGAATCTTAGGTCCAAAATTACCCAGAATTCCCTGATCTTTCCACGTTTTGCAAAAATGGACAGCAACTTTCTATAAGTCTCAAAACTTGGTTTTCCTAGTTACTAACTTGTTCAAAAACCAACCAAACCACTTTCAATCACCACAAAACTAGTCTAATCCTACCATACACCTTCTTAGGGTGTCATGGGTTCCTAAACATCATAAACCAAGTGGATCTAACAAGGATCTAACTATAATCACTTTCTAGGCTTCAAAAGTTATAAGTTTGTAAAATAAAGTGGTATAAGCTATCAAATGCATAAGATCTTGTATAAAAACCATATGAACATAATCAGAACTTGATAAAATTAGGAAAATTAGTTTGACATACTTACTTGAAGATATATGGAGTTTAGAGAGGATTATGTTAAGAAACCTAGGGTTTTTATCACAAAACCCTAACTAGGAATGAAAATAGAACTTGATAAACACTTGATTATTGAAAAATGATGGGTTCTTCTTGGTGTTTCTTCCTTGGCCGATCCACATGAAGAGAGAAAGAGAGAAAATGTTTTCTAGTTTATTATATGAACTCTTGTACAAATGAGGTAAGAAAAAATATCTAAGTCTTATGTATAATAGTTAGTCAAATGAAATTATGAAGTTTTGACTAGGAGGGGAGGCAAGGGGCGGCAAAATGGGGAAAAGGTGGAAGGATTTGTTGGCTAATTAATAAGCTTGTCCAAGTGTTGGAAGTATTGGTGTATCTTGTGTATACTTTGGGTGTTATCGGGTACCGAGTTAACTAAAAATAAATCGTAACGAGATGAAATAAAGTATGATGAAGTTGTAAAAATTATAAAATTATATTCCTGATGAGAATCGGGTGTTAAAATAATTATCGGATTGAAATATCGTAAACCGACGAAGTAATAAGCTCCGACCGTGAAATATAGTAATCGATCTCAAAACACCGGGTAATATAATTTTTATATTATAAGAATGAGTATAAAAATATATTGGGATCATAGTCGGGAGTGTCGGACGCGTTAGTCACATTATTGATCGCTTGTTAACGTTTATTTGGAAATAATTATACGTAAAAGTAAATTATACCAAAAGTATTAATTTAATTATCCTACGAGTGGAATAGTATGCAAGTGCCATAATGATAATATGAAGACTATTTCTAGTCCGTATGAGATGTCCCAAATGATAATGCATGAATTCGCTCTTGAACCAATACGGTTACGCGAATTTGAATACTCGTAAACTAAATTTACGATGACATGAGTAATGCACGTGAATAGTGGTTTTCTCTCGGGAATGAATAGTGTCAAGTGAATAGTAAAATTTCTAAATGTCTCTCGAAATGTCAAATTGACCTCAAAAATGATGAATAGTGATCGATGAATAGTAAATGGTGAATAGTAACTTGTGAATAGTAAATTGTCGAGGTTTGGAAAATGACCGGAAATTACGAGTTGTGACAGTCTTCCCTTCTAACAGGAACTTCGTCCCGAAGTTCAGTTTGTGTTGGTCTCTAGAGAGGTATTGGTGAGAAGATGATGATATGTATCGTGTAAGCTACAGAGCTCTAATGGGAGTTCAAGTCTGTAGGCCACTTGGCCCATACTGTCTGAAATATTGAATGGTCTAATGTATCTCGGGTTTATCTTCCCAAATTTTTCTTAATGGTATCATGCCTTTCCTAAGCAGAACTTTCAACATAATCCTGCCATTAACTTGAAGTTCTAAGAGTTTACTACTTATTGAACTTGTAACTGGTTCTTGACTCGTAAGAAATTTTCTGGTTATTTCATGAATGCTTACTGGACTAGTGAGTTAGGCTTTTTCCAAATTTCGATCCGTCAATGGATGTTGGCACTTCGACCATAGAGTGCATCAAATGGTATAGTCTCTAAGCTCGTGTGGTAACTATGGTTATAAAGGAATCTGATTTATGGCAAATGGTTAGTCCAACCATTTCTAGAGTCAATCACTCCTGCTCTGAGCATATCTTCCTATGTTTGAATCGTTCTCTAATTTCTGTCCATTGGTCTGTAGATGATAGGTGGTGTAGTTTTAAAGGAATCTTAATGAAATCGCTAGGAGTTTGCGGTGGTAAAAGATAGAATATTCATTAGATCGGAATTCGTTAATAGTACATGAAACTTATACAATAGAACGTAGAATTAAACACAAAAGAAATACAACACAAAAGAGTTTAGGCTTTGGTTTATTCTTAAGACAGAAGTTCTCGGTTCTTGAACATTGTTGTCGTCCTCAGCGTTGTTGATGTGCGGACCATTTCCTTCTCCGATGACCTAGGCTCTCCCACGAGCCCTTCCGCCTTGGTTCCCTTTCTCTTGGTTTCCTTGTTTTGGGCATTCATTCCTGTAATGCCCTATTTCTCCACAGCCAAAACATGTCACTGAGGGTTTCTGACCCCCGGTAATGATTGGAAATTTGCATTCCCAAGTCGCATGACCAACCTTCTTACAGTTGCCACATGGATTAAGACAAGGTCCATGGTTATGATGATTCTGACACTTGTTGCATTTGGGTAGGATACCCTGGTAACCTTTCTTTTCACTTGGCTTCGCAACGTAGGCCCTAACCACTTCATGTTGTTTGTTTGGCTGCCATACTTGATCGTCTCCTTGGTTGTCATCCCTTTTCCTCTTGTTTTCGTTGTTGTTGTTGACAGTAGTTTCTTGCTTCATCACTTGAGCCATAAGCTTTTGAGACATTCTGATAGCTTCCTCCAGTGTGTCTGATTTAGAAGCAATTACGTTCCCACTGATGTTGCGCGGTAGCCCACCGATGAAATTTTCTAACAGCTTTTCATTATCTGGAACCATAGTTGGACATAGCACAGCCAATTCCTGAAACCTTCGGATATATGCCTCGATATCATTACCTGCTGTCACTAGCTTATAAAACTCTGTTTCCAACTTCTGCACTTCAGTACGAGGGCAAAACTTATCAGTCATCAATTTCTTGAATTGCTCCCAGGTGAGCTTGTAGGCATTTTCCATACCAATCGGTTGAGCATGAGAATTCCACCATGACATAGCTTCATCCAAAAGCATACCAGTTGCGAATTTTACCTTGCTGACATCAGGACAGTTGCACATGAGGAACACATTCTTAGTCTTTTTGAACCAGCGAATCAAAGCAACCGCTCCTTCAGTGCCCTTAAACTTGATGGGATCACTAATCTTAAAATTTTTCCAAGTACATTCACGCCTATAATCGGATTGTCCATCTGTCCCTGTCTGTAAAGCGGTCTCAGCAGCCCTTGCAGCTACCTCAGCTCTCTCGATCTCTAGAGCTTCGGCGATACTATCCTTAACCAATTTCCGAATAGCAGCAGGTGTCATAGTTGGAGTAGCTTTAACTTTCCTTGGCGGCATAGCTCTACAAAACGAGAAAAGAAGGGTGAGACATAATTAAGACGTTTCCTAGTAGTAGTTGTACGAGAGTGGGTTATCGTAGAATGAAAGGTTGATGTTGCGATATGACAAGTTGACGTGGCTCGAGTGGTTTTGTGATATCCTGAGATTTCTGCTGAGTTTTAAATGATCATAATGTACCTAGGGATTCTCCTTATATATGGTATGGGAAGTCTTTCCTAGGGAGGTCATTGATAATATCCACTTATCAATATTGGGAGTAATGAGTGATAAATGACATAGGAATCTATAGAGTATCACCTAATTCTTTATATATATGGGGATGGTGAAGGGAAATAATAATGATGGTGAGAAGGGAAAAGACTGTGACATCTGCGACATAATGAGATTGTGATGAAAGTAAGTACGCATACATGAATGAAACATTTGGAAAATGAGTTGAGAATTTAATCCAGACAAAATTTTATTATAACCATTCTTAGTATTGCAAAATTCATTTCTGAGTCAGACATAGGTGGTCAGCCTATATCTCACTATCCCGGGTTGAATATAGATGACCAGTCTATATCCCACCGAGGTTCCATGAATTTTGAAATACTCAGCTCAGTTATACTAAGACTATGTCCTTCATAAATACCAAGGAGTTCTGAAAGACAAAAGCAAGTGACCAAACTCGAGGTCGAATGATGAAACTATGCATGGGGAAACATAATGCGGTGACATATACGATACGTGAACATGCTTATATGAAAGACAATTATAGAAATCAACTATAATAAGTGAATATAATATACCAGATAATGAGATACAAATCTCATCACCTATGTCAGCAACTAACCACAAATGAGGCTTCAGCTTGGCAGGCAGGCACGTGACGGTCATAGGGTTAAGTTTTCGTAAAAGTAGCTATAGTCTAGGTTTTAAAAACACTTAGTTCGCTATAGCCAAAGCTCTGGTACCAATCTGTCACACCCCCAAAATCGGGTCCAGCGGAAGCATACGTGTAGCTGGGGTGTAACTCAAGTGATATCACAATACAAGTACAAAAATGGTTTTCACTTTAATCATTTAGAATAAAATCGTTAAATCAAAATGTTGAATTTACATCGTTAAAAGTTGTGCGGAAGTAGGCCCTTAAATAGTTTAAAACGGTCCCCATATAAATAATCAGAGTCTTCTATGACCATGCCATGCCCTGCCAAAACCTCCTGTAGCGTGTCATAGGTTAAAACCTGAAAATACATGCTAAAGTGTCAACACTAGGTTGGTGAGTTCATAGAGTTTGTTTAACAAATAATGCCTATAGAGAAAAGATCGCCCATCAAAGGCATCGTAAATCCACTCAGTTGCAAGTCCCGCCATAAGAGACTTGTAACCTGTGTGTTTACAACCCACTGCCAAAAGTGTTAAAGTCTACGTGAACCAAAGTAATACTGTTATCCAAATTCCCAGATAAATATAGCAAAACGGCTATATAAGTAATATAATTCAGTCAATGAGGTTATCTAAACAATACTGACAATGTCGCCAGATAAATAAAGCTGACAATGTCGCCAGATAAATAATACTGACAATGTCGCCAGATAAACAATACTGACAATGTCGCCAGATAAACAATTATGACAATGTGGTCATGTAAACAAGGATAATCAATCCCATGAAATACAAGAAAAATCAAACATACCAATGAATGCAGGTGGTTAAATATACCAAAGAAATACCGGTAGTCAAGCATACTAATGAAGTGCAGGTGATCAAATATATGTTTAGATAAAGCTGGGAATATTTGAGAAATCAACCAGGTAAAACAAGTAATGCGTTTTAAGTAAAACGAGCATGTATTCTCCCCCAAAGAGTTTGCAAAACAATCAAAATAGTAGGGGCTATGACTCACCTGGAGCGATAGCAATGATGACAAGAATGGATACACGGAAATGAGGCACGATCTCTAACCGCAACCTAATATGAGTAATAACGATCTACCTTAGATCATGACATAACGAAATGAATGCGTGTGCACATGATGCCTATACCACTCGTAACTTGGAAATACTAGTTATTGTCAAAGTAAAATAGTTTCCATACTTAGGAAAAATAAGTCCCAATGGAGTTATAAAAACTTGTCGTAATATATCGTATAAAAATGTTAGCGTTCTATTCCTCGTATCGAAAACCTTAAAATAACGTCGTTAAGTCGTATAAATATTCCTTTGGGTCATACGTATTTCATTTGTTAAGAATATAGTCCTTAGTAATATTTCTAGAAAATATACCATTTAGTGCGTAAGTTATTATTTTCTAGTTGTGACTATATATATATATAGTTTTGACAATGTTAAAACGCGTATAACTTGGTCGTTTTAAGCTCATTTTACTCGTTCTTTATATCCACGGAATCGTGGGACAACATACTAACATGTTTTTGATAAGTCGGGATGGCTAAATTTAGTTTTACGCCTCGAATTTGCCCGTGAGTACTGTTCATCAGCAAGCATTTCCGGAAAAATATAGTTTTCGTCGTTAAACTCGTTTTTAGCGTATCTCCTTCGTTATTAACTCGTTTTTATCCCCGTTTTCGGCCATAGTTCCGTATAGGAAAGTATTTTCTGAATCTTAGGTCCAAAATTACCCAGAATTCCCTGATCTTTCCACGTTTTGCAAAAATGGACAGCAACTTTCTATAAGTCTCAAAACTTGGTTTTCCTAGTTACTAACTTGTTCAAAAACCAACCAAACCACTTTCAATCACCACAAAACTAGTCTAATCCTACCATACACCTTCTTAGGGTGTCATGGGTTCCTAAACATCATAAACCAAGTGGATCTAACAAGGATCTAACTATAATCACTTTCTAGGCTTCAAAAGTTATAAGTTTGTAAAATAAAGTGGTATAAGCTATCAAATGCATAAGATCTTGTATAAAAACCATATGAACATAATAAGAACTTGATAAAATTAGGAAAATTAGTTTGACATACTTACTTGAAGATATATGGAGTTTAGAGAGGATTATGTTAAGAAACCTAGGGTTTTTATCACAAAACCCTAACTAGGAATGAAAATAGAACTTGATAAACACTTGATTATTGAAAAATGATGGGTTCTTCTTGGTGTTTCTTCCTTGGCCGATCCACATGAAGAGAGAAAGAGAGAAAATGTTTTCTAGTATATTATATGAACTCTTGTACAAATGAGGTAAGAAAAAATATCTAAGTCTTATGTATAATAGTTAGTCAAATGAAATTATGAAGTTTTGACTAGGAGGGGAGGCAAGGGGCGGCAAAATGGGGAAAAGGTGGAAGGATTTGTTGGCTAATTAATAAGCTTGTCCAAGTGTTGGAAGTATTGGTGTATCTTGTGTATACTTTGGGTGTTATCGGGTACCGAGTTAACTAAAAATAAATCGTAACGAGATGAAATAAAGTATGACGAAGTTGTAAAAATTATAAAATTATATTCCTGATGAGAATCGGGTGTTAAAATAATTATCGGATTGAAATATCGTAAACCGACGAAGTAATAAGCTCCGACCGTGAAATATAGTAATCGATCTCAAAACACCGGGTAAATTAATAATATAATTTTTATATTATAAGAATGAGTATAAAAATATATTGGGATCATAGTCGGGAGTGTCGGACGCGTTAGTCACATTATTGATCGCTTGTTAACGTTTATTTGGAAATAATTATACGTAAAAGTAAATTATACCAAAAGTATTAATTTAATTATCCTACGAGTGGAATAGTATGCAAGTGCCATAATGATAATATGAAGACTATTTCTAGTCCGTATGAGATGTCCCAAATGATAATGCATGAATTCGCTCTTGAACCAATACGGTTACGCGAATTTGAATACTCGTAAACTAAATTTACGATGACATGAGTAATGCACGTGAATAGTGGTTTTCTCTCGGGAATGAATAGTGTCAAGTGAATAGTAAAATTTCTAAATGTCTCTCGAAATGTCAAATTGACCTCAAAAATGATGAATAGTGATCGATGAATAGTAAATGGTGAATAGTAACTTGTGAATAGTAAATTGTCGAGGTTTGGAAAATGACCGGAAATTACGAGTTGTGACAGCTGAGCTTAAAAAGCTCAGTGAACAGATATAACAACAACGTAATATGAAACAGAAAAGAGATAACAGAATATATGTTGCATTTGGGTAATATCAAAAGGTATAAACAAAGGTAAGAGAAATAAAGGGTAAAGTAAAGTAAGGTTAGGTCAAATAAGGTTTGGTCAGGTAGGTTTGGTCAGTCATCTACCAACGAGCCGAGAACAGAAATATCATGTCATATTCTTGAAACATATCCTGCAGTATAATAGTAACCATGGAGTAGCTAGCTCCCAGAATTTGTGAATGACGCATATTGCACATACGCCACATTCACCAGACCAGATAATAATATAATATATGACAGATAACAGAACAGATCTAGGATGCATCCATACGCCCCCGCAGAAATCATAGTAGCCATAACAGAATGCGCATATCATATAACAGAAAGGGGACGTGGCAGAACATCACTCTACTGCCCTAGAGTCATGCCATAGGTGCATCTATGACATGGCCATGTTACCTTCATGGCTAGGAAAATGGCTCGGGTATCTAACTGGGTAGGTCAAAACAGAAGGTCAGAGTATAAGGTCATCATAACAGATTCAGAATCAAAGGTCCATAATCATAATCAGAATCAGAAGGTCATCAATATAGGGTGCATAACAAAGATTCAAGTCAAAGGTTCAGATATGGCAAGGGTTCATAATCAGAGGTTCATATCATAAGGTTCATAACTTAGGTTCAAAATATCAGAAGTCATATCAAAGATTCAGAATATCTAAGGTTCATACCCAAAGGTTTATTACAAAAGATTCATTATCAAGTTTCATAAGTTCATAATAAAACGTGAAAGAGTTAAGAGAAAACAGATTTAAAAACTTTACAAATCATTTATCCATTTCTATCACAAAGATACCCCTTTATAATACATTTTCATAAAAGCCAATTAATCCTTCATTTAAAACTGGTTTTGTATCAAAATTATAGAGTGTCATTTCAAAACAGTTTCATTCCATAACATCAAGTTACATTTTCAAAAGGTTTTCATATCAAATTATCATAATAGATGAACCAAAGATATCAGATATACAAAGGTCAGAAGTCATAGTAGCGTCAAAAGAAACGGATCACGAGTCATGAGAAACCTTACTGAAAGGTTAGAATATCTGTACCTCAACCAGATGACAAAGCAGACAAAAGAAAGATCAAACGGAAATAGGAACCACTCCTTCTTCATAGAACCTAAACGAATTAGAAGCCGAGTATTACTTAATAGTTCACTTCAATTCAGATTACTCTTTTTTTTGTTATCTTTCCATTTTAAGTAACTTTCCATTTTTAGCAGGTTTTCCAAATTAGTAAGTTTCCATATTTAATAAATTTCCAGAAATAATAATTTAATATTTAAGGTTATAATTGACCATTAAATATATTTAAGAGTTAAAATGACCAATATAACAATTTAGAGTTAATTACGTCAATTTAGTAAAGTACAGGGTTATAAATGTCAATTATCAAAATCTAGTATTTAAAAATGTCTAATAATAAACTTTAAGGTTTACTATAATTTATATGAGATGACAATTTTAGACTCGGTCGTTTCATAGTTATATTAACGTACTTTTGATATTAATTTAGACCGCGACGATCAAAATAGGATTATTACATGCATACTCACACGACTCATATTTTATTATATATATACACATCGACTCGCACCAAAATGTACACACTCTATACGATCCACGCATACACATTCTTTAATTGGTATAGACTTCACGTGAAACAACAAGCACCACTCTTGGTATTATATTTTTATCGAGAGTTCGAGACCAACAAACGAGGACCAAGATTTAGCATGATCAAATCAACCTTTAATTCATTTCTTATTTGTCCGGTTATTAAGCATATCTTCAAAATATTTTACTTACGTAAATCGTTAAAACTCAAGAGTGCAAAACATGCATGTTCATTCATCAATCTATCTCGTATATTTAAAATATATTCACGTCAAAACAAAAACGCCCAATGCCTGACTCTTTCTTAAATTCAGTTTGTGCAACATATTAGACCATGCATGACCCACCAAAACTCACATTTACATGCATGCATTCTACTATTTCCTTCATGCTATGAACCAGCAAATAAAAACATGCAAGCAACTGATTCGAACAGCCAAAAAAACTTAATTCGACATTTACATTTCTAAACAGGTTTAGTCGACTACTTAGGGTGCGTTTTGTACGTGATAACGGGCCGACAAAAGTATAGCAACCTGGACACTGACATAGTCATGCATACACCACGACACAATCACAGACTACAAACTCGACTCAGAAAACAATCTTTACTTCGACTCAAGAGATCACAATCCTCGACATAAAAACAGGTTATGAGACACGACACCAACAACTTATAGTTCGATATAAAATGTATACAGATTTCGACACAAGGTTGGTTCATTATTGTGATATGTTTCTGATTTCATGCGAGCTTCTACTTGTGTGTATGCATAAATATTATTCGATCCATATTGTTTCAATACGTATTATCATATTTAAACGAACAATGATTTTATGATGTAGTTTCACTCTTTTGTATTCAGATTCTTGTCGACTGGAAGAACAGAAAACGAAAGGAATAGTGGTACCTTTGGCTGGAATATAATGAATGGGACAAGGACAAAAAGGAACCGAGACCTAAACCCTTCAAGCCAAAACCAAACCACCCTCGAGCCAAACTCGCGATCAAGACCACTAGAACACCCGGATCAGAACGAAATAACAATCATCAACAATCACCCCACCACCTTCATACCTTACTTGCTGATCGAATAGGGAGAACAATATGTGTCGTCACCTTTGTGTTTTAGGGTTTTCGTAGGTGTTTTATTTAAGTGCAATATTTGGCTGTTAAATGTGAGATGGGAAGAGATAAAGAAGGTAAATTGTCGAGATTAAGGGAGAGCCAAAGAGACCAAATCAAATCAAATATTCCAATGCATCTAATCTTTATTTGGTAGCTTAGCCGTGTACACATTTAAACAAAATTTTCGGCCCATGAACATATTAAACGTGTGGTGATTTTTAGCTAGGTCCAAATATTGTGTATAATTTTATTTATCCAAGTTATAGATAGTATATTGTATAATATTCAAGTACTAAAGTTCATATACTTTGGTTATAAACATAATGTAATGTCTTAGATTATAAAACGCCTTTTTAAAAGTTTAAAATTAGAGGGGTATTTTGGTCATTTTACATGTTCAAAATTATTGGGTTTTACAACTCTTCCCTTCTAAAAAGAAAATTTTCGTCCTCGAAATTTGAAGTTGCAAGTATTAGACGTAACGCAGAAAATCACAAAAGAACGTCACAATTAACCTCATACTGGGGAAGGTCCCTCCAAAAGAATTCTTCACAACGAAGATAGTTTGTTTCTCATGACTCGATACAAACAAAAATAGTTTCGGTTTCCTACAAAGAAGCAAATCGGGTCGAATCTGGTCAAAAAGGGTAAATGCAACATATAACAGTTGGTAGGTGAATCTTCACAGAACATACACAGAAACATAGACAGAAATCAAATTGAATGACGATATCAAACAGTAGAAAGCTCTACAAAGAATAGAAAGCTCTACAAAAAAATTGAAGGTTCTAAACAGATGCATAAAAGTCGTCAAAACACACGTCACGGAGTTAACTCATCCAGATAACTAACGAATGAAGACAAAGTAGACACATGGGTAGAATGAACCTAAAGTCTCACTAATCGCGGATAATCTTCAACAGAGGTCAGATTCTAAGCTTCTTAGGCACTCCTCAAGATATCATATGCCCACAATAAGTGCACGTTATATGATGTAAGTATTATTACGTTGATCAGGCGTAATAATACCAGCATCACATAAGTATGCCCTCATGATGGTCATCCTTTATCTCAAGTCGTGAACAAACAACCTATCAGAACTAAAGTCAAATCTTCTTCATTATCCTATGGTACCTCAAACATCATCATCAGAAATAACCTAGGGAAAACAGATCCTATCATAAGGTAATGGAGGTCTAAATAGGTCAAACAGAAATGAATTACGTCAGCAAATGCATTATCCCAAATCTTCCACAGAATCTAACTCAAAGACATAAATGTTTGATTCAGAAGTCGTCCATTTAAAAACACATGATCTCAAATCTTTTCAAGTCTGAGTAGTCTGTCATTGTCCGATCATTAATCTGAGAGTGAAACAAAATCATGAACTTGAGTCTGATTCCTCAAGCCTTCTGCAGCTCTTCTTGAAATTGTGGTGGGGTAATGTGAACTTCTGGCACGATCGTTAAATCCTCTTATGTTAGTAACTCTGCTTTCGCTCTCAATTCATCTTAGTACAACCAAGATGATTAGGGAAGTGAAATTGCACGTCTCCGTAAGGTCTTCTAGCTCAGCTCCAGGTTCGCCCTCTTGACTAGATTCTCCTTCTCTATTCACCACTACCTCTGCCTTGCAAGAAGATGTCTTCAAATCATCAAGGTAACACTGCTGCTGTCAACTCTCGGTCATGCGTAGAATAGCCCTCTTCATAGTGTTCTAATCGCCTTGATGCATAAGCAAAATTTTTCTGTGCTGTATGAGGTCATAACCAACTCTTCTTGAAACGTCCCCAATTTGTACCGTCCGAAAGTATGGAAGCAAATCTCTGTTTCAGCTTTTCAGAAACTCCATTCTCCTCTAGACTTAGTTGTTTCTTCCTTCTTACAAAATCCTTCAGCAATAACGCAAGTTGTGACAATCTTCCACCATCCTTCTGCAAAGTTCAAGAGATTCCAGCTCCTATAACTGTTATCGGTCTTGGTCGCTTGGTGATGGTTTCAAATCTTGCAGAATCCATAGAATGGTTCTCAACACTTATCAAACTTCCAGAGTATGCAGAAGGTTCTCTGATTCCTAAAAAATACGAATATGGTTCTCATGTTCTTCCTTCTTCTCTGAATGTCATTCAATGACATTGTCTAAGTACTCACGAAAGGTGTAACTTATCAAATTCATACGACAGTCATAGCATTAACTAATACCATTATCATCATTAACCATCATAGTGGTCGTTATGAATACGAAAGGCAAAATCCAGGAGTACCTTCAAATCATCAAACTCCGCGTCCTAAAGCTAAACAGATACATAGTCGATTTAAAGTAGGGAAAACAATGGTCTTCAAACAAAAGTACGATTCAACCTACAAAAGTCAATGCGTAATCTCCTTCTACCATCCCTCTTCATCGCGAATAAAACTGACACACGCCCAGAAGATATACTCAAATGAGCAAACTCACTTCCTAGTCTTTGGTTGTTGCTCCTTCTGTTCTCTCAATTCAGCTGGTGAGATCTCGGACAACTTCTCAAAACATCAGCGCGTTGTGACTAGACAGTCTCTCAGCATCATCTCAATCCATCTTAACATCCTGATGGAAATCTTGGGATTCATTCAGGGACTATGTCAATAAAACTCAGATTGCAAAATAACTATCAAGGTGAGATTCATTCTTCGGTGTACAGAATAGGTGCAAACAAAACTCCATATCTGTGAAAGTAACGTACGAGTCTCCAGAGCATTGACGATAACAAAAGTTTAACAATCAAAAACATGGTGAGGAGTTCAAAATATCAAAGTGAGACAAAATAGGAAAGTCGTCAGCATCTTGAATGCTCAATCAACCAAATCAATATCATAATGAAATCAAATTTAACTTTCCAAAGAAAACAGATCAATATAGCGAATCTTATCGTTCAAAAGAAAGGGAAATTTTCTAACACTCGTGGTTAGGCACCACAAGACTTCTCATCGGAACAGAAATGGGTAAGGCAAAATCAACTAGTGCCGGAAGGCTTACATATGCGTTACAATAGTAAGATACAATTCACAGAATGTATAAGATACATCTTCGTTATGGATATTCTCATAATGCCCGAAGAGGCATCAGAAATGGTTAATAGATGAATCAGAGGTCAAAGTCAGAATCTGAAGATAAGGATCAAATAATGTCAGATATCATGATGCAATTCTCAATGCATTCAAAACTCACTTGGTTACAAACCTGAGGTTGTGCAAATCATAAGTTCCAATCTCCAAAAGAGTGATCCTAATAGGCATAACTAACAGAAGGCACAAATCAGAGTGATGTGGAAGCAATGATACTTAAACAACTGCCTTATAGTCTACCCAATCCTCGCCGATCAAAACTTAAGTTCATACTGGGAAATCCTAAATCAAATTCTCAAAGGTGTTTTCTTATGTTCCTACAGTGGAAGCCTAATGGTCCAAAGCTCACAGGTCAAGGTTATATGTATCATAAGTCATAGCCTGGTCTCTGATACCATAATTGTAACACCCCAACCCGACAAGGGCTAAGATATCACATTCATGGTGTCAAACAGAACATACACAAGCATAAGACTTCAATAATACAATCAGATACAAAGGTTACAAAGGAATTCTAAGGCCAAGAATTACAAAACAAAACTAAGGTACAAAATATCTAATACAAAATGTCTTCCAATCAACTCTAGTCCCTGATAGCTAGAAAAGATAAAGTCTTCTCTAAAACTCCTACTTGCACTCTTCACCCATAACCCAGCTTCCTTCTAAAACCTGCCGCGGGAAAAGAAATGCGGCTGAGCTTAAAAAGCTCAGTGAACAGATATAACAACAACGTAATATGAAACAGAAAAGAGATAACAGAATATATGTTGCATTTGGGTAATATCAAAAGGTATAAACAAAGGTAAGAGAAATAAAGGGTAAAGTAAGGTAAGGTTAGGTTAAATAAGGTTTGGCCAGGTAGGTTTTGTCAGTCATCTACCAACGAGCCGAGAACAGAAATATCATGTCATATTCTTCAAACATATCCTGCAGTATAATAGTAACCATGGAGTAGCTAGCTGCCAGAATTTGTGAAGGACGCATATTGCACATACGCCACATTCACCAGACCAGATAATAATATAATATATCACAGATAACAGAACAGATCTAGGATGCATCCATACGCCCCCGCAGAAATCATAGTAGCCATAACAGAATGCGCATATCATATAACAGAAAGGGGACGTAGCAGAACATCACTCTACTGCCCTAGATTCATGCCATAGGTGCATCTATGACACGGCCATGTTACCTTCATAGCTAGGAAAATGGCTCGGGTATCTAACTGGGTAGGTCAAAACAGAAGGTCAGAGTATAAGGTCATCATAACAGATTCAGAATCAAAGGTCCATAATCATAATCAGAATATGAAGGTCATCAATATAGGGTGCATAACAAAGATTCAAGCCAAAGGTTCAGATATGGCAAGGGTTCATAATCAGAGTTCAATTCAGAGGTTCATATCATAAGGTTCATAACAAAGGTTCAAAATATCAGAAGTCATATCAAAGATTCAGAATATCTAAGGTTCATTCCCAAAGGTTTATTACAAAAGATTCATTATCAACTTTCATAAGTTCATAATAAAACGTGAAAGAGTTAAGAGAAAACAGATTTAAAAACTTTACAAATCATTTATCCATTTCTATCACAAAGATACCCCTTTATAATACATTTTTCATAAAAGCCAATAAATCCTTCATTTAAAACTGGTTTCGTATCAAAATCATAGAGTGTCATTTCAAAACAGTTTCATTCCATAACATCAAGTTATATTTTCAAAAGGTTTTCATATCAAATTATCATAACAGATGAACCAAAGATATCAGATACACAAAGGTCAGAAGTCATAGTAGCGTCAAAAGAAACGGATCACGAGTCATGAGAAATCTTACTGAAAGGTGTAACAATTCGCAATTTCAGGTTAACTTTTATTCCCGAAAATTTTACTATTCACTTTTACTATTCACTTTTTACTATTCACTTTTCACTATTCATCTCAGAAATTTTTATTTCATATTCTCGTAAGTTAAACTATTTTAACGATAATCCGAGAGTTTGACGCTCGTCGGATCATTTCTGCAAAAATCACAAAGCCGTGTCCGAGATTTACTTTTAGGTTTAAACGTCCTTCCAGCATCCCGATATATCCATAAAACATTATAAACAATAGAAATATGATTTTCTATCATTATATGACAATTCCAAAAGTTTTGGAATTTTACGTTTTTCAGTTCAGCGTTTTACGCGAATTACGCGTTTTTGACCCATGTTTCCAGTTTTTAGCAGGGTTTTAGCACCCGATAGATCCTACCACTCATTTTATATTTTATTATGGACTATATTGACATGTTTAACAATACTTTCAAGTTTCATATTTTTACGATACCCGGTTTTACGTTTTGAGGCTTAATCATTTACGGTTAGCTTTTTACGGAGTCAAAATGCACAAACTAAGCAAGATAACACCAAGAGTCATCATCTAGTAACTCTTATCTCCTTTGATCCGCCAATGTGGGGGGGGAGTCACCATGGGTGGTCAAATCTTGACCCTTGATCTTTAGGATGGTTACAAGTGTCTAAAACTAACCATGGTTAAATTCTAACCCAATATATGGTTAACTATTTTTCCTACCCTATAAATACCAAGCTAAAACACATATAAATCTTGCACCACACCTTCTTATAACCTTCAAGTCCTAAAACCTAAGGCACTTTTCTTATATTTTGTAAGAAAGTTAACTAGTTTTTGAAAGAAAACTAGTGTTTGATCTTCAATCTTGGAAATTTTCTAAGAAAAGTTGTTATAACTTTAAAGTCTCCAAAAAGACGTCGTTATAATCTTCAAATAGCTTTGGACTTCAAGAAGGCGTCGTTATAATCTTCAAATAACCTCGGTTTATCATAGATTGCAAAGGAGGAAAGCTTATTCAATCAAAGTCCTAGTTCTTGTCCTAGTTTCCCTTTTTCATTAAGGCCAAAAGTTGTAAGCAAACCCTAACATACTTTCTTGATTAATTATCATTTTCATGCTCTTTGTGTTCCTTTCATGCTATATATGTTCTTGTTATTGTGTTCATGATGTTTAAAAATGGATAAAACAAGTATTGGTTTACATATGTTAACTTATGTCAAGTAAACAAGCAAACTAGTGATTTTTATGGAGAACCACGACCAAAATAGTATAACTTTGATATTTGACACTTACTTAATGTTAAAGAGGACTTAACAAGGAAAACATAGCAATTTGAATCACCCAAAACGAGTACCCGAGTCAAAAGTTATGGCCATAAGAAGTTAGCGAAACCAAAACGGCAAAACTGCCTAAATAGCATTCTGATCAAATTATGATTTTGAAAGTCACCCTTCTGGTCCGATTCATCAAAAAGTTAAAACACGAAAGTTGTCAGGAACGACATTTTCGTTCAGGAACAAAGAAGCTCGAGCCCTGAAAACGCTCTTAACAGCCCATTTTAGACCAAAGTCACTATATTATAGTTATGATTTACTAAGACCAAGAGGTCTAATGACCTAAAGCCGAGACCACAACCATGGATAAAGCCAAGGTTGAGTCTCAAGACCATGGAAAAATGACCAAGGTCACGGCGAAGCCATGACTAAATGACCATATAAACTTACTTAGGTGAAAACATGAAACCAGGAGTTGGCGATAACTTGAACATACAATTTGGATCTACTCCACCTAAAGAACAATGAGATACAAGTTATAATAAACTTACCCTAATAACAATCTTCATGTACAAATAGACTTTTCTAAGTTTAT
Organism: Artemisia argyi; assembly: GCA_030686995.1. Taxonomy (NCBI): domain Eukaryota; kingdom Viridiplantae; phylum Streptophyta; class Magnoliopsida; order Asterales; family Asteraceae; genus Artemisia; species Artemisia argyi. The sequence continues at coordinate 46,818,840 of CM060686.1, forward strand.
TCAAATATTGGACATGTAACTTTTCGGATCAAAACTTATACATTTGTTATCAAATACTACAATAGTAGGGAGCCTCATGTGAGGAGTTCATTAAGTAAGCCGTCGAGATGAGTTGTGGATTTACGAATTAAAGTGTCCTGGCTCCTCGAACGTTTACTCCATGACTTCTGAATTATGTCGGCCCGAACGGTAGTAAGAGATATACAACTTATACATGTTTCATAAACCATTTATATTCAAAGACTTACGCTATATACTAAGTACTACATCATGAACATTATGCAAGACATATATGGGCAATGCTTCGTATTCTTAGACGTTACTCCAAACCTAAGTCGCAACGTTCTATTATAGGCTGCTCTTAGTGACTTTCACGATTCGACTACCACTTTGATTTCACATCACTTAAGCTTAAGGTGAGTCATAGCCCCTACTTTTTCATACTTGTTTTAACTCTTTGGGGGGGATACATGCACAACTACTTGCTTACTTGTACAAATACTCAAAACATTTATACTTGATTGTTTATACTTGATTGTGTTACACTTGATTGTCTTATACTTGATCGCATTATACTTGATTTCATATCTACATGATTGCGTTATATTTAATTGTGAGACTTCCAGTGGCTCCAGATTAAGTTGCTGGATGACCATTGAGACTTCCGATGGCTCCAAATTAAGTTTTGGATGACCATTGAGGCTATTGATACATCCTAACATTTGCGAATGTTGGATACATCATAAACGTGAGGTCTTCGGAGATGAAGTGTAGACTCACGACTAATTGCTAAACTGTTTTGATGAACTTATACATGTCTTTATTATTCATACTATATGTTAGCAGTGGGTTGTGAATACACAGGTTGCAAGTCTCTTATGGCGGGATTTGCAACTGAGTGGATTCTCAATGCCTTTGCTGTGTGAACATTCTTTAAGGCTTTTCAACTATTTTAAGACAAACTCTATGAACTCACCAACCATTGTGTTGACACTTTAGCATGTTTATCTCAGGTCTATAAGGTGATAGCTGTTGCATGGAGCATAGAGTCACTTGGCATGTTTTGAAGACTTATGCTTTTATCTTTACCATTCGATATGTTTTAAAACTCTTATGTATTGTATTATGGAACTCAAGTTTGTAACTCGGAATTTATTAATCGAATGGAAACTTTTCAAAACGTCTCATTTAGAGTTCGTTTTCTATACCTTGTACTTTGTATTATGAAGTAGCACCCCTATGACACAGTCTTTCGCTGCGGTATTTTGGGGGTGTTACAGATTAGTATCAGAGCCAGGTTATAGAGAACTAGGTTGCATTGTGTGCCTAGACTATAACTGATATAAACATTAAGACTCTTCTCTTTATTTTGCCTTACACACACTTCATGCGCATATGCTTATTGCTAATTGTTTGTTTAGGAGAAACCCCAGACAATAGTCAAGTCATCAAAAATTTAGAGCTAAGTAATAATTGTTTAAATAACTTAATCTTGTGACAGTTCTTGTTTGATAAGACATAAGATTAAGTTAAATAAAGATTATTAGTTTCCTGTAGAGATTTGATGATTTGCCTTATACTTGCTTTATATGATTCTAATACCTAGAAGTGGTTCATATGTCCTAGTACGACACTCAAACCTTTCTACAAGCGTGACTAGTCCATTTCGTCATATCACCTTCTCTAGATACCCAGACTACGTTACCCTTTCACAACTTAAGAACAGATGATAGAAAGTCTACCCAATTATGGAGTACCAATTGTTGAGTTATGTGTGCCTGGTAAATATGTATACGGGTGAAAGGAAGCAATTATAATTATGGTGGCCAACATAATTATAAATGCGTCACGACTCACGTAGACATATGTGACCATGCTTACATTAATCGACGATTGACTCAAATTGACAAGATTTAAGACTAAGTAGTCTAGGAATATCACCTCATATCTGACGTCGACAAAATATCCCTCCTTGTAGATATCATGGCACCAAGGAGAGTAACTCGTAGCACTAGCCGAGGTAGTGCAACACCAAGAGGTGGAAGAACTGGTGGTCATGGAGGTAGAGGAGCTGCTCACGACACTAGTAACCCTAGTAATGATAGTGGAAGAACTGGTGGACGTGGAGGTAGAGGAGATGCTCACGACACTAGTAACCCTAGTAACACTGGTGGAAATCCAGATGTCTCCACCATTATTGCCCAACAACTACAAAACCTACTTCCCACCATAGTCACACAAGTTGGCAATCACATGAACAATTCGGGAAACCACGGAAGCATAAATGATGCTACAAATGATGGAGGAAGGAATAACAACAACAACCACAACAACAACAACAACAACAACCATAGGACTGGATGTACGTATAAGGAATTTACGTCATGCAAACCAATTGAGTTTAATGGCAAAGGAGGTGCATTGGCATATACACGATGGGTCGAGAAGATGGAGTCAGTGATCGATATTAGTAACTGTGCAATCCACCAAAGAGTGAAATATTTTGCATGCATGCTATCAGAAAAGGCATTGACATGGTGGAACATGCAGATTCAAGCAAGGACTAGAGAAGCAGCTGTAGGCATGACATGGGACGACTTTAAGGGACTACTGAAGGAAGAGTACTGCCCGGTTAATGAAATGCAAAAACTAGAGGACGAGTTTTGGCATCACTCTATGGTAGGGGCTGGTCATGCAACCTACACAGATCGGTTTCATGAATTAGCTAAACTAGTTCCTCATCTGGTTACCCCTGAATCCAAGAGGATTGAGAGGTACATCTATGGCCTTGTTCCCGAGATTCGTGGGATGGTGAAAACAACCGAACCTTCCACAATTCAAAGTGCAATATTAAGAGTAGGGACCCTAACAGATGAGATGGTTAGGAATGGAACTTTGAAGACTAGTGATAAAAGGAAGGGAGCAGGTGAATCAAGCGAGCAAATGGGTACAATGGTTGATAATAAGAAAGCAAGAGGATTTGCGGCAACTGTTTCTAATCAGAGAATGTATGAGGGTCCACATCCTAAGTGTACTAAATGTGCTTATCATCATCAAAGGTCAGAGCCCTGTCGAATGTGTACTAATTGCAATCAGAAGAGCCATTTTACAAATCAGTGTAAAGCAACGGCAAGGCAAGTAACACCGGTGAATGCAGGTAATATAGGAAACAACCAAAAGACATGCCATGAGTGCAACAGCCCAAACCACTTCCGAAATACTTGTCCTAAGTTGAATAGGGCACAGGGACAAGTGCTGGATAACCCAACTTTAGCCGTTATGCTTGAAGAAAATAACCCAAACCGTGGATACAATGTTAGTCCACCTCGGGGTCGAGCATACTATTTGGGTGCTAAGAAAGCCCGCAATGCGTAACGGGTACGTACCTTATCCTACCATACTATTCTATTCTAGTTCAAAATCTAGCTTTATTATGCCGTTATTAAGATAAGAGACCTAGACACACTAAACTTCGGGACGAAGTTTCCTTAAGGGGTAGAGACTGTAACAATTCGCAATTTCAGGTTAACTTTTATTCCCGAAAATTTTACTATTCACTTTTACTATTCACTTTTTACTATTCACTTTTCACTATTCATCTCAGAAATTTTTATTTCATATTCTCGTAAGTTAAACTATTTTAACGATAATCCGAGAGTTTGACGCTCGTCGGATCATTTCTGCAAAAATCACAAAGCCGTGTCCGAGATTTACTTTTAGGTTTAAACGTCCTTCCAGCATCCCGAGATATCCATAAAACATTATAAACAATAGAAATATGATTTTCTATCATTATATGACAATTCCAAAAGTTTTGGAATTTTACGTTTTTCAGTTCAGCGTTTTACGCGAATTACGCGTTTTTGACCCGTGTTTCCAGTTTTTAGCAGGGTTTTAGCACCCGATAGATCCTACCACTCATTTTATATTTTATTATGGACTATATTGACATGTTTAACAATACTTTCAAGTTTCATATTTTTACGATACCCGGTTTTACGTTTTGAGGCTTAATCATTTACGGTTAGCTTTTTACGGAGTCAAAATGCACAAACTAAGCAAGATAACACCAAGAGTCATCATCTAGTCACTCTTATCTCCTTTGAACCGCCAATGTGGGGGGGGGAGTCACCATGGGTGGTCAAATCTTGACCCTTGATCTTTAGGATGGTTACAAGTGTCTAAAACTAACCATGGTTAAATTCTAACCCAATATATGGTTAACTATTTTTCCTACCCTATAAATACCAAGCTAAAACACATATAAATCTTGCACCACACCTTCTTATAACCTTCAAGTCCTAAAACCTAAGGCACTTTTCTTATATTTTGTAAGAAAGTTAACTAGTTTTTGAAAGAAAACTAGTGTTTGATCTTCAATCTTGGAAATTTTCTAAGAAAAGTTGTTATAACTTTAAAGTCTCCAAAAAGACGTCGTTATAATCTTCAAATAGCTTTGGACTTCAAGAAGGCGTCGTTATAATCTTCAAATAACCTCGGTTTATCATAGATTGCAAAGGAGGAAAGCTTATTCAATCAAAGTCCTAGTTCTTGTCCTAGTTTCCCTTTTTCATTAAGGCCAAAAGTTGTAAGCAAACCCTAACATAATTTCTTGCTTAATTATCATTTTCATGCTCTTTGTGTTCCTTTCATGCTATATATGTTCTTGTTATTGTGTTCATGATGTTTAAAAATGGATAAAACAAGTATTGGTTTACATATGTTAACTTATGTCAAGTAAACAAGCAAACTAGTGATTTTTATGGAGAACCACGACCAAAATAGTATAACTTTGATATTTGACACTTACTTAATGTTAAAGAGGACTTAACAAGGAAAACATAGCAATTTGAATCACCCAAAACGAGTACCCGAGTCAAAAGTTATGGCCATAAGAAGTTAGCGAAACCAAAACGGCAAAACTGCCTAAATAGCATTCTGATCAAATTATGATTTTGAAAGTCACCCTTCTGGTCCGATTCATCAAAAAGTTAAAACACGAAAGTTGTCCGGAACGACGTTTTCGTTCAGGAAGAAAGAAGCTCGAGCCCTGAAAACGCTTTCCGAGTGATAATTTTCTTCAAAATCTTAACAGCCCATTTTAGACCAAAGTCACTATATTATAGTTATGATTTACTAAGACCAAGAGGTCTAATGACCTAAAGCCGAGACCACAACCATGGATAAAGCCAAGGTTGAGTCTCAAGACCATGGAAAAATGACCAAGGTCACGGCGAAGCCATGACTAAATGACCATATAAACTTACTTAGGTGAAAACATGAAACCAGGAGTTGGCGATAACTTGAACATACAATTTGGATCTACTCCACCTAAAGAACAATGAGATACAAGTTATAATAAACTTACCCTAATAACAATCTTCATGTACAAATAGACTTTTCTAAGTTTATTCAAATATTGGACATGTAACTTTTCGGATCAAAACTTATACATTTGTTATCAAATACTACAATAGTAGGGAGCCTCATGTGAGGAGTTCATTAAGTAAGCCGTCGAGATGAGTTGTGGATTTACGAATTAAAGTGTCCTGGCTCCTCGAACGTTTACTCCATGACTTCTGAATTATGTCGGCCCGAACGGTAGTAAGAGATATACAACTTATACATGTTTCATAAACCATTTATATTCAAAGACTTACGCTATATACTAAGTACTACATCATGAACATTATGCAAGACATATATGGGCAATGCTTCGTATTCTTAGACGTTACTCCAAACCTAAGTCGCAACGTTCTATTATAGGCTGCTCTTAGTGACTTTCACGATTCGACTACCACTTTGATTTCACATCACTTAAGCTTAAGGTGAGTCATAGCCCCTACTTTTTCATACTTGTTTTAACTCTTTGGGGGGGATACATGCACAACTACTTGCTTACTTGTACAAATACTCAAAACATTTATACTTGATTGTTTATACTTGATTGTGTTACACTTGATTGTCTTATACTTGATCGCATTATACTTGATTTCATATCTACATGATTGCGTTATATTTAATTGTGAGACTTCCAGTGGCTCCAGATTAAGTTGCTGGATGACCATTGAGACTTCCGATGGCTCCAAATTAAGTTTTGGATGACCATTGAGGCTATTGATACATCCTAACATTTGCGAATGTTGGATACATCATAAACGTGAGGTCTTCGGAGATGAAGTGTAGACTCACGACTAATTGCTAAACTGTTTTGATGAACTTATACATGTCTTTATTATTCATACTATATGTTAGCAGTGGGTTGTGAATACACAGGTTGCAAGTCTCTTATGGCGGGATTTGCAACTGAGTGGATTCTCAATGCCTTTGCTGTGTGAACATTCTTTAAGGCTTTTCAACTATTTTAAGACAAACTCTATGAACTCACCAACCATTGTGTTGACACTTTAGCATGTTTATCTCAGGTCTATAAGGTGATAGCTGTTGCATGGAGCATAGAGTCGCTTGGCATGTTTTGAAGACTTATGCTTTTGTCTTTACCATTCGATATGTTTTAAAACTCTTATGTATTGTATTATGGAACTCAAGTTTGTAACTCGGAATTTATTAATCGAATGGAAACTTTTCAAAACGTCTCATTTAGAGTTCGTTTTCTATACCTTGTACTTTGTATTATGAAGTAGCACCCCTATGACACAGTCTTCCGCTGCGGTATTTTGGGGGTGTTACAAAAGGTTAGAATATCTGTACCTCAACCAGATGACAAAGCAGACAAAAGAAAGATCAAATGGAAATAGGAACCACTCCTTTTTCATAGAACCTAAACGAATTAGAAGCCGAGTATTACTTAATAGTTCACTTCAATTCAGATTACTCTTTTTTTTGTTATCTTTCCATTTTAAGTAACTTTCCATTTTTAGCAGGTTTTCCAAATTAGTAAGTTTCCATATTTAATAAATTTCCAGAAATAATAATTTAATATTTAAGGTTATAATTGACCATTAAATATATTTAAGAGTTAAAATGACCAATATAACAATTTAGAGTTAATTACGTCAATTTAGTAAAGTACATGGTTATAAATGTCAATTATCAAAATCTAGTATTTAAAAATGTCTAATAATAAACTTTAAGGTTTACTATAATTTATATGAGATGACAATTTTAGACTCGGTCGTTTCATAATTATATTAACGTACTTTTGATATTAATTTGGACCGCGACGATCAAAATACGATTATTACATGCATACTCACACGACTCATATTTTATTATATATATACACATCGACTCGCACCAAAATGTACACACTCTATACGATCCACGCATACACATTCTTTAATTGGTTTAGACTTCACGTGAAACAACAAGCACCACTCTTGGTATTATATTTTTATCGAGAATTCGAGACCAACAAACGAGGACCAAGATTTTGCATGATCAAATTAACCTTTAATTCATTTCTTATTTGTCCGGTTATTAAGCATATCTTCAAAATATTTTACTTACGTAAATCGTCAAAACTCAAGAGTGCAAAACATGCATGTTCATTCATCAATCTATCTCGTATATTTAAAATATATTCACGTCAAAACAAAAATGCCCAATGCATGACTCTTTCTTAAATTCAGTTTGTGCAACATATTAGACCATGCATGACCCACCAAAACTCATATTTACATGCATGCATTCTACTATTTCCTTCATGCTATGAACCAGCACATAAAAGCATGCAAGCAACTGATTCGAACAGCCAAAAAAACTTAAGTCGACATTTACATTTCTAAACAGGTTTAGTCGACTACTTAGGGTGCGTTTTGTACGTGCTAACGGGCCGACAAAAGTATAGCAACCTCGACACCGACATAGTCATGCATACACCATGACACAATCACAGACTACAAACTCGACTCACAAAACAATCTTTACTTCGACTCAAGAGATCACAATCCTCGACATAAAAACAGGTTATGAGACACGACACCAACAACTTATAGTTCGATATAAAATGTATACAGATTTCGACACAAGGTTGGTTCATTATTTCATGTGATACGTTTCTGATTTCATGCGAGCTTCTACTTGTGTGTACGCATAAATATTATTCGATCCATATTGTTTCAATACGTATTATCATATTTAAACGAACAATGATTTTATGATGTAGTTTCACTCTTTTGTATTCAGATTCTTGTCAACTGGAAGAACAGAAAACGAAAGGAATAGTGGTACCTTTGGCTGGAATATAATGAACGGGACAAGGACAAAAAGGAACCGAGACCTAAACCCTTCGAGCCAAAACCAAACCACCCTCGATCCAAACTCGCGATCAAGACCACTACAACACCCGGATCAGAACGAAATAACAATCATCAACAATCACCCCACCACCTTCGTACCTTCCTTGCTGATCGAATAGGGAGAACAATATGTGCCGTCACCTTTGTGTTTTAGGGTTTTCGTAGGTGTTTTATTTAAGTGCAATATTTGGCTGTTAAATGTGAGATGGGAAGAGATAAAGAAGGTAAATTGTCGAGATTAAGGGAGAGCCAAAGAGACCAAATCAAATCAAATATTCCAATGCATCTAATCTTTATTTGGTAGCTTAGCCGTGTACACATTTAAACAAAATTTTCGGCCCATGAACATATTAAACATGTGGTGATTTTTAGCTAGGTCCAAATATTGTGTATAATTTTATTTATCCAAGTTATAGATAGTATATTGTATAATATTCAAGTACTAAAGTTCATATACTTTGGTTATAAACATAATGTAATGTCTTAGATTATAAAATGCCTTTCTAAAAGTTTAAAATTAAAGGGGTATTTTGGTCATTTTACATGTTCAAAATTATTGGGTTTTACCGATAATGTCTACATTAACGTGTTCCTACTGAAGAATTTTATGTCCCTATTCCACTATAACAATATCTGCAGATGGGGAATGATTTATAAAGGAGAAAATGTTGTTTGTAGAGATCATGAAGTCCAGGTATTCGTTGGAAATATGTCATTCACAATGGACTTTACGATGGTGGACAACATTGAGGACTATGTCGACCCAAGGTTGTCACAAGTTATTTTCGGAGCACCCTTTTGTGAAATCACTAACTTAATGGTTGATGACCGGAACGGAATCGTGACCTTCGCTGATGGAATTAGGAGGGTGTCATACCAAACACCATACAAGAGGAAGGACCTCAAAGGAATCGATTGTGACGGGCTTGATAAGCTAGGTTCTCAACTTATCTTATGTGATGAAGATGTTTGGAGGGGATGAAAGAACACTTCTGATTTATCATGTGGATTCTTTAAGGATGTTAGTAAACTTGGATCCAAGTATCGGGAAGATGTCTTTGAGTTTGAAGACCCAAAATACCTGCACTATGAAAGGGGAGGGTAAATGCTTGTATCGAGTCATAATGATGTTTTGTAGGATTTTCCAGGAAGTAGGACATAAGTTTTTCCAGAAATTTTCCATTAACTTAACGTAAGGATTTCGGCAGGTCACTTCTGACGGCGTCATGAGTTAACTCCTGACGATGTCATGTGTAAAAGTCTGGAAATTTTTCTAGTTTTGTTTTTCTAACGGAGTCTTGAAGTTTTTGTTAATTCTTTAGTTTTATAAACTCCAAAAAATCTGCAAACATTCATTCCACAAGCATTATATCTTAATTTGTTTTCTAGGACTTGTTAGTATATATAGATTGCCGCCGATTTTACGCGAGGTTGCCTTGTCATTTTATCAGGTTCAACAGGTTATATATGATAAGAAGATGATTTATATTTCTGGAAGGGAAGCTTTGATTTTGCATTTTCTTGGAGGAAGATCTAACCTTGTTACCGCACTATCCACACCGAACGAATCAGGGGAGTATTTACTTTCATTCTTTTACCTGTTTTACTTTTACATTCTTTAATTGAACATTGGGGACAATGTTCATCCTAAGTGTAAGGGGAGGGTAAATGATGATACCTTATAGGATACACTTTCACTTGAGTTTGTTTGTTTGATGGTAGGTGTGTAATAAAACTACGAGAAATACTTGTTAGTGTAATTTTAGCGCCAAATTTAAATTTATTTACAACATTTAGGGGTGAAACTTTAGCCTTAGCAAGCGTCTCATGGATAGGAGTTGTATGACTAGCACAAAACCGTACCATTCAGAAAAATTTTCCACCCAAATATGTGAGGTTCGCCTTTAGATTTGATAGAAAAAGCATTTACTATTAGTGCTTATGAGTGTACCGGTAGCATTTAGATTCTAGAACTTGCGTTAGTGATGCATCCCAAGACCGCTAGTGAGACTACATTCGTGTAGTAGGATTTACTACATGATAAGAGGCATTAGGATCACCTGTGTGTTAAACCCGTATCATAATTACTTGACCATTTAAGTCATATTACTTGGCTAGTAAAGTCAATTAATTTTTCCCACACCTTAGCGTTGTACTCATTTTTAGTACACGAAACCCCTAGTACACCCCTCCAAGCCTATCTTTTCATTTCTAACTTTAAGCATCTTACTTAAAGGAAGAATTTGTTACAACCTACTTAAATGTACACCCAAATCGCCTTATCCTTCCGTGTATGCACTCATCTTTAGTTCATTATTGTTACATGTTTAAACCCTTAGTTAATTATCTAATTGATTACATAGTTGCTAAGTCGAGTCATATCCTTGTACATATTGTTTTGGGACGATTGAGACTCATGGGTAAAGTACTTGTGTTATGGAGTAATGGGGAAGAACATCATTTATTACCCCCATATGTGCGTTAATCTTAAAAGTACTCCAAGTGTTTTGATTTTCTTGATTCGAGTCATTAGAGTAGTTTATTGTAAAGTATGTAAAAATTCAAGTGTAAGGGGAATGTTCATTCCCTATTATGCATTTTTGGATGGTAGGGTAAGAGTGTATGCAAAAAAAAAAAAATTAAAAAAAAAATTTTAAAAAAAGATTAATCGAAAAAATTTAAAGAAAAGAAAAAAAATACAGAAAAAGAGAAAAAAAAACATACGGACTACCATCCCGTTTCATTCTATGTTTGTTTTATGATTTTGTTATTTTTCATTTATTAGCTTAAGTCGAGTCTAGTCTTGGCTTAGCAACGCCATATTGTACATGTAATTAACCAAGATTATTAACTCGCCACCAGTAAAGATTGCCTTTTGATGCGTGGGAATCGCAACAGGCTTTACCTCTCGAGGGATCTCGAGAAGCTTACAACCCCCACCAGGCAGTGTACCTGATCGTTGTAGTATAGTATAGTGACAAGTACCGGGGGATTGATCGTTCAGCTTAGGAATAGTGTCGCTAGGATTAGAAAGCCTAATTACTAGTTCTAAAGGTGATGGATGATTATTTTTGTATTTTTATATTTTTATGAAAGCAAGTAAAATCTCGGGTTTTGGAAGAGGGGCGGAATTAGTTGCTATTCAACTAACCCAAAACTAATATATAATCAAAATAAAATACTGAAAATGAAATTAAACTAATTATTACAAAGGTTGTGAGCAGTAATTGGAGAAATTGTGTTTACTTAGACTTCACTACTCCCTAGATATCTTTTACACGTTAATTACTTGTTATAATTGTGTGGATGACGGATTGTATTCCTTAATACCATTCATGGGGTGGCATACATAACTCCCTAATTCTATGAGCTCTTATCTCCTCCTACACCATGACCCAGCATAACTATAGGGATTGTAAACAGTGGCTCATGCATTAAATACAACCAATAAAGACCTAGTACGCCTCGGTTCATGTTTCTTAAGACGTTCAAGCGTGTTACCATTTGGAGATCTGCCAGTTTTCTTAAGCCTAACATATAAAATCATTCATCCAAGACAAGAATAAACAAGTAATCAACACATAATCAACATCTAGGTTTCATTAGATCTAAGCAAAAACAAAAGAGATCTAGCCTAGCATAATGGAATTGAGACAAGAACAATATATAGACAACCAACACATAGACATATTGATTGAATTAGAAGAACACTTATCTCAATTACAATGCAAGGTATCAAAGGTTTGGAACCCTTGAAAAACCTGTAAAAGTTGCACCAAATTCGTCTTTAGGGTTTCACCAAAACTTCTCTCCTTTTAATGAAAAAACTAGAAAACTATATATAGGAAAACCGAGGTGACGGCGTCAAGAGCAATGGTGTGACGCCGTCATCTCGCTGCCAAATACTTCCTCGGACGGCCTTGATCTACTTATGACGGCCTATGTGACGCCGTCATCAACTACGGTATTTTTTTCTTGGGACTCTGACGCCGTCAAGAGCAATGCTTGACGCCTTCATGCACTGTTCACAGCATAGAATTTTGAGACTTTGCCGTTTTCTTCACTTTTATGCTCCAAAAACGTCCAAAATGGCTTCTTTTCCAGAATTCACTCTCCAAGTACCTAAAATCACAAAAGGAACGATTTAGGGCAATATTTGATCAAATAAGTTCGGATTCGGGCTTAAATGAGCCCCTAAAAACGGATCATTTTTCGCCTCATCATATACCCTTACACTTGAGATTTGCTTGTCCTCAAGCAAATGCGCTTTTATTCTACTCGGAAGACAAGTTAGGGGTCATTTAACACTAATATAAAAGTAATTACAACAATAATCGTTCCACTAAAGACCAATAGACAAGCACGGAGGTCATACACAAGCACCTCACAAATAGTGTTTAGATACTCACATCTCTCGGGTGTAATAAAGTAATATAACATTATGGAAATGGAAGATATCTCTCACTACCTGTCATAGCAAAATAGATTACCATAGGCTTGGGAAAGGATCAAACCTCCACCACATGGCGTAAGCACCTAGGATAAACTATCAAAGAGGTCTTTTAAAGGGTTGTAACGTTAGGTATAGGGATATGAATTACACGGTTTTGTTGGATAAAGGAAGTTTTACTGGTGGCGAGTTAACAATATTGGTTAATTACATGTACAAGATGGCGTTGCTAAGCCAAGACTAAACTCGACTTAAGCTAACAAATGAAAAATAACAAAAACATAAAATGAACATAGAATGAAACGGGATGGTAGTCCGTATGTTTTTTCTCTTTTTCCTTTTTTGTATATATATATATATATATATATATATATATATATATATATATATATATATATATATATATATTTTTTTTTTTTTTTTGCATACACTCTTACCCTACCATCTAAAATAATACATCATAGGGGTATGAACGTTCCCCTTACACTTGAATCTTTACATACTTTACATTAAACTATTCTAATGACTCGAATTAAGAAAATCAAAAACACTCGGAGCTCTTTTAAGATTAACGTACATATGGGGGTAATAATATTATGTTCTTCCCCATTACTCCATAAAATAAGTACTTACCCATGAGTCCCAATCGTCCCAAAACAATATGTACAAGGATATGACTCGACTTAGCAACCATGTAATCAATTAGAAAGTTAACTTAGGGTTTAACAAATAACAATAATTCACTAAAAATGAGCGCATACACGGAAAGCTAAGGAGATTTGGTTGTACATTTAAGTGGGGTGTAACAAATTCTTCCTTTAAGTAAGATGCTTAAAGTTAGAAACGAAAAGATAGGCTCGGAGGGGTGTACTAGGGGTTTCGTGTACTAAAAATGAGTACAACGCTAAGGGTGTGGGAAAAATTAGTTGACTTAACTAGCCAAGTAATATGACTTAAATGGTCAAGTAATTATAATACGGGTTTAACAAAAGGGTGATCCTAATGCCTCTTATCATGTAGTAAATCCTACCACACGAATGTAGTCTCACTAGCGGTCTCGGGATGCATCACTAACGCAAGTTCTAGAATCTAAATGCTACCGGTACACTCATAAGCACTAATAATGAATGCTTTTCTTATCAAATCTAAAGGCGAACCTCACATATTTGGGTGGAAAATTTTTCTGAATATACGGTTATGTGCTAGTCATACAATCTCCTATCCATGAGACGCTTGCTATGGCTAAAGTTTCACTCCTAAATGTTGTAAAAAAATTTAAATTTGGCGCTAAAATTACACTAACAAGTATTTCTCATAGTTTTATTATACATCTACTATCAAACAAAACAAACTCAAGCGAAAGTGAATATGTAAGGTATCATCTTTTTACCCTCCCCTTACACTTAAGATGAACATTGTCCCCAATGTTCAAGTAAAGAATGTAAAAGTGAAAAAGTAAAGAGACTGAAATCAAATACTCCCCTGATTCGCTCGGTATGGATTATAGGTTGGCCAGGTTAGATCTTCCTCCAAGAAAATGAACAATCAAAGCTTCCCTTCCAGAATATAAATCATCTTCTTGTCGAACATAACCTGTAAATCCTGACAACAATAGACAAGACAACCTCGCGTAAAATCGGCGGCATCCTATATAAGTTACTAAATCCTAGAAAACAAGATAAGATATAATGCTTGTGGAATGAAGTTTGCAGATTTCCTGGAGATTATAAAACTTAATAATTCAAAAAAACCATAAGACTCCATTAGAAAAACAAAACCGGTAAAATTTCCAGATTTTAACTCCTGACGCCGTCAAGAGTAATACTCTGACGCCGTTAGAATGGACCTGCAGAAATTCTTATGTTAATTTTCCGGAAAATTTCTGGAAAAACTTCGTCCTACTTCCTGGAAAATCCTGAAAAACTTCATTATGACTCAATACAAGCATTTGACTCTAACAAATACGAATATACATGTTCATTTAATATTGTGGAGAATCATGATCGGTTTGTTTCTTAAAAACATATTTGGGGTTTCCCCTTACACTTATCTTTTGCAAAAATACTTTTTGGTTGGAGTTAAGACTAGGCCAAACAACATAGTAAAGTATTTCCACATTTTAATTGAGAAACATGATCAACCAACAATAAAAATAAAACATGCATACGGAAGCAAATAACAATCAAACAAAATAAAATCACACAAAACATGGGTTGCCTCCCAAGAAGCGCTTTTCTTTATTTACGAGTCTTGTAGCTAGACTCAAGGTCATGGGCTATCGTGTATCGCTTATGCTCACATAACCAAGTGTGAGCCATCTAATAGTCGCCTCATCTTTCTTATATTCTTCTCCTAACTCTAAGCACCCGCGATAGTATTTTTTATTCTTTTCATGCGTGTACTTAAGTCCCTTCCTCTTATCATTCTCACTTAGCATTTTGATTGAGCCTGAACCACCTAATTATTATTGACCAAGGTCAATAAGTCAAAGATAGCCTAGAATCACTACTCCGGTGATAGTGTAGTGTTTCCCCGGGTCGTAAAAGTCCCAGCGAGATTGAAATGGTGCTTTTGGAATCGTTTATGAGTAAGTGGGACTGAGGACAGTAGCCCAGATGATATGGAATTGATTTTGCTACTGTTATTTTGGTGTTGGTACACAGATATAATATTCACAAAAATTAGATAACAGATATATGCACGTATTCACAATTAAGATCACGTATCGGACTGGAAAAGTGGGATTTTGGTAATTATCAAACTACAGGGGGTGCTTTTGACACTTTTCAAAACTTAAAATTAAAAATGAAAAAGAAATTATAAAAGTGATTAAAATAATATTAAACTATTATTTAATTAATTAAACTATTTAAAATCTAAATTAAAATCTAATTTAAATAAACTAAAAATGACAAATGATTTAAATTAAACTAAAAATTTACCAAAATATTTTCTAAACCTAAATTAGAAATTGAAGAAGTTATAAAAAATTAAAAATAATATTTTTGTCTTTTTGTGGTTTTGTTATTAATTAAAAACTATTTAACTTAATTAAACTAATTAAACTACTTTTAATTTATATTAATACTAAATTAACTTAGAAAATTAAGATAAAATTTGTAAAATTACTCAACCATCACTGGAATCCTACAAAATTATAAAAACTCTAAAAATTATGTTTTAAGATTAAACAACTAATTATTTACCTATTAATTAACTTAGGTCTATTTTAAACAAATAAAATAAGAAAAATAGAAAATGAACAGTAGAATCTCAAAATTTATTTTCTAAAAACTTATTATACTATATTAGAACTAGGAAAATTATAAAAACTAGATTTAATGTTATAAAAACTAATTAAGCTATTTAATACTTGATATTAATTAATAATAAAGAAAATAAAAATTAAATCTAATTAATACTAAATGACAAAATAAAAATCTGAAAAAATTATCAAAATTACTTTACTATATAAGGTATTTAATAAAAATATAAAAACACTAGTGACTTAATTAAAATATAAAAATGAAAATTAAAATTAACTTGAATTAAATAGAAACTATCACTTATTTTAACTTGGATTTTTTTAGATTTTTCTTTTTCAGAACTACTTTATACCTTAAAATGACAAACTTTAATGAAAACACTTTTAAAATTAGCTCATAAATAAGCTGTGACACCCCCTTAACTTATGCAGTTGACTTTGGTTGACTGTTTGGTCAATCTAGGTCAAATGGCCTTGGGTGGGGTCCACAGTGGTGAAAAAGGGTACAATCAAGTTTGACAAACACAAATAAGCCAGAAATAACAATGCTAAATCACAAATAAGCTGTTTAAGATGAAATAAGCACTTATCACTTTGCACTTATGGCTCAGAAATGGGACAAACTTGGTGAGCAATTGCAGGTGGGGTCCACTTGTCCTAAGGTCAAACCAATGGTCAAAGGTGAGACTCTGGTAGGAGGGGGGTTCGAAAAACCTAAAATCTAGGAGTGGGGACCACTGTGGTGGCCACAAAACACCACCAAAGTGATGGTGGTGACTGGGTGTCTGGGTGAGCAGGGCACAACCTTGCCCTGCAGCTTAGTTTGGGGGTCTGTGGGACCCACTTAAGCTTCCTCAAAAATTAAGCAAAAATTAGGGGTGAAAGATCAGCTGATAAACTCTTTCCACAACAAATTTCAACCCTTAACTCAAATTACACAACTCACAATTACTCTTGGTAATTTAGCAAAAATCTGAGAGTGGAACTTTTTGACTTTTGTATGAAACTTAAATTTTGACTTTTATGAATTTCTATTAGCTTTTACTGATTAGAGACTAAGTAATAAGCTATATTAAATCTATTTTATACTAAGATCACCTCTAATGTACCTACTGAGGTGGATTTAGAAACTAAAAACCTTCACAGTTAACTGTGAAGGGAAAAATTATGAAGATTTGACTTTCTTCTTTAAAACTGACCAAACCAATGGTCAAACTGATTCTATTTGGACCCAAATGAGATTTTGGAACTAAGTAATTCCACAGTTAGAACCAGATGCACACCAAATCAGCTTGAACCAAACACCCTCTAATGCAAACTGTTTTGAACTTTTCAAGACAAATGGTCACTAGGGGGTACAAACTTAATTCCAAACAACAAATTATGATTATGGTAACTGGTTTTAAGCACTTAAGATTCAGATTATCATATTACTCATACAAACTTAACACCAAAACTAATGAGACAGTTAAACTTATAATTTTAAGTAACTAACTATTTTAACCAACAAGCTGTAAATTTTAAGCTAAAAGTTATCTAAACAAGACTTAAATAACACAAACAAACAGGGATTAACAAATATAAGCAAACAATCAATCAAAAGCTAAACTAGGAATTTTAATTAAGAATTTAAATAAGCAAATCCTTACAAGGTTACCCTCAGCATGAACAGAGGGTTTTCCTATGAGGCCTATCTTTAGATAGGCTCTATCCAGCTCCAATCTTGCTCACCATTCCATCTTAAAACCTGAAAACTCAAATCAAACCAAACAGTTGACCATAGTTGACTTTTTTTCTTTTTTTGATTATTTTCTATTGATTTTGGATTTTAGGGTCTCTACAAGCTTGATTAAGCTTTAGGGAGCTTATGTGAGCCTAAATTCAATCCATAATCCCACACACCATTAACTCTTGATCAATTCGAATTCTTAGAAAATGAGTAAACTGCAAATATGAAAACTAAACTTGAACCTTGAAATTTTATTAATTAAAAAGATTCACAATACAATGCTAACACTAGTACAATGCTTGAATTAGGAAATTTAACACTAATTTGCTTGGAAATTTAAATTCGACACATTTTAACTAAAATTAAACTACTTAGTCTTCATCTTGCTCAGTCTTCCTTTTATAGCTGAAGATTAGGGTTCCCTTGACCTCTCTGAGCATATCCCACCATCACTTGATTACTTTGGTCCACTCCTGTGTTGACACGTGTTTTTGGCGCCAAATTGTTTTTCTTCAAATTGGCTCTGATAACGTGTAAGGGGAAGGAGCATTAAATGCTGAGGTGAGGGGTAGGTGTAGGGGGTGGGATGGTGATGATTGAGGTGCAAGTGGGGGGTGGTGGACTGTAAAACCATGGTGGTTTTGGTCTGAGGGGGGTGGTGAGGGAGAAGAGGGAAAGAGGGGTGGTTTGGTGGTATTTGACCGAAGTCAACGTGGACTCGGGTCAAAGATTAGAGTGGACTGGGCTTGGATGGGCTTGGGGTTTAATTTGGGTGGGCTGTTTGGTTTTGGTTTTAAATAACTTAAGGATCCGTTTGGTTTATCACATTTCACAAGGACCAAAGTTGCAATTTCCTGAATTTTGAAGGGTGTGGTTTGGCAACTTTTAAAATTTATTATAAGGGTTGGAATTGCCAAGTGTGAATAGTATGAGGTTAGGTTTTGAATTTTTCACTTTATAATACCCCAGGGACTAAATCTGCCAATTCACCAAACTTCAGGGACCTGACTTGTAATTTCACCAAACTTTCTTCCAAGGGACCAATCCTGCCATAAGAGATTAGTGCAAGGACAAAATTTGTTTTTCTCAAAGTTTTCCATATCCCAGGGACCATTTCTGACAATTTTCAAAGTTCAGGGACTAAACTTGACATTTTGTGAAACTTTTCACCAAAGGACTAATCATGTAACTTTTTTATTTATAAGGGCCTTTGGTGACTTTTTCAAGTTTTTAGAATGACCAGGGACTAGATTTGACAACTTTTGAAAGTTGAGGGACTGAAACTGCCAATTATGCAAACTTTATGTGTTTTTCATCTGTTTTTGGTATTTTTGCATTTGAGACATGTAAAACACTTTCCTGGGATATTTTCACTATTTTGATTCATTATTGAGTGTTTTTGGATGTTTTGGCAGTTCAGAATTGGTAAAAATGATGAGCATTTACACACTCATCAATCCCCCACACTAAAACATTGCTAGTCCCTAGCAATCTTTTGAGAAAAACTTAATGGATTTGAAACTCTTTACCAAAAGCCATCACTTCTGGAGTAGCCAGGTGTAAGAACTGTGGCACACCTGATAACCGTGTGATTTTGAGCAAACCACCAGCTGTCAACGGATTTGATTTGTCTTTACCAAAAGCCGTTTGCTTCTGGACTAGCCAGCATCTTGATGGACTAAGTCAACATCTTGGTGAGCTGAATACCAATTATGGATTTTTCACTGCCTTTACCACAAGCCATAATCTCGTGGGCTAGCCAACTCATTTGCTTATGAGGATGCGGGGGAGCTGAGGAACCATGCAATTTTTGGCAAACTGCCAGCCATCAACGAGTTTGAGATGTCTTTACCAAGAGCTGTTTGCTCCTGGACTAGCCAATCCCTTTGTCATTTAGACTTTGGCGGACTGATAACCACAAAAATTTTTGAATAAAGTGAAAAATTTTGAAAAATTTTTGGCCTAAAATGGGGGTACTTGGAAAGTTTTGTGATAAAATTCGTAAGAATTTCCCCCCCACCCCCCGCCCCCCACACTAGAAATGAATATTGTCCTCAATATTCAAAGTCCCGGCTATTATGCCGAATCTCTGAACAGAAAAGCTAATATTCAATTCTAACTGTGGAAATTTCTATTTTTCACTTTATTTTATCTGTACATACAATCTTTTTTTTTCTTTTTTCTTTTTTTTTTTTTTTTTTTTTTTTTTTTTTGGAAATCACTACCTCCCAGGCTTGTGTCAGGTTTACCATGCTAGCTAATCACTTGTGAATGATTAACTGTAATAAATTTGCCCTAACAGCCCGGAAGTTGAATGATAAAGTTTATAATATACATACACCTCCCAGGTTTGTGTCAGGTTTACCACGCTAGCTAATCACTTGTGAATGATTAACTGTAATAAATCTGCCCTGACAGCCCGGGAGTTGAATAATAAAGTATATAATATACATACACCTCCCAGGCTTGTGTAAGGTTTACCACGCTAGCTAATCACTTGTGAATGATTAACTGTAGTAAATTTGCCCTGACAACCCGGGAGTTGAATGACATAATATACATACAAAACATGTGTTAGCTTCGCTTTTTTATAAAGATAACGTCACACATATGAAATGGACTAGATTAGATACTACAGGGACTACTATTGTCAAGTAGGCAAAGTAATGTTGTAATGAGCCTATAAATACCCCTCATGACTCTCCATGAGGGGTGTGGGGAATTGTGTGTGTAACCAAACCCTTGTCATTTTAATAAACCACCTTTTCTTTACCTTTCTCTCTCTACTTTCTCTCTCTAGAACAATGATGTATTTTGATCAACCTCGTCCTCCAGAAGGTGATTCTTGGGTTCTACAATTGGCATCAGAGCTAACCGGGGGCGAATCGTGGTGTTTTTTGGGTGTAAAATCGTGTTTTTGGTGGAAAAAATTGGATCTGGTACTGTTCATCGATTTTTTATCGAGTTTGGTAAAAAAATTTCGAGTTAGGAAATTTTTTATCGAGTTTGGATGTGTTATCGAGTTAGGACTGGATTTCTTTCGAGTTAGGGTGATTTTTCGAGTTTGGGTATCGAGTTATGTGCATGTTTATCGAGTTTGATGCATGATTATCGAGTTTGGGTGTAAGTTGTTATCGAGTTAGGATCAACTTTGGCGAGTTAGCCTTTCTTACCTAATCGTTTATCGAGTTAGGTCTATAGTCTATCGAGTTAGGGGAAACTCTGCCCAAATCTCATGGACTTATCGAGTTAGAAGCATCTTATCGAGTTTGAGGGATGTATCGAGTTTGAGGGATTTATCGAGTTAGGGGTTATCGAGTTAGGGGTTATCGAGTTAGGGGCTTATCGAGTTAGGGGTTATCGAGTTAGGAGCCTTATCGAGTTAGGGGCTTATCAAGTTAGGGTCTTTGGCGGGAAAATTTGAGTAAATTTTATTTTTGAGAGGAGACTAAACGTTCAATTTTTACGCGAGATTTTAATTTTGGTACAACATTGAAAATTTTGGCCCGAAATTCAAATTTTTAGGCTAAAATTCAAATTTTTTCGGTGAAATTTTGCGTAAAAATTTTCAAAACTCAAATTTTTCTGGTAACCTTATAATTGCATTTCGTAGTGATTTCCAAATTATGGACGAGAAAATTTTCCAATTCTATTTTTGGAGGGAAAATCCGAAATCACTACGAATCAACGAGATTGAATTTCAAGATTCACCAAAAACACACCACGTTTTGCTTAAACGATCCTGATCAAGAATCACAATCAAATGACAACGGCTAGTATCGGATTTTGTGATTATGGGGATAATTCTTTATCACTTTTCTGGGTTTAAAGTTCATTTCAAGGACATGTGTACTTATTTATCTCAAAGTCTAGGGGTGGATGGATGCATGACTTTCGAAGATACTTGTTTGGGCAAACACTAAAGATCGTGATTAAGACTTGGATTATCTAGTTATACCCGATGTAAGGAGTTACATTGTAGTGCTCACGGGTTATAGCTATCACTTAAAGGAGTTACGTTGTAGTGCTCAGTGTCACACAAAGTTGTGGATAATCAAGAGGTGATGTACGTCTTATACTTGATGGTTGGTTGGTTGAAGAGTATATAGTACTCAGAGATTCGATGGGGTACGAACTCTCTACACCGTTCTTAGTTACACCATAGTACAAGATTAAGTAACATATCTACGGGATGTTTACTTTATTGTCAGATTGGTTATATTGGGTTGTTTCTCTAGTCAACGGTCATTTACTAGCTGGTTGGAATTTGAAGAGGTCGACTATAGGTTGAAGAGAAGAGATGAGATTGTAGAAAAAGAGAGTCATAATTTTGCGACATATACTCACAAATTATGTTTACACGGTCTATCTATATTGCACGAGAAGTGTAAAGTACGGGTAATTTTGGCATGTACGCACAATAGTATGATGATTTCGATACATCGCAACCATCAGGAGGGAGAAGAACATGCCAAAAGAAGTTGTGTTTCATCTCTAGTACGTTGGTTGTTCGAGGGAATTATGCTTACACTAGAACCGAAGAAGTACTAATGATGTGTACATCGGAGCGTATTACCAACCTTCTGTGCAATATTATGTGAGTTATGCTATGATGCTCCCAGAACAACAACCATGGTGCAAACTTATTAGTATCTACCTTATCTGCTGCGAGATGAGAAGAGAATTGTCTGTTCAGGAGGGAGCAGAAGAAAAAGAATAAAGGCTCACTAGTTAGGAGGGAGTAATAACCTAACTAGACCATTACAGTTGAAGTTCAGAGCTACAAAGACCTTTGCCGTCAGTGTCAAAGTTCATACGCCGAGATCGTCGGAAGAGAGAACTTCAAGTCTGCCTCAGTATCTAGACTACAGAGACTCTGCGCTTCAACAACATCAACATAGTTTACTATTGTTGTAATTTACATGTTTATGTGTTTATAGGTCTCATTGTATCCATTCATGTGTGACGATATCTTGGAGGGAGATTGTTAGCTTCGCTTTTTTATAAAGATAACGTCACACATATGAAATGGACTAGATTAGATACTACAGGGACTACTATTGTCAAGTAGGCAAAGTAATGTTGTAATGAGCCTATAAATACCCCTCATGACTCTCCATGAGGGGTGTGGGAAATTGTGTGTGTAACCAAACCCTTGTCATTTTAATAAACCACCTTTTCTTTACCTTTCTCTCTCTACTTTCTCTCTCTAGAACAATGATGTATTTTGATCAACCTCGTCCTCCAGAAGGTGATTCTTGGGTTCTACAACATGTTTATTGAATTTTGAAAAATATTTACTTTTGAAACGGTGGGGGATGGCCACTCCCCCACACTAGGGTGGTAGAAAGTAGAAAGAAGTCAGAAATACGGGTGAAAAACCCATATATGCTGCTAATTTTTGTTCACCGAGTCACTAGCTTGACTCGATCCCCGAATTCATTGGTCTATGGGGAAAGTTTGGAGATCCGGGACAACCATGGGTGGTGTGTCCTCTCCAAAATAATGTTTCAATCTGTGACCATTCACTTTGAAGTTGGGACCTTCGGGTTGAGATAACTCAACAGTCCCGTATGGATATACTTTAGCAATAGTGAATGGTCCGGTCCATCGGCTTTTTAATTTCCCCAAGAAGATCTTTAATCTTGAATTGAAAAGAAGAACTCTGTCACCGACGTTGAAAACTCGGTTCTTAATCTTAGAGTCGTGAATCTTCTTTGTCTTTTCTTTGTAGATCAAAGAGTTCTCGTAGGCTTGATCACGAAGTTCATTTAATTCATTGATTTGAACCTTACGGTGATCACCCGCTTTATGAAGGTCGTAGTTAGCATGTTTCAAGGCCCAGTAGGCTTTGTGCTCGAGCTCGATCGGTAAATGACACGCCTTCCCGTATACAAGCTTGTATGGAGTACACCCGATGGGTGTTTTGTAAGCTGTACGGAAGGCCCAGAGTGCATCATCTAGTTTATCCAACCAGGAAGCACGGTTTTCACCTACTGTCCTCTCAAGAATCCGTTTAATACCACGGTTGGAAACCTCCACCTGCCCACTTGTTTGGGGGTGATATGCGGTGGAAAGACGATGAGTAACACCGTATTTCAGCATGACTTTTGCAAATTGATCATTGCAAAAGTGAGTACCGCGATCACTAATGATGGCACGTGGGGTTCCAAAACGAGCAAAGAGGGATTTCAAGAACTTCACAACTACTCGGGCATCGTTAGTGGGTAAGGCCTTAGCCTCAACCCATTTTGACAAGTAGTCAACAGCCACGAGTATGTATTTGTTTCCTCGAGAAGATGGGAATGGCCCCATAAAGTCAATGCCCCAGACGTCAAAGATTTCACAAACTTGAATAGCATTTTGTGGCATTTCGTTCTTTTGTGAAATATTCCCGTGACGCTAACAAGCATCACAGGCTTTGACTAACTCGTGGGCATCCTTATAGATTGTGGGCCAATAGAAACCAGAATCAAACACCTTTTTGGCGGTGTAGTTAGGACTATGGTGGCCCCCGGTGGGTCCAGCATGGCAAGCCTTGAGGATATCAGTGGCTTCCTGTCCGTATACACATCGCCGGATGACTTGATCGGCACAGATTTTGAAGAGGAAGGGGTCGTCCCAGAAGTAATGTTTAACGTCTTTGAAGAATTTTTTCTTTTGTTAGGACGTTAACCCCTTCACTATGAAGTTACCCGCATGGTAATTTGCAAAGTCGGCAAACCATGGGGTAGTAGAGTCACCACGAAAAGCAACCGCATTGAGTGTCTCGAGAGGAAATGTTTCATTTATTTCCTTTTTCTCGGACACATCTTGATGAGGGTTCTCTAATCGTGAGAGATGATCAGCAGCAAGGTTCTCGGCTCCTTTTTTATCACGGATAATGATATCAAATTCCTGAAGGAGGAGAACCCAACGAAGAAGCCTCGGCTTTGCATCTTGTTTTGCAAATAGGTATTTCAAAGCCGAGTGATCTGTGTACACTACGCATTTAGTCAAGATTAGGTATGACCGGAATTTCTCGAAGGCATACACCACAGCTAGGAGTTCTTTTTCAGTGGTGGTGTAATGACCTTGAGCCTCAGTCATAGTTTTGCTTGCGTAGTGTATAGGCTGAAAGTATTTTGCTTTTCGTTGCCCCAAGACCGCACCTATGGCAAAATCACTAGCATCGCACATAAGCTCAAAAGGTTGGTCCCAATCGGGGGCAACAAGAATCGGTGCCTCGGTAAGCTTTTTCTTTAATGTTTCAAAAGCTTCGATGCACTCAGGAGAGAAGATGAAAGGAGCATCCTTCTCGAGGAGATGGGTCATAGGCCGGGCAATCTTAGAAAAATCTTGGATAAACCTACGGTAGAAACCGGCATGACCCAAAAAGCTCCTGACACTTTTTACGGTGGTGGGATGAGGTAATTTGGCAACGACATCGATTTTAGCTCTGTCAACCTCGATCCCATTTTTTGAAATCTTATGGCCGAGGACAATGCCCTCCTTGACCATAAAGTGGCTCTTCTCCCAGTTGAGACTTAGATTCGTTTCTTTGCAACGTTTAAGCATCTGTTCCAAATGGGAGAGGCAAGTCTGAAATGAATCCCCGATGACCGAAAAGTCATCCATGAATACCTCCATAGTTTTCCCGATCATGTCGGAAAAAATAGACATCATGCATCTCTGGAACGTGCCTGGTGCATTACATAAGCCGAAAGGCATACGTCTGTAAGCAAAAGTTCCGTAGGGGCATGTGAAGGTAGTCTTCTCTTGATCCTGGGGATCAATGGGGATTTGGAAGTAACCCGAGAAGCCATCGAGGAAGCAGTAGTATTCATTCCCCGCAAGTCTTTCGAGCATTTGGTCCATAAAAGGGAGAGGAAAATGGTCTTTACGGGTGGCTTCATTTAACTTTCGATAGTCAATACAAACCCGCCAACCCGTGACCAAACGAGTTGGAATCAACTCGTTATCCTCGTTGGTGACAACGGTAATGCCACCCTTTTTGGGAACACAATGAATTGGGCTAACCCAAGGACTGTCAGATATAGGGTAAATCAATCCCGCATCAAGAAGTTTAAGAACTTCTTGTTTGATAACTTCGTGGATTTTGGGATTTACCCTTCTCTGATGTTGCACAGCTGGCTTAAAGTCATCCTCCATTAAGATTTTATGAGTACAAAAGTTCGGGCTTATGCCCTTAATGCCGGAGAGTTTCCAAGCAATTGCTTGCTTGTTTGACTTAAGAACCTTTAGGAGTGCAGCCTTTTCCTCATCTTTCAGGTCTTTGGCAATAATGACGGGTAATTTATTATCACCCTCCAGAAATGCATATTCTAGATGAGGAGGCAAGTCCTTGAGCTCAACCTCGGGAAAGTCTTCAGTTATTTCAACATTTTTGACTTCCGCTTTATGAAGTATTTGTGGAGACGGAGAGGGTGAAGGATCGTCATTTAACAATCTTTCAAGGAGAAGAATGTCCCCCTCCGGGTCAAGATAGTTTTCATCAACTCCATCGGGAATTGAGCTATCTTGAGCAAGAAAAGCCTCGAGCTCTTCCAAAAGGAAGTCACCTCCCTCAAACGGAGTGAGGGAAGGGGAAGAGTCGGAAATGATAGGGTCAGTAGAAAGACTGCCACTGGATGAGAAACCAAGGACCTCTTGAGAATACTCCTCAGACGCAACATCAATGATATCAATACGGTTAACCGTTTCAGCGTCATAGTTGGAGGAGTATCTTGAGGTCTGATCAAGATTGAATGTGATGGCTTCGCCACCAACATGTAGAGTGATTTCTTCTTCGAATACATCGATCAAAGCACGACCCGTTCTTAAGAATCCCCTCCCAAGAATGAGAGGAACTCTTGGGTCAACATCGAAATCAACAATCACGAAATCTGCCGGAAAGTGGAACTTTCCTACTTTCACAAAGATATCTTCGGCAATGCCGAGAGGACGGGATATGGTACGGTCTGCAAGCTCGAGTGTCATGCAGGTCGGAGTGAGAGTAGGCAGAGAAAGCCTTTTCCAGACTGAGTAAGGCATCAGGTTAATGCTTGCGCCAAGATCGGCCAAGGCAAAGCATTCAACCATCCCAGGGAAAATACATGGAATGAGAAATTTCCCGGGATCTCCAAGCTTTTCGGGAAGCTTTTTCAAAAGCACTGCTGAGCAATGCTCGTTAAGAGGAGTTTTTGCCATCTCACAAAGTTTTTCTTTGTTGCTTATCAGATTTTTGATTGTTGAAGCAAACTTAGGCATGAGAAGAAGAGCGTCCGCGAAGCTAATATCAAAGTGTAATTCTTGGAAAATTTGATAAAATGTTTCCATCTGATGGTTAGCTTTTTCGCGGTTCTTTTGTTCAGTCACTCGTGAAGGATATGGAATTGACGGCTTAGGATTATTCCTTGAGATTTCATCAGGACACACAGGAGGATCAAATACAACTTTCGGCTTACGAGCCGGGACCGGGACAACTTGAGGTTGGACGTTGTTGGTACCTCCGTTATTAGTAGGAAGTACCTTGTCCGTAGTGACCTCAGGTTCGCGTTCCGCTACCTTAGGAGGAGAAGAAGAGGTAGAAGGAATCGAGGGTCCATTGTATGATACCCCACTTTGGGTAGTGATCGCCTTGACATCGCCCCTCGGGTTAGCGATCGTGTTGCTCGGTAATGTACCAGAGCCCGAGGGTCGATCATTTAAAGACTTCTGAAGTTCAGAGATAGTCTTGATCAATAACCGATTTGTTTCCTCTTGTGCTTTCATGAATTGTTTAATTTCAGCATCGGAGGAAGACGGAGGTGGGACAACGTTTTGATTTTGAACAGGGGGATTTTGAACACGGTTGTTTTGAAAATTCCCTTGATTTTGATTGTTGTTACCCTGAAAAGTGTTTCTCTGATTGAAATTACCCTGATTGTAATTCCCTTGATTCTGGTTTCTTTGAAAATTTCCTTGAAAACCTTGGTTTTGATTGCCATTTTGAAAATTGTTTTGATTAAATTGGCCTTGATTTTGGTTCGGGTTTCGGAAATTTGAGTTTTGACCTTGGTTAAAATTCTGATTCGTGTTACGGTTTTGATTCTGGTTAAAACCGAGAGGTCCGAGAAAATTGTTGGAACGATAGCTTAAGAGATTACGGTCCCCTTGCGGTTGGTAAGAGTTACCCCCCGTGTTATAGGAACCGTTAGCAGCATAAACGTTCTCTTGAGAAAATTCAGCAGTAGCTGGACACTCGGAATACAGATGTGGGCCCCCACAAGTTTCACAACTTCGGGCCACGGCTTTCACTTGTTGATTTTGAACCTGATGTTGTATCGTTTGGTTCATTCTCAACACAGCCGTAGAAATATCATCCATCTTTTTGGTAAAAGCGATTATTTCAGGAGATGATGATGAGGGAGTAACGGAATGACATGACGCTTCCCTCTCCGCAGAGGAATCCCAAAAGTTATGATGGGCAGTCATGTTCTCGATTAAGTCATAGCACTCCTCGGGACGCCTTTTCATAAAGGTCCCACCAGCAGCAGCATTGAGAATGTCTCGGTGCCTCAATGTAAGACCATTATAGAAGGTATCTATGATGGTAACTTGTAACATATTGTGGTTAGGGCACCGATCAATGGCTAGCTTATAACGCTCCCAAGCCTCAAAAAGAGACTCATCGGGAAGTTGCCGGAAGTTGCTGATATCATTTCGTAACTTGGTAACCATGGATGGTGGAAAATATTTTGCTAAAAACTTGGTTACCATTTCATCAAAGGCTCGAATAGAATTCTTTGGAAGTCGGTCAAACCATGCAGTGGCATGATGAGCGAGAGAATAGGGGAAGAGGTACAGCCGAAGGGCATCATCGGTGACACCATGCTGTTTCATGCTTTGGGTGACCGTAAGATATTTGTCAAGATGCTTGTTGGCATCGTCACCCGGTAATCCGTGAAATTGACACGAATTCTGGACTTGTTGGATCATGTGATGTTTGAGGCCAAAGTCCGCAGCCCCAATAGTGAGTGGTGCAATAGGCCCACCCCCGCCCTTGCATGGTAGGTTGGCACAGCTCCTCCATAGTTCTGAGATCGGGAGCTGGCTCATCCCTATTAGGGTCAGGGGGTGGTAATGGTGGTGGTAGGCCAGCGGCCATTTCGGTTTCTATATTAGAACGTAACTCGGGTACGTCTTTCTGTTTTTTATTCTTTGCTTGAGACCGAGTGCGCATGCACTAAAAACAATTTTTCAACACAAATTCGAGGCAAATCCACAGTGAACTTAAACCAATAATCACAAGTGAGTAGCTTCTTTGAAAAAGGTACACTACTCACGGGGATACAAAGGCAAGTTTTAAATCTTAAGTTTGGGAACTTATTATGTTCACACCCCCAGTTGGTAGGTGTTCAGCCTTGGTTTGCGGTGGTAAGATTTTATGTATTTATTATTTTTGAAAAATCTGCTTTAGGCTTACGGGTGTGCGTGCAGAAAACTTGGAGATTATTTTTGGAACTGATTCGTTAACCGAAATCGTTCTTTTAAGATTACTCGCAGGCTGGCGGGAGGAAGTAAATAGGTTTCCTCTTCAGTTCGCAATTTAATGTCAGAACTTACCTTAAACCAACTGTTTCAGGTTGTAATCTTAAAGAAAACGAAGTAATTTAACTTCACAGTTTGTTTTGTTGTTTTTGATTTTTTTTGGTGTTTTTAACACTTTAGGAAAAGTGTTAATGAACGTTTTTGATATGATTATGTTTTTACAAAACTTTTTACAGGGAGGGTTTTGAAAACCACTAAACTTAAAACGATTTTAAAACACGCAACAACCTCCCCGGCAGCGGCGCCAAATTTTGATTGAGCCTGAACCACCTAATTATTATTGACCAAGGTCAATAAGTCAAAGATAGCCTAGAATCAATACTCCGGTGATAGTGTAGTGTTTCCCCGGGTCGTAAAAGTCCCAGCGAGATTGAAATGGTGCTTTTGGAATCGTTTATGAGTAAGTGGGACTGAGGACAGTAGCCCAGATGATATGGAATTGATTTTGCTACTGTTATTTTGGTGTTGGTACACAGATATAATATTCACAAAAATCAGATAACAGATATATGCACGTATTCACAATTAAGATCACGTATCGGACTGGAAAAGTGGGATTTTAGTAATTATTAAACTACAGGGGGTGCTTTTGACACTTTTCAAAACTTAAAATTAAAAATGAAAAAGAAATTATAAAAGTGATTAAAATAATATTAAACTATTATTTAATTAATTAAACTATTTAAAATCTAAATTAAAATCTAATTTAAATAAACTAAAAATGACAAATGATTTAAATTAAACTAAAAATTTACCAAAATATTTTCTAAACCTAAATTAGAACTTGAAGAAAGTATAAAAAATTAAAAATAATATTTTTGTCTTTTTGTGGTTTTGTTATTAATTAAAAACTATTTAACTTAATTAAACTAATTAAACTACTTTTAATTTATATTAATACTAAATTAACTTAGAAAATTAAGATAAAATTTATAAAATTACTTAACCATCACTGGAATCCTACAAAATTATAAAAACTCTAAAAATTATGTTTTAAGATTAAACAACTAATTATTTACCTATTAATTAACTTAGGTCTATTTTAAACAAATAAAATAAGAAAAATAGAAAATGAACAGTAGAATCTCAAAATTTATTTTCTAAAAACTGATTATACTATATTAGAACTAGGAAAATTATAAAAACTAGATTTAACTTTATAAAAACTAATTAAGCTATTTAATACTTGATATTAATTAATAATAAAGAAAATAAAAATTAAATCTAATTAATACTAAATGACAAAATAAAAATCTGAAAAAATTATCAAAATTACTTTACTATATAAGGTATTTAATAAAAATATAAAAACACTAGTGACTTAATTAAAATATAAAAATGAAAATTAAAATTAACTTGAATTAAATAGAAACTATCACTTATTTTAACTTGGATTTTTTTGGATTTTTCTTTTTCAGAACTACTTTATACCTTAAAATGACAAACTTTAATGAAAACACTTTTTAAATTAGCTCATAAATAAGCTGTGACACCCCCTTAACTTATGCAGTTGACTTTGGTTGACTGTTTGGTCAATCTAGGTCAAATGGCCTTGGGTGGGGTCCACAATGGTGAAAAAGGGTACAATCAAGTTTGACAAACACAAATAAGCCAGAAATAACAATGCTAAATCACAAATAAGTTGTTTAAGATGAAATAAGCACTTATCACTTTGCACTTATGGCTCAGAAATGGGACAAACTTGGTGAGCAATTGCAGGTGGGGTCCACTTGTCCTAAGGTCAAACCAATGGTCAAAGGTGAGACTCTGGTAGGAGGGGGTTGGAAAAACCTAAAATCTAGGAGTGGGGACCACTGTGGTGGCCACAAAACACCACCAAAGTGATGGTGGTGACTGGGTGTCTGGGTGAGCAGGGCACAACCTTGCCCTGCAGCTTAGTTTGGGGGTCTGTGGGACCCACTTAAGCTTCCTCAAAAATTAAGCAAAAATTAGGGGTGAAAGATCAGCTGATAAACTCTTTCCACAACAAATTTCAACCCTTAACTCAAATTACACAACTCACAATTACTCTTGGAAATTTAGCAAAAATCTGAGAGTGGAACTTTTTGACTTTTGTATGAAACTTAAATTTTGACT
This sequence comes from Artemisia argyi, assembly GCA_030686995.1. Taxonomy (NCBI): domain Eukaryota; kingdom Viridiplantae; phylum Streptophyta; class Magnoliopsida; order Asterales; family Asteraceae; genus Artemisia; species Artemisia argyi. Next base: position 46,850,213 of record CM060686.1, read on the forward strand.
TTTATGAATTTCTATTAGCTTTTACTGATTAGAGACTAAGTAATAAGCTATATTAAATATATTTTATACTAAGTTAACCTCTAATGTACCTACTGAGGTGGATTTAGAAACTAAAAACCTTCACAGTTAACTGTGAAGGGAAAAATTATGAAGATTTGACTTTCTTCTTTAAAACTGACCAAACCAATGGTCAAACTGATTCTATTTGGACCCAAATGAGATTTTGGAACTAAGTAATTCCACAGTTAGAACCAGATGCACACCAAATCAGCTTGAACCAAACACCCTCTAATGCAAACTGTTTTGAACTTTTCAAGACAAATGGTCACTAGGGGGTACAAACTTAATTCCAAACAACAAATTATGATTATGGTAACTGGTTTTAAGCACTTAAGATTCAGATTATCATATTACTCATACAAACTTAACACCAAAACTAATGAGACAGTTAAACTTATAATTTTAAGTAACTAACTATTTTAACCAACAAGCTGTAAATTTTAAGCTAAAAGTTATCTAAACAAGACTTAAATAACACAAACAAACAGGGATTAACAAATATAAGCAAACAATCAATCAAAAGCTAAACTAGGAATTTTAATTAAGAATTTAAATAAGCAAATCCTTACAAGGTTACCCTCAGCATGAACAGAGGGTTTTCCTATGATGCCTATCTTTAGATAGGCTATATCCAGCTCCAATCTTGCTCACCATTCCATCTTCAAACCTGAAAACTCAAATCAAACCAAACAGTTGACCATAGTTGACTTTTTTGCTTTTTTTGATTATTTTCTATTGATTCTAGATTTTAGGGTCTCTACAAGCTTGATTAAGCTTTAGGGAGCTGATGTGAGCCTAAATTCAATCCATAATCCCACACACCATTAACTCTTGATCAATTCGAATTCTTAGAAAATGAGTAAACTGCAAATATGAAAACTAAACTTGAACCTTGAAATTTTATTAATTAAAAAGATTCACAATACAATGCTAACACTAGTACAATGCTTGAATTAGGAAATTTAACACTAATTTTCTTGGAAATTTAAATTCGACACATTTTAACTAAAATTAAACTACTTAGTCTTCATCTTGCTCATTCTTCCTTTTATAGCTGAAGATTAGGGTTCCCTTGACCTCTCTGAGCATATCCCACCATCACTTGATTACTTTGGTCCACTCCTGTGTTGACACGTGTTTTTGGCGCCAAATTGTTTTTCTTCAAATTGGCTCTGATAACGTGTAAGGGGAAGGAGCATTAAATGCTGAGGTGAGGGGTAGGTGTAGGGGGTGGGATGGTGATGATTGAGGTGCAAGTGGGGGGTGGTGGACTGTAAAACCATGGTGGTTTTGGTCTAAGGGGGGTGGTGAGGGAGAAGAGGGAAAGAGGGGTGGTTTGGTGGTATTTGACCGAAGTCAACGTGGACTCGGGTCAAAGATTGGAGTGGACTGGGCTTGGATGGGCTTGGGGTTTAATTTGGGTGGGCTGTTTGGTTTTGGTTTTAAATAACTTAAGGATCCGTTTGGTTTATCACATTTCACAAGGACCAAAGTTGCAATTTCCTAAATTTTGAAGGGTGTGGTTTGGCAACTTTTAAAATTTATTATAAGGGTTGGAATTGCCAAGTGTGAATAGTATGAGGTTAGGTTTTGAATTTTTCACTTTATAATACCCTAGGGACTAAATCTGCCAATTCACCAAACTTCAGGGACCTGACTTGTAATTTCACCAAACTTTCTTCCAAGGGACCAAACCTGCCATAAGAGATTAGTGCAAGGACAAAATTTGTTTTTCTCAAAGTTTTCCATATCCCAGGGACCATTTCTGACAATTTTCAAAGTTCAGGGACTAAACTTGACATTTTGTGAAACTTTTCACCAAAGGACTAATCATGTAACTTTTTTATTTATAAGGGCCTTTGGTGACTTTTTCAAGTTTTTAGAATGACCAGGGACTAGATTTGACAACTTTTGAAAGTTGAGGGACTGAAACTGCCAATTATGCAAACTTTATGTGTTTTTCATCTGTTTTTGGTATTTTTGCATTTGAGACATGTAAAACACTTTCCTGGGATATTTTCACTATTTTGATTCATTATTGAGTGTTTTTGGATGTTTTGGCAGTTAGAATTGGTAAAAATGATGAGCATTTACACACTCATCACATTTCCATGGGCGGATACCTACTACACTTTTCCATGGAAAAATCTTTGAACCTAGGGTGTGCGCGGGGCATTTGATAAACAAAATCTTCATCCCCATCCGAGAATGTAATTAGCCCTTCTATGAGTTTTTCATCGAGGTTGGTCAATCGTTTGAAGGGTTTTTCAAACACAACTTGGGTCAATTTATTATCAATAAACTCTCCTAGATTCTCCATAACCATGAACTCAACAAGATAAACCAACCTTCCTACAAACACGTGCAATGGTATTGACTTAGCAATAATGTTGTCTCCTTTGTATTCTAACTCATCTACTATGATTTTATTGTATTCATTACGTGAGATCATGTTCATTGGAAGAGATGAGTTGAGATAGGCGTTAAAGCTCTTAAATCCGATCTTACAAGGGAATTGCATGTTAAATGAACTATCACACTCAATCCTAGTTCTAGGGTCAACATACCTAAGAGGGTTTATTTCCTCTTCCATTCTATCCTCATTAATCACGTCACCGTCATCAAGATCCTCATCGGAGTCTGAAAAGTAAAAAGGACTAGCCCTACGGTCATCATCATGGTCAGACTCTTCTAGCTCAGAATTATTGTCAAAGTGGTGGTTGGGTGAGAGGTCAGGTGGGTTCTCATTTTCTGCTAAAGGAAGTGGGGCGGGCATTGGGAACATCCTATGACGAAAAACACGAATAACAGGAATCAAATGATCAATGTTATTGTTATCCATCGAAACAATTTACGAACAAATACACAAAGAAATAAGATAGACTAAAGAAACCCTAAAAATAAAAATAAAAATCTTACTCGAAAGGAATCTAGCAAGTAGACCTAATAAAAAGAAATCCTAACCTAGAAAATAACTATTCCCCGGGCTGCGGCGCCAAAAACTTGATGCGTGGGAATCGCAACAGCCTTTACCTCTCGAGGGATCTCGAGAAGCTTACAACCCCCTCCAGGCAGTGTACCTGATCGTTGTAGTATAGTATAGTGACAAGTACCGGGGGATTGATCGTTCAGCTTAGGAATAGTGTCGCTAGGATTAGAAAGCCTAATTACTAGTTCTAAAGGTGATGGATGATTATTTTTGTATTTTTATATTTTTATGAAAGCAAGTAAAATCTCGGGTTTTGGAAGAGTGGGCGGAATTAGTTGCTATTCAACTAACCCAAAACTAATATATAATCAAAATAAAATACTGAAAATGAAATTAAACGAATTATTACAAAGGTTGTGAGCAGTAATTGGAGAAATTGTTTTTACTTAGACTTCACTACTCCCTATATATCTTTTACACGTTAATTACTTGTTATAATTGTATGGATGACGGATTGTATTCCTTAATACCATTCATGGGGTGGCATACATAACTCCCCAATTCTATGAGCTCTTATCTCCTCCTACACCATGACCCAGCACAACTATAGGGATTGTAAACAGTGGCTCATGCATTAAATACAACCAATAAAGACCTAGTACGCCTCGGTTCATGTTTCTTAAGACGTTCAAGCATGTTACCATTTGGAGATCTGCCAGTTTTCTTAAGCCTAATGTTGGGAATTATACTTTGAGTTGATATTGACAAATATGAAAGATGAAGGACTTATGGAGACAAAGGAAGAAACTTGCAAAGAAAGAAAAAGATTACAGCATATCTTTTATTATTCTAGTTTATTCCTTGTAACCCTAGTGTCTCTATTATATAAAGAGATACAGGGAATATGTTTTATAGGTCTTCCACAATGTAAAATCAGAAAAACGTGTGTGTAAGTCTAGGGCTGGAAAAACGCCTAGACTTGTGTGTACAGGTGTTTTATGGGAAACACCTAGGGTAGATTGTGTTAAGCCTCAACTATCTTAGATAGCTGTTAGAATGTAACCGTGCTACACTTGATCACGTAGCATTGGGGCTTTGATGTATGTTAGAGTAGAGATGATGACGAGAAACCTTGTTAGCAATAATAATGATGTGTTTGTTTATTCCGCTGCGTATCGTGTTCATTCATTATTATTGTGTAATCCCTAGATGAGGTTTATCCAACCTCGAGCATAAACGATCTTATCAATTGGTATCAGAGACATGGGGCTCGTGATCGTGGGATTAAACAAGGTTTGGTTTGTCGAAGATGGAAGAAAATTCGAATTGGTTCGTATCTTAAAAACTCACTGCAGGTCAGTTTTCAAACATCGATATCTCCTTCGTTAACCGTTGGATCGGGCTGAAACTTTTATTGGAGCTTCTCAACATATCAAGGAAGGGTTCTACCGGAGGGATCTTCAATCTGAGCTTCCAATAAAAAGATAAAAATTCTTGAAAACTGCTGCAGAGAGGTATATTATTTCGAATTTTTAGGGTTTCTAGTGACTCTAAAAAATGTCACTAAAGGCTAAAAAGTGTCGTCTTTATACATGCTTCTGGATCTGCTATACATGCTTCTACTGGTACTTTCATTAGACTTGGTGAGCAGGTTTTAAAACCTGTGATGAACCCTAATGATGATGCTGGAACAAGTTATGATGAACCCTAACGATGCTGAGCTTTGTATATCATTGTAGTAATTTTTCTCTTAGCGACATGGAAGAATACTCAAAACCATTATCTGTGATCTGTTGAACAATCACTGAAAACTCTACAAAACAAGTGATCATAGATGAACCCAACGTAAGGCAAGAAGCTGTGATTGATTGTTAGCTTTTAGGGTTCCATGTTTATCATATGATCATGCTTGAAGATGATGTTTCTATTAGAATATTTTGTAGGTTTGAGTTAATGATTCTGGTAATGGTGTGGATACTATGAATTTATGGTGGTTTGGTATACGATTTGTGAAACGGCCGTGATATGTTTGATGCATGTCGATTCAAGAAAGTTACTGGAACAGATGAGAATGTTAAAAGTATTGATGTTCAAAACTTGAGGTTACTGGTATGGCGTATAATTTTTGGAGTAGTTATACTCCTACTTCGACTGCAGTTACTGGTTTCACAAGTAATGTTTCTGGCATACTGGTACTACGAGTATACACTGAGGTTACTGGTTGCGTGATCAGCAAGAAGGGTTGTTGAATGTTAATGCGGCCTACTGAATTTTATTGGTGCTCGTTGTGATTGGATGATGTGCATTATTTTTTGTTTTTGGATCTTATTATGCTAATAGAGAAGATGTGCACATGGCTGAAGCTATTGGCAACGAGTAATATGGGTTTTGTCAAAAGTGAATAAGGGATTAAATTACTTATCATGGGACGGTGAGATCGTTTTCTTTAATTGGTCGGCTGATGTTCTTTGCATGTGACTCGCATTTAATTGTTGATTTGTTTTAAGATACTGGGTCAGTCATCAGTAGAATTAATTGGTCGATGTGGCTGAGATTAATTAGTTAATCACGTGGGATTGGCTGGTGCATACATATTACCTTGTACTGAATTTGCACATGGTGGTCGACTTTTGCTAATTAACTCTATGTTGATATAAGCAATAAAGTGAATCACATATGATTCCCACTGATAGCTTTATGTTACCACTGCAAGTGTATTCGTTTCCACTGCAAGTTGATCAGTTACCACTGCAAGCTTTATATCGTTACCACTGCAAGTTGATAGTTACCACTGCTCGATATTGTTACCACTGTTCGTTTCCACTGCTTATACATGTTACCACTGATGCCTTAATTGTTTCCGCTGCTGTTCATATTTCTTAAGGGGCATGTGGTTGGTACTTATTCATGTTGCTATATTTCACGTGGAGACTTTGATTATTTCATTGGCAATCATGAGTTACAAGCAGTGAGGGGAAGTATATATTATTTACACACGGGGGAAGATACACACACGGGATGGAATTTTGGATGTTTGATTTATTGGTTCTTAACAGATTCAAAGGCTCGTTCTTATTGCTCAATTGTTTACGAAGAAAGGTTTTTATCACCTATTTGAAGTTGAAGTGGAGGTTCTTGGATGCGTGTTCTTATCATATCTCAAAGTGAGTATGACACTTTGAAGATAACTTGTTTGTTCGTTCAGGTGACTACGAATTGGCAAAACACTTGAAGGAGTTACGTTATTGTGCTCAGTGATTTTTTGTCAAGAGGTTGCGATCTCCCTATACGTTAGGTATACGTTCGAAGTCAATTTTAGTACAAGATATAAGACACAAGTTTGGGTGGTTCTACTTCAGCATCAAGTTGGTTATACTTAGTTTTCTTCATTAGTAATCATTACATAAGAGCCTACAGAATTGAAGATTCAACAAATGGTTAACATATGGGTTTCAGGGGAAGCTTAAGTGTTTAAATGTTTAATCATTTATATGCTACATCGAGGTGAAGGTTTTTACTACTGCTGGTTATTATTACTACTTCTAGTTTTGATTTCTACTGTTTCAAGTCCATTTATAGATGCGGAAAACTTAATGGTGGGCGACTTTGAAACATTGGAAAGATGAATTGGATGTGTAATATTGGTTCGTGGTTGTGAAGATCAAAGCTGCTTACATTTGTCCCCTATTTGATGATGACAAAAAGGGGAAGAAGAATACTTTGAAGATTGCAGCTTGAAGATCCTTGATGATATGCATGGTTTAAGGGGAAGACGACATCTTTCATATACTTGGTTTTGTCATATCAACTAGGGGAAGATTGTTGGGAATTATACTTTGAGTTGATATTGACAAATATGAAAGATGAAGGACTTATGGAGACAAAGGAAGAAACTTGCAAAGAAAGAAAAAGATTACAACATATCTTTTATTATTCTAGTTTATTCCTTGTAACCCTAGTATCTCTATTATATAAAGAGATACAGGGAATATGTTTTATAGGTCTTCCACAATGTAAAATCAGAAAAACGTGTGTGTAAGTCTAGGGCTGGAAAAACGCCTAGACTTGTATGTACAGGTGTTTTATGGGAAACACCTAGGGTAGATTGTGTTAAGCCTCAACTATCTTAGATAGCTGTTAGAATGTAACCGTGCTACACTTGATCACGTAGCATTGGGGCTTTGATGTATGTTAGAGTAGAGATGATGACGAGAAACCTTGTTAGCAATAATAATGATGTGTTTGTTTATTCCGCTGCGTATCGTGTTCATTCATTATTATTGTGCAATCCCTAGATGAGGTTTATCCAACCTCGAGCTAAAACGATCTTATCACCTAACATATAAAATCATTCATCCAAGACAAGAATAAACAAGTAATCAACACATAATCAACATCTAGGTTTCATTAGATCTAAGCAAACACAAAAGAGATCTAGCCTAGCATAATGGAATTGAGACAAGAACAAGATATAGACAACCAACACATAGACATATTGATTGAATTAGAAGAACACTTATCTCAATTACAATGCAAGGTATCAAGGGTTTGGAACCCTTGAAAAACCTGTAAAAGTTGCACCAAATTCGTCTTTAGGGTTTCACCAAAACTTCTCTCCTTTTAATGAAAAAACTAGAAAACTATATATAGGAAAACCGAGGTGACGGCGTCAAGAGCAATGGTGTGACGCCGTCATCTCGCCACCAAATACTTCCTCGGACGGCCTTGATCTACTTATGACGGCCTATGTGACGCCGTCATCAACTACGGTATTTTATTCTTGGGACTCTGACGTCGTCAAGAGCAATGCTTGACGCCTTCATGCACTGTTCACAGCATAGAATTTTGAGACTTTGCCGTTTTCTTCACTTTTATGCTCCAAAAACGTCCAAAATGGCTTCTTTTCCAGAATTCACTCTCCAAGTACCTAAAATCACAAAAGGAACGATTTAGGGCAATATTTGATCAAATAAGTTCGGATTCGGGCTTAAATGACCCCCTAAAAACGGATCATTTTTCGCCTCATCACCTTTATCCAACAAAACCGTGTCTTCCATATCCCTACACCTAACGTTATAACCCTTTAAAAGACCTCTTTGATAGTTTATCCTAGGTGCTTACGCCAAGTGGTGGAGGTTTGATCCTTTCCCAAGCCTATGGTAATCTATTTTGCTATGACAGGTGATTTAATCGTCTTAGTATAGTGATTATTTTTCCGAAGAAATACTTAGGAAAGTATTTCCCGGGTCGTGTCCCAGTGAAGGTAGAATGGAATCTTAAAATATCGATTGCCAAACCGTGTCGTGAAAAGTCGTGAATGTGAAAAATGTGAATGAGAAACTCAATGAATAGCAAGTAAACACAAAATATGCAGAATGTACAAGCTAGTTATGCCCCAAAGTTCAAAACGGAAATGCAAACGCGTTTATTAAAACGTAACTTTTATTGAAAAATGATCCTACAAACGTGAAAATATTTTCTAAAAACCTTAAACTATTAAAAAGAATTTTAAGAAAAAGAAAAATATTTTTTTTGACTTTTTATTTATTTTCTATGATTTATTTTCTATTTTTGGAATTAAAAAGTAATTAAAAATAAAGGAAATTGTGAAAAATAATGGGAAAATTAGAAAATCTATTCTGAAAAATCTAGAATTTTATAAAAGAATTTCCTAAAATATTTTTGTATTTTTTAAAGCTTTTTTCTGATTTTTTATTGATTTTTGATTATTAAAAATGTTTTAAAAATGATTATAAGTGAAGGAAAATTAAGAAAAATAGTAAATGAACTTGGAAAAATCTGAAAAATTCACAGAAAATCTAAAATAATATGGAAAGCTTGCGAAATTTTTTTGAAAAGAAAATAATAAGCAGAAGTGCTTATTTGAGCTAAAACAGATTATGGCAAATGCTTATTAATAAGCACTTGTCACAAAACTGATTGAAAGTGAAACCACAGATGTTATATGACCAATTAAGCAATTTGAAACTCAATTATGAATAGGAGAAGCACTGAAGAACTAGAATGAAGTAATAAGCAGTTCTAATAAGTTCTTCCAATAAGCAGAAAACTCCAAATTAAGCACAGAAGGCTCACAATGATTCAAACCACTTTTATAAGCAAAACGCAACTTATTTCAACAAGTAAAACATTAAGGAGATGTTAAGTAAGATGTTTACAGGTTAATAACTGAAATAGAAGGTAAGTCCAAACATCCCTACCTGCAGCTTATTAATAAGCTACCTAATAAGCTAGAAAATGAGACTTAAGGGGGGCAAAGGCAAGTTTACACTACTGAGAGCTTAAAAACACAAAAAAAAAACTATGCCTAATGATCAATTTCTATTATAATTATTCCCTAATACAGATGATGAAAACTGCTATACTATTGAAATATCTAAATCTGACTATTTTTAATTCACATTTACTTTGACTAATTTGAGTTTTAACTCCCTAAACTAATTAATAGGTATAAGTGGAAAATGATTAAGCACTAAAATTCCTTACACGAACATGAAATATAGCAGAAGAACAAGGCAAATTTTAACATATAACAATATAGCAGGTAGAATAGATCTAAATGCTTAATTCTGACTTTTGCTAAAGAACCTACCGATTTTATGTAATTTCCTATCTATCCTAACTTATTGCATACCAAGGAGACCAAAAACTCAGTAAGACAACAACAAGAACCTATCCAAACAGTCCTATAACTATCAATTACACTACAATTAGCAAGTTTAAGCCATTACTCTCATTACCATATAACAAGTTGACTAAGGAATCACTGTTAGAAGCTAGATGAATGGCAAATAACAACAATGAACAACCATAGCACATTATCACAGTTCTATCATAAGAGAAACAGTTATGAAATAGAATCAACACAAAGCAATCTACAAATGATCAAGCAATCTCAATTAACACTATAACTACCTGAATCACATTAACCACTAACAATGAAACAGTAACTATAACTATCAAACAGTTCTAAGATACTATTTAAGACAATCAGATCTATGCTTGAAAAGTTAAAATAAGACTTACAAGTCATTCCTCAGCTGAACAGAGGAAACATTTATATCATAGCCTATCTTTGGATAGGCTTAAAGCACACCATTAACCATTAATACAACACCAGTAAACCCAAAAATCTTCATCATGAACATTCGTTGACTTTCATTGACCAGCAGTCTATAATTCAATTTAAGCTAAAACAAAGTACACAACTCACTACAAGCTTTTGATTAGAACTATTGGAAACATGTTAATGAATATTTGAAAACTCCAAATGAACTTCTTAAAAGTAAATTCCAATTTAAGCAAAAACCAAATTCATTAATACTTTGAAAAGGAGTTACAATGCTTAAGTAAACTAAAAGATGAAACTACAATTTTATAAGCTAAATTCTAACTTATACTACTCCTACTCCTATTCTAACTAACTAACACTAAAATTCGTGGGTGAGGAGTAGTTTTTATAGCTGAGCTCAGGGGAGTGGCTTCTGAAGGCTTCTAGAATGGAATCTCTTTGGAATATCCGTTAATAGATCCCCTCTGACTCACTTGGACCAATCATAGCTCTCAATTTGCTCCAGTGACGTGTTTCAACCAATTCACAGCTTACACGTGCTCCTCCGTTGCTATTAAACTCTGACAGGGTGTCAGGGGTGGAGAGAATTTACCAAATGGCCCTCAATACGAGGTTAATTGGGGGAATTGATGGTGTAAGGGATTAGGGTTCTTCGCTGGGTAAAAAGGGGAAAAATTAGGCGCGTTTGGTTTTTTTTATATTATTTTGACTATGAGGTTTGGGGGTTTGACCGGTTATAATAAAATGGTGGGTGGGTCGGGTTTGGGTGGTGTAAAGACTGGGCTCGGGTTAAATGGTGTTTGGGCTTTGGTATATGGATTATTATGAAATACTTTGGACCAGGCTTTTATTGTTTGGACCAGGATTGTAGTTATAGTTTAATATTTAGAAAATGACAAGGACCAAAATTATAGATTTATAAATCTCAAGGACCAATTCTGTCATTTCTGAAAACTACTAGCAAGGTCCATTATTGTAATTCTTAGATTCTTAAGGAACTTGTTTTGCCAAATTGAGCTCACATAAGATCTAAACTTGAGAAATCCTTCCCGGCTTCGGCTAGAATCCATTTTCCATTCCTCGTGCTCGTGTTTGTCCGTTTTGTTGTATTTTTTTGTCCATTTTTCAATATCTGTACCTGCACTTTCAAAAACACAAAAACAACATATATTTGGCATTTTCATTATGTTTTTTGTCTTTTAGGTCTATTTTTTGTCGAATAAAAAATGTGTAATTTAATACACACCAAAATCCCCCAGACTAAAGTATTGTGTGTCCTCACGCAATGTGATCAATTCACGCTTTTGAGATAAATAATTTCATAATCTCTTCCTACTGACTTTGTAAAGTAGCAAGGAGGTTCAAAATAAATTATAAAATCATTTATTCTCGCAAACGCTCCGTTTTAAAAAATTTATTCTTTATTTGACTTATCACTACTATTTTTGGACTTTTCACACTTTATTCTTGTGACGGTTTGTTGAACTTTCATTATTTTGCAATAATTTTTAGAGTCAACGAGTAGAAACACTTCTATTTAAGAAGTGACCATATGGATAAAAATCGTCATCCTTGATTTTTCACGAGCTCCCAAACTAAGCGTACAAACGAGATCACAGCTCATCTACAAATTAGATGCTAACACTACTCATAATAGTTACTTGTGGAAACTTCTTACTCCCATGTCCTAAGTTTTGTATCTCAATATTTTATTTTTGTTGAGAAATGAATTGCTTCATATTTTCTCTTTTCAATATTTTTTAGTCCGATAGTGACACCTAAGTTTAAACGATAAGTAGTTATTCATTTTCTCTTAAGAACCACTGCAATAGAAATTTGGTCCACATCAAGGAATTTTGGTACATACAATATCAGAAATATAAGTTGCAGAGTACTACACGTGCACCTCATGTGTCCAATTCAGAATCATTCACATGCACCTCACGCGCCAACAACTTATTTACATTCAAACTCTTATTCAACATAACTTTCAACTTTCACTTTTTCATTTTTCACTTTTCTCATATTTTTCATACTTTTCACTTTTTTCTTTCTTTCTCATAACATCAATGGAAGTTTATCGGGTAGCTCCAAAACCACATAGATAATCAACTTTTGACTTTTGATTTTTTTCACTTTTTGTTCTTATTTTTGATGTTCCTTGATATGTACCTAACTTCTAAAGCAAAAATTCTCTTAAGAAAATAAAGAAATAAATATTATCCAAAGCTAAATACCACTAATTAACCTAGAACATCTATTATATATAGGTGACGTATCTTATGGGAGTAAAAAGCCACAAGTACCTCTCATGAGCTCTAAAGAGAACCACTACTCCACGTTTAGCATCTAACTTCTAAATAAACTCTATCATTTCTCGCTCTTTGCAATTTAAGATTCCAAATAATGAAACCCGCAAATACTTAGCCGATAATCAGCCACACATATATAAAGTCAGTTACGGAAACTTGCAAATTCTAGAAGAAAAATTAGCGTTTTCTAGCTCCTGATGTAAAAGACTAGCGAAAGCTTTTAAGCTGCGTATGTATAAAGTTAAGTACGGGAACTTGCAGACTCTTAAGAAAGAATTCGCATTTTATAGCTCCTGGTGTACAAGACTAGCACAAGCTTATTTGATTATCATTGGTTAAGAGAACAAGCTAGGGCTCAACATGCCCGGTCAAGTCAAAATATTTATTCCTACTCTCGCCAGCAAGAAAGTCAACAAGGTGTGAAAACACTTATTCAAACTTTATTATATTTTTGCACAACTTTTTCAACTTTTTCTCATTTTTTTTTTGCTTTTTCATGACTTTTTCTTTGACTTTTCTTCAAAATTTTTCAATTTTTTTTCATTTTTGGTGGAAAAACGGAGTTGCGAGAGTTCACAGCAAAGTGCAAGGCAAAAATAAGATCGAACGATCACCCCCCAGACTAAAACAAAACACTGTCCTCAATGTTTAAAAGGTAAGGGTACTCCTACATAAATCAAAGGCATTTTATTAATTATGCCAAAAGATAAATGTTAGTCGATAAGATTAGGATATTTGGATAAGCAACGAATGATGAAACTCGAGTGAAGAAAGGACAACACGACGAGCACGAGAATCTTCATTATTCGGGCAAATCCTAGACATATACACAAACAACCACGAAACACGAGAAAATGGAAGAGGTAAACCTCCTCACGTCACATTAGAAAGAAAATAGAAATTTAAGAAGATGAATTGATAAGCATGGGGTGCCTCCCACGAAGCGCTTGTTTTTGTTCACCGAGTCACATGAGCTTGACTCGATCCCCAAATTAATTCGTCCTTGGGGAAGCAATGGACACCCGGCATGAAAAACGAAGATGCTGGGGTCAAAGACGGTATCCTCACTCCCGGTGGAGTGGAAAGGTGAAGAAATAATGGGAAAAGATAGAAAGGATGAAACACACGGATGGTAAAAACATAAACATCATCAGAATCATGGGTGGGTTGAGTGGGTAAAATATCAAGCACGGGATCATCATGATCATAAGTCTCGTCCATCACTCCAATAATAACTTCATTTACATCGAGCTCAAAATCTACATCGGGTGGTTTCGAGGGTGGACGAGAAGACGGTAAATCAAAGAGAATCGAGTCGGTATTAGGAAGCACATTTTCTCGAAGGTCATTTTCGTCATTCTCTATACCCAAAGAAGAAATGATATGAGAAAGTTCTCAGGAGAACTTCTCGTGAAGAGAATCAATCAAATTATGTGAATCCTGAACCTCGGGTTCCATTTCGGAGTCATCACAAGAAATATCGAAGATTGGATTATCAAGAGTCAATTCCAAATCGAAATCAAATAAAGGATTTGTGAATGTCATATTGAATATTTCGGAAACCCTTGGAACAAGGTCATCAATATCTTTAGGATGATTGATTTCAACTTCATTTTCTACATTATTCTCTTCTTCTAATCCGATGAGCTCAGAAGGTAATTCGTTCACATTGTCGATGTCTCCACAAGATATTGATTCGTCATCGTTAGAATCGGAGAATATCTCAACACGATCATTCGGATTATCAAGATGATTATTTTCAACAAATTCACCGTCACCGTTAGAAATTCCCCCGGACTCACTTGGGATTGGGACGAGGTCTTCAACACTAGACTTATTGAATTCGTCCGATTCCGTTGTCAGAATAGTGTTTAGATGCTCGTCCCCCATTTTTAGAGAGTCCTCTGGTTTTACAGAAGGAGAGATAGATTCTTTTTGAGGGTTAAGAACAATCGTAATCATGGAATCATCATCATCGTACATACAACACTCACAAAATTTAGCTTTTCATTCTTCGGCAAGAAGTTCTTCCATTGATTTCACATGAGGTTCGGGAGTATGCGTATAACGATTAGCCACCATTTCTTTTAACTCCTCGATAATGGATTTAATTTCAAAAATTTGATTAGTAAATTCAGAAGTTTGTGGGGGTTGGTTAAAACCATGAGAATCGTAACAAAAATTAGGTTCATCATAAGAATTTTCAAACGATTCCCCACAATTTTCAAAATTTGATGAATCACCATTAAAATACAGTACTTGCTCATAAATGTTTTGAAAGGGATGATTGAAATCGTTTTGAGGATAATTATAAAAACTCGTATCACAAGCGTAAGACGTTTCAGCACTCGGGGCGTAGCACATACAATTCGTGTATCCACATTGGTTACAAAAACATTGCCCACACGGTAATCCTTCTTCGGAAGGGTTTCCATAATTATAGCAATTAAACGAAGGTGGTGGTGGTGTTAGATAGTAATCGGGAACGTTTGACGGATTGTTGTACGATCTTTGATCATACGTAGGAGAATTACAATTCCAACAAACTCCATCATGAATATTATCACCACATTGGTCGCACGAAACCACACACACAACCCTCCGAAGAAAGGTTCTCCACAATTATAACAAATCGGATCCATAAGAATTAAACATATAAGAGAGAAAGTGAAAGAATTATCGGTTTAGAGAGTTAAAGAAGAAGAATCAAACTATAAGAGGATAAGAAGATTATTTTTGGTTTTTCATATTATAAAATCAAATCAAAATAAAAGTGAAAATCAAATATGAAAAAGAAAAATATTTTTTGATTTTTATTATTTATTGAAAAACAATACTCAAACTCAAACTTTTATTTTATTTTATTTTATTTTTTCAAACGTTACGTTAATCGTAATCGTTTCCTTCAAAACTACTCGCGACGAAATGAGAGAAAAAAATTTTCCCGCTTAATCCTTTGTTGAATTGAAGTAATCCGATAAACAACAAATTTCACGTTTTTCTTATGTTGTAAGGCTTATTTGGTTTACAATGCCCACCCTTCAACGGGAGAGTCGAGGCTGTAACTTTATTATTTTTTCATTTTTGAAAATACTTTAGGAAAAGTGTTTTTGATTTTTCAATTTTTATATATATATATTTTTTTATAGAAAATATATACAAGATAGAGAAAGGTTTTTCAAAACACGATTTTTCAAAACGAATATTCAAAAACTCACTTCAGCCTTCCCCGACAGCGGCGCCAATTTGATTTAATCATTTTAGTTTAGTGATTATTTTTCCGAAGAAATACTTAGGAAAGTATTTCTCGGGTCGTGTCCCAGCGAAGGTAGAATGGAATCTTAGAATATCGATTGCCAAACCGTGTCGTGAAAAGTCGTGAATGTGAAAAATGTGAATGAGAAACTCAATGAATAGCAAGTAAACACAAAATAACCAGAATGTACAAGCTAGTTATGCACCAAAGTTCAAAACGGAAATGCAAACGCGTTTATTAAAACGTAACTTTTATTGAAAAATGATCCTACAAACGTGAAAATATTTTCTAAAAATCTTAAACTATTAAAAAGAATTTTGAGAAAAAGAAATTTTTTTTTGACTTTTTATTTATTTTCTATGATTTATTTTCTATTTTTGGAATTAAAAAGTAATTAAAAATAAAGGAAAATGTGAAAAAAATTGGGAAAATTATAAAATCTATTATGAAAAATATAGAATTTTATAAAAGAATTTCCTAAAATATTTTTGTATTTTTTAAAGCTTTTTTCTGATTTTTTAATGATTATAAGTGAAGGAAAATTAAGAAAAATAGTAAATGAACTTGGAAAAATCTGAAAAATTCACAGAAAATCTAAAATAATATGGAAAGCTTGCAAATTTTTTTTGAAAAGAAAATAATAAGCAGAAGTGCTTATTTGAGCTAAAACAGATTATGACAAGTGCTTATTAATAAGCACTTGTCACAAAACTGATTGAAAGTGAAACCACAGATGTTATATGACCAATTAAGCAATTTGAAACTCAATTATGAACAGGAGAAGCACTGGAGAACTAGAATGAAGTAATGAGCAGTTCTAATAAGTTCTTCCAATAAGCAGAAAACTCCAAATTAAGCACAGAAGGCTCACAATGATTCAAACCACTTTTATAAGCAAAACACAACTTATTTCAACAAGTAAAACATTAATGAGATGTTAAGTAAGCTGTTTACAGGTTAATAACTGAAACAGAAGGTAAGTCCAAACATCCCTACCTGCAGCTTATTAATAAGCTACCTAATAAGCTAGAAAATGAGACTTAAGTAGGGCAAAGGCAAGTTTACACTACTGAGAGCTTAAAAACACAAAAAAAACTATGCCTAATGATCAATTTCTATTATAATTATCCCCTAATACAGATGATGAAAACTGGTATACTATTGAATTATCTAACTCTAACTATTTTTAATTCACATTTACTTTGACTAATTTGAGTTTTAACTCCCTGAACTAATTACTAGGTATCAGTGGAAAATGATTAAGCACTAAAATTCCTTACACAAACATGAAATATAGCAGAAGAACAAGGCAAATTTTAACATATAACAATATAGCAGGTAAAATAGATCTAAATGCTTAATTTTGACTTTTGCTAAAGAACCTACCGATTTTATGTAATTTCCTATCTATCCTAACTTATTGCATACCAAGGAGACCAAAAACTCAGTAAGCCAACAACAAGAACCTCAAGTAACAAATAGATCCAAACAGTCCTATAACTATCAATTACACTACAATTAGCAAGTTTAAGCCATTACTCTCATTACCATATAACAAGTTGACTAAGGAATCACTGTTAGAAGCTAGATGAACGGCAAATAACAACAATGAACAACCATAGCACATTATCACAGTTCTATCATAAGAGAAACAGTTATGAAATAGAATCAACACAAAGCAATCTACAAATGATCAAGCAATCTCAATTAACACTATAACTACCTGAATCACATTAACCACTAACAATGAAACAATAACTATAACTATCAAACAGTTCTAAGATACTATTTAAGACAATCAGATCTACACTTGAAAAGGTAAAATGAGACATACAAGTCATTCCTCCGCTGAACAGAGGAAACATTTATATCATAGCCTATCTTTGGATAGGCTTAAAGCACACCATTAACCATTAATACAACACCAGTAAACCCAAAAATATTCATCATGAACATTCGTTGACTTTCATTGACCAGCAGTCTATAATTCAATTTAAGCTAAAACAAAGTACACAACTCACTACAAGCTTTTGATTAGAACTATTGAAACATGTTAATGAATATTTGAAAACTCCAAGTGAACTTCTTAAAAGTAAATTTCAATTTAAGCAAAAACCAAATTCATTAATACTTTGAAAAGGAGTTACAATGCTTAAGTAAACTATAAGCTGAAACTACAATTTTATAAGCTAAATTCTAACTTATACTACTCCTACTCCTATTCTAACTAACTAACACTAAAATTCGTGGGTGAGGAGTAGTTTTTATAGCTGAGCTCAGGGGAGTGGCTTCAGAAGGCTTCTAGAATGGAATCTCTTTGGAATATCCGTTAATAGATCCCCTCTGACTCACTTAGACCAATCATAGCTCACAATTTGCTCCAGTGACGTGTTACAACCAATCCACAGCTTACACGTGGTCCTCCCTTGCTGTTAAACTCTGACAGGGTGTCAGGGGTGGAGAGAATTTACCAAATGGCCCTTAATACGAGGTTAATTGGGAGAATTGATGGTGTAAGGGATTAGGGTTCTTCGCTGGGTAAAAAGGGGAAAAATTAGGCGCGTTTGGTTTTTTTTATATTATTCTGACTATGAGGTTTGGGGGTTTGACTGGTTATAATAAAATGGTGGGTGGGTCGGGTTTGGGTGGTGTAAAGACTGGGCTCGAGTTAAATGGTGTTTGGGCTTTGGTATATGGATTATTATGAAATACTTTGGACCAGGCTTTTATTGTTTGGACCAGGATTGTTGTAGTTATAGTTTAATATTTAGAAAATGACAAGGACCAAAATTATAGATTTATAAAGCTCAAGGACCAATTCTGTCATTTCTGAAAACTACTAGCAAGGGGCATTATTGTAATTCTTAGATTCTTAAGGAACTTGTTTTGCCAAATTGAGCTCACATAAGATCTAAACTTGAGAAATCCTTCCCGGCTTCGGCTAGAATCCATTTTCCATTCCTCGTGCTTGTGTTTGTCCGTTTTGTTGTATTTTTTTGTCCATTTTTCAATATCTGTACCTGCACATTTAAAAATACAAAAACAACATATATTTGGCATTTTCATTATGTTTTTGGTCTTTTAGGTGTAGTTTTGGTCGAATAAAAAATGTGTAAATTAATATACACCAAAATCCCCCAGACTAAAGTATTGCGTGTCCTCACGCAATGTGATCAATTCACGCTTTTGAGATAAATAATTTCATAATCTCTTCCTACTGACTTTGCATACACTTTTACCCTACCATCCAAAATAATACATCATAGGGAATGTAGATTCCCCTTACACTTGAATTTTTACATACTTTATAATAAACTGATCTAATGACTCGAATCGAGATAATCAAAACACTTGGAGCACTTTTAAGATTAATGTACATATGGGGGTAATATACGATGTTCTTCCCCATTACTCCATAACACAAGTACTTTACTCATGAGTCCCAATCGTCCCAAAACAATATGTACAAGATATGACTCGACTTAGCAACCATGTAATCAATTAGATAATTAAGTAAAGGTTTAAACAAATAACAATAATGCACTAAAGATGAGTGCATACAAGGAAGGCTAAGGCGATTTGGTTGCACATTTGGGTGGGTTGTTATAAATTCTTCCTTTAAGTAAGATGCTTAAAGTTAGAAACGAAAAGATAGGCTAGGAGGGGTGTACTAGGGGTTTCGTGTACTAAAAATGAGTACAACGCTAAGGTGTGGGAAAAATTAATTGACTTTACTAGTCAAGTAATATGACTTAAATGGTCAAGTAATTATGATACGGGTTTAACACAAGGGTGATACTAATGCCTCTAATCATGTAGTAAATCCTACTACACGAATGTAGTCTCACTAGCGGTCTCGGGATGCATCACTAACGCAAGTTCTAGAATCTAAATCCTACTGGTACACTCACAAGCACTAATAATGAATGTTTTTCCTATCAAATCTAAAGGCGAACCTCACATATTTGGGTGGAAATTTTTTCTGAATGGTACGGTTTTGTGCTAGTCATACAACTCCTATCCATGAGACCATTACTAAGGCTAAAGTTTCACTCCTAAATGTTGTAAAAAAATTTAAATTTGGCGCTAAAATTACACTAACAAGTATTTCTCTTAGTTTTATTACACACCTACCATCAAACAAATAAACTCAAGTGCAACAGTATCGTATAAGGTATCATCATTTACCCTCCCCTTACACTTAGGATGAACACTGTCCCCAATGTTCAATTAAAGGATGTAAAAGTAAAATAGGTAAAAGAATGAAAGCAAATACTCCCCTGATTCTTTCAGTGTGGATAGTGTGGTAAGAAGGTTAGATCTTCCTCCAAGAAAATGAACCTTCAAAGCTTCCCTTCTAGAAAAATAAATCATCTTCTTGTCATGTATAACCTGTTAAACCTGAGAAAACAAAGAAGGAAACCTCGCGTAAAATCTGCGGCAATCTATATATACTAACAAGTCCTAGAAAGCAAATTAAGATATAATGCTTGTGGAATGAATGTTTGCAGATTTCTTGGAGTTTGTAAAACTAAAGAATTAACAAAAACTTTAAGACTCCATTAGAAAAACAAAACTCGCAAAATTTCCAGAATTTTACTCATGACGCCGTCAGTAGTTAACTCCTGACGCCGTCAGAAGTGACATGCAGAAATCTTTACGTTAAGATTTCAGAAAATTTATGGAAAAATTTATGCCCTACTTCTTGGAAAATCCTACAAAACATCATTATGACTCGATACAAGCATTTGACTCTAACAAAAACTAATACACATGTTCATTTAATATTGTGGCGAATCAAGATCAATTTCATTCTTAGAAACAAATTTAGGGTTTCCCCGTACACTTAGCCTTTGCAAAATATGTTTATATGAAGTTAAAACGAAGTTAAACAAAATAAAGCATTTTCACAATTTTAGTTTGAAACATGATTTGCCAACAATAAAAATAAAGCATGCATACGGAAGCAAATAACAATCAAACAATTAAAAATCACACAAAACATGGGTTGCCTCCCAAGAAGTGCTTTTCTTTATTTTACGAGTCTTATAGCTAGACTCAAAGCCATGGGCTACCGTGTGCCGCTTTTGCGCACATACCCTAGGGTGAGCCATCTAATAGTCACCTCATCTTTCTTACTATCATCACTTAGCTCTAAACATCCGCGATAATACCTTTTATTCTTTTCATTAGGATATTTAAGCCCTTTCCTTTTATCTTTCGCACTTAGCATTTCTAGGGGTGGATACCTACTACATTTCTCCATAGAAAAATCCTTGAACCTAGGGTGTGCACGGGGCATTTGGCAAAAAAATTTCATCCCCATCCGAAAATGTAATTAACCATTCCATAAGTTTTTCATCAAGGTTGGTTAACCTTTTGAAGGGTTTTCCAAACACAACTTGGGTTAACTTACTATCGATAAATTCTCCTAGATTCTCCATAACCATGAACTCAACAAGATAAACAAAGCTTCCTACAAACACATGCAATGTCATTGCCCTAGCTACAATATTATCTCCTTTGTATTCTAACTCATCTACCATGATTTTATTGTATTCACTACGCGAGATTATGTTCATTGGTAGAGATGAGTTAAGGTAGGCATCAAAGCTCCTAAATCCAATTTTACAAGGAAATTGCATATTAAATGAACTATCATTCTCAATCCTTTTTCTAGGGTCGACATACCTAAGAGGGTCCACTTCATCTTTGTTGATCCTAATTGAGCAAACGATCTTATATAGAAGTTGACTTGATTAAACACTTAAGCTAAAACACATAATATTAAAGCTTAACTTAAGAAGAACAATTCACAATCAACACTTCAATATATTAATAATACGAGCACTCGACAATGCTAGGGTTTTACAACCTTGAAGTGTAAACGAAGCTAAAAACAATACGCACACAAAACTAACCCTAGGATCCTCCATTTATAGGCCAAGGAGTCCTACTAGGTTTACAATACCTTTCTACACAAGATAAGAATATTCTAGATACATAAGATATACAAACAATCTATTCCATAATTATCTATTACGTATACATGCATATCTCTTCAGCAGTAGATTCCACTAGTAGTATTTTGCAATAGCAGCACTTTGAATGACAGCAGTAGAATCTTTATCCTTAGCAGCATTCTCACCGTAGGAGCAGTTTCACAAAGCAGCAGTTTAACTTAGCAGCATAATTCAAAACCCAAGAATCCTCCCCTAAAATCCTTTCATACTTTTGTATCAATGTATAAGCTTGATTGTCTGACACAGGTTGTTTTTGACACTTGAGAAATCCAGGTCTCAACATCTGTCTAAGTATCTCAGGACACTTATTTAGACTAGGATAGTCTTTCTCTACCAACAAAAACAATGTAACTGCACCAGTTCTTAACTCATGAACTTTACAAGATTGATACAAGAACCATTTATGCACCTTGCTGCAACTAATCTCATTCCATTCACTATCACCAGGCTAAGGATCAAACATATTCTTCAAGAAGCGATACATTACATTTTCAAATGCAAGATTAATATCAAGAACAATATCCATCTTCTTTCCATCATATTTTTCTTTGTATAATCCCCATATGGCAATAATATCATCTCTATCCATCTTATCAAATATTTGTGAAGTTTCCTTAAATCCTTGAACTTCATAATTTGATCTCATGAATTCCCAATATCCTTCACTTCCACCTCTTATCTTGAAAGTATATGAGATGATAGGATGTTTTTCAGCTAAAGGTTTTTCTAATTCTTCTATCACAGCCAAAGCTGTTACTTGTTCCTTTTCAACCACTTCAGCTTTATCCATCTCACTACTACTTTCTTCTTCTGCTCTTCTCTTCTTTCTAGCAAAGGATTTATGAACAAGTCCTTTTCTTTTACTACTTTGACTAGAAGAAATTTCCTTTTCTTCTACATCCTTAGGCTGTTCAATAGCATCTGCTTCTTTTACATGCTCTACTTCAACAACTCTGTCAGGTAACAACTTCTTATTCATTTTAGCAATATGTTCTAAATCTTCAGCGCTACCCATAGGATATAAGGTATCCATCTCTTTCTTAGCTTGTTGATACAAGTTAAAAACCTCTTGATTAGACTTAGGCTTCAACTGTACCAATTTCCATCCCTTCATATTGATTACGTATCTTTCTTGCTCTCTTCTTTGTTGCAATGGTGTTGGACCCCTGAGAACCTTCTTCTTTCTTCTAGCAGCAACATCTTCTTTTCTTTTCTTTACTGAGAACTCTATCATCCAAGCTTGAACATCAGAAGTTGGAGCTTCTTGTTCTTCAATTTTAACCAACTTGGAGAGTTCTATGTCAGCATCCATTCTTATCTTTTCTTCCACCCATTCCTCATACCTCTTCAAATCTTCAGTTTCTTTTTCAACCTTTTCCTTTTCTTCCTGAATCAATTATTGCTCTACCTGATCAATTAGTTCTTGTTCTTTCATTGTAACAATTGAGTCATGTTCAATTTGTAATTCTTTGGGCCAATAATGAAAAGGTATCTGAGAGTAATCGATCCCTTTATGCATTATCTTTGGATCTTCTACCAGCTTGCCCTTTCCTTTGTCAGTAGAAGATGATGCAGCAATCTTCTTTTGTTGAGCAGCAGGTTCTCTGATTACTACTCCTTTTTGAGGTATTCTTGGTGCAGATGTTGTGATTGTAGATGTTGGTTGTTTTGGTAGTGGTTGAATTGGTTGTGATGTATGTTGTGAAGATGATTCAGATGGAACCACTGTTATCTTCTTACTTAACAAAACCATAGCCTCAACAGCAGCATTGTCACTAGACCCAGCAGCAAAGTCTTGTGCATCAGCAGAATTGACCTTTTTACTAGCAGCAGGATTAGCAAAATCCTTAGCAGTAGAGTCTTCAGCAGCAGCAGAGTCATCAGTCTTGTTACTAATAGCAGCATCATTCACTTCTTTTGCTACAGAGTCACCCAAAGTCATCAATGCTTCACCTATCAACCCTGTTGCCTTCACTAATTGCTCAGGCCCCAAAGTCATAAGTTTCTCCACCACTTTTTCTTGAGTAGCAGCTACTTCTTCCGTTACAACCTCATTACCCAATTTATCAGCAATAAAAAAACTATCCACATCATCAGGAGTCTCCACCTCCATATTTTCAATTATTGGAACTTCTTTGACTTGAGCACTATCAGCATTTTGCAAATTAGCCTCCCGTGAACCCATTGCATCTTCCTGCTCCTCATTCCTCCCCTGTTTGGAAGCATCCTCTTCTAAAGGAATAGAGTGTTCAGGTGAACTCACAACTTGAGAAGTGCCCACTTTCTTCAATCTTCTTAAGGAGGTTGAAGATCTTGATTTTTTAAGTTCTTGATTGTAATTAGTTTGGCTTGTCCATCAACAATTGTAGAAAGACCAAGAACTTTTTCTTCCAATGTATCACACTTCAGCTCCAAATTTGTACAAGTAACCGTCAATTTCTTAATAAGTTCAATACTAGTCTCATCACTTCGACCTGTGTGACCTGGTCCGAGAGGTGAATCACTGACATTGTCATCATGTACAATATTATGCATCAATTGATTTGTCATTGTCCTGTCCTCATCACTTCGACCTGCGTTACCTGGTCCGAGAGGTGAATGATGGGACATAAACTTAGTATCAAACCTAGTTTGATCATCTGAGCCCCCTATGTTTTCCATTTGGCTAGGGTTACCATCATTGGAATTAGATTCATCAGAATCCTCTTCACTAGATGTTGCCTTGGTTTGGGTCTTAATGATGTTATCACTGTCCTGCTCTGCTGCTAAGCTAGAAGCAGTAGTGACAGCCTTTGCCAACATGTCCCCTTCATCACCTAGGACAGCCTCATCTGGTACAGCCATACTAACACTATCCTGAGGTAGATCAGTGTTCTTATAGGTTTTCCTACGGGTATAGTGTATTTTAGGTTATGTATCAGATGCAGAAAAATTGGGTGTGTAATGGGAATTAGTGGGATTTCCTGATTCTTCACCGTGAATATTTTGCACAATTTGCACCATATAAGGTGTAAGAGCTGTATGTGTGCCTGAAAAACCTTTTCCCTTTTTATTCAAGAAAGTAAACATTTTTGAAACCAACTTAGGAGCATCATAAGTGGCAGCATGTGATGTGAAGTTGGAAAGTTGGTTTTCTATAAAGAGCTGGATAAATCTTGGATAAAGTAAATAAGAACCAGACTCTTTGACACTTTTTGCAATCCCCTCCAAAATCATATTTGAAAAATTAAATGGATGTCCTTTGCTTAGGCATAACATAGCAGAAGCAATAGTAGCATGATGCGTGGGAATTGCACAAGGCTTTACCTCTCGAGGGATCTCGAGAAGCTTACAACCCCTACCAGGCAGTGTACCTGATCGTTGTAGTATAGTATAGTGACAAGTACCGGGGGATTGATCGTTCAACTCAGGAATAGTGTCGCTAGGATTAGAAAGCCTAAAAACTAGGTCTAGAGGTGAGGGATGATTCTTTTTGTATTTTTTATGTTTTAATAAATCAAATAAAATCTCGGTTTTTGGAAGAGTTGGGCGGAATTAGTTGCTAATCAACTAACCCAATAACTAAAGATTTAATTAAAATAAAATAATAAAAATGAAAACAAACTAAATTAAGATAGTGGTGTGAGAAATATATGGGAGAATTGTGTTTACTTATATTTCACTACTCCCTATGATGGATCTATACACCTTAAACTTGTGTTAGATTGATACTTTGAGTTATATCACTAAGTATGCGGAATCTACTTAGTAACACTTAGAAGTTGATTGTAAGTAAGACAGTTGTATATGAATAAGAACAATGTATGTAAACAAACTAATAGCTCCAATATTATTAATGATAATCATACGAGTGATCTTGATATCACTAGGGTTACACATTGAAGCTCTAGAAACGTATATCAAACCTTTAACCTAGGATCTCCTTTTATAGCACAAGGAGTCCTCTTCTACAAGATAAGTATAAATCTAATAGAATAAGATATACACAAGATCTATTCTATATTTATCTAAACACGTTTCCTAATAGTTATCTAATAAGCAGTGGTAATATATGTTCTTGTAGTGGTAATGAGTTTCCACTGCAAGTACAATCTTATGCAGTTGTAACATCTTCTTTTAGCCGTGGTAACTGTTAGTATAATTCCCAACAATCCTCCCCTAACTTATGATTAATAAATGAATGAATAAGTTTCTTTAATAATTCAACAAACATGAGGATATGGGAATTCTTCCAAACACTTATCTTCTTCTTCTTAACTCTTTGACAGCTCTCACACTTTGATCATAAACCCTTTGTAGCAAATCTTCTATGACTTCAGTTCTTTCCCAGCACCTAAGCTTCACTGACAACATCACTGTCAATACTCCAGCTCTCAATGGATATTGTTTCTCAGCCAGCATAAAAACATCAACTCCATCTTGAGTAGAAAGATGATGCACAGCACTTGAGTCATAAAACTTCCACAAGGTATTCATGTTGTGAGCTTCAAATCTCCAATCTCTATCACTTGGGTCAGGTTCATATAATCTTCTGAAGTGAACCCATAACTCCTTAGCCTTGACATCAACAAGTTCATCCTTCTTAAACTGATCTTGAACAATCTTCCACAAAGTATCCAAATCTTCTCTATCACAAGATCTAACAATATCTTCAAAATCTCTGCAAATGCTTGTGATACTTCCAGTTCTGATGATCTTCCAAGCTACACCAAAACTATCAGAAAAGATCTCCCAACCAACAACTGAATATTTTGCTTGTAGAGGTTCAATATTAAGTACATCAGTCTCTATGAACAACATGTTTGTAACTTGCTCTTCTGTCAACTTGCTGGGACCCTCTTCTGCTTGAGATGATTTCTAAGTCTTCAACTTCTTTGCATCTTTTGATTCAATACTTATTCCAGTCTCTTTTGTCTTCATTGTTATTGGTTCTTGATCCATTGGAATGAAATTACTATCTTGTCTTTTGATCCTGTAGTAGTAAATACCTTCAACCTGATCATGTGACATTCCTTTGAATTGAGCCATCTTCATATTACCAACATGGAAACAAAAAGTTTTCATCTCAGCAATGATCTGTGCCTTTATGAGTTTCCTTGGCTTCTTTTGACCTTTTCTAACATCCCCAATGATTTGATCAAGAGCCTGCTGATTCTTCATTTGTATGAAGTCTTTTAATTGAGCAAACCTTTGTTCTTCATCCAAGGTTGTATTTGCAATCAATTCAATAGCCTTCTACCTGATTACTTGATCATTATTAATCAAGTAGTCAATCTCTTCTTCTGTAGGCACATAAGTGAACAATGGAGGTTTCTCATGCATGATCATAGGTGAAACAACTGAAAGTAGTTGTGCCATTACTGCTTCAAGTTTATCTAACCTAGTTGCTTCCATAAAACTAGCAACTTCATCTTCTTTAAGCTTTTTCTTTCTTTCATACTCTTCAGCTTGTTGTTGCTCTGCTAATCTTGCATCAAAGTCAATCTGAGCTTGTTCATACTTAGAAATCTTTCTTGTCTCTTGATCTGAAGCAATTATAATAGTCATTCCTTTAACCGATCTTATTCTGGCAGCTTCTTCCTCTGCAGTGGTAATTTCTTGAATAGCAGTGGTATCCTTTTCTCTTGCAGTGGGAAAAGATTGATCAGTCGGAACTTGTTCTGCTTTAGTGGAAATTGGTTGAGCAGTTCCAACTAAATCATCAAAGTTAAAACCTGCATCAGCATCCATATCTTCAAAATCCAATTTCCTCCCCTCAGACTCAGCTACATCATCTTTTTCTTGAGCATTATCAGAATCATTGAGCTCAACAAAATCTTTTTCAAAATTTTTATTCCTCCCCTTAAGCTCTGCATCTAATTTCCTCCCCTGTTTGGAAGAATCTCCCAAAACTTTAGTAGAACTTGCAGAAAATTCATCTGAAGGTGAAGATGATGATGATACAACCTGAGATCTTTGCTTCTTGAGAGTCTCAACTTCATTCTGCAATCTTTGAATCTCATCCTTCAATTGATTCAGCTCTGTGGCATGTTGTTCTTTGGTCTGTGCCAGGTCTTTCTCCAGAGCTTGAACCTGCTTGACTAATTTGGTACAAATGTCCATCAATTCATTTTGTTGCACAGTGCCTTCATCACTTCCAACTGTGTAACCTGCTGGGAGAGGTGAATCATGAGGCATTGATTCAAGCTCTTCCCTAGTTGGACAAGGATGAAGCCTTGAACCACCACTGCTTGTTCGTAAACCAAAAGGCTCAGCAACATGGAATGTTGAGATGAGAGAAGTTGGCTGTTTAGACCTTCTCTCATAAGTGTGAGTGACTGCAGGAGTATGTTGAATTGGTGGAACAACAATAGTGGGTGTGTTTTGAGATGCAGCTGGGATTGGTGCATCCTCACCCTGTACTTGAGAAATTTTAGCAAGCATTTGAGGGAAAATTGGATGAACCTCCCCATTCCAAAGATCTGAAGCCTTAGAAATATTTTGAAAAACTTTTGGCTTAAGAGCGGAAGGTTCATAAATTATTTTGTGAGGGTGCAGTTGAAACTCATTTAACACTGCTTGCACAACCCTTGGATACATCAAAAATTTATATTGACTCTTTACATTGCCTTTCATATTATTGAAAATAAACTTTGAGAAATTGAAAGTCCTATCTGTTGCCAAACAAACCAAAGGATAAGCCATGGTAGATGCAAATTGTTCATAAGATGTTTTCTTAGGACTTAGGCAATGTAAAAGAGTGTGAATTAAAAATCTCCAATGGGGACAAAAACATCCTTTTCTAAAAGTGACTTTTTGTTCAGATGTATCATACCCCATTAAAGCAATATTGGCAAAAATATATGAATTTGGTAATGTGATGATACCATTGAGATCATGCAATTGGAGAATTCTCCTCAAAGATGACTCAGTAACATCAATAGTTACCCCATCAACTGTGGCTCTTAGAGCATCCACAGATTCTTGTGTGTCTCCCTGTTCAAGAGTTATGGACTACACAGTGTTCCAGAACTGTTTGATATGAGAGACATAGATTGTGGGATTAATAGTTAAGGCATACCTTATATGAGTTGTGTTTAGAAAATCCACAATCTGATGAAAAACAGGGCCACTCTTCTCGTTTGACTTTTGTAAGTAGGCCACTTGGTTGTGCTCCTCGACAAATTTTAGAATCACCATGATATTTGTGAAAAAGAGAATAAAAGTGTTAGTAATCGAGATAAAAAGCAAGCCGTATGATGATGAATTTATACTAATAGGGTTTGAGGAGGTTGCGCAATGTGAATTATCTTTGGAAAGAATTAGCTTTGGAAAAAGAATAATTTATAATAAGTAAGTGGATAATTCACAAAAGATTTTACCCTATTAATAAGGAATGACGATTATTTTTACAACGGCTAGTAAAAAAAATGGATTACTGACACAACAGTTGTAGCGGCTAGTTCATCAGTGGAAAAATTACTCTTGCAGTGGTAACTAATGAACTAGCAGTGGTAAAATTTTCACAACATATCAAAGAGCAGTGGTTAATAAAACATGAAAATTTGATGCTCTTATCATAGTTTTTAGCAGACTACCAGCTATCAACGGATTTGATATGTCTTTACCATGAGCCGTTTGATATGGACTAGCCAACTCTTGATCACATGGATGTATGGTGAGTTGATAACCTAGTTTTTGGTAAACTATCAACCATAAACGGATTTGATAAGTCTTTACGAGTAGCCGTTTGCTCTGGACTAGTTGATTCTTATGTGGATTAGACATGGTGAATCAATAACCATTTGATGTGTGTCCATGATACACACCTTATTACTCCAATGACTCCAACAATATGGGTTGTATTCAGCAACTCAACTTAACCCAAAGTAACTTTTTAACCAAGTTACTATTCACAAAAATATCTTTCAAAAGTCAACCCGATAATAACCAAATTTACTCCTCCAACCTACCAAAACAAGTAGGAGTAAATATTCTTCATTAATTAGAATTCGACCTCGACTTTACATATAAAAGGGGGCTCAAAACTTTTATCTCTCATCAACAAACAACTTCAATAACACAAACCCTAAGCATCATCATGAGTTGGTTCACTTTAATCTACATCTCTTCTGATGACACTTCAGATGATGAAATCAGTTACTACTCAGACTCTGAAGAACTTTCTTCTGGATGGAGTGGATATTTTCCCCCAAGTGCAACACCTGCTACATCTTCAACCATAAAGCCCAACAAGAAGATTTCAGCTGATCCTGCTCCATCACTTGAATTTTATTCTAGCTCTTCATCAGATGATGAGAATGATCCAACCTTTGACCTATCCAAAGAGCTTCCAAAGGCCCTCACCACAGCTTTAACTACAACAATAAACAACATGAAGTGGCCAGCTGTTGAAAAGCCAACTCAAGCACCAAGGCCTCTCAAGCAAGTTTTGGGACTTGCTTGTCCAAGAAAACAACTCTCTTTTAATGACAAGAGAAAGAAAATTTCCAAGGGCAAGCATCAGTATGAGGGAAAAGGAAAGAAACCCATGGAGTAGGTGTTAGGTTGTAGGTTCATGTCTGATGTAATGGTTTTCTGTTTTGGTGGCAATATTTTGTTGATGTTTGTGATGTACTCTTCTTAATAGTCAATAAAAGTACTCTTTTCTGCTTGCTATTATCACCAATCTTTCCACTGTTGTATGTTAATTACCACTGTGTTCTTGATAACTCTACATACAAGTTAGTAGAAAACCATACATACAATACAAACAATATTAGTACCTAAAAAATATCCTGCAACACTGAAAAGTATTAGACATCAAAGATTTATGGATTGAGCATTCCAATACCTGTTACCAAGTATTGAAACCTACCCACATCAAGCCCTTTTGTTAATAAATCAGCATAATTGTCATCAGTATGAATTTTGACAACATTTATAAGCTTTTTCTCAAAACAATCTCTAATAAAGTGATGTCTAATTTCAATATGTTTAGTTTTAGTGTGTTGCACAGGATTTTTAATTATGCATATGGTACTACTATTGTCTATATAGATAATGGTGTTCATGAAGTTGTACCCATAATCCAATAATTGATTCTGAAGCCAAAGGATCTGAGCACAACAACTAGCAGCTGTGACATATTCTGCTTCAGTGGTTGAAGTAGCAACTTTAGTTTGCTTCTTGCACTGCCAAGACACCAATCTACATCCAAGAAATTGACATCCTCCAGTAGTTGATCTTCTATCTAAACTTGCACCAGCATAGTCACTATCTGAGTATGTGATCAATTCCATTGGAGAATCTCTTGGATACCATAATCCTAGATTAGGATAAGTCTTCAAGTACCCAAAAATCTTTTCCACTGCTGTCATATGTGATGTCTTTGGAGTTACTTGAAATCTTGCACAAGCATATACATCAAACATAATGTCTGGCCTTGATGAAGTAAGATACATCAGAGAACAAATCATAGATCTATAAGTGTGAACATCAACATTAGCACCACTAGCATTCTTCAACAATAAGTGAGTGGTCTTGTCAGCAGGGGTATTTGAAAATTTTGCATCAGTAAACTTGAACTTCCTAATGATCTCAGCCACATATTTGTCTTGACTGATAAATATGCCTTCCTTACTCTGTTGTACTTGCAGCCCCAAAAAGAATGTAAGTTCTCCCATAGAACTCATTTGAAATTCATCCTTCATCAGCTTCTCAAACTCCTTGCACATCTCTTGTTTAGTAGACCCAAAGATAATATCATCAACATATACTTGCACAAGTAAAATATCACCCTTGTCTTTCTTGATGAACAAAGTTTGATCAATCTTGCCTCTATGAAACCCATTATTCAATAAATAATTACCTAAGGTTTCATACCACTTCCTTGGAGCCTGATGTGGGCCATAAAGAGCCTTAACCACTTTATATACTTTATTTGGGTGTTGAGGATCTTCAAAGCCTGGAGGTTGAGACACATATACCTCCTCATCAATAGTACCATACAGAAAGGCACTCTTAACATCCATTTGATAGACTGTAAAGCCCGTAAAGGATGCATAGGCTAAAAACAATCTAATAGCCTCAATCCTTGCAACAGGAGCAAACACTTCTTCATAATCAATACCCTCCTCTTGAGTGTATCCTTGAGCAACCAATCTAGCTTTGTTCCTGATCACAATACCTCTTTCATCTTTCTTGTTTCTGAAAACCCATTTAGTACCAATGACCTTCATACCATCAGGCAAGTCACAAAGAACCCACACCTTTTGAAGTTTAAACTGCAGCAACTCTTCTTACATAGCTTCAATCCAGCTAGATTCTCCTAGAGCCATATATACATTCTTAGGCTTCACCTGTGAGAGAAAACAGAAGAACAAACACTCATTCTTCTTACTATGTTTCTTGGACTCATACACTTCACTTATGAACCCATGAATATCATCTTCCTTTGTCTGTCTTCTAGTTTTCACACCTGATTGAAGTTCACCAATAACATTATCAAGTGGATGCACTTTGTGAATTGAAGACTGTGATGTGCTAGGAATATCATATGTTGTACGCATGTTAGAGATCTCTACATCATTACTTGGTGATTCCTGAGAAGTATTTTCCACATTTGGGCTGACAGTGGAAACTTTTGGTGTAGCAGTGGAAATGGAGTTACCACTGCTAGTAGGAATATCTTTATTTACATCAAAATTCACACCATCTGCATCACTTGTCTTTTCAGAATTATCACCAATGTCCCAAAGTGGCATAACAATTTGATCTTCATCATTTTTACAAGCTTCATCTTCATCAATGAATTCTTCTGAATCTTCAAGATCTTTGTTTCCAGTGCTTGAAGTGAGAGGAACATAATTCATTGTAGTTGATAATGTATCAAGATCAAATAGCCAATCTGGTCCTGAACCTACCATGTTTGCTTTATTTTCAAGAAACTGAACATGCAAGTTCTCTTCAATCTTCTTTGTTCTTAAGTTATAGACTCTAAAAGCCTTGCTAACCATAGAGTATCCAAAAAATAAGCCTTCATCTGACTTTTCTTCAAATTTACCCAGATGATCAATGGTATTGAGAATAGTAACATGACACCCAAATGGCCTCATAAACTCCAAAGTAGGAGGTCTTCCTCTGAATAACTCATAGGGTGTCTTGTTCTTTGTTTTGACCACTAAAACCCTATTCTGAATGTAACAAGCAGTGTTAACTACTTCAGCCCAAAAAGTTATTAGAAGCTTTGAATTAGCTAACATGGTTCTAGCAGCCTCAATTAGTGTTCTGTTTCTTCTTTCTGCAACTCCATTATGTTGAGGAGTTCTTGCAACACTAAATTCTCTTTTAATACCTTTGTCTCTGCAGAAATCATCCATAACTTTATTCTTGAACACTGTCCCATTGTCACACCTGATGATCTTGATCTTCTTTTCATATTGATTTTCAACTTCAGTGATGAATGTCTTAAGGATGCCAGTGGTTTCATCCTTTGTTCTTAAAAAGAAAACCCATGTAAATCTATTGAAATCATCAGTCATAACTAGACAATACTTCTTCAAATTTATGCTGCTCACAGAGGTAGGACCAAATAAGTCCATATGCAGTATAAAGAGTGGATGATTGATTGAATTGAATGCCTTGGTCTTGCATGAAGCTCTGTGTTGCTTTCCTTTGAGACAGGCAACACAAGTTTGGTCATTTTCAAATCTTTTCTCTGGTAGACCTCTGACAAGTCCATCTTTCACAATCTTGTTGATGGTCTTGAAGTTAACATGACCCAATCTTCTATGCCAAAGCATTGATTCATCCAAGGTGGCTTTAGCAAGCAAGCAAGTAACATCATTATTAGCCACTATGTTCTTCATGTCAATGCTATATAGATTTCCTTTTCTAGGGATTTTAAGCAAAACATCACTTTCATCAGGGAGCTTATAATCCTTAGATAAGATATAGCATTCATCTTCTGTGAAAAGAACTCTATGCTTCTTGTCACACATCTGTGACACACTAAAGAGGTTGTACTTGAGTTCTTTCACATACTGCACATCCTCAAAATCAATGTTTCCAGCCTTGATTGTTCCTTTTCCAGAAACTTTGCCATCTATTCCTCCTCTAAAGCTGACAAATTGTCCATCATAAGGTTGAAAGTCTGAAAGATAGGACTTATTGCCAGTCATGTGCCTGGAACATCCACTGTCTGAGTATCCTTGATCATTAGTAGTCTTTGAATGTCCCTGTACACAAAATAAAGGAATTAGTTCCTTTTGGGGACCCAAGCCACAAATGACTTGGATCTGCCTCGTGTATCAATATAATTATATCTATCAAAGGTCATTGATACACCATTGGGATTGTTTGAGGTAATGTTTCCTTTTGGTTTCCATTCCCAACGTGCTGAGGCCTTAACAGCATTTCCCATATTTACCCTTTTTTTGTTAACAGACCCACCAGTGGTAACCTTTGGCCTTGCAGTGGTAACTGCTGGCTTAGTAGTGGAAACTGCTGATTTTGAAACTTTAGGTACCCACTTCTGATTATTGTTAACTTTCTTTCCAAAATTGGTCTTTTTCCCTGTTTGAGTAGATTTAATAAAAGTAGTAACAGGGGACTTAGGGTAAACTCTGTTTTTATTTCTGGCAGTGGCAACTGCTGGTCTAGCAGTGGAAATTGGTTTAATGCAAGAATGAAGCAAAAAAGACCTGGGAATCATCTTGCTAAGTGGATTTGGGTGAGTTAAGTTATTAGCATTTTGTCCATTCACCTTTGTATTCCCAAACACTTCCCTTTTTCCCAAGTGGTAGGTATAGTTATAAGCCAAATGGTCAAAGCTACCACATATATGACAGGGTTTGTTATTGAACACAAAGTCACTACCAAATTGCCTAGATTTAACATGATTCCAACTCCTCATATTGCCTCTAGGAGTTGGTGATCTACTTCTGTACATCTCTGCATATCTAGTAGTGGACCTAGTGAAATTAGGTTGTGACCTAGGCTTCTCTTTGACTACATCAGGAATACTTCTTTTAATCTCCACTTTAACATTCTCAGGAACACTAGGCTTAGTCTCAACATTCAAATTATCATCTTTAAGAATTGAGTCACTAGCACTATCAAATACATCAACCTCAACCTGAACCTTTTCAATTTCAACTGGTTTAACAAACTTTGGTCCATAGGTCATAGGTGGTTCCTGGAATTCTTCTAAACCTGTGTGAGCTAAGTCAATGCCAGGAGGTGATGGAACACCTCTTAGAGGTGGTGGAACTGTTTTGTATCCAAGTCCTGATTTGGCTTTGCTCACAACTTGGGCTTCCCAAATTTTATCAATACACTTGGATTGATGATCCAGTGTTTGCTTAGTTATCATTATATTCTCACTAGCCACTTTAACCTTTTCTAGTTCTTCTCTAAGAACCTTATTAACAGCAACCTGATAATCTAAGTCTCTTCTTAATACTGCAATATCATCATTGAACTTAGATTCATTTGCCCTATAATGCTCTAATTGAGTTTCTAAAACTCCTAGGCCTCTTTTATGATTTGCTAAGTTATAATTTGTATGAGTTAACTCTATGTGTTGCTCATTAAATTGTGCTTTAAGTTTCTCATACTCTTTTAAGGCCTTACAAGATTTAGAACAAGCATTATCAGTTTGTACCTCAGAGTCAGAAAAAGCCATTAGTGCAAGCTCTGTAGCAACCATTGCAGACTCTGAATCATCTTCCTCTTCCTTAGTCATAAAGCTCCAATCAAAGCTCACTCCATCAATCGCCAATAGCCCCTTTGGCTCATCAGTAGTAGGTTCCTTCTTCTTGTCATGCTTGTACCAAGTTGACCTGTTGTCAGACTTCCTTGGCTTCCTACACTCCCTGGCAAAGTGCCCCTTCTTATGACAATTGTAGCACTCCACCTTCTTTTTGTCAAAACCTACTGTTTCATTGCCACTGATGTTGATCTTTCTTCCAGTCTTCTTCCAAAACTTATTTGTCCTTAAGCTTAGTAATGCCACTTGACATTTTATGTCCATCTCCTCCATATCATCTTCATCAATTTGATCCAGATCCTCATGATTGAGAATTGAACCACCCACTTGACTTGATATAAAGGCATAAAAAGTAGTATCACTAAGCCCTGCAATCCGTCTCTTTGAGCTACCAGTGGAAACACTTCCACTACCAGTGGAAACAACAATGTTAGCACTGTCATCATCACTATCACTTTCTTCATCTGAACTATCATCAAGAGATGATGATATAAGTGCTACACTTCCTGAGCTTGAGCTTATTTTGCCAGCTTTCTTCAATCTTTGTTCAATAACCTTGAAGTTATTGTACAAGTCATTAAGTTTCATGGTCTCCAATTCTGGCTTATCTTCCCACACAACAACATTTGTTCCAAACTCAGAGGGTAAGCTTCTTAAGAACTTTAAATTAAGGTCTTCCCTTTCCACTTCTATTCCAAAAACAGTGAGTTGAGTAACAATCTTTTGTAGCCTTGTGAAGATGCTATCAAGAGATTCATTACTTGTTGAACCAAAGTTTTCATAAGTCTGCTTCAGCAAGGTCTTTTGAGTCTTCTTGGTGGAATCATTACCACCAAAAACTTCACAGATCTCATCAAAAAGAGTCTTTGCAGTCTTGTACTTGCTGAATGCAAGAACTTGGTCTCTGGGAAGTGTCATCAGCAACAAACCTCTGGCCTTTAGATCATTCTTCAGCTGAAGTCTTTCATCATTAGTAACAGGTCCAGTGTTGACCTTAATTACTTCCTTGCCATTAACCATCTCTGATGTAGAACTTGGTTTGAAAGAATTTCCAACCATAATGATCTCCCAGAGTGTGTAGTCTGGGACCATAAAGAATTGTTCGATCATTAGCCTCCACATCTCAAAGTCATTCAACTTAAGCTTTGGAAGCTTAGCAGCAATGTTTGAGTTACTGGTTTCTGTCTCCATAGATTCTTCTGAGTGAACTAGAGTCTTCTAAATCAAAGTATCAAAGCCTGGCTCTGATACCACTTGATGGATCTATACACCTTAAACTTGTGTTAGATTGATACTTCGAGTTATATCACTAAGTATGCGGAATCTACTTAGTAACACTTAGAAGTTTGATTGTAAGTAAGACAGTTGTATATGAATAAGAACAATGTATGTAAACAAACTATTAGCTCCAATATTATTAATGATAATAATACGAGTGATCTTGATATCACTAGGGTTACACCTTGAAGCTCCAGAAACGTATATCAAACCTTTAACCTAGGATCTCCTTTTATAGCACAAGGAGTCCTATTCTACAAGATAAGTATAAAGCTAATAGAATAAGATATACACAAGATCTATTCTATATTTATCTAAACACGTTTCCTAACAGTTATCTAATAAGCAGTGGTAATATATGTTCTTGCAGTGGTAATGAATTTCCACTGCAAGTACAATCTTCTGCAGTTGTAACATCTTCTCTTAGCCGTGGTAACTGTTAGTATAATTCCTAACACCCTATATATATTTTACAGGTTAATTACTTGTTACAGTTGCGTGGATGACAGATTGTATTCCTTAATACCATTCATGGGGTGGCGTACTTACTTCCCCAATCCTATAAGCTCCTACTTCACTCCTACGTCGAGCCGGCTAAGAAGCTCCTAACATGGGATCACTAGAATTCGCTCATGCATTAAATACAATCATAAAAACCTAGTACACATCGGTTCATGTTTCTTAAGACGTTCAAGCAAGTTACACAATGGAGATCTACCAGATTTCTTAAGCCTAACATTGAAATCATTCATCCATTAGAAATATAAACAAGCAATCAACCTATAATCAACATCTAAGTTTCATTACATCTAAGCAAACACATGAAAGATCTAGCCTAGCATGTTATAATCAAGACAAGAATAAGATATATTCAAACAACACATAGATATATTGAATGAATTGAAAGAAGACTTATCTTAATTGAACATGAAAGGTTTCGAGGGGTGAAAACCCTTGAAAATACAGTTACAAACGAC
This sequence comes from Artemisia argyi, assembly GCA_030686995.1. Lineage (NCBI taxonomy): Eukaryota > Viridiplantae > Streptophyta > Magnoliopsida > Asterales > Asteraceae > Artemisia > Artemisia argyi. Next base: position 46,887,891 of record CM060686.1, read on the forward strand.
CTAGGGTTTCTTAGGTTTGACCCTAGTATTCTCCACACAAGTTCCTCCTTTAATGAATGAAAAATAGAAATGTATATATAGATTATGTGAGGTGACGGCGTCAAGAGGAAAAATCTGACGCCGTCATCTCGCCCCCAATAAAGTTCTCGGACTGCTTAGATCCATGGGTGACGCCGTCATGTGTAATCCTGCTCCAGGCCGTCACCAAATTTACTCTTGATGCCCTACTTCTGACGCCGTCACGTTTTCTCTGGGTCGTCATCCATTTTGCTCTTGACGCCGTCAGGTACTTTTCCCAACATGGAAAATTAAGTCTTTGTCGTTTTCTTCACTTTTATGCTCCAAAAATGTCCAAAATGCTTCCTTTTCCAGAATTCACTCCCAAAGTACCTAAAATTACGAAAGAAAATGGAAATGGAAAACATCTCTCACTACTTGTCATAGCAAAATAGAATACCATAGGCTTGGGAAAGGATCAAACCTCCACCACATGGCGTAAGCACCTAGGATAAACTATCAAAGAGGTCTTTTTAAAGGGTTGTAACGTTAGGTATAGGGATATGAAATACACGGTTTTGTTGGATATAGGCAATCTTTACTGGTGGCGAGTTAACAATCTTGGTTAATTACATGTATAATATGGCGTTGCTAAGCTAAGACTAGACTCGACTTAAGCTAATAAATGAAAAATTACAAAAACACAAAATAAACATAGAATGAAACGGGATGGTAGTCCGTATGTTTTTCTTCTCCTCTCCTTTTTTCTATTTTTTTTTTATTATTTTTCGATCTTTTTTCGATTTTTTTTTTTTTTTTGCATACATTCTTACCCTACCATCCAAAATAATACATCATAGGAAATGAACATTCCCCTTACACATGAATATTTACATACTTTACAATAAACTAATCTAATGACTCGAATTAAGAAAATCAAAACACTTGGAGTACTTTTAAGATTAACGTACATATGGAGGTAATAAATGATGTTCTTCCCCATTACTTCATAAAATAAGTACTTTACCCATGAGTCCCAATCGTCCCAAAACAATATGTACAAGGATATGACTCGACTTAGCAACCATGTAATCAATTAGATAATTAACTAAGGGTTTGGCAAATAACAATAATGCACTAAAGATGAGTGCATACATTGAAGGCTAAGGCGATTTGGGTGTACATTTAAGTGGGGTGTAACAAATTCTTCCTTTAAATAAGATGCTTAAAGTTAGAAACGAAAAGATAGGCTCGGAGGGGTGTACTAGGGGTTTCATGTACTAAAAATGGGTACAACGCTAAGGTGTGGGAAAAATTGGTTGACTTTCCTAGCCAAGTAATATGACTTAAATGGTCAAGTAATTATGATACGGGTTTAACACAAGGGTGATCCTAATGCCTCTTATCATGTAGTGAATCCTACTACACGAATGTAGTCTCACTAGCGGTCTCGTGATGCATCACTAACGCAAGTTCTAGAATCTAAATGCTATCGGTACACTCATAAGCACTAATAGTAAATGCTTTTCCTATCAAATCTAAAGGCGAACCTCACATATTTGGGTTGGAAATTTTTCTGAATAGTACGGTTTTGTGCTAGTCATACAATCTCCTATCCATGAGACGCTTTCTAAGGCTAAAGTTTCACTACTAAATGTTGTAAAAAATTTTAAATTTGGTGCTAAAATTACACTAACAAGTATTTCTCATAGTTTTATTACGCACCTACCATTAAACAAACAAACTCAAGCGAAAGTGTATCTATAAGGTATCATCATTTTACCCTCCCCTTACACTTAGGACGAACATTGTCCCCAATGTTCAAGTAAAGAATGTAAAAGTAAAATAGGTAAAAGAATGAAATCAAATAATCCCCTGATTTGCTTGGTATGGATAGTGTGGTAACAAGGTTAGATATTCCTCAAAGAAAATGAACAATCAAAGCTTCCCTTCCAGAATATAAATCATCTTCATGTCATATATAACCTGTTAATCCTGAGAAAACAAGCAAGGCAACCTCGCGTAAAATCTGCGGCAATCTATATATGCTAACAAATCCTAGAAAACAAAATAAGATATAATGCTTTGTGGAATGATGTTTGCAGATTTCCTGGAGATTATAAAACTAAAGATTCAACAAAAACTTTAAGACTCCGTTAGAAAAATAAAACTAGCAAAATTTCCAGAATTTTACACGTGACACCGTCAGGATTTTCTTCCTGACGCTGTCAGAAGTGACCTGCAGAAATTCTTATGTTAAGTTTCTGGAAAATTTCTGGAAAAACTTTGTCCTACTTCCCTGAAAATCCTGCAAAACATCTTTATGACTTGATACAAACATTAGACTCTAACAAATATGAATATACATGTTCATTTAATATTGTGGAGAATCATGATCAAGTTTGTTTCTTAAAAACATATTTGGGGTTTCCCCTTACACTTATCTTTTGCGAAATATCTTTGGATGAAGTTAAGACTAAGCTAAACAACAAAATAAAGTATTTTCACCATTTTATTTTGAAACATGATCTACCAACAATAAAAATAAAGCATGCATACAGAAACAAATCACAATCAAACAAATAAAAATCACACAAAGCATGGGTTGCCTCCCAAGAAGCTCTTGTTTTTGTTCGAGTCACGAGCCTGACTCTACCCTTATTTAACGGAAATAGGGGAGGTTTTCCCTACACTTAGGATTAAGTGCGGGTGGAAGTAGCGATACACACCCTTAGGGTGAAAATATGCCATGTGAGGAAAGAGTGGTGGATGAATTATATGCTCAAAGGGCTGTGCTCCTATCATCTTAACCTTACCTAATTCAATTGGGTTAGTGGGCGGATTAAGATTTTCTCTTAGAAAGGGATCATCTTCTATCAACTTCGAGAGACTCCTAGTTGGGAATCCATTTTGACCTAATAAACCTGGTTTAAAACCATAATGTTTCTTATGATCAATCATGAATGGGTGATGTAAGTATGTAAGGTCATGTTCCACTCCTACGTCAGCTTCCTCTCTACAAGGCTTAGAGTCTACTACCTTTGTCCTAAGACTACCCGGACTATATGGTTTGATGGGTGGATCGGAACCTATTTCAATTCCTAAATTTTCATCCAAGGATGGAAGATTAGGTAACGGTTTTGGTTGAGGCTCTGGTTCATCAAAACTAGGAACTTCCCTAGAACTAAGAGTAAGGTTATCATTATAAGTATTCAAACCTATATCCTCTAGTTGTGTTTGGTTCAAAGGTTCTAGCTCTATTGGGGTTCCTATAGTCTCTTCTACTTTTTCCGGGCAAGTCAAGGGAGGTGTGTACGCATCAAATGATGGTAGGACTTGTGGGGTACTTTGTGGGCTCATGTTATTTACTTCACCATTCCTTGTCTTAAGATCAACTATATCCTCAACATGTGTTTTATTATAATCTAACCCTAACATTTTCCCAAGTATCTCAAGTGCTTCTCTAAGCATCTCAACTTCTATATCCGAATCATAAGGATCATCCTCAATATTCTGACTGCTATATACAAATTGCCCAAAAGATTCATCATGTGTTTCTTGAGATTCATCATCATCGATCATAAAACCTAGGTCTTTTTGATCAATGTGATCATGTTCGGCTACATCCTCCATCACATCAAGGTCACCTATGTGTTCATCCTGTATTATGGTAGTGCCTAACCATGACATGCAGCTAGGTGGCTCATATGAAACTATCCTAGGTGAAGGATTATATGGTGCATAGGTTTCACTAAGTGAGGCATTTTGAGGGGTTGATGGAGCTCCTAAGGTGAATTCTTTAAAAGTCTTATGCACTTGGCCTCTTTTCTCAAGGTACTCAATAAAATCAATATAAGATCCTGTCCTCCTCATTTCATTCCCCCATGGTGTAATTATATTTTTTCTGGTAAAATTCTAGTGTCGGACATGGTGTATTCACGTTCTCCATAATGGTGAACGGAAGAGTCAATGGAAAGGTTTTTACGAACAAAGACACAAAGAAAAGATAGACTACGAGAAAGCAAATAAAAAAAAATAAAATCTCACTCGATAGGAATCTAATGAGTAGACCTAATAAAATAAATTCCAACCTAAGCAATAACTATTCCCCGGCAGTGGCGCCAAAAACTTGATGCGTGGGAATTGCACCAGGCTTTACCTCTTGAGGGATCTCGAGAAGCTTACAACCCCCACCAGGAAGTGTACTTGATCGTTGTAGTATAGTATAGTGACAAGTACCGGGGGATTGGTCGTTCAACTCAGGAATAGTGTCGCTAGGATTAGAAAGCCTAAAAACTAGGCCTAGAGGTGAGGGATGATTCTTTTTGTATTTTTTAGGTTTTAATAAAGCAAATAAAATCTCGGTTTTTGGAAGAGTTGGGCGGAATTAGTTGCTAATCAACTAACCCAATAACTAAAGATTCAATTAAAATAAAATAATAAAAATGAAAACAAACTAAATTAAGATAGTGGTGTGAGCAATATATGGGAGAATTGTGTTTACTTAGATTTCACTACTCCCTAGATATCTTTTACAGGTTAATTACTTGTTACAGTTGCGTGGATGATGGATTGTATTCCTTAATACCATTCATGGGGTGGCATACTTACTTCCCCAATCCTATAAGCTCCTACTTCACTCCTATGTCGAGCCAGCTAAGAAGCTCCTAACATGGGATCACTAGAATATGCTCATGCATTAAATAAAATCTTAAAAACCTAGTACACATCGGTTCATGTTTCTTAAGACGTTCAAGCAAGTTACACAATGGAGATCTGCAAGTTTTTTTAAGCCTAACATTGAAATCATTCATCGATTACAACTATAAACAAGCAATCAACCTATAATCAACATCTTGGCTTCATTACATCTAAGCAAACACATGAAAGATCTAGCCTAGCATGTTATAATCAAGACAAGCATAAGATATATTCAAACAACACATAGACATATTGAATAAATTGAAAGAAGACTTATCTTAATTGAACATGAAAGGTTTCAAGGGGTGAAAACCCTTGAAAATACTGTTACAAACGACCTAGGGTTTCTTAGGTTCGGCCCTAGTATTCTCCACACAAGTTTCTCCTTTAATGAATGAAAAATAGAAAAGTATATATAGCTTCTGTGAGGTGACGGCGTCAAGTGGAAAAATCTGACGCCGTCATCTCGCCGCCAATAAAGTTCTCGGACTGCCTAGATTCATGGGTGACGCCATCATGTGTAATCCTGCTCCAGGCCGTTACCAAATTTACTCTTGATGCCCTACTTCTGAGCCGTCACGTTTTCTCTTGGTCGTCATCCATTTTGCTCTTGACGCCGTAAAAAATTCCTTCTTGACGCCATCAGGTACTGTTCCTAGTAAGGAAAATTAAGTCTTTGTCGTTTTCTTCACTTTTATGCTCCAAAAACGTCCAAAATGCTTCCTTTTCCAGAATTCACTCCCTAAGTACCTAAAATCACAAAAGGAACGGTTTATAGGGCAATATTTGAACAAATAAATTCAATTCCGGGCTTAAATGACCCCCTAAAAATGGTTTATTTTTTGCCTCATCATAGCACTAAACTCATTCCACCCAGAAGTTTTAGGACTCAAACAATGAAGGAGATTGTGTACCAAAAATTTGTATTGAGGACAGAGGAGAGCTTTTTGAAATTTTAAATTAGTATATTTTCCCTCATATCCCAAATTATTTAAACCTTGAAAAATATCAGAATTAACAAGACACATGGTCTCTGTTTCATCATCTAAGAGAACAGTTTCCCTTATAGAAGATTCAGTTACACGAACTTGTTGACCATCTACTATGTCTTTAACATATTTTTCCCCATTCCTAGTTTTAGCTTTAGTAGTAAGCCAAAACTGTTTGACGTAGGAAACAAATATTGTAGGATTCACAGTTAATGCATACCTAAGAGAAGTAGCATTCAAGAATTTTACCATATCTGTGAAACCTTCAAGAACCAACTCTTCATCCAAAATTGCAACATTATTGTGATGCTCTGCCCAGGTACGTGTACAATCCATTAATTAGGGTTTTGAGGAATTAGGGATTATTGACTTTGAGAGTAATGGGGTGTTAGGGTTTTAGAGAACTTCAATTTGGAGCATGTAAAAACCAATTGTGGATGTCAATTAAGTTTTAAACTGATTTGGAGAAGTTACACATTCCACCCTCACACTTACAACCGTAGCAGCACAACCATATCATCCATAACACTAGCAGCAGAATGAAACAACTAGCAGTAGAGTGATTTTAGCCAACAGCAGAGTTGACTAATCAAACCTTGGTCAAAAAGTCAAACAACCCTTAACAATAAATGCACTTGATACGCCTTAATCCCTATAAAGACGGAGCAAATTTTCCCCAAAATTATCACACGTAAACCCTAATTGCATTCAAAAACACCAATCAACCAAATCAAATCACAATAACAATGAAATCCACTCCTGAAATAATCAGCATATCTTCTGATTCATCCTCTGATGATGAAGCACCACTCCCCATATATGTACCACCATTTCGTCCTCCCCACAATGGATGTAGGACAAAAGAGCAAGCACGTAAGGGAAAACACGATCTTCCAGTGTTTAAGGATCTGTTGAACTTGAATCAGACCCCAAGCACATCCAGGGGTAAAGTGGTGATGTCCCCTAAATCTCCAACTTCTTCAGAATCATCAGAAGACCCAGCTTGGATCCCCAACAGACCTCCATCTCCAAAGTAACTTGTTTCCCCCTTTATTTGTACTTCTTCAGATCAGGATGAGCCTCAGAACAATCCTCCTGCTATGCCTGAAAGACCATAGTCTTCAAGGCCAAGACCAAGACCATCATCCAGAACAAGGAAGTCAAACCCTCCTCTTCCTAAGGATAGATAAGTTATGCTTGGGCTTCCATGCCCTAGACAGTGATGTAGTAGTAGGTTGTAGTCTTTTGATTTCATCTTTTAATGTAGAAGTCTTTTGTGTTCCTTGGAAGTGATTTGTGAATGTACTCTTTAATTTGTAGTTTTGTGGTTTTAATGAATGATGAATGATCCATTTATTTTTAGAATATTTGCATCCTTGTAAAGCAACAATCATCATTGATAACTTGTTCTGCAAAAGGTTAGGCCAAACACCACAGAACATACCAACATATGTACTAGCAGTAGAATTAAATAGCAACATAGTACATTCCAACATAACTACATGCTTCTTACAAAAACAAAAAGAGATAAGTTTTTCAAAGATATATCATACCAATATTTGCAATTAAAAATTGAAACCTCCCCACATCAAAGTGTTTAGTGAGAAGATCAACAATATTGTTATCAGTATGAATATTAACAATTTGAATTAACTTCTTTTCATAGCAATCCCTTATAAAATGATGTCTTATCTCAATATGTTTTGTTTTAGAATGAAAAAAAGCATTTTTAATTATGCAAAGTGTGCTGTTGTTATCAATATTAATTTTGGTGTTCATGAAATTGACCCATAATCCAGCAGTTAATTTTGCATCCAAAGCACTTGTCCACATCAACTTGAAGCAGCCACATACTTAGCTTCAGTTGTAGAATTTGCAACCACTGTCTATTTCTTGCATTGCCATGACACCAATCTGTTTCAAAGAAATTGACAACCTCCAGTTGTAGACTTTCTATCCAAGCAAGCTCTAGCATAGTCACTGTTTGAATATGCCACCAAATCAAAAGGTGAATCCTTTGGGAAATACTTGGAATCTTGCACAGGCACATACAACAAACATAATATCAGGCCTTGATGCTGTAAGGTACATCAATGAACCAACCATTGATCTGTACAAGTGAACATCTACTTCATTTCCATTTTCATCCTTCAACAAAGGTTTATTGGAATCCATGGTTGTCTTAGCAGGCTTGGCATCTTGAAATCAAAACTTCTTCAAAATGTCATTAACATACTTATCCTGACTAATAAATGTGCCATCTGTCTTTTGTACAACTTGTAGACCCAAGAAGAAGGTAAGTTCACCCGTTGAACTCATAGCAAACTTATCTTTTATAAGCTTCTCAAAATCAACACATATAGCTCTGTTTGCATAACCGAAGATGATGTCATCTACATAGATTTGAACCAGCAAAATATCATCTTTTTGTCTTTTGAGAAACAAAGTCTTGTCAATCTTTCCTCTACTAAACCCAGAATCTAACAAATATGTTGACAAGGTATCATACCAAGCTCTGGGAGCTTGATGTAAACCATACATTGCTCTATTCACCTTGTAAACTTTGTTAGGAAAATCAGGGTCTTCAAAACCATGTGGTTGAGGCACATACACTTCTTCTGTAATGGTTCCATACAGAAAAGCACTCTTTACATCCATCTGATACACCACAAAATATTTGTATGAAGCATAAACCAAGAATAGTCTAATAGCTTCTATTCTTGCCAGTGGTGCAAATACTTCATCATAGTCAAGTCCTTCTTGTTGTGTGTATCCTTGTGCTACTAACCTTGCTTTATTTCTGATGACTATGCCCCTTTCATCTCTTTTACATCTGAAAACCCATTTAGTGCCAATAACTCTTTTCCCATTTGGCAAATCAACCAAAGTCCATACTACTTGTAGTTTGAATTGCAGAAGCTCATCTTGCATTGCTTCCACCCAACTTGCTTTTGTAAGGTTTTGTAAGTGTTCTTGGGTTCAATTTGAGACATAAGACAGGCAAACAAGCAATTTTGTAGATCTTTGTGACTGTTTCTTTGATGCAGAGATCTTGCAAAGAAACTTTCATGTTGAAGATCTTTCAGCTCTTTAGTCATTTTTCTTGTTTGAACAGATGATGTTGGATCACTGAGAATTTGTTCTTTAGGATGATCCTTGTGAACTCTTGTAGTAGTAGTAGGACTAACAGGAATGTTGACTTCCAAATTAGTAATGTCTGCATCAGCTCCAAATAGCTTACCATCAAGAGCTTCATCATCTGTATCATAGTAAATATTTTCTAGAGGAGGCATATTTGGATCATCAGGATAGTCTAGATCAGCAAAAGATCTACCCTGAGTGTCCAAAGAAGGAAACTTTGGTGAAGAAGCAAAGTTAGTAGGCTTGGCAGCAGAATTGGTAGAAGCTGTAGTTGCTTGTTTTGGTCTAGCAGTAGAGTCTTCTGAGTCAGCAGTAGAGTCTTTTGGCCTTGTAGCAGAGACATCAACAACCACTTTGGGAGCATCATTGGTTACCTTTTCTGCATCAACAGGGATTTCAATATCTGCTTCAGTTTCCTTAGGTTTCTCTTGAGTAACAACATCTTCTTGTGTATCTTGATCTTTCTGAAAGGGTAAGAAAGTTGGACCAATCTTCAGTTTCTCAACCAAAACAATGTCTTCTTGTGGTTTGTTAGTGTCAACACTAACAATAACTGGTACATAATTCATTGTTTGGGCAAGAATATCAACATTAAACAACCATTCTAGTCCTTTCCCTTCAACATTTGATGTGTTCTCACTAAACTTGATATGCAAATTCTCCTCTACATGTTTGGTTCTCTTATTATATACCCTGAAAGCTTTACTATTCACAGAGTAACCAACCAAGTATCCTTCATCAGCTTTTTCTTCAAACTTGCCTAACTGATCCTTAGTGTTCAAAATAGTGACAGGACATCCAAATGGTTTGAGAAAATCCATCATTTGTTTCTTTCTATGAAATAGCTCATATGGAATTTTGTTGTGAGGCTTAACTACCTTACTTCCGTTTTGCACAAAACATGCAATGTTCACAGCTTCAGCTCAAAAAGGTATAGGTAGTTTAGAATCAGATAACATTGTTCTTGCAGCCTCAATCAGTGTCCTATTTCTTCTCTCTGCAATACCATTCTGTTGTGGAGTTCTTGCGACACTATACTATCTTAGAATTCCTTTTCCCACATAATTGATTAATCACACTATTCTTGAACTCAGTACCATTGTCACATCTGATTATTTTCACTTTGTGGTTGTGCAAGTTTTCAACTCTTGTAATGAATGCCTTGAGTATCTTTGGGTTTCATCTTTAGTGGCTAAGAAGGACACCCAAGTAAACCTACTAAAGTCATTTGTGACAACTAGGCAATATGACTTCTTGTTCAAGCTACTCACAAAAACAGGCCCAAATAAGTCCATGTGTAGTAAATGCAAGGGCTCAGTAATTGTGTTCACTGTCTTGGACTTGAGTGAAACTCTATGCTGTTTACCCTTTTGACAAGCAACACAAATACCACAATTTTCAAACAGCTTTGTGGGCTTTCCTCTCACAAGATTTCCTTTCACCAACTTGTTCATTGTCTTGTAGTTCAGGTGCCCAAGTTTCTATGCCATAATTTGGACTCATCAATAGTGGCTTTTGCAATTAGACAAGTTAAAGCTCTTTTAGGAACATTGTTCTTAATATGGTAACTATATATAATTTCATTTCTAGGGACCTTCTATAGCACAAATGTATCATTTGGCAACTGAAAATCAGGAGAAATGATCATACATTCAGTGTCTATAAAAAGAAAAAAGTTCCTTTTGTCACACATTTGTGAGACACTAAAGAGGTTAAACTTAAGCCCTTTCACAAGAAACACCTTCTCAAATTCCAAATTTCCAGTTCTCAAAGTTCCTCTACCAACAATCTTTCCACCTTTTGGATCATTCCCAAAAGCAACATAACCACCTTCAAAAGCCTCAAAGTCTTCAAGTTGAGACTCATCTCCTGTCATATTTCAGAGCATCCACTATCAACTATAACCATATCTTTTAGATCATCCAGTAGATTACCGTGCACATGAAAGTAGAGAAATTAGTTTCTCTTGGGGACCCAAGCTATTACTGACTTGGATCTGCCTTGTGCATCAACATAATTAAATTTCTTTAAATCACTTGATGCACTGCTGTTTTGGAAACAGTGTTTGAAACAGATGATTTTGGTTTCCAAACCCAGCAAGCTGAGGCCTTAACAGCATAAAATTGATTTCAAACAACTATATTTGATAAAAACTTTTGGCCTAGAAGTAGAAAGTTTTGTACTAGCAGCAGATTTATTACTAGCAGCAGAGTGCATGCTAGCAGCAGATTGCTTACTAGCAGTAGAGCCAGCAACAGAACCAGTTGTGGTTTTAAAAGCACCATTTGATTTAGCAGCATAAATAGATCTAGTTGTACCATATCTTAATAACACAGCCCTTGGAATCATGTTTTTACTGGGATGAGGATGAGTACTTTTAGAAACATATTGATGATTCACCCTTGAATATTTGTTCCAAACAGGCTTTTTGTGGTCAGGACAACTATTAATCAAATGTCCATAGCTACCACACTTATAACAAGCCTTTTTCTTTAATTGAAACTCACTACCTAATTTGTTTGAAACTAGGTTATTAAAGTTTCTATGATTTCCCCAAGGCTTATTATAGAATCCATTCAATTGACCTCTAGGAACCTCATTATATTCTACCATTTTCCTAGAGATGCCCTTACCTATCACAGGTCTCACAAACTTAACCTGTTAAATTTTAGGTTCAACTTTTGTAGGAATTTCTTCCTTTTTCTCAATTTGTTCAAGTTTTACCTGTTCCTCATCACTATCTGAATGCCAGTCTTCAATAATAGGAGCCTTAGGAAATTTTCTAACCTCAACCTTAGGTGTTTCTAAGACACTTGTACTAGATTCACTTATAGGTTTTTCTATATCTATCTCACTAATGAAAGATAATTCTTTTCCTGGTGGAGCATAGGCACTCTTAATAGGAGGAGCAACCTCATTGTAGCCTATTCCACTTCCTTTCCTCATCAGGGTACTCTCAATATATTTATTAACCATATCAGAAGCATATTGTTGTTTATTTACTCTTACTATATGTTTTTCCTTATCAGCAAGAGCGGCATCTCTATCTCTTTCTGCTTCTTCTAATTTATTCTTACGAAACTCAATTTCACTATTTTTCTTAAAAATCTCAACATCCTGTTGGTTAATTCTATCTACATATTCTAGCTCACACTGTTTTAGATACTCTAGTCTTCTTTCAACATTTTGAATACCTACTTTGTAACCTAAGTTATCAAGTTTTAGGTATTCAACTTCTTTAATTAGACTCTCATTCCTAGACTTAAGTTCTTCTATAGTGTCAGCTCATGACTTAAAAGAACACACATATAGATCAGAATCATTGGATACCTCAGAGTCAGATCCAGAAGATGATGATGCATAGGCCATAAGTGCAAAGTTATGCACATTAGGCTTGATTTGAGCCACCAAAGAATAGTTTGGTTCTTCATCAGCCATATCACTCCAATCATACTCTCCCAATCCATCACAAGATACTAATGTAGTAGTGGTATTCTTAGGTTCTTCAGTGGTCTTCTTTGGTGCTTCTAACCAGCTGCCTTAGGGCAGTTGGCTACCAACTACCGCAAAAGCGCGCAGTTGACCAAGTCAAAACTTAAAGGCGGGGGTTTGAATCTGGACTCCAACTTGGTCATCCAGTGTTGCCTAGGTAATTTACTGGGATATGCCTTCCTTGTTGGGTGGGGGCTCGGTTCCAAAAAGGTACACAGACTTGAGATGGTTCCGCCAAATACCATTTTTTTTTCTTTGGTGCTTCAACATTCTTCTTTGGAGCTCTACATTCCCTGGCAAAGTGACCCTTCCTGTTGCAGTTATAGCACTCTATCTTTGACTTGTCAAAGCCAACATTTTCTTTAGCCCTGTACTTGACTTCTCTTTCAGTTCTCTTCAAGAATTTTCTTGCCCTTAAGGTCAACATGGCCATTTGCCATTTTAGATCAATTTCTTGAAGATCATCAGGTTCAATATGATCAAAATCTTGATTGATAACCTGTGACCTTATACTTGTAGTTAGATCAGCCAAGAATGCACACAAAGCAATATCACTGGTGGAAATCTTATCATTAGAACTACCAGCAGATCCATCAGCAGCAGATACTCCATAAGCAGTAGAGTGAGATTCTTGAGATCCTTTTGACTTTAAAGATATAAAGGCAAGATTTTGAGTACCAGAGGAAGAAGTAGATGTAGAATTCAATTCTGGTTCATATACTCTCAAATTGCTGTAGAGGCTTTCCAACTTCATAGTTTCAAAGTCAGGCTTATTCCTCCAAACAACTGTGTGCGTACTCCATTCAGTTGCAAAACTTCTAAGGAACTTGAGGTTTACATCTTCTTGTGGAACCACATAGCCAACAAGCTTTAAGTGACTAACTAGTTAATTAAGCCTGTTGTATGTGCCATTGATCTTTTCTCCACTTTCAGCAGTAAAGTTCTCAAACTGATGCTTCAATATATTTTTCCTTGACTTCTTAGTAGCATCATTCCCTCGAAACCTAAACTCAACAGCATCCATCAAGTCTTTTGCAGTCTTACAGCCATCAAAGTCCAACTGAAATTCATTAGGTATTCCCATTAAGAGAATACTGTAAGCCTTGATCTCCATCTTCCTTACTAAGTTCTCTTCAGCCGACTTTATTGGTTTCTCTTTTCCATCAGCACCCTTCTTTGGTAAAGAATCACCATTGATAATTACATTCCACATGTTAAAGTCAATCATGCGAATGTACTATCTTATTTGCATCTTCCATAGCTCATACTCTCTAGGGTTGAGCATGGGAACCTTTGAAGCAGTCACCATATGTGTATCATCACCGATCTTCAGCAATTGTTTTGGAACAGCAAACTTGTAAAGAATATATTCTTCTAGATTTCAACTTCTAGATCACAAGCTCTGATACCACTTGTTGATCCCAGTTGATCAAACGATCTTATATAGAAGTTGACTTGATTAAACACTTAAGCTAAAACACGAAATATTAAATCTTAACTTAAGAAGAACAATTCACAATCAACACTTCAATATATTAATAATACGAGCACTCGACAATGCTAGGGTTTTACAACCTTGAAGTGTAAACGAAGCTAAAAACAATACGTACACAAAACTAACCCTAGGATCCTCCTTTTATAGGCCAAGGAGTCCTACTAGGTTTACAATACCTTTCTACACAAGATAAGAATATTCTAGATACATAAGATATACAAACAATCTATTCCATAATTATCTATTACGTATACATGCATATCTCTTCAACTGTAGATTCCACTATCAGTATTTTGCAATAGCAGCACTTTGAATGACAGTAGTAGAATCTTTATCCTTAGCAGCATTCTCACTGTAGCAACAGTTTCACCAAGCAGCAGTTTAACTTAGCAGCATAATTCAAAACCCAACAATCTTCCATCCTATTCTCATTAATTACGTCACCATCATCTAGGTCCTCATCGGGGTCCGAATAGTAAAAAGGACTAGCCCTATGGTTATTGTCAAAGTGATGGTTAGGTGAGAGATTAGGTGGGTTCTCATTTTCCACTAAAGGGATTGGGGCGGGCATTTGGAAAATCCTATGACGAAAAACACGAATAACAGGAATCAAACAATCAATGCTATTGTTATCCATCGAGATAATTTACAAACAAAGGAAACAAAGAAATAAGATAGACTAAAGAAAACCTAAAAATAAAAATAAAATCTTACTAGAAAGGAATCTAGCAAGTAGACCTAATAAAAAGATCCTAACCAAGACAATAACTATTCCCCGGCAACGGCGCCAAAAACTTGATACGTGGTAATCGCACCAGGTTTTACCTCTCGAGGGATCACGAGAAGCTTACAACCCCCACCAGGCAGTGTACCTGATCGTTCTAGTATAGTATAGTGACAAGTACCGGGGGATTGATCGTTCAACTCAGGAATAGTGTCACTAGGATTATAAAGCCTCCTAAACTAGGTCTAGAGGTAAGGGATGATTCTTTTTGTATTTTTATATTTTATAAAAGCAAGTAAAATCTCGGGTTTTGGATGAGTGGGCGGAATTAGTTGCCAGCCAACTAACCCAATTAACTAAGATGCAATCAAAATAAAATAACCGAAATGAAAATAAATCTAATTATACTAATGTGGTGTAACAATAATGGGGAAATTTGTGTTTACTTAGATTTCATTACTCCCTAGATATCTTTTACAGGTTGATAGCTTGTTACAATTGCATGGATGACGGGTCATATTCCTTAATACTAGTCGTAGGGCCGTGTACAATATTCCCTAACTCTATAGGATCCTACTTCACTCCTATGTCGAGCCATTAGAAGCTCCTAAGATGGGATCATTAGAATTCTCCTACGCATTAAATACAACCAAATATCGTAGTACACCTCCGATCATGTTTCTTAAGACGTTCAAGCAAGTTACCAATGGAAGTCTGCCAGTTTTCTTAAAGCCTAACATCGAATACAATCATCCGTAACAACTATAAACAAACAATCAACCCATAATTAACATCTAGGTTTCACTACATCTAAGCAAACACAAAAGAGATCTAGCCGAGCATGTTAAATTGAAGACAAGCGTAAGATATATTCAAACAACACATAGAGATATTGATTGAATTGAAAGAGTACTTATCTCAAATTGAACATGAAAGATTCAAAGGGTTGAAACCCTTGAAAAAGCTGGAAAATTTGACCTAGGGTTTTTCCCTCAAAGTTGCACCCTAATGAATGAAATTTGGAAAACTATATATAGATTACAATGGGTGACGGCGTCATGTATTGGGTTGTGACGCCGTCAACTCGCCGCCTATAATGAAATTGTATTGCCTAGATCCAATTGTGACGTCGTCATGTGTAAATTTCTTCTGGGCCGTCACTAATACTTGGACCATGACGGCCTTGGGTGACGTCGTCATCTCCAATGCATAAAACTCTCTAGATCGTCACATGTATTGTCCACATCCACCTCTTTTGTTACTCATGACGCCGTCATGTAGAAGCTCTTGACACCATTAGGTACTGTTCCCAGCAAGGAAAATTGAGACTTTGCCATTTTCTTCACTTTTATGCTCCAAAAATGTCCAAAATGCTTCCTTTTCCAGATTTCACTCCAAAAGTACCTAAAATGACAAAAGAACGATTTAGGGCAATATTTGATTAAAAAATATCGAATTCGGGCATAAATGACCCCTTAATAAGGTTCACTTTTCGCCTCATCATACAAATAATGGAGCGGTGAAATATTTAATAATGAAAACGATTGTTTCTGCTAAAAAATAACGGCTCCCCTCAATTGTTCAACAAAACCTTAAACTTTGTTACAGATTCCACACTCCTATAACATCTACACAACACAAACGCCGTTCCAACTGTCTAAATTACACAGGCCTTCCTACTCTTTTCATAACTTGATCTGGAAAACATAAAAGACTACATATATGCCCGGGGACGTTTGGAATTGCTAATTTAAGCTACTTATCTGGTTACTTATTGCCCATGTTCATAAAAGGCTGACGTGTGATATTTCTTTCTATTATTCACCACCAATTCAAGTTTAAACCTTGTGACGAACGTGTCCACTATGTTACAGTTCTAAAATATATAATAGTACATGCACATAAAACAAAAACACTCAATCCATGAAAAAGAACTAATCGTATATAAAAATGAACAGTATAGATTGAACGTATATAAATAAATATCATAAATAAACATTCCAATGGTTCTTTTTCTCGTTATCTGTCTTTCCATGCAAGTGTTGCGACATCTAAGACCACCATCTGTAGATTATATATATATATATATATATATATATATATATATATATATATATATATATATATATATATATATATATATACAAACCTCAAAAAACATGAATAATCCATCCTTTTCCCATAATATCTACATACTGTTCATGACAAAGACAGATAAATCATTGGAAAAAGATGATGTTTAGCAGTCGATACTTTATTGAATAAAACTGAAGTGAATGATATTAGGGTTTTGAGAAAAAAGTTATGATAAATTCCCGGATGATGAAACATTACATTACACTACAGATTATATAGATATATGTATACTAACCTCAAAAACCATGAATAATCCATCCTTTTCCCATAATCTCTACATATTGTTCATGACAAAGAGAGATAAATCATTGGAAAAAGATGATGTTTAGTAGTTGATACTTTATTGAATAAAACTGAAGTGAATGATATTAGGGTTTTGAGAAAAAAGTTATGATAAATTCCCGGATGATGAAACATTACATTACAGTTTTCTAGCGAATACTAACAACATCCTCTAGAGTCGCATCTCTCTATTCATTAAATGTGTGTATTATTTGTGCGTTGTGGTTAGGGTTGCAGAAACTCATATTCTGGCTTTGTGGGATTAATTAATAAAATGTCAGATAGTATATTTATTAAAAAGATTCTAAATTATAATTAAGAAATATATGTGGTAGTTATCTCATTAAAATGGTCAATAATTAATTGCTAAGGTTTATAGATTTGGAATTGAAAGATATTATCCAAAACATGTGTTGGTCTAGTGGTTATCATCCTCGTATGCCATAACCTTCTCTCATTGCATCAAAACTGCTCCTAACACTTGATACGAGGCATCACAATAAACCACAAAATCTTCTACTCCATCTGGCAAAGCCAAGATCGGTGCACTACAAAGCTTCTACTTCAAAGTCTGAAATACCTTCTCTTCTTCTTCTACCCATTCATACTTCTTATCCTTGTGGGTCAATGCAGTCAATGGTTTAGATATCTTGGAGAATCCCCCGTTGAATCTCCTGCAATACCCAGCCAATCCTAGAAATTAACGAATTTTTGTGGCATTAACCGGCGTTGCCCATTTCTCAATCGCCTCAATCTTAGCGGGATCAACATGTAATCCTTCACTATCAATTACATGACCCAAAATTTGAACCTTACGAATCCAAAACTCACACTTAGAGAACTTTGCGTACAACTGCTCATCCTTGAGCAACTTAAGAATCGTAGTCAAATGTTGCTTGTGCTCTTCCTCGCTCTTTGAGTAGATCAAAATATCGTCGATAAAGACTATCACGAACTTATCTAGATAAGGCTTGCATACTCGGTTCATGAGGTCCATGAACACTGCAGGCTTATTGGTCAAACCAAAAGGCATTACTTGAAACTCATAATGACTATAACGGGTCCTAAATGGCGTCTTGGGAATATCCTCTTCCCGAACCCTGAGTTGGTGATAACCAGACCTCAAGTCAATCTTAGAGTAGTAACTCGATCCTTGCAGCTGATCAAACAAATCATCAATCCTTGGTAACGGGTAGTGGTTCTTCATGGTTAATTTATTCAATCCTCGGTAGTCGATACACATCCTAAACGATCCATCCTTCTTCTTCACAAATAACACTGGAGCTCCCCAGGGCGAAGAACTCGGTCGAATAAATCCTTTATCCAACAGCTCTTGCAATTGTTTCGATAACTCCTCCATTTCCGATGGCGCTAAACGATATGGTGCACACGCAACAGGTGCGGCTCCTGGAACTAAGTCAATACGAAAATCCACTTGTCGGGCTAGTGGAAGTCCCGGTAAATCTTCAGGAAATACTTCAGGAAACTCACGCACTACAGGAACATCCTCGAGTCGCTTCTCTCCCGACTCCTTCTTAGCCACGTGTGCTAGGAATGCGTGACATCGTTTCTCAAGATATTTCATGGTCTTGAGTCATGATATGATGTTTAGGCGAGTTCCACTCGTATCACCTCGAACAATCAAAATCTCGTCATTGAGAGGGATATGAAAAACTCGGTCTCCACAAACAATGCTCGCTCGATTCTTGGATAACCAATCCATCCCAACTATCACGTCGAAGCTTCCGAGCTCGATTGGCATCAAATCAATACTAAACGGGTGATATAACAGGTTAAGGGTACATCCACGGATTACGGTGCGGGTGTCAACTAGGTTACCATCAGCTACAACTTGTAAACAAAAAGCATTTCAATTGACTTATGATGATACTACTATTAATCTATTATTGAGTTTAGATTTTAATTGTACTTAATTTAGAAAAGTTATTTAAGATCCCCAATTTCAATTTGTAACAACCTACAAAATCTCATCATTCACTATCATTCTCATTACAAATACCTATAGTAGGTATTCCACAGGTAAATTTTTGCTTTTTATGTGAATTCATTACTTGCATGACTCTCTAGACCTTCGCACGTACCCACACAAGCCAAATAACTAAACACTCACATTGTAGCACCCCCAACTCAAAATACGGCAGCTGACATGCTGGGGGCACTACGCAAATAGAAACCAAGCACATTTATAGCTAACGACCACAACACGGGACGTTTATAAATGTTGCAAAACATATCATTCGAATTATAAACCGTTTAGAGTACAAGGACTCTTAAAGTAAAGTAGCAGCGGAAAAAGTAAACTAGAGTTTGCAGGCGAAAGTTAACAAAGTTTAGCAGCGGAAAACATTTAAGACACACCAAGGTTTTACGAATGATATGAAAATAAAGATAGTAAAGATAATAAAGCTGCCCTGACAGAAAGACTCCATCGACCTTGCCACTCCACCAAGCCCATGTCATAAAGCTCCAAAACTAATTAGTAGTAGTACCTGAGAAACACATGCTTAAAAGTCAACAAAAAGGTTGAGTGTAAACCATAGGTTGAAAATAATAAAGTTGAGCACAAGGTTTTAATCATACGATATAAGCAACAAATGCAAATACCAGGGAAATCAAGGTAACACCCAATATGTAGAGGCAACACGTGCATACATACGGTTGATGGTACTAAGCTCAGGACACACAAAACGTTAACCAAACCAATCGTCAGTAACTTTGTACTGGCATAAGTAATAACCGCGGAATTTCATAATATAAAATGCCCCTAGGCCGGGTACTTGCCAATACCCAGCAAAATCGAAAGTAGTACACCCGCGTTGCCAAGCCTTTCACAACCGAGCGGGATGGTCAATCCTATAGGCCTATAAATTAAATTCGCGCTCACTCGCAAGTGACTAATGGCTCATGATCTGAGGGTCTTTCCGGCAAGACAAGCTACTTAGCACATCGTCAGGGAATATATATCATTCAGGAAAACCATACCAAAATACTTGTTCTTAGAAAACATTTAAAGCATGTGTCTCACCCCATGGGTTTATAAACAATTAAAATATAAAAAGCAGGGCTATGAATCACACCTTAACAATAGCAGTTGCAGGAAACGAGATATAGTAATCAATCAATAATGCATCACAGCAAATGAACCTTAGCACAACCTAATAAATATAAATGGCATAACTCAGAACTATACTCGAATATCTCAATAAACAATGCTTGAGTAAAAGTTTTATAAATACAATGGCATTTGAAAAAAATCGATTTCGTAAAGTCTCGTGTGGGAGACAAGAAAGTTAGAAAAGAAATAAGTCGGCAAAACGACCAAATACGCAAGAAAGACGAAAGAACTCCTCGAAGAAAGTCGTCGAAAAGAAATGGAAAGAAAAGAAATAAAAATAGAAGACACACTCAGAAAGGATAAATAATAACACGTAAACAACAAGTCTCGGATTTTACCCGTTTTCCCGAAATAATGTTGAAATAAAAGGGTTTTGAAATAAATATTAATGTTTGGTAAAAAATGATTTAAGTTTATAAAGAATTTTATAAAATTTCGGCATGACCTGCCCGTTTATATAACGTTTTCCTGAGTCAACGACTCTTTATTTTGAACAATGTTGGTATATATATATATATATATATATATATATATATATATATATATATATATATATATATATATATATATGATTGGATATATCATTCGCGTAGTCCATTAGTTGTTTAGGTTTCATTGACTATTTTGTATTTGTTCGGGTTCCAGGTACGTTAAGATCTTTACTGGCCTAACGTACCCTACCGTCTCATGTACCAAAGGGTCCATAATATCCAAATAACCAAGGCCGTAAATCCAATATGTCCAATTTAAGCTCACAATACAATAAGAACGAAAATATGTCAGATATCAAATCCACTTAACTATATCAATTTCATTTTAGATTTCATATATATTATTATCCATTTTATTAGTTACCGTTTCCAAACCATGTCACAACTCACCATCTCAGGTCATTTCAGGTCATTTCCCGAACTTTGGAAAAACACTATTCATCAAACACTATTCATCAGTTTACTATTCATCATTTTTTGTGTCAGTTTGACATTCCGAGAAGCATTCAGGAATTTTACTATTCATTGAACACTATTCATTGCCGTAAAAGTTTTCACTATTCACTTGCATTACACATTTCATCGTAAATTTAGTTTACAGGTATTTCAATTCGCGTAACCGTATTGGTTTAGGTGCGAATTCATTTCATTATCAGTAAGGACACTGCATACGGACTAGGGACAGTCTGCATACCATCATAACAGCATTTCTATGTTATACCACTCTTAGGATTTTCAAATTTGTATATTTGATACATTTAACGTTTTCCTTATAATTATTTATAAATAAACGTTAACACCCGGTTTATAAACACGACGAATATATCTAAATATTCCCACAATGGTCCCGACATATTTCTATATCCATTTTATCAGCATAAAAGTTATTACACTCATTTACCAAGTATTTTGGAAATTTATTTTATTTATAACGTAAGCTTATGAATATTACGACGGTTTTCGTGAAAACTAAACAATAATCACCCGAACACTCAGTACTTGTACCCAACATATTTTAAACATTTTTATGACTTTATTAAGTCCCGGTTAACTTCGTTAACATTTATTTCTAGCAAACCCAGTACCCGATTATAACTAATACTTACACTAAACTACAACTAATAATACACTACATTTCCTAAGTGATCAAAACCGACTTTGCTACTCTTTTATACATTGAAAACCGGCCATGAGCACATCCCTAGACACGATGTGATTTATTTTTACCATCTTTGACTTATGTACAAGTATATTAGTATATAACTTCCTAAATATCTATAAACCTCTAAAACATAAACATGTTTATATCTAAGAATCATAACATAGAAATTTCATAAGCCAAAAAGTTCATCTCATCCCTCCCATCACCATGAAACCCACGACCTCAACCCATCACCATGATCCATCCATGATTTTCCAAAGTACAAAGCATCAAAGTTGTTCATTTCATCATCCTAATCAAGAATCATAACACAAAAACACAAGTAATCCAAGGTTTCTCATCATCTCACCACCTATTATTTCAAAGTGAGTTATCAAATTTTTTTTTTCATGTTTTCATCTAATTAACATATGTATCTTATAGTATTCATGCTTAATTTCATGCACAAACTAGTTATACCACTTTATTTTTGTATACTTTTTGAACATACAAACCCTAGATTGTGATTTAGGTGTTCCCTTGTTAAATTAACTTGATTACTAGTCATTAGGAACCCATGGCACCCTAAGAAGGTGTATGGTAGGATTAGTATAGATTTGTGGAGTTTGCAAGAGTTTTGGTTGATGTAGAAACTAGTTTTGAACCTTGGAAATGGTTTTGTAACAACTATATAAACATTCTGTCCCATTTGGGTAAATTCTGGAAAATCAGTAAATACAAAGTAAACTTTTGCAAAATTTTTAGAAAATAATTTCAAAAAAGAATCCGTAGGCGAAAGAACGGATTAAAAAGAGTTTATAACGAAGAAGTTATGATTTTTGCAAGTTTATTGACGAAAACTATTTTCCGGAAAAATACATGCTGTTGGACGTTTTTCGTCGGACAAAAAGAGGCTTTAGACGTAACCCGGAGGAGCCGAGCTTTCCAAAATATATTACTAAATACTAAGACATAACCGTGGATATAAAGAACAAGTAAAACGGACTTATAACAACAAAGATATTCACGTTTCAATATCGGCAAAAATCCTCTATAATTGGCAGCTTTTAGAAATAATAATAACACTACGTACTAAATTCTAGATTTTCTATAAATATTAACCAAGTACCCAATTTTATAACTAATGAAGTATTAGTTATTACAAGTATATCTTTATCACTACAAGGCGTTATTTCAAGGATTTCAACCCGAGGATTTCAACACTAACATGGAAACATACGATATATATATAAGTATATATATTGCAACTAGTTTTATTTTTCTAATAGCCATATTTTTCCTAAGTCTTGGAATATATATTTTTGATAACAACAAGTGTTTTTCAAAGACTAGAGTGGTATAGGAAACATGTGCATGGACATTCATAACATCATTTCATGATCTAAAGTAGATCGTTCATCATTCATATTAGGTTGCGGCTAGTGTGCGCGCCTTGTTTTTCAGCTCATTACATGTTCATGGTACCATCATATCAGGTGAGTCATAGCCCCACTTTTACTGGTTTAATTACTTTATAAACTCTTTTGGGGGAGATACATGCTTAAATACTCGTTTTATACTTTTCTACAATTTGAATTACTTTTGGGGGAAAATACGCTGCTTTAATTCTTTTTGTACAATGCCAAAGTATAAATTTCTTACATTGCTTAAGTTGCCTTATTACCACGTCTTGACAAGTCCCCTTTATTATCATGGACCGTTAATTACAGTACGAGCGAGAGTGAGTGAATAGATCTATTGAGGGTGACTCCTCCATTCGTGTTTGGGTTGCTCCAACGGAATTACGAATACATTTCATGTCTAATATAGTACGAGTGTCAGGTAAACACTCACTTGGGGCAAGTTTTAGTACGTCACCTTCGGGGTCATGAGCTTAAGAGCCAATGTGGGTTTCATTATTGAAATCTTAGTACTTTACTTTATACTTGGGCTATTGTACATACAAAATTACTTATAAATTTCCGATACTTTTTCATCACTATTACTACTAAATTCCCAATGCTTTTGCATCAGCCTTATTACTGAATTACGAATTACGATGCCTTTGCATCAACCTTATGACTGATTTATTACAAACTTATTACTTTTGGCAGTGGGTCGTAAACACACAGGTTACAAGTCTCTTATGACGGGACTTGGAACTGAGTGGATTTACGATGCCTTTTCTGGGAAATCTTCGTTCATATGAATTACATTCTTTTTCACAAGACTCTATGAACTCACCAAACATTCTTTTTCAGGTTTTGACCAATGGCACGCTACTGGAGGTTTTGGCAGGGCAGGGCATGGAATGGTCATAGAAGACTCTGATTATTCATTTGGGGACCGTTTTTAACTATTTTAATGGCCTACTTCCGCACTACTTTTAACAATGTAATTTAAACATTTTGATTTAACTATTTTATTCTAAATGATTCAAGTGAAAACCATTTTTGAACTTGTGATTGTAATACCAATTGAGTTACACCCCAGCTACATGTATGCTTCCGCTGGACCCGATTTTGGGGGTATGACAAACCATAACGATATCCCGAGACCAAGTTAACCAAAACCCGAGTAAAACAACATAAACTACAACAATATAATGTCAACCCAATATCAAAACTCAATCCGAGTCCAAACCAAACCCAAATCCGATCCAAACACGAACCTAGCCTAATCCAAACACCCAAACAACAACAACAATAATAAAATAACACTCCCCCACCACCGCCCAATTTGCGGTGGTTGTGGCTGTCGGCTGCCGAGTAAACAAAACCAAACGGACCCTGAATAGAAAATCCCAAACATTAAATATATACTCCCTTTGTCATCAAACATCAAGCAAAAACCAATATACCACAACCCTCACCGAGTCACGTGTTGACTCGGTGAGTCGAGTCCGATTCGCGGCAAAACGAGGTCAAAAGAGAATCCCACACAAGTTTTGGGTTTAAAAATATTATGAAAAATATTTTTATAAAAGATTTTATATAAAAATCGGATTTAAATAAAAATAAAAATTAGGGTTTTAAAAATAAAAAGGAAAATAAAGAAAAAGGCGGCGGGAGGTGTGTTACCGTCGGTAGGAGGTGACGGCGGTGGTGAGGTGTTCGGCAGTTATTGTGGGTTGAGGGGGTTAGAGACGGTTTTGCTTAAATCGGCTTGTACAACCCGAACGGGGACGTCCCGATCTATAAAATATAAAATGTTTTATTTTTGGGTGGCTGGAAAAATATTCCGGTGGCCGGAATGTGGCCGGCGGTGTGTGCTCCGATGGGAGGTGTGTGTGTTTTTAATATTAAAAGTGAGGAAAAATGGGGTAGTGGTGGGTATTTATATGAAATAAAGGTATAGGGTGTGTTATGAATATAATGAAAGTGTTGGGTAAGGTGTAATGGATAGTCAAGGGAAAAAAGTTGTCAACGTAGTAAACTTCTAACGACATACGCTCCGGGGTCCAAACGACATAGCAAACGGACTCGAAAATTTACGAAACATGCGCAATTGTTCACGAAATAATTTTTCCAATAGAATCAAGCATAAACTTCGGAGTTTTTCCAAAACTCAAAATAATTCAAATAATTTGGCAAATGCAATACAATTCGAGTGTTCTAGGTTGTGCTGAGTCAATCAAGGAATAAAGTTCTCGTTTTCAATATATCTCACGTTTCTCAAGCCCAAATAACCACAAAATAAATGTTTTAATGTGTGTCAGGTACGAAAATAAATATTTGGCTAGTAATACGTTTTAGAAAAAGTACCGGGGTTACACACATCCTATAAACCCCTGGTATGTCAAGCATAAGATCACAACAACACCATAATATGTAATATACCAATCTAACACATTAAACATATAACAAACCCCTAATGAACTCTAATTAAGCCCTAATTAGTTCTATGTGCTTACTAGACCCTATATGCTTAACTAAACTAGTTTGAAAGTATCCAAGGATACCTTAGGATCCTTAGGTACTAGTACAACCCCTTAGAGCTTAGGTACAAGTCCCTTAAGCACAAAACCATAACTAGTTTATAACTTCCCAAAATTAAGTCTAATCCTTCCGAAAACTTCACCATAGGCTACCACCACTTAGTATAAGCCCCTTAGGACTAAGGATTAGTTACTAGAAACTCATAGGAACCTAATTTAGGCACTAAACCCTAGGATGAACCCTAATCTCTCACTAAGCAAAATTAGGTCATTTAGGTCCCAAAACTAGGTCAAAACCATCCTGAATCTTTAGTATAAGCTACCACCACCTAGGAAATGATCCCTAAACCCTAATACTAGTCACTTATCACTCTTAGGACCATAAACTAGGAATAAAACCATAAGTGTAAACCATAAACTAGTACAAGCCCTAAACTAAACCTAAACTGGTAAAACCTAAACATAAGCACCTCAAGCACCTTAACCTAGCACCCTAGCACCTTCCCCTAACTAAGCTAGGACCCTAGCACCTTATAAGCTCCCACACAAGTAGGTGCATCACCTACTTGTCACCACCTTCTTCCTCTCGACTCACCGCTGTTCCTAAGTATACTCCGGTCCTCTCTTGGAATTCCAACGAACTTTCACAAGAGGAATACGACTCTTCTTCAATCGCTTAACCTCGTGATCCATAATTTCAACAGCCTCCTCAACAAAATTGTTCATCAATCTCAATTTCCTCAAGCGGAATTACAGCGGTCTAATTGGTCAAACACTACTTTAAATTCCACACATGGAAAGTAGGGTAAACTCTACTGAGCTCCGGTGGCAATTCTAGCTAATATGCCACAGGACCAATCACAATCTTAAATGGTCCTATATAACGGGGATTCAACTTTCCTTTTTTACTAAACCTGATCACACCTTTCCAAGGCGATACTTTCAACATAACCCTATCTCCTACCTGAAACTCCAGGGTTTATGTCTCACGTCAGCGTAACTCTTTTGACGGTCACGAGCAACTTTTAATTGGTCTTTAATTAGAGCAATCTTATTGGTCATCTCACGAACTAGATCTGGACCAATAAGCTGTGCTTCTCCCACTTCATCCCAACATATAGGTGATCGGCACTTCCAACCATAGAGTGCTTCAGACGGTGCGGCCTTAATACTCGCATGGTAACTATTGTTGTAGGAAAACTCAATCAAGGGCAAATGGACATCCCATCCATTTCCGAAATCAATCGTACATGCGCGTAGCATATCTTCCAAATTCTGGATGGTCTTATCGCTTTGACCATCGCTCTATGGATGGTAAGCGGTAGTTATGTCAAGGTTCGTGCCAAACGAATCTTGAAGTGACGTCCAAAAGTTCGAAGTAAACCTGCTGTCGTGATCTGAGATAATAGTCACCGGCGCTCCATGTCGAGATACTATCTCTTTCACGTAGAGCCTGATCAACTTATCTATACTGTAGTTCTCTTTGATTGGCAAAAAGTGTGCGGATTTAGTCAATCGATCGACTATTACCCAAATAGCATCAAATCCTGTCGAAGTCCTCAGTAGCTTCGTGACAAAATCCATTGTTATTCTTTCCCATTTCCATTCTGAGATCTCAGGTTGCTCTAGTAAACCAGACGGTTTCTGATGTTCAGCCTTAACCTTGGCGCACGTAAGACATTTACGGACATAATCGGCAATCTCAGCATTCATATTGGGCCACCAATACAACTTCTTCACATCCTGATACATCTTATCAGATCCTAGGTGAATGGAATACTTCAACTTATGAGACTCGAGCATAATCAAGTCTCTCAGTCCTCCGAACAAAGGTACCCAACTTCTTCCTTTGTAACACATAGTTCCATCTGAGCGTTACTTAAGTTTCTCCTTTTTGATCATCCCATCAACTTTCTCTTCCTTAAGCTCTCCTCTTTTCATGACTTCCTCTTGAGCTTGTATAATCTAGGCAGGTAAATTCGAGTTAATCGACAAAACTTAAGCTCGAACGCGTAACGGTTTCAAACGTTCCTTGCGGCTCAATGCATCAATTACAACATTAGCTTTTCCAGGGTGGTATCGTATCTCGCAATCATAATCTGATGCGTGGGAATCGCACCTTGCTTTACCTCTCGAGGGATCTCGAGAAGCTTACAACCCCCACCAGGCAGTGTACCTGATCGTTGTAGTATAGTATAGTGACAAGTACCGGGGGATTGATCGTTCAGCTAGGAATAGTGTCGTTAGGATTGAAATTAATCTAACTAGGTCTAAAGGTGAAGGATGATTCTTTTTGTATTTTTATATTTTATGAAAAGCAAGTAAAAATCTCGGTTTTTGGGAGAGTGGGCGGAATTAGTTGCTAATCAACTAACCCAAAAGCTACTAATTAAACTAATTAACAAGAAAACTAAACTAAGGTTCTACAAGATAAGTGAAGCATGTCTACCCATGATATGTTACTCCTTGCTAGCTATCCAATCCTACCTATTAAATTGTAACCTTGTTTTAATTGACGGGTTGTATTCCTTAATACCATTCGTGGGGTGGCATACATAACTCCCCAACTCTATGAGCTCTTATCTCCTCCTACACCATGACCCAGCACAACTATAGGGATTGTAAACAGTGGCTCATGCATTAAATACAACCAATAAAGACCTAGTACGCCTCGGTTCATGTTTCTTAAAACGTTCAAGCATGTTACCATTTGGAGATCTGCCAGTTTTCTTAAGCCTAACATATAAATCATTCAATCAAAACAAGAATCAATAGGAAACAAGGATTATAAACTAAACCAACTAGATCTATCGAAGTGTCACGCCCTAATTGATGAAGATAGACACAAACATCAACAAGGAATCAATAAGATCTAATCAATTATATACAAGTTTCACATAATCATAAGTAGACACAAGGTGAATTAGCAAATCATCATCAAAGAAGAGCAAACAACAATGATAATGGAAAACATAATTAAGATAGAATCATCAAACCAATACATGATGTTTATGGGGTGATTGAAACCCTCTAAGTTGCTGGAAAAACACCCACCTAAACCCAGGAATCGACCTTAGGGTTTAGGGCTTACAAAAAGTGAAGTTATGAAGTTATATTTATAGGCATGTTTTCTGTCGGCCCTTCGTGACTGCGTCAGCCCATACTCTTGACGCCGTCAAGACCATTTTTTCACCAAATTGTAGATCTCTTCGTCCTCTTCGCGTGGGCTTTTGAATCACCTAAATCCGAGTTCGTATGCAAAAGTTATGACCAAAACAATATCAGCTACTCCGCGCGCAAGTTTCGACAAGTTTACACGTGACGGCCTTGGTGACGGCCTTGGTGACGCCGTCATCAACTACGGTATTTTATTCTTGATGTCTTGACGCCGTCAAGAGTAATTCTTGACGCTTTCATGCACTGTTCACAGCATAGAATTTTGAGACTTTGCCGTTTTCTTCACTTTTATGCTCCAAAAACGTCCAAAATGGCTTCTTTTCCAGAATTCACTCTTCAAACACCTAAAATCACAAAAGGAACGATTTAGGGCAATATTTGATCAAATAAAGTCGGATTCGGGCTTAAATGACCCCCTAAAAATGGATCATTTTTCGCCTCATCATATACCCTTACACTTGAGATTTGCTTGTCCTCAAGCAAATGAGCTTTTATTCTACTCAAAAGACAAGTTAGGGGTCATTTAACACTAATATAAAAGTAATTACAACAAATAATCGTTCCACTAAAGACCAATAGACAAGCACGGAGGTCATATACAAGCACCTCACAAATAGTGTCTAGATACTCACATCTCTCGGGTGTAATAAAGTAATATAACATTAAGGAAATGGAAGATATCTCTCACTACCTGTCATAGCAAAATAGATTACCATAGGCTTGGGAAAGGATCAAACCTCCACCACATGGCGTAAGCACCTAGGATAAACTATCAAAGAGGTCTTTTAAAAGGGTTATAACGTTAGGTGTAGGGATATGAATTACACGGTTTTGTTGGATAAAGGGAATTTTACTGGTGGCGAGTTAACAATCTTAGTTAATTACATGTACAAGATGGCGTTGCTAAGCCAAGACTAGACTCGACTTAAGCTAATAAATGAAAAATAACAAAAACATAAAATGAACATAGAATGAAAACGGGATGGTAGTCCGTATGTTTTTTTCTCATTTCCTTTTCTATATATATATATATATATATATATATATATACTTTTTTTTTTTTTTTTTTTTTTTTTTTTTTTTTTTTTGCATACACTCTTACCCTACCATCCAAAATAATACATCATAGGGGTTTGAGCAATCCCCTTACACTTGAATCTTTACATACTTTACATTTAACTATTCTAATGACTCGAATTAAGAAAATCAAAACACTTGGAGCACTTTTAAGATTAACGTACATATGGGGGTAATATTATTATGTTCTTCCCCATTACTCCATAAAATAAGTACTTACCCATGAGTCCCAATCGTCCCAAAACAATATGCACAAGGATATGACTCGACTTAGCAACCATGTAATCAATTAGAAAGTTAACTTAGGGTTTAACAAATAACAATAATGCACTAAAGATGAGCGCATACACGGAAGGCTAAGGCGATTTGGGTGTACATTTAAGTGGGGTGTAACAAATTCTTCCTTTAAGTAAGATGCTTAAAGTTAGAAACGAAAAGATAAGCTCGGAGGGGTGTACTAGGGGTATCGTGTACTAAAAATGAGTACAACGCAAAGGGTGTGGGAAAAATTAGTTGACTTAACTAGCCAAGTAATATGACTTAAATGGTCAAGTAATTATGATACGGGTTTAACACAAGGGTGATCCTAATGCCTCTTATCATGTAGTAAATCCTACCACACGAATGTAGTCTCACTAGCGGTCTCGGGATGCATCACTAACGCAAGTTCTAGAATCTAAATGCTACCGGTACACTCATAAGCACCAATAATAAATGCTTTTCCTATCAAAACTAAAGGCGAACCTCACATTTTTGGGTGGAAATTTTTTCTAAATATACGGTTATGTGCTAGTCATACAACCTCCTATCCATGAGACGCTTGTTATGGCTAAAGTTTCACTCCTAAATGTTGTAAAAAATTTTAAATTTGGCGCTAAAATTACACTAACAAGTATTTCTCATAGTTTTATTACTCATCTACTATCAAACAAAACAAACTCAAGCGAAAGTGCATATGTATGGTATCATCTTTTTACCCTCCCCTTACACTTAGGATGAACATTGTCCCCAATGTTCAAGTAAAGAATGTAAAAGTTGAAAGTAAAGAGAATGAAATCAAATACTCCCCTGATTCGCTCGGTATGGATTTTAGATTGGCCAGGTTAAATCTTCCTCCAAGAAAACGAACAATCAAAGCTTCCCTTCCATAATATAAATCATCTTCTTGTCTTAAATAACCTGTAAAACCTGACAACAATAGACAAGGCAACCTCGCGTGAAATCGGCGGCATCCTATATAAGTTACTAAATCCTAGAAAACAAAGTAAGATATAATGCTTGTGGAATGAAGTTTGCAGATTTCCTGGAGATTATAAAACTTAATAATTCACAAAAACCATAAGACTCCGTTAGAAAAACAAAACCGGTAAAATTTCCAGATTTTTACTCCTGACGCCGTCAAGAGCAATTGCCTGACGCCGTCAAAATGGACCTGCAGAAATCTTTATGTTAAGTTTCCGGAAAATTTCTGGAAAAACCTTGTCCTACTTCCTGGAAAATCCTGCAAAACTTCATTATGACTCGATACAAGCATTTGACTCTAACAAATACGAATATACATGTTCATTAAATATTGTGGAGAATCATGATCGGTTTGTTTCTTAAAAACATATTTGGGGTTTCCCCTTACACTTATCTTTTGCAAAAATACCTTTAGGTTGAAGTTGAGACTAGGCAAAACAACATAATAAAGTATTTCACATTTTAATTGAGAAACATGATCAACCAACAATAACAATAAAACATGCATACGGAAGCAAATAACAATCAAACAATTAAAATCACACAAAACATGGGTTGCCTCCCAAGAAGCGCTTTTCTTTATTTATGAGTCTTGTAGCTAGACTCAAAGTCGTGGGTTACTACGTGACTTCATCATTGGTTCCACTACCTAGGTCATCTTCTAAACCAGTTTTGTATTCCGGACCTAGTTGCAAGCATTCTTTGTAGAAACCAAGCATCCTATTTCTAACATATTCTACTCCTCTACGTCTATCCTCCTCATTTCTATAATAAGCCGCTTGCTTGTGTTCTTTTTCGAAATTAGAGAGAAGGCGGTATTGTTCGATCTTGTAAGGCATTTGATAAGCGACCTCATCATTGTTTTTCTTGAATCTAACTATCCCTAAATTCGGATCATAACTCATCCTAGTGGCCTCAACAAATGGTTTCCCGAATATTATTTAGCTTAGGTCAGCATCAATCACTGGGCGAGTGTCTTCCACTATCATGAAATCAATCTCATAGGTGAGATTCCCAATAATCACATGCAATCCTTTCACTCTTCCTGCAAAATTACTTATCAGATTTGTACCGGGCATCAACCAAAAATTGAGTTGCTTCTTCATCACCCAATTGTAATAAGTCCTAGTCATGATGTTCACGGGTGATCTAAGGTCAATGTAAGCTTTCCATACATGCATGTGCCCTATATTACATGGGATGTTAATGTTGGAGGGGTCTCCCATTTTGATCAGGGGGTTGCCAAAGATATATGTTTTCTCGGGACTATCGAATAAATCCTTATGGTATTCCCGTTCCTCGTCGGTTGGCAACTTATAAAAGTGTTTCTCTATAGGTTCTATCTCCTCCAATTTCTCATCCTGTTTAACCTCAACTTCCCTATTCTCATCCTCACTATTGGCTTCTACCTTAGCTTCATCCTTGTCACTCTCCTCTATCTCTCTATCTATTGGCTTAATGGTGACAACATTGACAAAGTGGACATGTTTGGATGATGAGGGGTCCTTAGTTTGAATTCCACTATTTGTGTCCCTAGTGTCCTTCCTAGGTGTGGCTAATGTTTGGTTGTTGAGGGCTTTCAACAAGTTGTCGATTTTGTTGGTCATCTCCGTTTGTTGTTGGTTGAATTCGTTTTCAAACCTAACTATGCGGGCTTCTTGAGATGCCATAAATTTCGACATCAATCCTTCAAGATTGTCGGTACTACCATAGTTGTTAGAAGGATTGTTGTTGAAGGTACGGTTGGGTGGTGGACCGTTTGATTGGTAACGATTAGGTGGGTTGGAAGAATTGGGTTGATTTTGTTTCCACCTAAGGTGTGGGTGATTTTTCCATGAGGGGTTGTATGAATCACCGTATGTGCTTGGCTCGGGCTTGAAAGTGTACCACTTATCTCCCGCTTCGTCGGTACGCGTGGATGCGTAGTCCGCAAAAGCTGTTCCGGGGAGTTCCATACAATCACGAGTGTCATGGGGACCACTACATAGAATTTTGAGACTTTGCCGTTTTCTTCACTTTTATGCTCCAAAAACGTCCAAAATGGCTTCTTTTCCAGAATTCACTCTTCAAACACCTAAAATCACAAAAGGAACGATTTAGGGCAATATTTGATCAAATAAAGTCGGATTCAGGCTTAAATGACCCCCTAAAAACGGATCATTTTTCGCCTCATCATAATCGCTCAACGTCTCCAACCATCGTCGCTGTTACATGTTCAACTCTTTCTGATCCAATATATACTGTAAACTCTGTGGTCGGTAAAGACGACACATTTAGTACCATAAAGATAATGTCTCCACAACTTAAGGGTAAAAACTACGGCTCCTAACTCCAAATCATGAGTGGTATACTTCTCCTCATGAGTCTTAAGCTGTCGAGAAGCATATGCCATAACCTTCTCTCGTTGCATCAAAACTGCTCCTAACCCTTGATACGAGGCATCACAATAAACCACAAAATCTTCTACTCCATCTGGCAAAGCCAAGATTGGTGCACTACAAAGCTTCTGCTTCAAACTCTGAAATGCCTTCTCTTCTTCTTATCCCCATTCATACTTCTTATCTGTAACACCCCAACCCGACAAGGGTAGAAGTGCCACAAGAATGGTGACATATCAAAGCATACATACATAATATCATACACAGCGGAAGTCTTAAACATAAATCAATAAGAAAGACCAAGCCAACACAGCTTAAGTCAAAATACATAAGTTCAAAGATGAAGAAATAATCCAAAAGAAATAAGAACATAATCCAAATCCAAAGTCATAACATAGGGTGGTCATCTAAGGTAAAAGCTCCAACACAAGCTCTAACTCTCATCCCATAGCAAAAGCCCAGCTCCTAGCTTAGATACCTGCCGCAGGAAAAGAAATGCGGCTGAGCTTAAAAAGCCCAGTGAACAGATACATAAACAAAGCAACGATAACGAAATAGAACCGATATATAGTGCATTGGGGAATATCATAAGGAATAAACAAATGAATAATGGAAAGGAAAATAGGATAGTCATCTACCACGAGCCCAAAACTCAAAGTCAATCTCAACATCGTAATCTCAAAGTCATAATCACACAATCAGAGGGGATACCTCTCAGGCAACCAGATAATATGAGGGGTGTCCTCATGTATCATAAGGGTGGAGTGATCAGCTCCCAGGGGTTGTGAAAGGCGTGTATTGCACACAGCACCAGTCACCTCAAAGTCAACTCAAAGTCATAGTTAAATCCACTAAGCATACATATCTAGGATTGCAACCCATACGCCCCTTACTCAAAGTCAATCTCAAAGTCATATACTCAAAGTCATAATGGCCATAATAATATCATAAAAGGGACGACGTGAGAAATCACTCACCCACGCATGAGTCATGCCAGTGGTGCATCACAGACATGCCTATGGTACCTCCATAGGTAGAAGAAACATAAGTGGCTCGGGTATCAAACTAAGAGTCAGGTCTCAAAATCATGCAAAAGGTCATATAGCAAAGTTTCATCTCAAAGTCAGTTCAAAATCATATCAAAGGTTCAATTAAAAGGGAACATAGCAATGGCTTGGGGAAATCTTAACTGAAATCATAACTCAACATCAATGTATAGGAACCTTTTACTGAAAAAGGCAGAGTATCCGTACCTTATTGCAAGCACAGAAAAATAGAAATAAACTCAGAAAACAGATGTGGCTCAGGACCTCTCCTTCTTCACACCTAGAGGAGAAGAGGGGTGAATCATAATTCATTCTTTCCATTTTAAGTAACTTTCCATTTTAAGTAACTTTCCATTTTAAGTAACTTTCCATTTTAAGCAGGTTTCCATAAATAGTAAGTTTCCACTTTTAGAAAGTTTCCATATTTAGAAAGTTGAATCATTATTAATGGAAATAAGGTATCTTTTAATCTTTTTACTCATTTGGTCCTTAGGGTTTCATAACTTGCATTTTATACCCTTTACTTTCCAAAATTACACTTTAAACCTTTTTGTATTCAAAGTTACACATTAAACCCTTAACTTATCCATTTTACACAATGAGCACTTATTTTATTAAGTTATTCGAATGGATCCTCAATTATTCATGATTTACACTTTAAGTCCCTCAAGTTATAAAAGTTACATATTTAACCCTTTAATTTATAATTTCAACCTTTTATTATCAATAATTACATATTAAGCCATTAATTTATCAAAATGACACATAACCCCCTGAATATATTAAATTACTCAAAACAGCTCCAAGTTTCCAGAAATTACATGTTTAGTCCCTCTCTTTTAATTATTTTCAAAACAAACCCTAATTAGGTTAAAAATACATTTTAATCCATTTAATTGCAAAACTTACACTTAGCACCCTCATTATATATTTTATTCGAACAGTATACAGCCCAGAATAAGTTTCAAAAATAACCCTTTAGTTTTAAAAGTTACAAAACTCACCCAAAACCTTTTATCATAAATCGTATAAACCAAAAACAAAAGAATTAGAAACCCTAATCCTTCTAATCAATTTTTAATCATCACCTCATCATTAAATGTCATTAAATATCACAAAACAAACCCTAGATCAAAAACCCTAGTCACACGAATTTTATTTTCCTTTTTCTTTTATACGTTTTAATCAAAATCCAATAAATAAAAATAAATTCGAAATACATGATTTAAGCCATGACAATTCTTTCCAACATTTTTCCAGATCATATTACATCATAATAAGCCTATAATAATTTTATTAATAATTATTCTGGATCGGATCATATATTTCACAATTAAACATGTTTTTAGGGTTTTAAATCACGAAAATGATGTAGAGCATGCATGGATCGAAACAACCAGTTTAGATGATGTTTATATGATGTAAGGGACCTGAGAAAAATACCAAACCAAGATTCGAACGTGGGAAAAAGGCTGCACGATTTGTTGTATACGCGTATGGGCAAAACGAATCAAAAATCCACACGACTCCAAAAGCTTCTCCACGACCTTTCCAATATTTTTCCCAGAGTATACATGATATGAGGATTATGAGAAAAATCATAAACGAATTTTAGAGAAGTCGAATAAATCAGAATCGATCTTACCTTGTTTTTAGGGTTCGACAAAAGAAACCAAGACCACGATCGTACCAAGCTTTAACAATTCGAATGGGTATTTTTCTGGGGCT
Organism: Artemisia argyi; assembly: GCA_030686995.1. Lineage (NCBI taxonomy): Eukaryota > Viridiplantae > Streptophyta > Magnoliopsida > Asterales > Asteraceae > Artemisia > Artemisia argyi. The sequence continues at coordinate 46,924,201 of CM060686.1, forward strand.
CTTTGGATGTTGTTTGATCACAGAAAATTGCTTAGAAAAGATGGGGTTGTCGAATGGAGGCCAAAGGGATTTTGTTTGTGTGTTATGAAAGTCGGCAATTAGGGTTTTGTGGGAGAAAATATGGATTGACTTATAAAATAAGAAAACCGTGTGAGGAGGGGGAGGAAAAGGACCAGAATTTCGGATTTTTAGGTTGGCAAAATATTTGGAATAATTATCTTCCTAAATTACAAAGATATTTATCAATTCAATTTAATTAAATCATAAAACAATTGCATTTTGTGTTATTCGGCCCTATGAGGGTAATTTGGTAATTTTGTAACTTTTATAAATGTTAAATGAAGTGGTTAAAATTACCTTGGATCATAACTTGTGCATTGTTAGGAGTTTGGGAATTATTTGGATACTTAATAAGCTTTTCATTAACTTTTAAATATGTAGGGGCATTTTGGTCTTTTCACATGTTCTCAGATTTTAGGTGTTACAACTTCTTCCCCTCTAAAAAGAAAAATTTCGTCCTCGAAATTTGAAAGGAATCAGAAATGAAACGAATCGAAACATAACGGAGACATACCAGATCAGAATACAAAGTGAGGATAACTAGCTCGAATAGACTCCTCGGTTTCCCAGGTAGCTTCCCGCTCTGGGTGATTCCGCCAAAGAATCTTAATGAAAGGAATAACTTTACGCCTCATAACTCGCTCTTGGCGATCAAGAACAGCTTCCGGCTCCTCCGGAAAAGACATATCAGGCTGAATCTGATCGAAAGGATAGGACACCACATGCGAAGGATGATAATTGTATCCCCTCAGAAGAGATACATGAAAGACGTCGTGAACATGTGATAACTGCGGAGGAAGAGCCAAACGATACGAAACCTCTCCAATGCGCTCCAAAATCTCAAACGGTCCAATGAATCGAGGACTAAGCTTGCCCTTGATCCCGAAACGTCTAACTCCACGAAACGGTGAAACTTTAAGGAATACCCGATCACCAACACGAAACTCTAAGTCACGCCGATGCTTATTAGCATAACTCTTTTGACGCGCACGTGCTTCCTTCAACTTTTCCCTAGCAACATCCACTTTCTCGGTAGCGATCTGAACCAACTCCGGTCCCTCAATAATACGCTCACCAACCTCATTCCAACAAACTGGAGCCCTACACTTCCTACCATACAACATCTCGAAAGGAGCCATACGAATACTCGCGTGCCAGCTGTTGTTGTATGCAAACTCAACCAAACACAAATATTCGTCCCAGTTACCAGTCCACTCTAAAGCACATGCCCTCAACATATCCTCTAATGTCTGGATGGTCCTCTCCGACTGACCATCTGTCTGAGGGTGAAAAGCCGTGCTGAACTTAAGGCGCGTACCCCATGCCTTATGCAATCCCTTCCAGAAACGAGATGTAAACCGTGGGTCTCTATCTGATATGATAGCCGTAGGCATACCATGAAGCCTAACGATCTCCTGCTGAAATATGTCCGCCAACTTACTAACTCTGTAGTCCACTCGAATAGCGAGAAAATGAGCAGACTTGGTTAGTCGATCAACAACCACCCTAATCGCATCATGCTTCTTACGGGTAAGAGGTAAACCTGTAACGAAATCCATGGAAATCTCTTCCCATTTCCACTTCGGAATCTCTAATGGCTGTAATAACCCACTCGCTCTTTGATGCTCAATCTTTACTTGCTGGCAAGTCAAACACTTCGATACAAACAACGCCACATCATGTTTCATACCATTCCACCAAAAATGTTGCTTAAGATCCCTGTACATCTTGGTAGAACCAGGATGAATAGTGAACGGGGAACTATGAGCCTCTGATAGAATAGTCTCTCGAAGTTCCGGATCGTTAGGAACGCAAAGACGATCCTCAAACCAAACCACACCAAATTCGTCAACTCTGAACTCTGACTGTTTGCCTTCCTCAACATTTTGAACTATAGACCAAAGCTCGCCATCCTCCTTCTGAGCTTCCTTTATTCGCAAGATAAGATTGGACTCAACTTTAAAACTGGCCCAATAACCATCCTGACCTCTAATACAAAACTCCGCATCCAGAAGCTCTAAGTCATGCAAAACACGAGGATCAAACTCTAAACTCGCAACCATACCAGACTTCCTACTAAGAGCATCCGCGACTACATTCGCCTTACCGGGATGATACTGAATATTAACGTCATAGTCCTTCAGGAGTTCTAACCACCGCCTCTGTCTCATATTCAGTTCCTTCTGAGTGAAAATGTATTTAAGACTCTTGTGATCAGTGAAAATGTCACAAGACTCTCCATACAAATAATGGCGCCAAATCTTTAGCGCAAAAACCACAGCCGCTAACTCAAGATCATGTGTCGGATAATTTAACTCGTGAGGTTTCAACTGCCTCGAAGCATAAGCAATCACCTTTCCATGCTGTGTCAACACACATCCCAAACCTTTCTTCGATGCATCACTATATATTTGAAAACCACCTGAACCAGATGGAAGAGTCAAAATAGGTGCAGACACTAAACGTTTCTTCAACTCCTCAAAACTACTTTCCCTCTCATCAGTCCAAACAAACTTCTCTCCTTTCCTCATCAATTGTGTTAAAGGCAAAGCGAGACGTGAAAAGCCTTCAACAAATCTCCTATAATACCCAGCAAGACCCAGAAAACTCCTTACTTCCGTCACGTTTGTAGGTCTCGGCCATTTCGTGATAGCCTCAACCTTCGCAGGGTCCATAGTAATACCGTTCGCCGAAACAATGTGACCCAAGAAAGCTACTTGATCCAACCAAAACTCGCACTTCGAAAACTTCGCATACAATCTCTGCTGTCGAAGAACCTCCAGAACCATACTAAGATGTTGCTCGTGTTCCTCCTCGGACTTAGAATACACAAGGATGTCATCAATGAAGACAATGACGAACTTCTCGAGGAATTCGTGAAATACCCGGTTCATAAGGTCCATGAAAACTGCAGGAGCATTGGTCAACCCGAAAGGCATAACCAAGAATTCATAATGACCGTACCGAGTTCGAAAAGCCGTTTTAGGAACATCTTGCTCCCTCACCCGAAGTTGGTGGTAACCGGACCTCAGATCAATCTTAGAGAAATGCCTCGCTCCTTGTAATTGGTCAAATAGATCATCAATGCGTGGAAGAGGGTAACGGTTACGGATTGTGATACGGTTAAGTTCCCGATAATCAATACAAAGACGCATGCTTCCATCCTTCTTCTTAACAAACAATACGGGAGCACCCCATGGCGACACACTCGGACGAATGAATCCATTATCTAACAGTTCTTGCAATTGCTCCTTCAGTTCTTTCAATTCGATCGGTGCCATACGGTATGGAGCTTTAGATATGGGTTCAGCACCCGGAATCAGATCGATACTGAACTCAATTTCTCGAACAGGAGGAATACCAGGAAGTTCATCTGGAAACACATCAGTAAAATCGCGCACAACGCGAATACCATCAATGTTCGGAACATCCACAGAAGTATCCTTGATAGAAGCAAGGAAACCGATACAGCCATGTGAAATCAGTGTCCGGGCTTTCATAGCCGAAATAATCTTTACGGATTTCAGAGGTTGTGAACCAGAATAGACAAAATCAGGATGATGAAGATTACCAAAGATCACTTTACGAGCATAACAATCAATGGTCGCTTTATGAGTAGCCAACCAGTCCATGCCCAGAATAATATCAAAGTCAATCATATCGATGGGAAGAAGGTTCGCAGCACGAATACGATCATCGAAACGAAGAGGTTAATTCACATACTCAACATCAATAATCACATTAGTTTTCATCGGAGTAGCAATAGATATACGGTTCATTAGTCGTTTTGGGGTTATGTTTATTTTATTTGCAAGTGAAGTAGATATTATGGAATGTGTAGCACCGGTGTCAAATAAAACAAAGACAGTACGATCTCCAATATAAAGAAAGCCCGTAATAGTACCTGAGGAACCAGCTGCCTGATCACGAGTCATAGAGTAAACCCGGCCTGAATTAGGAGCAGCCCTAGCATCAACTTTAGGTTCACCAGCCTTCTTCTTAGGACAGTCTACGACTTTGTGCTGAGTAGAACCACACCAGAAACAACCACCAGAAGCTTTATAACAAGGACCTGGATGAGTCTTCCCACAAGAAGGACATGTAGGAGGAGGGGGTAGAGCTTCAAAAGACTTCTTCTGACCCGACGATCCCGACTGCTAATACTGCTGAGAGTCCCTACGTCGGTTGTTATTATTCTGCCCTTGCCGATCACCACCATACCTACCAGTATCCCGACGATCCTGGTTCCTGTAATCCTGCTGTCTATTACTATAACCACGGTCCTGACGACCCCTCTGATCATACCCCTGGTCCTGTCGACCCCGAGAATCCTGCCTATGGTCCTGCCGACCATGACTACGAGAATCCACCCTGTTACCATCCCTATCACGTTTATAAGGCACCCGATCCGCATGCAGTAATTCAATGTTACGGGCGGCATCCTGCACTCCAGCAACATCCTCAAAAGTAGTGTTAACGATCTTGTCCAACACCCACTTCTTCAAAGCCCATTTAAAATGACGTGCCTGACGCACAGCATCACCAGTAACCTCTGGCCCAACAAAACTAGCCAAACGCAAGAATCTCTGCATAAACTCTCCGGATGACTCCTGATCACCCTGACGAATCGACCCGTACTCTCTCTCATACCTTAACTGTTCTGCCATAGGGAGATACTGTCTGTAAAATGCCTCAATGAACTCAGCCCACGAACAAGTCTCAGCAAAATCACCTCCTTTGGCCTGAACAAGAGCAGTCCACCAGTTCTAAGCATCACCTTCCAATTTGAATGTAGCCAAACGAGTCTTAAACTCGTCACCACATCCCAGAACACGAAACAATTTCTCAACATGTGTGATCCAGTCCTCCGCTTCATGGGGAGTAGCAGCGGACTTGAATGTGATAGGCTTGAGCTTGTTAAACCTCTCGATCCACACATGGATACCAGTTGGGGGAACATGAGGTGAAGCATTAGGTTGAGCATTTGGTGGAGTAGGAGGGCTATCACCACTACCAGAAGGACCAGGCCCATTCCTGAGGTTATTGGTCACTTCAGTCACTACTCGTGGAAGAGCAGCTTCCAAAGCAGCGTTAATCATAGCTTGGAAATCAGGGGCATCATCATCCCCATCAGTGTACTGAGTAAAGCGGGTGTTCACCATCTGAATGATCATGGAAAGGATTAGCAAAACATAAGAGAAAATAAGCACGAAATGGGAGACGAAGCAGAAACCTATGCTACCCAAACCTCACCAGTCAAACCTAAAGTCTTAAGGGTCAAATCCTAAGGTCCATAAGACTCACAGGCCATGTTTATGTACTACAGGTCGCAGCCTGGGCTCTGATACCATAATTGTAACACCCCAACCCGACAAGGGTAGAAGTGCCACAAGAATGGTGACATATCAAAGCATACATACATAATATCATACACAGCGGAAGTCTTAAACATAAATCAATAAGAAAGACCAAGCCAACACAGCTTAAGTCAAAATACATAAGTTCAAAGATGAAGAAATAATCCAAAAGAAATAAGAACATAATCCAAATCCAAAGTCATAACATAGGGTGGTCATCTAAGGTAAAAGCTCCAACACAAGCTCTAACTCTCATCCCATAGCAAAAGCCCAGCTCCTAGCTTAGATACCTGCCGCAGGAAAAGAAATGCGGCTGAGCTTAAAAAGCCCAGTGAACAGATACATAAACAAAGCAACGATAACGAAATAGAACCGATATATAGTGCATTGGGGAATATCATAAGGAATAAACAAATGAATAATGGAAAGGAAAATAGGATAGTCATCTACCACGAGCCCAAAACTCAAAGTCAATCTCAACATCGTAATCTCAAAGTCATAATCACACAATCAGAGGGGATACCTCTCAGGCAACCAGATAATATGAGGGGTGTCCTCATGTATCATAAGGGTGGAGTGATCAGCTCCCAGGGGTTGTGAAAGGCGTGTATTGCACACAGCACCAGTCACCTCAAAGTCAACTCAAAGTCATAGTTAAATCCACTAAGCATACATATCTAGGATTGCAACCCATACGCCCCTTACTCAAAGTCAATCTCAAAGTCATATACTCAAAGTCATAATGGCCATAATAATATCATAAAAGGGACGACGTGAGAAATCACTCACCCACGCATGAGTCATGCCAGTGGTGCATCACAGACATGCCTATGGTACCTCCATAGGTAGAAGAAACATAAGTGGCTCGGGTATCAAACTAAGAGTCAGGTCTCAAAATCATGCAAAAGGTCATATAGCAAAGTTTCATCTCAAAGTCAGTTCAAAATCATATCAAAGGTTCAATTAAAAGGGAACATAGCAATGGCTTGGGGAAATCTTAACTGAAATCATAACTCAACATCAATGTATAGGAACCTTTTACTGAAAAAGGCAGAGTATCCGTACCTTATTGCAAGCACAGAAAAATAGAAATAAACTCAGAAAACAGATGTGGCTCAGGACCTCTCCTTCTTCACACCTAGAGGAGAAGAGGGGTGAATCATAATTCATTCTTTCCATTTTAAGTAACTTTCCATTTTAAGTAACTTTCCATTTTAAGTAACTTTCCATTTTAAGCAGGTTTCCATAAATAGTAAGTTTCCACTTTTAGAAAGTTTCCATATTTAGAAAGTTGAATCATTATTAATGGAAATAAGGTATCTTTTAATCTTTTTACTCATTTGGTCCTTAGGGTTTCATAACTTGCATTTTATACCCTTTACTTTCCAAAATTACACTTTAAACCTTTTTGTATTCAAAGTTACACATTAAACCCTTAACTTATCCATTTTACACAATGAGCACTTATTTTATTAAGTTATTCGAATGGATCCTCAATTATTCATGATTTACACTTTAAGTCCCTCAAGTTATAAAAGTTACATATTTAACCCTTTAATTTATAATTTCAACCTTTTATTATCAATAATTACATATTAAGCCATTAATTTATCAAAATGACACATAACCCCCTGAATATATTAAATTACTCAAAACAGCTCCAAGTTTCCAGAAATTACATGTTTAGTCCCTCTATTTTAATTATTTTCAAAACAAACCCTAATTAGGTTAAAAATACATTTTAATCCATTTAATTGCAAAACTTACACTTAGCACCCTCATTATATATTTTATTCGAACAGTATACAGCCCAGAATAAGTTTCAAAAATAACCCTTTAGTTTTAAAAGTTACAAAACTCACCCAAAACCTTTTATCATAAATCGTATAAACCAAAAACAAAAGAATTAGAAACCCTAATCCTTCTAATCAATTTTTAATCATCACCTCATCATTAAATGTCATTAAATATCACAAAACAAACCCTAGATCAAAAACCCTAGTCACACGAATTTTATTTTCCTTTTTCTTTTATACGTTTTAATCAAAATCCAATAAATAAAAATAAATTCGAAATACATGATTTAGGCCATGACAATTCTTTCCAACATTTTTCCAGCACATATTACATCATAATAAGCCTATAATAATTTTATTAATAATTATTCTGGATCGGATCATATATTTCACAATTAAACATATTTTTAGGGTTTTAAATCACGAAAATGATGTAGAGCATGCATGGATCGAAACAACCAGTTTAGATGATGTTTATATGATGTAAGGGACCTGAGAAAAATACCAAACCAAGATTCGAACGTGGGAAAAAGGCTGCACGATTTGTTGTATACGCGTATGGGCAAAACGAATCAAAAATCCACACGACTCCAAAAGTTTCTCCACGACCTTTCCAATATTTTTCCCAGAGTATACATGATATGAGGATTATGAGAAAAATCATAAACGAATTTTATAGAGGTCGAATAAATCAGAATCGATCTTACCTTGTTTTTAGGGTTCGACAAAAGAAACCAAGACCACGATCGTACCAAGCTTTAACAATTCGAATGGGTATTTTTATGGGGCTCTTTGGATGTTGTTTGATCACAGAAAATTGCTTAGAAAAGATGGGGTTGTCGAATGGAGGCCAAAGGGATTTTGTTTGTGTGTTATGAAAGTCGGCAATTAGGGTTTTGTGGGAGAAAATATGGATTGACTTATAAAATAAGAAAACCGTGTGAGGAGGGGGAGGAAAAGGACCAGAATTTCGGATTTTTAGGTTGGCAAAATATTTGGAATAATTATCTTCCTAAATTACAAAGATATTTATCAATTCAATTTAATTAAATCATAAAACAATTGCATTTTGTGTTATTCGGCCCTATAAGGGTAATTTGGTAATTTTGTAACTTTTATAAATGTTAAATGAAGTGGTTAAAATTACCTTGGATCATAACTTGTGCATTGTTAGGAGTTTGGGAATTATTTGGATACTTAATAAGCTTTTAATTAACTTTTAAATATGTAGGGGCATTTTGGTCTTTTCACATGTTCTCAAATTTTAGGTGATACATTATCCTTGTGGGTCAATGCAGTCAATGGTTTAGATATCTTGGAGAATCCCCCGATGAATCTCCTGTAATACCCAGCCAATCCTAGAAATTGACGAATTTCTGTGGCATTAACCGGCGTTGCCCATTTCTCAATCGCCTCAATCTTAGCGGGATCAACATGTAATCCTTCACTATCAATTACATGACCCAAAAATTGAACCTTACGAATCCAAAACTCACACTTAGAGAACTTTGAGTACAACTGCTCATCCTTAAGCAACTTAAGAATCGTAGTCAAATGTTGCTTGTGTTCTTCCTCGCTCTTTGAGTAGATCAAAATATCGTCGATAAAGACTATCACGAACTTATCTAGATAAGGCTTGCATACTCGGTTCATGAGGTCCATGAACACTGCAGGCGCATTGGTCAAACCAAAAGGCATTACTTGAAACTCATAATGACCATGACGGGTCCTAAATGCCGTCTTAGGAATATCCTCTTCCCGAACCTAGAGTTGGTGATAACCAGACCTCAAGTCAATCTTAGAGTAGTAACTCGATCCTTGCAGCTGATCAAACAAATCATCAATCCTTGGTAACGGGTAGCAGTTCTTCACGGTTAACTTATTCAATCCTCGGTAGTCGATACACATCCTAAATGATCCATCCTTCTTATTCACAAATAACACTGGAGCTCCCCAGGGCGAAGACCTCGGTCGAATAAATGCTTTATCCAACAGCTCTTGAAATTGTTTCGATAACTCCTCCATTTCTGATGGCACTAAACGATATGGTGCACGCGCAACAGGTGCGGCCTCTGGAACTAAGTCAATACGAAAATCCACTTGTCGGGCTGGCGAAAGTCCCGACAAATCTTCAGGAAATACTTCAAGAAACTCACGCACTACCGGAACATCCTCGAGTCGCTTCTATCCCGACTCCTTCTTAGCCACGTGTGCTAGGAATTCGTGACATCCTTTCTCAAGATATTTCATGGTCTTGAGACATGATATGATATTCAGGCGAGTTCCACTCCTATCACCTCGAACAATCAAAATCTCGTCATAAAGAGGGATATGAACAACTCGTTCTCCACAAACAATGCTCGCTCGATTCTTGGATAACCAATCCATCCCAACTATCACGTCGAAGCTTCCGAGCTCGATTGGCATAAAATCAATGCTAAACGGGTGATCTAACACGTTAAGGGTACAACCACGGATCACGGTGCGGGTGTCAACTAGGTTACCATCAGCTAACTCAATACTGTAGCTAACGTCTAATAGAGTAGGGGCAATTCGGAGTAACGACGCAATCTTAGAAGACACAAAACTCATATCGGCACCTGAATCAAACAAAACTTTAACATGAAGGTTGTTGAGAAGAAACGTACTAGTGACAACATTTGGATCTTGATGCGGCTCTCCATTTCCCATCATGTACACTCTACCTCGAGTACCTCCATTTCCTTGTCCAGCATTCTTCGGGCATTATCCCCTGTAGTGTCGGTGCTCTCCACATCCAAAACATGTAACCACAGGCTGGGCATTTGCTCCTATCCCCACAACCCTATTCTTACAAAACCTCACAATGTGACCAACCTTCTGACACTTCGTACATCTCACAGTACATGGTCAAGTATGATGTTGGTGGCACTTCCCACAAAGAGTTTGCTGTCCAACATTCGCTCCTCCTTGTGAAGCCACAATGCCTTAACATTCTCCTGTCTCCTATTCTGTTGGTGATGGTGATTGTGAATACGATACTGATTGTTGTTGTAGCGGTTGTTGGGGTTGTTATTGTGGTTGCTCCTTCTATTATCTTCCCATTTTATCTTGTTGTCAAAGTGATTAATCTTCTGAATAGCACCATGCTTAGTCACCTGATCCATAAGGCGTTCAGCCATGCTAATAGTGTCATCTAATGTTTCAGCATTGTACGACATCACATTTCCATGAATACTCGTAGGCAATCCACCAATAAACTTCTCTAGCAACTTCTCATTATCGGGCACCATGTGAACACAAAACACCTTCAGTTCTTGGAAACGTCACACATAAGTAGCAAGATCAGAACCCTTCACAGCCAAATAATAGAACTCAGTATCCAATTTCCTCAAATCACAACGAGAACAGTACTTCTTAACCATAGCTTTCTTGGAATCTTCCCATGAAGTATTATAAGCATCCTCTATTCCCTTTTCCTGAACATAAGCATTCCACCAAGACAAGGCATGCTCCAACAATGTGCCTGTCCCATACTTCACCCTATTTTTCTCAGTACCATTGCTCCTACGAAACACCGAATCCACTTTCTCAAACCATTGAGTCAATCTAATAGCTCCTTCAGTTCCTTTGAAGGCAATTGGCTTACAATCCATGAATTCCTTAAAAGTGCAGAAATGGTTGTTGGGAACAGCTTGAGCTCTAGCCGGTCCAACATTCTAAGGAACACATGCTTGCCTGGCAAGCGCTGCTGTAACACCCTCATCAATCATCTGCTGAATAGTATCTGGGGTCATCTTCCTAGGAGGCGTAATTCTATCAATCAATACAAAGCATAACACTTGTAATTATTTGATTAACGTGTCAGAATCATAGCGCAAGATAAAGCATCGTCACATGAATAAAATCATAATATAGCATAAGTCAACATCAATAATAGTACATCAACATAATACATCATAGCATACTTGACATTGGTCTTAAAAGATATGCAAAACAAGTACAAGTTTCGAATAAAATCTACCAACTGAAGAATTCAGTTTAGCATATACAAGGTAAACTACCATTAAGATACTAACAACTATAAATGATCCCATCACTGATCTCCTGAATGATCTCCATACATAGCCATCACACCAATGCTGTCATAAGACCTAAGGCGGGTCATCCTCTCTGCATAGGCCTGTCTCTACATCTCATGCAACTCACTCCATAACTCACTGATACTAGTACGATAGTGTCGACTATCATCTTCTGCATACAACTATGTCTGAGACAACTGTCTCGTGATTCTCCCAACCTCTATCATCCTCCTATCCAAAGAATCCAAGCGTCCCTAAAACTCAGCATACGTCTCCTCCACAGAGCTCAACCTAGCAGTCTGCCTATATAAACCAACCTGCAACTTACCAGCTACCTTCTTCCCTTCCTTCTTCTCCTTCATCAGTTCTACGACAGTAGATGGCCGAAAACACGTACTCCTGGCCCTCGACATGTAACGAACCTGACACCAGGTCAATCTCCTTCCTCAATCTGCTCAACTCATCCCCAATCACTGAAGACGTAACGCGTGGGTCTGCTGACGACTCCCCAACTTTACAAGTGAATGCTAACTCTGTAGGCACGGCCTCTGTCAATGTCACTTCGGAAATCATAACATGCTCCAAACTCTCAGGAGTATCCGACTCATAAGTCACATCCGACACAACAGGCGAAGCCGGCGGGGGAACATCCTGATCCTCCTCCATAAACTCCTCATCATCATCCTCCTCGTCATCGTCATCGTCATCCATCTCCTTATCCCCATCATACTCAATATCAACATCATCCTCTAAACGTACCTCATCATCCAAACCAACATCAACATCCAACTCAACATCATCTCCTAAAGGCAATGGGTCAACAATGGGTAGGACTGGAACCTGATCACGGGGAACTGGGACAGACATGATACTCTATAGGAGTATAAGGAAACATAAAAATTCTCGCCAAATTTTCGCGAAAAAACCATTTTATAAGGCAAAGCATGATAGTGGAAAAAGTCCAAACCAATCTCAATATAAAACATATATATATGTAAAGTTTAAAAGAATACCAGGGCGCGAAGTGGCACGGAGGGCTGTCAGCTTTCTGTCTCAAAACATTTTGACTCGAGGAAAAAGTTTATAGTCGAGTGCGAGCTCGTTCTCTATAAACGGTGCTCTGATACCATTCTGTAGCACCCCCAACTCAAAATACGGCAGCTGACATGCTGGGGGCACTACGCAAATAGAAACCAAGCACATTTATAGCTAACGACCACAACACGGGACATTTATAAATGTTGCAAAACATATCATTCAAATTATAAACCATTTAGAGTACAAGGACTCTTAAAGTAAAGTAGCAGCGGAAAAAGTAAACTAGAGTTTGCAGTGGAAAGTTAACAAAGTTTAGCAGCGGAAAACATTTAAGACACACCAAGGTTTTACGAATGATATGAAAATAAAGATAGTAAAGATAATAAAGTTGCCTTGACAGAAAGACTCCATCGACCTTGCCACTCCACCAAGCCCATGTCATAAAGCTCCAAAACTAATTAGTGTGGGAGATTGATGAGTGCTCAAACACTCATCATTTTTGTCATATTTAAACTGCCAAAACATACATAAACAATCAAAAAGCTATCAAAATACTTAAATTATCCCAGGGATTGTGTTTTATGTGTTTTAAAAGCAAAATGACTAAAAACAAATTAAAAATGCACAAAGTTTGCAATATTGGCAGTTTCAGTCCCCCGAGTTTCAAAACTTGTCAAAAATAGTCCCTATGCATTTATTTTGAAAGGAAAAGTCAACCCAAGCTTTTGAAAGTCAAATATTACAAAAATATGATACTTGGGTCATAAGTTTCCAAAATTACATGTTTGGCCCCTGAGATTTTGAAAATAGCAGAATAGGTCCCTGGGAATTTTGAAAAAAATGGAAAAATGAGAATTTGGTTCTTGGACTTTGGAATTGTGGCAATATTGGTCCTCATAAGCAAATTGGAGAAACTACATTTTCAGTCCCTCAGGTTTTGTAAATTACAAAATTGGCCCTTGTGATAACTAAAAACCAAACGGACCCTTTTTATTTATATAAACCAAACCAAAAAACCCAATCCGAACTCAAGCCCACTCCACTCCCAGGCCCACCTCCCATTTTATTAATAAAACCACCCCGGTTAAACGGTCAAACGAACGTCTTCCTCAACCTCTCCCCCATTTCCCTCCCCCCTCCTCTCACCTTTTTTCCAACACTTAGCCCCCGCAATTAATTCCCCTCACCAACCTAACCAACCCCAACCACCACAATAAATGAACCCACCAGTACCACATATTTTGGCCATTTTTATATTTGGCGCCAAATCCCTAATCAAGGGTCTAGATGCATCAAATCTCAATTGGATGGCTGGGATATGGTCAAGGGTCAACAAAAACAGCAATGGGAGTGCTAATTTTTAGGAAGGAGCCATGTGGAAGCTTGGAGGATTTATTTATGAATCGTAGTATATATAGAATGTAGTAGGAGCCTCATAAGGCATGTATTAGTGTAATTTAGTTGTTTAAGTACTTAGTTTATCTCCTGTAATCAGTTTTCAATCAATGAAAGTTCAAATTTAACTTTATCTCTTGTTTCTAAATTTTAAGTTTCATAAAAATATTTCATAGATCATAACAGGTTCATGAATGTATTATAAGTTGATCATATGTTCACATAAGCTCATTTAGATGTTTAGATAAAAAAGAAACCAATAAGTAAGCAGGAAATCACTCATACAAACTTACAGGGTACCCTTGCATATTGTGGAAAGCTATTGGAAGCACCCAGTAATGGAATTGGTGGAGGGACTTTTACCTAGCTTATCATTGATAAGCTAGGAGCTAGTAGCTGAAAGAGAGGCCCTAGTAAAAGCTTGGAAATGTTTAAAGCTTTCTTGTTTTTCAATTTTAGATTTTCAGAGTAATTTTTGCATAATCTGTGTTTAGGTTGATTTGTGTTATCTAGTTGCTTATTTCTGCTTAATTCACTTAGTTATCACTAATTAGATAAGTTACAGTGAGTAGATTGTAGTTTGGTTCCTTTTTATTCAAAGTTTCATAATCATCTGTGTTATTAAGGGTGTTTGGATTTGTCTGTATTGAATGCTTCAGTTGGTTTCATTGATCCACTATTGCTCATACACCATACTCAGTATCATATCAGACCATTTCATGCAAGTTTTTAGTAACAATTAGCTTGAAACTCAAAATCAATCAAAAGCTCATCTCAGAATCAATCTGTGTGGATTTAAGTTGAACCAAGCTTCATAACATCTCATTTTTAGGAACAGTAACTCAAATTAGCTTTATAATAACGTAACCAAACATCTTTAATCATAAAATCAGTGTTTCAAGTTCAAAAAATTCAAATATCAAGTTTTTCATAAAAAGTCTAAAGTAAACTCCTCAGATTTTCTAAAACTTCAAGGAATTTTAGTGATTTTTGGGTTGAGAATTAAGGCCTGAAACTTTTTGTGGTTAAAGCCTACCACCTTAACTTTATGAGTCCATGCATGGCTTACTTTCTAGATTTTTTCCCTAAGCTGTGCAACTGCTTATTTTAGGGTGCAGGGAAAGCAAGCTCCCCTGCACCAGCGATTTTTCCCTTTTTCTTGGGCCTATTGTGACCAATCCAGTGGACCCCACACCAAGCCCTTTGGCTTTTGAGCAGCTTATCAGTAGTACTTTGCATGCTTTGGCTTATTTCGGAGTTTGGCTTATTAGATTTGGCTTATTTGATCAATCCTTATACCCTGACCTCAGAACATACACTGAGTGAGTCAGTGTATAGACCTAAGTTCATAAGCTTGCATCTCCCTACATAGTGGGCCCCACCTTGTGTTTTTTGGCTTATTTGAAACCCCAATAAGCCAAGTTTTCATATCTGAGCTTATTTTTCATCTGTGCACTTATTTGGACTAGCTAATCAGTGTTTGTAACTTGGTTGTTTCATTAAACATTTTGAGACCTCAGCTCATTGAGCTTATTTCTTAGGCTCACTGAGAGCTTATTTGTGAGCTTATTGGCCTGACCTTTGGCTTATTGAGAAGGCACCCAGTCCAACTTGAGGGTTCAACCCTAAGATTGGATCCCTGACCCCTCTTGTGGCCCCCACACTTGGCTACAAGTAGGCCATTTGGGCCTGTTTGGTCTGTCAAATAAGCCAAAAGCGTGTTTGGCTTATCCAGCTTATTTTATGCATTTATCTGGTCCCTTTGTGTTCATTGCTCATCATTATTGTTGGTTCTTTGTTTGTTTGGTCTAAAATCTCAGTTGTGTAAACTATTCAACGTAGTAAAATCCTAAAAAGCTTAAAAAGCTCAACTGCTTTCAAATAAGCTCATCAAATAGCTTATTCTTGGTCCTCACACAAACTTTCTTCACAAAAGTTGCTTAATATCATCTAATAAGCAGGTTTGAAAAAGAAAAATCCCAAAAAGCTCAACTTATTAGAAGTGATAGCTTCTATTTAAGCCAATTGGCTTATCACCTCAGCTTATTTATAAGCTAATTCCATTTTTATATTTTTCCTAGGCTTCTGGTATATAAAAATAATTTTTGTAATTTTCTCAGATTTTTCTTGCATCATTTAGTATTTTTCTTAATTTAAAATAGTTTTTAATAATTATTAAATAGTTAATAATTAATAATAATTAATTAGAAAATTAAACGAATATAAATTAAATTTTAAAATTAGTTTTTAGTTATTTTTAATTTTTCCAAATTTTATTTTCAATTTTCTAGTGTAATTTCATAATTAATTAGAATTTAGGTTAATTTAAATAATTAAAAATCAATTAATAATTAGTAATAATTAATTAAAAAGTCTTAAAAATATATTTTCATTTCTAAAATTAGTTTTATAGTATTTTAGATTTTTCTAAGTTTAAATTTTATTTTTCTAGGTTAATTTCATAATTATTTGTAATTTAGGTTAATTTAATTAATTAAAAGTAATTAGGAAATTAGTATTTAATTAATAGTAATTATAAAAATAGTGTACAAATTAATTTTAATTTTCCAAAAATTTTCTTTAATCATTAGGTATGTAAAAATACCATTTTTAAACCAGTAGCCTTTTTAGATCACCTCACTCACTTTTATTTTACGTACGTTTGTTCACGTTTTCAGCAAACGTACAGTTTTTAGGTTTTAGGTAATTTCTTCTCAATCTAAGTTCCAGTAATTAATCACATAGCTTTTCTAAGCTATTTCTGTTAATAATTTCCAAATAATTCTCATAACAACCCTTTTCTGTGAATAATCACCCGATCACAAAGCACGCTCAGTTACAATTCACACCTTGTCGGGACTTAACGACCTGGTCATACCTTGTATTACCCGGAGATTAACTCTAGGCTATTTGACTTTGTTGACCATTCCTTGGTCAACATAAGTTGACGGTTTAGGGCAAATCAAATTATTTTGGCGTCGCTGATAGGGAGGTGTGCGCGTTTCTGCTGCATCTATTGAGATTAGTGTTATCTCACCATCATCACTGTACGAGTACCACCACTTTTGTAAATTTTGAAATCAAAACACAAAAAAGTCATTAACACTTTTCCTAAAGTGTTAAAACACAAAAAAAAAAAAAAAAAAAAAAAAAAATTAAAAACAACAAAACAGATCATAACGTTTTCTGAATCGGTTTTCTTTTAAGGTGATTCTTAAAGAGAAACGATTTTAGATTACGAGACGATACCAAAAATATTGTCCAAATGTTTTTCACCCATACACAAAACCCAAAAACATCCATCTTTTCTTGTGAATAATAATCATACATAAAAACCAACCGTCGCAAACCAAGACAGAACACCTACCAACTGGGGTGTGAATAATAAGTTCCCAAACCTAAGATTTAAAACTTGCCTTTGTATCCCTGTGAGTGGTGTACCTTTCTTAAAGAAGCCACTTACTTGTTATTATTGGTTTAAGTTCACTGTGGATTTGCCTCAATTTTGTTTTGATTGCTTTTTATCCCTAGTGCATGCGCACTCGTTCTTCAAGGTCCACTAGCCCATTACGTGAGCTTGTCCGAAAACCTCGAAGACCTCGTAGACATTCTGCACCAACAGTCGGATCTGAGATCCGTACTGTTGTCATACCCACTGTCACCATGGCGGAAGACCGCCCCATGTGTGAGCTTCTCCAAGCACCCATCGAGTGTTACGGAGATGCCATTGTTGTTCCAGCCATTGTGGCTGATAATTTCGAGCTCAAAACCGGGTTACTCAATCTTGTAACCTCAAGTCAATTATACGGTTTTGAGAGGGACGATCCTCATGCTTACATTCGATGGTTCAATAAAATCACATTGACCATCAAGTACAAGAATGTCCCTTGTAAAGTAATAAAACTTCTTCTCTTCCCATTCTCCCTGGAGGGACAAGCCCAAATTTGGCTTGAAAAACAACCACCTAGATCTATTGAGACATGGGAAAATCTTGTAAAAAAATTTGTGAATTAATCCTTCCCACCTTCCAAGACCACGAGTCTTAAGAACGAAATCACCAAGTTCACTCAGAAATATGATGAATCTTTTGGTGAAGCGTGGGATCGTTTCAAAGAATTACTTCGCAAGTGTCCTGTTGATATAAATAATTGACTAAAAACATTATTCATATCTTTCGATATCTCTAAGTTTTGATAATCACAAAACGAAAACTCATCAAACCAAAGGTTATGACGTAAACAAGTATTTAGTAGTAAATACTCACTTTCACCATTTAATCACTTAAGGTATGAATAAACAAAGTGATTAGTGCATTATAAGATCAAAGGAAATCTTGTCTTAAGAACATAACATTTTATAAAATGTTTTTAACATTTTATACATATTTGTAAATCATTTTTGGTATAGCTTTATTAAACCACAAAAATGTGATTTCAAATTTCCAACCAAAAAGGGCAAATTTTATCCAGAAAAACTTTTCAAACGTTCAGGAGGGCGGCCCCCTTAATTTTACTAGGCAGCCCCCTTAATCATTAAGGGGACCGGCCTATAATTAAGGGGACCGGCACGCTCCTGAACAGTATTTTCTGGCCCTATAAATATTGGATCATTCCACATATTTTTCTCACCTTTTTGCACCATAAACTTTCTGATCCAATCTTCTTCTCAATCCTTTGATCATATATTTCATAAGTCTTTGTTTCCAAGTGATCCAAAGCTTCATCCATTCAAGTGCAAGAAGAAGAACACTTCTCTACATCCATCTTATTGTAGTGGTGTTGTGTATAGCTATTTTCATATAGTACTAGTGATAGTTATTTGTTAAGGTGTTGTGTATATTTGTTGATTGTAGAATCTTGGTGTGTTGTAAACTAGTTTAGTAGTTGTGACTTAGTTGTGCATAGAAGAAGGTGTGAAGATTGACAAGGTGTGAAGACGGTGTGAAGTCTTGAAGAAGGTGTGAAGGTGTGATTAAGGTGTGAAGATCACGTGGTGTGATATTTGGTGTGAGATTGGTTCTAGCTACGATTAGAACTCGACATTTAGCTTAGTGTCGTTAACTTGTGTAAGCCAAGGTGTGTAAGGTTTCTCCACCATAAGGAGTTTGTTGACATAGTGAAGAAAACTCTCGAGTGTGGTACTCGGGGAGTGGAGTAGGGCAAGGAAGGTGTCCTTGTAGCCGAACCACTATAAATTCACGTGTTGTGGTTTGATCTTTCTAACTCTATCTTTTCTTCATTATATTTCAATACTTTCAATATTAGTTTAGACTTGCTTATATTGGTTGTTGCTTGAACTCACTTAAGATCAAATCGAAAGTTTTTATAACCAACAAAATATTTTGGAAATAAATTTACAAGGACATAAAACTATTCAACCCCCCTTCTAGTTTTCCACAATTGGTATCAGAGCCACGTCTAGCAAGATCTTTAAAATATATTGTATTTTAAAACTTGTAACGATCTATGGAATCTGAAAAATATTTAGAAGGGCAATCTATGCAAAGACCACCACTATTTGAAAGTGATGGATTTTTATATTGGAAAAATCGATTCGAAACTTATGTGAAGTCAAAAGATCTAGATCTTTGGCATGTTATTACTAATGGTGATTTTTTACCTACTCAAAATAACCCGGAAACTAAGAAAGATGAAATCGTACCTTTTGAAAAACAAAATGATAAACTTGCTAAAAATAATGAAGCAAAAATGGTTATTTATAATGCGCTACCACGTAAAGAGTACGAAAGGATCTTTATGTGTGAAACCGCAAAAGAAATTTGGAACTCTTTACTAATAACTCACCAAGGTAATAGTCAAGTCAAAGATAATAAGATAGATCTACTTGTTCAACAATACGAGCAATTCACGATTCCGGAAGAGGAATCAATTGACAATGCTTTTGCTAGATTTAACACTATCATCACAAGTTTAAAAGCACTTGATGAGAATTTTTCTAGTAAGAATTTTGTTAGGAAGTTTCTTAGGGCTCTTCATCCAAAATGGCGAGCTAAAGTGACGGCTATTGAAGAATCGAAGAATTTGTCAACTTTGCAACTTGACGAATTAATTGGAAATCTAAAAGTCTACGAAGTCATCATTAAGAAGGACTCCGAAATGGTCAAGGAAAAACGAGAGCAAAGCAAGTCAATCGCCTTGAAAGCTAGAAAGGAATCTAGTATCGAAGATAGCTCATCTTCTGAAAGTGATGACGAAGAATACGCCATGGCCGTAAGAGATTTCAAGAAATTCTTCAAAAGGCGAGGAAGATTCGTAAGACAACCGTATGATGAAAAGAAAACATTTCAAAAGAGTAAAGATGACAAGAACAACAAGATTGAAAGTAAGTGTTTCAACTGTGGAGATCCAAATCACCTTATTGGAAAATGTCCAATGATGACAAGAGATCAAAATCAAAGAGCATTTGTTGGAGGTACTTGGAGTGATAGTGATGATGATGAGAATGAAACGACAAAGGAAGAAAAATGTCTCATGGCGAATACACCAAATGAGGTACGTTCCGAAACCGAATATTATAGTGATGAAAGTATATCATTAGATGAAAAAGATCTAGATAATGAATATATTAAACTATGCAAATTAGGACAACTAGTAATGGCCAAAAACAAATCACTAAAATACATTAACAATCAATTAGAAAGTGAAGTACTTGAACTAAAAATTAAAATACATCAACTATAAAAAGGTAAAGAAATTTTTGAAGAATGTAAATCATGTCAAGAGCTTAAAGGTGAAAACGAAATACTTAGGGAAGAAATTCGCAAACTTGACAAATTTGAAAATAGTAGTCAATCACTTAGTAAAATAATAAGTATTCAAAGAACATCCGGAGACAAAACCGGCTTAGGATTTAATTCAAATGAGGCTTCAACAAGCGAGATTAAAAATGTAAAATTTGAAAGTGAACTCAACAAACAAAAACCTTTAAAATCTAATCCTAAGTATATACTTATTAATGATAAGAAAATACCTCTTGCCAACGATGAAGAAGTTAAAGATTTTTATAAACCGTCTTTAAAGACCGAAGTAGGATCTTCTAAACCCAAATTAAGATCTAAAACTCCACCACCTAGAAAACCAAATAATTCTCATCCTAGGTCTAAAACACCTCAACCAAGAAGAAATCAAAATAGACAAAACTATAATAACAATAGTAATCAAATGTGGAACTACCAACAAAGCTACAATCCTTGGGGCATTCTACCACCTTTCATGCACCCGAGTCAAATGTTAAACATGTTTTGACCAAACAACTTTGGACCAAAAGAACAATGGAGATCAAATGGCTAGACGAACATTCTTTGAGGCAATCTTGGTTTTTCTCTCAACATAGACTTTTTCAAAGTCTATATTTCATCTTGATGATGTTGAAGATTTCTTTTGAAGACCACCGGGTACGCCATTCTTTCACAACTCATTGCCATGCTTAGATAAATATGCATTGTTTGATTTCGTCAATTATTTAGATATAATTTGTTATTATCTTCTATTTGTTAGAATCACATATATACTTATATATACATATATATACTATTATACGTAATATATTAAATATATATATATATATATATATTCACTTGTACATAACCTAGATACATCATTTGTTGACTTTCTAGAACTCCAAGAAATCGTTCTTTATCGAACCCTTTCTTTCCCCCCTCACGTTATTCTAGTAAGTCCTCTTTTAGGAGACTCATGATGATGAAGGGATATGAGTCAAGTGGACTTTTATAATGCAAGAACGCCTTCGCACGTGAACACTATGGATGAAACAAACTCCTCTCGCCAACTATATCCTATCTCCGCTACTATCCTTCAAATCTCACTCATCAACCCATCTTTCAATCACATTTATACTTATATATATAAACAATATATATATATATATATATATATATATATATATATATATATATATATATATATATATATATATATATATATATATATATATATATATATATATATATATATACACTTATTCACATATTCCCGAACACACCTCAAACCCTTCATCAACTTAACACTTTGATCATTTTATCCAAAAATTGTCAAAGGTATATTTTAATTATCGAAACGGTAATCAAAAATTGTTAAGAATTTTGTCATCGTGCCAATAGACGTTTACGTATTTTTGATATATTTTAAATCTAATTATATACGTATAAATATTTTTGTTCCAGAAACGAATTCCGCGAAATTTGGAAAGTTTCAAAGGCGGCCCCCTTAATGATTAAGGGGACCGGCTTGTTATCGAGGGCGGTCCCCTTAATGTTTAAGGGGGCCGGCCATCTGACGCTTCCAAAATCGTTTTCCTCCTTAATTCCATTTCCAAACACTCCATTTACTCACTCACCTCTTCCCCTATACTGCTGTGAACGAAACTAAACCTTCAAAACCACCAAAATCCTTTACCAAATCACTAATCCGGGGTTATTTCGCAAGGGGCAAACATCAACCAAACATATAACAACATCTTTTGTAAGTTTTCCAACATGCATTTCATCACATTTCATTTGATTTGGTGTCTAATCAATAATTATGCATTTTATTAAAATTCATTTTAATTCGATTTTAAGTGTTATTGAAGCTAGAAATTGAACTACCAAATGCTCCCCATAGGATTAGGATGATGTTTTTCAACTCAAAATTAGTATAACATATCATCTGGTCAAAATCATTAATCGCCCATAAACCCTAGTCGAATTTTATTTTTCAAAAGGCACATTGTTGATATAACTCTTAAAAACCACTTAAAACTTACTACATTACATTGTTTTAACGTCCTAAATAATCAAAACATACTTTTCAATTTATTAGAAAATGGTTCATGAAGACAACATGGGCGTTTGGTTCATGAACAAACTATAACTATATGTAGTTATTTGAAACTTAAAACTTGTTAATACTACTAAAATCAATAGACGTCATCAAGATATATAATCAATATATATACTGATGTTTTAGGATGTTTTTATCTAGTAAGGGAGCGTTTGGTTTATCTCAAAAATGATATTTTTGAAAACTAAAATTCGCATTTTAATCTTTTAGACAAACTTATGTTGTGTCAAACTCTTATGAAATGGAAGATATATAATCTAATATATATCTAGCCTTATTTCGAAATGAATTATGATATCATACTCTTCGATATTATATATTCTAACCGAGTTTAAAATCAAAATAAAAGGAACATCATGAAACTACTTCATTGAATATTTTTTTTTTGTGTCGAAGTAGAATTTCGTTCCACATATAGTGCATATAATTATATAAATATATAACATATGCATGATAGTTGTTTTTATATTAATTTTATTTTTGTTGTTCTATTGTTTAGGTGAAAATGCCTAAGACCACGGTTGGTGATGTCTCCAAAACCAAACAATACATTCCAAATGTCTCTTCTACTCCCGGCATGTCTCCTTCAGTTGCATGTTTCTATCGTCCTATTGAAAATAGAAACATTCACGAAGGACGAATTGTCGATCCATCTTTCTATAAAAATGATCAAACCGAACGAATGTTCACCAATATTCGTTTTGAATTTCTTTTCCAAATCAACGAACCTATCATTCCTCGTTTTATCCTCGACTTCTATAGCCAAGTGACGGTGCAAACCGATCCCTATGGTCATCTCCTCATTTCCTTCATGATTCAAAATCAATTCATCACTCTTACTCTTGCTCAATTTGGGCAAATTCATAGAATCCCATTCAACGGCCAAGCCGTTTTCTCCAATGAATGGGATCTTTCCACTCTTGAAAGAAATCGTCCTCAGGATGGCCCCTACTATTCTGAGATTCCTAGTCCTGAAGACATTCGTCGAATGCTTGAACTAGAACGTCGTACGACTAGTCGAGTAATCAAGTCGAAGAATGTCGATATTCATGCCAATCAAATCCTCCTCAAAGAGCTAAGCCAAGATATGAAGAAGTGGGAAGAACTCATTCGAGAGAATGCGTTTGGTACTGGTGGTCACCGTGATCATGTCACGGCGAGCATTGCCCACATGCTTTATTGTGTTATTGGTAAAGAGCAATACAATTTGGCTTATCATTTTTTCATCGAATCATGTCCGCCAAAAACACCCCAAATGCCAATCTTCCTTACGGTATGTTTCTTACACGACTTTATCGTTATGTGATGGAACATTACCCACATCTTCAAAGAGACTACTACATTCATATCCTTCCTACTTTGAACCAACTTACTCGTGTTCGTACTCGCCGTCCTCGTAGTGACAAAGGAAAATCTCGTGTTCCTTTGTATTCTAGGCCTCGTGGTTCTACATCACATCGTGATGACGATGATGATGAGGAGGAAGACACCTCACGTGTTAGTACTCCATCCCCCACGACCTTTGTTGAAGATCTTTCCGATCTTGATGATACCGAGTATCAAATTCCTCTTCCTCATGAACGTACCGATGAGCTTCTCTTCACTCGTCAAACATCTATCATCAATCGTCAACAACAAATGCATGAAGAACTTCGAGGGGGATTCAAATCCGTTGGGAAGATGTTTAGGAAGATGCTTGGAAAGAAAAAGAAGTAGAAGATATTGACGTGTTGCTACTTGTTATTACTTGTTTCTTTTAGACATTTGTATGGTTTGCTATTTGTCCGATTTATTCGGAAATACTTGTGTTAATTTCTTGTGTTATTCGGAATGATGTTTAGACTTTAATTATTATCATGCTTCTATATTAATGTTATGCCATGCTTCTTTTCAATATGGATTATAATATGTTTATTTGCATGCAAAATTTGATTATATATATATGTTTATATATCATCATTCCTAAAGTATGTACTCCTAATAGAGCTTGCTGGAAAAACACACTTGAAAAATCACCAAATTTTGCAAATTTTGGGTTTCTGTTTGTCTGGGAAAACACCAGATGGGCGGCCCCCTTAATTCCCTAGGCGGTCCCCTTAATTATTAAGGGGGCCGGAATACAATTAAGGGGACCGGCCATCTGGAACTGGGTTTACTGTATTCTTTTGCATCTTGTGAATCCTTTCTCTAGTTTCAGCTGCCATTTCCCATTTTGACCCAACTGATTTTATAATCTCTTTCAACCATTTCAAACATTTACCTAAATCACCCATTTCCATACTATAAATTCCCTCCATTATCACCATTCTTCATCTCATCATTCATCATATCATCATGACTCCTCCAAGCACCTCAAACTCCAAAACCTCCAAGAAACAAAAACTTGTGGTCATTCCTCCAAAACAACTCTTCATTGACTTAACAAATGAAGACAACATAACCCCATCACCTCCACCAAAATGCTCATCTCCAAGTGCACCTAATGCACCATCCAAAACACCTTCCACTCATGGAACTTCCTGATCTTCCTTACCCTCAACCTCATCAATCAATGACTACATCAATTCACACTTGTCACCACAAGTATCATCACCACTTCCCACACGAGAACCTATATCCACCCATCTTACAATCTCACTTTAACCAATAACACCACTTGATAATCAACATCTATCATACACTATAAATACCCTTATCCCATCATTAATGCCATCACACTCAAACATGTCATCTCCCAACAACCAAAAACCTAAGGTTTCAAGAACCGCAAGGATCTCCGTCAAACCCGTTTGGAGGAGGAAACTTGATTCTTGTCATAACTCAAGTGATGTTGTTCCAAGTCAACAAATTACCAAACCTCAAACCCACAATAATGATTCATCTCACAACCTATCACCCACTCATTCCCTCATTCATGCTTCCTCTTATGATGAGTATGCTCAATCCCAAAACAATAATCCCAATTTCTCAATCAACACTTCTCATGTTGCTCATTCAACAAAAACACCATCAACTCATGAAACATCTCTTCCACCCATATCATGTTTTCATGATTACCCAAGCTCAATCATGTCTCCACCACCAAGAGTACCACCACCACATCCTACAACTTCACATGACTCTCCCATGTTGAAAGTTCAATCTTTCACCCAAGACAACTATCAAGCTCCACCAACATCACCTTCCTCCGAACACTTGAAGTTCGTTGAGGAGCTAAAAGAGGCTCATGAGCTTAGTGCTCTTTTAGCATTACATCTTGCACAACGCAATTTGGAACCACCACAATCAAGCTCACCATTATCACCACATAACAACAACCAAATTGAGAAGCATGTTAACAATTGCCCTTGTTGCATCTTCCTTCAACAACAAACCATTGCCTTGAATGAGCACTTCACTTGGATTGAGTATCTTCTTACTAGATCTCAACAAACACCATCACTTGAACAACATCAACACCCTCAACCAACAAACCCAACTTCAAATCCACCACCTACAAGTTCCACATCTCCAAGCTCACCAACATCCATGAAACCAAAAGTTTATCTCCACTAATCCACTAAGCATTTTTATATGCTTATATTTCTCATTTTCAAATAAAACCTTTCAACCATTTTGGGATTCAAGAAAGTTCGGTGACACTCCTTGTTAGCACAATAGGATGCTATACTTAATCTTAGTACTCTATAGTTGTGGCTTTTGTAACAATGATTATTGGTTGACATAATCATCTTCTATCAATGAATGACTTAATATGTATTCCTTATTATCTTTTGCCATGCTTATTACTTGTTGGTATTATGATATATGAGTTTGCTTTTGCTATGCTTGTGCTTCTAATATTTTTCTTGCAAGAATTCCATAACTAGAACCCTTGGTGCCCTCAAATGAGGGGGAGCATACATCAAGGGGGAGCCTTTACCTTATCGGCTTAAACCTTTTTGATTCTACAAAAAGGGGGAGAAGTGAATATAAACTCACTAAATACTTGTCTAAAACTTAATTTTTGGATTTAATGAGTTTAGGTTTTGTAATCATCAAAAAGGGGGAGATTGTTGATATAAATAATTGACTAAAAACATTATTCATATCTTTCGATATCTCTAAGTTTTGATAATCACAAAACGAAAACTCATCAAACCAAAGGTTATGACATAAACAAGTATTTAGTAGTAAATACTCACTTTCACCATTTAATCACTTAAGGTGTGAATAAACAAAGTGATTAGTGCATTATAAGATCAAAGGAAATCTTGTCTTAAGAACATAACATTTTATAAAATGTTTTTAACATTTTATACATATTTGTAAATCATTTTTGGTATAGCTTTATTAAACCACAAAAATATGATTTCAAATTTCCAACCAAAAAGGGCAAATTTTATCCAGAAAAACTTTTCAAACGTTCAGGAGGGCGGCCCCCTTAATTTTACTAGGCGGCCCCCTTAATCATTAAGGGGACCGGCCTATAATTAAGGGGACCGGCACGCTCCCGAACAGTATTTTCTGACCCTATAAATATTGGATCATTCCACATATTTTTCTCACCTTTTTGCACTATAAACTTTCTGATCCAATCTTCTTCTCTAGATCTAAAATCCTTTGATCATATATTTCATAAGTCTTTGTTTCCAAGTGATCCAAAGCTTCATCCATTGAAGTGCAAGAAGAAGAACACTTCTCTACATCCATCTTATTGTAGTGGTGTTGTGTATAGCTAGTTTCATATAGTACTAGTGATAGTTATTTGTTAAGGTGTTGTGTATATTTGTTGATTGTAGAATCTTGGTGTGTTGTAAACTAGTTTAGTAGTTGTGACTTAGTTGTGCATAGAAGAAGGTGTGAAGATTGACAAGGTGTGAAGACGGTGTGAAGTCTTGAAGAAGGTGTGAAGGTGTGATTAAGGTGTGAAGATCACGTGGTGTGATATTTGGTGTGAGATTGCTTCTAGCTACGATTAGAACTCGACATTTAGTTTAGTGTCGTTAACTTGTGTAAGCCATGGTGTGTAAGGTTTCTCCACCATAAGGAGTTCGTTGACATAGTGAAGAAAATTCTCGAGTGTGGTACTCGGGGAGTGGAGTAGGGCAAGGAAGGTGTCCTTGTAGCCGAACCACTATAAATTCACGTGTTGTGGTTTGATCTTTCTAACTCTATCTTTTCTTCATTATATTTCAATACTTTCAATATTAGTTTAGACTTGCTTATATTGGTTGTTGCTTGAACTCACTTAAGATCGAATCGAAAGTTTTTATAACCAACAAAATATTTTGGAAATAAATTTAAAAGGACATAAAACTATTCAACCCCCCCTTCAAGTTTTCCACATGTCCACATCATGGTTTCTCAGAGTTGATGCAACTCGATACTTTGTACAATGGCGTGAGCCAAGCTAATCAGGATTCTCTCAATTCCTCTACAGGAGGTA
The DNA here is from genome assembly GCA_030686995.1 of Artemisia argyi. Lineage (NCBI taxonomy): Eukaryota > Viridiplantae > Streptophyta > Magnoliopsida > Asterales > Asteraceae > Artemisia > Artemisia argyi. Next base: position 46,952,197 of record CM060686.1, read on the forward strand.
ATTTCTTGAGTAGAACCACAAAAGAAGCTTTGAAAATCATAGAAAACAAGTCAAAGGTCTGCTCTACATGAAGCAAACCGATTGTTTCTCAAATCAATGCGGGTCCTTCCACTTCATCTTCTGTGGGTCAATCTAGCACGGATGCTAAGCTTGACAAACTCACTGAAGCGATCCAAGCTTTGGTTCTCGCCCAAACAAAGAAAGTTTTATTTCCACAACATCCTCCCCCTACTGAGGTTAAAAAAGTGGAAGTCTGTGTGACTTGTGGTGGGTCGCATGCCTACTACAATTGCACAGCTACTAATGGTACTCCATATGAAGCTCATGTTGTTGTAGGGTCCTCACGATTATCCTGGACCTCCCGGTTTTAGTCAAAACCAAAATGTCCAAAACCGTGGCCAAAATCAAAATAGAGTGAACCAAGGTTTTCAAAACCAAGGTAAATTTAATCAGGGTCACGGTTTCCAAAATCAAAACCGAGGTTTCCAAAATCAAGGTTTCCAACATCAAAATCAAGGAAACTTTAACCGGAACCAAGGTCAGGGTAATTTCAATCCCGGGAACTTTCATGGAAACAATCACCAGAATCAAGGGAATTTCCATCATCAAAACCAAGGAAATTTCAATCAAGGTCCCAATCTGAACAATCGAGCTCAAAATCTTCCTAAACCGAATCAAGCCATTGTTCCAACCGGGCCTTCTTCTGATGAGTTGTTGAAACAATTCATGAAGTCCCAAGAAGAGTTGAACAAGTTGCTGGTCAGCCAGATTTCTGATATCAAGAAATCTTTAAATGATCGACCCTCGGGCTCAGGTACTACTCTACCGAGCAACACGATCACTAACCCGAGGGGCGATGCTAAGGCGATCACAACACGAAGTGGTGCTTCATATGATGAACCCGCGATTCCTACTACCTCTTCTCTTTCTCCTCCAAGGGTAGTAGAACGTGGAGCTGAGGTAACAAAGGACAAGGTGCAAACTCCTAGCCCACGAAGTACAGCACACGTCCAACCTCAGGTTAATCCTGAAACCAGATGTAAGCCTGGAGTTGTCTTTGAACCACCAGAAACTCCAATGGAAAAATCCAAAACTTCTATTCCTTATCTATCACGTCTCAATGAACAAAAGCTCCGCGAAAAGGCTAGTCACCAAATGGATAAATTTTTCCAAATCTTCCAAGATTTGCACTTTGACATTAGTTTCACGAACGCTATTCTCTTGATGCCCAAGTTTGCATCAACAATCAAAAATCTGTTGAGTAATAAAGAAAAACTCTTTGAAATGGCAAGAACTCCTCTGAATGAGCACTGCTCAGTAGTTCTCTTGAAAAAGCTTCCTGAAAAGCTTGGAGACCCGGGAAATTTCGCATTCCTTGTACTTTCCCGGGTATGGTTGAATGCTTCGCCTTAGCCGATCTAGGTGCTAGCATTAACCTGATGCCATATTCTGTGTGGAAGAAACTTTCTCTTCCTGAACTCACTCCCACGTGCATGACTTTAGAGCTTGTCGATCGTTCGATTTCTCGTCCCCTCGGCATTGCCGAGGACGTATTCGTTAAAGTGGGAAAGTTCCATTTTCCAGAAGATTTTGTGATTGTTGACTTTAATGCCGATTCTAGGGTTCCTCTCATTCTTGGAAGAGGATTCCTTAGAACTGGGCGCGCTCTTATCGATGTATTTGAGCATGAGATCACATTGCGTGTTGGAACGGAAGCCATTACCTTCAACCTAAATCAAACTTCGAGATACTCCTCCAATTATGACTGTGAATCGGTGAACCAAATAGATGTCATCGATGTTGCTGCTGTGGAGTATGCTCAAGAGATTTTAGGTTTCATTGATTATTCTTCGAGTGAAAACCTCACTCATTCTTCTCATCTCATTATTGCCAATTCTTCTCCTTCCCTCACTCCATTTGAGGGAAGTGACTTCATCTTAGAAGAAATTGAGGCCTTTCTAAAAAGTGACTCGATTCCCGATGGAATCGATAACCAAGAGATTGACCCCGAGAGGGATATTCTCCTGCTTGAGAAATTGTTAAACGAAGATCCCTCTCCTCTTCCTGTTCTACCACAAACACTTCATAAAGAGGAAGTCAAAAATGTTGAGAAAACTGATGACTTTCCTGAGGTTGAACTTAAGGACTTGCCGCCTCATCTTGAATATGCATTTCTGGAGGGTGATGATAAATTACCGGTCATAGTTGCCAAAAATTTAAGCGTTGAGGAAAAGGCTGCTCTCATAAAGGTTTTGAAGTCAAATAAACAAGCAATTGCTTGGCGACTCTCCGACATCAAGGGCATTGACCCTGAATTTTGTACTCACAAGATTTTAATGGAGGACGACTTCAAACCAGCAGTCCAACAACAAAGAAGGGTGAATCCAAAAATTCACGAGGTTATCAAACAAGAAGTTTTAAAATTCTTGATGCCGGATTGATTTACCCTATCTCGGACAGTCCTTGGGTTAGCCCAATTTATTGTGTTCCAAAAAAGGGTGGCATTACTGTTGTCACAAATGACGAGAATGAGTTGATTCCAACTTGTTTGGTTACGGGGTGGCGTGTCTGCATTGACTATCGCAAGTTAAATGACGCCACCCGTAAAGATCATTTTCCTCTGCCCTTTATGGATCATATGCTCGAGAGATTAGCGGGGAATGAGTACTATTGCTTCCTCGACGGTTTCTCGGGTTACTTTCAGATTCCCATTGATCCGCAAGATCAGGAAAAAACCACTTTCACGTGCCCCTACGGAACTTTTGCTTATAAATGTATGCCATTTGGCTTATGTAATGCTCCGGGCACGTTTCAAAGATGTATGATGGCCATATTTTCCGACATGATCAGGAAAACTATGGAGCTCTTTATGGATGATTTTTCGGTCATTGGGGATTCGTTCCAATCATGTCTCTCCCATTTAGACAGCATGCTAAAACGTTGTGAAGACACAAAGTTATGTCTAAATTGGGAGAAGAGACACTTTATGGTCAAAGAGGGCATTGTCCTCGGCCATAAAATTTCAAAGAATGGGATTGAGGTTGACAGAGCCAAAGTGGACGTCATTGCAAAATTGCCTCATCCCACAACCGTAAAAGGTGTTAGGAGCTTTTTGGGTCATGCCGGTTTCTATCGTAGGTTTAATCAAGATTTTTCTAAAATTGCCCGGCCTATGACCCATCTCCTCGAAAAGAATGCTCCTTTTATCTTCTCCCCCGAGTGCATCGAAGCTTTTGAAACATTAAAGAAAAGGCTTAGTGAGGCACCGATTCTTGTTGCCCCCGATTGGGACTTGCCCTTCGAGCTCATATGTGATGCTAGTGATTATGCGATAGGGGCAGTCTTGGGAAATGAAAAACAAAACATTTTCAGCCTATACACTATGCCAGCAAAACTATGACCGAGGCTCAAAGTCATTACACCACCACTGAAAAAGAATTATTAGCTATGGTGTATGCTTTCGAAAAATTCCGGCCATACTTGATACTGACCAAAAGCATAGTGTATACGGATCACTCGGCTTTGAAGTACCTCTTTGCAAAACAAGATGCAAAGCCGAGACTCCTCCGTTGGCTTCTCCTCCTGCAAGAATTTGATATCATCATTCGTGATAAAAAAGGAGCTGAGAACCTAGCTGTTGATCATCTCTCCCGTCTTGAAAACCCTCACCAAGATGCTTTCGAGAAAAAGGAAATAAATGAAACATTTCCTCTCGAAACCCTCAATGCGGTTTCATTTCTTGGAGACTCGATTACCCCATGGTTTGGCGACTTTGAAAACTACCTCGCGGGTTTTGTTGTGAAAGGGATGTCGTCCCAACAAAAAAAATAAATTCTTCAAAGATGTAAAACATTACTTCTGGGACGACCCCTATCTTTTCAAAATTTGCGCGGATCAAATCATCCAGCAGTGTGTGTATGGTCAGGAAGCCGCTGAAATTTTAAAGGCTTGCCATGCTGGTCCCACGGGGGGCCACCACAATCCCAACTACACCGCCAAAAAGGTGTTTGATTCCGGCTTTTATTGGCCCACAATCTACAAGGATGCCCAAGAATTAGTCAAATCCTGTGACGCTTGTCAATGTCACGGGAACATTTCACAAAAGAACAAAATGCCTCAAAATGCAATTCAAGTTTGTGAAATCTTTGACATCTGGGGCATCGACTTTATGGGGCCATTTCCGTCTTCTCATGGCAACAAATACATACTCGTGGCTGTTGACTATTTGTAAAAATGGGTTGAAGCAAAAGCTTTACCCACAAATGATGCCCGAGTAGTTGTGAAATTCTTAAAAGCTCTTTTTGCCCGATTCAGAACTCCACGTGCTATTATTAGTGATCATGGTACGCACTTCTGTAATGACAAATTCGACAAAGTCATGCAAAAGTACGGTGTGACTCACCGTCTTTCTACTGCGTACCACCCTCAAACAAGTGGACAAGTCGAAGTTTCCAATCGGGGCATCAAAAGAATTTTAGAAAGAACCGTAGGTGAAAATCGTGCATCGTGGTCGGATAAACTAGATGATGCACTTTGGGCTTTCCGTACGACTTACAAAACACCCATTGGGTGTACGCCTTACAAACTTGTGTACGGGAAAGCGTGCCATCTTCCGATCGAGCTTGAACACAAAGCCTATTGGGCTCTCAAGCATGCCAATTTTGACCTCAAAACTGTGGGTGATCATAGAAAATTTCAACTAAATGAATTAAATGAACTTCGTGATCAAGCTTACGAGAACTCTTTGATCTATAAAGAAAAGACAAAGAAGATTCATGAGTCCAAAATCAAGAACCGCGTTTTTAACGTTGGTGATCGAGTCCTTTTTTTCAATTCTAGACTTAAGATCTTCTCGGGAAAGCTAAAAACCCGTTGGACTGGTCCATTCACTATCGCAAAAGTTTATCCTTATGGCACCGTCGAATTATCCCAAAATGACGGTCCAAATTTCAAAGTCAAGCTAGCGACTCGATGAACAAAAACAATAGCACAATACGGGTTTTTACCCGTATATCTTATTTCTTTCTACTTTCTACCACCTAGTGTGGGGGAATGGCCAACCCCCCCCCCCCCCCCATCCATGGTTGTCCCGGATCTCCAAACATTCCCCAAGGACAATTGAATTCGGGGATCGAGTCAAGCTAGCGACTCGATGAACAAAAACAATAGCACAATACGGGTTTTTACCCGTATATCTGATTTCTTTCTACTTTCTACCATCTAGTGTGGGGGAATGGCCAACCCCCCCCCCCCCCCCCCCCCCCCCGCTGTTTGAAAAATGTATATATGTATATAAGTTCCAAAAAAAATGTGTGTATATATATAGAAATAAAGTGAAATATGGTATTTCCACAGTTAGATTCAAATATTGCCTTTTTCCGTTCAAAGAGTCGGCATAATAGCCGGGACTTTGAATTTTGAGGACAATATTCATTTCTAAGTGTGGGGGGGGGGGGGGAAATTCTAGCGAATTTTATCAAAATATATCTTCTAGTACCCCCGTTTTTGGCCAAAATTTTTCACTTTATTTCAAAATTTTTGTGGTAATCAGACCGCCATGTCTAACCGACAAAGGGATTGGCTAATCCAGGAGCAAACGGCTCTTGGTAAAGATAACTTAAATCCGTTGACGGCTTGCAATTTGCCCAAAATTGTATGGTACCTCAACTCGCCATATCCTAAAAAGTGAATGAGTTGGCTAGCCCGCAAGATTATGGCTTGTGGTAAAGGCAGTGGAAAAACCATAATTGGTAATCAGCTCACCAAGATGTCGACTGTGTCCATTAAGAGTTGGCTAGTCCAGGAGCAAACGGCTCTTGGTAAAGACTAATTAAAACCGTTGAAAACTGGTGGTTTGCTAAAAATCACATGGTTATCAAGTGGACCATAGTTCTTATTTGAATCGAAATATTTGGCTACTTCAGAAGTGATGGCTTTTGGCAAAGAGTTTTCAAATCCATCAAGTTTTCTAAAAAGATTTCTAGGGACTAGCAATAGTTTAGTGTGGGGGATTGATGAGTGCTCAAACACTCATCATTTTTGACATATTTAAACTGCCAAAACATACAAAAACAATCAAAAAGCTATCAAAATACTTAAATTATCCCAGGGATTGTGTTTTATATGTTTTAAAAGCAAAATGAGCAAAAACAAATGAAAAATGCACAAAGTTTGCAATATTGGCAGTTTCAGTCCCTCGAGTTTCAAAACTTGTCAAAAATAGTCCCTATGCATTTATTTTGAAAGGAAAAGTCAACCCAAGCTTTTGAAAGTCAAATATTACAAAAATATGATACTTGGGTCATAAGTTTCCAAAACTACATGTTTGGCCCCTCAGATTTTGAAAATGGCATAATAGGTCCCTGGGAATTTTGAAAAAAAATAGAAAATTGAGAATTTGTTCTTGGACTTTGGAATTGTAGCCATATTGGTACTCATAAGCAAATTGGAGAAACTACATTTTCAGTCCCTCAGGTTTTGTAAATTACAAAATTGGTCCTTGTGATAACTAAAAACTAAACGGACCCTTTTTATTTATATAAACCAAACCAAACAAACCCAATCCAAACTCATACCCAAAACCATGCCAAGCCCACTCCACTCCCAGGCCCACCTCCCATTTTATTAATAAAACCACCCCGGTCAAATGGTCAAATGACTGTCTTCCCCAACCTCTCCCCCATTTCCCTCCTCCCTGTCTCCCCCCTCAACTCACTTTTTTCCAACACTTAGCCCCCACAATTAATTCCCCTCACCAACCTAACCAACCCCCACCACCACAATAAATGAACCCACCAGTGCCACTAATTTTGGCCATTTTAATATTTGGCGCCAAATTCCTAATCAAGGGTCTAGATGCATCAAATCTCAATTAGATGGCTGAGATATGGTCAAGGGTCAACAAAAACACCAATGGGAGTGCTAATTTTCAGGAAGGAGGCATGTGGAAGCTTGGAGGATTTATTTATGAATCGTAGTATATATAGAATGTAGTAGGAGCCTCATAAGGCATGTATTAGTGTAATTTAGTTGTTTAAGTACTTATTTTATCTCTTGTAATCAGTTTTCAATCAATGAAAGTTCAAATTTAAGTGTATCTCTTGTTTCTAAATTTTAAGTTTCATAAAAATATTTCAAAGATCATAACAGGTTCATGAATGTATTATAAGTTGATCATATGTTCACATAAGCTCATTTAGATGTTTAGATAAAAAAGAAACCAAAAAGTAAGCAGGAAATCACTCATACAAACTCACAGGGTACCCTTGCATATTGTGGAAAGCTATTGGAAGCACCAAGTAATGAAATTGGTGGAGGGACTTTTACCTAGCTTATCATTGATAAGCTAGGAGCTAGTAGCTGAAAGAGAGGCCCTAGTAAAAGCTAAGAAATGTTTAAAGCTTTCTTGTTTTTCAATTTTAGATTTTTAGAGTAATTTTTGCATAATTTGTGTTTAGGTTGATTTGTGTTATCTAGTTGCTTATTGCTGCTTAATTTACTTAGTTATCACTAATTAGATAAGTTACAGTGAGTATATTGTAGTTTGGTTCCTGTTTATTCAAAGTTTCATAATCATCTGTGTTATTAAGGGTGTTTGGATTTGTCTGTATTGAATGCTTCAGTTGGTTTCATTGATCCACTATTGCTCATACACCATACTCAGTAACATATCAGACCATTTCATGCAAGTTTTTAGTAACAATTAGCTTCAAAGTCAAAATCAATCAAAAGCTCATCTCAGAATCAATCTGTGTGGATTTAAGTTGAACAAAGCTTCATAACATCTCATTTTTAGGAACAGTAACTCAAATTAGCTTTATAATAACTTAACTAACCATCTTTAATCACAAAATCAGTGTTTGAAGTTCAAAAAAGTCAAATATCAAGCTTTTCATAAAAAAGTCAAAAGTGAACTCCTCAGATTTTCCAAAACTTCAAGGAATTTTAGTGATTTTTGGGTTGAGAATTAAGGCCTGAAACTTTTTGTGGTTAAAGCCTACCACCTTAACTTTATGATTCCATGCATGGCTTATTTTCTAGATTTTTTCCCTAAGCTGTGCAACTGCTTATTTTAGGGTGCAGGGAAAGCAACCTCCCCTGCACCAGGGATTTTTCCCTTTTTCTTGGGCCTATTGTGACCAATCCAGTGGACCCCACACCAGGCCCTTTGGCTTTTGAGCAGCTTATCAGTAGTACTTTGCATCCTTTGGCTTATTTCTGAGTTTAGCTTATTAGATTTGGCTTATTTGATCAATCCTTGTAACTTGGTTGTTTCATTAAACATTCTGAGACCTCAGCTCATTGAGCTTATTTCTTAGGCTCACTGAGAGCTTATTTGTGAGCTTATTTGCCTGAACTTTGGCTTATTGGGAAGGCACCCAGTCCAACTTGAGGGTTCAACCCCAAGATTGGATCCCTGACCCCTCTTGTGGCCCCCACACTTGGCTGCAAGTAGCGCATTTGGGCCTGTTTGGTCTGTCAAATAAATCAAAAGCTTATTTGGCTTATCCAGCTTATTTTGTGCATTTATCTGGTCCATTTGTGTTCATTACTCATCATTATTGTTGGTTCTTTGTTTGTTTGGTCTAAAATCTCAGTTGTGTAAACTATTCAAAGCAATAAAATCCTAAAAAGCTTAAAAAGCTCAACTGCTTTCAAATAAGCTCATCAAATAGCTTATTCTTGGTCCTCACACAAACTTTCTTCACAAAAGTTGCTTAATATCATCTTATAAGCATGTTTGAAAAAGAAAAATCCCAAAAAGCTCAACTTATTAGAAGTGATAGCTTCTATTTAAGCCAATTGGCTTATCACCTCAGCTTATTTATAAGCTTATTCCATTTTTATATTTTTCCTAGGCTTCTAGTATATAAAAATAATTTTTGTAATTTTCTCAGATTTTTCTTGCATCATTTAGTATTTTTCTTAATTTCAATTAGTTTTTAATAATTATTAAATAGTTAATAATTAATAATAATTAATTAGAAAATCAGAAAAATATAAATTAAATTTTAAAATTAGTTTTTAGTTATTTTTAATTTTTCCAAATTTTATTTTCAATTTTCTAGTGTAATTTCACAATTAACTAGAATTTAGGTTAATTTAAATAATTAAAAAGTAATAAATAATTAGTTAATAATTAGTAATAATTAATTAAAAAGTCTTAAAAATATATTTTCATTTCTAAATTAGTTTTATAGTATTTTAGATTTTTCTAAGTTTAAACTTTATTTTTCTATGTTAATTTCATAATTATTTGTAATTTAGGTTAATTTAATTAATTAAAAGGAATTAGGAAATTAGTATTTAATTAATAGTAATTATAAAAATAGTGTAAAAATTAATATTAATTTTCCAAAAATTTTCTTTAATCATTAGGTATGTAAAAATACCATTTTTATACCAGTAGCCTTTTCAGATCACCTCACTCACTTTTATTTTACTTACGTTTGTTCACGTTTTCAGCAAACGTACGGTTTTTAGGTTTTAGGTAATTTCTTCTCAATCTAAGTTCCAGTAATTCATCACATAGCTTTCCTAAGCTATTTCTGTTAATAATATCCAAATAATTCTCATAACAACCCTTATCTGTGAATAATCACCCGATCACAAAGCACGCTCAGTTACAATTCACACCTTGTCGGGACTTAATGACCTGGTGATACCTTATATTACCCGGAGATTAACTCTAGGCTATTTGACTTTGTTGACCATTCCTTGGTCAACATAAGTTGACGGTTTAGGGCAAATCAAATTACATACGATATAAGCAACAAATGCAAATACTAGGGAAATCAAGGTAACACCCAATATGTAGAGTCAAGACGTGCATACATACGGTTGATGGTACTAAGCTCATGACACACAAAACGTTAACCAAACCAATCGTCAGTAACTTTGTACTAGCATAAATAATAACCGCGGAATTTCATAATATAGAATGCCTCCAAGGCCGGGTACATGCCAATACCCAGAAAAATCGAAAGTAGTACACCCGCGTTGCCAAGCCCTTGACAACCGGGCGGGATGGTCAATACTATAGGCCTATAAACTAAGTTCACTCTCACTCGAAAGTGACTAATGGCTCATGATCTGAGGGTCTTTCCGTCAAGACAAGCTACTTAGCACATCATCAAGAAATATATATCATTCAGGAAAAGCATACCAAAAATACTTGTGCTCAGAAAACATTTAAAGAATGTGTCTCACCCCATGGGTTTATAAACAATTAAAATATAAAAAGCGGGGCTATGAATCACACCTTAACAATAGCAAATGAACCTCAGCACAACCTAATCAATATAAATGGCATAACTCAAAACTATACTCGAATATCTCAATAAACAATGCTTGAGTAAAAGTTTTGTGAATACAATGGCATTTGAAAGAAATAGATTTTGTAAAGTCTCGTGTGGGAGACAAGAAAGTTAGAAAAGAAATAAGTTGGCGAAATGACTAAATATGCAAGAAAGACGAAAGAACTCCTCGAAGAAAGTCTTCGAAAAGAAATGGAAAGAAAAGATATAAAGATAGAAGACACATTCAAAAAAGATAAATAATAATACGTAAACAACAAGTCTCGGATTTTAACCGTTTTCGCAAAATAATGTTGAAATAAAAGGGTTTTGAAATAATAATAATGTTTGGTAAAAAATGATTTAAGTTTATAAGGAATTTTATAAAATTTTGGCATGACCTGCCCGTTTATATAACGTTTTTCGAGTCAACGACTCTTTATTTTAAACAATGTTGGTATATATATATATATATATATATATATATATATATATATATATATATATATATATATATATATATATATATATATATATATATATATGATTGGATATAGCATTCACGTAGTACATTAGTTGTTTAGGTTTTATCGACCATTTTGTATTTTTTCAAGTTCCAGGTACGTTAAGATCTTTACGGGCCTAACATATCCTACCGTCTCGTGTACCAAAGGGTCCATAATATCCAAATAACCAAGGCCGTAAATCCAATACATCCAATTCAAGCTCACAATGCAATAAGAACGGAAATATGTCCGATATCAAATCCACTTAACTATATCAATTTCATTTTAGATTTCATATATATTATTATCCATTTTATTAGTTACCATTTCCAAACCATAACGATATCCCGAGACCAAGTTAACTAAAACCCAAGTAAAACAACTTAAAGTACAACAATATAATGTCTACCCAATATCAAAACTCAATCCGAGTCCAAACCGAACCCAAATCCCATCCAAACACGAACCTAGCCTAATCCAAACACCCAAACAACAACAACAATAATAAAATAACACTCCCCCACCACCACCCAAGTCGCGGTGGTGGTGGCTGTCGGCTGCCGAGCGAACAAAACCATACGGATCCTTAATAAAAAATACCAAACATAAAATATATACTCCATTCGTCATCAAACATCAAGCAAAAACCAATATACCACAACCCTCACCGAGTCACGAGTTGACTCGGTGAGTCGAGTCCGAGTCACGGCTAAACGAGGTCAAAAGAGAATCCCACACAAATTTTGGGTTTAAAAATATTATCAAAAACATTTTTATAAAAAAATTTATATAAAAATCGGATTTAATTAAAAAAAATAGGGTTTTAAAAATAAAAAGGAAAATAAAGAAAAAGGCAGCGGGAGGTATGTTACCGTCGGTAGGAGGTGGCGGCGATGGTGAGGTGTGCGGCGGTGATGGTGGGTTGAGGGGTTAGAGATGGTTTTGATTAAATCGGCTTGTATAACCGGGACGGGGACGTCCCGATCTATAAAATATAAAAAGTTTTATTTTTGGGTTGCCAGAAAAAAATTCCGGTGGCCGGAATGTGGCTGGCGGTGGGTGCTCCAGTGAGGGGTGGCGGGGGCAGCGAACGAGAGAGAGGAGGGAGAAAGAGTGGGAGGTGTGTGCATTTTTAATATTAAAAGTGTGGAAAAATGGGGTAGTGGTGGGTATTTATATGAAATAAAGGTATAGGGTGTGTCATGAATATAATGAAAGTGTAGGGTAAGGTGTAATGGATAGTCAAGGGACAAAAGTTGTCAACGTAGTAAACTTCTAATGATATACGCTCTGGGGTCCAAACGACATAACAAGCAGACTCGAAAATTTACGAAACTTGCGCCATTGTTCACGAAATAATTTTTCTAATAAAATCAAGCATAAACTTCGGAGTTTTTCCAAAACTCAAAATAATTCAAATAATTTGGCAAATGCAATACAATTCGAGTGTTCTAGGTTGTGCTGAGTCAATCAAGGAATAAAGTTCTTGTTTCCAATATATCTCACATTTCTCAAGCCCAAATAATCAAAAAATAAAAGTTTTAATGTATCTCAGGTACGAAAATAAATATTTGGCTAGTAATAGGTTTTAGAAAAAGTATCGGGGGTTACACACATCCTATAAACCCCTGGTATGTCAAGCATAAGATCACAACAACACCATAATAAGTAATCTACCAATCTAACACATTAAACATATCACAAAACCCTAACACTGGTACAGAAAGTCGCATTCGTCACACCAAAAATGTGTGACGATACGCATATAGCCACACACGTTTTTTTGGGTGTGTGTGACTAAAAGTGCCACTACCATAGGTACCATATGGTCACTTTATTGAGTTCATGACCTTTTCCATCGAAAAAGAGTGACCAAAACCCCGAATATGTGTGACAAATTAGGCACCAGTTTTGTTGGATTAGTCATTATGAGTAACCATAAACACTTTATAGTCACACAAATTTGTATGTTTATGTAGCCTTTTGTAATATTTAGTCACACAAATCGTGGTTTTTTTTTGAGTTAGTCACATACAATTTTAAAAAAAAGTGACCAAAAGTGTTAATAAGTGTGACCATATGCTTTTTAAAATCAAGTAAATGTCTTTTATGTGACTATTGTTCATCCAATGGTCACATGAATTTGTATGTTTATGTGGCCTTTTGTAATATTTAGTCACACAAAGCGTGGTTTGTTTTTGAGTTAGTCACATACAATTTTTAAAAAAAGTGACCAAAATGTTAATAAGTGTGACCATGTGTTGTTTAAAGTGAAGAAATTTGTATTTTGTGTGACTATTGTTCATCCAATGGCCACATTAATTTTTTGTTTGTGTGGCCTTTTGTAATATTTAGTCACACAAAGCATATTTTTTTTTGGTATTTAGTCACATACAATTAAGCATAAAGTGGCAAAAAATTGTTAATAAGTGTGACGATATGTTGTTTAAAGTGAAGAAATGTATATTTTGTGTGACTATTAATATCATCCAATTGATACATGAATTTTTTTTGTGTGGCCTTTTGTAATATTTAGTCAAACAATGAATTAACCAAACAGTGACCAAACGTGTTAATAAGTGTGACTGTATGCATCTTTTAGTCACATTTAAAAAATCAATATATATCAAAACAAATTCAAATATATATCAAAACAAATTCAAATGCAATAAAACTGGAATGAATATAACCGAACTACTAATACATATCATATAAGCAGTACTAACTATATGAACGAACAATACTAACTTATAACTGACAGTTGTAACTAATACACTAGCAGTTTCAACGAGGGCTTCATGTTCTCGGTCCAACCTTTTTTTCTTTTCTCTGATTCATGAAAGTAACTAAAGTTATTTGCAGAATAGGAAGTAACCATCTTGTTTTTCTTTTCTCTAAATTTTGCTCGTGGCATCCATGATTCATGAAAGTAACTGAAGTTTTTTTTCTTTCTGAAAACAACAAAGTGAACAAAAGATTTGGCACTAACAAAAGATTTGGCAAACAAAACGCAAAATTTATAATACAATGTCGCAAGAAAAAGTGTATCTGCAATACAGAAACTAACCTGCTGTGTGTAGAGAACGATACCCATTACACTTGGGCTGATTCATGGGCAAGCATTGTGGGCCGCCGTTGTACAATAAGGTTAATGTTCCTCAATGCAACGTAATAGATCTCAGGTTCTACAGAAAGTAATGTTACAAGAGGAGGAGCCATTTTCTTGCATAAATTCCGGACCACATCAGGACTGGTGATGAGTTCCATTTGTTGCAAGATTATCTGCAGAAAGTAAATGAAAATAATTAGGATTATGAGAAATCAGAAACTAAATTGCAGACAAATATAGCTCAAAAATAGTAACTTAACAGCTGAAAGAACTACAACACAATTTGCATGTTGCAGTCTTGGAGTAAAAATGTGTGTGTCGACCTAACCCATACTAAAAATGACACATTTCAACCCAAACTCATATCTAGTACAATGTGACGACCAAGAGAGTAATAGATCATCAACCAACATGCAAACAAAAAGTGCACTAAAGAAACTAATGTACTTGAGAACCACACTCACTCTGTGCATTCATTGAAAGCTGTAAGCAGCTTTGATAGAGTATGGGTAGTGACTGATGAGTGTGTAAATACTCATCATTTTTACCATTTCTGAACTGCCAAAACATCCAAAAAACACTCAATAATGAATCAAAATAGTGAAAATATCTCAGGAAAGTGTTTTACATGTCTCAAATGCAAAAATACCAAAAACAGATGAAAAACGCACAAAGTTTGCATAATTGGCAGTTTCAGTCCCCCAACTTTCAAAAGTTGTCAAATCTAGTCCCTGGTCATTCTAAAAACTTGAAAAAGTCACCAGAGGTCCTTATAAATCAAAAAGTTACATGAATAGTCCTTTGGTGAAAAGTTTCACAAAATGTCAAGTTTAGTCCCTGAACTTTGAAAATTGTCAAAAATGGTCCCTGGGATATGAAAAACTTTGAGAAAAACAAATTGTGTCCTTGCACTAACCTTTTATGACAGGATTGGTCCTTGGTGGAAAAGTTTGGTGAAAATTACGCAAATGGTCCCTGAAGTTTGAAAGTTTGACGGTTTCAGTCCCTGGTGAAAAATAAATTGAAAAATCATCAAGGACCTTGTACTATTCATGATGTGGCATTATACACCCTTGGAAACAATTTGGAAATTTGCCAAAACCCAACCCCAAACTTTCGATAAATGGCAAAAATAGTCCTTGTGTGAAATAACCAAACCGGATCCAAAATAAACTACACCTAAATCCAATCCAATACCTAAACCAAATCCAATCCAATAGCTTAATCCATCTTGGGCCCAAAATTCCACCAGTCCACCACCTTAGCCCACCCCATCCCACAAAACCGTTCTAAATAACCCCCCAGTCAAACCAGATTGACCAAACCACCCTCACCCCCTAAACCACCCCGTATGCCTACAAAAACCACCCTCATCCACCACCACCACTTGCTACCAAGCCATCATCACCCTCCCACACCCCTCTACACCTTATATCACCTCAGCAATTAATGCCACCCCCCCCCCCCCCAGTTGCAATTCCAGTCCAAAATCCTCTTCCTAACTTTTGGCGCCAAAATCAGTTTTAAAGGTGTGGATCAAATCAGAGTATTTCAACGGCCAAGATGAGATGGGATATGCTCAGAAAGCTTTTTGGAACCCTAATCTTGGGATATAAAAGGGACAAGAGTGCAATGGAATGAGCAGTTAGTTAATTAAGAGTAATTTAGGTCGTATTTAGTTTAATTTGAATTTCAGTTAATTTCTTAAGCTTTTAAGCATTGTAAAAGTCTATTCTCATGTAATCTCAAGTTTTTAATCAATTAAATTCTAGTTTCATTCAGTATTTCAGCTTATACCATTTTCAAGTTATTTTGAGATATTTGCATTCTGAGTTGAGAAGAAGAAGCAAGCTTCATGGACTGAGTTAGGATCATATAAGCTCCAATAAGCTTATCAAAGCTTTAGAGACCCTATAAACCAGATTCATTAGAAGAAAATCAAAAATCTAAAAATAGTCAACTCTAGTCAACTGTATTGGTTCTAACTTGTTTTCAGGTATTGAGAAGCAATTGGTGAGCAAGCTTGGGATTGGAACAGCCTATCTAAAGATAGGCATCATTAGGAAAACCTCTTGTTCATGCTAGAGGTGTTATGTAAGCTTTTGCTCATTTACTTTTTCATCTAAAAAGTTTAGTATCTGATTCCTTGTTTGCAATTTGTTAATCTGTGTTGTTTGTGCTTATTTGATTATTGTTAGTTAAATTATAGCCTAATCTAGATAGTTGATCATTAAAATTGATAGTTGTTGTAAGTTCTAAGTTTCACAGTCAAAATGATTTAAGTGATAAACCTGTGAATTTGTCATTGTGATCTGTTTCTAAGTGCTCAATTAAGTTCATATAGACATAATTAAAGGTTTGGGATCAGGTTTATACATCCTAGCACCTCATTGATTTGAAAAACTCAAAACAGTCAAGCATAAGGGTGTGTTTGGATCATTGGATTGTTGTGGTATTTAGGTACCATTTGGACTGAATCTTTGTTTCTTTAGTGTTCATTAGGTGTTATTAGACTTAAGAAGCATAAACACTTAGACTCATAACAGTCAAAAGTCAAAATCTCATTTAAATCCCCCTCACAGTTAACTGTGAGGGAATTGTGTTCTCAAAAGCTTTCAAATTAGCTCATAAATGGTAAACATAGCTTAAGATTGTTACAATATTGCTTAATACAAGTTTTTCAATCAGTAATCACCACCCAAAACTCACAAAAGTCAAAGTATCAAGTTCATACAAAAAGTCAAAAGTTCCATTCTCAGATTTTTGCTTAATTTCCAAGAATTAATTTTGAGTTGTGTAATGGGAGTTAAGGTTTGAAATTTGTTGTGGTAAGAGTCTACCAGCTAAACTTTGAACCCTAATTTTTGCTTAATTTGTGTGGGAACTTAAGTGGGTCCCACAGACCCTTAAAGTGAGTTGCAGGGCAAGAAGTGTGCCCTGCTCATTCAGACCCAGTCCATCACCACCACTTTGGTGGTGATTTGTGACCACCTCAGTAGGCCCCAGACATCCTCATTAGTTTTTTACAACCCCCCTCCTACCAAGGAGTGTGGATTGACCTTTTGTTTGACCTGGTACCCAGTGGACCCCACAATAAATTGCCACAAAGTTTGTCCCAAGTCTGTGTTATTTGTGAAACTCCATAAGTGCTTATTTGGTTTGAAACAGCTTAATTGTGCTTATTTCTTGTTATTCTTGGCTTATTCAAGTTTGTCAACCTTGTTTAACCATTGTGGACCCCACCCAAAGCCATTTGACCTAAATTGACCACACAGTCAACATAAGTCAACTGTGTAAGCCAAGGGGGTGCTTATAGCTTATTTATAAGCTATCTTGAAAAGTGTTTTCACAAAATTTTGTTATTTTAGGTTATAAAATAGTTCTGTAAAAGAAAAATCAAAAAAATCCAAAGTTAAAATAAGTGATAGTTTCTATTTAATTCAATTTAATTTTAATTTTCATTTTTAGATTTTAGTTAAGTCACTAGTGTTTTTATATTTTTATTAAATACCTTATATAGTAAAGTAATTTTGATAATTTTTTCAGATTTTTATTTTGTCATTTGGTGTTAATTAGATTTAATTTTAATTTTCTTTATTATTAATTAATATCAAGTATTAAATAACTTATTTAGTTTTTATAAGGTTAAATTTAGTTTTTATATT
Source organism: Artemisia argyi (assembly GCA_030686995.1). Taxonomy (NCBI): domain Eukaryota; kingdom Viridiplantae; phylum Streptophyta; class Magnoliopsida; order Asterales; family Asteraceae; genus Artemisia; species Artemisia argyi. The sequence continues at coordinate 46,969,772 of CM060686.1, forward strand.
TTTCCTAGCTCTAATATAGTCTAATAAGGTTTTAGAAAATATAATTTGGGATTCTACTATTCATTTTCTATTTTCCTTATTTTATTTTTTTAAAATAGACTTAAGTTAATTAAAAGGTAAATAATTAGTTGTTTAATCTTAAAACATAATTTTTAGAGTTTTTATAATTTTGTAGGATTCCAGTGATGGTTAAGTAATTTTATAAATTTTATCTTAATTTTCTAAGTTAATTTAGTATTAATATAAATTAAAAGTAGTTTAATTAGTTTAATTAAGTTAAATAGTTTTTAATTAATAACAAAACCACAAAAAGACAAAAATATTTATTTTTATTTTTTATACTTTCTTCAAGTTCTAATTTAGGTTTAGAAAATATTTTTGTTAATTTTTAGTTTAATTTAAATCATTTGTCATTTTTAGTTTATTTAAATTAGACTTTAATTTAGATTTTAAATAGTTTAATTAATTAAATAATATTTAAATAGTATTTTAATCATTTTCATAATTTCATTTTTCATTTTTAATTTTAAGTTTTAAAAAGTGTCAAAAGCACCCCCTGTAGTTTGATAAGTACCAAAAACCCACTTTTCTAGTCCGATACGTGATCTTAATTGTGAATTTGTGCATATATCTGGTATCTGATTTTTGTGAATATTATATCTGTGTACAAGTACCAAAATAAAAGTAGCAAAATCAATTCCATATCATCTGGGCTACTGTCCTCAGTCCCACTCACTCATAAACGATTTCAAAAGCACCATTTCAGTCTCGCTGGGACTTTAACGACCCGGGGAAACACTACACTATCCACGGAGTATTGGCTTGATTAGTTTGATTTTTACGGTTGACCATTCACAAGTGGTTGACTAATAAAAGTTGACTAGTTAAGGGCCAATCAGTGACCTCAAAGATGGGTGTAGTGCTGTTATCTTGAATTTTAGCAAGAGCTACAACAGCGTTTGCTACAACCATAGGCTGACTGAGGATTTTCCAACTGATCCATAGTGACTCCCAGCTTTTTCACTTTCTCTTCTTCTCAGCACGTCCACAAGAGCAATTTTTGCAAGCTTTTTGATGAGGCGAAAAATGATCCGTTTTTAGGGGGCCATTTAAGCCCGAATCCGAATTTATTTGATCAAATATTTCCCTAAATCGTTCCTTTTGTGATTTTAGGTACTTTGGGAGTGAAATCTGGAAAAGGAAGCAATTCGGACGTTTTTGGAGCATAAAAGTGAAGAAAACGCCAAAGTCTTAATATTCCATGCTGGGAACAGTGCATGACGGCGTTAAGAGGAGTTTCCTGACACCGTCAAGAGTAAAATTCCATGACGACCCATACTAGTACAAGGCTTAAGTATGAGTTACCTTAGGTCTATGTGATTCTAAACCCTATATGCTTAACTAAACTAGTTTGAAAGTGTCCAAGGCTTAAGTATGAGTTATCTTAGGAACATTAGGATACCTTAGGACCCTTAGGTACTAGTACAACCCCTTAGAGCTTAGGTACAAGTCCCTTAAGCACAAGACCATAACTAGGTAATAACTTCCCAAAATTAAGTCCAAACCTTCCCAAAATTTCACCATAGGCTACAACCACTTAGTATAAGCCCCTTAGGACTAAGGATTAGTTACTAGAAACTCATAGGAACCTAATTTAGGCACTAAACCCTAGGATAAACCCTAATCTCTCACTAAGCAAAATTAGGTCATTTAGGTCCCAAAACTAGGTCAAAACCATCATTAATCTTTAGTATAAGCTACCACCACCTAGGAAATGATCCCTAAACCATAATACTAGTCACTAATCATTCTTAGGACCTTAAACTAGGCATAAAACCCTAAGTGTAAACCCTAAGCTAGTACAAGCCCTAAACTAGTAAAACCTAAACATAAGCACCTCAAGCACCTTAACCGAGCACCCTAGCACCTTCCCCTAACTAAGCTAGCACCCTAGCACCTTAAAAGCTCCCACACAAGTAGGTGCATCACCTACTTGTCACCACCTTCTTCCTCTCAACTCACCACAACCACAACCGGCCTAACAGCCCATAGCTACACCATAGCTCGTCCTTGTAATGCTCTAGACTTTCCACAACCCCCTAGCTCAGCTTACTCATCTACCCCTCCTCAACACCTCCTTCTTCCTTTCTTGGTCGCTATTCTAAGCGTACCCTATAAATACCTTCGTCCCCTCTGTATTTCATTCATACATCTTTTCTTCTTACTCTCCACTCATATTCTTGTCCTAGTGGTTGTACACGAGCTATAGTAGGCCTAGGAGTCAAGCTAGCTAAGCATTGCCCTTGTCGAGTTGTGGTTTGAGCCGAGAAAACCCTAGAAACCCTTTTTAACCCTTTCCTAGTCACGTAAGCTTTCATACTTGCTTTCTTTAGCTTTAGTATAGTCCTAGTATAGTATTAGATTGCCTTAGATCCCATTAGGACCCTTGCCTAAGCCTTGAACCATTTCATTTACTAGTTTTCTTTCTAAAACCCTAGATGGAGTCGAATTGCCTTTAACATGCTATAAGCCCTTTACATAAGCTATAATCTAATTTAGGTAACTTAGATAAGCTAATATTAGTTAATCATAAGCTAGGAAACTCAGTTATTACATAAAAATATAGTTTACTTAAATTTAGGACTAGTTTTGCAAAACTTTACATGCATAGGGGTATATACCTTAAATTCCTGAAACTATAAATTCTAGGGACTGTTTTTGACATTTCCTAGAAGTTATTAGTGCCAGGACTCATTTTGCAAAGTTTTGAAACCTTAGGATAGAAATAAAAATAAATTATAAACTAAAAAGAACTAGTTATGCAAATATTATAAAGTTAAGGGTAAAAAGGGTAAATAATGAAAGTTAGTATAGTTTAAAGATTATTTTTGTCATTTTATCAAAATATAGAAGTTTAGGGACTAATTGTGTCAAGTATAGATAGTTATAAGCATAAATAATATAAGTATTATACGTTTAGGGTAGATTTTGTAAATATATAAACTATAAGGGTATAAAGTGAAAATATTATATAAATATAAAACTTAATTAAAGTTAGAAGCATAACACAATACTAGGGAGCTTCATGTGAGGAGTACCATATGGATATTTCATTTTGACGAGTTTGCTGGGTTTACGAATTAAAGTGCCCTCACTGGTACAAAAAGTTGTATTGGTCATGTCAAAAATGTGTGACGATATGCATATAGGCACACACGTTTTTTTTTTGTGTGTCACTAAAGATCCCGCCACCGTAGGTGGCATATGGTCACATTGTTGAGTTTGTGGCCTTTTACATCGGAAAAGAGTGATCAAAACCCCGAATATGTGTCACAAATTAGGCACAAGTTTTGTTGGATTAGTCATTATCAGTGACCGTAAGCACTTTATAGTCACGCGAATGTTTTTTGAGAGTAACTATTTTTCAACCTTTGGCCACATAAATATATAATATATGTAGCATTTGAGATGATATATTCAAGTAAATGTGTATTTTGTGTGACTATTTCCCGTCCTGTGGCCACATGAATATACAATAAATGTGACGTTTGTGATGATATAGTCACACAATGGGTGTTGTTTTTTTGCAGTTAGTCACATACAATTTAACACAAAGTGGCCAAAAGTGTTAATAAGTGTGACCATATGCTGTTTAAATTGAAGAAATGTGTATTTTGTGTGACTATTGATCATCCAATGGCCACATGAAGTTTACGTTTGCGTGACCTTTTGTAATATTTAGTCACTCAAAGCATGTTTGTTTTGGGTATTTAGTCACATACTATTAAGCAAACAGTTGCCAAAAGTGTTAATAAGTGTGACCATATGCTGTTTAAAGTGAAGAAATGTGTATTTTGTGTAACTATTGATCATCCAATGGCCACAGGAATTTTATGTTTGTGTGGCCTTTTTGTAATATTTAGTCACACAAAGCACGTTTTTTTTGGGTATTTAGTCAGATACAATTAAGTAAACAGTGGAAAAAATTGTTAATAAGTGTGACCATATGCTGTTTAAAGTGAAAAAATGTGTATTTTGTGTGACTATTGATCATCCAATGGCCACGTGAATTTTATGTTTGTGTGGCCTTTTGTAATATTTAGTCACACAAAGCATGTTTGTTTTGGGTATATAGTCACATACAATTTAGGAAACCGTGGCCAAAAGTATTAATAAGTGTGGCCATATAATGTTTAAAGTGAAGAGATGTGTATTTTGTGTGACTATTGATCATCCAATGGCCCACATGAATTTTATGTTTGTGTGGCCTTTTATAATATTTAGTTACACATTGAATTAAGCAACCAGTGACCAAAAGTGTTAATAAGTGTGACTATATGCATCTTTTAGTCACATTAAAAGATCAATATATATCAAAACAATTCAAATATATATAAAAAAAATTCAAATATAATAAAATTGGAATGTTTATAACTGAACAAAATATAAAATTGGACATCCTTTTATACACCAAGGAGTCCTAGTCGGCTTCCAATAGTTTCTTAAGTATCTATAATCTTTTCCATAAGCAACTAGCAACTTCGAGCGGTCTTAATCTCTGAGCAGTACCAACTTTCACTAGCAGTAGTAACTTTTGTACTAGCAGTAGTAAATACTTGGCACATTTTCTTTGAAGTTCATGAGCTGCACTAAATCCATCTAAGCAATATTAACACAAACATGATCAGCAGTAATTCAAACAACACCATGAAGACTTTTAATCCAAAACAATGAACATAATAATAAAATTTGTAGTTAAACTTACAAGTTTTTCTCCCATTGATTTAATCTCATCATCTGGATATAAAAGCCTTGAAAATGTAGGCTGCTGCATATCAACACATCAGGATGAGAACAGAACTAGAACATGTCAAAGCTCACAACATAACAGAACTAGATAAGCCACTGGTTCAACTATCTGCACAAACATGATAGTTACTACTAGTACCACGTTAATACTGCTAGAGCAGAGTTACTACTGCTAGTATATATATATAAAACAGAATGTATATAAATGAAGCAAATATATATACAATTGTATTTCAAATTCAATAAAAATCGAATGTATATAAATGAAGCAAATATATATAAAATTGTAATGTAGTATATAATCAAATTCTCAACTATCATAAGTTAAAACCTCTTGACTCTTCACCGCCTTAGCTTGCTTTTGCAAGGTTTCACTAGAGACCAAATATTTTCGCTTCGTTGGTACTAATTTTAGTCCAGTATTTTGTTCACTAATATTTGGTATGATAGTTGGTGGTGTAACCTGTAGAACTGGTTTATCGAGGCTTAAGCGTTTTCGTATGTCCGATAGTTTTAATAGGTTCCTATATGTATATATAAAACACGGTACATTAGTCATGTATGTAAAACTAAAAAAATCAAAGGTGGATGTTTTATTACTTACCACTGTTTCCGTTACTAGTACGTTTTCCAAAGTTTCAATGGCCATTGGAGTGGTCACCTGCAATATAAATTAAGAAATACAATGGTGTTAGCATTAGAAAATGAAATTGTTAACAACATAAAAAATGGCTTACATCTGAGTCTAATGGTAGTTTCTTTCTGCAAAAAAATATGGGAAATGTAAAAAACCAAGGCACTAATAACGTTGCATAATAGAAGATCTGCCAAGGATGAAACAAAAAAAATATACATGGGTTGGCTTTGGTGACTGAGATGGAGCATACCCACGCCTCGAAAATGAAGTGTGCTAGAAAATCCAGTTGAGGGAATTTTTAGCCAGGCATCCCATGTATCATCCTCACCCGTGAAAATAGCATGTAGCCCCTGCAAGAAACAAGTAACGTGATTAATTCTAACATAAAATACAACAACATTAGATGTCCCAAAATATAAGTTTAGCCTCAAAAACAAACATACGGGTTGCATATCAACTCGGGCAACAAATAATATACAATTGGTTGAAATGTTTTGCAGTGCCAAACCTGGAACGAATAAATGTCAAACACATTACCAAGCAAGTAAATCACTAACATTTGGTACAAATGAAACAGTTTCACAAAAAGTAACAATATTTGAGTTAATTTCCTATATAACAGATGTTATGTTAGTCTTTTGATAGATAACTTACGCAACTGCGATAAGCAAACTCCAACTGTTCAGCAACATCCTCCCAGAGTGGAAACCAAGTAAGAATCCATTTACGAGCAAAACAGTGGCCTCTTAGAACACGTCGATTGTCTCCATTCCAATAAACAAGAAAACTATGTCGTCTTAATAAGTCTACCTGCAACGATTATCACCACACGAATTTATAATCAAAAACATGTTTTAGGCTAATTTTAATCAATGAAAATCAATATAAATTGTTTTATATTCGATTACACATTCAAGAAAATATAAATTAAATATGTGTTTGAGCATACCCTTGAACAGTGTAGGATAGGTGAGATGAGGGTAATGGTGGCTTGACTGTGATGGTGGTGGATGTGGTGGTTATCTCGAACCAAACAACTGAAGCAAATAAACTCTCCCAGTGTGGCAGTGGTGTGTGAGTCGGTTCTAGAGAGAATGAGAAGAGATGAATAATAGAGAGAAGATATATTTGCTGACTAATTTTAATTAGTGTTTAGATTTTGGGTGAAAAGGGGGTGGGAGTGAGCGGGAGATTGAAATTTTGGGAAAAATTAAGGGGAGGGATATTGACCGCTATATTAAAATTTTGGAGATTTTGGAGATTGAAAGCCTATCAAATGAGCTCGAAATGTTTAATGAGTTGAGCTCAACCTTATATAAGTTGGACTCGAGTTATTGTTGAGTTCTCGAGCTTGTAAGTGATATAAAATATGTGTGTATGTGTGTGTGTCTTTCGTTCTTTCTTTTTTTTTTAATATGTAAGTGTACTAAGTAAAAAATACTTATTGATGAATGTATCAAGCATTTCGAGCTGAAGTCGAATCGAATTCAATTCTTAGGTTATATTTCAATTTTAATCTGTGTAAGAAAACACATATTTATAGATAAATCGAGCTTTTCGAGTCAAGCTCAAGCCGAGTTCAAACTTTCTCGATCCCGGATAACATGATCAGGAGGTCCCTGGATACGTTGTGGCGGTGGTGCGTGTCGGGTTCGAGAGAGAAGGAGAAGATATGAATAGAGAGAAGATAGATCTGACTAGTGTCTGGGTTTTGATTTTGGGGAAAAAAGGGCCAATATCTTGAGCGGGAGATTGAAATTTTGGCGAAAATTAAGGGTGGGATCCTGAGCGCGATATTAAAATTTTGGAGATTGAAAACCTATCAAATGAAGCCACCAAAATGTTTAATGAGTTGAGCTCAACCTTATATAAGTTCGACTCGAGTTATTGTTGAGTTCTCGAGCTTGTAAGTAATATAAAATATGTTTTCATTCCTAAAAATCCTTCAAAAGATTCATTATGACTCGATACACGCATTTGACTCAAATAAGTACTAATGAGTTAAGGTAGGCATGAAAGTTCATGTATCTGATTTTACAAGGAAACTGCTTGTTAAAGAGACTGTCCTTTACAATTCTTGTCCTAGGGTCAACATACTTAAGAGGATCAACTTTCTCTTCTCTCCTAACCTCATCAATAACATCACCATCACTTAAGTCCTCGTCGGAATCCGAGTAATAAAAAGGGCCATTCTCATGCATCGAGGAACCAAACGATCAATGTTATGGTTATCCATCGAGAGTGCTAACAATCAGAAACAAGAAGAAAGATAGCTAGACTAAAGAAAACCTATAAAAAGAAAATAAAAAATCTCATTAGATATGAATCTAATGGGTACACCTAAACTAAAATAAAATTCAACCTAAACAATAACATTTCATAACCATAATTTAGGACAACATTTCGATGAAACATTCATATAATTTTGTGTCTATGATATATAATAATTTGTTAATTTGTATAATATATTATAAAAACTATTAAGAAAATGACAATATAGCTAGTAGGATCTTACGATCCTGATCCGATCATACGATCACGATCTTGCAAAGACGAAAATGATCCTGGGTAGGATCCGATCCCGATCTTGAAAACCTTGCATCTTACCATATGTACTCTTTGGGCGATTTTTTAAATACAAAATACACCAAGATACAAATGTACATACCTTTAATACTTTTAGTTTTTAAACTTTTAATACTTTTAGTTTTTATACTTTTAACCATTTTTAAACTTATCTATACATCTTATAATGCATCTTTGACTCTCTCTCTCTCTTCCAATTTTTTAAGATTTCCTTTTATACAGTTTAAGTAAATACAACAAATTAAGCTATATGTACAATCAATTTAAGCATTAGCAGCTACACACATTGACTGGTCAACACATATAATTAATATATATAACATTTAAAACACCTTTTCAATTAAAAGTATCATTTATAAAGTGCAATGAACACACAAATTAAGCTACTAAACACTCTCTTCATAAAATTTGTAAGACATTTTATGCATAATTTTTTTATAAGTGGACTTGGTCACTCAGATAATATATCATTTTCTCATAACTTCAACAGTTTATCATGCATCTAAACATATTTTCGCTATCTGTAAAGTAATTTTCATCATAAATAAATACTAATAGAGCAACATTGTTCGCCAAAACTTTAATTATAGGGTATCTGCCGCCGCAACGCGCGTGTGCCCTGCTAGTAATATATAATATATGCAAAGCTTATCAAACACACTTCACTTATAATATATATAATATATACAAAGCTTATCAAATACACTTTACACACTCTAACATATACTTAATACTCTTTCTACCTCACACTCACACAGCTGCATGTCTTGTTCTTTCTTTCTCTCTCTCACTACTCCACCCTAACATACTTAGATCGGAAGCATATGGTAACATACATAGATGGCTTCTATATTGACCCTAAGTTTGACAGATGATTTGGTTTATCTGATTATTTACTTTTTTTTTGGTTTATCTGATTAGTTCATTGTTTGTGTTTATTTAATTAGAGTTATTTAGTGTTAGGGTTTATGTATCTGTATATTGTGTTTTTTATTGTTAGGGTTTATGGTTGGTTTTTAGTTTTAGTGCGAATATTTAGGCTAAAACATCCAAGTATCAAAAATGGAAGAAGTATCAATGATGGATGAAAAGACACCACTTTCAAGTATGAACATAAACTTGTTCTGGTGTTGTTCATCCATTATTTATTCATCTTTGCTCTTTGTCAAAATACAGAAAAAATTATCAAGTATAAGTTGTAAGTAATAATTCAGGTTCGACGCTTGAGAAAGAATTTTCAAGTTTTATGCCTTGGAAACCATAATATGTATATGTATATCGTGTTTTTTATTGTCAGGGTTTATGGCTGTTTTTGGGAGTTGGCAATCCCTTAGGGCTATTTTATCTTAGGCTTAGGTTGACTATCTGTTATAAGACTTATGTTGCATTCGTATTGAGAGAATAAGGAAAAAAAGTGGCGGATGTGTATGCGAATAATTAGGCTAAAACATCCAAGTATCAAAGATGGAAGAAGTATCAGTGATGGATGAAAAGACACCACTTTCAAGTATGAACATAAACTTTTTCTGGTGTTTCATCTTTTACTGATTCATCTTTGCTCTTTGCCAAAATACAGAAACAATTATCTAGTATATGTTCATGTAGCCTCTCGAGATTTTCCCAACGGTTAGTAAATACCTACAAGATGTTACGTTATTTAAATACCCACTTTTACGTATGACAAAATTTTTTTTTTTTGATATATAATTCACAACGGTAAATTGGGAATTATCTTTTGCTTAGAAACGTTGCTTGCACACATACCTAGATACTCTAAATTATCGCGTATGTATATATATTAAAAACATTTTATAATATACGTTTTGTTAATCTATAACGTACAATATTTATATATTCCGGAACCTACGAAAATTCCCGAGATTGCTCACTATCGTTACTTGAACATATCCCGACTCCCTAAAATTTCTATGTGGACCCCACGTCTTAAATGGGCCCCACTTTCTAGCATAAATACCAAACGGACCCCTTTTTCATTTTGTTTTCTTTCTTCTGCTGGGCCAAAAACAAACGCAAGCCCAAAGGGCTTAAAAACCCAAAACCCACCCTTATAAATTTTTTTTTCTTTTCTTTGTTTGTTTTGCGAGCGAGCCAAGGAACACCCCTACTATCCTATAAATTCGACACATAACACACACATATTTTTACATAGCTTAAATTACGAGCTAACAAGGAATTAAGAATGGCCAAATTTACAATATGAGTCGCTCGTTTACTACCTAAATTTTGCCCAAAGTAAAACTCGAAAGCCATGTTACAAGATAACTCAAAACGTGTCAATACATCCCTTAGCACCACCCATTGCTCTCTAATCCCATCTAAATGAACAATGTGAATGTAAGCATGCGTCAGGAGTGAGTAGGAACAATCACACGAGATCTTGGCTATGTAAATACTCGATTGGTTTAGATTTATGGCGTCACTATTCGCCTAACGTGCCACCTCCATCCTTGTGAACTTATCTTGTCCATACACATTCAAAATGCAGCCTATATAAGCTTTACATGCAAACCACATCACTTCATACACTCATACGTACCATACCACTAAAATTAATAACGAAAAGGAGCTATGGAGGGACGAAAGGATTGCTAGGAGAGCCACGCTTAGAAGAGAACCTAGGAAGCAAGCTTGGAGTCTACTTGAACCTTGGTGTGCCGTGAACCACGCTACAATCCCCCTTGAACCAAACTCGATCCATACGTCTTGTTTTACTCCATCATTTAGGGTGAGGTGAGAACTCACGAACTCCTTAGCTATTTTATCTCATTACTATTAAGTTTTGCACGTTTACTTTACTAAATTAATTCGTTATATACAAACGTGACATGACCATATTATTCGAACTTCTAATTGTCCAACATAATGACAAACGAGTGATATAAACTTTTGAACCTAAAACTAACATTTAAACTAATATATTCGACACGTTTAGGAGGTCACTTGACCCATTCGTATCATTTCAAAACACTTAGAATATTTTAGATATGAAACTGTTTTGTGGAATAAAGTTGGAACGTTTACTTTGGTCGCGTCATTTAAAAATTCGACACATGACATGTTCATTTTATTGCTCGACCCCATTGTCACCTTGGTAAACAATTAGAGAACGCTTTTCATTTGACCTAACTAGCTCGTATAACCACTTTACTCGACCCTTTTGTCTCGACCAAAAACCAGATTTTTAGAAAACTTATATAAGCTGCGTGGGCTTATGTTAAGCCCACTAAGCTTATGTGATACACTGGGCCTGGGAGCCCAACACCAGTGTTTTTAGTATCCTAAAATGAGTCCAAGGTCAGGCCCAAACCTTTCGTAAGCCCATTGGATCACAAAACGTTAACGGACCCTTAAATTTGCACGTTAAGCCCATTTAGGTGAAAAATAAGCTTTATAAACAAAATAAGCTATTAATAAGCTTATAAGCTGCAAAAATAAGATTTTCTAAATGTTTTGAGCTTAAGGAAATAATAAAAATGGTTAAGTTTTGAAGTTGGTAAAATATGGACCATTTTTGCAAATGTACGAGAAATAGGGACTAAATTTGCCAAATTGGTAAACTTTAGTGAAAGGTATAAAAACTGTTTCGTAAGGGGTATAAACTGTAAATATTGAAACTAAAGAATAATAAATGTATATATTTGATATTTGGACTAAAAATGTAAATATATATAACTTTTGGACTAACGGCGTAAATATTTTTCCGTTAAGGGTAAAAAGTGTAAGATTGATAAAACCTTAAGGATCGAATTGAAATATTTAATTTTGATAAATAAATCTATATTTATTATATAAATTTAATTATATATTAAAAACGATAAATAATAAAACGTAACTTATTATATAATACGAATAAAACTTATATAACGATAATCAAATTTAAACGATATAAATACGTTAATTATTCTTGTAAAACGATACGTTTATTTCTGTTATAAAAACTAACTTTATATCAATCATCGATATTTTTACTTACGAGATATAATTATATATAACGTTGTTTTTAAAACTTTAGGCACTTAAACAAACACGAGATTTACTCGTAACTAAATAACAAGTAATCGCGATAGAACCAGATTTAGACTATCAAACTGAAACTTGCATTATCTTTTAGGTTGTGTTGTGTGAAGCCGTTTCCTTGCTTTGTTGAGACTACGATACCACTGTACTACTAAGGTGATTCCATAGCCCACTCTTTAACTATTTTTCCCGTGGGGAGATACATGCTTAAAACTCGATCACAAGTCTTTTATACCGGGTATTGAAATACCGTCAGGCCAATGTTATTTGCTTAAGTTACTATTGTCAGAAGTCCCTCTATCATGAACCTTAATCACCTGAAGGGTGAACGTAAATAAATGTGGATAGTACTATTAGTGATTAACAATCCTCGTTTGGTTGTTAGAGAAAACACCAGGCGCACTTTATTGTTCTTATAAATAGGTTATTGACAAATACCTATCTTTGGGGGCCTATTACTTACCATCATGATTCATATTTATGATTGGCTGTTAATCGTTGAGTATCATGAGCTTAAGGCAATAACAGGAACATTGAATTTCTTAACATATTGATTGTATGTGATTACAATACATTCTTAACTTGTGATTTAAACTCTTAAACTCAAACCTATGATTATCACTCAACTTTATGTTGACTTTAGCATGTTTATCTCAGGTAACTAAACAAGAAGGATCTGGATGGCACGGAATGGGCAAAAGCATGACAAGAACCATAATAAACTACTTATTTTCCTTTAGAATAAAACACGTTCTTAACTAAATAATGTTTTGTATTCCAGATATTTGGTATATTGAAATAAATTAAACTTTAATACTTCACTTTGTGTTGTCTACTATGATTGTGACAAAGATCCTCGAAGTAATACCCCGAAAGTCTCCCGCTGACATGTTAAGTCTTCCGCTGTTATTAAACGACTTTTGGGGGTGTTACAGATTGGTATTCAGAGCCACGGTTATAGAGAACCAGATGTTTTTAAACATTGGACTATAACTACACTTTAACTGGACCATTTTTACAAAATACCACTTCATGCTCTCCGTGTCTACAATCCAACATCTGGTAGAAAAGTTACTTCTCATTATTTCTTACTTATATAACTTGATATATGCTAACATGTATTGATTATGCTAATAACTATGTTTACTAATCGGGATTATTACAGTACCATGTCTTCCAAACCCAACTTCATTGTTTTGTTATCGGATTCGGAAACTGAGAGCTCTACACCTATTGTACCAACTCTTGCTCCAATGACTGTGTCACCTACAACAGACAAGAATAAGGAAAGTCAGCAATCCTTTACTTCACCTCAAGCATCATCTAGTCCAATCAGACGCAGTAAGCAAACTTCTCCATTCCAGCCTTATGAACCAGCCACAGCTGGAAAAGCTCTTTCATATGCTGAAGAAAAAGACATCTGGGATGATACTAAATGGAAAAAGGAAGTTGCTCCAACTACAGAACCAATGATACTACCTAGCATATTTTATCAGCAGACTACTACTGTACCAGTGACAATCAACAGTCCACCACCTGTGAAAACTTCCAGTGCTCCTCTACCTTATCAACCAACGAATTACCAGATTCGTCCTACCTCCTCAGATCCTTACTACTATGCAAGAACCAACCATAAGGCTCGTAAGCGGGTCAATGATCGCAAATGGTCATTTCTACTACCAATCCTTAAGTATTGGAGATCTCAAGAAGGTACCCCCACCAACAGAGAACTTGGTGAAAGATCATCATTTGCTGCATCTAAGATCCTTCCAGTCACTGGAGAACCCATTCACCATACCATACCACTCTTGGCAGCTAGGTTAGTAAGACATGAAGACAGGTTAGACGCCATAGCCACCTTGGTGAACAACATCCCTAATGAACTAATAGAAGTCATGTCAGCTGAGATCGAACAACTTGTGATGGGACACTTAGAGATGGGAACCATGATTGAACAACTAAGTACCCAGTTCGGTGAAGCTATGGAATTCATCGGATTACTTTGCTCTGCTAACACCATAAACAAAGACATCATGTGTGACATCGATCAAGCCCTCGACACCACAAGAGCCCAAGTCATGTCTCTGCGACGTGCACAACAAGAAACACAAGCTAGGGAGAGAGACCGAGACCAAATCATAGAAACCATGGCCGCCAAAATTCAGGAACTAGAACGTCGTCTTGATGATAACCAAGGAAAACCCTAGAATGCCAAAGGATAGGTCATGCCACAAAAGATTGTAGGACCCCTGCTACCGGCAGCAACCTACAACCAATAGCACCAACATGTTACTCATGCGGAGAAACCGGACACTTCAAGAACCGCTGTCCAAAAGGAAATGGTCAGAACACTGCACGAGCAAGAGCATACGTGATGGGAAATGAAAATGAACCACAAAACCCCGACGTTGTCACGGGTACGTTCTTATTAAATCATCATAATGCTAAAGTATTATTTGATTCTGGAGCAGATAAGAGCTTCGTGTCAGATACGTTTGCCCCTTTCATTAACTCTAACCCTTCTAAGCTAAACACCACATACGAGATAGAAATGGCCAATGGGAACTTAATTAGCACCAACTCTGTTTTAAAAGATTGTACCATAACCCTCGTAGGAAAATCCTTTCCTATTGACCTGATGCCTGTCCAACTCGGTAGTTTTGATGCTATCATCGGAATGGATTGGTTATCCAAACATCATGCTAAGATTCATTGTGACGAGAAAGCCATACACATTCCTTTTAAGAATGAAACCCTCGTTATCCATGGCGACATGAATAAAAACCGATACGGAATCATCTCATGCCTCAGAATGATAAAATACATGAACGAAGGGTGTCATGTATTCATGGTTCAGGTGACGGAAAATAAGTTAACCAAGAAACAACTTAAAGATGTACCTATCGTTAAGGAATTCCCCGAAATATTTCCTGAAGATCTACCCGGTCTTCCACCGACTCGCCAAGTAGAGTTCCAAATTGAACTAGTGCCTGGAGCGGCACCAGTAGCAAAAGCACCTTACAGGTTGGCACCTTCCGAAATGGAAGAACTATCGGAACAACTAAAGGAATTATCCGATAAAGGTTTCATTAGACCAAGTTCATCACCTTGGGGAGCCCCAGTTCTATTTGTTAAAAAGAAAGACGGATCATTCCGAATGTGCATAGATTACCGAGAGTTAAACAAACTCACTATAAAGAACCGATATCCTTTACCTAGAATAGACGATTTATTTGATCAATTACAAGGATCGAGTGTATACTCGAAGATTGATCTCAGGTCAGGATACCATCAATTGAGAGTTCGGGAAGAGGATATTCCCAAGACAGCCTTCAGAACCCGTTATGGACACTATGAATTTCAGGTAATGCCATTTGGTCTAACGAACGCACCCGCTGTGTTTATGGACCTAATGAACCGAGTATGCAAGCCATATTTGGACAAATTCGTGATAGTGTTCATTGACGACATTCTAATCTACTCTCGTAACAAAGAGGAACATGCCAATCATTTGAGAACAATCCTAGAGTTACTTAGGAAGGAAAAGTTGTACGCAAAATTCTCAAAATGTGACTTTTGGATTCCCACGGTGCAATTTTTGGGACACGTAATCAATAGTCAAGGAATACACGTGGATCCTGCAAAAATAGAGGCAGTTAAAGAATGGTCATCACCTACAACTCCCACAGAAGTACGTCAATTTTTAGGTCTTGCAGGTTACTACCGGAGATTTATTGAAGGTTTCTCTAAAATCTCAAAACCATTGACCAAGTTGACCCAAAAGAACGAAAAGTACGTTTGGGGACAAGAAGCAGAATCAGCCTTCCAACTGTTAAAACAAAAGCTTTGTGAAGCTCCAATACTAGCATTGCCAGAAGGAAGCAAGGATTTCGTGCTATATTGTGACGCTTCGTACCATGGTTTAGGTGCAGTTTTGATACAACGAGATAAGGTAATAGCTTATGCCTCACGTCAACTGAAGAAACATGAGGAAAATTACACAACCCATGATCTAGAACTAGGAGCAATAGTATTCGCTCTTAAATTATGGAGACACTATCTATACGGCACTAAGTGTATCGTGTTTACAGATCACAAAAGTCTCCAACATATCCTAGATCAAAAGGATTTAAACATGAGACAACGCCGTTGGTTAGAATTGCTTAGTGATTATGATTGTGAAATCCGTTATCACCCAGGAAAGGCTAATGTAGTAGCAGATGCATTAAGCCGAAAAGAAAGACCAAAACCTCTCAGGGTCAGATCGTTAGGCATGACTATTTGTTCACCCCTCCCAACACAAATCATTATCGCCCAGAGCGAAGCTCTCAAGAAAGAAAATCGACCAATTGAGAAGATTTTTGGTATGCCGGAAAACGAAAATGGATTTGTGAAAAGATCAAACGGAATGCTTTGTTTCAAGGAAAGAAGCTGGATTCCTCTTTTCGGAGGTATTCGTGACCTTATCATGCATGAGTCTCACAAGTCAAAATACTCCATTCACCCAGGTTCCGACAAGATGTACCAAGATCTTAAGAAACTATATTGGTGGCCGAACATGAAAGCCGACATCGCTGAGTACGTCAGTAAATGTCTAACATGTTCAAGAGTAAAAGCAGAATACCAGAAACCCTCCGGATTACTCACCCAACCCGAACTCCCCATGTGGAAATGGGAACGTATTACAATGGACTTCATCACCAAACTTCCCAAAACCTCTACTGGCTACGATACAATATGGGTTATCGTTGATCGTCTCACCAAGTCAGCTCATTTCCTACCAATCAAAGAAACTGATGAAATGAACACGCTTGCTCAGGTATATCTGAAGGAAATTGTATCACGACATGGAGTGCCGATTTCCATTATATCAGATCGTGACAGTCGTTTCACGTCTCATTTTTGGAAATCATTGCAAAAAGCTTTAGGAACAAAGCTGGATATGAGCACAGCCTATCACCCACAAACCGATGGTCAAAGTGAGAGAACTATACAAACCTTAGAAGATATGCTACGCGCTTGTGTTATAGACTTCGGAAAAGGTTGGGACAAATACTTACCGTTGGCAGAATTCTCATATAACAACAGTTATCATACCAGTATCAAGGCAGCACCATTCGAAGCACTTTACGGTAGAAAGTGTAGATCACCTGTTTGCTGGGCAGAAGTCGGAGAAATACAACTCACAGGACCGGATCTAGTTCATGAGACAACCGAGAAAATCATAAAAATCAAACAACGTTTACAAACCGCTAGAGACCGACAGAAAAGTTACGCCGACCTAAAAAGAAAACCCATGGAATTTCATATTGGAGATAAAGTTATGTTAAAAGTATCACCATGGAGAGGAATGATACGATTCGGAAAGAGGGGAAAGTTAAACCCAAGATACATCGGTCCATTCAAAATCCTATAAAGAATTGGACCCATGGCATATAAACTTGAACTACCCGAGGAACTTAGTAGAATTCACAACACTTTTCATGTGTCAAATCTCAAGAAGTGTTTATCCGATGAATCTTTGGTCATTCCATTGAAAGAATTACAACTTGATGACAAACTCGTTTTTACCGAGGAACCAGTAGAAATCATGGATAGAGAAGTCAAACAACTGAAACAAAACCGTATCCCTATCATAAAAGTTCGATGGGACTCTAAACGAGGACCAGAGTATACTTGGGAACGCGAGGACCAGTTTCGCACCAAGTACCCACACCTCTTCTCTTAGACACCCTTGGCAACCCTCCTAAACTCGAATTCCGGGACGGAATTCACTGTAAGATGTATGTACTGTAGCCTCTCGAGATTTTCCCAACGGTTAGTAAATACCTACAAGATGTTACGTTATTTAAATACCCACTTTTACGTATGACAAAAATTTTTTTTTTTGATATATAATTCACAACGGTAAATTGGGAATTATCTTTTGCTTAGAAACGTTGCTTGCACACAAACCTAGATAGTCTAAATTATCGCGTATGTATATATATTAAAAACATTTTATAATATACGTTTCGTTAATCTATAACGTACAATATTTATATATTCCGGAACCTACGAAAATTCCCGAGATTGCTCACTATCGTTACTTGAACATATCCCGACTCCCTAAAATTTCTATGTGGACCCCACGTCTTAAATGGGCCCCACTTTCTAGCATAAATACCAAACGGACCCCTTTTTCATTTTGTTTTCTTTCTTCTGCTGGGCCAAAAACAAACGCAAGCCCAAAGGGCTTAAAAACCCAAAACCCACCCTTATAAATTTTTTTTTCTTTTCTTTGTTTGTTTTGCGAGCGAGCCAAGGAACACCCCTACTATCCTATAAATTCAACACATAACACACACATATTTTTACATAGCTTAAATTACGAGCTAACAAGGAATTAAGAATGGCCAAATTTACAATATGAGTCGCTCGTTTACTACCTAAATTTTGCCCAAAGTAAAACTCGAAAGCCATGTTACAAGATAACTCAAAACGTGTCAATACATCCCTTAGCACCACCCATTGCTCTCCAATCCCATCTAAATGAACAATGTGAATGTAAGCATGCGTCAGGAGTGAGCAGGAACAATCACACGAGATCTTGGCTATGTAAATACTCGATTGGTTTAGATTTGTGGCGTCACTATTCGCCTAACGTGCCACCTCCATCCTTGTGAACTTATCTTGTCCATACACATTCAAAATGCAGCCTATATAAGCTTTACATGCAAACCACATCACTTCATACACTCATACGTACCATACTACTAAAATTAATAACGAAAAGGAGCTATGGAGGGACGAAAGGATTGCTAGGAGAGCCACGCTTAGAAGAGAACCTAGGAAGCAAGCTTGGAGTCTACTTGAACCTTGGTGTGCCGTGAACCACGCTACAATCCCCCTTGAACCAAACTCGATCCATACGTCTTGTTTTACTCCATCATTTAGGGTGAGGTGAGAACTCACGAACTCCTTAGCTATTTTATCTCATTACTATTAAGTTTTGCACGTTTACTTTACTAAATTAATTCGTTATATACAAACGTGACATGACCATATTATTCGAACTTCTAATTGTCCAACATAATGACAAACGAGTGATATAAACTTTTGAACCTAAAACTAACATTTAAACTAATATATTCGACACGTTTAGGAGGTCACTTGACCCATTCGTATCATTTCAAAACACTTAGAATATTTTAGATATGAAACTGTTTTGTGGAATAAAGTTGGAACGTTTACTTTGGTCGCGTCATTTAAAAATTCGACACATGACATGTTCATTTTATTGCTCGACCCCATTGTCACCTTGGTAAACAATTAGAGAACGCTTTTCATTTGACCTAACTAGCTCGTATAACCACTTTACTCGACCCTTTTGTCTCGACCAAAAACCAGATTTTTAGAAAACTTATATAAGCTGCGTGGGCTTATGTTAAGCCCACTAAGCTTATGTGATACACTGGGCCTGGGAGCCCAACACCAGTGTTTTTAGTATCCTAAAATGAGTCCAAGGTCAGGCCCAAACCTTTCGTAAGCCCATTGGATCACAAAACGTTAACGGACCCTTAAATTTGCACGTTAAGCCCATTTAGGTGAAAAATAAGCTTTATAAACAAAATAAGCTATTAATAAGCTTATAAGCTGCAAAAATAAGATTTTCTAAATGTTTTGAGCTTAAGGAAATAATAAAAATGGTTAAGTTTTGAAGTTGGTAAAATATGGACCATTTTTGCAAATGTACGAGAAATAGGGACTAAATTTGCCAAATTGGTAAACTTTAGTGAAAGGTATAAAAACTGTTTCGTAAGGGGTATAAACTGTAAATATTGAAACTAAAGAATAATAAATGTATATATTTGATATTTGGACTAAAAATGTAAATATATATAACTTTTGGACTAACGGCGTAAATATTTTTCCGTTAAGGGTAAAAAGTGTAAGATTGATAAAACCTTAAGGATCGAATTGAAATATTTAATTTTGATAAATAAATCTATATTTATTATATATTAAAAACGATAAATAATAAAACGTAACTTATTATATAATACGAATAAAACTTATATAACGATAATCAAATTTAAACGATATAAATACGTTAATTATTCTTGTAAAACGATACGTTTATTTCTGTTATAAAAACTAACTTTATATCAATCATCGATATTTTTACTTACGAGATATAATTATATATAACGTTGTTTTTAAAACTTTAGGCACTTAAACAAACACGAGATTTACTCGTAACTAAATAACAAGTAATCGCGATAGAACCAGATTTAGACTATCAAACTGAAACTTGCATTATCTTTTAGGTTGTGTTGTGTGAAGCCGTTTCCTTGCTTTGTTGAGACTACGATACCACTGTACTACTAAGGTGATTCCATAGCCCACTCTTTAACTATTTTTCCCGTGGGGAGATACATGCTTAAAACTCGATCACAAGTCTTTTATACCGGGTATTGAAATACCGTCAGGCCAATGTTATTTGCTTAAGTTACTATTGTCAGAAGTCCCTCTATCATGAACCTTAATCACCTGAAGGGTGAACGTAAATAAATGTGGATAGTACTATTAGTGATTAACAATCCTCGTTTGGTTGTTAGAGAAAACACCAGGCGCACTTTATTGTTCTTATAAATAGGTTATTGACAAATACCTATCTTTGGGGGCCTATTACTTACCATCATGATTCATATTTATGATTGGCTGTTAATCGTTGAGTATCATGAGCTTAAGGCAATAACAGGAACATTGAATTTCTTAACATATTGATTGTATGTGATTACAATACATTCTTAACTTGTGATTTAAACTCTTAAACTCAAACCTATGATTATCACTCAACTTTATGTTGACTTTAGCATGTTTATCTCAGGTAACTAAACAAGAAGGATCTGGATGGCACGGAATGGGCAAAAGCATGACAAGAACCATAATAAACTACTTATTTTCCTTTAGAATAAAACACGTTCTTAACTAAATAATGTTTTGTATTCCAGATATTTGGTATATTGAAATAAATTAAACTTTAATACTTCACTTTGTGTTGTCTACTATGATTGTGACAAAGATCCTCGAAGTAATACCCCGAAAGTCTCCCGCTGACATGTTAAGTCTTCCGCTGTTATTAAACGACTTTTGGGGGTGTTACAGTTCAGCTTGTCATTCATGCACGATTAGCTCTCTAATGTCATAGAATCTACGTAATTAATATGTATGGTCGTCACATATAAGGGAGCAATATAAATGATAGTAAGAATCTGTTTTCTAATAACTTAAAGTTCAATTATCAGGCAAGATCTATCTAACATTGTAGATTGGTTCCCTTGCTTAATTAGGAAAACGTCTACTACCGTTTGTGTGGTTGATCTTGATCACCAGTTTTGGCTCTTTCAACAAGATACATTCTTGAAAGTGCCAAAGCGTTATCAAGATCAAGCACACTACCGTTATTAGACGGTGTCCAAAAAACAAAGAAATAGTACCTTTCTACAACGTTAGATGGATCTGGCCTGATAATTGAGACGTCTTCAATGCGATAATGATAAAGTGAGTATTGTTCATGACACGCCACACTAGTTCATTATCGCATTCAAGATGAGTGATGTTACTTAGACTCCATTCTTTACTCAACATTTGTAGATTGTTTGTATTACTTTGAGTCTGGAATTTCAAATACCTTTCCATTCTAAGTTCCCATATTGTTTGCTTTGTTTTTTTAACAATCTAGTAATGCGGCTGGTGCAGTCTTTTGCTCAAAGGGAGTTGAAATGACAAAGCGAGCAGTAGCGGGAACTTAGAAGGGTTACATATGTTGGTTTATTGCATTCCATTCTTTTTTATGATCTAAAACCAACCATCCACCAAATAATGTGGCCATTGGAGTTCCAAGAACAAAGTACCTTTCAAACACACCCTGAATTGCAACATTATCTTTTCTTTCATTTACACTATATTTTTAAAAATTTTAATATGTTTTTTTATTTTTTTGCAGCAAATCCATGGTCAGACTACTTTCCAAAGGGATATTTGGATCAGGTAAATCATGAAATTTTGTAGATTTCTCCAAGTCAATCATGTTCCATTGTGGCTAGTCTTTGTTGGTGACTAATATGTATATAGTTCTGTCAAGAGTTATAAGCATTGATCCCTGGAAAACGCTCATCCTAGTGGATCATGATTGGCCTGAAGATGTTGAAAAGGTTCAAGCCACCTATGCGAAACATCAATCCTTTCCTGCATTAATCATAGGTGTTTTGGTTTTCCCATATCCCCTTTTTATACTCGTTTCCATGTGTATCTCAAATCACAAATCCTAGATTATCAAATCTCTAAACAAAAACCTGCAGGAGGTATTCATAAACAATGTCTGCAAACAACAAGGGATCAGCACAATGGGCTGAAGGAGAAGGTTCAAGCAGGTCTACTTCAAAAAAGAAAGCGGTAAAAGGAGTAAAAAAATTTAAGATTGATGGAAATGCGTGGTACAATTGGTGGGCTGCTGAAAGAAAGAAAGCAGGAAAAACATAATCTATCAAACAACATGCTGAGGATGAAAAGGAGTACAAAGCAACAAAAAAACCATCTCTCAAACAACATCCCAAGGCATACAAGACATTGGATGATGATGATTTGTCTGATGTGGAGTTTGATGGGTTGGATTATGAATGTGTAACTTTTATTTTCAGTATTTTATAATTTTTCATTTCAAGTTTTAATGGAAAATGTTTAATCTTAATTCCAGTACTTTTGTCATTGCTCAATTTTCTCATTACTTGTTGATATTAATATAATGATTCACCCTTTGCACTATAAAAAGATTCTGCTGCTAAGAAAACATTACTGCAGCTGTTTTTGTACATTATTTTGTAATTTTTCATTTGAAGTTTTAATGGAAAATGTTTAATCATAATTCCCGTACGTTTGTCATTGCTCAATTTTCTCATTACTTGTTGATATTAATATAATGATTCACCCTTTGCACTAAAAAAAAAATCTGCTGCTAAGAAAACATTACTGCAGCTAGGTTTGTACTACTAGAACTGAGAGTGTAGGGGTGGATTGGTAACATTTACACTTAACGGTTTAAATCCCCAATCAAATCTATAATTCAGGTTCACGCACACATAATTTCTCTATGATCACAAACACTAACAACTTTTATCAATTATTTTCAAAATCCCCAAATCACAAAACCTTAATTCAGGATGGTGTTGCCAATTGAATCAAAACGCACATTTGTTGATAGACACAACATGGTCACTTTTTTGAAGAAACCAGATGGTTCTGAAGGATTCACACAGATAATCGATTTCTTGAATGCTACCCCTATTAGGTATGCATTAACTGTGAATTCTCCTATATGCATTTCTTTTATTAAGCAGTTTTGGGCTACTGCTAAGGTCATAACTTTTAATGAAGGAAAACAAATTAAGGCTAAGGTAGATGGCCAAGATATACTCATAACTGAGTCATCTATTAGGGAATCTCTTAGCCTACCAGATAATGAAGTGCTTGTGTGTCTTGAAAATGCCGCCATTTTAAAAGGTTTGTAAAAAATGGGGTATGAGAAGAAGAATAATAAATTAAAATTTTACAAAGGTCTCTTCTCATCTCAGTGGAAATTCTTGATTCATACTCTCTTACATTGTTTGAGTCCTAAAACAACAGGTTGGAATGAGTTTGGTACTACCATGGCATTAGCTGTGATATGCCTTAGTAAAGGAAAACCTTTTAATTTTTCAAAAATGATTTTGGAGGGTATGATCAAGACCTTGGATGATGATGGTAACTCTTTATTATATCCAAGGTTTTTGCAGCTTATTATTCCAAATCAATTGACTACTATTAAGACACATAGAGGAACTTTTTATGCCAACTCACTACAAAAGAAAGTATTTTCAAATTTGAAAAATAATGGCAAGGATTTTTCAGGAAGGGTTACACCAATTTTTCCGTATATGGTGAACCTTCCACTAAAAAAGGGTGAGGATGTCATGGAAGGGGCTACCACTTCTGCTGCTAGCTTAAAAGCAGAGCAGGCCAGTGGTAACATACATGAGACTGAGTATACAGCCGTTGATTCACCTCTCAGTGAAGGTAACACATCCCGAAGTGATGAGGGTAGATCTGAAACACATGAATTGATGGATAATGATGTACAAAATGTCAATTCCAATGATCCATCTCTCGGGATAGGTAACACAAGCCAAAGTTGAGAGGCTAGAATGAAACTTATACAAGATTTGAAGGACAATTGTACCCAGTTAGAAAAGGATGTTCTTGGCCTCCAAAAGCGCATAACAAAACAAGGTGAAAAGATCAAAAAGTTGAAAAAGAGACTTTGATATTTGGAAGGTCAACAGAGCTCAAGAAAAACTCAGTTCAAACGTTTGAAGAAGGTGGGCACAGCACACAGGATGAGTTCTTCTAAGGCTGCTAGTTTGGAGGATGCTCCCAAACAGGGGATGAATGAAAGCAGAATCTCAGGGGAGGAAACAACAAATTCTAAAGGTGCTTGTGCTGATATGCATGAGGATATGGATATTGGGATTGATAGTGGTGATAATATGGATGATGAGTATGTAGTTGCTGACAATGAGGGTAATGGGGCGGTTTTGGAAGATGTAAATAAAAAGCAGGTTGATGTGTGTTTTTTCACAAATCCTTTTTAGCCTTAAATCAGACCAAATACACAAAATACTAACCAAATATGCGAAGGGAATGTGTGTTTTTGTATTTGTGCATGTGCAGGTACGGATATATGAAAAATGAACAAAAACAAAGCCAAAACTGACAAAAACGAGCACGAGAATGGAAAAAGGTCAAAAGCCAGAGCCGGGGAAGTAAAATGATCAAAGAAAGCTTAAAATGCCATTAGAAGTCCTCATAGAATCATAAAGTTACATGATTAGTCCCTGATTAAAGTTTGGAAGATTGGCAACTTTAGTCCCTGAATTTTCAACAATTAACAAAAATAGTCCCTTGAAGAATTATTTGAAGAAAAATCTAGTGTGGTCCCTCCAAGAATTCAGAAGTGTCAACAATTGCCCTTAAAAGATACTTTGAAAGATTGACAGCTTTGGTCCCTGAAATTTTAGAAATTACATCACTAGTCCTTACCAATTTATATTACTAAAACCTACAAATGAAAACCAGATCACAAAGTCCAAATACAAAACTTCCTCCCTAAGCCCAACATCATTAACAGCCCACTCCCTTTTTTGACTTATACCCGATCCAATAAAAACCCCACCCAAGTCAACACCCATCAATACCCGGTCAACAATATTAAAAGCAATCCCATAACACTCCAAAACCATTTTTACCGCCCCCAATCCTGACTCCCAAACCCAGAATTACTGTTCCCCTAGAATCCTAATAATCACCCCACCACCAAATTAACCTTGTAAATTATAATTACCAATGATTGGGAGGTTCTAGAAAATATTAACGCGTCAGAAGGGGTTAGAAACACACGCTGCCACGCTGGCAATCCGTGTGAGGGTGTTTCATCCAAGGGCTATGATTAGAGATTGATTGTTGGGATTGATCCTAGGGACGTAATAAGAGATCCGGAGGCTTCCAAAGAAACTCCAGGATGCACCTTAGAGGCTATATATACTTCCCGCTCACTCTCGGATTGGGGCCAGTAGTTCTAGGAGTAGGGAGTAACTTAGTGAAGTTTAGTAGTAGTAGTAGCATAATTAGGTTTAAATTCTCAATTTCATGTAAATTTTTTACATTTTCTAATGTAATCTTCATTATAGTTTAATAAATTTTCATGTTTCTTTATTGCTTTACTTAAATCTGTTTTAGTTTTTCATCAGTCATAAGCTTTCTAATTCTCTTAAGTTTTCAGATTTTAGTTGTTTCAAATTAGTTTAAGCTTCAACAATCATAAGCTGTCACTCTGGTTAATTTAGTTTTGCATATACATAAGGATAAAGTGGCTTATCAAGCTGATATAGTCCCTTCTATAAGCTCAAATAAGCCATTCTATGCTTATTGTGAGTTTATATCTTACTGTTCAGTTGTCAATTCCATTTAGCCTTGTATCAAGTAAGTTACCTTTTAACTTTTCTACAATTCTTAGTTAACAACTTCCTTTCTATTTTGTTCAGTTAAAGTTTGATATAGCTTACTGTAGGTTTTAGATAGGGATGGCAACGGAGCGGGTTTGGGGCGGGGCGGCCATCCCCATCCCCAAACCCGATTACCAAAGTTCTCCCCAAACCCGCCCCAATCCCCATCGGGGATCTAATCAGGACGCCCCGTTGGGGCGTGATGGTCCCCCAAACCCGCCCCGTATTAATCGGGGATCTTATCGGGGCGTCATCTTTGGGTGTAATTCTCGACCAAAGCCGCACCATTTTACATTTATTGTTATTTTTATACCGTTGCAATAACGAACCAATTAATAATCAATTAGAAACAAGCCTTATTAAATTTTCAATGATAATATTATACATAAATAATGATAAATTATACAACAAAAAAAAATTAAAACTTAAAACATGACACTAAACAAGTTTCTATAATCACAATTACGCATTCTTATAAATCTAAAAAAACTAACAATATTAGAGTAATATTTTTATTACGTTAATACTAACAAAATACTATATATGTAGATATATTTGTACATATGTATATGTTAATCGGGTGATAAAATTCCACGTTTAATCCCCAAACCCGCCCCGTAACCCAATTAGCATGCCCCGCCCCGCCCTGTAACCCAATTAAGTCGGGTTTCGGGTTTCCCCGTCGGGTTCGGGTTTTTTTGCCATCCCTAGTTTTAGATTGAGTATCTAATAGACCTAGTTTTATCTTAAATTTCTACTGCCTAGCTTAGATATATCTTCCTCTATTGGTTTTGATATTATGTTTGTGTTATTAGTGTTTCAGTAGCTTAATTAGTGTTCACTTAATCTGTTTTGAGCTTAAATTCAGTAGGTAGTGGCTTATATACCATAGTCGTAGTTTTAACTTTAGAATTAAGGTGTGTTTGGTATAACCGAGTTCTATGAGTCCATGGTGTTTAATTGTTTTACTCTCTGCGTACTCAGGTTGTTTTAGGTCTATATAGGTTATATAAGTCAATGAAATAGTCACTTTGATACATAATGTCAAAATTGGCCTTATACTTGATTCCCCCTACTTAGCCTTAAATCTGATGTTGCTTACTTGTTATTTAGTTGCATTTTCTGTTAGTATTGGCAATATCTGTGTTTAAACAACTTTAGTACACATCTAGTAATAGATTTAGGCTGTTGAGATTAGGTTTAGTCAAACCAAGGATTGCACTTCAAAAGTCAAACCGACAGGTTTACAGGTTCATGTTGATCTGATCTAAGCTTCTTTTAGGTAATCAATTGATCATTAGATTTAGGTTTTTTATGGTTTTTAGGTACCCACTAGTGTAGTTTATCTTTTGCCCCATTTACGTCTCATTGTCCTGCTTATTTAGTAGCTTAAAATTAGAAGTCTAGATAAGGTGTTGAAGCTCAGTTTCTGTCTAAATACACTACATGCATAAGTGCTATCTGTCTCATTCTTATTGCTTTCCTGGTCTCTTTAAGTTATTTTGTGCTTATTATAGTTGTTTAGACTGTTGTGAGTCCTCTGCGGCTTTTTGGTTCCATATTGCTTATTCCAAATGCTTATTGTGACTGTTTTGCCCTAATGTGTGTTTCTGAGTGATCATTTTAGCTTACATCCTGTTCATTTGAGCTTAACTAAGTCATAAAATTTGTTGGTAAAAGTTTCAAATAGATTAATCAAGGAGTGCTTATAAATAAGCACTCCAAATAAGCAGTTTATAGCTTATAAGCACTTTTCTGGCTTATTTTATTTTCAAAATTTTATCTCAAGCTTATTTTAACATTTTAGATTTTCTATAATTATTTCAAATTTTTCTGAATAGATTTGCTATTTTTCTTATTTTATTTTCTATTTTATTCTATTTTTAATATTTTTTAATTACTAAAAAATCCAAAAAAATCATAAAAAGCTTAGAAAAATCCAAAAATATTTTAGAAATTTATTTTCATTTATTTTAAAATTTTAGAAATTTAATTTGCATTTTTCCCATTTATTTTGAATTTAATTTGAATTTTTAATTTGATTTAATAGTTTTTAATTCCCAAAAAATACACAAAAAGCCAAAAAAATTAGTTTTTAGTTTTAAAATTTCTTTTTAGTTATTTTATAATTTTCAAAATTTAATTTTCATTTTTCTCACCTTATTTGCATTTTCTTTTAATTTTTAACTAGTTAATTAGTTTTTAATTCATAAAAATTAAATAAAAAGTCAAAAAAAAATATTTTTCTTTTTCTCAAAATTTTATTTTATCATTTTTAACATTTCAAAAATATTTTCAAGTCCATAGGAGTAGTGTAGCTCCAAATTCAGGTTTTATTTCGTACGTTTACGTTGTATTTACGTTTAAGCTTACGTTTTCGATTCTACGTTACATTTTTGGTTTGATTCCTTGAATTACGTGTTTAGTTGGTTATTTGTGTTTCATTTACTTATTCCTTAGTATAATCTCATAAATATCACTTTTTACCACTTTTATGACACGTTTCACAATTCGGGAATTCGAAACTCCATTCACACCTTCGTTGGGACATGACCCGGGGAAATACTTTCCTAAGCATTTCTTTGGAAAAATAAACCTATACTCAAAACGACTATATCAATTTTGGCGCCGCTGCCGGAGATGGTTGAAATGAATTTTTCGTTTTCGTTTTTCGAAATTGTGTTTTGAAAACCTTCCTTTGTATTTATTTTCTATAAAAACCAAAATAAAAAAAAATTGAAAAATCAAAAACACTTTTCCTAAAGTGTTTTCAAAAATACCATAAAAAATAAAATAAAGTTACAGCCTCGTCTCTCCCGTGGAAGGGAGGGCATTGTAAACCAAATAAGCTTCACAACATAAGAACGCGTGAAATTAGTTGCTAATCGGATTACTTTAATTCTACAACCGAATAATCGAAAAATACGGAAGCTTAGACATTAAATTTCAAGCTTAAGAGAGAAACACTCTTTTCTCCCGTTCCGTCGCGAGTAGATTTGAAGGAAATGGTTACGATTAACGTAACGTTTGGAAAAAAAAACAAAAGAGAATAAAAGTTTTAAGTTTTTGAATTTTGTTTTCCAAAAATAAAAATACAAAAAGATTTTCCTTTTCCATTTTGATTTTCCTTTTATTTGATTTTACAAAAATTAAAAAACCAAAAATAATCTTCTTATCCTCTTATCATTTGATTCTTCTTCTATAACCTTCTAAACCGATAATTCTTATGGATCCTACTTGTTTTAAATGTAGAGAACCGTTCTTTGAAGGTTCATGTGTTTGGTGTACATGCGGACGGTGTGGTAACGATATTCGAGACGGAAGTTGGTTTTGCGTTTCAAATACGTACAACAACTTTCCAAATTTTTCCGGCTACCCACCTCAGCCCGATTATTCTCAAAATGATTTCAATTCATATGAGCAAAATCCGTACTTCAATGATGAATCGTTTCAAAATGCACCGACCTCACAACTACAAAACGGTTGTGAGAATTGTGGAGGTCCACACTTTAGCACCGATTGTCAAACAAGGAAACCGTTTCCTTATGACAATAATTATCACGACCAACATCCACAATACGACACGATTCTCACGGTTCAAATTGAGATTCTTAAAATGATGACTGCTCAAAATGACTTTAATGAGCAGTGTCTAACTGCAATAAACCTTTTTAAAGAGGAAATTCGTAAAAGAGAACAAGTTAACACCATTAAGAGTGATGAAAATGAGCCTTATAAAGAAGAAAATTCTACGATTAATCCCACTCCGTCTTGTGAACCTTTAAATGTTGAAAATTGTTCTATGGAATCTCTCGATGATGATTTCTTTAAAAATATGGCTTTTAAAATCAAAATTGAACAACTTTACGCCTTGTCAAAAATTTCGAGAATTCGTGTTAATTATGATGGGCCATCGATTCCTACTCCCTCTCCGACTAGGGAAATGGAACGAGAAACTGAGGTGACAAAGGACTCGGTACTTTCCACTAACAATGGAAGTGCTAAATACGTCCAACCTACGGTTGTGCAAGAGTCTAAGCCTACAATTCCTCCTAAACCGTTAAAATTTGATCCCAACCTTTCTCGATTTACGGTTAGGAGTTCGTCAAGCAAACATGCTGAGCTTAAAAAGGTGTTTAGAAGAAACGACTTACCTAATCTTAGCGAACAAGAACCAGAGACCATAACAGAAGTGGTGGAAATTCCTAGCTCTCAGAGCACACCATTTGTCCCACCTTCGGATTCTTCAAGATGTTTTTCAAAACTTGAATCTATCATCCCCGATTCTTCTCATCCTTTCCTCACACCGGATGAGGGAAGTGATCCTGTTTTGGAAGAAGTCAATACTTTTCTTGATAACAATGATTCTATTTCAACTGAGATTGTTACGCCGTCAGATCCTTTGGAGCCCGAGCTCAAGGATTCTTTACTTGATTTTGAGAAATATGTTTTTGATACGGCTGAGGAATGTGAGTTATCTCTGATTGATAATTCGAATGATCGTGTTGAGATGTTCTCCGATTCTGACGATGACAATTCTATATCTTGTGGAGACATCGACTATGTGGACGAACTACCTTCTGAGCTCGTCAGCTTAAAAGAAGAGAATGATGAAGAAGTTGACACTGAAATACGAGATGAAGCTCTCCGTGAAAAATTATTGAATATCAATCTTCTCATTTCTAAAATTGAGGCATTGAAAGATCCTCCAATTTCTTCTCCTATCCCCGTTATGGATAGTGATTTCTTACCAGAGCTTGAAATTTTTCGATTTGAAGAGACGAGTAGTGGCAGTCCCACTATTCATGCTGATATCTCTCTTCCGGATTATGAGCATTTTGATTTTGAAATTGATTTTGAGCTTATTTCCGATAATCCGACACGTGACCCTCTTTTAGAGGATGTTGATCTATTTCTTGCTGCGGATGACTCGATACCACCGGGTATTGAGAATGACGAGAATGACGTTCAAAGAAGTATTCTTTCCAATTTACCTTCTTCTCGTCCACCGGCGAAACCACCGGATGTAGATTTTGAATCTGATACGAATGAGAATATTTTTGGAGTGGTGGATGAGATTTCTAAACATGATGTTCCTGTGTTTGATATTTTACCCACCCAACCCACCCGTGATTTAGAATTTGACATTGCTTTTATCATCCGGGTGTTTTACCCATTCTTTGCCTATCCTATCATTTCTTCACTTTTCCACTCCACCGGGAGTGAGGATACCGTTTTTGACCCTGACATCTCCGTTTATCATGCCGGTTGTCCGTTCCATCTGCTCTCCCCAAGGACGAATTAATTCGGGGATCGAGTCAAGCTCATGTGATTCGGTAATAAAAAACAAGCGCTTCATGGGAGGCACCCCATGCTTATCCATTTCATTTTCTTTATTTTCTATTTTCTAAGTAACGTGACGTGAGGGGGCGACCCTTTCCAAACTCGTGTTTTCGTGGTTGTTTGTGAATGTTCAGGAATTTACCCGAAGATTGAGGACTCTCGTGCTCGTGGTTTGTCGTTCTCTCCACTTGAGTCTCATTCTTCGCTGCTCTTTCGGAAATTCAACATATCCAAAATCTTATCGACTAACGTTTATCTCTTGGCATAATTAATAAATGGCCTTAGATTTTACGTAAGAATACCTTTACCCTTAAAACATTGATGACAATGTTTCACTTTAGTCTGGGGGGTGAATCTTCGATTCGATTTGACCTGTTACCTTCGTCTGAGCTGTTAACTTACGCAACTCCGTTTTCCACCAAAATTTAAAATTTTGTCACCTTTTAATTGCAAAAAAAAAAAAAAAAAAAAAAAAAAAAGAAAAAAAAAGAAAAAGAAAAAAAAAGATATATGATATGAAAAATAAGATTTTACACCTTGTTTTGACTTTTCTACCGACGAGAGTAGAAATAAATGTTCCAATTTGACCGGGCGTGTTGAGCCCTAGCTCGTCTCCCTTAACCAATATAATCAAAAGATTATCGGCTAAGCATCCGCAGATTTCATTACTTAGGATTTTAAATTTGCGGAGATCGAGGAATGATAGAGTTTATTTAGAAGTTTCGTGCTAAACGTGGAGTAGTTGGATCTCTTTAGAGCCCACGAAAGGTACTTGTGGCCTCCTTGTTCCCACAAGATTGCACACCAATAATAATAGATCTCTAGGATTAATTAAGTGTATGGGGTTTATGCAATACTTAGTTTTTTCTCATTCCCAACAAAATCTCTGCATATGGGGGTTTGGTACACATAGGGGTACTGCCAGTGTTACGGTGAAATAGACTATTGCATCTTTTCGGTTCGCAGCCGATGTTGTGATCTTAGTAAAGGCCTTAGGACTCGGGGTTTGGCATATGATTATGAATATCAATAATAATAATCCAAAGCCAAATAAAAAGGGAGAGGAATCCAAAGCTATAAAAAGCAGCGGATATAAATCCAAGGTCATAATAAAGCTCTTACATCTTGGCGGCTATTAAACAGTTGTTGTAAAAGAAATAAAGGACTAAGGACCAAATATTATTAAAGTGCTTATAATTATGCAAAAATGCCAAGCTTCGACTCCGGGGGTTTCCCTAATAAAAAGCTTCCATCTCGGGTCTCAAACATGGGATTTTTCGGCTGTAAATAAAAAGGGGCCCCCACAAATCATATTAAATTAGAGACCTTCATGTGGACCCGATTTCTGTATGCAGGGGTTTTCGAGGGAAAGTTTGGAAACTACTTAGCGTTCAAATTTTGTGCTCTTATCGGACTAACAAATATCAAAACGAGAAAATCTGAAGCAATTCATTTCTCATAAATTAAAATCTTGAGATACCAAACTTAGGAACTGGGAACAAGAGGTAATGACACAATTAACTTTTGTGGGTAGTGTTAGCATCTAACTTGTGAATAAACAATGATCTTGATTTTACGCTTAGTTTGGAAGCTTGTGAAAAATCACGGATGACGATTTTTATCCGTATGGTCTCTTCTCTGTGAGAAGCGTTTCTACTCGTTGACCCTGAAAGTTATCAACGGATAAGAATTGATAATGAAAGTCAAGGCAAACCGTCACCTATATAAAAATGAAAAAAAGGTACAAAAAGAGTAGTAGTAGTGTTATTCATGAAAATCGGAAAACGGAGCATTTTTGAGAATAAATGATTTTGATATCTCTTTTGAACATCATTGCTACTTTACAACGTCAGTAAAGAGAGGTTTTGAAATTATTTATCTCTTAAGCGTGAGGTGATGACATTGCGTGAGGACACGACAATACCTTAGTTTGGGGAATTTTGATGTGCGCTTTTTCACACATCCTTTTTAGCCTTAAATCAGACCAAATACACCAAATATGCTAAGGGAATGTGTGTTTTTGTATTTGTGCATGTGCAGGTACGGATATGTGAAAAATGAACAAAAACAAAGCCAAAACCGACAAAAACGAGCACGAGAATGGAAAATGGTCAAAAGCCGGAGCCGGGGAAGCGAAATGATCAAAGAAAGCTTAAAATGTCATTAGAAGTCCTCAGAGAATCATAAAGTTACATGATTAGTCCCTGATCAAAGTTTGGAAGATTGGCAACTTTAGTCCCTGAATTTTCAACAATTGACAAAAATAGTCCTTTGAATAATTATTTGAAAAAAAAGTCTAGTGTAGTCCCTCCAAGAATTCAGAAGTGTCAACAATTGCCCTTAGAAGATACTTCGAAAGATTGACAGCTTTGGTCCCTGAAATTTTAGAAATTTCATCACTAGTCCTTACCAATTTGTATTACTAAAACCTACAAATTAAAACCAGATCACAAAGTCCAAATACACAACTTCCTCCCTAAGCCCAACATCATTAACAACCCACTCCCTTTTTTACTTATACCGGATCCAATAAAAACCCCACCCAAGTCAACACCCATCAATACCCGGTCAACAATATTAAAAACAATCCCATAGAACCCTAATAATCACCCACCACCTAATTAACCTTCTAAATTATAATTACCAATGATTGGGAGGTTCTAGCAGAATATTAACGCGTAAGAAGGGGTCAGAAACACTCGGTGCCACGCTGGCAATCCGTGTGAGGGTGTTTGATCCAAGGGCTATGATTAGAGATTGATTGATGGGATTGATCCTAGGGACGTAATAAGAGATCCAGAGGCTTCCAAAGAAACCCCAGGATGCACCTCAGAGGCTATATATACTTCCCTCTCACTCACGGATTGGGGCCAGTAGTTCTAGGACTAGGGAGTAGCTTAGTGAAGTCTAGTAGTAGCAGTAGCATAATTAGGTTTAAATTCTCAATTTCATGTAATTTCTTTACATTTTCTAAATGTAATCTTCATTATAGTTTAATAAAATTTCATGTTTCTTTATTGCTTTACTTAAATCCGTTTTAGTTTTTCATCAGTCATAAGCTTTCTAATTCTCTTAAGTTTTCAGATTTTAGTTGTTTCAAATTAGTTTAAGCTTCAATAATCACAAGTTGTCACTCTGCTTAATTTAGTTTTGCATATACATAAGGATAAAGTGGCTTATCAAGCAGATATAGGCCTTTCTATAAGCTCAAATAAGCCATTCTATGCTTATTGTGAGTTTATATCTTACTGTTCAGTTGTCAATTCCATTTAGCCTTGTATCATGTAAGTTACCTTTTAACTTGTCTACATTTCTTAGTTAACAACTTCCTTTCTATTTTGTTCAGTTATAGTTTGATATAGCTTACTGTAGGTTTTAGGTTGAGTATCTAATAGTCCTAGTTTTATCTTAAATTTCTACTGCCTAGCTTAGATATATCTTCCTATGTTGGTTTTGATATTCTGTTTGTGTTATTAGTGTTTCAGCAGCTCAATTAGTGTTCACTTAATCTGTTTTGAGCTTAAATTCAGTAGGTAGTGGCTTATATACCATAGTCGTAGTGTTAACTTTAGAATTAATATGTGTTTGGTATAACTGAGTTCTATAATTCCATGGTGTTTAATTGTTTTACTCTCTGCATACTCAGGTTGTTTTAGGTCTATATAGGTTATATAAGTCATTGAAACACTCACCTTGATACATAAAGTCAAAATTGGCCTTATACTTGATTCCCCCTACTTAGCCTTAAATCTGATGTTGATTACTTGTTATTTAGTTGCATTTTCTGTTAGTATTGGCAATATCTGTGTTTAAGCAACTTTAGTACACATCTAGTAATAGATTTGTTGAAATTAGGTTTAGTCAAACCAAGGATTGCACTTCAAAAGTCAAACCTGCAGGTTTACAGGTTGATGTTGATCTGATCTAAGCTTCTTTTAGGTAATCAATTGATCATTAGATTAGGTTTTTAAGGTTTTTAGGTACCCACTAGTGTAGTTTATCTTTTGCCCACCTTGGGTCTCACTGTCCGGCTTATTCAGTAGCTTAAAATTAGAAATCTAGATAAGGTGTTAAAGCTCAGTTTCTGTCTAAATACACTACTTGCATAAGTGCTATCTGTCTCATTCTTATTGCTTTCCTGGTCTCTTAAAGTTATTTTGTGCTTATTATAGTTGTTTAGACTGTTGTGAGTCCTCTGCGGCTTTTTGGTTCCATATTGCTTATTTCAAATGCTTATTGTGACTGTTTTGCCCTAATGTGTGTTTCTGAGTGATCATTTGACCTTACATCCTATTCATTTGAGCTTAACTAAGTCATAAAATCAGTTGGTAAAAGTTTCAAATATATTGATCAAGGAGTGCTTATAAATAAGCAGTTTATAGCTTATAAGCACTTTTCTGGCTTGTTTTATTTTAAATTTTTTTTCTCAAGCTTATTTTAATAGTTTAGATTTTCTGTAATTTTTTCAAATTTTTCTAAATAGATTTGCTAATTTTCTTATTTTATTTTCATTTTTATTCAATTTTTAATACTTTTTAAATACTAAAAAATCCAAAAAAAAATCATAAAAAGCTTAGAAAAATCCAAAAATAATTTAGAAATTTATTTTCATTTATTTTAGAATTTTAGAAATTTAATTTGCATTTTTCCCATTTATTTTGAATTTAATTTGAATTTTTAATTTGATTTAATAGTTTTTAATTCCCAAAAAATACACAAAAAGCCAAAAAAATTAATTTTTAGTTTTAAAATTAGTTTTTAGTTATTTTATAATTTTCAAAATTTAATTTTCATTTTTCTCACCTTATTTGCATTTTCTTTTAATTTTTATTTAGTTAATTAGTTTTTAGTTTATAAAAATTAAATAAAAAGTCAAAAAAAAATATTTTTCCTTTTCTCAAAATTTTCTTTTATCATTTTTAACTTTTCAAAATTATTTTCAAGTTCGTAGGAGTAGTGTAACTCAAAATTCACGTTTTATTTCGTACGTTTACTTTTTATTTACGTTTAAGCTTACGTTTTCGATTCTACGTTACATTTTTGGTTTGATTACTTGAATTACGTGTTTAGTTGGTTATTTGTGCTTCATTTACTTATTCCTTAGTATAATCTCATAAACATCACTTTTTACCACTTTCACGACACGTTTCACGATTCGGGAATTCGAAATTCCATTCACACCTTCGTTGGGACACGACCCGGGGAAATAATTTCCTAAGCATTTCTTCGGAAAAATTAACCTATACTCAAAATGACTATATCACAGGTAGTGGAATTTCCATGTGAAAATATTGTACAAACTTCAAAGATCATGGTGAAGACTAATACTAGTTTAGGAGAAACTGCTGCTACTAGTAATGTTGAACAACTGGCTAAGGTGGTACAAGATGTTTCTGCTGCTACAACAAATCAAGTTTCTATTGCTGAAGTTTCTACTTCTGAAGAGGTTGCAAAGAGAGTTGATGAAGCTGAAATAGCTAACTTTATGGATGAGAAAACGAGATCTAAAGTGTCTGAATTTGAAATAGAAGAGCAAGTAGCATTCATTCTTCAAGAAAAGGAGAAAAAAAGAGCTCATGCAGAAAAAATGCAAGCTTTTATTGATGAGGATGAAGTTCTACAGGCTAGAATTGCAGAACTTTACAAAGATAAGAATTTAACTAATGATAACAGAGTACAAAGACTTGTTGATTTGATAAATGAAAGAGGTGTAGAATTAGCTTTGAGTCAGCTAAGTAAGTCAATGAAGCAAGGTCAAAGTCAGAAGAGGAAAAGAAATACCACAAAGTCTCCGCTCATGAGTGTAATGAAGACATACTTAAAGAATCAAAGTTTTTATAAACCTCATCAACTTAGGGGAAAGTCATATGACAAAATTGCACATCTATACTACCACTGCAAGAGATAATTGAAGAAAATTTTATCCCCATGGGTACAGAAGAAACACCATCAAAGAAACAAAATATCATTGAAGACAAGCATGCTGAGAAGAAGAATGATTCACAAAGAAATGAAGATAGCTCTTCTCTTGATCAGATGATGGTGATTGTTCCTGAAACATTATATGTTGATCCTATTCAATCTAGACATCCAATGACTAGGAGATTTATAAAGATAATTTTGGAAAGGCTTGGAAGATAATCAGGCTTGGTGGAGGATCAGCAGTGTGCAAAAGTTTTAAGGAATTGATAAGAATAAGTGACAAATAAGACTTAGACAGATTATAGGAGTTGGTTAAAAAAAACTCAAAACAATCAAGAAGCCAGATGTGAAAGAGCAAGAGTTGTGGGTTGAGTTACACAGGTTATATGAACATGATCCAGCTGATATCTATTGGAACTTCCCAATTCTTGATCTCTCAACTTCATGGAAGTTTTATGATAGCTGCAATGTACATCAGTTATCAACACAAGGTGGAGTTGATGTTTTTATGCTTGCAGGAAAAGTGTATCCTTTGAGTGCTAATATACTTGCTGTGATGATATCTATAAAGATCATATGTGAAGGAAGTACAGAGGTAATTAAATATCAGATTGAAAGAATTCGTGCTTAGTATGAGAGACAAATGCAAGAACGGAATAAATAAAGATAAGGTGTTTGGAGGTAGCAGGGGTGTAGCTTCTCTGTTTTCATTAAACAGAGAATCGTATGTTCTTCTTTGTATCTGATCTTCGGAATGCCCATATCAGCAATTGTTTATGTTGCAAAAAACCTTTTGGTAAGTAATATAATTGATGCGTGGGGATTGCACCAAACTTTACCTCTCGAGGGATCTTGAGAAGCTTACAACCCCCACCAGGCAATGTACCTGATTGTTGTAGTATAGTATAGTGACAAGTACCAGGGGATTGATCGTTCAGCTAGGAATAGTGTCGCTAGGATTAGAAAACCTAATTACTAGTGCTAAAGATGAGGGATGATTCTTTTTGTATTTTTATATTTTTTAGAAAAGCAAGTAAAAATCTCGGGTTTGAAGGATTTGGGCGGAATTAGTTGCTAGTCAACTAACCCAATACTAAAGATGCAATCAAAATAAAATACTAGAAATGAAAATAAAACTAAATTAAACTAAGGTTGTGAGCAATAAGTGGAGAAATTGTGTTTACTTAGATTTCACTACTCCATAGACATCCTTTACACGTTAATTACTTGCTATAGTTGCGTGGATGACGGATTGTATTCCTTAATACCATTCATGGGGTGGCGTACTTAACTCCCAATCCCATGAGTGCCTACTTCACTCCTATGTCGAGCCGGCTAAGAAGTTCCTAACATGGGATCATTAGAATTTACTCATGCATTAAATACAACCAATAAAACCTATTACACATCGGTTCATGTTTCCTAAGACGTTCAAGCATGTTACCATTTGGAGATCTGCCAGTTTTCTTAAGCCCAACATTGAAATCATTCATCCAATACACCCATAAACAAGTAATCAACACATAATCAACATCTAGGTTTCATTAGATCTAAGCAAACACAAGATAAATCTAGCCTAGCATGGTGGAATCAAGACAAGCACAAGATATAGACAACCAACACATAGACATATTGATTGAATTAGAAGAACACTTATCTCAATTACACATGTAAGGGTTCAAGGGCTGAAAACCCTTGAAAAAATTGTAAAAATCGTATATGGTTCGGCCTTAGGGTTTCTCCAAAACTTCTCCTTTTTTATGAATGAAAATTAGAAAACTATATATAGAAAACTGAGGCTGACGGCGTCAAGAACAAATGGGTGACGCCGTCATCTCGCCGCCAAAAGAATCCTCGGACTGCCTTGATCTACATCTAACGCCATCATGTATTAACTTTTTCTAGGCCGTCACGTAGTTTACTCTTGACGCTCTTCCTTGTGATGCCTTCATTTCTGTACTGGGCCGTCATGCAATTTACTCTTGACGCCGTCAAGAAAATGCTCTTGACACCGTCACCTACTGTTCCTAGCTTGGAAAATTAAGTCTTTGGCATTTTCTTCACTTTTATGCTCCAAAAACGTCCGAATTGCTTCCTTTTCCAGATTTCTCTCCCAAAGTACCTAAAATCACAAAAGGAACGATTTAGGGCAATATTTGATCAAATAAATTCAATTCCGGGCTTAAATGACCCCCTAAAAGTGGTTCATTTTTTGCCTCATCATATACCCTTACACTTGAGATTTGCTTGTCCTCAAGCAAATGCGCTTTTATTTTACTTAAAATACAAGTTAGGGGTCATTTAACACTAATATAAAAGTAATTACAACAAATAATCATTCCACTAAAGACCAAAGACAAGCACGGAGGTCATACACAAGCACCTCACAAATAGTGTTTAGATACTCACATCTCTCGGGTGTAATAAAGTATAAATTACAATATGGAAACGGAAGATATCTCTCACTACCTGTCATAGCAAAATAGATTACCATAGGCTTGGGAAAGGATCAAACCTCCACCACATGGTGTAAGCACCTAGGATAAACTATCAAAGAGGTCTTTTAAAAGGGTTGTAACGTTAGGTGTAGAAATATGAAATACACGGTTTTGTTGGATAAAGGCAGTCTTTACTGGTGGCGAGCTAACAATCTTGGGTAATTACATGTACAATGTGGCGTTGCCAAGCCAAGACTAGACTCGACTTAAGCTAATAAATGAAAAATAACAAAAACATAAAATAAACATAGAATAAAAAGGGATGGTAGTCCGTATGTTTTTTCTCTTTTTCCTTTTTCTATTTTTTTTTCTTGATTTTTTTTTTTTTTTTTTTTTTTTTTTTTTTTTTTTTTTAGTATACACTCTTACCCTACCATCCAAAATAATACATCATAAGGAATGGAAATTCCCCATACACTTGAATTTTTACATACTTTACAATAAACTAATCTAATGACTTGAATTAAGAAAATCAAAACACTTGTAGTACTTTTAAGATTAACGTACATATAGGGGTAATATATTATGTTCTTCCCCATTACTCCATAAAATAAGTACTTTACCCATGAGTCCCAATCATCCCAAAACAATATGTACAAGGATATGACTCGACTTAGCAACCATGTAATCAATTAGATAGTTAAATTAGGGTTTAACAAATAACAATAATGCACAAAAAATGAGCGCATACACGGAAGGCTAAGGCGATTTGGGTGTCCATTTAAGTGGGGTGTAACAAATTCTTCCTTTAAGTAAGATGCTTAAAGTTAGAAACGAAAAGATAGGCTCGGAGGGGTGTACTAGGGGTTTCGTGTACTAAAAAGGAGTACAACGCTAAGGGTGTGGGAAAATTAGCTGACTTAACTAGCCAAGTAATATGACTTAAATGGTCAAGTAATTATGATACGGGTTTAACACAAGGGTGATCCTAATGCCTCTTATCATGTAGTAAATCCTACTACACGAATGTAGTCTCACTAGCGGTCTCGGGATGCATCACCAACGCAAGTTCTAGAATCTAAATGCTACCGGTACACTCATAAGCACTAATAGTAAATGCTTTTCCTATCAAATCTAAAGGCGAGCCTCACATATTTGGGTGGAAATTTTTTCTGAATATACGGTTATGTGCTAGTCATACAATCTCCTATCCATGAGACGCTTGCTATGGCTAAAGTCTCACTCCTAAATGTTGTAAAAAATTTTAAATTTGGCGCTAAAATTGCACTAACAAGTATTTCTCATATTTTTATTACACATCTACTATTAAACAAACAAACTCAAGCGAAAGTGTATCTGTAAGGTATCATTATTTTACCCTCCCCTTACACTTAGGATGAACATTGTCCCCAATGTTCAAGTAAAGAATGTAAAAATGAAATAAATAAAAAAAGTGAAATCAAATACTCCCCTGATTCGCTCGGTATGGATAATAAGGTAGCCAACTTAAATCTTCCTCCAAGAAAATGAACAATCAAAGCTTCCCTTCCAGAGTATAAATCATCTTCTTGTCATAAATAACCTGTTAATCCTGAGAAAACAGACAAAGCAACCTCGCATAAAATCGGCGGCAATCTATATAAGTTACTAAATCCTAGAAAACAAGATAAGATATAATGCTTGTGGAATGATGTTTGCAGATTTCCTGGAGATTATAAAAGTTAGTAATTCAACAAAAATCTTAAGACTCCGTTAGAAAAACAAAACTAGTAAAATTTTCAGATTTTTACATGTGACGCTGTCAAGAGTAAACTCGTGACGCCGTCAGAAGTGACCTGCAGAAATTCTTAT
Source organism: Artemisia argyi (assembly GCA_030686995.1). Classification (NCBI taxonomy): domain Eukaryota; kingdom Viridiplantae; phylum Streptophyta; class Magnoliopsida; order Asterales; family Asteraceae; genus Artemisia; species Artemisia argyi. The sequence goes on from CM060686.1 coordinate 47,011,477, forward strand.
GCTAAGTTTCCGGAAAATTTCTGGAAAAACTTGGTCCTACTTCCTGGAAAATCCTACAAAACTTCATTATGACTCGATACAAGCATTTGACTCTAACAAATACGAATATACATGTTCATTTAATATTGTGGAGAATCATGATTGGTTTGTTTCTTAAAAACATATTTGGGGTTTCCCCTTACACTTATCTTTTGCAAAAATACTTTTAGGTGGAGTTAAGACTAGGCCAAACAACAAAGTAAAGTATTTCCACTTTTTAATTTAGAAACATGATCTACCAACAATAAAAATAAAGCATGCATACGGAAGCAAATAACAAACAAACAAAATAAAAATCACACAAAACATGGGTTGCCTCCCAAGAAGCGGTTTTCTTTATTTACGAGTCTTGTAGCTAGACTCAAGGTCATGGGTTACTACGTAACCTCATCATTGGTTCCACTCTCTAGGTCGTCTTCTAAACCAGTATCGCTTTCATAGTGTAAATACTTCGGGTCTTCGAACTCGAAGATATCTTCACGATACTTAGAATCAAGCTTACTAACATCCTTAAAGAATCCACATGATAAATCAGAAGTGTTCTTACACCCTCTCCGAACATCTTAATCACACAAAATAAGTTGGGAACTTATTCTATCAAGCCCGTCACAATCAATTTCCTTGAGATCTCTTCTCTTGTATGGTGTTTGGTATGAAACCCTCCTAATTCCATCAGCGAAGGTCATGATCCCGTTTCGGTCATCAACTATCAACTTAGTGATTTCACAAAAGGGTGCTCCAAAAACGACTTGTGATAACCTCGGGTTGACATAGTCTTCGATGTTGTCCACAATCGTAAGTTCTGTAATGAATGCCATATTTCCTACGAACACCTGGATTTCATGACCTCTACCAACCACATTTTCTCCTTTGTAAATGATTTCCCATCTGCAGATATTGTTATAATGGAATAGGGACATAAAATTCTTAGGCAGGAATACGTTAATGTAGACGTTATCGAAGTACTTATGACCGATCATGCAGGGGATTTTGAGATTATTCAGATCACGCCTCCTTATCTTCCCCGATTCTCCGTTCCTTGATCCGTATAGGTCCCCCTCAAGGGAAGGACGATACTCGTATACCTCCTCATTACCCCTACGAAAAATCACCTTCTTAACACCATTGGTGAACAATGCACTACCATCCTTCTCGTCAAGGATTACTCCTGATTCATCGATAAATGGTTTCCTAAGAACAAGGTTAGTTAATGTTCGATTGGTAAGAGGATCCACGTCATCAACCACGGTGAGGTCAGTATTGTAAACAAATTCTCCAATCATAATTGATAGATTTCTTATTACGCTTGCATTATCGACTCTCTTGCACACTATGCATTCTGGGAAAGCTTCTTGGTATAGGGAAATGGGGATTATGTTGACTGGGAAGCTAGGATCTATATGACTATCAGTTAAGAGCTTTTCCTTAATTGTGCAGGAGATCTTGAAAACCTTAGGGTTGCTTTCCTCAGTCCTATCGTTACTCCCACTAGTAACATCCTCCATTTTTCTCTCGGGTTCCTATATAATAGATTCACCCAAAATGGCTGGATCTCTTGTATGCTCTTCCGATCTTCCCTTCCCTTCATCCGCTTTGCTAGATGCTTGCGCGGCGCACTGCTCGAATGAGTTGGTAGGGCTTCTGACCAAATCGTGGTCCACCCTTGAGGTCCCATCTTTAGCTGTATGACCAATATTCTCAGTTTGTTGTTGGTTCAACTTAGGTGTAGAAGTAGATATCGTGGTGATGGTGTTTACGAAATGGATTGGTCCTAGGGGGTTGACAGGTTCTTTTTACTTTTGGTGATAGATGTTTGAATAGCTTACTAGGACTTTTTATTTTCACCGGAGAGGTTGACGGACTCATGATGGTAACAGATTTGATCTCATTAACGTGAACAGGTTTATTAATAGAGTGCTCTTTGATAGTTGTTAACAGATTACAAATCTTGTTATTCATATCTGCCTGCTGTTGTCTAAATTTAGCCTCGAGCGTAGAGAGCTGCAATTCTTGAGATAGAATGAATTTTCGCAAGGCATCTTCACAGCTTTGTCTAGGAGTGCTCTGTGATGGGAAATGCTCGGACCATTCGAGTGGTGAGGAGTCATTAAAGGATACGCTCTGCGTTTGGTACCCTCTGAAATTAGGTTTATCCTTCCATGCCTCATAGGCCTCGTTAGAATTTCGAGGGCCTCAACCAACGTGTGATGATGTGAATTCGTTATAAGCACATGTTGGAAGCTCCATGCAGTTATGAGTTTCGTGAGGGCCATTACACAATTTGCATGCAGAAGCGATTCTGCTTACTTGCCTTGAAGGCTTTTGAGTTTCGTAAGATTTCATGAGAGACTTGACTTGGTCCTCAAGTTCCATGATCCTATGGTCGGGAGTGCTAGAATTGTTCGAAGGCAAAGATATTGCCTTGACCGCTTTGTTCAAATCACGGGGATCATTCCAACTTTCGTTGTCATAGAGAGCAAGATCTTCTATGAGTTCCCATGATTGTTCCGCACTTAGATAACGCAGCTTACCACCGGCCGATTGGTCAATGGCTCGCCTCGTGGAGAGATCGATATGGTCATAAAAGATTTGGACTTGGAGCCAAAGATCTATGCCATGATGAGGGACTTTTTGGTGTAAGTACTTGAAACGAGTCCATGCTTCATAAAGAGATTCATTTTGACGTTGTTGGAACATCAAGATGTCATTTCTAAGCTTAGTGGTTCTACCCGGTGGGAAAAATCGAGCAAGGAAACGAGTGGTGAGATCATACCATGTGGTGATGGATCCCGCGGGTAAACGGTCAAGCCATTGGCTAGCTTGATCCCATAGAGAGAATTGGAATAGGCGTAATCGGGTTGTCTCTCTAGTTTCTACACCTAGGTCTATGGAATCTACGATTTTTAGGAAGTCCTTAAGATGTTGGTTTGGATCTTCGGAACGAAGTCCATGGAATGCACATCCGCTTTGCACCAACCTGATGGTGTCGGATCGCAAGGGGGTTACATTGGCTCCGGTGAGCTCAATGGTGTTTCGGTAGCCTTGGTGGCTAGGTCGGGAATACTCTCCTAAGGTTCGGGGCCTAAGAGGTTCTAGTGGTGGGTTTTGTTGTGGTGGGATGATGGGTTCAAAGATGTTCCCATTGTCCATGATGTCGGGTGGCGAAGAGTTACGAATAAAAACACAAAGAATTAAGATAGACTAAAGAGAACCTAAAAATAACAATAAAACCTTACTAGAAAGGAATCTAGCAAGTAGACCTAATAAAAAGAGATTCTAACCTAGACAATAACTATTCCCCGGGCTGCGGCGCCAAAAACTTGATGCGTTGGGATTGCACCAGGCTTTACCTCTCGAGGGATCTCGAGAAGCTTACAACCCCCACCAGGCAGTGTACCTGATCGTTGTAGTATAGTATAGTGACAAGTACCAGGGGATTGATCGTTCAGCTAGGAATAGTGTCGCTAGGATTAGAAAACCTAATTACTAGTGCTAAAGATGAGGGATGATTCTTTTTGTATTTTTATATTTTTTAGAAAAGCAAGTAAAAATCTCGGGTTTGAAGGATTTGGGCGGAATTAGTTGCTAGTCAACTAACCCAATACTAAAGGTGCAATCAAAATAAAATACTAGAAATGAAAATAAAACAAAATTAAACTAAGGTTGTGAGCAATAAGTGGAGAAATTATGTTTACTTAGATTTCACTACTCCCTAGACATCTTTTATACATTAATTACTTGCTATAGTTGCGTAGATGACGGATTGTATTCCTTAATACCATTCATGGGGTGCCTACTTCACTCCTATGTCGAGCCGGCTAAGAAGCTCCTAACATGGGATCATTAGAATTTACTCATGCATTAAATACAACAAATAAAACCTAGTACACATTGGCTGATGTTTCCTAAGACGTTCAAGCATGTTACCATTTGGAGATCTGCCAGTTTTCTTAAGCCTAACATTGAAATCATTCATCTAATACACCCATAAACAAGTAATCAATACATAATCAACATCTAGGTTTCATTAGATCTATGCAAACACAAGATAAATCTAGCCTAGCATGGTGGAATCAAGACAATCACAAGATATAGACAACCAACACATAGACATATTGATTGAATTAGAAGAACACATATCTCAATTACACATGTAAGGGTTCAAGGGCTGAAAACCCTTGAAAAACCTATTAAAATCGTATATGGTTCGGCCTTAGGGTTTCTCCAAAACATCTCCATTTTTATGAATGAAAATTAGAAAACTATATATAGAAAACTGAGGCTGACGGCGTCAAGAACAAATGGGTGACGCCGTCATCTCGCCGCCAAAAGAATCCTCGGACTGCCTTGATCTACATCTGACGCCGTCATGTATTAACTTTTTCCAGGCCGTCACTTATTTTAATCTTGACGCTCTTCCTTGTGACGCCTTCATTTCTGTACTGGGCCGTCATGCAATTTACTCTTGACGCCGTCAAGAAAATGCTCTTGACGCCGTCACCTACTGTTCCCAACTTGGAAAATTAAGTCTTTGGCGTTTTCTTCACTTTTATGCTCCAAAAATGTCCGAATTGCTTCCTTTTCCAGATTTCTCTCCCAAAGTACCTAAAATCACAAAAGGAACGATTTAGGGCAATATTTGATCAAATAAATTCAATTCCGGGCTTAAATGACCCCCTAAAAGTGGTTCATTTTCTGCCTCATCAATAATTCACCTTTTGTGAGATTAGAACTCTATTGTTTGTACAAAAGTTACTAATGCTATTATTAAGTTACTACTGCTATTACAATAGTTGTTTGTGTAATTTAGCATATTGTAATGGATTTTGACTCCAAAAAGTCAAGCTTTTCTATGGCAATGAAAAAATTTGCAGTTTTCACTAGTATATCTACTTTCAGGCGAGCTTTATTCAATTTGCATTTTCTATTTATCATGTATATGCACTTGCAGGCAATTTAGTAACATGTTACTTCATTAAAGTTGAAAATTGACTTTAGAAAGTCAAGTAACACGGTTCCTATACGGGTTACAAAGTACATAAGTTATTAGAAATGTGTGACCATATGTAACAATTTGTACACTTAAATAATGTGTGACAAAATATGACTCTATGATTTAGACACCTAAATAAATACTTCATGTGACCATATATATAACATCTTTAATTTGGTCACACAAAAACTCTATGTGACTAATATCAAGGTTAATGATAACTGACTTCACATTTTGCTATAAGTAACAGTCACATGAATATTTCACAATGTGACTATTTTGAATGTATTGGTCACATATAATACCCTTTTGATGTGGCCATAAACATCATTTAGAAACACATGTGTGATATGGTGTGATGGTGAGTGCTTATTCACTCACCTTTTCTGAGCCATAAAAGGACCAAATAAACCAAAAACTAACCAAAATTGCCAAAGAATGTGTGTTTTTGTGTTTGTGAATGTGCAGGAACGTATATTTAAGAAAAGGACGAAAAATCATGAGAAAATGACAAAACGAGCACGAGATTTGGAAAAGTGTCAAAAGCCGGAGCCGGGGAAGCTTAGTGGTCAAAGTCAAACCTCATATGGTCATAAGGAGTCCTCATAGTTTCAGAAATTGCAAAAGTTACCCGGGACTAAAGTTTGCTAGAAATTACACATATGGTCCTTCAACTTTCAAGATTGTCATTTTTGGTCCTTTTGAAGATTATTTTGGAGATTTGACAACAAGGCCCTCCAAGTATTCATGAGATGTCAACAATAGTCCTTGGATACTATTATTGAAGGTTGGTAGAAAAGGTCCTCACAATTTCAGAATCTACACTTTTGGTCCCTTGGTTAACACTACTACTACAACCGGATCCAAAATATTACTAACCCATTTCATCCAATTTAAACAAACACCAAAGCCCAAAGTAACACAGCCCACCACCACTACCCGACCTAATATCACAACCCGACCCATCCCACAAATCAAAAGCATAATAAAATAATCATACGCGCCTTGTTACTGTGCTTCTCTACCACACGTTACCCTGCACCCCCACTCCTTTTTACCTCGTACCAATCCAAAATCCAACCTCGTACTAGAATATTTCTAGAAGACTGACAACGTGTCAGAATGTTGTCATAATCCCTCCACCTTGGCGAATTGAAGCCCCCTAATTGGTCTTAGATATGTGGAATGAAGATAAGATGGATTCAAACGGATAGAATTTGGTGGGATGTTGACATTTTGAGGGGAATTGAAGATATGTGGCCAAGATTGAGGCTCTAGATCCTTCTACCCAAAACCCTAGCTCACCTCACCTGCTCCTATAAAAACCCCCCTTGTATATGTTTGGAATGTGTAGGTTTTTAAGTAATGTTATGCTGCTATTTTCATTTTCAATGTATTCTTAGCTTAATGTAATCTCAGTTTCTTAAATAAAAGTTTCTTGTTTAGTATTTCAATTTCCTATTTTTAGCTCAATTATTTAAATTACTTTTAGCTTAAAATCTCTTATCTTAGCTTTCTACTTCTTTCATAAGCTTTTTTGTCAAGTTTCATAGTTTTAAAAGTTTATTTCTTTGTCTCTCTTTGAATCTTCATAAAAACAAAAAAATATAAGAAAAATCTGAAAAATACCAAAAGAAGTTTACTTTTTCTTAAATCCTATTTCTTTAAGCTTCTTAGAAGCTTGTATTAGTTTTACAACCATTTACTTACTTATTTATGTAATCAAAATTATAAAAACCAAAAAAAAGGTCAAAGAAAGTCAACTGCTCAGCTTATTCAAATAAGCTGAGCTTATTGGTGGTTTAAAGGCAACCATAAGGTGTCCCATGGTCTGTCTTAAAGGCAGGCTAGCATAGTGAATCCCTTCTGTTCAAGCTGAGGGGAATTGAGCTTGTAAGTTCCATTTTCTGTTTCATCTAAATAGCTTCACAATAGTAGTATAGAACTGATCTCATTGGCTTATAGCTTATTATGACTTGATATTGTTGTTGGCTAGCTGTTTTATCATATTTGATTGTTGTGGTTTGATTAGCTCTTGTACTGTTTCATCTATAATCATCATCTGTGATCATTTGTTACTTGAAAGATATTGTTGCTAGATCTGTTTTACTGAGTTAGTTGGTATATTTGGATCATTGTAAGTGCATAAGTGTTGGTTTGAATCAAGTTTTATGGATCTGTGGTGGTTTCATAGGTGGTGACAGGAAGTAAAGGGGTGTTTGGTTTATGGTGGTTTACTGATATAGCACTAGTTTCAGAGGGTATAGTTGGTTTAAGTATTTCACCTAGGTCATATCATAACTAAGTAAGATATAAAATCAGTAGGTTAGTGGTTAAAAGTCAAACATCACTCTCATAATTTCATACAGTTAGTTTTAGGTTGCAAATCTCATACAGTAATTGTAGTAGTGTTAAATATAGCTTATTTCAATCACCTAGTAGCTTATTAATACATCAGTAGTCAATTAAGCACAACCAAAATCCACATTAGTCAATATTTCTGTTTCAACAAAAAGTCAAAAAGTGTTTCATACTCAGAATTTGGTCAAAAGTTTGAGAGCTTGTGTAGCATTCAAAACTTATTGGAAATTCTTATGGATTGATGTTTTGGAAAGCCTAGTACTCAAATATTACATTTCAAAAGGAAAATCTGGTTTTGAAGTTCATTTGCTTATCTGAAAAAGCTTTTGAAACTGGTTGATTGAGCAAACATATGCCCTGCACCACAGGGTTGAATCACTTTTCTTGGCACTTTTAGTTTAGTATATTGGACTTAGGATCTGGTTTAAAGGTTGATTAGTGTTCTCAGGTTACTAGTAGATAATTTTCCCCCATTAGATTGAATTTCTCAGCTTATTTGCATAGCTTATTTGCCTCATCTTATTGATTAGTTCTCATAAAATATGTCTGCTTAAGTGGGCTGCTAGAGCTTATTTAAGATCATAAGTTGAGTTTGTTGATTGTTCTGAGTTCTATATACCCTATTGTATCTGTTTCAATTGATATTTGGCCTTTGCTTATTCTGTGTGACTTTGTGCTTATTCCATATTGCTTATTGTAACTGAATTGGCACTTATCTATGTTTCTGAGCATCATTTGATTTCAAAATTGTTCCTATAAGCTCATTTGAGTAAAAAATTCATTTGGAAAAGATTTGGTCAACTTTTGGTCAAAAGTGCTTATAAATAAGCACTTATATAAGCTGTTTTTAAGCCATTAAGCATTTCCAGTGCTTATTTTTCAATTTTTTATATTTTTCCTAGTTTCAAAATATTATTTTAGATTTTACCTGAAATTTTCATATTTTTCTAAGTTGATTTGCTATTTTTCTTATTTTATTTTCATTTATATTCAATTTTTAATACTTTTTAATTACTAAAAGATCCAAAAAAATCAGAAAAATCCAAAAATATTTTAGAAAGTAGTTTTTAGTTATTTTATTGTTTTAGAAAGTGATTTTGTATTTTTCTCACTTTATTTACATTTTCTTTTAATTGTTGAATAGTTTAATTAATTTTTAATTCATAAAAAATTATTAAAAAGTCAAAAAAATATTTTTTCTTTTTCTCAAAATTCTCTTTTATCATTTTTAACTTTTTAAAATTATTTTGAAGTCCGTAGAAGTAGTGTAGCATAAAAGTCACGTTTTATTTCATACGTTACGTTTTAAAAATCGCATTTGCATTTCCGTTTTTACGTTTTAAACTTTGGTGCATTACTAGCTTGTACTCTTTGCATATTTCATAGTTGTTAGTTGATATTTGAATTATTTGATCACTATTTTCTTTTTTTTCACCACTTCTCACTACACGATTTACACGAATCGATATTCTTGATTCCATTCACCTTCACTTGGAAATGACTCGAGTGATCCGTATTTCTTGCGGATCACTTCGATACAATACTACTATATTATATAATTGGTTTTCACGACGAATCATGTGACTATTGTAAAGCCTATAGTCACATGATCGTGCTTCAATTAAGTGTGGCGATTCACATTAGGATTTGGCAAACGAACACACACTAAACGTTAGACACACATATTAACTTACGTGACCATATGTATCGAATTTGAGTTACACTTAATCATGTTTCTATGGTTTAGTGTGACTATATATGACATTTGGTCACACTCTTCAAGTGTGTGACATATATTTGTCACTCTTAAATGCATTTCGTGACTAAGGCTTCAAACTGAGTTTTTAGTTGTCACACATTTCAAATTCATATGTGGCTAACTATTCAGCAAAGAATAGTAGTCACGTTTATATAATGTGTGACAAACTTGACTATATAATTTAGCCACACACGCAAGTACTTCATGTGACCATATCTTTTTGGTCACACTGTTCAATTGTGTGACATATATTTGTCACATATGTATATCTATAGTGTGACTAATGTTTCGAGCTGATTTGTATCTGTTATACGTCCCGAATTAAAAGTGACTAAAATGTCGAAAAATATTTACCAGTTACCCTCTGGTCACATATATACACAAATGTGTGACATATATTTTACGAAATGGTCACACAAGTCAGATCAAGTGTCGCTGTTTATTTAAGGCTGGTACATTTAGTCACGTAAATATGTTGCTGTGTGACAATTCGAAATATGCTATGTGTGACGAAAGGCCAAATCTGTACTAGTGCCTTGCTCCTCAAACGATTATTGTATGTACTTCTGAATTATGATGGTCCAAACGGTGTTATGTTATAAATAACTTAATAACAACATAGCTCAATAGTAGGGAGCTTCACGTGAGGAGTATTAACTTTTGAATTATGATGGCCCGAACGGTATTATGTTGATAACATAATACAATAGTAGGGAGCTTCATGTGAGGAGTCATATACTTCTGCATTGTCATGGCCCGAACAGTGTTATATTATATCTAAAACATTAACGAACCTAAGAATGATTACTTAAGAAACTTAAACAAGATAACTAAAGCTTGACATACATCCAAACCTACAATACACCAGGATACATGAATAAGACAATCTAGTACCCGAGTCACTTTTTGCATCAATTAGATTTCCCTAAGCCAAGGTTAGTTCATAGCCTCATACTTTCTTTTCTATGTGTTTTCATAGCCTCACTCTTTTAAATGCTTTACAAACCCTGTGAGGGGGATACATGCTACTTGATTGACTTTAAACCAAATACAAGTCTTTTTCTTTGGTTCTTGCACGAGTAAACTATCTACCACCACTACATAACTAAAATTCATGAATCTAATCGTTTGGGATATTTTACCCATGCGAACGCGAATATAGTTGATAGATCTATTGGAGTTTGACAACTCCTGTTGATACTACATCTTTCTGGATGATATCAATAAGTACTATATTTGAACCCACTAAAGGATTAACTTTGGCAAGTTATCCTTCCCGTCCCCTCATGGTTAGGTCTGCAGCCCCCATCACCCAGACTGTTAACGTGTGGTTCATGAGCTTAGTGCAACACACCCCACTCTTGATAATTGTGCATGCATCACAATTATCACACACACACACAAAATATTTTCCTATATGGGTGTAACAACGGTACCCAGGGAACTTGTATTCACTAACACTTAAACCTATGACTCTCACTCAACACCTAGTGTTGACTTTTAAGCATGTATTCTAGGTATATCACTTCTACGGAGATATGGCAGAAGGAGGCACTGAACTCGGAGGACTTTCAAACCGGTTATCATTCAAACATAATTTAACACCTAGACTTTGGGACCTCATTAAAAGTAAAAGTATATCTTTTACTATAAAATATCTGATAGTTAAATGATGATAACTAAATTTCTAAAAACCTGTTTTTTTCGAGACATTTTCTATTACTGTAACTGTGATTCCATGGAGTAATACCCTAACCCTAAATCTGATGCGAACCATGAAAATGAGGGTATTACATATTGGCATCAGAGCTTCAGTTGTAAAGAACAAGATCAAAACCTAAACTATAACTATTTTTCTGAAACCCGAGAAAGTTCTCAGTGCCCCTGCCATTCTCCGTAACTATATGTGCTAAGGTTATTATAGTAATTGCCTGCTTAACTGCTAAATGATTTACAGTATTTTTACTATTAGATAGTTATGTCTACTCCCCGCTATTCTACCCCCGTCTCATCTAATTTACATCCGGAGAATGATCTTCCCTCTCCGAATGTACTAGATTATTCCCCTAAACCATATTTTCCCGATCACTTAGAAGACTCTAGGAATAGTTTAGATACACCTTCACCCTTAGGTTATAAACCTTTCTTAGATAACCCTCATTTAAAACACTTAAGAGATTTCTATGCTGAGGCATCACCTATGTTACACCCCGTGAATAATTTGACCAAAATTTAAAACTTTTACGCGGAAACGCTTTGACCCGTTACTGAGTCATGTCATTGATTTATAAACTGACTAAAATAAGTTACAAAACAAACATTGAGACTATTTTTAGAAGAATTAGACTCAAATACTTTTACAATAAGTGGTGGCACCCGAAAGTGCACTATGACCCCTAAAGTGCACTTTGACCCCTAAAGTGCACTATTGTCTCAAAATGACCCGTAACACTTTTTAACATAAAATCAACACGTTAAACATGTATTTAAATACACGTAAATCCACATTTTATTAAAATATACATTATAACTTGTTTCCCAAAATTCTTGACCTATTAGACCCTAAATGGGTTAAAATGGACCTTGTCCGAAACACTCCTTTTTCTGCGTAACCCTTTATTGCACTTTTGACCCATTTTTTGAAAAAACGACTTTTATAATATTACATTGCACCAAAACATCCCGAAATTATTAGGACATTATAAACATCAATTATATGTATAAACTTGGTCGTCATGACCTGCGGAAACATGCTTTACAAAGTGAAGGGTTTTGTGCCAAAACCCGTTTTGACCCATTTACATAACAAACCATTTATAACACTTCATTTACCCACCAAAATTAACCAACATTCTTATTAATGCACATTAAACTCGTTCCTTAAACACATGATCCGTTCACATCCCAAAAATGGGTAATTTCACACTTATGCCAAGCACCCCCTTAACATGACTATAAACGCTTGAAACATACTTTGGCGCACTATTAGACCACCAAAGCATTACAATGACTTTGACATACACTTTTACAAATCGTAGAAGACTCTCGGGGTACAAATTTGACTTGAGCTTGGTATTCTACCTAGCTCTACTATCTTACCTAAGTCCTTCTACATTCGTATATCCAACCTTTATCCTTATGCAAGCCATCCATGAAAGCATACCAACCAACAAAAAGGTTAGACAACTAAACAATAAGCTTTCGTTTAGTAAGTAACTAGATTAACACATGATTAACACGTTGATCTACAGATATGCAACATGAATACTTCAACCATTAAGCACATATTGTCATAATCACATTAAGCACATAAACATCACAATATACCTTAGCCATTCCAAACTCATAATCTATCACTTGAGTTGGCTAACTAGGCAAACCACCTATCAAGGCCAAACTCACTAATTCTAATCTATCAATATAGCATCCATACTCATAATCACATAATATGCAAACAACCATATTAAACACATATCAATCAAGTTACTTACCTTAGCTTCCAAAGCTAAGCTACTAATGAATATCACCATCATCATCATCTTCACTAGTTATCATCATCATCATCCTTCACTATCCTCAACAAACCTAATAATACATATAACTCAATACTATCAATAAGGGTCTATATAACCCACCATAACTTACTCATCATCCTTTCCATATCATCATATGATCATAAGATAATTACCCACTTAACCCATAAGCCTAAACCTCAATAATCACAAAAGGGAAGCTACTTACTTGTGGTGGATTGGTGCTAGAACTAACCCTTAGATTAGGGTATCCAAATCTCTTCATATGTTTATCACCTTCTTAATTTTCCCTCCGTTTTTCCTCTCCCAAAATTGGACTATCAAACACACCCTTGAAGGGTGTGGAAATGACTAGAAACTTGTGGATAGACAGATATATACATGCACAATTTTGGGCTAATTTTAAGAATGGTCCCTCAAGTCTCTTTTCTATTACCTTGGCCATAAAAAACTTATAACACATTAAGCATATGACAAGTCAGGCCCTTGAAGTCTATTCCCTTTCTAATTGTGCCACACAATACTTTCATAACCTTATAACACATTCATCCACCACAAGATTGACTATCGAGTTTGACCATTATGCAACATTCGTTGACTAACCAATCATGTAAGGCCCATAGTCCATTTGTCTAGGGTGGGGTCCAAGTACTCGAGAAACGGGTCTAACAACCTATTACTCTCCTAAACCCTATTTTACACACACCATTTCCTACACCTAGATTAGAACCCCATGGTTTCTTTCTCTCTAGAGAAACATGTATACCTAGAAACCCTATCCCTACATATACCCCTAGATATGACCCTAGGCAACCCTATACTTTAAGACCTACACCTTACTTAGTAAACCCTCCCATTTCATCTTGGAAAGATGAATTTGGAGAAAACCCCACTAGGACAACTTTAGAAAATCAGGAAAATAAGTTAGAGGAAATTTTTGATAATTTAGATGAAATTTTCCTTGACCTTCTTGAGAAGATAGAAAAAGGTCATGATAATAACCTAGGTAATCAACCTGACTATAGTAGTTTAAGAAATACCCTACAAGAAACCCATTTTAAGGTAGCTAAAATACATAAAAACCAAATGAGACACCACTATAAAATAGCCTTTGCCCGCTTTAGGATTTGTACTTTAGAAAAGATAATTGATGATGATGAGGAAAATTGTAAGGTATTATTGAAGATACTGCTGACTAATACTACTGATAGGTTCCTGTGGAAGCTTAGTGACTTTCTGCTGATGAATGGTTCCTGCGGACGTATAGAGATCCTACGGATAGAGTTAAACCGTGGATAGAACTTATGTAATTTAGGACAAGATATGTAGAATATCTTTTATTAGTTTATTATTATTCGTTTCTTGTAAGAGAGGTTAGGGTTTCCATTAGTATATAAGGAACCCTAGGTAATTGTAATACGTACGAGTTTTCCTAACATTATTAGTAAAAGTTTATTGATCCATAGAGGATCAAGTTTAGTATAAGTTTGTTTTTATATTCCGCAATAATTACAAGCTCACAGAGATTATCTAACTTAGTCTTACTAGTGATTACATTAGTAGGCTAACGATCTATTGGCTCGTGATCTATCAAGGTATAGATCCCTACAAGTGGTATCAGAGCCACGAGATACTCTCTGTAACCTCAACACAATCACATAACTTTTTCAATCAGTACCAATGGGAGATACACCAGGCAGTGATGTTGCTCTCTCAGAAGCAGGCTCTCTTACTCAACAACTACAACAGGTGGCCTTCTCCAACAGCAATGCCAAACATCCTTTTCTTAGGAAAGATGAGTATGAGATCTGGGCCATGAAGATGCAGAAGTGGATTGCAAGTCTTGACTATAACCTCTGGAATGTTATACTCAATGACTGTCGTCCTGAAAAGCAAAGTGTAGATGTTGATGGCAAAATTATGGTTTTGGAACCTATTTCTGCTGAAGAAATTCTTGCTATACAAAGGGAGAACAAAGCAAGAACCATATTGCTGCAGGCAATCCCTGATGACCACATGGGAGATTTTCATTCCATGACTGATCCAAGAGAAATCTGGTGGGCCATAAAAGCTAGATTTGGTGGGAATGAAGAATCAAAGACGATGAGAAAGAGTATGTTGAAGCAAGAATTCCAAGAATTCAAGATAACTGAAGAAGAAGGTCTCCACAAAGGTTATGACAGGTTTTAGAAGATTCTGAGTCACTTGAATCAGCTTCTAGCCAGACTTGACAATGAGGAGGTGAATTCCAAGTTTTTAAGAGCCTTGCCTCCCTCATGGTCTCAGGTGAGTATATCATTGAAAACCAAAGGTGGCCTGGACTACCTCAGTTTTGATGACTTGTACAACAAACTCAGAGCTTTGGAAGGTGACATAAAGGGATTCTCTCCATATGCAGCAACTCCTTCACAATCGGCATTTGTCAGCTCTAACTCAAACTACATGCCACATACCTATACAAGTCCATCCCCAGTACCACAGGTTTACTCAAGTCCATCTACTCCAAGCCAAAGTCTTCCCATTACCACATTGTCTTTTTCAAATGCTAATCGAATAACTCATCCAAAGATTAGTAATGTGATGGAAGATGTACTTCATTCATTTGTTCCTGAAGTTGATAAACAGCAACAAATAGCTTATGAAGATTTTGAGCAGATTGATGAACTTGCTTTAGAAGAGTTGGACTTAAAGTGGCAAATGGCTATGCTCTCCCTCAAGTTTAGAAGATTTGAGCAAAAGGTTGGTAAAAAGCTCAATGTTGATGGTAGAGATGCAGCTAGGTTTGATAGGAGGAAAGTAAAGTGCTATGCTTGTGGAGAAATTGGCCATTTTGCAAAAGAGTGCACAACCAAGAAGGGTGAAGCCAGTACCAGATATTCAGCAAACAAGAAAAAAAGGTGGAGGCTCTGGCTCCAAATGGTCAACCTAAATTGACCAGGGATGGTCAACAAGGTCAAACCGCCTAGAGTCAATACTCCGCGGAAGTACAGGGTTTCCCCGGGTCGTTATGTCCCGACGAGGTGTGGATTGTAATCAAAATGGGTTTGTAATCGAGTGAATTTGGACAGGAAAGGGTTTGAGATGATTAAACTAAGGAAATACGAATGAGAACGATGTAAACGAACTATATTAACAATAACGCGAAACCTAATTAACCTAAAACGTAATCTAAAAACTTAAAATCAGAATTTGCTTATAAATAAGCAGAAAAGTAAGCCAAACGGCTTAAATAGAAGCTATCACTTTATTTATGTTTTTGGTTTTTCTTTATTTTACAAACTACTTTTACTTACGTAACCTAAATTTTAAAAATGTAAAAGTTATTTAAATAAAACGAGAGTTAAAATTAAAATAAACGCGAGTGCGCGAAATAAAAAGTGAAATTTATGCTACGCAAATCCTACGAATATGAAAATTATATTTTTACGAACCTAAGGATAAAAGGAAATTTTGGAAAAAAGAAAATTATTTTTTTGAGTTTTATATTATTTATTATTAATTAAAAACTAAATAAACTAAATGAAATTATTAAAAAATACTAAACTATTTTTAATAATTACAAAACTTTTTCTAAAATTACTTTATACTATTAGTATAATAGGAAAAATATAAAACTTATGAAAAGCTTATAAATAAGCTAGAAAAATTAAGCTATTAAGCTTATAAGCTAAAACTGAAAAGGTTAAGTACAAAAATAAGAGAAGAAAGAAATAACACTAAGGATCACATGGGGCAGTTGGTGCTCAGCTTTGGTTTGAGGTTGACTAGTCAACCCAAGAAGTCACAGGGACGAATCCCACTCTTGGCAGATTTTTCAAACCATTTTCTTTTTGATTTTTTCTTTTACAAAAACATTTTAACAACCAAAATATCAAACTTTAATAAACATAAACTTTTTACAAACCATAAATAAGCACTGTGGAGGGCTTAACTCCCAACAGTGAGCTTGAAAAAGCTCACAATGAAATTTTTGGTTTCAAAAGTTCTCAAAATAAGCTAAACAACTATTCTTACTGAAAATTAGACAAACAACAATTGAAATGATTAGAGATAAGCTAAAACAAACTGGGAAATTTAATGGAAATAAGCTAAAAAAAAGGAAAATAAGCAAATCTAAAGAACCTGTCACACAAGACTTAAAGGGACTTTTTGCAGGCTTATTTAAGCTTGTACAATAAGCTAGAAAGTGAAAGTTGAGCTTGGAACTAATAAGCTTGGACTATGGGCTTCCTAGGAAACAAAATATCACAAGCTCAGCTCCACTAATAAGCTCAAATGGAGCTGATGAACCTGAGCTTGTCACACTGATCAATCAGTGTGACTGAGGTGGCTGGGAAAAGTTGGAGGCTAAAATGTGCAGCATTAAAATGGAAAGTAAGCTCATATACATACAGATAGATCAATAAGCTAGCTAAAACATCACTAAGCTATTAAAAATCTACATTAATAAGCATTGTAGGACCACTAGAAAAAGAGCTTATGAGACACTTGTCCTAGGTGTAGGGCAGACTTGGCATAAGTTTAAAAGCTAGAACAAAGGCATAATCAAACAAAACACAATCTCAAAAACATACTAACAGCTAGTATCATCAATCACAAATCATGATTCAAGCAAAATCAAACAAATTTAACAAGCTTAGATGACAGCTGATGGTTCAGTACCTTATGGGATCCAAAAGGGTGACTTGAGGCACTAAGAAGCTAGAATAAGCTAGGGCTAAGAGGGAAACTAAGCTAGGGAATCTTGGAAATTCCTAATAAACTAAAAGGGAGCAAAAGAGAAGGCTAAAGCTATATAAGACTTGAAATAAGCTCTAATCTATCCTAACTGCTGCAGGGATCAAACAGTCTGAGGGCTTCCTAGGGGAGTTTGCACAGGGCTAAAAAAAATTCCAAAAATGATCTAAAAATATGACCAAGCTAACAAGCTGGCATATAAGCTATATTTCAATTTTCAAAGCATAAGGCCATATATCAAGGGAATTAAAAATGCAACTCTAAGGGGGCTGATGCAACCATTTTAATGGGTCAAAAATGGCTAGTTGACCACAAATGGTCAACTACAGGTTTGAACTACTACAATATCCTAGTTGACTCTACTTCCAACAATTGAAAAAATTAAAATCACTTAACTCTAAATCCTACCCTAATACTTGAATCTAACAATGAACAAAGAAAAATATGTTGAAGAATTTATCAAACTGCTTGAAACTTCATTTGGAATTGTGAAAACTTGATGTAAAACAACTAACAGTAGCTAAGTAAACCTAAATGAACTAAAAGGAATTTGTAAAAAATAGTTGTGATGGCTGGACCAAGCTTGTGCCAAACAGTCCTTTATAGAGGTTTGTATTGGTATTCAAGTAGCTAGGGACAGATTTCTGCAATAAACCTTGAACACAGAGAACGAAACAGGCATATGAACTCTAAATAAACAAGATTCAAAGACAAATAAGCAGGTTCATAAGCTAATAAGCAAAAGACAGAGTTATGCTATTTTAGGCAATTTTTTAGCAATGAGAAATAAAACTAAGCTAATGAACTAAGGACATTAAACTCACATGATAAACAATAAGAAACATGAATAAGCTAAATTAGACTAAAATTAAGCAGTTGGTGAGTAAGAAATAAGTTGAGCCTTTTTTATGAAAAACAAGACTTTTATTGAACTGAAAGAGTTTACAACTGAGATTTTTGAAACTAACAATACTTAAAATTAAACTAAGACTATTTTCTACACTGCATTACCTACTCTAAAATCCTAATGCCAAAAATTGGCTTACAACATCTTCTATTTATACTCCAATAAAACTAGGGTTACACCTTGTCCACTTCTGCTTCTACTTTTCTTGAACAAAGCCCATCCATAGGATTTCTTTAATATCATCTCAGCCCTTGGTTCCGTTTTCTTGTCGGGAAAAGTGGGCAAAACATTTGGCAGTTAGTATTTTGGCATTGGGGGCAAGGTTTGTATTTTTGTGGTGGAAAGTAATGGTGGCAGGGTTGGAGTGTGGGCTAGTGGTGATGTAGGGGATGATGATGGTGTTTGGAGATGGCAGGCTAGGGTTGCAGGTCACGTGTGGGGAGGGAAATAAGGTGGATGGAGTAGGTCAAATGGGGGTTTGACCCTGGTGGAAATTATTAAACGGTTTGTTTTATTTTTGGGCCAAAGGAGTGGGCTTGGGTATAAAATGGTATGGAGTGGATTGGTTTGGTTTTGGTTTTGGATGAATAATATTACAAAGGGTCCGTTTGTAAAAGGTTAAAACACAAGGACTATAATTGTACTTTGCTGAAATTTAAGGGACCAAATTTGCACATCCTCCAAAGTGTTCCAAGGGTCACTTTTGCCACATTACAATAACACAAGGGCCACAAAAGATATTTTTCACTTTTAAAAATTCCCAGGGACTGATTTTGCTAAATTCCAAACTGCAAGGACCAAAAGTGTAATTTTTCCAAAATTTTTACCCAATGACTAAATTTGATTATTTTTGACTTTTAAAAGCCTTGGGTTGACTTTTCTTTCAAAACAAATGCTCAGGGACTAGTTTTGTAAATTTTTGAAAGTTGGGGGACTAAAACTGCCAATTGTGTAAACTTTGTTCGTTTTTCATTGTTTTTACTCATTTTGTATCTGAAACGTATAAAATACAAACCCTAGGATATTTTTAGTATTCTAATGCAATTATGAGTGTTTTCGGATGTTTTGGCAGTTTAAATACGATAAAAATGATGAGTGTTTGAGAACTCATCAATCCCCCACACTAAACTATTGCTAGTGCCTAGCAATCTTTTTGGAAAACTTGATGGATTTGAAACTCTTTACCAAAAGCCATCACTTCTGGAGTAGTCAGATGTATCGATTATGGTCCACCTGATAACCATGTGATTTTGAGCAAACCACCAGCTTTCAACGGATTTGATTCGTCTTTACCAAGAGCCGTTTGCACCTTGACTAGCCAACTCTTGATGGACCTAGTCAACATATTGGTGAGTTGATTACCAATTATGGATTTTCCACTGCCTTTACCACAATCCATAATCTTGCAGGCTAGCCAACTCATTCGCTTTATGGGATATGGCGAGTTGAGGTACCATACAATTTTGGGCAAATTGCAAGTCGTAAACGGATTTGATATATCTTTACCAAGAGCCGTTTGCTCCTGGATTAGCCAATCCCTTTTGTCGTTTAGACAAGGCGGACTGATAACCACAAAAATTTTGAAACTTTAGTGAAATTTTTTTAAAATTTTTGAAATTTTGGCAAAAAACGGGGGTATTAGATAGTAAAATGTGATAAAATTCGCTAGAATAGCGAAATACCCCCCCCCCCCCCCCACACTTAGAACGAATATTGTCCTCAATATTCAAAGTCCCGGCTATTATGCCGACTCTTTGAACATAAAAGGGCAACATTACAAGCTAAGCGTGGAAAACACCATTTTGTTTATCACTTTATTGGTAACCATAGTATGGGTGACTCCCCCACACTTTGGGTGAAAACCCTAAGTACATGCTACTGTTTTTGTTTACCGAGTCGCTAGCTTGACTCGACCCCGAATTCATTTGTCCTTGGGGAAGCATGATGTGGAAGAAGCAATCTCAATCGGACTTTCATTCAAGATGTTTCGACAACCATGTGAAGCACGTGAAAGTTCCACACCGAAGAGATATAATCCCGCTCAAGATAATGATACATGAAAATGCCGGGATCAAAGATGGTGTCTTTATTCCCGAAGGAGTGAAGAAGAGAGGAAGTCACCTTATAGGTGAAGAAAAGGAAGAAAACTATGATGAAAATCATGATTTGATCATCTTCCTCGAGAGCAGGCTCATTAGCCTGAATTTGGATTTCAAAGGTTAAGCTCAGAAATATCCCGGGAGGGTGGGTGGGAATTTGCAAATTCTCATGATTGAGTGCATCTCCCCCCGGGCTATCAAACTCCGGAGGAGTCATGATATGATGAGTGAGTTAACCGGAGAACTCCTCATGAAGAGAATTATTCACAAGATGTGAATCTGTGAATTCATGTTCCGAAATAGACTCATCACAATCCTCATTCTGAATATCAAAGAGTGGATTATCAGAAATCAAAGTGAATTCAGATTCGAATTCAAATAGAGGATTGGTGAGAGTAGTATTGAATGTTTCGGGAACAAAGAGATTAAAATTCTCTATTGGACTGTCGGGATCAGAAGTGAGTGACGGATCATGATATAGGATACTTTCAATTTCTCCCAGATCGGCTTCAAAATCGAGGAGACCATCATCACTTTCCAATGAAATTGGATTGATGTGAGTTAGTTCATCGGCGAACTCCTCAAGAAGAGGATCAGCATCAGACTGTGGAAGTGATGCCTCAATATACTCAACGTCTCCATGGGATGTACAATCATCATTAAAATCTGAGAAAGACTCAAAATGATCGTTTGAACACTCAAGAGGGGAAGGAATATCGCACATATGCTCAAGAGTTCCCTGTGACTCTCTTGGGATTGGGATAAGGATCTCAACACTAGACTTTATGAATTCGTTTGATTCCTTATTAGGAACAGTGCTAAGATGCTCATCCCCCATGTTTAGAGAGTGAGTGGGAACCTCGGGTGTGATAGCAGTTGTTTGAGATTTAATCTCAACTGCTGGGGTATCAACTGATGAACTTGATGGATCTTTATAGAATTGAAGGATATCAAGTGTATCTTCATCATCACTGTCATCAGGAATAAAACAGAACCGAGAGCTAGATTTGGCTGCTTTTTCTTTTGCAATGGATTCCCTAATAGATTTTTCATAGGCGTCTTGGGAATTTATTCTAGCAGCCTGCTCTTCAGCCAGCAATTCTTCCATGGATTTTTGATGAGTATGTGTTTGGGCAAAGTCTTTAACTAAACCCTTAAGCTCATCAACGATTTTCATCATATTTTAAATTTCTGGAAGAAGTGCTTGATTCATATCGTACTATGGAGGTTGGTCGTAATAAGGTGTGTCAAAATTGTCACAAGGATATGGATTCCCCATTTGACAATCTGAGCTGAAGTATGGACCTCCACAATAATCACAACAGTAAAACTGATGTGGCTGTGAGTCGTATGTGCTAAAGTCTACATTGTTATCAGGAAACTGCTCATAGACAAGCGTGTTTCCCGATTGACAATCAGAACTGTAGTGTGAACCACCACAGTACTCACAACACTAAAACTGCTGAGACTGATGGTGTGGTAGCTGGTGGAATGAATCAGTGGTGTCATGATAGGAATAGGGATCTTGGTTATAGACAGACCCGTTTCCTGACTCTACCATGCCACAACTGGGGCAATTGCCACCATTATGAGGATTACCATACCATTGGCAAACCAGAAAGTGTGGATGAGACATAGAAAGAATCAAAGGTGTATACAGGGGTAGGGATGAAGAATCAAAGATGTGAGAGGGTAAAGGTGAATATTTTTGGGTTTTTGGAAATACATTTTGTACAAATGATAAAGGAAATGTTTTTGTATTTTTGTGTTCGTTGAAAACTGATTTTAAAAAGTTTTCGGGAATAGTTTTGTTTTTATATGAAGATAATATGAACAAAGGATGGTAAATTTACAAATGATTGAATTCCAAAAGCACTAATCAGCAAATCGTTTTAGAAAAACGCGCACGACCTCCCCGGCAGCGGCGCCAAAATTTGATTGGCTCCAAACGGTCAACCTAAATTGACCAGGGATGGTCAACAAGGTCAAACAGCCTAGAGTCAATACTCCGCGGAAGTACACGGTTTCCCCGGGTTGTTATGTCCCGACGGGGTGCGGATTGTAATCAAAACGGGTTTGTAATCGGGTGAATTTGGACAGGAAAGGGTTTGAGATGATTAAACTAAGGAAATACGAATGAGAACGATGTAAACGAACTATATTAACAATAACGTGAAACCTAATTAACCTAAAACGTAATCTAAAAACTTAAAATCAGAATTTGCTTATAAATAAGCAGAAAAGTAAGTCAAACGGCTTAAATAGAAGCTATCACTTTATTTATGTTTTTGGTTTTTCTTTATTTTACAAACTACTTTTACTTACGTAACCTAAATTTTAAAAACGTAAAAGTTATTTAAATAAAACGCGAGTTAAAATTAAAATAAACGCGAGTGCGCAAAATAGAAAGTGAAATTTATGCTACGCAAATCCTACGAACATGAAAATTATATTTTTACGAACCTAAGGATAAAAGAAAATTTTAGAAAAAAGAAAATTATATTTTTGAATTTTATATTATTTATTATTAATTAAAAGCTAAATAAACAAAATTAAATTGTTAAAAATACTAAACTATTTTTAATAATTACAAAACTTTTTCTAAAATTACTTTATACTATTAGTATAATTGGAAAAATATAAAACTTATGAAAAGCTTAAAAATAAGCTGGAAAAATTAAGCTATTAAGCTTATAAGCTAAAACTGAAAAGGTTAAGTACAAAAATAAGAGAAGAAAGAAATAACACTTAGGATCACATGGGGCAGTTGGTGCTCAGCTTTGGTTTGAGGTTGACTAGTCAACCCAAGAGGTCACAGGGACGAATCCCACTCTTGGCAGATTTTTCAAACCATTTTCTTTTTGATTTTTTCTTTTACAAAAACATTTTAACAACCAAAATATCAAACTTTAATAAACATAAACTTTTTACAAACCACAAATAAGCACTGTGGAGGGCTTAACTCCCAACAGTGAGCTTGAAAAAGCTCACAATGAAATTTTTGGTTTCAAAAGTTCTCTAAATAAGCTAAACAACTATTCTTACTGAAAATTAGACAAACAACAATGGAAATGATTAGAGATAAGCTAAAACAAACTGGGAAATTTAATGGAAATAAGCTAAAAAAAGGAAAATAAGCAAATCCTATGAACCTGTCACACAGGCCTGAAAGGGACTTTTTGCAGGCTTATTTAAGCTTGTACAATAAGCTAGAAAGTGAAAGTTGAGCTTGGAACTAATAAGCTTGGACTATGGGCTACCTAGGAAACAAAATATCACAAGCTCAGCTCCACTAATAAGCTCAAATGGAGCTCATGAACCTGAGCTTTTAACACTGATCAATCAGTGTGACTGAGGTGGCTGGGACAAGTTGGAGGCTAAAATGAGCAGCATAAATAAGCATAAAAATGGAAAGTAAGCTCATATACATACAGATGGATCAATAAGCTAGCTAAAACATCAATAAGCTATTAAAAATCTACACTAATAAGCATTGTAGGACCACTAGAAAAAGAGCTTATGATACACTTGTCCTGGGTGCAGGGCAGACTTGGCATAAGTTTAAAAGCTAGAACAAAGGCATAATAATAAAAAAAAAAACAATCTCAAAAACATACTAACAGCTAGTATCATCAATCACAAATCATGATTCAAGCAAAATCAAAGAAATTCAACAAGCTTAGATGACTGCTTATGGTTCAGCAGCTTATGGGATCCAAAAGGGTGACCTGAGGCACTAAGAAGCTAGAAGAAGCTAGGGCTAAGAGGGAAACTAAGCTAGGGAATCTAGGAAATTCCTAATAAACTAAAAGGGAGCAAAAGAGAAGGGTAAAGCTATATAAGACTTAAAATAAGCTCTAATCTATCCTAACTGCTGCAGGGATTAAACAGTCCTGAGTGCTTCATAGGGGAGTTTGCATAGGGCTAAAAAAAAATTCCAAAAATTATCTAAAAATATGACCAAGCTAACAAGCTGGCGTATAAGCTATATTTCAATTTTCAAAGCATAAGGCCATATATCAAGGGAATTAAAAATGCAACTCTAAGGGGGCTGATGCAACCATTTTAATGGGTCAAAAATGGCTAGTTGACCCACAAATGGTCAACTACAGGTTTGAACTACTACAATATCCTAGTTGACTCTACTTCCAACAATTGAAACAACTAAAATCACTTAACTCTAAATCCTACCCTAATACTTGAATCCAACAGTGAACAAAGAAAAATATGTTGAAGAATTTATCAAACTGCTTGAAACTTCATTTGGAATTGTTAAAACTTGATGTAAAACAACTAACAGTAGCTAAGTAAACCTAATTGAACTAAAAGGAATTTGTAAAAAATAGTTGTGATGGGTGGACCAAGCTTGTGCCAAACAGTCCTTTATAGAGGTCTGTATTGGTATTCAAGTAGCTAGGGACAGATTTCTGCAATAAACCTTGAACACAGAGAATGAAACAGGCATATGAACTCTAAATAAACAAGATTCAAAGACAAATAAGCAGGTTCATAAGCTAATAAGCAAAAGATTGAGTTATGCTATTTTAGGCAATTTTTTAGCAAAGAGAAATAAAACTAAGCTAATGAACTAAGGACATTAAACTCACATGATAAACAATAAGAAACATGAATAAGCTAAATAAGACTAAAATTAAGCAGTTGGTGAGTAAGAAATAAGCTCAGCCTTTTTTTTATGAAAAACAAGACTTTTATTGAATTGAAATAGTTTACAACTGAGATTTTTGAAACTAACAATACTTAAAATTAAACTAAAACTATTTTCTACACTACATTACCTACTCTAAAATCCTAATGCCAAAAATTGGCTTACAACATCTTCTATTTATACTCCAATAAAACTAGGGTTACATCTTGTCCACTTCTGCTTCTACTTTTCTTGAACAAAGCTCATCCATAGGATTTCTTTAATATTATCTCAGCCCTTGGTTCCGTTTTCTTAGCGGGAAAATTGGGCAAAACATTTGGCAGTTAGTATTTCAGCGTGGGGGGCAAGGTTTGTATTTTTGTGGTGGAAAGTAATGGTGGCAGGGTTGGAGTATGGGCTAGTGGTGATGTAGGGGATGATGATGGTGTTTGGAGATGGCAGGCTAGGGTTGCAGGTCACATGTAGGGAGGGAAATAAGGTGGATGGAGTTGGTCAAATGGGGGTTTGACCTTGGTGGAAATTATTCAACGGTTTGTTTGATTTTTGGGCCAAAGGAGTGGGCTTGGGTATAAAAGGGCATGGATTGGATTGGTTTTGTTTTGGTTTTGGATGAATAATATTACAAAGGGTCCGTTTGTAAAAGGTTAAAACACAAGGACCATAATTGTACTTTGCTGAAATTTAAGGGACCAAATTTGCACATCCTCCAAAGTGTTCCAAGGTTCACTTTTGCCACATTACAATAACACAAGGGCCACAAAAGATATTTTTCACATTTTAAAATTCCTAGGGACTGATTTTGCTAAATTCCAAACTGCAGGGACCAAAAGTGTAATTTTTCCAAAGTTTTTACCCAAGGACTAAATTTGATTATTTTTTACTTTTAAAAGCCTTGGGTTGACTTTTCTTTCAAAAAATACGCTCAGGGACTAGTTTTGTAAATTTTTGAAAGTTGGGGGACTAAAACTGCCAATTGTGTAAACTTTATTCGTTTTTCATTGTTTTTACTCATTTTGCATCTGAAACATATAAAATACAATCCCTGGGATATTTTTAGTATTTTGAAGCAATTCTGAGTGTTTTCGGATGTTTTGGCAGTTTAAATATGATAAAAATGATGAGTGTTTGAGCACTCCTCATGGCTGGAGAATCAAAAGCTTTGGTCACTGCTATTGATGCTAGTGTTGACTGGAATGAGCATGAAGATGCAACAAGCAGCTCTCCTCAAATCTCTTGCATGGCTAGTTGTGATGATAACTTTGGTCTCAGGGGAATCTCTCCTCAGGTATCTACTTGTGCTTGTGATTGTGATTCTAAATATACAACTCTAAAAGATGCTTATGATGTTATGAAACCAAAATATAATGCTTGTTTTATTGAAGCTGCAACTTATAAAGAAGCTTTTAAAACTTTAGAACAACAAAAGGTGTGGTTTCAACAGAATCAATTGGCTTATGAGGAAAAGATTAGAGTTTTAAGTAGAGATTTAGAATGTGCTAGCAATGAATTAAAGTTTTCTGAAAAAGAAAAAGCTAGAATTGAGTCTGAGAAAAGTGTTTTACAAGAGAAATTGGATAAAGAAGTAATTAGGCATAAAGAGTGGCTTATTTCAGGTGATAAATTGTCTAGGTTACTCTACAGTAGTAAGTCTGTTACATCTGAGATAGGTCTAGGGTTTAAGAAATATGTAGGTCGAGAAGCTAATCACTATTTAGATAAGAAGAATCATAATTATTCTGTCCCAATAAACTATCTAAAGGAAGGTGAGATGCATGCTGTACCAGGACCTATCAGAAGTGTATTTATGCCTACTACCAAAACCTCTGACTTTGATGGTTCACACCATCTCTTTGGCAAAAAGTCTAAAGACTTGTCAAATAAGTCTGAAGACCCTCCAACCATAGGTACCCCTAAGCCCACATCCCATAAGTTGGACTTACCAGAATCAAAGGAAACCACTGGCATTAGGATCAATGACTCCCCTAACTCTAGAAGTATATCTATTAATGATTCTAACACTTATGTCTCTTGTTCTTCCAGGGACAAGACCTCAAAGACCTCTAGTTATGCCAGCTGTGATTCCAAGACCAAGTGAGACTCACCCAAGTCCTTAATAAAGAATTCTGACAAGTCATCTTGCAAGTCTGTGGACTCTGAAGTTGCTGCTGATGAAGTTCTTTCTAATACAGCCTCTTCTGAAGACTTGTTATTTACTTCTTATGAAAACAATTCCTTTCAGTGTTTACAAAACAATTCTATTTCTGGTGTTTCTTTGAATAATTATGTGTTTAATAAGACATCTTTTGGATTTAATAAATCTTCTAAGAAGAAGAAGTGTTTTGTTTGTGGTAGCAAATTGCATTTAATTAAGGATTGTGATTTTCATGATAAGAGGATGGGTGTTTCTGTGGTTAATAATAGACCTAGATAAAAGTGGACCAAACCTTCATTAGTTCCACAGGCAAATTATAATGTCAACAGAATGCATTCCATTCCTGCTGATTGGTCTGTTCCTTCTGATAGGTCTGTTTATGCTAGTAGATGTATGAATTACAATAGAAATAGATATGGGTCAAGACCATTTTATGGATTTAATCATTGGTATGGATTTAATGACCCAATGTTTATGGGAAGGGGTAATTGGGATTTTGCTGAAAAGTCCTCAGCAGATTGTTCTTGGACATATAACAGGCCATATAACTACAGGGATACCAGGAACAATAGTGGATCTAACTCATCTTCTTGGGTACATCATAATGATCCACAGGGCAGACTCAAGTCTTTCATGAATTAAGTCTCTTAACATATTCATGTTGTTGTATATTAACTTCTTTTGTTGTAGGAACATCCTCTTCTTAATAAAGACTTAGGTGTTGTTGATAGTGGCTGTTCAAGAAACATGTCTGGGAATCAGGAGAAGCTACATGACTTTGTACCTATTAATGGAGGTATAGTAAGGTTTGGAAGTAGAGTAGGAAGGATCACTGGCAAAGTAACCATTAGAACTCCAAAGGTGGATTTTGAGAATGTCTACTATGTGAATGAGCTTCAAGGATTCAATTTGTTCTCAGTCTCACAAATTTGTGACAAAAAGCTTCCTGTACTTTTCATTGAAGAGGGTTGTTTCATTCTTTCACCTGAGTTCAAAATACCTGATGACAATCATGTATTGCTAAAGGCTCCAAGAAATCATAATCTTTATACATTTGACTTGAATGATGTCAAGCCAGAAGGTGATCTAACATGTTTGGTGGCTAAAGCATCCTTGGATGAATCTACAAAATCGCATAGGAGGATGGCACATGTTAACTTCAAAGTCATCAACAAACTTGCTAAAGATGGACTTGTTCATGGACTTCCTTCCAAGATCATCACCAATGAGCATAATTGTGTAGCTTGTAACAAGGGTAAGCAACACAAAGCTTCTTATAAAGCCATTACTGCTGTGAGCACAATCTCAGAACCATTGCAGCTGCTTCACATGGATCTTTTTGGTCCAACATCCATCAGGAGTATAGATCATAAATACTTCTGTTTGGTAATCACTGATGCATTCAGCAGATTCAGTTGGACATTTTTCTTGGTGACAAAAGATCAAACCTTTCAGGCACTTAAAGAATTTATGGCTCTGGTTGAAAACCAACTTAACAAGACGATTAAAGGTATAAGGTGTGACAATGAGATGGAGTTCAAAAAAGCTAATCTCATTGAACTTTGTGGTTTAAAGGGTATTAAAAGACACTATAGCACTCCTAGGACTCCACAACAGATCAGAGTTGCAGAAAGGAAGAATAGAACCCTTATAGAGGCAGCAAGATCTATGCTTGCTGACTCTAAACTTCCCACCATGTTTTGGACTGAGGCAGTTCGCACTGCCTGTTATGTATTGAATAGGGTGTTAATTACTAGACCTCATAATAAGACACCCTATGAGCTATTGACAGGGAAGAAACCTACCATTGAACACTTGTAACCTTTTGGTTGTCAGGTGACCATTCTTAACACAAGTGATCAGTTAGGAAAATTTGAAGCAAAAGCTGCTAAAGGGTATATTGTTGGTTACTTAGCTCATAGCAAGGCTTACAGGGTATATAACTTGGCTGCAAAGAAGATAGAAGAAACTCTTAACCTAAAATTTTTGGAGGAGAATGTAAATGTTTAAGGAAAAGGTCATGAATGGTATTTTGATCTTGATTATCTTACAGATTATTTGGGGTATGCTAGACACAAAACTAACCCCTCTACAGGTATACAAGTGTCATCTTCTAACAATGTAGGTACCCTACAGGATGATTCAGATAGTGATTCCGAATGTCATGAACCCACTATTGTTGTAACTACTCTACCAATTCAAATAGCATATCCTCCTTATAAAGAAGCCTCTGATGCCAAATCTGCTGATGATGTGGAAAACTCAACTTATGTAGAAGATCTTGCTAGACTCAAAAAGCAAGAACATGCAGCTGCTGAGGAAGCTAAAAGACTTGGTCTTGAATTTGCTCAAGACACTGAAGCATTCTTAAATCAAGCTGCTGTTGAAGAGAGCAGAAAAACTAGTTCTGCTGACACATTTGCTGATGCAGTTGCTACTTTTGCTGATGGAGATTCTGCTGAAGGCATTTTTGCTGCAGTTTCTGTTTCCACTAAAACTTCTACAAGCTTGGATGAACATTATGGCAGGTTTCCAATTCCTTCAGATCTTACCAATGTTGAGCAAAGTGATGGCATCTTTCAATAAGCCTCTTATAATGAAGACTTTGCTCCTACACTAACCAATCTTGATACCTCCAATGATGTCAATCCTGTTGTAACTAAAAGGATCAACACAATTCATCCACAGGATAATATACTTGGTGATCTAAATGCTATGGTTCTCACCAGGAGTGCCATTAAGAATACCAAGTTTGGGCAATGTGCCTTTCTGACTTATGTATCCACTCAGAAGAGAGACAATCACACTGATTAGAAGCATTATTTGTTTGCTTGTTTCTTGTCCCAAGTTGAACCAACAAGCATTAAACAGGCTTTGAGTGAGCCTAGTTGGGTTGAAGCTATGCAGGAAGAGATGCAACAATTCAAGAATCAAGATGTTTGGGTACTTGTTGATCTGCCTGCAGGGAAAGTTACAATTGGGACCAAGTGGATCTTAAAATGCAAGAGAGATGCCAGAGGTATTGTGGTCAGAAATAAAGCAAGATTGGTGGCTCAAGGTTTCAGACAAAAAGAAGGGATTGACTACACTAAGTTCTTTGCACCAGTTGCTAGGGTTGAGGCAATTAGACTATTTTTAGCCTTTGCCTCATATATGGGGTTTAAGGTCTATCACATGGATGTCAAGAGTGCCTTCCTCTATGGAAAAATTGAAGAGGAGGTATATGTTACTCAACCACAGGGCTTTGAAGACCCCCATCATCCTAAGAAGGTGTACAAAGTTGTCAAGGCTCTTTATGGACTTCACCAAGCACCAAGAGCATGGTATGCTAGATTGTCTACATTTCTTTTGGAGCATGGCTACAGAAGAGGAGCTATTGACAAGACCCTCTTTATCAAGAAAAACTCTAGGGACATCATTCTAGTACAGGTATATGTGGATGACATTATCTTTGGATCCACAAAGGAGGCATGGTGCAGGGAATTTAAAGATTTGATAAAAGGTGAATTTCAGATGAGTGCAATGGGGGAGTTAACCTTTTTCTTAGGGATGCAAGTCAAACAACAACCTGAAGGGATTTTTATCCATTAGGAGAAGTATGTTAAAGAGATTTTGAGAAAGTTTGATTTTGAACTTCTGAGGACTGCTACTACTCCATATGAACCACCTAAGCTTAAGAATCCAAATGAGCAAGATGAGGCTGTGAATGTTCATCTTTATAGGTCCATGATTGGATCACTCATGTATCTCACAGCTTCTAGGCCTGACATTACCTTTGCAGGCAGTGCTTGCTCAAGACATCAAGTCACTCCACTGACTTCTCACCTAAATACAATGAAGAAAATTTTCAAGTACGTCAAAGGCCAACCCAAACTAGGCCTTTGGTACACAATGGAGTCACCATTTGTGTTGGAGGCCTACAGTGATAGTGACTATGCTAGAGCTAATTTGGATAGGAAATCCACAATAGGACGTTGTCAATTTCTTGGTAGAAGACTCATCTCTTGGCGGTGCAAGAAACAAACCATTGTGGCTACTTCTACTACTGAAGGAGAATATGTTACTGCTGCCAATTGTTGTGGTCAGGTACTTTAGATTCAAAATCAAATGTTGGATTATGGGTTTAACTTTATGAACACTAAAATCTACATTGATAATCAAAGTACTATTTCTATTGTTAAAAATCCAGTTTTTCATCAGAGAACTAAACATATAGAAATTAGGCACCATTTCATAAGGGATGCAAATGAGAAGCATCTAATTCAAGTGCTTAAAATTCATACTGATGATAATGTGGCTGATTTGTTAACAAAAGCTTTTGATGGACCTAGGTTTAATCACCTAGTTATCAACATTGGGATGGTTAACCCTTGAATGCTATGTTTAAGGGGAGGCATAAGCCTCAGGGGAGGCATATGCCTCAGGGGAGGATTGTACATGTTGTATTTATGTAGATTATTATGTTTACTAACTTTGTTTTGCAGGTTCTTACTAATCTTGTATATTATTATGGCTGTCCTTCTGTGTTCTGTTTGAATGTTTGGTTGCAGATCATGTTCCTGCTGATGTACAAAGGAATTAGATGTAAAAGACATAAAAGTAAAATCTTTTATTAATCAAGAGAAAACAAGGTACATCCACAATAAGATCATTCATCAGAAGAAATACAAAAGACATCAATCAACAACTAACAACCACCAACAAACCACCACCTCCCTAGGGCCCAATCCTCTACTCCATCTTCCTCTTCCCTTTGCCCAAGTCCTTTGGGTCTGGTATTTTCTTGTGGACCCCTCTGGATTGCATGTCCTTGTTCCAGAGCTTGGGAGTGGCAAGACCTAGGACCACCTTTAATGGACCCTTGTTCCTCTTTGAGGACTATGGCTCCTCAGGGACAGAGATCTTACTTATATCTGCACACACCCTCTCCATTTCAGAAGTCAGGAATGCTGTGACAGGAGTGAAATCAGGGACAACCATAGCTAGAGGATTTGGAGCTTCCTTTGCTTCAGTGGTTTCTTCTGATGAGGTTGGAGATGGACAAAACTCTGAAGGACCTTCACCTAGATAGTAGTATGATATTTGGATTTGAGGTATGTCAAAGGTGGAGTCTGATGATGAATCAGAAGAAATGTCAATGACTTTGGGAGATGGCTTGATGATTTGAATGTGAGAAAGACTTTGGGATATGTTACTTGTGTACTAATGGGGTTGTGAGTTGCTTATGACTTGAAGACTTCTTTTTAAAGACTTGATTTAGGTTGAAGGTGAGTTAATGCAAGTAAATGGGAGGTAGTTGAGTCAGTAGCAATTACTAATTGTGCAAGTTGTCCACTTAAGTGGATTCTTCGGATGAAAGTCAATGGGTTTGTCCACATGCTACTGATAATACCTATTTTGTTGTTAAGTGTGTTCCTGCTGATGGCTTATTAAAGATTACTTTAGTCAGAGGAATGCAAATCTTTCAGAAGAATTAAAAACAAATAAACACAATCAAAGCAAAATTTATATTGATTCTTCTGAAGTACAATACAAGACAATGAAATTGAAAGATTAACAACAAGTTCCTACTCTACTTTGCCCTTGCCCTTGCCCTCCACAGTCTTCTCCTTGCCTTTGTTGTTGATGTTGAAGATTCCTTGCCACTGAGGACAGGGCAAACCCATCACAATCTTTCTTGTCTTTGGCAATGGGGGATTTAATTTTCTTCCTCTTGGACGAGAGGGCTGAGGCTTCTCAGGGGTTGTGGGGTTGTAAAGTACATCATTCTCGTCATCCTCTTCATTAGAAGAAGTGAAGAAGAAGGGAGACTTATCAGGATTGGGAACTCTGTTTGCCCTCTCCAATACATTCCACCTTCTCTCCATCTCTCTCTGGTACTCAGGATCATCAACTTCAGAAGGATATGGTGGAAGATCTTCAGATGATGATAAACTTGGAGCAGGTACATCATGCTTCTTCTTCTTGGCTTGTTCCTTTGTGAGACCACGGGGAAGTGTTGGCATTCTAAGTGGAGGTGGAGATGTTAGTGAATCAGAAGTATCCGAGGAGTCAGAAGAAAGGTTGATAATACGTTGATTGGAAGCCATGGTTGTATTGTTGATTGGTGGAATTGTAATTAGGGATTTGATTTGTGTGGAGAGATTTGGGGATAATTAACCTTTATTTATCAGATCACCCAACCGCGTGTCTTTATTACCATAAATGCGAGGTGGTTTGGAGATAATTAAGGGTTATTTGAAATTTGAATAAAGGGATTTTTTTTACAGAAATTTGGTTTCCATTGTAGGGAAGATTCTGCTAATTGATTCTACGGAAGGTTCTGTTGAATGAATGGTTGACCGTAGTCAACGTTTGACTATTTTCTGCGGATTGACCATTTGGTTTCATCCGTTTGACTTGGTTTCTTCGGATGAGTCAGTTTAATTGGGATTTTCTTTTGTTGATTATTGGTCAAAGATTACTTTCCAATAATTCATATCAGTTTCATTCCACGTTTGGTAACATCCATAATTAACCAAGACGTGCATATCCCACTCACAAATAAACTGATTCCCTCTCGCTATAAAATTTCAAAAACCATTTCAACATTCTTTAGCACTCCCAACCCTAATTTCTTATTCTCAATCAATGGCTGCACTACTTTTTAAAGGTGATCATAACAAACATGCCTTTCTTGGTCGTGGTAAGGGTGATGCAGATTATGTGGGGATGATTGAATTTCTCCAAAGATCCAAGATTCGTTATGCTCTTCTCCAATATCCAAGTGTTATTCATGAGTCTCTTGTTGTACAATTTTGGTAAACAGCACAAACAAGGACTGTTGAAGATGGACCAACAGAGATTGTTGCTGAGATAGATGGGGAAGAATTTGTGGTCACTGAGTCATTGGTCAGAACTCAACTACAATTGGATCATGAAGGAGGGGTGACTGATTTGCCTAAGGGAGAGATACTTACAGGCCTTTAGGCTGCTGGTTATAGTGGTGATGGGAAAGTGTGGTACAAGAATCTGTTTTGTTCTAAATGGAGGTTTTTGACACAGACTTTACTTCAGTGCCTGGGTTCTAAGTCTGGTGGATCGGACCAATTCTCTACAGACATTGCTCTTGCCATTAT
Source organism: Artemisia argyi (assembly GCA_030686995.1). NCBI lineage: Eukaryota > Viridiplantae > Streptophyta > Magnoliopsida > Asterales > Asteraceae > Artemisia > Artemisia argyi. The sequence goes on from CM060686.1 coordinate 47,045,841, forward strand.
GTGTCTCTCTCAGGGAAGAAAATTTAACTTTTCTAAGTATATCTTTAATGCTATGCTTGAAAATGTTAAGGATACCAAACTTAAATATTTAATGTATCCTAGGTTTCTTCAAATCATTTTAGGCATTCAGACCACTGACCCTACTCATTTACCTGTTAAGGGTTTATCTAAAAAGTTGTTTACTCAAATGAAAATTAAATTTACTAGAGAACACAGACCCTTACTTCCAGCTATGTTGCCTGCTGGCAATGCTCCTAATGGAGTAGCTGCTGATGCAGTTGCTGATGGACCAACTTGTACACTCACCACAATTTACAAGACTTCCAACACCTAGTCCATTGAGACCTCATTTTGAGGATCATGTAAATGTAGATGTAGATGTAAATTAAGATTATTCTACTCACAGGACCAATGATGCTTCCAATCCCACAGATATCCCTATTGGTGTAGCTGAAGGTCCTGTTACTCTCACTTCTGTATCTGCTTTGTTGAATAGGTATGTAACTAAGGTAGACAAGTTGGAGAATGATATGAACTTCACCAAAAAGAATCTTAGTAATGTTGTTCTGACTCTCATTGGAAGAGTTAAGAAGTTGGAGGCTAAGCTAAAGCAAAGGAAGAGACAAGGTGTTGTGTACGAATCAGATGAGGAATCTACTAAAGCATCTGACAACATTGACTTGGAAGGCCTTGAACTTCTTGCTGCTACTACATTGGAAGGTGTTCAGAAGAATGCTGCTGCTACTAGGCCTGTACCATCTATTCATTCTACTGATGTTAGGCCTGCTCCAACTGCTGATGTTGCTCATACTGTTGATGCAAGTGTTCCAAAGGATTCCAGAGTCATTTATGTCAGGAGAAAGCATTCTGCTAATAAGACGTCTGCTGATGCTCCTAGAAAGAAGACTTCTGCTGATGTTCATAGAAAGGAATCCTTTCCTACTACTATGCCAGAAGTGGGCACTCATGCTACATCAGCAGATATCCATGCTGAATGTCCTAATGATTCTCTTGATAAGACTTTTGTTCCTCCTGAGACTACTACAATTAAGAAAGACAAAGGCAAGTCCATAATGATTGATCAAGACATTCCTTCAAGAGTGAATTCCAAGGTGGAACTTGCTAATGAAAAACTTAGTGAGATTGCTGCTGCACGTTTGCAAGCTAAAGAGGATGCTGCAACTACTAAAGTTCAATTGGATTTGAAAGCCTCAGAAGCACTTGCTAGAAAAATTCAAGATGACTTGGAAAAGATGGGCACTCAATTTACTAGAACCTTGCCTACTGAAAGACAAAAGGAACTAGATGAAATAGCTAAGAATCTTTCTGCAGAACAATGGGAAAATTTGGCTGAACAGGCTGCTTGTAAGCCTAATTTAGGTGAATCTGTGCTTGGAGTTGATAATCCTGCTTTTGTTCAAATGATGGTTGAAAGAGGAAGGTTGCCGAGACAACAGGAGGAAGAGAGAAAATCTAAGCATCTAAGGGAAATACCTTGGACAAAGGCAGAAATAAAGAAATACATGAGGAATTTTGTAAAGAATCAGGGATGTTCTATGTTTGGGTCAGGATGGACTCAAAAGAAGGTTTGGGGATTTTCAGATAAACAGCTCACCTTCTACTATGACAAGATCATTTCAAATCTTCATTCCTCTGGTATACATGTCCAAGATGTTCTGGAGTTTAGAGGTAGACTTTTGGATGTGCCTGAAGCTAAGAGAGCTAAGCTTCATGATACTGCTGATCAACCTGCTAAGTCTATTGGGTCCTTTCATGGTGGTCAGGAGAAAGTGCAATCTCCTTCAGTCTTGCCTCAAATGGATGATACTCCTGATGCTCAGATGGGTGATACTCCTGGTGCTCAGATGGATGATACTCCTGATGCTTCTCATCATGATACTTCTGAATCTCAACCTGATCCTACTGAAGCTACACATAATGTTTCACATGATACTTCAGCAGATACTCCAATAGAAGTACCTGATGATGATTCTGCAGATGTTCCTGCTGATACTTCCAAACAAGTGCCTAAAGAAGAACCTACTGATGGTCCTTCTATTCATGTTACTATTGGCACTAGGAGGAAGACTAAAGCTATAAAGAGGAAGGCTCCAAAAATATTCCTTTAGAGGACAGTACTACTTTCCTTGATTATGCTTCTGATGATGGTCAAGACCCTGTTGTTTGGGAGAAAATTGTGAAGTGGGAACTTGTTGATTCTGAGGTTGGTCAAGGACAAGTGAATGTCATAACTAGACAAGATGGATCTACCAAGACATTCTTGTTTCTGAGCCAAATTTTACATATGTTGGACAAGCAAGACCTTCTCTCACTTTATGACTGGGTTACCAAGTATTATCAAACTCATTCCCCTGATGAAATTGGAATGTTGATTGGAGATTTGCAGATTCTGTGTGATTCTGGTGTGAAGTTTCAAGTATGGAAAGGTCAAAAGACATGGGTGGTTGACTATTGGAATTTATTTCCTCTTCCTAATGTTCATGTGATTGTAACAACCACTGGTAAGACCTTATACTACTGGGCTGATGTCCTTTACCGAATCACAAAGGAAGTAATGAATCTCATGCTGGAGGCAAAGCTTTCTGTTCCTTTGGATATGACTGAGAATGATCTTCATCTTGCTGAACAATTGATAAGGTTCATCAGAAGAGGTATCTTGACTAAGTAGGAACTGGCAACAAAGCATGGCATTCAAATGGACTCATATCTGCAATGAGCTGGTATTGGTATGGTACTTTGTTGCACATTTTATTTTTTTTCTCTTTCAAGTTTATAAAAAAAAAAAAAAAAAAAAAAAAGAAAAAAAAAGTAACCTATTTGTATAGTTTTGTGTATGTTTTCTGCAGGTTTGGTGTTGATTCTTATTACACTTTTTCTGGTAATCAACTTACCGATGTTGACTATTCCATCAAAAAGTTGGCTAGTCCAAAGGGTACAGCTTTAGTAAAGACTCATCAAATCTGTTGATAGCTGTAATGGTTTGCTCAAAATCATAGGGTTCTCAACTCACCCATGCTTTATTGCTGAGAGTTGAAATGGTTGTCAATTGACAATGGATTTTTCCTTTATGGATTCCAAATAATAGGCCAGCCCACAAGAGTATGGCTTGTGCTAAAGGCAGTGGAAAACTATATTTGGTATTCAATTGACCAAGATGATTTTTCATCAATAATTGACTAGTCCTGAGCAAACGGCTACAGGTAAAGACTTCTTAAATTTGTTTATAGCTGATGATTTGCTAAAAATCATATTCTTTGGGTCATCAGTGTACCATAGTTTCTAACTGAGAACACTTGGCTACTCCAGTAGTGATGGCTATTGGTAAAGAGACATCAAATCCATTATTTTCAATGATTCACCTCTCATAGGAGTTAACACACCTGGATGTGATGAGAATAGTATGAAACTTATGTGTTTTGATGTACATTTGGTCATGTATTGCTGCAAAGAATGGAGTGTTCAACTTCTTACTGATCATAGAGATTCAATTTTTGAAGATTCTTTGTTGCTGATGTTCAACCTCAATCCTCTGGTTTGTGCTATTGGCGATCTATTAAGAAATCTTGAACTTAACTATGTCAAATTCAAGATTAGGGGAGGATTGTAAGGAATTATTGAAGATACTGCTGACTAATACTGCTGACAGGTTCCTGCGGAAGCTTAGTGACTTTCTGCTGATGAATGATTCCTGCAGACGTATAGAGATCCTACGGATAGAGTTAAACCGTGGATATAACTTATGTAATTTAGGACAAGATATGTAGAATATCTTTTATTAGTTTATTATTATTCGTTTCTTGTAAGAGAGGTTAGGGTTTCCATTAGTATATAAGGAACCCTAGGTAATTGTAATACGTACGAGTTTTCATAACATTATTAGTAAAAGTTTATTGATCCATAGAGGATCAAGTTTAGTATAAGTTTATTTTTATATTCCGCAATAATTACAAGCTCACAGAGATTATCTAACTTAGTCTTACTAGTGATTTCATTAGTAGGCTAACGATCTATTGGCTCATGATCTATCAAGGTATAGATCCCTACAAAAATCATCAATCAAACCTAGAAAACACAAACTTTTAGAATTAGGAAAAACCTTTGAAACAAGTAATATGCCTTTTATAACCTTAAGAGTTATGCCCTAGAATAATTAGTGCCTATAGGATATCTAAGTTAGGAAATCAATAAAATAAGTTAAGTTTTAGTAACTACCCAGTGCCCCTCAATTAGGATAATTTAGATAAACTAGACTTAGGTATGCCTCTCCCATATTACCCTAGGTCATCCCTAGATGTAACCCGTAGAACATGACAAGTTAGGTACTTGTTATAACCTACCTCGAACCCTTACCCCTAGGAATTTACGAAAACTACCCCGATGCCTTAGATACATAGCTTCTCTAAACTGTTTTAAACTCCCCTCGAACTTCCTCCTTTCTTAAAACCCAATTCCTTCAAACACTCTCCCTTATCAATGGTGAGAATTCTTATTCTACACCATAGAGATTTGAATTCTTTCTCCTCTGATCTCTAAATCCTCACTACTTCCTTAGCTTTCTTAAGCTATCTTTTTCCTAGTTAGAGAATCTACCCCTAACTATCCCATATGCAAATATATGATAATCATATACAAGCATATTCCTATCCTTTTTTATTTCCTTAGATTACTAAGATTTTCCCAAGTTTGTTTTCCCCATTCCCTTAGTAAAACCCGAACAATATTCTTTAGGATTCCCAAACCTGAGGTTAGAAATAACATTAGGATATCCCTAGAAAACATAAGCTTAAGTATAGAATACCTTAGATCACTAAGATAGACTATCTAAGAAACTCTTTAGGAAATAGAAAAATAAGATTAGGAATCTTTAAGGTTTTATAGGTTAGAAACCAAATTAAAATCCCTACCCCAATAGATAGAAAAATTAGGAATACATCCCTATAAGATAGGATTTAGCCTAGCATAAGAATTCCTTAGAACTAGAACACATATTAGATATAAGGAATATTAGGAAAAACAAAGGATTAAATAGTAAAACCTCCACCTTAAGCCTTTAAACCCCTAGTTTAGGATAGACACATTAGCAAGCTTCTACCATATAGGCACATTAGCAAGCTTCTACCATATAGGAATAAGTCGTTTTAGGTCAAAAATTGCCCCTACCTAGTTCCTTAGGATACCCACATATATGTTTAAGGATATTAGATTACATCTTAGGATTTGGCATTTCTTAAAATACACATTAGGAAATTCCACTTAGAAGATACTATGGATACTACCCTAGCTGGTTTTAAGTACTTAGGAATAGTAATACTTATAATAATAGTAATAATGGTATTAATAAACAACTTAAAGCAAAAGAGAAAACCTAAAACTATGCCTAAGAATAAGGATACTCCTAGTAAACCCTTAGGAAAGAAAACATCTAGACCTACTCCCTCTTTAGAATCCTCTACTTCAATAGAACCAAACACATCACCCTTAGAAGTTTAGGATTAGTTAGGAAAACTAGAAGAACCTTAGGGGGAAAACAAATTTTGGGAAGAAATCTAGTTAATCTAATATTCCAATAGGATACTATCTTTCAGGTATCCTATACTCTTACTCTTCCATTTAATCCTATTCTTCCATTTCCTCTCATTCTACCATTTAGATCCCGTTTAAATCTCCTTCTCCCACCTTTTTCTCACTCTTTTGTTTAAAATCCCATTTTCTCGCCTTTTCCCCGCTCTCCTATTTAAATCCTATTCTTCTACTTTCCTACTCTACCGTTTAATCCTATACTCTTATTCTTTTCGATTCCACCTATTCCTACTCCTCCATCCTTTCATTATATCCCACTCTTTCATACCTTCCTATTTCATCCTTTCCTTCCTTCTTTCTCTTCACTTCTTCGTATAAGATCCATCTTTCCATTTCCTTCCATCCTTTTATCCCTCCGTCATTTTTCACTCTATTTTTCCTACTCTATATTCTCTCCCTACCTCATCCTAAAATGTTCTAAAAGTGGAACTTGTGTTTCTTGTCATATCACAGGATTCTATTAGTTAGAACTTGTAAGAATATCTACATTGAACTTTAATCCTCATTATGTTCGACTATGATATTAAATCTCGCTTTGCAAGAGTTGCAAAAATGAGATCTTCAACGCCCGTCATTCTAGTCATAACATGGAAAATTACCATCTGGCAAGTTGCTAAACAAGGAGACTGTAGAACTTGTCTCTATCATGACTAGAACTTGTCTCCACCATGACTAGAATTAGTCTTCATCATGGTTAAAACTTGTCTCTAATATTACCGTACCACATTTCCTTAAGTGTGATAAAGTCTCTTCGTTTTCCACCGATACTACTTAAGGATGATTTATAATGACTATCTTATTAAAATGAACTAGGACGCTCATTCATTTTAATGAGAAAGTTATAAATCAAAAGGATTATGAATTTATAAGCTCTTGTTTACAAATATTGGGACGCCTTTATTTGTAAGTAATGAGATATAAATGAATAAGCCTAAGTATCTGGAATTTGTGCAAGCATTTCCTACTCCACGTATACAAACATCCCCTTCTTTTCGCACCACTTATCTTTGGTATTAGAAATTCTTCCCTACAACTTCTACGTCTAATTAAATCTCGAGACGATATTTCTTCTAAGGGGGTAAGACTGTAACAACCCACAAAATTTCATCACTATCATTCCCATTAAAAATACCTATAGTAGGTATTTCACAGGTAAATTTTTGCTTTTTATGTGCATTCATTACTTGTATGGCTCTCTAGACCTGCTTACGTACCCACACAAGCCAAATAACTTAACACTCACATCCTATAAACCCCTGGTATGTCAAGCATAAGATCACAACAACACCATAATAAGTAATTGTTAGCATTAAAAATGACGATCATTATTGAGTCGACAAGTATTGTAATAGTTAAGAATATTGGGCTATGGACTTGGTACTTATAAAGTATAACATGTAAGCCTTTATTAGAATATGTAACCAAATCCCATTAGACAAAGCCCATAGAAAGCCTTTTAGGGCATGATGTTACTTACTATATAAACACCTCAAAGGCTCATTTGAGGGGTGTGCTTGTGTGTGTATTGTGTGTGTTTTATTATTATAAAAGTTCTCTCATATTTCATCTCTCTTTCTGTATATCACACGCCACATACATATCATCTAAGTCACCATCTGTACTTCATATTTGCTTCTATATTTGTGATAAAGTTGTGATATCTAAGGCCCTACAAGTGGTATCAGAGCCTAACAATGATTTAGGAGTGATTTGAGCTTGTGTGTTTCGAATTTTGTTAAGCTCCTATACGTTTTTTTAAGAAAAGATCCTCACTTTTCTTGTTTTTCTTGGGTTTTAACACTTGTTTGATTACAAACTAGTGTTATAAACCTTTCCCAACAAGAAAGTTTCAATCTTTTTGAAAGTTTTAAGCTTAAAAAATTCGAATTTGGTTTTTGTACTTGTTTTCTAGAACACAAAAAATTTTCATAAAAATCATCATGTTTGCAACTTTCTTCAAGTTTTGGTGTTTTTATAACTAGAAGTACAAGAATCTTGGAATACAAACTTCATTTGGGTGAGCTTTTTGCAAAATCAAAATTCTATCAAACTTTCTAGAACACACTTGTACCATCTTTCTAAATCACAAAGTTTCGAGAACACCTTTATACGAAGTTTTGAGAATACACCTCGTTGATCCTTAAGTGCTACCGTTGCTTACTCGGTGTTTCCCTTGCTTGTATAAGTGAGAAAACACTTCAACTCGTGGTATACTCTCTGAATTGTATAATTTAGAAAGTTTTGGTGCTAAGTTTCTAGAACACTGAAAAGTTTCTAAACACTAAAAAGTTTTAGAACACTGAAAAGTTTCTAAAACACTTAAAAGTTTCGCGAACACTGAAAAGTTTCTAGAACACTGAAAAGTTTCTAAAACACTGAAAAGTTTCTAGAACATTGAAAAGTTTCTAAAACACTGAAATTTTTTCTAGAACACCTTTTAGAAATTTTTTTTTCTAGAACACTTATAGATTTTTTTTTCAATAACTCTTTTAGAAAATCTTTTGGTGGAAAAAGTTTCGAAAATTGTTGGTGGATTAAAAGTTCGTTGACCAAGGAAAGTAACCTTCACCAAAACCAACTCCTATTTCATTGAGCCGATCCAAGATCAACTTTATCACACATCGTTTTACAATGGAAATGAAAATTCAAATTCAAGAGAGAGATTCAATGAAAGTGTTTACAGTGTTCAAGTCATATGTAGAGAAGGTCATCAATATTTATGGTTATGATTCAAGGTTCGATCAGGCATTTGATTATTCATCCGAGTCCGATATCACAATTTCAAAGACAAACTCAACCAAAGCCTTAATCAACTTGAGATGCTACTTAATGAATAAGAACTTGATATGAGTAACTGAAAGGAAGCTTTAAAGTGATCTAAACTCAACTTCAGAGTATCTTTAATCCTTGGATAATGAACCAGTCAGAGTTTATCGATGCATTTTACCAACAATTTTGGGTAAGCTATGCGACCTTCCGAACTACATGCATCAATCAAATGGGTGACCTCAAAAAGATACTTGAAACTGAGGAAGCTGAGTTAAATGAAATTGAGAAGCTGAAATGGGAAAGAGAGCAGATTGAAAAAGATATGCAGTTAAAGGAAAGAGAGCAGATTGAAAAAGAGACGCAGTTTAATGAAAGGAAGATAATTGAAAGAGAGATGCAGTTAAAAGAAACAGAGGTGATTGAAAAAGGGATAGAGAAAAATTTTCAAACAGAAGGGATACGGTCAACGAGGGTGAAGCATCTGATGATAGTTTGGTTTTCACGGGAAGTAATCCATCTTTAGAACAGCAGGTTGAAAGCAACAGTCCTAGCTATGATTCAGATACTGATGGTACACAAAGGAATGAAGCTGTTTGGGGCACCGAAGATGATCATTCAGACCTTCATCAGACACAAAGATATTGGCTACGGTACACCATTCACATGCTCATGATAATGTTAATATCTTTGATAATGTGTTTGCTCATGATCAGACACATCCTGTGCATCCTGAGTCTATTAGTGACACATATGTGGTGGAACAAAATGATAGGAATATCACTTTTGCTACTCCAGATATGGATCATAATAGAGGTGAGCCTGCCCAGGATGGATCTTCTTATGAACAAGATCGTGCTTTATTTGCTTCTTTAATCGATAATTTCAAACATGAACTTGAAAAGTGCAAAGAGGACAATCGTAAAGCTAAGCAAACAAATGTCTTATTGAGAAAAGAGCTTGAGAGATTTAAAGAAATGGAAAAAGGTTTTCAAAATGCAACAATAAGAAAAGCTGAACTTGAACTTGAAAACTCAAACCTTAAATCTCATGCTCAAAAGTTTGAAATGTATGGAGAGTCTATCAAACCACTTTTAAAAAGAAATGAAGAACTTGAAGTTGGTTATAGAGAAGCTGTTTTGGATAAAAAAACGTTCCATTCAAAATCTGGATGCTCAAATGGTTCTTAACAGTAGAAAGGTTCAAGCGCTTATAAAAGAGAACAGTGATTTAAAAAGTGAAAATTCAAGGCTTAAGAAAACCATTTCAAATTTTGAGATTGTTAATACAAAACATGAGAATGAAAATCAAGAATTTTTGAAACGAACAAACGATCTTGAAAACAAACTTTGAAAATTGGGACAGACTTCTCAAACTATCAACATGTTACCTACTAAAGATGAGGAAGTTTATAAACAAACATCTGGAATTGGTTTTGAGAATAATGCTCATGTGGAAAATGAAAAACCTTGTTTTTTAAACAAAGTGCAAAAGTTGACACCTATTTTGTATAATGCTGATGATATGGGAAAAGAATTGTCAGATGATCTTTTGTTTGAGTCTCAAGATATTTTAAAATCTGAAGAGGAAAAATGTTTGAAAGTAAAACAAACAAAAAACCCACTCTCGTACCACGGCTTTGTGTATGGTTGTACACAATTGACAGATATACCAAAAGAACCTTTCAAAAGAAAAGACACAAATGTGAAAAGATTTTTCAAAGAAGCTCAACTTGCTACTTATGATGCTAAGTTATGGTAAAATAGAGCAAGGAAACAATTTTGTAGTCTTAAACATCACATTGAGCAAACGTTAAAGGTCATTTGGTTTAAGCAAGAAAACATCGAATACAACGTTTTCTCTAATCCTCTTTAATCAGATGTACGCCTTAAGTGTAGCAACCCGTAAATTTTCACACATCAAAATGACTATTTTGCCCTTTTGACTTTGACTTTTGACTATTTGACTTTTACCGTAACGTAAAAGCAATTACTATAACCGGTAGTTAACCGGTAGTCTTCCAAGTTAAATAATTCATTCTGTTTCGAATTATTACTCTCTGAACGTTTATGTTCACCTTTGTCTATTTAATGAGATGTTATATTGCATTTCTGCGTATCGATACCGTAATAATAATGGTTTACATTCGATAATTACTATTCGGAATCAGTAGTTTAATTTTTATATTACTATTATAAAAACACTTCCAGGATTATATTTTTCACATTTACCAAACCGAGGTATCGCGTTTACATTTTAGCTCAACAGGACACGGGATGCACGGTATGATAATAAAACAAACCCATCTCTTGCAAACTACTACTACACCAAAGATAAAATCAGATCTTATCTATTTCTTCCTCATCTCTCTCACTACACCGCCTCTCCTTCTCTTTTAATAATAGAAGATGGATCATATCTTATCATATTATCTCTCTATTAATCACATATTATTACTCTCTCCACTTCCCTCCTATATCACCGATTGACACCACCACCTGACCACCAACGCAGCTACGCCACACCATCCCTCTATCATTAAGGATCAAGAAGGACAAGGAGATTGAAGAATCAAAGGGGTCGGTTCAGGTTTTGATCGGGTTCAGTTCGTGCTTCACTCCAACCGTTACCACCATCTTCTTCTTGTGGGTATGTCGAAACACCCACCTATTTTGTTTATCTTTTGTTTAAACATCATATACAAACCGATTAATAATCGATTTAATAATCTTTCGTGGATGTAAAAACCGGATTAAACATGTTTTAATATTCATCTTCGTGTGGTATAAGTTGATTTCAAAGGGTGTTTGTCTGGATTAGTTAAGGTTACGGGTCGGGTCAACCCGTTTTATTTTCGAGTTTAGTATCAGATTGGTTGGTTTTGATTTAGTTCAGGCACCTGAAGGTGTGTTTGTGGTTGTTTCTATTCTCGGTCAGTAGCTAAACCCGAAAGGATATTAATTGGTTCAGTTAATAGCAGCCGCCAGGAGGGTGTTTTGATGGGTTCGATTCACAAAAGAAACACCACGAGGGTGGTTTGTTTGTGTTCGATTTATCAGAGACAACACCCAAGAGGGTGTTTGTTGACTCTCGGTTTGGTACTACCAAACTTGAGAGGGTGCTTATTTGCTTTTCGGTCTCAGTTCAACAAGATACCCACGTAGGGTATTGAGCTCATTTAGCTTTTCTCTCAGCTCAACTACACTCCAAGAGTGTCAAGTGATGCCTTGTTTTGGTTTAACAGCAAGACACCATATGGGTGTTTGTTATTTACTTGCTGGGTCGAGCCCACTATTAGGGTGTGTTTGTTAAGCTACAAGGGTGCCTTGTTTAAGCTATAAGGTTTATTAAACAGTATGGGTGCGCTTGATTTGGCTTGTTTGCTTAGGCTTACACCGCGACCCAACTAGGGTGCGCTTGGTTTGTTTATTACCTGCTGTTGCAGCACAGTTCACCCCAAAGGGTGTTAGTTTGTTTTGCGTGAATAGGTTAGATCGTGCTGTGGGATGATTGTTTAGCTCACGTATTGTTTATATGTCATATTAAAAATATTATACTTGGAATAGAAGCTTAAAAATGAGGTTTTGAGGTGTTTGGAACAAGTAATATTTGTGCAGATTTTTGTGACACGCAAACCGAGGTTCGAGACTTTGTAAAAACTAAATTTTGATTGGATAATATGAAAGAGCTTATTTTTATGTTCGTTTCGGTAATTGGAATGTCCCGTAACTCCTAATAACGAAGAAGTTATGGCCGAATGAAGTTTTAAAATTTATATACTAAAGTTTCAGCTATGGAGTATTTTCGCTATTGTCCCAGATTTGTAAACGACAATTTTGAGCCCTTTCGAGTTAGTTTCAGCCTTCCGGAGAAACACGAAAGTTGTTCGGAACGACGGCTTGCATAAAATCTCTTCACAGTCCAAGTCATGAAAGCATAATATAGCGGGTCAAAACTGAGAGTCAAACTACTGCAGTTTATTTAAAAAGTCAAAGTACCAGTAGAAACTTGCAGGGGCATTCTGGTCATTTTACATTGATATTCAGGTCTCGGCTATAACTAAAAAGTTTTCCGTAATGTCGTTTTATACAAAATCTCTTTCAAGTACCAGATGTGAAAATGTGTTTTAATGGGTCGTTTTGGCCGGGTCAGATTTAAGTAAAGCATATATTAATGGATTAACTTATAATTATTATTATTAGACTACTTATTGAACTATTAAGCTTTGGACATTGGATTAAAAACCATTAAGCTTGACCTTTGGGCTGTACACCGGATACTTATAGGATATGACAGACTTAAGATATCGGACCTAATATATCGGGCGGTCGCCCATTGGATTATTAAGAGGCTATTAAGTATACTATATACGTGCTTATTACCTTTCATACTATGCTATAGGATTTGTGCTTTTGCGTGCGTTTTGTCTGAGTCTATGACTTTATACCACCACACGAATGGGATACTAAACTTTTTACAAACATTGATACAAATATTCCACGAAAACTACAACACTCTACCTTTTGAAAATCATACGTATCGATTACTTTATGCGTATTATGTTTTGAGACAAGCTTATATTCATTAGGTTACGCCGATTCTGTATCGTTGCGCTTTAATTATTGACATCACTTATGTTACTATTCTGCCATACACCTTGGCACAGTTGTGTTCATTACGTCACTACATCCCAAGGTGAGTTCATAGCCCCATTTTCCATTACTTAATTGTTTTACAAACCCTTGAGGGGAATACATGCTATTTCTAAATCGAACACAATGCTTTCTACTGTATGCTATTCGATTATGTTTTATTATCACTAAGTAACATCCTTGCCAAACCAAGATCCCTTATTATGAACCATTTAATCACTTGCGAGGGTTACTTGCAAGTGAGCGCGAATATTGTGAATAGGCCTATTGGGATTGACGAATCCCATTTTTCTTGACTAAGTTCAAACAAATGCATTAATATTTGAGACATTAGGTATGACGGAAAAGTACCTACCGGGATAAATCTGCCGATCGATATTGGTACACGTTAACGTTTTGGTTTCATAAGCTTAGTGTATAATACATTTTATGGGCGTATAATAACGTAGCCTACCTGTTTTGTTTTCCAAACATTGGTGTGAGTCTACAGCTCACACTACGATTATTGTGTTCAAACGATTTAACTACAAACACTACGATTATTGTGTTCAACAATTTAACTACCAACACATTGTGTTCAAACATTAAACAAACTCTATGAATATCACTCAACCTTTGTGTTGACCTCTCAAGCATGTATTTCAGGTTCATGACGATCAAGGATGGTACGGAAGGGCACGGATACTCAAGAGGGCTATTAATTTTATTATCATTCAAAACTCATTTAATGTAAATTGTAACATGGAACCATTTGGGACCTCATTTTGTAATATCTGATATTTATACAATTTGAATGATAAATCTTTTAAAACGACTCAATTGGAGTTCGTTTTCTATTATTGTGACTATTGTGCCATCGAGTAACACCCAGTTTGAATTCCGCTGCAACCATGAATTGGGGGTGTTACATTAAGATTGAAGTAAAAAAGATTTTGAAAGATGAGATTGAACCTCGTGTGAAAGATATCAACTTATGTTTTTAGTACTTTGAAAAACATCTTGTAACTGAAATGAGAGAAGATCTAAAGTACGTTCACTCTTTTGAAGTCGAATTTGATGAAAAATGCTTAATTCTGGACATTCAAAAAGAATTTTTCAGAAATCAAATAGAGTCATTCAAATCAGAATCTGTTAGCCATGAGAAAGTGAAAGAGAATTTTGAACAAACATCTTTGAAATCTGAAAATCTTTGTCTCAAAAAGAAAATCACTGAGCTTTCAAAAGAAGCAACTGATGTCAAAGCAGAATTGTCAAAAAGAACTGCTCAGTTTGAGAAAGATCTTGCAAAAGTCGAAGCACAAAGTATCTCTTTCCAACTAAAACTGCAAGAGAAGAATGAGAAAATGTCTTCTAAAAACTCTTTGAGATCGATGCTTAAAGTAAAAGAAAAGATTTCTGAAGAAAATTGTTATGATACCAAAATCAAGTTTGATCTTGATGAACTTGATACAAAAAATATTGAGTTGTAACATGCTGTGGCATCATTACAAAAAGAAAACGAGCATTTGAAACAGACTTACAAAAACTTGTTTGATTCAATCAAGTGGTCAAGGGTTCAGAATCAAACTTCAAACAAATCTGACTCTCAGGTCACACAAAATCATCTTTTTGAAAAAGAAAATTCTGTGCTTCAAAAGAAAATTGCTGAATTGGAAAAGAAGATTGCACAACAAACCAAGGATTTTGGTGATGCCAAAAATGATATTTCAATCGAAATAGACAAATATGAAAAATATTTTGCACATCTCGAAAATCAAAATGCATCTTTGCATGAAAAACTGGCATCATCAGATCATCTTTCTCTTCAAAAAGAATACAATGATTTGAGAACTTCATACAATGCATTAAAAGCAAAGTTTGATGTTCTTAACCGGTCAAAAGGAAAATCCCAAGTTTCAAACGAGTCTAAACCACAAGTAAGTGTTTCAGAGAAGGTTTACACGGGTGAATCTTCAAAACCATTTTCGAAAAAAGTTTCTCAGATTACAACCTATTCTTTGCAAAAAGGAAGGAAGTTTTCAAAGAGACCTAATTTTTCTGAAACACTTACTCCTCAAAAGGTTTCAAATGAAATTGCTCAAAAATTTAAGAATCAAGGTTTTCAAACTCCATACTCTCGTTTTACTCCGGTAAAGTCAGTGTGGAAACCAAAGAAAAGCCGTTCAAAACATTCAAAATATTCATACTCAGAAATGCTTCCGCTAAAACAAAGGAATGGCTATGCTTAGAAAAATCCTAATTCTGGAAGGTTTCCATTCATCTCAAAAACGAATTTTCGAAATGAAATGCCGAGTTTCAACAATGGATGGAAAACTTCTTCTTCAAGTTTTAAAACTCCAAAAGAGACACCGAGTTTCTCAAACAAGTTTCAAAAGCAAAAGAGTTTAAAATCACCGTTGATTCCACGAGCTATATTTCAAAATGAAACATCGGTTTTCAGTCCTCATTGGAATTCAACTTCTTTGTCTCGGATTGACATAACTTACAAATGGATTTCAAAATACGGTAACCCCGTTGGTGCCGTGCTTAAATGGGTTCCAAAAGTTGTTGTCTAATCCAAAAACATAATGACTTCTTAGTATTTCAGCTAAGGACTCGTTCTTTAAAGAAAGGAAAGTGCTTAATCATACAAAGGTTTAAAGATTTTCCGTGCACTTATCCTAAAAACATTATGGCTTGTGCACACATAACAGTGTATAACCCGTGATTTTCAAAGAAAGGACCCTGTTGTACATTTATGTGTGACAATCCTAAAAGATAAGAAGACTTCTCTCCAAAAAGCTTATCAAAGTCTTCTTAATTTTTTGAGCAAAATTTTGAAAAATATTTCAAAAGGTTTTCAAAACTTTTCACGATGTTGCTAAAGATATTACTCCCTCAAATCCTTAAAAGCTTAAATTTACTCAAAATGTTCTACGTTTAAGGGGGAGTAATAAAAAGATGTTCCAAAAAAGGTCATGCTTAAAAGAAACTAATTCGGGAAAAACAAACATCCGTTTCTCCCATAAGCTATCCAAAAACAAAATTTTTTAATCAATCGGTATCAAAAATACCATGGATATGCTATTTTTGAGGGGGAGAAGACGTGATTAAAATGTGATCAAAATGCTTAAAGATTGTGGCTGAATCTCAAAATAGCTTGACTCAGAAAGTACCAATGAATTGACGAAGCTTAAAATGTCAGTAATCGAAAAGACTTGTCCTGGACGGGTAATAACTTCAAGCTAGTCTAACTAGTGATGTAAGCGTGTCTCGATAGGATTTGTCTGAGTAGAATGTACCGTCTTGAGAGACTTTCTTTGAATGTAACCATGATGGGTAATAATTTCAAGCTAGTCTAACTAGTGATGTAAGCGTGTCTCGAATCGGTCATGTTCACTGAAAATCAATCAATTCAAAAAGTGGGAACTCTACCCAATATGTTCTAATTTATCATTAATACATATAAGCACATGTGAAGGGGGAGTATTTCTGGGCAAAACTCTCGAAGTGTTAACAACAAAGATGTTTATTAATCATAAACACTTTGTGAGATTTTCAAATGAATGGTTTTATGGCAACAATAGGATAGTCATGAAGATATAAGGTGACTAAGGTTAGGAAAAACCGTCCTATGATCCGCCAGAGCCGGAGGGATCTACCCAAGGACAATTCCAATAGAGTAGAATTAGAAGTCCTTAGGTATGATTGAAAAAAGGAGAAAATGAGAAACGAGAAAGAAGGGGTTGAAGAATTAAAAAGAAAAGTTATGAAAAATGGTGAAAAGAAATAGCCCTCCATATGTTCAACCTTAGGGCAGACACCGGGTTCAACTCATATGCTACTCGTTGTTACTAAGGTGACACCGGTATTAAAGACAAGACGTCATGGACCCAGTGACGCACTGCACTTAACCTTCTAGCCACTCAAGTTCTCTTAAAAGAGCTTGTTTCATTCTCACGGGGAACCAGTGTTATCTATCAACTTATTTCTTAGAGATGGTTGATATTGAAGCAGGAGACCTCTCCTTACTCTCCGCATAGGAAACCAAATTATGCATTTATCGGGTCTAGAGCCATGAGATTCATCAAAAGATCTCTTAGGATACACTTCTTATGATTACACTTGTGTTCGCCAAAAAGGATACAAGTTGTAAGAGTCCTTATGAGATCTACGGATCTTGCCTTACATATTATGGTGGTTACTATATCATTTAATGGTCTACAGTCGTGGAGTGATTCCCAACGACTCACCCATTCGTTGATCTACTTAGTAGGTCTCGTAAGCTCTCTCAAGAGTATTCGAAATGGGAACGGCCTTGGTAAGGGTTAGAAGGAGTCTTCACACTATGCTGTTGACAATCTCTAATTCCGAACCTGTAAGTACCGGATATTTTATTGCTAACTGTTTTATGCAGGTACTAATGAATGCTCCTTGGAGAAAGACCGTTACCATCACTCAAAGATCCACATGCTCATACCCTGCAAAGCTCTCTTCAAAGATCAAAGCAAAGCAAAGTTCAGAATGTTTCTAAGTCAAAGTCAAAGAATCTACAAACTAAAGAAACAAAGATAAAAGTCAAAGAAAAGAGAACTTCACAAAGATTCAATGTCAAACAAAGTATGAGCATGTTGGAAAAGATGTAAAGACAACAGTGTAAAGATGTTGATCAAAGGCAAGAAAGACCAATTGAAATTATTCAGAGATCACAAAGCATGATTGGAACAAAGGAACTTGCAAAACTATTACACAACAAGACTCAAAGTTCAAAGAGAACAAGCTTCAAAGATCAAAGATCAAGATCACAAAAGAGAGATCTCAATGATCACCCTTAGGGGGAGATTGTTAGCATTAGAAGTGTTGATCATTTATGTAATCAAAGGGAGATGTCAATGATCGTCCCTTAGGGGGAGATTGTTAGCATTAAAAGTGACGATCATTATTGAGTCGACAAGTATTGTAATACTTAAGAATATTGGGCTATGGACTTGGTACTTATAAAGTATAACATGTAAGCCTTTATTAGAATATGTAAACCAAGCCCATTAGACAAAGCCCATAGAAAGCCTTTTAGGGCATGATGTTACTTACTATATAAACACCTCAAAGGCTCATTTGAGGGGTGTGCTTGTGTGTGTTTTATTATTATAAAAGTTCTCTCATATTTCATCTCTCTTTCTATATATTACACGCCACATACATATCATCCAAGTCACCATCTCTACTTCATCTTTGCTTCTCTATTTGTGATAAAGTTGTCTAAGGTTCTACAGTAATCTACCAATCAAACACATTAAACATATCACAAAAGCCTAATGAAACCTAATTAAGCCCCAATTAGGTCTATGTGATTACTAAACCCTATATGCTTAACTAAACTAGTTTGAAAGTGTCCAAGGCGTAAGTATGAGTTACCTTAGGAATATTAGGATACCTTAGGACCCTTAGTTACTAGTACAACCCCTTAGAGCTTAGGTACAAGTCCCTTAAGCACAAAACCATAACTAGGTTATAACTTCCCAGAATTTAGTTCAAACGTTCTCAAAACTTCACCATAGGCTACCAGCACTTAGTATAAGCCCCTTAGGACTTAGGATTAGTCACTAGACACTCATAGGAACCTAATTTAGGAACTAAACCCTATGATAAACCCTAATCTCTCACTAATCAAAATTAGGTCATTTAGGTCCCAAAACTAGGTCAAAACCATCCCAAATCTTTAGTATAAGCTACCACCACCTAGGGAATGATCCCTAAACCCTAATACTTGTCATTAATCACTCTTAGGACCTTAACATACGAACAAATACTAAGTGTTAACCCTAAGCTAGTACAAGCCCTAAACTAAACCTAAATTAGTAAAACCTAAACATAAGCACCTCAAGCACCTTAACCTAGCGCCCTAGCACCTTCCCCTAACTAAGCTATCATCCTAGCACCTTATAAGCACCCACACAAGTATGTGCATCACCTACTTGTCACCACCTTCTTCCTCTCGACTAACCACAACCACAACCGGCCTAGCAGCCCCCTAGCTACACCATAGCTCATCCTTGTCACACCCTAGACCTACCACAACCCCCTAGCTCAGCCTACTCATCCTCCCCTCCTCGACACCTCCTTCTTCCTTTCTTGGTCGCTACTCTAAGCGTACCCTATAAATACCCCTCGTCCCCTCTCTATTTCATTCACACATTTTCTCTTCTTACTCTCCACACATATTTTTTTCCTAGTGGTTGTACACGAGCTATAGTAGGCCTAGGATTCAAGCTAGCTAAGCATTTCCCTTGTCAAGTTGTTGTTTGAGCCGAGAAAACCCAAGAAACCCTAGGAAACCCTTGTTAACACTTCCCTAGTCACGTAAGCTTTCATACTTGCTTTCTTGAGCTTTAGTTTATTCCTAGGATAGTATTTGATTGCCTTAGATCCCATTAGGACCCTTGCCTAAGCCTTCAACCATTTCATTTACTAGTTTTCTTTTTAAAACCCTAAATAGAGTCGAATTGCCTTTAACATGCTATAAGCCCTTTACATAAGCTATAATCTGATTTAGGTAACTTAGATAAGCTAATATTAGTTAAGCCTAAGCTAGGAAACTTAGTTATTACATAAAAATATAGTTTACTTAATTTTAGGACTAGTTTTGTAAAACTTCACATGCATAGGGGTATATATCATGAATTCCTGAAACTATAAAGTCTAGGGACTATTTTTGACATTTCGTAGAACTTATTAGAGCAAGGAATCATTTTGAATTGTTTTGAAAGCTTAGGATAGAAATTAAAATAAATTATAAACTAAAAAGGACTAGTTATGCAAATATTATAAAGTTAAGGGTAAAAAGGGTAAATAATGAAAGTTAGTATAATTTAAAGATTATTTTGTCATTTTCTCATAATATATAAGTTTAGGGACTAATTATGTCAAGTATAAATAGTTATAAGCATATATAATAGAAGTATTATAAGTTTAGGGTAGATTTTGTAAATATATAAACTATAAGGGTATAAAGTGAAAATATTATATAAATATAAAGCTTAATTAAAGTTAGAACCATAACACAATACTAGGTTGAATAATGTGAGGTTTACCATGTGGATATTTCGTTTTGACGAATTTGCTGGGTTTACGAATTAAAGTGCCCTGGCTCCTCAAACGATTATTGCA
Source organism: Artemisia argyi (assembly GCA_030686995.1). Classification (NCBI taxonomy): domain Eukaryota; kingdom Viridiplantae; phylum Streptophyta; class Magnoliopsida; order Asterales; family Asteraceae; genus Artemisia; species Artemisia argyi. Next base: position 47,066,006 of record CM060686.1, read on the forward strand.
TGTACTTCTGAATTATGATGGCCCGAGGTGTTATGTTATAACTAAACTTAATAACAACATAGCTCAGTAGTAGGGAGCTTTACGTGAGGAGTATTAACTTCTGAATTATGATGGCCTGAATGGTATCATGTTGATAACATAATACAATAGTAGGGAGCTTCAAGTGAGGAGTCATATACTTCTAGATTGTGATTGCCAGAACAGTGTTACGTTATATCTAAAACATTAATGAACCTAAGAATGATTACTTAAGAAACTTAAACAAGATAACTAAAGCTTGACATACATCCAAACCTACAACACACTAGGATACGTGAATAAGACAGTCTAGTACCCGAGTCACTTTTTGCATCAATTAGATTTCCCTAAGGCCAGGTGAGTTCATAGCCTCATACTTTTTTTTCTGTGAGTTTTCATAGCCTCACTCTTTTAAATGCTTTACAAACCCTGTGAGGGGGATACATGCTACTTGCTTTACTTTAAACCGAATACAAGTCTTTTTCTTTGGTTGTTGCACAAGTAAACTACATGCCACCACTACATAACTAAAATTCATGAATCTAATCGTTTGGGATATTTTACCCACGCGAACGCGAATATAGTTGATAGATCTATTGGAGTTTGACAACTCCCGTTGATACTACATCTTTCTGGATGGTATCAATAAGTACTATATTTGAACCAATGAAGGATTGCCTTTGGCAAGTTATCCTTCCCATCCTCTCATGGTTAGGTCTGTAGCCCCCATGATCCGGACTATTAACGTGTGGTTCATGAGCTTAGTGCAACACACCCCACTATTGATAAATGTGCATGCATCATAATTATCGCACACACACAACACTTAAACCTATGACTCTCACTCAACACCTAGTGTTGACTTTTAAGCATGTATTCTATGTATATCACTTCTACGGAGATATGGCAGAAGGAGGCACTTAACTCGGAGGACTTTCAAACCGGTTATCATTTAAACATAACTTAACACCTAGACTTTGGGACCTCATCAAAACTAAAAGTATATGTCTTACTATAAAAACTCTGATAATTAAATGAATGATAACTAAATTTCTAAAAACGTCTCTTTTCGAGTCGTTTTCTGTTACTGTAAATGTGATTCCATGGAGTAATAAACCAACCCTAAATCCGCTGCGAGCCTTGAAAATGGGGGTGTTACACAATTTCATAACAATTTTTTATTGTTTTATCTCAAAAGAAGAATTGGATGAGTTTGACTTACAATTGATGACAAATATGAGAGAGTAGTTTGCGATTTTGCACTTGAGACCTTGGATTAAAATCTTGAAGAAATGGGTGATGATTTTAACATTGTTTTAGAGTAACTCAACAGTCAAACTGAGTCTTGATATGTTTTACTGGTATTTATAGAATGAGAATCGTGTTTTGCTTTAAAAGCCACGGATGGTCCCTTATTATTGAGGGACCGCCGATCGTTTGAGGACCGTCGTCAGAATGTTATGGTTTTTGGATGATTTTTGGTGTTTTGGTCTTTATAAAAAGTCTTTAGTTTTAGATGGTTTTAAAACACAACTTTTTGAATTTTAGGACATGAAAATTACTCAATACGCACGAGTAGGATAAGGAATGGGTATGGAGTGAAATTGAGATAGAAAAAAAGTGAAAGACTCGATACACTTGAATAAAGAGTTGATTTTTAGTCGAGACAGAAGAGAAGAAAGAGTAAAAAATTAAATGAGATTCAGGGATGAAACTTGCATCGAGGAAGGCTAGAAGTCAATCATGTAAATTCCAAGAAACGTCATAGACGAGAACTAGAGAGCAAACAAAGAGTTAAGCAAGTGTGTATCGTCTATAGTGATTGATTGATGCCAAATTCGTTATAAACAATGGTTGTGGTATGACCATTGTTTTTCCAAATAATTTTATTGAATTCAAAGAACGATAAGCATTTAGACAAAATGTCTAATGAACATAAAGCATCTAGCACGTATTGGCATACAAAAATCATCTAGCATACAAACAAGTAATGATAAATCATATAGTCACGTAAGCATGTAAGAAAAATTACCTTGGCCTCTAGCTATCCTTAATAAAACATAACCAAAACATGTGTTGTTGGTGATGCAAGACAAGATGATATTCACTTGGCAAGTTGACCATATGATTAGTTATGCACTTGGCTTGGTGAGATAACCATTTGATTGTCTTCATAATTATGGCGCGTATTGTCTTCTTAGCTAGCTATCCACATTGCACATTAAACCGCACATTGTCTTCTTTAATATCATAACATCAAAACAAGTAGATTGGTACACCAACTGGGTTGTTAAAGAAATCCTTGTCGGCAACATTTCCTACAATGAAGACATTTAAACTAGTAGTACAGGATTCTACTTAAACAAAGTGTTTTTCTAATAACACATTTTCATCATCTTTTGCTTGAACATTTCTTTGATGTAAGTTTAAACTATTTTACCAAATGTCATTTCCCATTTGACATAAAATTGTTTTCTCAAAATTAATTTTCGGCAAAGATTCATAAATCAAAATTTTTGCTTCAAATATTTCACACATGTTTCTTATGAAAAATTTATTGGCAAAACTTCCTTTCATTAATTATAAATTATCAATTGAAATGACATGCCAAAGATTATGATCTATTGATTTCACACCACTTTCAAATTGATTTTTCCAAATGACAAAATTTTCATTTTCAAAAAATGGTGGCTCATTCAAATGATGCCCTTCTAGATATCATTTTGATTCCATAGATCGATTCAAGTTTTAAAGTACAGTATATGTTAGGTCACCATTTCTTAACATAAACACTTAGAATTCTAGAGAGAGAAAGTAGTTTAGAGAGAGAGAGTAGAAGGAACTCTTGAAATGAAATGAAAGAGATATAATTACTAGAGAACCAACACCCTCAAATGAGGGGATACATGGGTATTTATAGGTAAGGGCTAGGGCTTCTCTAAACTTTGACAATATTACAAAATAAGCCCTTAGACCTTTACCAAACATATAAACTAAGCATAAAACTAATAAAAACATATTAAATCACTAACGTACTAACATAATATTGCGACCTATTACAAAACTCAATGACCGACACTAGAATTAATAAAGTCTATTCCCAACAATCTCCCCCTAAGTGTTGGTCATCAAAGGTTGCCTGACGTCGTCATCTTCTAAACTTAGACTTTGTTGTTGACATCTTCAAAAATAGTTAGCAAAATATTTCATCGTTCTTTGTACTTCGTTCTTTGTTGATGTGATGGTGATCATGTTATGAAGTTGTCTGCCGTTCGTCACTTCTGTGTCTGTGGTGGTTGTCCGCCATTCCAACATGCTCATACATCTTTGGACTTTGACTTTCTAAAGCACGAAGTTCCTTTACATACACTTTTATCTTTGGTCTTTATTCTTTGTATATTCTTCTTTTTGGCGTAGAATCTTTCTTTGAACTTTGTGGTGCTTAGATCTTTGGAGGAGCTTTCAGTGGCTTCAAGATGTATGCATGAGCATGCTGGAATCTACCATCATGGAGGAGATTTGTACCTGCAGGTAAACAGTTAGTAATAATCAATCGGTACTTACATATAAGGAGTTAGAGCTCGTCAACAGCATATTGTGAAGACTCCTTCTAATCCTTATCAAGGCCGTTCCCATATCAGATACTCCCGAAGGAGCTTACGAGACCTACTAAGTAGCTCAATGACTGGGTGAGTCACTGGGGATCACTCCACGACTGTAGACTGCTATGGAACCACCGCGAACACTAAGCGTAACCCGTGAAGGGTTACCAAAGTGACCTGCTGTCAGGGCTGTTTGATGTTGACCCTGGCAGGAATTTCTGTTCAATCATTGAGAAATACATTTGTAATTCTCTCATAAACGTTCTCGACAAATTGCTAAGATCTACGAAGGACTCGATAATTTACAGCTGGTTTCCATTCATTGTAGAACACCAGTTCTAGAAATACTAAGTGTTCCTAAGAGATCTTTGATGTATCTCATGGCGCTAGACTCAATAAGTGCACACCTAGGTTTCCTATGCTGAGACTAGGCAGTGGTCTCCTGCTTCAATATCAACTATCTCTAAGAGATAAGTCGATAGATTACACCGGTTCCCCGTGAGAATGAAACAAGCTCTTTTAAGAGAACTTGAGTGGTTAAGAAGGTTTAGTGCATTGGGTCACTGGATCCATGACGACTTTATCTTCAATACTGGTGTTGTCTTTGCAACAACCAGTATCATACGAATTGAACCTGGTGTCTGCCCTAAGGTTGAACGTATGGAGGGCTATTTCTTTTCACCCTTTTCTTTACTTTTCTTTTTAATTCTTCAACTCCTTCTTTCCCCTTTCATTCTTTTCTCCTTTTTTTGTATCATACCTAAGGACTTCTAATTCTAACTATTGATGATGTCCTTGGGTAGATCCCTCCGGCTCTGGCGGATGATAGGACGGTTTTTCCTATCTTAATCACCTTATAACTTCATGATTATCCTACAATTGCCATGAAACCTTTGATTGAAAATCTCTCAAAGTTTTTGTGATTATCAAAAATTTTGTTTAACACTTTGAGAGTTTTGTATTTACTTTTGAAGGGCTCCCCCTTCACATGTGCTCATAAGTTTTTAATAAATTTGCACATGCGGGAGGAGCAAGCACTTTTTGAATTGATCCACTTTTAGTGAACAAGACCGATTCGAGACACGCTTACATCACTAGTTATACTAGCTTGAAGTTATTACCCAGCCTGGTCAAGTCCACAGAAAATTTCTCGAAACGGTACATTTCTACTAAGACAAATCCTTTACGAGACACGCTTACGTGGCTAGTTAAAGAGTTCCATTGTCAGCTTTTAGGTGACAACTAGCTCTAGTAACTAACTTCATGTTATTACCCGTCAAGGATAAGTCTTTTCGATTATTAACTTTTATGTATCGTCAATTCTTGGGTCAATCCTGAGATGTTGTTTTTGTTAAACTTTTGATTAAAATATGCTTTTTGAGTCTTATGGGGAGATATCAACAAGAACTTTTGTTTTTCAAAACGATGAGTTTTCAAGTGCTCCCCCCTTAACAAGTGAATACTTATTAAGGTGAAATACTTGTCTTTTCAGCAGAATTATGAAAATCAGAAAATGTTTGATTAATTCTACTCAAAAGTAAGAAGCCTTCGCTCCTTATATTAGGATTGAGGCACTGAAGTGTACCTCAGGGTCCTTTCATTACATGCACGGGTTGTACAGTGTAAAATGTGCACAAACCAAAGTCATAGATGAAGAAAGTTATGATGAAATAATGATAATGTTATACCAAAATGATCAGATAGAAGGAGTATCCGGAAGACGGTAATTGAGAATATTCGGAATCGGTGCCCTTCCTCCAATCAAACTCTCCAATCTGCGTATGTGCTCCCTGAACTTTAACTTTTGATCAATTCTATCCAAGAACTTAAGTGCTTCCCTCACATCTCTACTTTTCCATCCCACGTTAAGCCCACTGTCATGTTCCTTGAGCCTTTCATTCAGCTTAATTTTGACAAACTTGAGAGTCTAATCCCCGAACTTGTGAACCTCTTCGTATCTCATGAATCTGTATCCATCCCTATACAGGTAAACAACTCCAAAAGGTTTGTTGTTGAAGATGAAATGTCTTAAATACGGGATGCCAGGAATTTGTTTTTGTGGAGCAGTAAAGTTGAGTGACGTTTGATATCTTTCGACTCCTAATTGTGCATCTTATACTCTTTCTTTGATGAAGGTTTGGCGCATGAAGAGCAGAATAGAGTTGATGATGTCATACTGAAGGCTGTCGGGCAGATACTGAAGTTTGCCTTGAACCTTAAGTAAGTACATATCTTCTATGTCATTGAGGTTCAACCGATGATAGTCTGTTTCACTGAATTTATACAACTTGTAATCGATTCAACGGACCACAATTTCATCAAGAAAATTATAACCGAATCTTTTCTCAGTTACTGGAACTTCTGTGATGCAAAGAATTCGTCGTTGTGAGAAGACTTTATGCTTAGATCGGAATGTCAGCTTGTACTTATAGAACCATTTGCACATCTTTGGCCAGTGAAGCGTACACAAAGCTGCTTAAACATTTTACTTGCTAATAGACATGGAGTACAATCCTCTCATTTGATCTTTAAGGTCTTCCAGAGGATATGAAGCGGCTTTGAATTTGGTGAGAGATGTAGCATAATGGTGATTTGGATCTGTGTTCCCATGGATAAGATACTGGAGATCATTGTTGAAGAAGTATTGCTTAGGAATTTTTGGTTCACTAGGAGGACCAATGAGAGGTAATGGTTGCAAGAAATCTTGAAACTTAAAGTCATCAGGATCCGTGCCGGGGTAGATTCTGTCCCATGATGGCCTCTTTTCCTAAGTAATATTCTCCGATAGAGCTCTTGCAACTTCATCAACGTTATATTCAAACTTGAGTTCAGATGTGGTGCATGTTTTGAATTCTGTAAACCCTACTGCACGAATCTTAACAAAGTCAGAAAGCTGAAGTTTTTGTGTTTGCATCACTTTCTTGATTTGTTTAGTGAAGTTTACAATCAATCCTTCAGTCATTTCTTCAGCTTCAGGGACATCAGGGTGAGCATCGACCATGTCATCAAACCAATTAAACGAAGGTGCATCGGGATTAATCCATTTAGGAGCTGCAATTAATTGAGCTTCCTTAGGTGGTTAATCAATGTTTTCGGTGATTTATGGTGGGATGTTATCCATATCTACACCTGCTTCCTCGGTTGAATGTGTAGGGTTTGGATTAGCTGGAACGTTGACATTTGTGTTTTTAGTTGGAGGTTTGGAGGTGGAACCGGATATTTTCTTCCTTTTTCCTTGTTGTGGCTGATCATCTGGGTCTGAATCATCATGACGATGCTTGGTAGCCTTTGTCTTCTTGCAAGCTTCGTCTTTCTTTTTAGCTCTTTTGATTGACTTAATTAGTGCCATGCATAGATCATTCTCATCAGGATCATTCACAATTGCTTCCAACAGTTTACCTTTGAGATCACTTACAGAAGGGTTTGGAGGTAGAGTTTGAATGGTGATAGGTGTAGTTTGAAACCTCTGAGAAACAATCCCTTCAAGATTATCTCTGACGTAGTGTTCCACAATAGAAGGAAGTTTCTCACGAATATACTTGCGAACCTCTCCTGGTAGTCTCTCTTTCACCTGGTGCTTAACTACTGCATCAATATTGTACACTTTGAACGCTTCAACATCACTCTTTTGGTCGTCAACTTGTTTCTGGAGCATCTTAAGTTGTTCATGTAATGATTTCAGCAAGCTTGGGTGAACTGTTGTTGGTAGATCAGGGGTTTGGTGAGGATGACCTTGTTTAGGTGATGAAGGTTGTTGTTGTGTTTGAACTGTCGACGGTTCATCATCAACACCAATAATGTCGATAGTGGTGTTTTTACTAGTATCAATCTGCTCATCATTACCATCACTACTTTCAGACTGATTTTCCTCATCACTACTTTCTTCACTTTCGGATGCATTATCATCTTTTCTTTTCGGAGCTTCTTCTTCTTCTTCACTTTCAGCTGGTTTGTCGAGAGAGTCTTTTGGTTCTGAACTGGATGACTCAGCTTCATTTTCGGAATCATCACCATCTTGATCAGAGGATGACAATGTTTGTGAACGTGTTTCTTGCGATGATTGATCATCTCTTTCTGAATCTGGAGTCGTCATTTCCACATCCTGAGTACCAGAACCTTCACCTTTCTTTGTTACTCTAGTAATTCTTTCCTCCTTCGTTTGTTTGCTTTTTCTTATGGTTAGTTGCAGTTGTTCATCTTTTTCGGATTCGAACATTGGTGAGGTGACTGATTCTTCTTGAGTTTCTTTTGCTTTTCCCTTATCTGCCTTTTTCTTCTTAGTTAGTGTAAGCTTTTCAGTCTCTGTCTCTTTCTGAGCATCTCCTTCATCATTAGTTGGTTCATCATGAAGAGTTGTCACTTTTTTCTTATGTTGTAGAGTGACTTTCTTAGTTCTTGACTTGGGAATTGTTTTGATTTTATCTGCAGCATTAGAAGTTTTCCCTTTCCTCGTCTGAGTCAAACCAACTTGGTCGTTTCTTTGAGCTTCATCATATACTTTATATGCCTCAGTAAAAAGGATAGCTTCAGGTAACAAACTTGCAGGAATTCTCATTCCTTGTTTTTGAGTATTTGTCTTCTGAATTCTGGTTCGCGTATACATATGATCCATGGCAGTTGTGTGTTGTTTATCCTCCAATCTACGATCAATATCTGGGTGTATATGCATCAAATGAGCGATGAGACACTTAGTGAATCTGTCAAATTGGAATTCTTGAGTTCGAGGCTTTCTTAAACTGTCTTGCTTGATAAACCATATTCTCCTAAATCAGTTAAGCATAGTCAATAGTTGCTAGCTTGACAACCCCCCCACCCTAGAAAATCTGCATGATTTCTAGAGAAGGGTGTTCGTGCCCAGTTTCCTTGCTAGTTAAACTATTGGTGAGGATTGAGTAAAGTGTGAGCCATGGTTGCGGAATGAATTTTCTGTCGACAGTAGATATTTTGTTGAGTGTGACATGTGATTCATCATACTCCAGTTCTCGAAGAAGTCTGACAATTTCTGACAATAAAGGCAAAGGAGTGAATTTCTTGAGGTTTCTTGTTCCTTCTGCAGGCAAACCAAGAACAGTGCGGAGAGTTTTCACATCAAACACAATATCTTTGTGATCAAGATGAATACCCAAGGACTTGTTATTTCTGCTAACTTCAAGAGATTCCTAGAACTGTGTTAAGTAGACTTCTGGTACTGTGCATGTGATGGTGAGAAGATTATAAATAAAGTGTCCTTTAAGTATCTCTAAGATGATTGTACATGTTGGATGGCACGTGATTGTCTCAAGATTTACTTTCTGGTTTGTCTTTGTGATTGTTCTTTCTTCTCCTTGAATCAATTCGTGTCTAGGTGTTGATGGAATCGACATGTTTGGTGAAATGTGTCATAAAACCAACAAAAGCAATGTGGTGATATACATGTTAGTTGCATAACAAAAGTCCAAGATGTCATCCATTATGGTAAAAAGCAATCATCTAAGACAATAGTACAATCACATAATCAAATCATGATAAAACCACATAGCTTGTCATAAGACTGAGTACAATACAAAATGAAAAATCACATAACTTGACAAAAAGTTGACACATAACTCGATAAATATGTTACTCGGAGCCTAACTCGACAAAACACCTTTAACTTGATGCGTGGGAATCGCACCTTGCTTTACCTCTCGAGGGATCTCGCGAGGCTTACAACCCCCACCAGGCAGTGTACCTGATCGTTGTAGTATAGTATAGTGACAAGTACCGGGGGATTGATCGTTCAGCTTAGGAATAGTGTCGCTAGGATTAGAAAGCCTAATTAATAGTTCTAAAGATGAAAGATGATTATTTTTGTGTTTTTATATTTTATGAAAGCAAGTAAATCTCGGGTTTTGGAAGAGTGGGCGGAATTAGTTGTTATTCAACTAACCCAAAAACTACTTTATAACTAATTAAACTAATGAAAATGAAATTAAACTAAGGTTGTGAGCAGTATTTGGAGAAATTGTGTTTACTTAGACTTCATTACTCCCTAGATATCTTTTACATGTCAATTACTTGTTACACTTGCATGGATGACGGATTGTATTCCTTAATACCATTCGTGGGGTGGCATACATAACTCCCCAACTCTATGAGCTCTTATCTCCTCCTACACCATGACCCAGCACAACTATAGGGATTGTAAACAGTGGCTCATGCATTAAATACAACCAATAAAGACCTAGTACGCCTCGGTTCATGTTTCTTAAGACGTTCAAGCATGTTACCATATGGAGATCTGCCAGTTTTCTTAAGCCTAACATATAATATCATTCATCCAAGAACAAGAATAGACAAGTAATTAACACATAATCAATATCTAGGTTTCATTAGATCTAAGCAAACACAAAGTAAATCTAGCCTAGCATAGTAGAATTAAGATAAGAACAAAAGATAAACAACCAACACATAGACATATTGATTGAATTAAGAGTATACTTATCTCAATTACAATGCAAGGTATCAAGGGTTTGGAACCCTTGAAAAACCTGTAAAAGAGGCACCAAAATCGTCTTTAGGGTTTCACCAAAACTCCTCCTTTTTTAATGAAAAAACTAGAAAACTATATATAGGAAAATCGTCCTGACGGCGTCAAGAGTTAATTCTGACGCCGTCAGCCAGCCGCCAATAACTTCCTCGGACGCCCTAGATCCAATTGTGACGGCCTTGGTGACGCCGTCACCACCTACGGTAAATTATTCTTGGCCACTTTGACGTCGTCATCTCTTCATCTGACGCCTTCACAACCTACGGTAAAATATTCATCCTTTCTGACGCCGTCAAGAGTAAATCCTTGACGCCGTCACCTTGTAATTCCAGCTTGGATTTGGTACTTTGTTGTTTTCTTCACTTTATGCTCCAAAAACGTCCAAAATAGCCTCTTTTCCAGAATGCACTCTCCAAACACCTAAAATCACAAAAGGAACGATTTAGGACAATATTTGATCAAATAAAGTCGAATTCGGGCTTAAATGACCCCCTAAAAACGGATCATTTTTCGCCTCATCATATACCCTTACACTTGAGATTTGCTTGTCCTCAAGCAAATGAGCTTTTATTCTACTCAAAAGACAAGTTAGGGGTCATTTAACACTAATATAAAAGTAATTACAACAAATAATCGTTCCACTAAAGACCAATAGACAAGCACGGAGGTCATACACAAGCACCTCACAAATAGTGTTTAGATACTCACATCTCTCGGGTGTAATAAAGTAATATAACATTATGGAAATGGAAGATATCTCTCACTACCTGTCATAGCAAAACAGATTACCATAGGCTTGGGAAAGGATCAAACCTCCACCACATGGCGTAAGCACCTAGGATAAACTATCAAAGAGGTCTTTTAAAAGGGTTATAACGTTAGGTGTAGGGATATGAATTACACGGTTTTGTTGGATAAAGGGAATTTTACTGGTGGCGAGTTAACAATCTTAGTTAATTACATGTACAAGATGGCGTTGCTAAGCCAAGACTAGACTCGACTTAAGCTAATAAATGAAAAATAACAAAAACATAAAATGAACATAGAATGAAAACGGGATGGTAGTCCGTATGTTTTTTTCTCTTTTTTTTTTTTTTTTTTCTATATTTTTTTTTTTCTTTTTCTTATTTTTTCGATTTTTTTTTTCTTTTTTTTTTTTTTTTTTTTTTTTTTTTCATACACTCTTACCCTACCATCCAAAATAATACATCATAGGGGCATGAGCAATCCCCTTACACTTGAATCTTTACATACTTTACATTTAACTATTTTAATGACTCGAATTAAGAAAATCAAAACACTTGGAGCACTTTTAAGATTAACGTACATATGGGGGTAATAATATTATGTTCTTCCCCATTACTCCATAAAATAAGTACTTACCCATGAGTCCCAATCGTCCCAAAACAATATGTACAAGGATATGACTCGACTTAGCAACCATGTAATCGATTAGATAGTTAACTTAGGGTTTAACAAATAACAATAATGCACTAAAAATGAGCACATACACGGAAGGCTAAGGCGATTTGGGTGTACATTTAAGTGGGGTGTAACAAATTCTTCCTTTAAGTAAAATGCTTAAAGTTAGAAACGAAAAGATAGGCTCGGAGGGGTGTACTAGGGGTATCGTGTACTAAAAATGAGTACAACGCAAAGGGTATGGGAAAAATTAGTTGACTTAACTAGCCAAGTAATATGACTTAAATGGTCAAGTAATTGTAATACGGGTTTAACACAAGGGTGATCCTAATGCCTCTTATCATGTAGTAAATCCTACCACACGAATGTAGTCTCACTAGCGGTCTCGGGATGCATCACTAACGCAAGTTCTAGAATCTAAATGCTACCGGTACACTCATAAGCACCAATAATAAATGCTTTTCCTATCAAAACTAAAGGCGAACCTCACATCTTTGGGTGGAAAATTTTTCTGAATATACGGTTATGTGCTAGTTATACAACCTCCTATCCAAGAGACGCTTGCTATGGCTAAAGTTTCACTCCTAAATGTTGTAAAAAATTTTAAATTTGGCGCTAAAATTACACTAACAAGTATTTCTCATAGTTTTATTACTCATCTACTATCAAACAAAACAAACTCAAGCGAAAGTGCATATGTAAGGTATCATCTTTTTACCCTCCCCTTACACTTAAGATGAACATTGTCCCCAATGTTCAAGTAAAGAATGTAAAAGTTAAAAGTAAAGAGAATGAAATCAAATACTGCCCTGATTCGCTCGGTATGGATTTTAGGTTGGCTAGGTTAAATCTTCCTCCAAGAAAATGAGCAATCAAAGCTTCCCTTCCAGAATATAAATCATCTTCTTGTCTTAAATAACCTGTAAATCCTGACAACAATAGACAAGGCAACCTCGCGTAAAATCGGCGGCATCCTATATAAGTTACTAAATCCTAGAAAACAAAGTAAGATATAATGCTTGTGGAATGAAGTTTGCAGATTTCCTGGAGATTATAAAACTTAATAATTCACAAAAACCATAAGACTCCGTTAGAAAAACAAAACCGGTAAAATTTCCAGATTTTTACTCCTGACGCCGTCAAGAGCAATTGCCTGACGCCGTCAGAATGGACCTGCAGAAATCTTTATGTTAAGTTTCCGGAAAATTTCTGGAAAAACCTCGTCCTACTTCCTGGAAAATCCTGCAAAACTTCATTATGACTCGATACAAGCATTTGACTCTAACAAATACGAATATACATGTTCATTAAATATTGTGGAGAATCATGATCGGTTTTTTTCTTAAAAACATATTTGGGTTTCCCCTTACACTTATCTTTTGCAAAAATACCTTTAGGTTGAAGTTGAGACTAGGCAAAACAACATAATAAAGTATTTCACATTTTAATTGAGAAACATGATCAACCAACAATAAAAATAAAACATGCATACGGAAGCAAATAACAATCAAACAATTAAAATCACACAAAACATGGGTTGCCTCCCAAGAAGCGCTTTTCTTTATTTACGAGTCTTGTAGCTAGACTCAAAGTCGTGGGTTACTACGTGATTCGGGTGAGTTCCTCGTTGAGGATATCTTTGGGATCAAACTTGGGTTTCAACTTTCTATCGGTCTCCTTAGTGTGATATGACCTTTCAAACATTTCTCCATCCGGATCATACACGGTCATTCTAATATGCCATGACCCGTCTCCTTCCTTGGGTGGCTTGTCCCACCTCCACTCACATTTATCCCCCTCTCTTTTCCATTTATTCCTTTCTATGTTGACAGGCATTACGCTTAATAACTCAATCATCTTCCTAAAGACTAAGGGATCCTCAAAGGGGTCTAGCTCCTCATCTCTAGCAATGAGTTGTTCTACTGAGTGTGTCTTCTCAACAAAGTCCTTCTCTAGATAGAACGGGCATTGAGGTCCTATGAAATTCCTTTCTATCCAAGGCCCATATCTAGACGGTCTCCTATTCATCTCTACCCAATATGGTATCGGTTCATCATTACAATCATAATTATGCTTCTTAACATCGTATACCGACCAAGTATCTCCTTCTCCTACCGTTATCTTAGATTCCTTACAATCTATCATGGCACTAGCGGTTGCTAAGAATCCTCTTCCTACCAATAATGGGCATGTAGTGTCACTAACCATGTCTAGGACGTGAAAATCCGCTAATATAGTTAACTTTCCTACGTGAACAACTACATCCTTAATCATTCCAACCGGGTGTGCGATACTTCCATCCGCTAGACCTATCAATACCTCCGTTTCCTCTAACTTTCCTAGCTTAAGAGTGGTGAATAAGGATAAGGGAATCAAGTTAAGGCTTGACCCTAAATCGGCTAATGTGTCAAAAGCTTCAGATCTTCCTATCTTACAAGGCAAAACAAATATACCCGGGTCATCAAGCTTTTTGGGTAACTTGTTTTGAACGAAAGCGGTCCCATTTTTGCCTAGCTTACACTTCTCGTATTTTTCTAGGAGGGCGCTATAGTATGGAGCACGCGCTAAGACATCAATGACGGGGCGTTCAAGGTGAAGTTCTTTGAATTCATCGTCAAGGTCTTGCATAAGAGGTGTTTCAACAATGCTTTTGACCGGCTCTATAGTAGGAGTTTTAGTTGATTGGTCCTTTTGGGGAACTTGGTTTTGCTTGAAACACGTGCTCGTTGATTTGACCGAATAATATTGTGGACACGAAGCGGGTGACGAAACGGATGATATGGAATTAACGGTTAGTTTCGGATTCTTGATTGTGTCACTTGGGAGTGCTCCCATTTCTCGGTCATTGAGAACTTTCAACAATGTGTCAATTCTAGTGGTCATCACGCTTTGCTTTTGTTTGAAATCGGCTTCAAACTTGGATATGCGAGCTTCTTGAGATGCCATGAACTTTGACATCAATCCTTCAAGATTGTTGGTACCACCATAGTTGTTAGAAGGATTGTTGTTGAAGGTACGGTTGGGTGGTGGACCGTTTGATTGGTAACGATTAGGTGGGTTGGAAGAATTGGGTTGATTTTGTTTCCACCTAAGGTGTGGGTGATTTTTCCATGAGGGGTTGTATGAATCACCGTATGTGTTTGGCTCGGGCTTGAAAGTGTACCACTTATCTCCCGCTTCGTCGGTACGCGTGGATGCGTAGTCCGCAAAAGCTGTTCCGGGGAGTTCCATACAATCACGAGTGTCATGGGGACCACTACATAATTCGCATGAAGAAGTGATTTTGTTCACTTGGCTTGAATGCTTCGGAGCTTCGTAAGATTTCATGAGAAACTTGACTTGGTCCTCAAGTTCCATGATCCTACGGTCGGGAGTGCTTGAATTGTTCGAAGGCAAAGATATTGCCTTGACCGTTTTGTTCAAATCACGGGGATCATTCCAACTTTCGTTGTCATAGAGAGCAAGATCTTCTATGAGTTCCCATGATTGTTCCGCACTAAGATCACGTAGCTTACCACCGGCCGATTGGTCAATGGTTCGCCTCGTGGGGATATCGATATGGTCATAGAAAATTTGGACTTGGAGCCAAAGATCTATGCCATGATGAGGGACTTTTTGGAGTAAGTCCTTGAAACGAGTCCATGCTTCGTAAAGAGATTCATTTTGACGTTGTTGGAACATCAAGATGTCATTCCTAAGCTTAGTAGTTCTCCCCGGTGGGAAAAATTGAGCAAGGAAACGAGTGGTGAGATCATCCCATGTGGTGATGGATCCCGCGGGTAAACGCTCAAGCCATTGACTAGCTTGATCCCGTAGAGAGAATTGGAATAGGCGTAAACGGGTGGTCTCTCTAGTTTCAACACCTAGGTCTATGGAATCTACGATTTTGAGGAAATCCTTGAGGTGTTGGTTTGGATCTTCGGAACGAAGTCCATGGAATGCACATCCGCTTTGCACCAACCGGATGGTGTCGGATCGCAAGGGGGTCACATTGGCTCCGGTGAGCTCAATGGTGTTTCGGTAGCCTTGGTGGCTAGGTCGGGAATACTCTCCTAAGGTTCGGGGCCTAAGGGGTTCTAATGGTGGGTTTTGTTGTGGTGGGATGACGGGTTCAAAGATGTTACCACCTTCCATGATGTCGGATGGTAAAGAGTTACGAACAAAGGCACGAAGAAATAAGATAGACTAAAGAAGACCTAAAAAAAAATAAAAATAAAAATCTTACTAGAAAGGAATCTAGCAAGTAGACCTAATAAAAAGAAATTCTAACCTAGACAATAACTATTCCCCGGGCTGCGGCGCCAAAAACTTGATGCGTGGGAATCGCACCTTGCTTTACCTCTCGAGGGATCTCGCGAGGCTTACAACCCCCACCAGGCAGTGTACCTGATCGTTGTAGTATAGTATAGTGACAAGTACCGGGGGATTGATCGTTCAGCTTAGGAATAGTGTCGCTAGGATTAGAAAGCCTAATTAATAGTTCTAAAGATGAAAGATGATTATTTTTGTGTTTTTATATTTTATGAAAGAAAGTAAAATCTCGGGTTTTGGAAGAGTGGGCGGAATTAGTTGTTATTCAACTAACCCAAAAACTACTTTATAACTAATTAAACTAATGAAAATGAAATTAAACTAATATTAAACTAAGGTTGTGAGCAGTATTTGGAGAAATTGTGTTTACTTAGACTTCATTACTCCCTAGATATCTTTTACATGTCAATTACTTGTTACACTTGCATGGATGACGGATTGTATTCCTTAATACCATTCGTGGGGTGGTATACATAACTCCCCAACTCTATGAGCTCTTATCTCCTCCTACACCATGACCCAGCACAACTATAGGGATTGTAAACAGTGGCTCATGCATTAAATACAACCAATAAAGACCTAGTACGCCTCGGTTCATGTTTCTTAAGACGTTCAAGCATGTTACCATATGGAGATCTGCCAGTTTTCTTAAGCCTAACATATAATATCATTCATCCAAGAACAAGAATAGACAAGTAATTAACACATAATCAATATCTAGGTTTCATTAGATCTAAGCAAACACAAAGTAAATCTAGCCTAGCATAGTAGAATTAAGATAAGAACAAAAGATAAACAACCAACACATAGACATATTGATTGAATTAAGAGTATACTTATCTCAATTACAATGCAAGGTATCAAGGGTTTGGAACCCTTGAAAAACCTGTAAAAGAGGCACCAAAATCGTCTTTAGGGTTTCACCAAAACTTCTCCTTTTTTAATGAAAAAACTAGAAAACTATATATAGGAAAATCATCCTGACGGCGTCAAGAGTTAATTCTGACGCCGTCAGCCAGCCGCCAATAACTTCCTCGGACGCCCTAGATCCAATTGTGACGGCCTTGGTGACGCCGTCACCACCTACGGTAAATTATTCATGGCCACTTTGACGCCGTCATCTCTTCATCTGACGCCTTCACAACCTACGGTAAAATATTCATCCTTTCTGACGCCGTCAAGAGTAAATCCTTGACGCCGTCACCTTGTAATTCCAGCTTGGATTTGGTACTTTGTTGTTTTCTTCACTTTATGCTCCAAAAACGTCCAAAATAGCCTCTTTTCCAGAATTCACTCTCCAAACACCTAAAATCACAAAAGGAACGATTTAGGACAATATTTGATCAAATAAAGTCGAATTCGGGCTTAAATGACCCCCTAAAAACG
Source organism: Artemisia argyi (assembly GCA_030686995.1). Lineage (NCBI taxonomy): Eukaryota > Viridiplantae > Streptophyta > Magnoliopsida > Asterales > Asteraceae > Artemisia > Artemisia argyi. Next base: position 47,083,253 of record CM060686.1, read on the forward strand.
GATCATTTTTCGCCTCATCATAACTCGATAAATTTAGAAAAATTTGGGCAGCATTTCTTTTCATAAAGGTTGTAAAACTAGAACCCATACTCGATGGTTCCATTTGAAACTCCTAACTCGGAGTGAAAACACCATGATTCAAGATCAGTCTACTAAAATTATTACATAACTCGAAAAATTTGCAACAAATTATCAAACTCAATAAAATTTTTATAACTCGATAAAACAATCTGTGAAACTCGATAAGGTGAAAATAGAAATAACTCGATAAGGCAAGATTAAAGATAACACGATAAAAACATTTAACTCGATTAACTCGGTTTCCAAACTCGAAAAAACAAATAATAAGATAACTAGCATTTAACTCGATATGCAGAAAACTTGATAATCACTCATAACTCGATAACATATATGTCCTAACTCGATAAGTTCATGCACAAACTGTTACAAGTATCAAACTCGACAGTTTCAACACATAACTCGAAAAGTTCATCAGATAACTCGACAATATCATCAGTTAACTCGATAGACCAAAAATCAATTGAAAGAAATGGGCCAAGGGTCTGCTATAGTTTGGTGTCAATAGGCATCTTAATGCATAATCCATTTCCAAACATTACATAAGCCTAACACATCTAACACAAAAGATCAAACAGTTGGTGCATAAGAATGAAACACAAGCAAACGTTATTTTGATGCAATGAGACTTAATGAATCATGTTTAGAGAGAGCTTATAAGTCACAAACAACACTCATTACAAACAAATAATAACCCAGAGATTATCAGCCATGAACGACAAGTACCAAAACCCTAAACTCCTAAATTACACGAGACAGATGAAATAGGAATCAAAACAAAGATGGATCCTTACACATTAGGACATACCGCAACAACCCATCTAGATTAATTACCCTAAAACATCCAATCTAAGAAATACCCAATTTCAATATGCATAAACCCTAATAATCGATTTGAGACAATATAACCATAGAACATATGAAGAGAATTAGGGCGAGTGATTGAAGCAAGAAAATGATTAAAACAAACACTAACAATCACAAAAACATGTAACTCTTGAAAATCTTGATTTTGAAAAAAAAAATTGGCAGCGTGGGGTGCGTTTGTTTGTGTGAAAAGAGAAAAACAGATATTGAAACATGGACTTATAATTGTGACTATGGAGTATTGACACTTCTGGTCCTTTCACTTGTTTTCAATTCAAAGTTTTAACCATTTATGCACATTAAACCCCTAAGGTTTTAAGAACTTAAAACATTGAGTCCGAGAAATAAATGATTCGATTATTTTGTATGTAACTTCCTCTTGAACTGATGCGTGGGAATCGAACCTTGCTTTACCTCTCGAGGGATCCCGAGAAGCTTACAACCGCCACCAGGCAGTGTACCTGATCGTTGTAGTATAGTATAGTGACAAGTACCGGGGGATTGATCGTTCAGCTTAGGAATAGTGTCGCTAGGATTAGAAAACCTAATTAATAGTTCTAAAGGTGACAGATGATTATTTTTGTATTTTTATATTTTTATGAAAGCAAGTAAAATCTCGGGTTTTGGAAGAGTGGGCGGAATTAGTTTCTATTCAACTAACCCAAAGCTATTATATAATTAAAATAAAATACTAAAAATGAAATTAAACTAAATTATACTAAGGTTGTGAGCAGTAATTGGAGAAATTGTGTTTACTTAGACTTCACTACTCCCTAGATATCTTTTACACGTTAATTATTTGTTATACTTGTATGGATGACGGATTGTATTCCTTAATACCATTCGTGGGGTGGCATACATAACTCCCCAACTCTATGAGCTCTTATCTCCTCCTACACCATGACCCAGCACAACTATAGGGATTGTAAACAGTGGCTCATGCATTAAATACAACCAATAAAGACCTAGTACGCCTCGGTTCATGTTTCTTAAGACGTTCAAGCATGTTACCATTTGGAGATCTGCCAGTTTTCTTAAGCCTAACATATAAAATCATTCATCCAAAACAAGAATAGACAAGTAATCAACACATAATCAACATCTAGGTTTCATTAGATCTAAGCAAACACAAAAGAGATCTAGCCTAGCATAGTGGAATTGAGACAAGAACAAGATATAAACAACCAACACATAGACATATTGATTGAATTGGAAGAACACTTATCTCAATTACAATGCAAGGTCTCAAGGGTTTGGAACCCTTGAAAAACCTATAAAAGATACACCAAATTCGTCTTTAGGGTTTCACCAAAACTTCTCTTCCTTTTAATGAAAAAACTAGAAAACTATATATAGGAAAAGTAGGCTGACGGCGTCAAGAGTTACATGTGACGCCGTCACCTCGCCGCCATATACTTCCTCGGACGGCCTTGATCCACTTATGACGGCCTATGTGCCGCCGTCACTGACCACGGTATTTTATTCTTGCCACTTTGACGCCGTCATGAAGGCGTTTGACGCCGTCACCACCTACGGTATTTTAATCTTCATGGCTGACGCCGTCAAGATTTAACTCTTGACGCCGTCACCTTGTATCTTCAGCATGGAAATTTGGTACTTTGTCGTTTTCTTTACTTTTATGCTCCAAAAACGTCCAAAATGGCTTCTTTTCCAGAATTCACTCTCCAAACACCTAAAATCACAAAAGGAACGATTTAGGGCAATATTTGATCAAATAAAGTCGGATTCGGGCTTAAATGACCCCCTAAAAACGGATCATTTTTCGCCTCATCATGAACCAACTACGAGATGTTAATTTGAAGAACTTAATAACAAATATTTCAATAGGCATTGAGAAAAATGTTTTCGTGATGAGAAAAGCTTTTAAATAAAGAAGTAGAAAAAAATTTATGTCTCCCCCTCAAGATATGTATGGTATAAAATTGAGAAAATCGTGGTTGAACAACATATCTTGAAGTAGATTTTATTATTATTATTATTATTATTATTATTATTATTATTATTATTATTATTATTATTATTATTATTATTATTATTATTATTTTAAATGAAAATAAGAAGTTGAAAATCTTTTTATGTTTCTTGTAGGTTTTATATTTTTATATTCTGTTTTTGAAAAATATTTACAAAGATAGTTTTGATGTATGACAATCACTTGTATTTTAAAAACTTTTCCAGATCTTCTGGAGTCAAACATCGCATACCAATTTGGTAGACTAGATCAGCAAAGCTTGTTGGAGGTAATGATTTATTGAGTAAGTCTGCCAATTGGTATTCAGTTCCTACAAAATATAATTCAATTGTACCCTTTTCGACATGCTCCTTGATGAAATGATAGCGGAGATCAATGTGTTTGGACTTGCAGTGATGAACGGTGTTGCAGGAAATGGCAATGGCACTTTTGGAGTCACAGTAGATCGGAATCTTATTGAATAGGTAGACATAGTCCTTAAGTTGTGATCGCATCCAAATGACTTGAGCACAACAAGCAGACATAGCTACGTACTCAGATTTGGTTGATGACAGTGATGTGCAGTCCTACTTCTTAGATTGCCAAGACACCAGTTTTGTAACACCTAAAATCTGAAAGCTTGTGAAATGACTAAAATGCCCCTACATATTTAAAATTTAATTAAAAGCTTATAAAGTCTCCAAATAAATCCCAGACTTCAAACAATGCACAAGTTATGTATCCAAATAATTTTAACTATTACATTTAAACATTTATACAAGTGGATAAATTACCAAAATGCCCCTATATGGCCGATTAAGGTAAAAATGTATTTTAATTAGTTTTATTTTGATTTAAATGATATATATATGGTAAATTGAGAAGATAATTATTAAGAGATAATTACCAAAGCTAAAATCACGAAATTCCTGGCCCAAGCCCTCCCCTAGGATCAGCATTCATCATTTAAAAGTCAACCCATATCATTTTCTCCCAAACCCTAATTTTGCCGATTTCCAATAAACACACAAAGAATTCCTTGGCCTCCATTCGACATTCACAACACTCCTAAGCAATTTTCTGTGATCTATCATCATCCTAAGAAGCCAAGAAAAATACCCTTTTGAATTGTTGAAGCTTGGTTCGATCGTGGCACAATTTTCCTTTTGTCGAGCCCTATAAACAAGGTAAATTCGTTTTGATTCATTCGACCTCAACAAAAATTATTTCTTATTTTTCTGGTGATTCTTACATCATATACAACCCACGAAAAATGGTTACAAGGTTGGAAGATCGTTGGTGAAGTCGTGAGCATTTTGGGTTCGTTTTTGTCCATACGTGTATACAACAAATCATACAGCCCTCTCCACACGTCCAAGCCTTGGTTTGGTATTTTTCTCAGGTCCCTTACATCCTATAAACATCAAATAAAATGGTTGAATCGATCCATGCATGCTCTATATCATATTCGTAAATAAAACCCTAAAAACGTATACAAAACCTAAATAAATGAATCCGAATTTTTGAGGCTTGAAACCTATTTTATTTAGACTCTATACCATCATAATAACCTGGGAAAAATGTTGGTTCGAATTGTTAAGGCCTAAAACAATTATTTTGGAACCATGTAAATAATCGGCTATAATAAAAGAAAAAGAAGAAAATAAAATCGTGGGATCTAGGGTTTTGGTTTAGGGCTGGAAAAAGGTGATAATTAATGATATGTAATGATGAGTTAATGATTGGGAATTGATTAGAAGGATTAGGGTTTCTAATTCCTTTGTTTTTGGTTATACGATTTGGTTAAAAGTTTTGGGTGAGTTTTGTAACTTTTAAAATTCAAGGGTTATTTTTAGAACTTATTGTGGGCTGTATAATATTCGAATAAAATATATAATGAGGGTGCTAAGTGTAAGTTTTGCATTTAAATGGATTAAAATGTATTTAATGATTAATTAGGGTTTGTTTTGAAAATAATTAAAGGAGAGGGACTAAAAATGTAATTTTCAGGAACTTGGAGCTGTTTTGAGTAAATTAATATATTCAGGGGTTTATGTGTCATTTTGACCATTTAATGGCTTAATATGTAATTATTGATAATTAAAAGTTGAAATTGTAAATGAAAGGGTTAAATATGTAACTTTTATAACTTGAGGGACTTAAGGTGTAAATTATGAAAGTTTGAGTATCCATTCGTATAACATCTTAAAATAAGTGCTCATTATGTAAAATGGATAAGTTAAGGGTTTAATGTGTAACTTTGAATACTAAAAGGGTTTAAAGTGTAATTTTGGAAAGTAAAGGGTATAAAATGCAAAGTTATGAAACCCCAAGGACCAAAGGTGTAATTATGTTAAAAGATATCTTATTACCAATAATAATGATTTAACTTTCTAAATATGGAAACTTTCTAAAAGTGGAAACTACTATCTATAGAAACCTGCTAAAAAGGGAAAGTTACTTAAAATGGAAAGGCATGAATTTGAGAATGAATTATGATTCCCCCTCTTCTCCTCTAGGTGTGAAGAAGAAAAGATCTTGAGCTATTCCTTATTCTGTGCTTGTTTCTATTTGTGCTTTCGTAATAAGGTACGGATACTCTGCCTTTTCAGTAAAGGCTCCTATATTCTTCTTATGACTTTGAGCTATGATTCAGTTAAGATTCCCCAAGCCATTGCTATGTTCCTTCTGTTGTGAACTTCCTCTGATTTCTGTTAAACTTTGATTTGTTAGCTTCTGATCTGATTTCGTTGCTATGATTTCTGACCCTTGAATATCCGATATCTCTGGTTCATCTTTTATGATGATTTGATATGAAAACTTTTTGAAAATATAACTTGATGTTATGGAAGGAAACTGTTTTGAAATGACACTCTATGATTTTGAAACGAAACCATTTTAAAGGAAGGATTAATTGGCTTTTATGAAGAATGTTTAAAGAGGGAGATCTTTGAGATGAAATGGGTAAATGATTATTAAAGTTTTAAATCTATTTTCTCTTAACTCTTTCACATTTTATTTTGAACTTACGAAACTTAATAACGAATCTTTTGAAATGAACCTTTGGGAATGAACCTTGGATATTCTGAACCATTGATATGACTTCTGATATTATGATTTTGAGATGACCTTGAGACATGACCTTGAGATGCACTTTTTGCTATATGACCTTTTGTATGACTTTGAGACCTGACTCTTAGTTTGATACCCGAGCCATTTATGTTTCCCTACCTATGGAGGTACCATAGGCATGTCTGTGATGCACCGCTGGCATGACTCATGTGTGGGTGAGTGATTTCTCACGCCGTCCCTTTTATGATTATCTGCCGGCTATTATGACTTTGAGTATATGACTTTGAGATTGACTTTGAGTAAGGGGCGTATGGATTGCAATCCTAGATCTGATCTATTTAGTGGATTTAACTATGACTTTGAGTTGACTTTGAGGTGACTGGTGCTGTGTGCAATACACGCCTTTCACAATTTCTGGGAGCTAGCTACTCCACCCTTTTGATACATGAGGACACCCCTCATATTATCTGGTTGCCTGAGAGGTATCCCCTCTGATTGTGAGATTATGACTTTGAGATTATGACTTTGAGATTATGATGTTGAGATATGACTTTGAGTTTTGGGCTCGTGGTAGATGACTATCCTTTCTTCTTTCTATTCTATTACTCTTTTATCTATTCCTTATTCTATTTCCCCAATACACTATATTTCAGTTCTGTTTCATTATCATTGCTTTGTATATGTATCTGTTCACTGGGCTTTTTAAGCTCAGCCGCATTTCCTTTTCCTGCGGCAGGTTTTAGTAGGAAGCTGGGTTATGGGAAGAGAGTGTGACTGGACTTAGAAGACTATGCTTGGATAGTTACGCTGGACTAGAGATGATTAGAAGAAGTTTCACCTCATTAGACTTAGTATTTATTTTTGTAACCTGTAGTATCAGATTTTCCATTTGTAAACCCTGAATTTCTTTTGTATGTATAAATCATATGCTTGTGTATGTTCTGATATGTCACTGTAATGTAATACTTCTACCCTTATCGGGTTGGGGTGTTACAATTATGGTATCAGAGACCAGGCTGCGATTCGTAATACATTTACCCTTGACCTGTGAAGTTTGGACCCCTAAGTTTCCACTGTAGGCGCTCATAAGACAACCTTTGAAACTTTACCTTAGGATTCCCCACAGGAACCCAAGTTATTACCAGTGAGGAATGGGTAGACTAAGACATTTATGTAAGTATCATTTGCTTCCGCATCACTCTGATCGTGCCTTTGCTCTTAGATAAGCCTTATAAGGACCTTTGTTTCAGAAGTTAGAAGTTTTGCAACTTAAGCTTAGTAACCAAGTAAGTTTGGAATACCTCGGAAAGCTACCTGGATACCTTACACATTTAAGTTTCACCTTCAGATTTTGATCTCCGCCTCCGATTTGTTGATAAGCTGTTTGACACCTTTTCGACCACATCGTAGGTCATTCAACCACAATGTGTTCGACACATTCTGTAAATTCATTACTTATGATGGGTATGAATGTACCACCCGATACTACTTAACTCTGTATGATCCATTACTACTCCTATGAGAATTTTGGTAATTATGAACCACGAATATGAGACGTTTTGTTTCCTCTCCTTGAATGACGAACCTTGTCCTGCCAACCATTTCCTTTGGAAGGGTATGATGTAAAGACTATCTTTGTATGGATCTGTTAACTAAGCATGATGATGCTGGTAACTGAGATTCTGTACATCTCACAATTGACAATTATACGATGTTCATATTACCAATGATACACATCCTACCTGTCGCTTATGCTAAGAAGCTAAACGAAATTCCCACACATTGAACTGTTCGTTTATCCATCCCAACATTTTTGTTGAACCATGTACTTGACTCTGATATATGAACTATCTGTATGATTTGACGACTGTATTCACTTTATGAATCCTTTGACTTTGAGATGTCTGATTGTACGGTCTTTTGGACTGAATGACTATTCGTGAAGATACCATAGACTACCATATCTGAAATGTGACCTTAAAAATCTGCTTCACCCTATTTCGTTATGATGATTCTCTACATCTAGTAAGATTTCTGCCACTATGGAAACACCAACCCCGAACTCATATGATTATCAAGTCCTTCCTGAAAACCATTATTATCAACCCTTAGAAAGTTCGACTATTGGAAAATATTTTGTTGTACGAAGATTTTTCGGTATTCTCTGATGAACCTTTTTGGTACTCCTTTGAACTGATCTCAGTTGAAGAAACCATGGTGCCATAGAAGTTGAGAGATTGAAGGAGCTGATGGAGTATGATTTTTGTTAACCCTTTGTGATTCTCTTTGGATACTCTTGTTTGTTTATGAAGAAGAACAAGAGAAGTATGCAATGATGTATCGACTATCGTGAACTTAAACGTACCACTATCACTAATCATTATCTATTTCCGAGTATCAATAATTAATTTGGCCTTCCTTTGAAACTCCGCATCTGATTTCACCATTTTAGATTTGAATCACTAAAGAAGCAACCACAAGAACTTCTAAGAAGAGAGTTAACTAACCGAGAGTAACCTTTGTGAAGTATTTCAGTTCTTGAAGAAGAAAGAAGGCGATGTGAAAACTCCCTGAGATGATTTCTGAAGCTGCCTTTGCACTCGTTATAACATTTATGAGCTTAAATGATGCCAATGGTGTTGGCTAGAATAATCATGTTTTCGCATGTTTTGGGCAAATTGTCATAGTATGACATTGTGTTGTGTTCTAAAATGAAAGAAGAACATAGAGATTATTGGTGAGATGACCCTTTGTTTTGGAAGGGAAATTTGATTGACGCTCAGAAAGCATAGTAGACAACACTACCCTGTATAATGTGAAGACAAAGCTTTCACAAGAGGGACCAAGATCGAAGACCGTTATCAGAGTTAGAAAACTGGTGGAAGAGTAGTAGAAGGTGGTTGCGACAAGCATTACCATGGAAGAAGCATATAAGAAGAAGAGAGGAACTGGGATAGTGCTCAATCATACATCATGCATCACGTGAAGATTTCAGTTTGGGCACCAAGACAACCAGACCAAAGAAGACGAACCATTCAACACACAACCTGGAGTCGACAACAACATCATGTACCTTAAAACCTGGAGCTATGTTAGAAGACCTGTTGAAGACACGCAGTCTTGTTTCTCTATTCATTTTAGTTGTACTAAGATGAATTGAGAGCAGAAGCAGACCTGCAGATGGAGGGATGCACAGTAATCGCGTCAGAGACTGCCGTTACGATACCACACTACCAAGAGGAGCTGTTGAAGACCGGAGGAACCAGACTCGAGTTTTAAATTCTTTTAACCATGAGGTAAGATGGACAAGAGTAAACAGGCTACCCCAACTTGGAAGAAATTTTGAAATTCATATTTGAGTGAACGGATTCTGAAGCGGACAGTGTGTTTAAACGAGATGATGCTGTAAAGGATTGACGCTATTGATGACGTACCTTAATTTCGAATGACATTCTCGGATCTCCGTTACTCTTCGAGTAATTTCGTTATCTTAGTTATGTTGTTTGATTTTGGTGACCTCTAAGACTATAGGTGGACTAGGTGGATTAAGATAGGTGGTTTTGACTCACGAATTGAGATAAAGTATGACCAGCATGAGGGCATATGTATATGATGCCAGTATTATGACGCCTGGCCAACGTGATAATACTTACATCATATAACGTGCACTTATGGTGGGCATATGATATTTTAAGAAGTGCCTTAGAAGCTTTAGAATTCTGGCATCTGATCAAGATCATCTGAGTTTAGTGAGACTTTAGGTTCATTCTACCTATACGTTCGATATGCTGTCCTTGTTATACGATTCGATACGTTTGGACTCTCGACACGTGTTTTGCTGATCTTTGCAACTTCTGATAAGAATCTTAGGTTCCATTATGAAATTTCTGCCGTTGATGATGGTTAACCATATGCTTTCTGCCCGTATACGTTTCGCATTCGTTGAAGTTGTTCATTATGATCTGCCATGGGTAAATTATGTGATTGTGGACTTTGAGGAAACGAGGTCTGTTCGTTTATGAGAATACCTTTTTGGAAGGGTATCTAAAAGCCGAGACTATCTGAGAAGCTGAAGAGTTAAACCTTATATCACCTCGTGTCTACTACAATTCAATGTATTCTCATCTGATTCACCGATTCAATCCCTATGTATTTTTATACCTCTTCCTAGAGAATTCGATCATCATCCGTTATGTTTGATACATTATCCTTTTGATTCAAATTCAGTATGATATGCCCTTCTGAGAAATCTGAAAATGCTTTGACAAGAGTTACGAGTCATGAGAAACCATTTGGGTCCAAAGATCTTTTGGAAGAACCTCCCCGAGCGTGAGAATGGTTGTGACGACCTGTTACGGTTTACTACGACTTCGTCTAACTTTGCGACTTTAAATTTCGAGGACGAAATTTTTCTTTTTAGAGGGGAAGAAGTTGTAACACCTGAAATCTGAAAGCTTGTGAAATGACTAAAATGCCCCTACATATTTAAAATTTAATTAAAAGCTTATAAAGTCTCCAAATAAATCCCAGACTTCAAACAATGCACAAGTTATGTATCCAAATAATTTTAACTATTACATTTAAACATTTATACAAGTGGATAAATTACCAAAATGCCCCTATATGGCCGATTAAGGTAAAAATGTATTTTAATTAGTTTTATTTTGATTTAAATGATATATATATGGTAAATTGAGAAGATAATTATTAAGAGATAATTACCAAAGCTAAAATCACGAAATTCCTGGCCCAAGCCCTCCCCTAGGATCAGCATTCATCATTTAAAAGTCAACCCATATCATTTTCTCCCAAACCCTAATTTTGCCGATTTCCAATAAACACACAAAGAATTCCTTGGCCTCCATTTGACATTCACAACACTCCTAAGAAATTTTCTGTGATCTATCATCATCCTAAGAAGCCAAGAAAAATACCCTTTTGAATTGTTGAAGCTTGGTTCGATCGTGGCACAATTTTCCTTTTGTCGAGCCCTATAAACAAGGTAAATTCGTTTTGATTCATTCGACCTCAACAAAAATTATTTCTTATTTTTCTGGTGATTCTTACATCATATACAACCCACGAAAAATGGTTACAAGGTTGGAAGATCGTTGGTGAAGTCGTGAGCATTTTGGGTTCGTTTTTGTCCATACGCGTATACAACAAATCATACAGCCCTCTCCACACGTCCAAGCCTTGGTTTGGTATTTTTCTCAGGTCCCTTACATCCTATAAACATCAAATAAAATGGTTGAATCGATCCATGCATGCTCTATATCATATTCGTAAATAAAACCCTAAAAACGTATACAAAACCTAAATAAATGAATCCGAATTTTTGAGGCTTGAAACCTATTTTATTTAGACTCTATACCATCATAATAACCTGGGAAAAATGTTGGTTCGAATTGTTAAGGCCTAAAACAATTATTTTGGAACCATGTAAATAATCGGCTATAATAAAAGAAAAAGAAGAAAATAAAATCGTGGGATCTAGGGTTTTGGTTTAGGGCTGGAAAAAGGTGATAATTAATGATATGTAATGATGAGTTAATGATTGGGAATTGATTAGAAGGATTAGGGTTTCTAATTCCTTTGTTTTTGGTTATACGATTTGGTTAAAAGTTTTGGGTGAGTTTTGTAACTTTTAAAATTCAAGGGTTATTTTTAGAACTTATTGTGGGCTGTATAATATTCGAATAAAATATATAATGAGGGTGCTAAGTGTAAGTTTTGCATTTAAATGGATTAAAATGTATTTAATGATTAATTAGGGTTTGTTTTGAAAATAATTAAAGGAGAGGGACTAAAAATGTAATTTTCAGGAACTTGGAGCTGTTTTGAGTAAATTAATATATTCAGGGGTTTATGTGTCATTTTGACCATTTAATGGCTTAATATGTAATTATTGATAATTAAAAGTTGAAATTGTAAATGAAAGGGTTAAATATGTAACTTTTATAACTTGAGGGACTTAAGGTGTAAATTATGAAAGTTTGAGTATCCATTCGTATAACATCTTAAAATAAGTGCTCATTATGTAAAATGGATAAGTTAAGGGTTTAATGTGTAACTTTGAATACTAAAAGGGTTTAAAGTGTAATTTTGGAAAGTAAAGGGTATAAAATGCAAAGTTATGAAACCCCAAGGACCAAAGGTGTAATTATGTTAAAAGATATCTTATTACCAATAATAATGATTTAACTTTCTAAATATGGAAACTTTCTAAAAGTGGAAACTACTATCTATAGAAACCTGCTAAAAAGGGAAAGTTACTTAAAATGGAAAGGCATGAATTTGAGAATGAATTATGATTCCCCCTCTTCTCCTCTAGGTGTGAAGAAGAAAAGATCTTGAGCTATTCCTTATTCTGTGCTTGTTTCTATTTGTGCTTTCGTAATAAGGTACGGATACTCTGCCTTTTCAGTAAAGGCTCCTATATTCTTCTTATGACTTTGAGCTATGATTCAGTTAAGATTCCCCAAGCCATTGCTATGTTCCTTCTGTTGTGAACTTCCTCTGATTTCTGTTAAACTTTGATTTGTTAGCTTCTGATCTGATTTCGTTGCTATGATTTCTGACCCTTGAATATCCGATATCTCTGGTTCATCTTTTATGATGATTTGATATGAAAACTTTTTGAAAATATAACTTGATGTTATGGAAGGAAACTGTTTTGAAATGACACTCTATGATTTTGAAACGAAACCATTTTAAAGGAAGGATTAATTGGCTTTTATGAAGAATGTTTAAAGAGGGAGATCTTTGAGATGAAATGGGTAAATGACTATTAAAGTTTTAAATCTATTTTCTCTTAACTCTTTCACATTTTATTTTGAACTTATGAAACTTAATAACGAATCTTTTGAAATGAACCTTTGGGAATGAACCTTGGATATTCTGAACCATTGATATGACTTCTGATATTATGATTTTGAGATGACCTTGAGACATGACCTTGAGATGCACTTTTTGCTATATGACCTTTTGTATGACTTTGAGACCTGACTCTTAGTTTGATACCCGAGCCATTTATGTTTCCCTACCTATGGAGGTACCATAGGCATGTCTGTGATGCACCGCTGGCATGACTCATGTGTGGGTGAGTGATTTCTCACGCCGTCCCTTTTATGATTATCTGCCGGCTATTATGACTTTGAGTATATGACTTTGAGATTGACTTTGAGTAAGGGGCGTATGGATTGCAATCCTAGATCTGATCTGTTTAGTGGATTTAACTATGACTTTGAGCTGACTTTGAGGTGACTGGTGCTGTGTGCAATACACGCCTTTCACAATTTCTGGGAGCTAGCTACTCCACCCTTTTGATACATGAGGACACCCCTCATATTATCTGGTTGCCTGAGAGGTATCCCCTCTGATTGTGAGATTATGACTTTGAGATTATGACTTTGAGATTATGATGTTGAGATATGACTTTGAGTTTTGGGCTCGTGGTAGATGACTATCCTTTCTTCTTTCTATTCTATTACTCTTTTATCTATTCCTTATTCTATTTCCCCAATACACTATATTTCAGTTCTGTTTCATTATCATTGCTTTGTATATGTATCTGTTCACTGGGCTTTTTAAGCTCAGCCGCATTTCCTTTTCCTGCGGCAGGTTTTAGTAGGAAGCTGGGTTATGGGAAGAGAGTGTGACTGGACTTAGAAGACTATGCTTTGATAGTTACGCTGGACTAGAGATGATTAGAAGAAGTTTTACCTCATTAGACTTAGTATTTATTTTTGTAACCTGTAGTATCAGATTTTCCATTTGTAAACCCTGAATTTCTTTTGTATGTATAAATCATATGCTTGTGTATGTTCTGATATGTCACTGTAATGTAATACTTCTACCCTTATCGGGTTGGGGTGTTACAAGTTTATCTCCCAGAAACTGTAATCCACCTGATGTACTTTTTCGCGTGTCTAAGCATCCTGCATGGTCAGCGTCTGAAAATGCAATTAGTTCAAAACAAGAATCCTTCGGATACCAGATTCCCAAGTTAATGGTTCCCTTTATGTATCGAGGGATTCTTTTAGCCTCATTGAGGTGCCTTTCAGTTGGTTTGGACTGATTACGAGAACACATGTAGACAATAAATACTATATCAGGTCTACTAGCTGTGAGATACATGAGTGACCCAATAATATTGCAGTATTTGGTAGGGTCAACAGGAGTCCCATGTATATCAGCATCTAGTTTTGTGGTATAGGCCATTGGTGTATTATAAGTATCACAGCTCATCATTCCATGTTTCTTTAAAATTTCCAAAGCATATTTGGACTGATTTAAAAAAATTCCACGGGGTGATTGATGAACTTGTAGTCCTAGAAAGAACGAAAGTTCATCCATCATGGACATTTCAGAATTATCTCTCATTAAATTTGCAAAATCATTTGAGTATCTTCTATTTGTTGAAGCAAAAATAATGTCATCGACATATATTTGAACAATTAGTAAGTCCACCCCATATGTTTTTGTAAATAATGTTGGATCCACCGAACCTTTAGAAAATTTATTGGCCAGCAAGAAAGCAGATAGTTTGTCATACCACGCCCTTGGGGCTTGCTTGAGTCTGTAAAGAGCCTTTTTCAGTTGATAAACGTGATTGGGACGTTCAGGATCAACGAAGCCTTCTGGTTGGCTGACATAAACTTCTTCACAGAGTTGACCATTCAGAAATGCCATTTTCACATTTATTTGATAAACAACCATGTTCCGATGAGCAGCATATGCCAAAAAGAACCAAACAACTTCAAGTCTAGCCACTGGAGCAAAAGATTCTTCAAAATCAATTCCTTCTTCTTGGAAGTATCCTTTAGCTACCAAGCATGATTTGTTACGTATGACAGTGCCTTCTGCATCCAGCTTATTTTTTCAAATCCATTTTAACCCATTGACAAAGACTCCATCAGGTCTTTCAACTAATTCCTAGACTTCTAATATTTTGAATTGCTGAAGTTCCTCTTGCATAGACTCAATCCAGTTTTCATAAGTCATTGCTTGTTTGATGTTCTTAGGTTCATCTTGACAAATTGTAAGTGCATAGATACAAGTTTCACCATCTGTGTGAAGTTGTTGTCTTGTCATGATTGCTGCGTCTGGATGGCCAATAATTTGAAGTAAGGGATGATCTCTAGTCCATTGTGTGTCTAAGGGTGAAGTTGATAGGTATCTCGCATGTTAGCAAGATCTAAATTTTGTGTGGATGACTCAGCTATTTCAGTAACTGTTGGAGCCGGTGCTAACGGGTTAAAGAACACATTTGGATCATACTATGCGGGTTGTGAAACTGATTGTGGTGTAGAATATTCAGCCGATTGTCGTGAGTTGGATGCAGTTTGTTCTGGTGTTATTGGAGATGCAATTGGAGGACCGTCTTTCTCAACAGTTGTTGTTGTTTGTTGAGGTGAGTCAGGTACTTAAATATTTTCAGGTTGTGCAGCGGAATTAGGTGAGACCTCAGAAGGACGGTTTTCAATTGTATCGTCGAACAGTGGAGCAAACAAGGTATCCAATTCTTTGCGATTTAGAGAGAATGGTTCAGCCGAAGAATCCAGAAAGTTAAGAAGGTTGGATTCGGGTCCTAAGCTGTTTTGCTCAGAAGCCATTTATGTGAGTTCATCGAAATTAGCATGAATAGTTTATTGAATATCTCCTGTACGACGATTCCATATCCGAATGCCTTTGGAATTTTCACAATATCCAACGAACACTCCGATGTCAACCTTTGCTTTAAGTTTACCTAAATCATCACGATCATTTTTCGGATAACAAAGTGCTCCAAATACATGAATGTAATCGATGTTTGGTTTCCTTTTGTGAACAATCTAATAAGGTGTTTTGTGATGGCGTTTTGTGATCATGCAACGGTTTTGGGTGTAACATGCAGTTGAAACAGCTTCCACCCATAAGTCATCTGGTAGTTGAGCATTAATCAACATGGTTCTTGCAGCCTTCACTAACGTCCTGTTGCGTCTTTCAACTAATCCATTCTGTTCTGGGCTTCTTGCAATAGATGTTTGATGTTCAATTCCCACTTTCTCAAAATATGACCTAAGTGTCTGATTTTTAAATTCTGTTTCATTGTCTGTTCTGACTATTCTTACTTTGTTGTGTAACTGAACTTGAATTTTAGTGAGAAAGGTGATGATCATTGAAGGAGTTTGATCTTTACTCCGTAGAAAATAAGCCCAAGTCCATCTGGAGTAATCATCCACAATTACAAGTATGCAGCGTTTACCGTTGATACTTTGAACACGCATCGGGCCCACAAATCCATATGAAGCTATTGTAAAACATGATTCGTACTGTGTTCGGTTTTGGAAGGAAAATGAGCTCGAGTACTTTTTCCTTGTTCACAGGCCGAACATAAGTGATCTTTGGTAAAACGGAATCTTGGAAACCCGTCAACAAGTTTATGACGAGCAAGTTCAGTCATTGTTTTGAAATTCAAATGCGAAAGACGTTTATGCCATAACCAAGATTTAGTCGATTCTGCTTTGGATAGAATACATATCGGAGATGAAGAAATCATATCAGACATCGATATTGTAAAAAGATTTGAACCACGTGAGCCAGACATTAGATCATTTCCTTGTAAGTCACGAACGAAACAAGTTTTCTCACGAAATGCGACTTCTAAATCCCCATCACAAAATTGACCGACTGAAAAGAGGTTGTGACCTAGGCCTTCCACATAATATACACGGCTGATTTCAATGTTCCCACTTACAGAGTCACCGTATCCCATGATTAGAGCGTAATGATCATTCCCGAATCTGACAGTTCCGTTAAACTTTGAAACAAAGTTAACTAACAGTTTGAGATTGCCTGTCATATGTCGGGTGCATCTGCTATCAACAATCCAGAGAACAATCTGAACCACGTGCATCACAAGAAGACAACGAATATGGAACAGAAGTAAGGGTGGAACCCAAAGAAAGTGCGGGTTCCTGTTGGTTAGAAGCACACTGATGAGTGCTCAAACACTCATCACTTTTGGTCAAATCTGAACTGCAAAACATACAAAAACACTCAGTATTGCATCAAAATACTAAAAATATTCCAAAATTGTGTTTTATATGTTTCAGATGCAAAATGAGTAAAAACAGATGAAAAACGTACAAGGTTTGCAAAATTGGTTGTTTCAGTCTCCCAACTTTCATAAAATGTCAAAACTAGTCCCTGGTCATTTACAATATGGAAAATTATCACCAAAGGTCATTTTAAAATCATAAGTTGTCATATTTAGTCCTTTGGTGAAAAATCTCAAAAGTTTTGGAAATTTACATGTTTGGTCCCTGGAGTTTAAGAAATTGGAAGATTTGGTCCCTGGTGGAAATTTTCGGAAGAAAAATCATCATTGGTCCTTGGAAAGTCACAAGTGTCAAAAATTAGTCCTTGGAATTAAAGTTTGATGAAATTACAGTTTTGGTCCTCCAAGTGTGTAAAATGGCAATTTTAGTCCCTAGAAGTTCATAAATGGAAATTTGCAATTCTTATCTTTGGAATATTCATATATGGCAGAAATAGTCCCTTGAATCAAGTTTAGGAAATTGCCAAAATAGCCCCTCCATTTTCAGAATTATTACATGAATGGTCCTTGTGATTTATTAGCCTAACCAAATGGACCCTTTGTAATATTACAAACAAACCAAATCCACTAATCCAAATAAATCCCTGGTCCATAAACCCCAAGCCCAAAATTATACCCGGCCCACTCCACTTTAATAATAAAAAACCCCAGGTCAAACAACCACTGTACACTCCCTCCATCCCTTTCCCTGGTTTCCAGCTCCATGTCCCCCCCTCCTCTTCATTTTTCTCACCAACTCCATCAATCTCAATTAATACTATCACCTACACCCAACCAACCCCCTCCTCATTAAAGCACCTCACCAAATCCACTAACCTACCAATTACCCATTTCCCGCCAAAACTAATTTGAAGGGTGGGGATGAATTGAGCCCATCCTACAGTCCAAATCCAAGTGGGAAAGTCAGAGGTCTACTCCAGGACCAATATATTTGAAGAAAAATGAAGAAAAGAGCATTAGATAATGTAGAATAGATTAGAGTAGCCTAGTTAATGTTAATTTAGCTTAATCATCTTTCTTTATTGTAATTTTTAGTTTAAAAGCTCTGTATTTACCAATCTCAGTGTATTAGAAACTTATTCCATCTTTAAATTTCAAAGTTTCAGTTTTAAATTCCAAGGTTGTGTTTTAAGTAAAATTCCAAATTGTTATTGAGATACTATAAGCTGTTATTTCTTGTTAGTTTAAGCTCACAGAAGCTTAAATGTAAGCTTTTGAAAGTTTGTAGGTGGTTTAGTATAGTGGAAATCATAAAAAGTAAAAAAAAATACTAAAATATTAAAAATGAAAAGGCAAATAGCATTAAGCTGAGGAAATAAGCTTGTATAAGCTCCAAACTCCTCCTGATAAGCTCAGGAAACTCCTTGATAGTTTCCCTGAGCTTATCTCACATTCTAAGTTCACTCTTGTTGCATGAAGCCTTGATTCCAAAGTAAGTCTCCTATTTCACCTAGTCTGTGTTTGTTGTCAGTGTGTTATTTTATGGCTTTCTAATTGTGTATTTTACTTAATTATAGCTCACTAAATAGGTTTTGATTGATAGATTAGACCCTAGTTCAAGTTTCAGTTAGTTTCACTCATATCAAGGATTTAAAGGGGTGTTTGGTTCTTGTAGGATTTTTGTAGAATTTTGTATTGTGTTTTAGACCTTGAGCTTTTTAGAATAAGCAGTCCCCTAGTTGAACTTTGAGGTCCCCCATTCACTTCATTTTTGTGATTTTTCTTGTGGGCCCTACACTGGCTCAAACACACCTATAGGGCAAGGTGATGCCCTGCTAAACAGATCCATGATCAGACCCCCAACTTCCATGTGCTCTCATGAGCTTATTAGTGGGTCCCAGTGAGTGCTACTTGGCTTATTGGAGAGCTTGCTAGTCCAACTTTTAGGATCAGCTTATTGTTTGGGGTTCCAACTTCCCATGTGGGCCCCACAGGACTCCCAAGTTGCCTCAGTAGCGTGTGTTGGACTGTGGTGAATGTAGGATTGCTTATTGCTGATTCCAACTTATATATTATGCTTATTTATAGGTTACTGCTTATTTCAAGTTCCCTCATAATAGTTGTAGCTTATTTATCCCTTGGTTCAGCGTGTGTAGATTCTCTTTAGCTTTTTCTTCACCAAACAAGTGTTAATAAGCAATAAGCCCAACCTGTTAAGCTTTTTGGGTTCCATAGTACTTATTTCTTGAATTCCAGCCAAGTCCCTTTTTTAAAGTTTCATATTTTTTGTATTTAATTAGTTTTCAAAAAGAAAATCCAGAAAAAGACAAAATTACAAATAGTGATAGCTTCATTTAAGCCATTTCGCTTATTTTCAGCTTTTTCAAAACGCAAACCTCATTTTTATAATTTTCCTAGGTTCCTGTAGTTATAAAATAATTTCAGTAATTTTTTCATATTTTCCACTTTTCATTTAGTATTTTTAATAGTTAATATTAGTTTTTATTAATTAATAATTAGTTAATAATTAATAATAATAATTTAAAAAGGCTTAAAAATATATTGTCTGTTTTAAAATAAGTTTTATATTACTTTAGATTTTTTTAAGTTTTAATTTTATTTTTCTAGGCTTATTTTATATTTTCTTATTATTTAGTGTGTTTTTAATTAGTTTAAATTAGTTTTTAATTATTAATAATTATTAAAAAAGTAGGAAAAATATATTTTCAATTTGAAAATTAGTTTTATAATATGTTAGATTTTTCCAAATTTATTTTTCATAATTTTAGTGTAATTTCATAATTAGTTATAAATTAGGTTAATTTAAATAATTAACAAGTAATTAGAAAATAGTAATTAATGAATAATAATTAATTAAATAGTGTAAAAATTAATTTTAATTTTCTAAGAATTTTATTTTATTATTAGGATTGTAAAAATGTAATTTTCATATTCGTAAGTATTTTATTTGTACAAAACTCGCGTTTTATTTTGTACGTTCACGTAAACTTAATCTGAACGTACGTGTTCTTAAGTTCTAAACGCTTCTGGGTTTTCTAACTTTACAGTCTTGTTAATATAGTGTATTTAATCTATTTCCTTGTAGATTCCTTAGTTTAATCCATCACAAACCCTTTTTTGTCCAAATTCACCCGATCACCAACCCCTTTGATAACAATTCACACCTCGTCGGGACATAACAACCCGGGGAAACCCTGTATTTCATGGAGCATTGACTCTAGGCTATTTGACCTTGTTGACCATTCACTTGGTCAATTAGGTTGACCGTTTGGAGCTAATCAAATTTTGGCGCCGCTGCCAGGGGAGGTTGTGCGCGTTTCTTTTAAACGGTTTTGCGTATTGGTGAATCGGGATATACACTCATTGTATATTTACCCATCCTTGTTCATATTTTCTTATTATTATCATATAAAAACAAAACCGTTCTTGAAAACATTTTAAACTCCAAAATATTCACCTTTACCCAAAATTGTTATTGAGATACTATAAGCTGTTATTTCTTGTTAGTTTAAGCTCACAGAAGCTTAAATGTAAGCTTTTGAAAGTTTGTAGGTGGTTTAATATAGTGGAAATCATAAAAAGTAAAAAAAAATACTAAAATATTAAAAATGAAAAGGCAAATAGCATTAAGCTGAGGAAATAAGCTTGTATAAGCTCCAAACTCCTCCTGATAAGCTCAGGAAACTCCTTGATAGTTTCCCTGAGCTTATCTCACATTCTAAGTTCACTCTTGTTGCATGAAGCCTTGATTCCAAAGTAAGTCTCCTATTTCACCTAGTCTGTGTTTGTTGTTAGCGTGTTATTTTATGGCTTGTTAATTGTGTATTTTACTTAATTATAGCTCACTAAATAGTTTTTGATTGATAGATTAGACCCTAGTTCAAGTTTCACTTACTTTCACTCATATCAAGGATTTAAAGGGGTGTTTGGTTCTGTGAATATCACTGAGTCTCAGTGATATTCTTGGGTTGTTTCTGTTTGCTACATGCCTCATTAGGTAAAAATAGGTCAAACAAGTCATAAAAATTAGGTCTCATTTGACAAAAAGTCAAGAGCTTAGTGTAATTGCACCCACAGTCCAGTGTGTGGAAATTTAAGATCCAATAACCATCTTATCATTGCATAAGTTTTTGCTCTAACTTACTTTGGTCTTATTTTAGTCTAGTACATCTTTTTCAATCAGTAGGATCAAGCCAAAGTTCATCAAAGTCAAATCTATAGTTTTCATTCAAAAGTCAACTTTTTCCTTGGTGTAGAAAACAAATTCTTGTAGGATTTTTGTAGAATTTTGTATTGTGTTTTAGACCTTGAGCTTTTTAGAATAAGCAGTCCCCCAGTTGAACTTTGAGGTCCCCCATTCACTTCATTTTTGTGATTTTTCTTGTGGGCCTGATGCGTGGGGATTGCACCAGGCTTTACCTCTCGAGGGATCTCGAGAAGCTTAGAACCCCTACCAGGCAGTGTACCTGATCGTTGTAGTATAGTATAAAAACAAGTACAGGGGGATTGATCGTTCAGCTAGGAATAGTGTCGCTAGGATTAGAAAACCTAATTACTAGTGCTAAAGATGAGGGATGATTCTTTTTGTATTTTTATATTTTTTAGAAAAGCAAGTAAAAATCTCGGGTTTGAAGGATTTGGGCGGAATTAGTTGCTAGTCAACTAACCCAATACTAAAGATGCAATCAAAATAAAATACTAGAAATGAAAATAAAACTAAATTAAATTAAGGTTGTGAGCAATAAGTGGAGAAATTGTGTTTACTTAGATTTCACTACTCCCTAGATATATTTTATACGTTAATTACTTGCTATAGTTGCGTAGATGACGGATTGTATTCCTTAATACCATTCATGGGGTGGCGTACTTAACTCCCCAATCCTATGAGTGCCTACTTCACTCCTATGTCGAGCCGGCTAAGAAGCTCCTAACATGTGATCATTAGAATTTACTCATGCATTAAATACGACCAATAAAACCTAGTACACATCGGTTCATGTTTCCTAAGACGTTCAAGCATGTTACCATTTTGAGATCTGCCAGTTTTCTTAAGCCTAACATTGAAATAATTCATCCAATACACCCATACACAAGTAATCAAAACATAATCAACATCTAGGTTTCATTAGATCTAAGAAAACACAAGATAAATCTAGCCTAACATGGTGGAATCAAGACAAGCACAAGATATAGACAACCAACACATAGACATATTGATTGAATTAGAAGAACACTTATCTCAATTACACATGTAAGGGTTCAAGGGCTGAAAACCCTTGAAAAAGCTGTAAAAATCGTATATGGTTCGGCCTTAGGGTTTCTCCAAAACTTCTCTTTTTTATGAATGAAAATTAGAAAACTATATATATAAAACTGAGGCTGACGGCGTCAAGAACTAATGGGTGACGCCGTCATCTCGCCGCCAAAAGAATCCTCGGACTGCCTTGATCTACATCCGATGCCGTCATGTATTAACTTTTTCCAGGCCATCACGTATTTTACTCTTGACGTTTTTCCTTGTGATGCCTTCATTTCTGTACTGGGCCATCATGAAATTTACTCTTGACGCAGTCAAGAAAATGCTCTTGACGCCGTCACCTACTGTTCCCAGCTTGGAAAATTAAGTCTTTGGCGTTTTCTTCACTTTTATGCTCCAAAAACATCCGAATTGCTTCCTTTTCCAGATTTCACTCCCAAATTACCTAAAATCACAAAAGGAATGACTTAGGGCAATATTTGATCAAATAAATTCAATTCCGGGCTTAAATGACCCCCTAAAAGTGGTTCATTTTTTGCCTCATTATATACCCTTACACTTGAGATTTGTTTGTCCTCAAGCAAATGCGCTTTTATTGTACTCAAAATACAAGTTAGGGGTCATTTAACACTAATATAAAAGTAATTACAACAAATAATCGTTCCACTAAAGACCAAAGACAAGCACGAAGCTCATACACAAGCACCTCACAAATAGTGTTTAGATACTCACATCTCTCGGGTGTAATAAAGTATAAATTACAATATGGAAACGGAAGATATCTCTCACTACCTGTCATAGCAAAATAGATTACCATAGGCTTGGGAAAGGATCAAACATCCACCACATGGCGTAAGCACCTAGGATAAACTATCAAAGAGGTCTTTTAAAAGGGTTGTAACGTTAGGTGTAGGGATATGAAATACACGGTTTTGTTGGATAAAGGCAGTCTTTACTGGTGGCGAGTTAACAATCTTGGTTAATTACATGTACAATGTGGCATTGCCAAGCCAAGACTAGACTCGACTTAAGCTAATAAATGAAGAATAACAAAAACATAAAATAAACATAGAATAAAAAAGAGATGGTAGTCCGTATGTTTTTTCTCTTTTTCCTTTTTCTATATATATATATATATATATATATATATATATATATATATATATGTATATATATTATTTTTTTTTTTATTTTTTTTTTGCATACACTCTTACCCTACCATCCAAAATAATACATCATAGGGAATAAACATTCCCCTTACACTTGAATTTTTACATACTTTAAAATAAACTAATCTAATGACTCGAATTAAGAAAATCAAAACACTTGGAGTACTTTTAAGATTAACGTACATATGGGGGTAATATATTATGTTCTTCCCCATTACTCCATAAAATAAGTACTTTACCCATGAGTCCCAATCATCCCAAAACAATATGTACAAGGATATGACTCGACTTAGCAACCATGTAATCAATTAGATAGTTAACTTAGGGTTTAACGAATAACAATAATGCACTAAAAATGAGCGCATACACGGAAGGCTAAGGCGATTTGGGTGTACATTTAAGTGGGGTGTAACAAATTCTTCCTTTAAGTAAGATGCTTAAAGTTAGAAACGAAAAGATAGGCTCGGAGGGGTGTACTAGGGGTTTCGTGTACTAAAAATGAGTACAACACTAACGGTGTGGGAAAATTAGTTGACTCAACTAGCCAAGTAATATGACTTAAATGGTCAAGTAATTATGATACGGGTTTTACACAAGGGTGATCCTAATGCCTCTTATCATGTAGTAAATCCTACTACACGAATGTAGTCTCACTATCGGTCTCGGGATGCATCACTAACACAAATTCTAGAATCTAAATGCTATTGGTACACTCATAAGGACTAATAGTAAATGCTTTTCCTATCAAATCTAAAGGCTAGCCTCACATATTTGGGTGGAAAATTTTTCTGAATATACGGTTATGTGCTAGTCATACAATCTCCTATCCATGAGACGCTTGCTATGGCTAAAGTTTCACTCCTAAATGTTGTAAAAAAATTTAAATTTGGCGCTAAAACTGCACTAACAAGTATTTCTCATAGTTTTATTACACATCTACTATTAAACAAACAAACTCAAGCGAAAGTGTATCTGTAAGGTATCATCATTTTACCCTCCCCATACACTTAGGATGAACATGGTCCGCAATGTTCAAGTAAAGAATGTAAAAGTGAAAAAATAAAAAGAATGAAATCAAATACTCCCCTTGTTCGCTCGGTATGGATAATAAGGTCGCCAGGTTAAATCTTCCTCCAAGAAAATGAACAATTAAAGCTTCCCTTCCAGAAAAATAAATCATCTTCTTGTCATACATAACCTGTAAATCCTGAGAAAACAGACAAGACAACCTTGCATAAAATCGGCGGCAATCTATATAAGTTACTAAATCCTAGAAAACAAAGTAAGATATAATGCTTGTGGAATGAAGTTTGCAGATTTCCTGGATATTATAAAACTTAATAATTCAACAAAAACTTTAAAACTCTGTTAGAAAAACAAAACCGGTAAAATTTCCAGATTTTTACACGTGACGCCGTCAAGAGTAAACTCGTGACGCCGTCAGAAGCTGCAGAAATTCTTATGTTAAGTTTCCGGAAATTTTCTAGAAAAACTTGGTCCTACTTCCTGGAAAATCCTGCAAAACTTCATTATGACTCGATACAAGCATTTGACTCTAACAAATATGAATATACATGTTCACTTAATATTGTGGAGAATCATGATCGGTTTGTTTCTTAAAAACATATTTGGGGTTTCCCCTTACACTTATCTTTTGCAAAAATACCTTTAGGTGGAGTTAAGACTAGGCCAAACAACAAAGTAAAGTATTTCCACTTTTTAATTTAGAAACATGATCTACCAACAATAAAAATAAAGCATGCATACGGAAGCAAATAACAAACAAAAAAAATAAAATCACACAAAACATGGGTTGCCTCCCAAGAAGCGCTTTTTCTTTATTTACGAGTCTTGTAGCAAGACTCAAGGTCATGGGTTACTACGTAACCTCATCATTGGTTTCACTCTCTGATTGTAAATATTCTTTGTAGAAACCAATCACCTTTTTCTCAATCGCTCCTATAATCCTATGGGCAAATTCCTTATCGACTTTATACCTTGGTCCTAGAGCCAAGCAATCTTTGTAGAAAAGACTCCTCTTTTCCTATACATAATCCATGCCCTTTTTCTTATCCTCTTCATTGATATCCTTAAAGGCACCAACGTTATCCTTATCAAATTGGGATATAAAGCGAAATTCTTTCATTCTATTAGGCATCCTATAAGTGATCCAATCGATGTTACTTGCAAATCGGATTGTCTCTTCTATCTCATCATATTCTAACTTTGACTCCTCAACAAACGGTTTACCAAACACGACATTGGACAATCGACAATCAATAACATTAGCAAGATCTTCCACAATCATAAAGTCGGTGATAAAAGTGAAATTCCCAACAAAGACATGTAAACCTTTAACTCTCCCGACAAAGTTACAAACTCCACCGGGGTATTTGGGATCTTTTCTAGGTTCAAGTCTTGTTTTCAGTATATCAATATAAACATTTGAGGACATAATGTTGATTGGAGATTTAAAGTCAATGTAAGCATTGTTAACGTGTCTATACCCAATCATACATGGTATCTTAGCATTCTTAGGATCGCCTCTCTCTATCTTAGGTTCGATTATAGTAGAAGGAGATCGCGGGTTATCAATAAGATTATTATAATATGCAATCTCCTCCTTAGTAGGGTATAGATTAAAATAATCATTTAGCTTCGGATCTATTTCCCCCTCTTCTAGTTCATCAACAACATTCACAGAATCATTAGGCCCTAGGTCCTCATTTGAATACAAGGTGGTCGCTAGGTAACTAAATGTGTGGTCGAGCTCAAACTTAATCAACCTATTAAGCTCCCTAAGTTCCCTAATCTCACTCTCAATTTGTTCACGTAACACAGCCACTTCTCTAGGGGAAAGGCGTGGATTCGCGTTTTCCATAATGGTCAACGGAATAGTCAATGAATTTAATTTACTAACAAAGGCACAAAGAAAAAGATAAACTAAAGAAAAGCTAAAAATAAAAATAAAATCTTACTAGAAAGGAATCTAGCAAGTAGACCTAATAGAAAGAGATTCTAACCTAGACAATAACTATTCCCCGGGCTGCGGCGCCAAAAACTTGATGCGTGGGGATTGCACCAGGCTTTACCTCTCGAGGGATCTCGAGAAGCTTACAACACCCACCAGGCAGTGTACCTGATCGTTGTAGTATAGTATAGTGACAAGTACCGGGGGATTGATCTTTCAGCTAGGAATAGTGTCGCTAGGATTAGAAAACCTAATTACTAGTGCTAAAGATGAGGGATGATTCTTTTTGTATTTTTATATTTTTTAGAAAAGCAAGTAAAAATCTCGGGTTTGAAGGATTTGGGCGGAATTAGTTGCTAGTCAACTAACCCAATACTAAAGATGCAATCAAAATAAAATACTAGAAATGAAAATAAAACTAAATTAAATTAAGGTTGTGAGCAATAAGTGGAGAAATTGTGTTTACTTAGATTTCACTACTCCCTAGATATCTTTTACACGTTAATTACTTGCTATAGTTGCATGGATGACAGATTGTATTCCTTAATACCATTCATGGGGTGGCGTACTTAACTCCCCAATCCTATGAGTGCCTACTTCACTCCTATGTCAAGCCGGCTAAGAAGCTCTTAACATGGGATCATTAGAATTTACTCATGCATTAAATATAACCAATAAAACCTAGTACACATCGGTTCATCTTTCCTAAGACGTTCAAGCATGTTACCATTTGGAGATCTGCCAGTTTTCTTAAGCCTAACATTGAAATCATTCATCCAATACACCCATAAACAAGTAATCAACACATAATCAACATCTAGGTTTCATTAGATCTAAGCAAACACAAGATAAATCTAGCCTAGCATGGTGGAATCAAGACAAGCACAAGATATAGACAACCAACACATAGACATATTGATTGAATTAGAAGAACACTTATCTCAATTACACATGTAAGGGTTCAAGGGCTGAAAACCCTTGAAAAACCTGTAAAAATCGTATATGGTTCGGCCTTAGGGTTTCTCCAAAACTTCTCTTTTTTTATGAATGAAAATTAGAAAACTATATATAGAAAACTGAGGCTGACGGCGTCAAGAACAAATGGGTAACGACGTAATCTCGCCGTCAAAAGAATCCTCGGACTGCCTTGATCTACATCTGACGCCATCATGTATTAACTTTTTCCAGGCCGTCACGTATTTTACTCTTGACGCTCTTCCTTGTGATGCCTTCATTTCAGTATTGGGCCGTCATGCAATTTACTCTTGACGCCGTCAAGAAAATGCTCTTGACGCCGTCACCTACTGTTCCCAGCTTGGAAAATTAAGTCTTTGGCGTTTTCTTCACTTTTATGCTCCAAAAACATCCGAATTGCTTCCTTTTCAAGATTTCACTCCCAAAGTACCTAAAATCACAAAAGGAATGATTTAGGGCAATATTTGATCAAATAAATTCAATTCCGGGCTTAAATGACCCCCTAAAAGTGGTTCATTTTTCGCCTCATCAGGGCCCTACACTGGCTCAAACACACCTGCAGGGCAAGGTGATGCCCTGCTACACAGATACATGATCAGACCCCCAACTTCCATGTGCTCTCATGAGCTTATTAGTGGGTCCCAGTGAGTGCTACTTGGCTTATTGGAGAGCCTGCTAGCCCAGCTTTTAGGATCAGCTTATTGTTCGGGGTTCCAACTTCCCATGTAGGCCCCACAGGCCTCCCAAGTTGCCTCAATAGCCTGTGTTGGACTGTGGTGAATGTAGGATTGCTTATTGCTGATTCTAACTTATATAGTGTGCTTATTTGTCGGTTACTGCTTATTTCAAGTTCCCTCATAATAGTTGTAGCTTATTTATCCCTTGGTTCAGCCTTTGTAGCTTCTCTTTAGCTTTTTCTTCACCAAACAAGTCCTAATAAGCAATAAGCCCAACCTGTTAAGCTTTTTGGGTTCCATAGTGCTTATTTCTTGAATTCCAGCCAAGTCCGTTTTTTAAAGTTTCATATTTTTAGTATTTAATTAGTTTTCAAAAAGAAAATCCAGAAAAAGACAAAATTACAAATAGTGATAGCTTCTATTTAAGCCATTTGTCTTATTTTCAACTTTTTCAAAAAGCAAACCTCATTTTTATAATTTTCCTAGGTTCCTGTAGTTATAAAATAATTTCAGTAATTTTTTCATATTTTTCTCTTTTCATTTACTATTTTTAATAATTAATATTAGTTTTTATTAATTAATAATTAGTTAATAATTAATAATAATTATTTAAAAAGGCTTAAAAATACATTTTCTGTTTTAAAATTAGTTTTATATTACTTTAGATTTTTCTAAGTTTTAATTTTGTTTTTCTAGGCTTATTTTACATTTTCTTATTATTTACTGTATTTTTAATTAGTTTAAATTAGTTTTTAATTATTAATAATTATTAAAAAAGTAAGAAAAATATATTTTCAATTTGAAAATTAGTTTTATAATATTTTAGATTTTTCCAAATTTATTTTTCATATTTTTAGTGTAATTTCATAATTAGTTATAATTTAGGTTAATGTAAATAATTAACAAGTAATTAGAAAATAATAATTAATTAACAATAATTAATAAATTCGTGTAAAAATTAATTTTAATTTTCTAAAAATTTTATTTTATTATTAAGATTGTAAAAATGTAATTTTCACATTCTTAAGTATTTTATTTGTACAAAACTCACGTTTTATTTTGTACGTTACGTAAACTTAATCTGAACGTACGTGTTCTTAAGTTTTAAACGCTTCTGGGTTTTCTAACTTTACAGTCTTGTTAATATAGTGTATGTAGGACCTTAGATATCACAACTTTATCACAAATATAGAAGATTAGAAGAAGAAAGATGGTGACTTAGTGACTTATATGTGATTCGTATATAGAGAGAGAGAGATGGAAATGAGAGCTTTTTATTTAAAGAAAACACACACAAATACACACACAAGCACACACCTCAAATGAGCCTTTGAGGTGTTTAAATAGTTCTAAACATGAGATGCCCTATGGGCTTTCTATGGGCTTGGGCTTGGACTTGGTTACATGATTTGACAACTAGGCTTATGAAACATAGTACATAACATATTAGCTTGCCAAGTCCAAGGCCCAAAGACTAAACTATTACTAATCTTAACACACGACACAAAGTTACAATATGAGAATGACCATCACTTCATAATACATATTTTTAATGCTAACAGTATATTTAAGCTATTTTCTTGTAGGTTCCTTAGTTTAATCCATCACAAACCCTTTTCTGTCCAAATTCACCCGATCACAAACCCGTTTGATAACAATTCACACCTCGTCGGGACATAACGACCCGGGGAAACCCTGTATTCCACGTAGAATTGACTCTAGGTTGTTTGACCTTGTTGACCATTCACTGGTCAATTAGGTTGACCGTTTGGAGCCAATCACACACGTATTCAACATTTTAGGAATCCATTTAAAGTCTTGTTTATATTGTAACCAACGTTGCCAGTTCCAACTAGTTCTCGCTTTCTTTTTGGTGAATTCACTAGCTTTGGATTTGTTCCTGGATTAGTTCCTAACTATGGGGGTAACTTCAACCTCATTAGAAACCGTAGATTGCGGTTTTCCTAATATAGACTTAGAGGCAGTAGTGGGCCTAGAAGGAATGCCTGTCCTACGTTTCTTATGACAATTTAATAGAGAATTAGCTACACATTTCGTATGATCACCAGGTATTACACTTTCACAACAAAACACACAAGATGCATTAAAATTTAAAACATTCAAAGGTTCATCATTCGTTACACTGAGATTTCGATTACAATTTTCCAGATTAAAATCTAATTCAGATGCAACATCAGTTTTATTCAAATTCCTAAGTTGATCTTCTACTTCTTGTACTTCTAGTGTTCCGCTATTACGTTGCCTGATCCTAGTCTTCCTAGTTTTCTTGTTACTTTTTCTCTTGGGTCTGCTAACGCTTTTAGTGGAAACTAATCCTGTAGAAGTGGAAGAATTAACATTAGAACTTTGAGCATGATTTCCCTTATCTGTTTTGTCTATGTGGTATTTTCCTGGTGCAATCGCTGTGGTGTCAACAAACTTTCCTTTCTCAAGTAGCTTAATTTTCTCTTTTAAATCAATGATGATGTGATTCTAGTCCTGAATTTGAGACTCTAGTTTTCTATTGCAATGAGCAATATTAATCCGGTTTTGTTCCCATTCAGCATTGTCAATTTGCAATTTTGCAATTTCCTTTTCATATTGAAGACATTTATTTTTGAAAGACTCATTGTTTTTGCAAATTTGACAAGATTTTGAAACATTTTGACTTTGAAGTTGCAATTCCAGTCAAGACTTTGAGCTTGACACTATTCAAGCCTTTGTTTGAGTTGACAAATTTTTTTGAAAATTGTTTTTTCACATCATCATTATTTTTCCTCATCATTTCATTATCATGTTTTAATGCCTCTATTTCAGTTTTTAGCATATCATTATCAGCACAATGATCTTCCACAAGCATAGAAGTACCAGATTCATAAAGAGCATTCATGATAACAGACAAAATATCAGCATTGAGAACTTTTTCCAAGAGTCGATCAACATCATTTTTTAAAACTGTTTCTTTGCTTTTGAAACAAAATCGCATTTTCATTTGAGTTGAAAATGTTTATCATTGATTTGACTTCTTTTTGAAGTTCCTGTTCCCAACGTGTGGCACAGTGACGTAGGTGTTGAATGATTGGCAACATTTGTTTTTGAAAATATCTCTCTTTTCTCGCTCGTAAGCGAATTGAAAAGTGTCAATTTTTATTTCCGAATTACGTTTAATTGTTTCTTCCAAAATTTCGATGTTGTCCATAAAAGTTTTGAAATAATTTAAAACATGACAACTTTTTGGTAAAGGTGTAACGTCACCAGAAAATGGTAAAGGACAATTTATTTGTGCCACAGTTTCGACAGGAGCCACATTAGAAGATGAAACATATGACTCAGTAACATACCAAGATTTCTCAGGTATTTCTTTTTGAGGAACAATAGATTTAGAAATATGAGGAGCTTTTGAGTAATCAATGGTTTCCAATATTCTACTTGACTCATTTTTTATCGACTCTCTTCTTCAAGTTCTTCTTCTGCCTCAGTATCATAAACAATAGCACGCACAATCGTATCATCAAGCATTTGTTCCATACTATAAATTTTAGGAATTTCTTTGAATGCTTTGTGAAGAAACATTGATTTGAAATCACCAATTGCAAAACCTTTATCGGGTCTCGGTTTTAATGTAAATTTCTGAATTGTTGTGACAGAGCCCCAGGTTTTGTAAACAACATTACGAAATTCTTTTAGTTGGCGTTCAAGATCAACAATGTCACCGATTAATTTATCTTCACTTTTCCTTTTTCGCACTTTATGTTCACAAAAATCCTTTTTGCAAATTGACAACTCTATTTGTGTTTTTGAAAGCTCTTTCTGAAGTTGTTCAACTTGTTTTTAAAGTTCGCACTTTTCATTTTCAAGTTTTGAAACCAACTTTCCGTTTGACTCAATTAAATCTTGCATTCTATGTTGAAGATCTTGTTCTTTATTGTAATATTCTTGAAAAACCATTTCAAAACTTATTTCATGTTTAACTTTGTGTTCCAGATTTGAAAGTTGTATTTTATAGCACTCAATATCTCTTGTAAGTGACGCATTCGTTTCTTTTAATATTTTACTTTGCTCGTTCTTTTTTTGGATTAGTAAAATTTGAGCATGCAGTTATTTGGCCATCAAAATCTGGTCAGGATCAGGATCAGAGAAAGGTTTATTTTGTTCGACATGATCATGTTTGTCGTTCTCAATTGGATCATCAAATGAAACAATTGTGTCATCATCAAATATAACAATTTTGTTCATTTGTTCATCCTCTTGAGAAGATAAAGATGAGTCAGATGGAACAACTTGCGCCTTATCTGATTCAAAAGCAGAGGGTAATGCTATTTCATGTATTAGGCAAGCATTAAGATCATGTACCTGAGACAAACCATCAGTGTAATACACTAGGCCTGAATCATTCATATAAAGTTCCTGCATGTTGGCCATAAGCATCACAGATGCATTAGCTTCCAGATCTTCCATGTCATCATCGTTGTACGCATTTGCCATGAAGCTGTTCTCCTGCTCAGTGAAATGCCCTTCCTTATCATCTTTGAGAGCCATAAGTAATGCTTGCTTGTGAAACTTACTGCCCCGAGTTCTTGGTTTTGGACATGCTGTTGCAATATGACCTTTCTCATTATAGTTGTAGCACCACACTACATTCCCAGTGTTTGAGTTCCCAGTTTCAACTATTTCAGATCTTTGCTGAGGAACACCTAAATTGTTCCTGAACCCTCCATTTTTGTTAAACCTCTGACCATTGCCAAAATTTCCTGAATAACCTCCTGAACCTGATCGACCAAAGTTACAGTTCTGTATTTCAACCCTACCATCTTGCACAACAGCTTGATTCCTTGTGTTAGAAGAAGAACGTTGACTGTTGTTAGTCTTGTTGGAGAATTTACTGAAAGCACGAACAATGAGAGCAAGTCCCTGATTCAACGTGTTAAAATACTCATCGTCATCTTCATTGGAGTTCGAGTAGTACACTGCATCACTGTTGGTGTATGGAACAAGTTGAGTTGAAGTATGCTGCGGAGATGAATCATAATAAACCATTTGGTTTGAGGTAGAAGGTTAGGAATAAATGAAGTAATTTTGTTCTTGAACATAAGCATGATTTGACATTGGAGGTGGAGCATAGTGAGATTGAGCTACGAGTGCCAAAGAATTTGGTGTTGGTGGTGGTAAGTAACCTCCTTGAAGAGCTCGATCTTTTTCCACTTCAGGTTCATGGTGTTTCAGAAAATCATACAACAAGCCATATGGTGGATCATGAAGATTTTTGGTTTGACGAACAAATGTCACATACTTTTGCCAATCCGGACCAAGACTACCGACGAATTTGGAATTCACTGCGATCCTTGGTACTGTAATTTTGTGTCGTTCCAAATCATTTACCACATTAGTGGAATGGTGATAATAGGATTCAAGTGACTCCCCTGGTTTAATTGTGTTGTTAGTGTATTCCATGTAGAGTTTTGATTCCATATCATCTTTGTTCAGTTGAGTGCCTTCCATTAGCAGATGAACATGTTCCCACATAGCTTTAGCCATTTTCTGAGCATCAACACTACGATAGATTGGATTTGGAATTCCTTGAAGTATATAGATCATGACATACTCATCAACTTCACGATGTAGTTTCTGTTCTTCTGTGAGTAGAGATTCTGGAAGAGGTTTCTCTACAGGAGCACGTGGAGGATCAGCAGATAGGTCACCACCTTCAAGTCTGGTTGGCCACTGAAATGGTCCTTCAAGTATCACTTGTTTTAAGAATTTCCCATGGGGTTTCCTAAGTTCAATAAACCGTAAGAAATGACTTGCCTACTGAACATAGTTCCCAGGTGTAAGCATTGGGGTTGTATCAAATGATCCTGCCTCATGTCTGGATTGTTGAGTTGTAATAACTTCACACATTCGATCAAACCAGTGAGGTTGTTTGGACGAATACTGAATTGGTTGTTGTGACATTGGATATGGTTGTTATTGAGGAATGATTTGATGTTGTTTCATCATGAGATATTATTGTTTTGGACGGAACGCTTGTTGATGAAAGTTTGATTGTAATGGTTGTTGATACGATTGTTGCTGATGGTATTGCTGTTGCTAATACGGTGGATACTGATGTTGCGGAGGATGAGAAAAGAAGTAATGTGGTGGTTGAGACATCTTTAGTGATTATGTTAAACTTGGATCGTGAAGGATAAATAAAGGTTGGAGTTTTAGGTCTTTCAAACTTGCAAACTTGATATAGCAAACTTCTAACTCGGTATAGCTTTCTGAAAGTTTAAATCGGTAAAAAGTTAATGTTGTAACTCGGTAAACTAGTCTAGCTAACTTGGTAAGCAACTTTGAAATGTTAACTTGGTGAAGATTTGGTAAAAACTTGTAACTCGGTAAGATATTCTAACTCGGTAAACTCACTGTTTGCAGTTTCTGACTCGATATTATTCTAACTCGGTAAATTGAATTAAATTAAGTATAGTTTCCCCTATGTATTAAGTACTAAGAACCTTACTCGATAAACGATAAGGAAATGGCTAACTCGCCAAAATAGTGACTTAACTCGATAGAAACAATCTTAACTCGATGGAAATTCCTAACTCGATAACCAACAAGTACTAACTCGCTAACTTAACTCGGAAAGTTAAGCT
The DNA here is from genome assembly GCA_030686995.1 of Artemisia argyi. Taxonomy (NCBI): domain Eukaryota; kingdom Viridiplantae; phylum Streptophyta; class Magnoliopsida; order Asterales; family Asteraceae; genus Artemisia; species Artemisia argyi. Next base: position 47,117,991 of record CM060686.1, read on the forward strand.
AACTTGATAGAAACGCTGATGAACAGTACTCGGATTCCAAAAATTCACTTCTATACCTAGTTTTTCTACCAAATCAAACCTAAAACAACCTATATTATCCCTTAGTGAATGATACCACTTGTTAGGTCACCATTTCTTAACATAAACACTTAGAATTCTAGAGAGAGAAAGTAGTTTAGAGAGAGAGATTGGAAGGAACTCTTGAAATGAAAGGAAATAGATATATTTACTAGAGAACCAACACCCTCAAATGAGGGGATACATGGGTATTTATAGGTAAGGGCTAGGGCTTCTCTAAACTTTGACAATATTACAAAATAAGCCCTTAGACCTTTACCAAACATATAAACTAAGCATAAAACTAATAAAAAACATATTAAATCACTAACGTACTAACATAATATTGCAACCTATTACAAAACTCAATGACCGACATTTGAATTAATAAAGTCTATTCCCAACAGTATACTATAAAGATCATGATAAACGAAGCTCTGATACCAATTGTAGAAACTAGAAAGGGGGGTTGAATAGTTTCACCGCTTCTTTTTAATTTTCTAAAGCGTTTAGCCATTTTAGGTCCGGTTATTTTTCATTTACAAACTTGTTGAATTCTACGAGTTATGTGATATCAATTTGGTTACTAGCATACACAAATAAAACAAGTAAAGCAAAGAGTAAGGAAAGAACACAACCAAGAGACGCGGTAATTTTTAGTGGTTCGGCACGAAGCTCACTCTCCAACCTACTCCACTCCCTGAGTGTCACACTCGAGAGTTATCAATCACTATATCAACACACTCCTTCAGGCGGAGGAATACGTACACATGCTTACACAAGGCTTAACGAAACTAATCATAATGTCGAGTTCTAATCGTAGCTAGAACGAATCTACTCCAAGGCCCACGTGGCCACATGAACAAGCACTCTTGTCCAACTTGAATCTTCACCCGATCCAAGCCTTCACTTAATTGACATACTTGGTTCTTCACCCGAACCAATCCTTCACGCAAATGACAAACTTGGTTCTTCACCCGAACCAAGCCTTCAGACACTTGACACACTTGGTTCTTCACCCAAACCAAGTCTTCACACACTTGACACACTTGGTTCTTCACCCGAACCAAGTCTTCACACAAGACTCACTTGGATCATCACCCGATCGAAGTCTTTACACAATGGCTCGACTAAGTCCTAACCTACACACTAGGACATCACTCTCATCATATCAAATACATGAACTAATCTAGTTACAAGAATACTTGGATTTACATCACCATCCAAGTTCACACAAATATCCCCATCCTCGACTCACACACAAGTCGAAAAACAATAACATTATTTACAGAACCTATCACCGTAACACTTGTTACGTTTGTGTGTGGACACCTATAACATCTCGAGTCGTCATGTATGTCGAGAGTTCTTCTCTTGCACTTGAAGGAAGAGGAAATCACTTATAAACATATACCGACATGTTATAGTGATCAAAGATAAAATGAACATAGACCAGAAAGTTTTGTGTGTAAAAATCCATGTTTTTTTAAGTGTAATAGTTCAGTATTTATAGGCGACAGGAGGGAGACAGTCTATTAGGAATTATTGAAGATATTAGATAGTTTATACTGATGACCTCATACTGACAGGTTCCTGTTGATACCAATAGTGGTTTCTGCTGATGGCTGGTTCCTACTGAAGATAGAAGTTTTGCGGATATAGTTGATCCGTGGCATTGGAAGTTCTTGGAATATTATATTTAGTTTATTTTAGGACAAGATGTGTAATATCTTTTATAGTTTTGGTTTACACGTTTTCTTGTAAGACAGGTTAGGGTTTCTTACAGTATAAAAGAAACTCATTGTCATGTATTAAAGATACAATTTAGATTTAATCTATAGTGATTAATAAAAAGATCCATAGAGGATCAAAGTGTTTTAGTTAACTGTGTTCTTCATTCTTGTATTTATATTCCGCGTAAATACAAGTTTACAAGAGATTCTCTACATTGTTTGCTTTTGATTACATTGGCATACTATCGATCCATAAGGCTCAAAGATCTATCAAGGAGCTAATCCAGCAAGTGGTATCAGAGCCTCGGCAGAATCTCTGATAAAGAAGTTACAGTTACATCTTTTTAAAACCCTCGAAACTCCTCAATCATGTCTGTAGAAGATGATTCTGAAATCACTCAACCAGAAACTTCAACCACAACAAAAATACAACCAATACAACAAGTAATCTCAAAAACTGTATCTGCTGGTAATGGCAAGTTCCCTTATCTTAAGAAAGATGAGTATGACATTTGGGCCATGAAGATGGAGAATTGGATCATTAATACTAATTTCAATCTTTGGAATGTGATAAAGAATGGAAATAGCAAGAAGTGTTTGGGAAGAGACAATCAAGGGAATATCATCATACTTCCTCCTACTACTACTGATGAACAAATAGCAGTCCAGAGAGAGACCAAGGCAAGAACTATCTTGCTTCAGGCTCTCCCAGATGATCATATGGGAGACTTTCACCATCTGGATGATGCTAAGGAGATTTGGTGGTCTGTCAAGACTAGATTTGGAGGGAATGATGAATCTAGAAAGAAGAGGAAGTCAATGCTCAAGCAAGAGTTCCAAGAATTCAAGATCTTAGACGAAGAAGGCATACACTAGGGATACGACAGGTTTCAAAAGATCTTGAATCAGTTGAACCGGTTACAAGCAAAGCTTGATAATAAAGATTGCAACACCAAGTTCTTGAGAGCTTTGCCCCACTCTTGGTCACAAGTCTGCATTACTTTGAAGACCAGAGGTGGTCTTGAGTACTTAACCTTTGATGATCTCTACAACAAGCTTAGTACTCTGGAGATAGATATCAAGGGTCATTCAACATACATTCCTTCATTAGCAGTATCACCACATTCAGAATTTGTTAGTACCACCACTGGTAATAACAAGGCCTCATATGCTGATAGTCCAACCTCTTCATCAGCAGCATCTTCCTACACCCCTACTGGAACAAAGACACACTCCACTTCTAGTAATGTGTTGGAAGATATGATCCATTCCTTTGTTGCTGACTATGAGCCCCCAACAACAGTTAGCCTTTGAAGATCTAGAACAGATTAATAAGCTTGAGTTGGAAGATATGGATCTCAAGTGGCAAATGGCAATGCTTTCTGTTAAAACCAAAAGATTTGAAGGAAAGGGTGGTAAAAAGCTCCAGTTCAAGGGAAGGTATCTAGCTAGATTTGATAAGAGAAAGGTTAAGTGCTACTCATGTGGTCAATTGGCTTCTCAAGGGAATGCACTGAGAAGAAAGGTGGTGACAAGACTAGGTACTCTGCATTCAAGATAAAGGAGCTGGAAGCTGGACAAGCAAAGGCAATGGTATCTGTGGAGTCTATGATTGATTGGACTGAGCATGGGACTACAGATGTAGAAGGAGGTGCTGCTAAGCTTTATACAATGCTTGCTAGCTATGAGTCAGTTGATGAGAGTGAAGAATTTGCCCTAATGGGCATCTCTAATCAGGTACAACACTGTATATTTGGTTGTGAAAATAAGTATGCTGACCTTAAGAAAGAATTTGATGACTTAGAAACTCAATTTAAAGATTCTTATATTCAAGATCAAGCTTATAAAGGTGTAGTTAAAACTTTAGAACAACAAAAGGTTTGGTTTCAGCAGACTGAGTTAGCCTATGAGGAGAAGATTAGGGTCTTAGAGAGAGATTTAGAAAACACCTTTAATCTGTTAAAGTTTTCTGAAAAGGAAAAATATAAACTTAACTTAGAAAAACAAGATTTGAAAACTAGGTTAGATAATGAAGTAGCTAGGCATATGGAATGGAAAAAAGCAACTAAGCATTTGGATAGATTGGTTGATAGTTGTCCGTCTGTTAAGTCTAGGAGAGGGTTGGGGTTTGGAGAGTTTATAGGGCCAATTGAAGTTTATGAACCTAATCAACAAAGCATTTTTGAACCTACACCTGAGGAAAATTATCAAATTTCTTTCAAGTTTACTAAAGAAGGAGGAATGAATGTTGTTTCTCCAACCATAATAGGAACATTTAAGCCTCCCCCCGTTTACAGAATTTGATGAATCCAACATGACATATGGCAAAAAGTCTAATGACTTGCTTGTCTCTGATAGTGACACTAATGACTTTGTCTGTTGTTCTTCCAGTGACAAGACCTCAGAGACTAATGACTTTGCCAGTTGTGATTCAAGTGACAAGTCTGATACACCCAAGACCTCACCCAAGTCCACACACAAGTCTGCTGATTTCTACCCAAGAGTTGCTGCTGTTGAGTCAAATTCAAAGACAGCTTCTTTTGTTGATTTATCTTTTCATTCAGTTAAAGACAATTCTTTTAGTCATATTAAAAACAATTTTGGTTCTAATTTTGGTTGTAATAAGTTTGTTTATAATAAGAATTCTTCTGGTTTGAAAAAATCTTTTAAGAAGAAAACATGTTTTGTTTGTGGTAGTGCTTATCATCTTATAACCCAATGTACTTTTTGGCCTCTCCATTATAACCCAATGTACATAGGAAAGGGAAGATGGGATTCTGCTATTAAGTCCTCAGCAGGTTGTTCTTGGAGACATTCTTGACCTTCATTTACCAAGGGGTCCAAGAGCAATGGTGGATCTCATCAATCAACCTGGTTTAATTCACATTGATCCACAAGGCAGGCCCAAGTCAGTCATGACTTGGGTCTCCCATTGATACTAATGTTGTTGTATATTTTTGTTACTGTAGGATCATCCTATTAAGAATAAAGATGTAAGTATTGTTGATAATGGATGTTCAAGAAGTATGTCAGGGAACAAAGAAAGATTGGATGATTTTGTGCCAATTAGAGGTGACATTGTGACCTTTGGAGGTGGAGATGGGACCATTAGAACTCCTAAGCTGGATTTTGAAGATGTCTACTATATGAAAGAGCTTCAACAGTTTAATTTGTTCTCTGTATCACAAATATGTGACAAGAAGAACAATGTTCTATTCACAGAAACAGATTGTCTTGTATTGTCTAAAGACTTCAAATTACATGATGCTACTCAAATTTTACTTAAAGTTCCAAGAAGTCATAATCAATACATATTCAACCTGAATGATGTCAAGCCTGAAGGAGATCTAGCTTGTTTGGTCGCAAAATCATCCTTGGATGAGTCTACTAAATGGCACAGAAGGATGGCACATGTGAACTTTAAAACCATCAACAAGCTGGCTAAACATGCATTGGTTCAAGGGCTTCCTACCAATGTGTTTACTAATGAGCACAATTGTGTTGCCTTTAACAAAGGGAAACAACATAAAGCTTCTTACAAGACCATTACTCCTGTTAGCACAATCATAGAACCTCTTCAACTACATCATATGGATCTTTTTGGTCCTACTTCTATCAGAAGTGTTGATCATAAATACTATTTCCTGGTGGTCACTGATGATTTTAGCAGGTTTTGTTGGGTATTTTTTTAGGGACTAAGGATGAAACCTTTATGACTCATAAAGATTTTCTTGCCCTTATTAAGAACAAGCTGATTGATGAGGCGAAAAGTGAACCACTTTTAAGGGGTCATTTAAGCCCGAATTCGAGATTATTTGATCAAATATTGCCCTAAATCGTTCCTTTTGTCATTTTAGGTGCTTTTGGAGAGAAATCTGGAAAAGGAAGCATTTTGGACATTTTTGGAGTATAAAAGTGAGGAAAACAGCAAAGTCTTAATTTTCCTTGCTGGGAACAGTACCTGACGGCGTCACAACTTCCTTAATGACGGCGTCAAGAGTTACAAAAGAGGTGGATGTGGAAAATACACGTGACGGTCCAAAGGATTTTTAACTATAGGACCTGACGGCGTCACCAAGGCCGTCAGGGTTAAAACACAAGTGATGGCCCAGAGGAATTTTACACATTATGGCGTCAAAATCAGATCTAGGCAATACGATTTCTATTATGGCGGCAAGTTGACGGCGTCACAACTTAACACATGACGCCGTCACCCTGTAAAATCTATATATAGTTTTCCAAATTTCATTCATTAGTGTGCAACTTTGAGGGAAAAACCCTAGGCCGAATTTTACAGCTTTTTCAAGGGTTCGAACCCTTTGAATCTTTCATGTTCAATTAAAGATAATTACTCTTTCAAATCATTCAATATGTTTATGTGTTGTTTGATTATATCTTACGCTTGTCTTCAATTTAACATGCTAGGCTAGATTTCTTTTGTGTTTGCTTAGATGTAGTGAAACCTAGATATTAATTATGGGTTGATGGTTTGTTTATAATTGTTACTGATGATTGTATTCGATGTTAGGCTTAAGAAAACTGGCAGACTTCCATTGGTAACTTGCTTGAACGTCTTAAGAAACATGATCGGAGGTGTACTATGATTTTTGGTTGTATTTAATGTCTAGGAGAATTCTAATGATCCCATGTTTGGAGCTTCTAACGGCTCGACATAGGAGTGAAGTAGGATTCTATAGAGTTAGGGAATATTGTACACGGCCCTACGACTAGTATTAATGAACATGACCCATCATCCATGCAATTGTAACAAGCTATCAACCTGTAAAAGATATCCAGGGAGTAATGAAACCTAAGTAAACACAACTTTCCTCATCATTGTTTACACCACTAGTATATTTAGCTTTGTTTTCATTTCTGTCATTTTATTTTGATTGCATCTTTAGTTAATTGGGTTAGTTGGCTAGCAACTAATTCCGCCCACTCTTCCAAAACCCGAGATTTTAATTTCTTTTTATAAAACATTAAAATACAAAAAGAATCATCCCTCACCTCTAGACCTAGTTTAGGAGGCTTTCTAATCCTAACGACACTATTCCTGATTTGAACGACCAATCCCCCAGTACTTGTCACTAAACTATACTACAACAATCAGGTACACTGCCTGGTGGGGGTTTTACAAAGCTAACAATTTTGCAGGTACTTCACACACACAAACTAACACTGCAGGTGCCTCAGATGATGATCCAGATTCAGAATGTGATGAAGAAATTATTGTTGTTCCTTCTTATCCAACTAACTACTTTTCAGGTACTAAGCCTAAGGATTCTTTTGGTATGACTGAAGCTGATGTAAGTTATGCATTGGAACTTGCCAAGCTCCAAAGCTAAGAGCATGATGCTATTGATGCTGCTGAAAGACTTGGTTTTGAATTCTCCAAAAGGAATAAAGGAACTTTTAAGACAAGCAGCTATTGAAGCCCGTAGGAACATGGATGTTGCTGCTAGTGGTTCCGTTTCTACTGATGGTGTTCCAATCCCTGCTACTGTTGTTTCTGCTGATACTACCTAGTCTGCTGGTAGTATTCCTGCTGTTGGTACCTCTGTTCCTGCTGATAACCCTTATGTTGACTCAGTGTTACTTAATGATACTCTCACAAGATTTCCATGTCCATCTGATATTGCTGATGAACAATTCTCTAGTCCTGAGTTGGAAAGTATTCATCATCAACCAAAAGTAGGCATATTCACCTCCTCCTCATATGATGATGATTATGCACCAACTCTAACAAACCTTCTAACCTCAATTGATGTTAGTCCTCAAGTCACTAAGAGGATTAACACTATGCATCCACAGTCCTTGATTCTTGGTAATCCCAATACAGGAGTTTTGACAAGGAGCAAGGTCAAGCAATCAAAGTTTGGTGAATCTGATTTTGTTTGCTACATTCAGAATCAACATAGGAATAATCATGTGGACTTTTAACACTGTCTATTTGCTTGCTTTTTGTCTAAAATTAAACCAACCAGCTTAGCTCAAGCTCTTGGTAATGCAGATTAGGTTGCTGCTATGCAAGAAGAAATGCATTAATTTCTGAATCAAGATGTATAGAAGTTGGTGTTATTGCCTGAAGGTAGGTTTGCAATTGGGACCAAATGGATTTTGAAGTGTAAAAGGGATGCTAGGGGAATTGTAGTAAGAAATAAGGCAAGATTAATTGCTCAAGGACATAGACAAGAAGAAGGTATTGACTATGATGAAGTTTTTGCTCTAGTTACTAGAATGGAGGCAATTAGACTTTTCTTAGCCTTTCCCTCATATATGGGATTCATGGTTTATCAGATGGATGTCAAAAGTGCTTTTCTCTTTGGTGAAATTCAAAAAGAAGTTTATGTGACACAACCAAATGGTTTTGTGGACCCACAGAATCCTGATTTGGTATACAGGGTCAAGAATGGACTTTATGGTCTTCATAAAGCACCTAGAGCCTGGTATTCTCGGCTTTCCTCATTCCTGCTAAAGCATGGTTACAGAAGAGTTGCTATTGACAAGACACTATTGATCAAAAAGAATTCCAGGGATATCATTCTTGTTCAAGTTTATGTGGATGACATCATTTTTGGCTCTACTAAGGAGGCCTGGTGCAGGGAGTTTGAAGAACTTATGAAAAGTGAGTTTGAAATGAGTGCTATGGGTGAACTTACATTCTTTTTTGGACTACAGGTCAAGCAACAGTCTGATGGGATTTTTATCAGTCAAGAAAAGTATGTTCATGACATGCTTAAGAAGTTTGATATGGAGAACATTAGGACTGCATGAACACCATATGAAGCTCCAAATCCTAACTCCAATAATGAACCAGATCCTTTTGTTAATGTTCATCTTTACAGGTCTATGATTAGTTCACTAATATATTTGACAGTTTCAAGGCCAGTCATCATGTTTGCAATCAGTGCTTGTTCTAAACACCAAGTTACACCCCTGACTTCACATTTGAATGTAATGAAGAAGATCTTTAAGTATCTTAAGGGCTAACCTAAGTTGGGTCTTTGGTACCCAAGGGATTCTCCATTTGTATACAGTGACAGTGATTATGCTGGTGCTAATCTAGATAGGAAGTCTACTACTGATGGGTGTCAATTTTTGGGTAGGAGATTGATCTCTTGGTAATGCAAGAAATTGACCATTGTGGCTACTTCTTCTACTAAAGCAGAGTATGTTGCTGTTGCTAGTTGTTGTGGTCAGGTACTCTGGATTCAAAATCATCTTCTTGATTATGGATTCAGTTTCATGAACACTAAAATATTTATTGATAACCAAAGTATCATTTGCATTGTCAAAAACCCTGTTTTTCATCAAAGAACTAAGTACATTGAAATAAGGCACCATTTTATCATAGATGCAAATGAAAAACATCTAATTCAGGTGCTAAAAATCCATACTAATGAAAATGTGGCTGATCTTTTAACCAAAGCTTTTGATGGACCTAGGTTTAATTACTTGGTATTCCATATTGGGATGTTTAACCCCTGATTGCTCTGTTTGAGGGGAGGAATAAGCCTAAGGGGAGGCTTGTTGATTAAGGTGAGGATTAATGTTGTATAATTCTTTTTAGGTTGTATAATTTGTGTATCTATTTGTTCTATATTCTGTTTGTACTAACAATTTTGTAGGTGTTCAAGTCAAACAAACCACAATCAGGAGAAAAGAACTCAATCATAAAAGTAAATATCAATTTTATTTATTAAAATTGCATAATTACAAAAGCAAGAGTTTCAATACATCATAAGTCCAATTAACTACTCCATGGGCCTGTTGCCCTTATCCATCAAACCAGGAATGCTCTGCTGCACACCTTTCTTGGACACACCTTCCCACAATCTTGGACAAACCAAGCCTAGAATTTGTTTGGGAGGCTTGTCATTACTGGATGGGGATGGCTGAGTGGTTTGAGGCACTGGTATTGGCCTAAACTTTGATGCAGCATCCTCCAGGGCCTTCTGAAATTCCCTTGTCACTTTTTCTTGCTGAATGTGAGCAAGATCTTCTGGAAGAATAACTGGTGGAGGATTGGCAAATGCATTTACATCGTGCTTCTTCTTGCGGGCTTGTTCCTTGGTTCTACATCCTTTTCGTGGCTTGAACACACGAGGTGGTAGTTCAATGGGCGAATCATAGAAATCAGTAGATGAATCAGATGAAACATCAATTATCTCGTAGTCAGGGTTCATGGTTATTGCTGATTGGAAGTTGTGATGGCTAATTGGGGATTAATAATTTGATTGGTGTGTTTTGGGGATTTTTACCCCTATTTATAAACCTGGTCAAACTCGTTTTAAAAAAGTTAATGTGCTTTTAATGATAGTCAGTAAGAGATCAAGATATTTAACAAGAGTTGACTAAAAGAAGATATTCTACTTAGAAGTGATTTCTACTTAGGAGTTGTTTCTGCTGATTGACCGTTGTTTCTACTGATAGTTTGTTTTTCCTTCTGATGAGTTGAATTGTTGACCGTTGTTTCTACATAGGTTGCTGCTGATTGACCATCAGTTCCTGCTGGTTGACTTTGGTTGTTGCTGAAGGAGTCAGTTTTAAGTTTTATTTAGGGTAAACATAAAAGTCAAAATTGGTCAATAATTTGTTCCATGATTTTTCCCAATAACTTCCACGATTAGGAAATTACCATTTATAACCTATCGTGTGTATCCCACGCCCAAAATAACTTATTCCCTCTCATTAACAACTCAAAACCATTTCAAAGCTTCTAAATTCCACAACTCATTCTTTCTTAACTTCAATGGCGGAACTTCACTTCAAAGGAGATCAAACAAAACTGATTTCTAGAGAAAAACAAAAGAAGATGAATATTATGTACAAATGGTGGAGTTCCTACAGAGGTCCAAGCTTCATTTTGCTCTAACTCATTATCCTGATGTTGTGTACAAATCAATAATTACACAATTTTGGGAGACCGCTCGGGAACATTCTGTTGAAGGGCAACCAACTAAGATAGTGGTTACAATAGATGGGGAAGAATGTGTTGTTACAGAGTCCATGGTTAGGGCTCATCTTCAACTTGATGATGAAAATGGTGAATATGAGGCTCCAAAGGAGGAGATTCTTCAGGGTCTTAATGCCATTGGTTATGAAGGTGATGGGAAGGTCTTGTACAAGAACAAGTTCTGTCCCAAGTGGATATTTTTGGTACACACTTTACTTCAATGCATAAGTTCTAAGTCAGGAGGTTAGGATCAATTCTCAACTTTTATAGCCTTTGCTATTGTGTGTTTATCTCAGGGTAGGACATATAATATTTCTAAATACATATTTGATGAGATGGTTAAAAATGTCAAGGATACCAAATACAAATATCTTATGTATCCTAGGTTTCTTCAAATTTTTTTAGGCATTCAGGCCTATTAATGAGTTGATGAGGCAAAAAATGATCCGTTTTTAGGGGGTCATTTAAGCCCAAATCCGAATTTGTTTGATCAAATATTGCCCTAAATCGTTCCTTTTGTGATTTTAGGTACTTTGGGAGTGAAATCTGGAAAAGGAAGCAATTCGGATGTTTTTGGAGCATAAAAGTGAAGAAAACGCCAAAGTCTTAATTTTCCATGCTGGGAACAGTGCATGACGGCGTCAAGAATAGTTCCCTGACGGCGTCAAGAGTAAAATTCCATGATGATCCAGAAGAGTTTTGACGGCGTCATGAAGGTAGGGCGTCAAGAGTTAAACTCATGACGGCCTGGAAATAAATTGTTCTTGACGGCGTCAAATGTACATCTAGGCAGTCCGAGGATTGTTTTGGCGGCGAGGTGACGGCGTCACCTAATTGGTCTTGACGCCGTCAGACCCCTTTTCCTATATATAGTTTTCTAATTTTTCACATAAAAAAAGAGAAGTTTTGGGAGAAAGCCTAAGTACGATTTTGGTGTAACTTTACAGGTTTTTCAAGGGTTCCAACCCCTTGATACCTTGCATGATTAATCAAGATAAGTGTTCTTCTAATTCAATCAATATGTATATGTGTTGGTTGTCTATATCATGTTCTTGTCTTAATTCCATCATGCTAGGCTAGATCTATCTTGTGTTTGCTTAGATCTAATGAAACCTAGATATTGATTATGTGTTGATTACTTGTTTATTCTTGTCTTGGATGAATGATTTATATGTTAGGCTTAAGAAAACTGGCAGATCTCCAATTGGTAACATGCTTGAACGTCTTAAGAAACATGAACCAACGCGCACTAGGTCTTTATTGGTTGTATTTAATGCATGAGCCACTGTTTACAATCCCTATAGTTGTGCTGGGCATGGTGTAGGAGGAGATAAGAGCTCATAGAATTGGGGAGTTATGTGTGCCACCCCATGAATGGTATTAAGGAATACGATCCATCATCCATGCAATTATAACAAGTAATTAACGTGTGAAAGATATCTAGGGAGTAGTGAAATCTAAGTAAACACATTTTCTCCAATTACTGCTCACAACTGATGAGTGTCTAAATACTCATCATTTTATACCAATCTGAACTGCCAAAACATACAAAAACACTTAAATATGCATCAAAATACCTAAAATATCTTAGAAGTGTGTTTTATATGTTTCAAATGCAAAATATGCAAAAACAGATGAAAAACGTACAAAGTTTGCATAATTGGCAGTTTCAGTCCCTCAAGTTTCACAATTTGGCAAAACTAGTCCCTGAAGTTTCAAAATGAAAGAAAAGTCAACTTAAGTCCTTGGGAAACTAAAAATATTCACAAAATATCCCTGGATAAAAGTTTACACAAACTGGCAATTTTTACCCCTCAAGTTACAAAATTGGCAAAAATGGTCCCTCGGTATTCAAAACTTGGAAATTTACAAATAATACCCTTGTATTATGCATGAATTACAATTTGGAACAAATTGATAACTTTTGGGAAATTACAAAACAAGTCCCTCTAAAATCCAAATTTACATATTAGGTCCTTAAAGTTTTAAAATAGAAAATTATATACTTTTGGTCCTTGTATAATTGTGTATTGGCAGGTTTGATCCCAAGATGAAAGTTTGGAAAGTGGCAAAATAGATCCCTCAAGAATTCAGCATTGTCACTTTTGGTCCTTGGGCTTTTGTTACTATTAAAACCAAACGGATCCTTAATATTAACACAAAACACAAACAAGCCCATCCTTTGGCCCAACAAACAAACCCCAGCCCACACCCCTTATTAATAATACGGGGTTTGACCCCGTTGACCTCCCCCAAAACCGCCAAAACCACACACCACTGTTCATCATCCTCACTCCCAGCCTCCTACCCAAAACCAGGTGGTTTTTGCCACCTCTCCTCCTCCACTTGCCTATCCCAACTCACACCCTACCCTCTTACACCATCTAAACCTTATCCCACTCCACCATTAATGCTTCCCCACCTCTTTTTCCCTCCAAACACTCAACCTTCCCCTGTTTTCCCTTCAACTTGACCCCCAAGCTGAAAAATCTACCCTACCTTGTCCCTTACACCTCCACATAACATCAAGATGCATTAATTGCATCCAAACCGCCTCAATTACACGTGGAGCACTTTTGGCGCCAAAAGTAGTTTAAACGGGCAAGATGAGTTTGACTCATCCAAAGGTCAGGATTGATGATGGGAACTTATGAGTGGCCTCCAAGAAATTCAGAGACTATAAAAGAAGCAAGAGAGGCAGAGGAATCACCACTTTGGGATAGCCTTAGTCACGTAGTATAATTAATCTTTAATGCTTTCTTTAAATTAATGTCATTTACAGTTTAATTAGTGTAATGATCCTCAAAATAGTGTAATGGAACTCAGTCTCAGTTTTAATATCAAGTTATCTTTCATTTTTAAGTTTTTAGCTTAATTGTCATTTGAAATTAATGTCTTTTAATTTATTGTTGATTAGTGTTGTTTAATGGACTCATTAAGTCACATAAGCTCCTGACAAAGCTTTGTGAGCTTTTAGAAACCCTTAACTCAGCTTAGTCTATAAAATTCAAAAAGATAAAAAAATGAAGAAAATAGAAAATAAAATAAAAAGTTATGTGTTCATGATGAAATCTGTTTGGAGCATGGCTATTATGGATTGCCATAGGTTGTAGTGCCTCATGGGAGGCTGTAGGATGTAAACAATGGTCCCTGGTTCCAAGTTCTCAGCTTGCATCTCTTGTAAGCCATTTTCATGATATTTGCATTGTACTGTTTATATGTCTTATCTGCTTTAATTATTATGTTTCCTTGTTTATTTGTTGTTATTTAGTTAAATTATTGCTTATTAATATATGTTTATGTTTTGAAATCTGATTGTGCTTAAAAATCCATTTTAACTGCCAATTTACCTAGTTTTGACAATCCTAGGTTTAGACTTGTTTGACCACTTGTTTATACTAAAAAGGGTTTGATTTGACACATTGAAACCTCTGGATATGATAGATGAAGTTTACACAGTCCTATGTAATGAAAAGCTCAATTTGATATCATTAAAGGGTTGTTTGGATTTATGGGTGAAATTGTGTTAGAGGCTGTGTAGGGTGTTGATCTTGTTTGATTTATGCTCAATATAACCTAAATAACTCAGTGATACCTTAATCAAAGATTATGGCAAGCAAGAAAGTCAAATTGACACTTTGATCTTCTAAGTTTGAGTACTGTGAGATTGATAAGACCTAGAACCTTGCATATGTGTTTAAATGTTGTTAATCTTTGTTAGTTTCATGTTCTTATAGTTTAATATTACATGTTTAATCATTAAATTCAGATCAAAGTTGATCAAAGTCAACTTTGTTCTTAAATTCAAAAAGTCAAAATTACCTAAAATCTGTTTTTGAATTAAATAGATAATTTTGTGTAGGACTTAATATTAGATTTTAGAACTTGTGCTTATAATATGTTTTAGTTTTGGTGCTCATCTTTATGCATGATTTTTGTCAATTTTTAGTTCAGCTGTTTAGTAGCTTAAATTAATGCTTATTGTAGCTTGTTTTTGCCTGTGCACAAGTTCATCTATCAAGTTCATGAGCTTGCATAAGCTTCATGACTTGACCATAACTTGTGCACTTGGCTTATTTGTAATGCCTATGTGGCTAGTTGTTTATGTGAAAGCTTATTTTTCTGTTAGTAGCTTAAGTAGATAGCTTATCCACCACTTTTATTTGTTCCACTTAACTCACTTCACTGAAGCAAACAGTGAAGTGAGTTGTTTTCAAAGCTTCATAAAAAGTTCCTCCTTGAGCTTGAGCTTGTGAGCTTTGGCTTTTCACAAAGCCTAGCAACCAAACTCAATGTCTCAGTGTTTGTTGAGCTCTTATGAGCTTATTAGATAAGTAGAATAGAAGCTTGTTGTTTGCCCACTCACAACATACGTCTGATGTCATCAGGGTATTACACCATTTCCACAAGCCTCACACCTTTTTACTTTTCATACCACTGTATAGCTTTTTCTAAGCTTATTCCAAGCTTTACTGTATAAAATGATGAGTATTTAGACTGTCAATTTTCCTAATCTTGATATTCCTAGGTCTAAATGTGATTAAACACCATGTTTACACTAAAAAAGGGTTTACTGTGCTTAGTATTATCCCTGGAAAGATATAGATTAGGTTTATACATGTACCATGTATTAAAATCTCATTTAGGTTTCATTTTTTTTAGCCACTTATTTGTACATATATATATATATATATATAAAAAAATTAAAAATACAAAAACATTTTTCGTTTCTGTTTATATCAAAAACCCAAAAAGATTCTCCCTGCCTTATCATTTATAATTCTGTGAGTGGCAATCCCACTCCTATTTCTCACCAAATCTTTGAGTGGCAATACCACTCCACTTCCCCATGGATAATTTAATTCGGGGATCGAGTCAAGCTAGCGACTTGGTAATCAAAAACAGTAGCATAAACATGGGTTTTCACCCGTGTGTACCACCTAAGTGTGGGGGTGTGCCCCACATGTTGTATATATTTTGAAAATGAAATAAAAAATTGTAAATACAGAAAAATAAAATAATTGTTGTGTTACCCCACTTAATCTTAAATGTTATCTTTTTACGTTCAAGGATTCGGCATAATAGCCGGGACTTTGAATATTGAGGTCAATATTCATTTCTAAGTGTGGGGGGAAATTCTGGCGAATTTGATCACTTATATACCTTTGTATGCCCTTTTTCCCCAAAAATGGCCAAAATTTAAAATTTTTTCATTTGGTATTAGTGTTTTGCACTAAATACAACAAATGGTTATCAGTCCACCATGTCTAACCCACATAAGGATTGGCTAATCCAGGAGCAAACGGTTCTTGGTAAAGATAACTCAAACCCGTTTATGGCTTGCAATTTGCCAAAAATTGTATGGTTCCTCAACTCCCCATATCCCATAAAGCGAATGAGTTGGCTAGCCCGCAAGATTATGGCTTGTGGTAAAGGCCGTGGAAAAACCATAATTGGTAATCAGCTCACCAAGATGTTGACTATTCCATCAAGAGTTGGCTAGTCCAGAAGCAAACGGCTTTTGGTAAAGACAAATCAAATCCGTTGACAGCTGGTGGTTTGCTCAAAATAACACGGTTATCAGGTGTGCCACAGTTCTTACACCTGGCTACTCCAGAAGTGATCGCTTTTGGTAAAGAGATGAAATCCATTAATTTTTCATAACAGATTGCTAGGGACTAGCAATAGTTTAGTGTGGGGGATTGATGAGTGTCTAAATACTCATCATTTTATACCAATCTGAACTGCCAAAACATACAAAAACACTTAAATATGCATCAAAATACCTAAAATATCTTAGAAGTGTGTTTGATATGTTTCAAATGCAAAATATGCAAAAACAGATGAAAAACGTACAAAGTTTGCATAATTGGCAGTTTCAGTCCCTCAAGTTTCACAATTTGGCAAAACTAGTCCCTGAAGTTTCAAAATGAAAGAAAAGTCAACTTAAGTCCTTGGGAAACTAAAAATATTCACAAAACATCCCTGGATAAAAGTTTACACAAACTGGCAATTTTTACCCCTCAAGTTACAAAATTGGCAAAAATGGTCCCTGGGTATTCAAAACTTGGAAATTTACAAATAATACCCTTGTACTATGCATGAATTACAATTTGGAACAAATTGATAACTTTTGGGAAATTACAAAACAAGTCCCTCTAAAATCCAAATTTACATATTAGGTCCTTAAAGTTTTAAAATAGAAAATTATATACTTTTGGTCCTTGTATAATTGTGTATTGGCAGGTTTGATCCCTAGACGAAAGTTTGGAAAGTGGCAAAATAGATCCCTCAAGAATTCAGCATTGTCACTTTTGGTCCTTGGGCTTTTGTTACTATTAAAACCAAACGGATCCTTAATATTAACACAAAACACAAACAAGCCCATCCCTTGGCCCAACAAACAAACCCCAGCCCACACCCCTTATTAATAATACGGGGTTTGACCCCGTTGACCTCCCCCAAAACCGCCAAAACCACACACCATTGTTCATCATCCTCACTCCCAGCCTCCTACCCAAAACCAGGTGGTTTTTGCCACCTCTCCTCCTCCACTTGCCTATCCCAACTCACACCTTACCCTCTTACACCATCTAAACCTTATCCCACTCCACCATTAATGCTTCCCTACCTCTTTTTCCCTCCAAACACTCAACCTTCCCCTGTTTTCCCTTCAACTTGACCCCCAAGCTGAAAAATCTACCCTACCTTGTCCCTTACACCTCCACATAACATCAAGATGCATTAATTGCATCCAAACCGCCTCAATTACACGTGGAGCACTGATGAGTGTGTAAATACTCATCATTTTTGTCTTATATGAACTGCCAAAACATACAAAAACACCCAAATATGTATCAAAATACTTAAAATATCTTAGAGGTGTGTTTTATATGTTTCAAACACAAAATATGCAAAAACAAATGAAAAACGTACAAAGTTTGCATAATTGGCAGTTTCAGTCCCTCAAGTTTCATAAATTTGCAAAACTAGTCCCTGGTGAATCAAAACTTGTACAAATGTCATAAAAGGTCCTTGGGATTCATAAGTTGTAAGAAATAGTCCTTTAAAGTTTAAAATCACATATTTACAACTTTGGTCCCTCAACTTTGAAAAGTGTCAAAATTAGTCCCTAAGGTTTTAAAAATGGAAAATAATCAAAATAAACCTTATACTATTCTAAAAATGACAAAATTGGTCCTTATGATAACTTTTGAGAATTTACAGGTTAAGCCCTTCAAGATTCAGAAAATTACAATAATGGTCCCTGGAGTTTGAGGTATTGACAGAAAAGGTCCCTGGGCATTTAATATATGGAAAATTATCATCTTTGGCCCTTGTACTATTCACACTTGTCAAATTATGTCCTCATTATTACTTTTGGAAACTTACAAGACCAGCCCTCAACTTCTCCCTAATTACAATTTTGGTCCTTGTAATTATCCTAAGTTACAAAACCTAAACCGGATCCAAACTTAACCCCTTAACCCATATTTACCTTAGCCCTTTATTACCAAATCCAACCCACCCACCAAACCAAACCTGTTAAACCCTTGGGCCTAAATTATAAAGCCCATACACAAACCAAACCCACCCCACGTTTGTTAATAACCAGGGTCAACCCCTGGGTTTGACCAAACCATAAAACCACCCCCATTCCCTCCTTCTTCTCCCCTGCAAAACCACGCACCAAAACCACCTTTCCCCCCCCCCTCCACTTGCACCACTCCATTGCACCCTTATCCATCACACTCCCCAAGGTCAATAAATGCCCCCCCCCCTGCTACACGTTACCAGACCCTCCAATTGGTCAAACTCTAATTTTCCCGCCAAAAGGTAAATGAAAGGAGGGAAAGAAGCAGTGTGGAAGACGTATTAGTGTAGTGGTAGTTTTAGGTAATCGTAGGTAGTTTTAAATTCTCTTTCTATTGTAATTTTAAGTTCAATCAGTTGTGATCATTTCAGTTGTGTAATTCAAATCTTATTATAAAGTTAATCCCTAGTTCTGTTCATCTTAATTCGGATTTAATCTTTTCCAAGTGAATTTGACAATTTCACTTGGACTTGTTAAATTTTGTTGTTTCAGTTTATCTTAGCATCAAATCAGTTCCCTTATAAGCTTTTTGAAGCTTTGGTTCTATTTAAATGACTCTTAGTCAGTTAACTCAAAAATACCAAAAATTCAATAAAAAAATAGTAAAAAAATAAAAAATTCACCATTGAAGAAGAAAGAAGCAGTTTGGATTATGGACAATGGTGGTTCTGGTATAAAAAGCTTGTTGGGAAGCTATTAGGTTGTAGATTGGATCCTTGGTTCTCTTTGTTTCAAGCCTGGGCAATAATTGTAAGCAAATCTCAATCTTTGCATAATTTAGTATTATTGTTTCTGTGGCATATTTCTGGTTTAAACAGCCTTAATATAGTTTAGTTAAACTGTTTTTAACTTAACATTGGTAATTGTAGTTTTAAATTAAAAAGCTTTAGTGTAGTTTGATATTTAAGGGGGTGTTCGGCTAGCATAGTTACTGAGTGTATTTAATATTCATTTGCTCAAGTAGTTGTATCTTAGGTCTGCACTAGTATTAGTTAAGTTATTTTGGTAATAAAATTTGCACCATGAACTCAAAAAGTCAAAATTAGCTTAGTTACTCAAAACTGCTTGCTTAACTCAGTTACTGTTCATCTGATCTTTGCTAAACCAGGCTATTTGTGTTATTATTTGTGTTCTGAGTAGATAAACATGCTTAACAAACATGTAGGAGTAGAATTAAGCTGTTGTAATTCATCTTGGTCAACAATAGAACAAAATGGAAAAAGTCAAAACATGCACCTCAGTTGAAATCCCATTTCTTGGAAGATTTTTATAGAATTGTGTATTGTGATTCAGGCTTTGTGCTTTTGGGGATTGGTAATCTGCCACCTCAACTTCAATATCCCATATGTTTTATAATTTTAAGAATTTTGGTCTGGCCCCCACTCACCCCTAAACTAGGCTGCAGGCTCAGCTGTGTGCCCTGCTGCACAGCATCACCACCACCACCACCACTTGGTGGTGGTTTTCCTACCACCTCAGTGGTCCCCTAGCCACAAATCTTGGTTCTACCAACCCTCCTCCTAGTAGGCTACCTAGATTGACCCTTAGTTTGACCCCAAACCCAGTGGACCCCACTTGAATTCAGGCCAAAAGTCTGTCCCTTATCTGTGTTTACATTCAAGTTTGCATAGTGCTTAATTCCATCTTTTTAGCTTATCTGTGGTAGTCTCTTATTGTTTCTAGCTTATTTTAGTGTAAATAGCTTATTTGGATCAGTTTCAACCCTTGTGGGTCCCACACATGCTAGTTTTAGCCCATTTTGCTTTTTGGTCAACTGTGGTCAACTGTTGAGCTAATTAGCTTGTTCCAGCTTATTTTTAAGTTTCCAAAAAGTTTGTTTTTACAAAAGTTATTTATTTTTATGTATAATATAGGTTTGTAAAATAAAAATCAAGAAAAACAAATAAAAAAATTAAGTGATAGTTTCTATTTAATTAAATTTAATTTTAATTTCCATTTTTACATTTTTATTAAGTAAGTTGTGTTTTAATATTTTTAATAATTTCATATTAGGTTAAAATAGTTATAATAAATTTTTCAGATTTTTATTTTATCATTTAGTATTTATTAGAATTAATTTTAGTTTTATTTATAATTAATTAATAATTAGTTTAAAATAGCATAATTAGGTTTTATTAATCAAAACCTTGTTTTTATATTTTTTATAGCTTTTATATGTTATAAAGTAATTTTAGAAATTTTATTAGAATTTTTACTGTTCATTTAGTATTTTTCTTAATTTAATATAGTTTAATTAGTTAATTAATGTTTAATTAGTAATTAATTAATATAAAATCCACAAAAAGACAAAAACACTTATTTTTATTTTTAAAACTTATTTTCAGTTATTTTATAATTTTAGAAATTTTATTTTCATTTTTCTAGTATTTAATTAGTATTAAATTAAATTTAAGTATTTTAATTATTAATAATTAGTATTTAATTAATATTAAATAATTAATTAGGTTTAAAATTTATTTTAATTTTCTAAAAATTTTCTTTTACCTTATAGTTTGTAAAAAAGTCATTTTCACCCCCTGGGTGTTTTCAGATTTCCGTTTTTACTTTTTATTTCGTACGCTTACGTTTTATTTAAACGTGAACGTACGCGTTTTAAGTTTTAAACGTTTCTGGTTTTCCTTACTTTCCAGTATTGTTAATATAGTGTATTTAAGCTGTTTTCTTTCATATTCCAGTAGTGTAATCATCACCACTCATTTATATCCATTTTCATCCAAATTCACCCGATCACGAAACCGTTTTAATACCATCCACACCTCGTCGGGACATAACGACCCGGGGAAACCCTATACTTCCACGGAGCATTGATTCTAGGCTATCTTTGACTTATTGACCTTGGTCAATAATAATAAGACGGTTCGGAACCAATCAATTTTTGGCGCCGCTGCCGGGGAGGTTGTGCGCGTATTCTACACGGTTTTGCGTATTAGTGGACCTGGATATACATCCATTGTATATTTACCGTCCCTTGTTCATATTTTCTTATTCTAAAAACAAAACTGTTTCTGAAAACTTTGTAAAATTAGTTTTCAACAAACACAAAAAACACAAAAAGATTTTCTTTCTGATAAAATGTTTTCCAAAAACACCAAAAATATCCATCTTTACCCTCTCACCTTTTTGATTCTCCATTTATTACCCTCTAAAACCTTTTGATTCTTTCTATGTCTCATCCACACTTTCTGATTTGTCAGTGGTGTGGTAATCCTTATAATGGTGGCAATTGCCCCAGTTGTGGCATGGTAGAGTCAGGAAACGGGTCTGTCTATAACCAGAATCCCTATTCCTACCATGACACAACTGATTCATTCCATCAGTTACCACACCATGAGACTCAGCAGTTCTACTGTTGTGAGTACTGTGGTGGTTCACACTACAGTTCTGATTGTCAATCAGGAAACACGCTTGTCTATGAGCAGTTTCCCGATAACAATTATGACTCTAGCACATACGACTCACAGCCTCAACAGTTTTACTGTTGTGATTACTGTGGAGGTCCACACTTTAGCTCTGATTGTCAAACGAGGAATCCATTTCCTTGTAACAATTATGACTCTTCGTATCCAGACCAACCTCCACAGTGTCAAACTATCCTAGCAACTCCTCAAATCCAGCAAGACTTTTTAGAAGTTCTTGATAAATTTAAAGAACTTAAGGAGGAGTTAGCTAATATTTCACTCCGCCAAACTCCAAGCTTTTCTTGTGCTTATTGTGGGGGTCCTCATAGTGATTTTCAATGTCAACCTTACGGTTTTGACACATCCACATCCCCACAATTTCCTTTCATTCCAAATTCTTGTGGGAAAACTATGGCAGAATTACTTGCTGAAGAACGAGAATCTGGAAAAAGCATGGAAGAATTATTGGCTGAGCAACGAGCAGCTAAATTTCGTGCTAACATTCGAAATACTGCTCTATTTGATGACTATGATGACAGTGATGATGAAGATAACATTGTTATTATTCAAAAAGATTCATCAAGTTCATCAGTTGATATCCCAGCAGTTGAGATTTCATCTCAAACAACTGCTATCACACCCGAGGTTTCCACTCACTCTCCGAACATGGGGGATGAGCATCTTGACACTGTTCCTTCAAAGGAATCGGACGAATTCATAAAGTCTAGTGTTGAGATCCTTGTCCCAATCCCAGGAGAGTCACAGGGAACTTTGGATCATGTGTGTGATCTACCTTCTCACCCTGAAAATCCAAAAGATCATTTTGAGACCTTCTCCGATTTTAATGATGATTACACATCTTATGGAGAAGTTGAGTATGAGGAGGCACCATTTCCTCATTCGGATGTTGACCCTCTTATTGAGGAAGTCACAAACGAACTTACTCACATCATTCCACTTCCTTTGGGAAATGATGATGGTCTCCTTGATCCTGAAGCCGATGTGGGAGAAACTGAAAATCTTTTAAACTCTAATCCCAACATCGAGCTTAGTACTTCCCATGCTGATGAAAATTCTTTATCTTCTGGAGACATCAGTCATGTGGAAGGTTTGCCTTTTAAGCTAGTTAGCTTAGAAGAAGAGAATGATGAGATTGACACTGAAATTAAGGATGAAGCACTTCGTGCAACATTACTGAAAGTCAATCTCCTCATTTCTAAAATCGAGGCTTTCAATATGAAACCTATTTCATCTCCTATCCCCATAAAGGATAGTGACATGCTCTTCGATGACCCTATACCGGAATTTGAAGCCTTTACCTTTGATCCTATGGGAGAGAAGATTAGTGGCAGTACCACTTCTCATTCTCATAATTCTCTCCCCGATTATGAATCATTTACCTTCGATGAGTTCTCCTGTGAACTCACGCACATCAATCCAGAATATGATTCATTCACATTTGATGAGTTCTCCTGTGAACTCACTCATGTCATGACTCCTCCGGAGTCTGATATCCCGGGGGGAGATGCTCTCAATCATGAGAGTTTGCAAATTCCCACCCACCCTCCCGGGATGTTTACGAGCTTTACCTTTGAAATCCAAAATCAGGCTAATGAGCCTGCCTTCGAGGAAGAAAATCTTGTCATGATTTTCATCATGGTTTTCTTCCTTTTCTTCACCTACAGGGTGACATCTCCTGTTCTTCACTCTTTCGGGAATGAAGACATTATCTTTGATCCCGGCATTTTCATGTACCATTATCTTGAGCCGGGATTATATCTCATCGGTGTGGAACTTTCACGTGCTTCAAATGTTTATCCAAACATCTTGAATGGAAGTCCGATGGAGATTATTTCTTCCACATCATGCTTCCCCATGGACTAATGAATTCGGGGTCGAGTCAAGCTCGCGACTCGGTAAACAAAAACTGAGCATGCTTATAGGGTTTTCACCCTAAGTGTGGGGGAGTCCCCCATGCTATGATTACAGAAGTGAAAATACATAATGATGTTTTCCACGCTTACCTTGTAATGTTGCCCTTTTACGTTCTCAATGTCGGCATAATAGCCGGGATTTTGAATATTGAGGACAATATTCATGATTAGTGTGGGGGGGTATTCGCTATTCTAGCGAATTTTATCACATTTTACTATCTTATACCCCCGTTTTTGACCAAAAATTTTTCAAAAATTTTTCACTTGAGCTCAAAATTTTTTGTGGTAATCAATCCGCCTTGTCTAAACGACAAAAGGGATTGGCTAGTCCAGGAGCAAACGGCTCTTGGTAAAGACATCTCAAATCCGTTGACGGCTTGCAATTTGCCCAAAATTGCATGGTTCCTCAACTCCCCGAAAACAAATGAGTTGGCTAGCCCACAAGATTATGGCTTGTGGTAAAGGCCGTGGAAAAACCATAATTGGTAATCAGCTCACCAAGATGTTGACTATTCCATCAAGAGTTGGCTAGTCCAGAAGCAAACGGCTTTTGGTAAAGACTAATCAAATCCGTTGACAGCTGGTGGTTTGCTCAAAATCACACGGTTATCAGGTGTGCCACAGTTCTTACACCTGGCTACTCCAGAAGTGATGGCTTTTGGTAAAGAGTTTCAAATCCATTAAATTTTCTCATAAGATTGCTAGGGACTAGCAATAGTTTAGTGTGGGGGATTGATGAGTGTGTAAATACTCATCATTTTTGTCTTATATGAACTGCCAAAACATACAAAAACACCCAAATATGTATCAAAATACTTAAAATATCTTAGAGGTGTGTTTTATATGTTTCAAACACAAAATATGCAAAAACAAATGAAAAACGTACAAAGTTTGCATAATTGGCAGTTTCAGTCCCTCAAGTTTCATAAATTTGCAAAACTAGTCCCTGGTGAATCAAAACTTGTACAAATGTCATAAAAGGTCCTTGGGATTCATAAGTTGTAAGAAATAGTCCTTTAAAGTTTAAAATCACATATTTACAACTTTGGTCCCTCAACTTTGAAAAGTGTCAAAATTAGTCCCTAAGGTTTTAAAAATGGAAAATAATCAAAATAAACCTTATACTATTCTAAAAATGACAAAATTGGTCCTTATGATAACTTTTGAGAATTTACAGGTTAAGCCCTTCAAGATTCAGAAAATTACAATAATGGTCCCTGGAGTTTGAGGTATTGACAGAAAAGGTCCCTGGGCATTTAATATATGGAAAATTATCATCTTTGGCCCTTGTACTATTCACACTTGTCAAATTATGTCCTCATTATTACTTTTGGAAACTTACAAGACCAGCCCTCAACTTCTCCCTAATTACAATTTTGGTCCTTGTAATTATCCTAAGTTACAAAACCTAAACCGGATCCAAACTTAACCCCTTAACCCATATTTACCTTAGCCCTTTATTACCAAATCCAACCCACCCACCAAACCAAACCTGTTAAACCCTTGGGCCTAAATTATAAAGCCCATACACAAACCAAACCCACCCCACGTTTGTTAATAACCAGGGTCAACCCCTGGGTTTGACCAAACCATAAAACCACCCCCATTCCCTCCTTCTTCTCCCCTGCAAAACCACGCACCAAAACCACCTTTCCCCCCCCCCCTCCACTTGCACTACTCCACTGCACCCTTATCCATCACACTCCCCAAGGTCAATAAATGCCCCCCCCCTGCTACACGTTACCAGACCCTCCAATTGGTCAAACTCTAATTTTCCCGCCAAAAGGTAAATGAGAGCAAAAGTGATCCAAGTTGATAATTGATTGATGGGATTTGACAAGTGGGACCCAGAGAACTCAGGGGGTGAATAAAAGGAGGGAAAGAAGCAGTGTGGAAGACGTATTAGTGTAGTGGTAGTTTTAGGTAATCGTAGGTAGTTTTAAATTCTCTTTCTATTGTAATTTTAAGTTCAATCAGTTGTGATCATTTCAGTTGTGTAATTCAAATCTTATTATAAAGTTAATCCCTAGTTCTGTTCATCTTAATTCGGATTTAATCTTTTCCAAGTGAATTTGACAATTTCACTTGGACTTGTTAAATTTTGTTGTTTCAGTTTATCTTAGCATCAAATCAGTTCCCTTATAAGCTTTTTGAAGCTTTGGTTCTATTTAAATGACTCTTAGTCAGTTAACTCAAAAATACCAAAAATTCAATAAAAAAATAGTAAAAAAATAAAAAATTCACCATTGAAGAAGAAAGAAGCAGTTTGGATTATGGACAATGGTGGTTCTGGTATAAAAAGCTTGTTGGGAAGCTATTAGGTTGTAGATTGGATCCTTGGTTCTCTTTGTTTCAAGCCTGGGCAATAATTGTAAGCAAATCTCAATCTTTGCATAATTTAGTATTATTGTTTCTGTGGCATATTTCTGGTTTAAACAGCCTTAATATAGTTTAGTTAAACTGTTTTTAACTTAACATTGGTAATTGTAGTTTTAAATTAAAAAGCTTTAGTGTAGTTTGATATTTAAGGGGGTGTTTGGCTAGCATAGTTACTGAGTGTATTTAATATTCATTTGCTCAAGTAGTTGTATCTTAGGTCTGCACTAGTATTAGTTAAGTTATTTTGGTAATAAAATTTGCACCATGAACTCAAAAAGTCAAAATTAGCTTAGTTACTCAAAACTGCTTGCTTAACTCAGTTACTGTTCATCTGATCTTTGCTAAACCAGGCTATTTGTGTTATTATTTGTGTTCTGAGTAGATAAACATGCTTAACAAACATGTAGGAGTAGAATTAAGCTGTTGTAATTCATCTTGGTCAACAATAGAACAAAATGGAAAAAGTCAAAACATGCACCTCAGTTGAAATCCCATTTCTTGGAAGATTTTTATAGAATTGTGTATTGTGATTCAGGCTTTGTGCTTTTGGGGATTGGTAATCTGCCACCTCAACTTCAATATCCCATATGTTTTATAATTTTAAGAATTTTGGTCTGGCCCCCACTCACCCCTAAACTAGGCTGCAGGCTCAGCTGTGTGCCCTGCTGCACAGCATCACCACCACCACCACCACTTGGTGGTGGTTTTCCTACCACCTCAGTGGTCCCCTAGCCACAAATCTTGGTTCTACCAACCCTCCTCCTAGTAGGCTACCTAGATTGACCCTTAGTTTGACCCCAAACCCAGTGGACCCCACTTGAATTCAGGCCAAAAGTCTGTCCCTTATCTGTGTTTACATTCAAGTTTGCATAGTGCTTAATTCCATCTTTTTAGCTTATCTGTGGTAGTCTCTTATTGTTTCTAGCTTATTTTAGTGTAAATAGCTTATTTGGATCAGTTTCAACCCTTGTGGGTCCCACACATGCTAGTTTTAGCCCATTTTGCTTTTTGGTCAACTGTGGTCAACTGTTGAGCTAATTAGCTTGTTCCAGCTTATTTTTAAGTTTCCAAAAAGTTTGTTTTTACAAAAGTTATTTATTTTTATGTATAATATAGGTTTGTAAAATAAAAATCAAGAAAAACAAATAAAAAAATTAAGTGATAGTTTCTATTTAATTAAATTTAATTTTAATTTCCATTTTTACATTTTTATTAAGTAAGTTGTGTTTTAATATTTTTAATAATTTCATATTAGGTTAAAATAGTTATAATAAATTTTTCAGATTTTTATTTTATCATTTAGTATTTATTAGAATTAATTTTAGTTTTATTTATAATTAATTAATAATTAGTTTAAAATAGCATAATTAGGTTTTATTAATCAAAACCTTGTTTTTATATTTTTTATAGCTTTTATATGTTATAAAGTAATTTTAGAAATTTTATTAGAATTTTTACTGTTCATTTAGTATTTTTCTTAATTTAATATAGTTTAATTAGTTAATTAATGTTTAATTAGTAATTAATTAATATAAAATCCACAAAAAGACAAAAACACTTATTTTTATTTTTAAAACTTATTTTCAGTTATTTTATAATTTTAGAAATTTTATTTTCATTTTTCTAGTATTTAATTAGTATTAAATTAAATTTAAGTATTTTAATTATTAATAATTAGTATTTAATTAATATTAAATAATTAATTAGGTTTAAAATTTATTTTAATTTTCTAAAAATTTTCTTTTACCTTATAGTTTGTAAAAAAGTCATTTTCACCCCCTGGGTGTTTTCAGATTTCCGTTTTTACTTTTTATTTTGTACGCTTACGTTTTATTTAAACGTGAACGTACGCGTTTTAAGTTTTAAACGTTTCTGGTTTTCCTTACTTTCCAGTATTGTTAATATAGTGTATTTAAGCTGTTTTCTTTCATATTCCAGTAGTGTAATCATCACCACTCATTTATATCCGTTTTCATCCAAATTCACCCGATCACGAAACCGTTTTAATACCATCCACACCTCGTCGGGACATAACGACCCGGGGAAACCCTATACTTCCACGGAGCATTGATTCTAGGCTATCTTTGACTTATTGACCTTGGTCAATAATAATAAGACGGTTCGGAACCAATCAAGCACTTTTGGCGCCAAAAGTAGTTTAAACGGGCAAGATGAGTTTGACTCATCCAAAGGTCAGGATTGATGATGGGAACTTATGAGTGGCCTCCAAGAAATTCAGAGACTATAAAAGAAGCAAGAGAGGCAGAGGAATCACCACTTTGGGATAGCCTTAGTCACGTAGTATAATTAATCTTTAATGCTTTCTTTAAATTAATGTCATTTACAGTTTTAATTAGTGTAATGATCCTCAAAATAGTGTAATGGAACACAGTCTCAGTTTTAATATCAAGTTATCTTTCATTTTCAAGTTTTTAGCTTAATTGTCATTTGAAATTAATGTCTTTTAATTTATTGTTGATTAGTGTTGTTTAATGGACTCATTAAGTCACATAAGCTCCTGACAAA
This sequence comes from Artemisia argyi, assembly GCA_030686995.1. Classification (NCBI taxonomy): domain Eukaryota; kingdom Viridiplantae; phylum Streptophyta; class Magnoliopsida; order Asterales; family Asteraceae; genus Artemisia; species Artemisia argyi. The sequence continues at coordinate 47,146,592 of CM060686.1, forward strand.
GCTTTGTGAGCTTTTAGAAACCCTTAACTCAGCTTAGTCTTTAAAATTCAAAAAGATAAAAAAATGAAGAAAATAGAAAATAAAATAAAAAGTTATGTGTTCATGATGAAATCTGTTTGGAGCATGGCTATTATTGATTGCCATAGGTTGTAGTGCCTCATGGGAGGCTGTAGGATGTAAACAATGGTCCCTGGTTCCAAGTTCTCAGCTTGCATCTCTTGTAAGCCATTTTCATGATATTTGCATTGTACTGTTTATATGTCTTATCTGCTTTTATTATTATGTTTCCTTGTTTATTTGTTGTTATTTAGTTAAATTATTGCTTATTAATATATGTTTATGTTTTGAAATCTGATTGTGCTTAAAAATCCATTTTAACTGCCAATTTACCTAGTTTTGACAATCCTAGGTTTAGACTTGTTTGACCACTTGTTTATACTAAAAAGGGTTTGATTTGACACATTGAAACCTCTGGATATGATAGATGAAGTTTACACAGTCCTATGTAATGAAAAGCTCAATTTGATATCATTAAAGGGTTGTTTGGATTTATGGGTGAAATTGTGTTAGAGGCTGTGTAGGGTGTTGATCTTTTTTGATTTATGCTCAATATAACCTAAATAACTCAGTGATACCTTAATCAAAGAGTATGGCAAGCAAGAAAGTCAAATTGACACTTTGATCTTCTAAGTTTGAGTACTGTGAGATTGATAAGACCTAGAACCTTGCATATGTGTTTAAATGTTGTTAATCTTTGTTAGTTTCATGTTCTTATAGTTTAATATTACATGTTTAATCATTAAATTCAGATCAAAGTTGATCAAAGTCAACTTTGTTCATAAATTCAAAAAGTCAAAATTACCTAAAATCTGTTTTTGAATTAAATAGATAATTTTGTGTAGGACTTAATATTAGATTTTAGAACTTGTGCTTATAATATGTTTTAGTTTTGTTGCTCATCTTTATGCATGATTTTTGTCAATTTTTAGTTCAGATGTTTAGTAGCTTAAATTAACAACTTTAGTATAAATTAGTTTATTTTCATTTCTAGTATTTTATTTTGATTGCATCTTAGTATTGGGTTAATTGATTAGCAACTAATTCCGCCCAAATCCTTCAAACCCGAGATTTTAATTTGCTTTCCATAAAATATAAAAACACAAAAATAATCATCCCTCACCTTTAGAACTAGTATTTAGGCTTTCTAATCCTAGCGACACTATTCCTAAGCTGAACGATCAATCCCCCGGTACTTGTCACTATACTATACTACAACGATCAGGCACACTGCCTGGTGGGGGTTGTAAGCTTCTCCAGATCCCTCGAGAGGTAAAGCCTGTTGTGATTCCCACGCATCATAAGTTGACTGGAAAATTATTTGCTTTAATGCAAACAAAGTATACTAGGGTACATAGGCCTTTGTTACTTGCCATGTTGCCAGGTGGCAATGCAGCTGCTGATGAGGGCAATGCTGCTGGTGGACAAGAACCACTTATTCCTGATGCTGGTGGTGCTAATGCACCAATGGATGTTGCTGAGGGTCCTTCAGTTGCTACTGATGCCCAACCACCACCACCTCCTATACCATCAACACCTAGACCTCCCATACCACCACCATCTCCTTATTTTGTTGCTCCTGATGAGCATGTGAGCAATTTTGTAGAGACAATTAGGTCTCTAGATGTAGAAAAGCCTGTTGAACCAGAGGATTTTGATATTGACCAACCTTTTGTCTCACTACAGATTACAAGACTGGCCACACCCAGTCTACTGAGACCTGCCTTTGAGGACTCTGAAAATATGGATACAGGGTTTCATGATTCTCCTCTCAGGACCTATGATGCTCCTGATGCCACAGGTATTCCTACTGGTGGAGCTGAAGGTCCTGTTACTCTCACCTCCATGTCTATTTTGTTGAACAGGTGTGATAGAACTTATGCACACCATCTTTTATAAGTTATTAGGACCGTATGTTGTTTAGACATTGATCTAGGATTAACAATAAGCACACTAACAATGATTAACAATATAATATGCAGTGGAATAATCAAAACATCATTGTTGTTATTAAGGTTCTTTGTCATCATCTCTACTAACTATTACAATCTTCTATAGCCCCAATTCTACTTGATCAAGGTAGAACTTGTTACACACCTTGTAACAGGGATCAAGGACTTGACCTTGAGGCTGAACTAAATAACTAACTAAAACTAATAAACCCTAGGCGTCCATTGTAAGAACTTGATGCCTAGACACACACACCTTTAACTAGTCGACTACATCTTTTCTGTGTACCTTAACCTAATGACCCATGTCCTCTTTATATACTATAGGATTAGGGTTTAAAAGAAAGACAATCATAATACAATTAGGAAACTAAATATTCTTCTAGAATCTTTTAAAATCTCCATCTTTTTATAGTTTCCCAACTTGTCATATGAAGCCCTTGTGTTTCATTCTTCTTCAAATATTGTAGCGAAAGTACTTTGATTCAAAGTACTTTTGGTTCAGCAGTACTTAGGTTCAGCAGAAGTACTTTGCATCAGAAGTACTTTGGTTCAGCAGAAGTACTTTGCATCAGAAGTACTTTTGTTTAGCAGAAGTACTTTGCATCAGAAGTACTTTGATTCTTCTTCATATAAGCACATGTAGTTTTGTAATCATCAAATCTATAATTCCCAACAATCTTCCCCTATTTGATATTACAAAACTATCTCCATGAATGAAACAATCTTCAATGCTTCCCCTTGACTTAAGATCTTCTTGAACATGTCACCACATATAAATAAGCTGCAAATCATATCTCTTTAGTTTTCTTCCCCTTTTTGTAATCATCTAATGGGGGTCTTCTGTAGATATACAACTTTGATCGTCACTACCCCACATCATATATCAAAAATTCCAATCTAATCTTTCTAATGTCTTGAATTACCCTCCATGAAGAAAACCAAAAAGCTTGCGAAAAATGAACTCAAGACAATAGAAATTTTAAATTAGCCGTATTAATAATGACTAGAAGTAGTAATGAAACACTTCCCCTTAAATGGTGCATGTAGATGGTTAAACAATTAAACAATAAGCTTCCCCTGAAACTAATATTTTTACCATCTCTTGAATCTTCAATTCTGTAGGCTCTATGTAATGATCACAGATGAAGAAAACTGAGTATAATGAACTTGATGAAGAAGTTAAATTTTCCAAACTTGCATCTTATGTCTTGCACTATCCATGTGACTCCAAACTAAAAAGTATAAGTAGATGAAACCTATCCAATCTCATGATAAATCCTCAACTATATATGAGACACTGAGCACTACAACGTAACTCCTTAAAGTGATAGCAAATGTGAACATTAAGTACCTTTAGTTTGTAGATAACACACCTTTGCTAGATTCATCAAGTCTTTGTCACAACAATAAAGCACGAACAAGTTATCTCTAAAGTGTAACACCCACCTTGAGATATGATAAGAACACGCACCTATGAAACTCAACTAGAATATAAAATAATTGATATTCACCTTTCTTCATAATCAATTAAGCAATAAGAACGAGCCATTAAACTTTTAAGAACAAAATAAATCAAACTCTAAAAATCTTTCTTGTGTGTGTGTTGGAACCAACGTGTTCCAAATCTAATACATACTTCCCCTCACTTTTGTACTTCATGCCCAACAAACTGCCTTCCAATAATTTAGTGTAGCAGTGGTAACTTTATTCTGAGTAGCAGTACTTTCAAGTAGTACTTTTAAGTATTATTCGACATCCAGCTTATGATACATACTAGGGTTCATCATTGAAATCACATTCAACTTACCAAGACTAGTATTTATTACATCAACTAGTAGACTTACTCCACAAAACGTAACATAACGTACAAATATGATCAATTAGGGATTGTGTTCTTTTTGTTGCCAAAGTTGGAGGTATAGGGTTTGATTCAGGTTTATGGCATTAGGAGTTTGTTTTCTCATCAAACAAATATAAACATCTGCAACAATACCATCGTTAGAGTGCATCACCATCAGATCAGAATAACTCATACAGCAGAAAACCATTAATATTACTCTTGTACATTGGAAACCCTAAAAACTGAACATAAACCTATACAAAACTGCTTTCTTTGATCATCTACTGACTTTAAACAACATATATTCAACTTCCATAATAAATTAATACCATGTAAACATAAATTCAGGAAGTTGAGATCATAAAAACCTTAAAAATTCGAAAATTTCAACTCTCTCTGCAGCAGTTTTCGACACCCTATATCTAACGCATAAAAGTTCCAATTCAAGATCCCTCCGGTGAAAAGTTAGATTGATATACTGAGAGTCTCCACTAAAAATTACAGCCTGATCCAACGACTAAAGAAAAAGATATCGCTGTTTGAAAATAGCCCTGCAGAAAGGTTACGAGAATTTTTCTAGATTCGAATTTTTACTTTTTCTTCAAAAAACCTTGTAGATCCCTAGATCGAGAGCCCCCTTGCTCTGATACCACTTGTTGGATTGATATACTCTGACCAAACTTAACTATAACTTGTAATGGTCTTAGCAATCTTGAATAACTTAAAACTTTACTAACAATGAAACGCTGATATAACCTTGTAAAGTATGCGGAATCTACTAACACAAAGCTAAAAAGAACTTTGAATTATTATATTAAAACCAACTTGAACCTGCTTATCTTACACAGATTCACTAACAGTCCTTAACTCTCTAATAATGTATTCTCTAATCTATGAAATCGTATGCAAATACTCATACCTCTAATACCATCCTAAGGCTCCTTTTATAGGCACAAGGAAAAACCTTAAGTCGGTTTACAATACTTGAACAACAAGTAAACTATCTCTAACTAATTCTAGAATATTCTAATAATATTACATAACAATCCTTAAATGATTTTGCATATGAGTCCTTTAACTTAGAAGTACTTTGAATATTCTTCATGCACGAGCAATACTTTGACCATGAGCATCACTTTGACACAAGCAGTACTTTGAACTTCCAGAAGTACTTTGATCTTCATATCCCAAGAATATGATTAATGTTGAGGTCTTTTGGTTATGGTTTGGTTGGCTTCTCATAAAGCTACTATTGACTACCGTATCTGATATGTGACCTTAAGCTATCTGCTTCATTCTACTTTTAATTTGATGGATCTTGAGAGGATCACTTGATTTGATCACACACTATGAGATGTTGGACCTTTGTAATGTGTATATGTGCTACTTTGAGTGAATATGATTAAGTATGTGGAATCTACTTAACCACACTTAGAATGTTTATTTGAAATGGAACCGTGATGCTTGTGTTTATTTAACTAAGAACAATGAAAGTATTTTAACAAATGATTCAATATTATTCAAAATAATACGAGTGATCTTCACTATCACTAGGGTTACAAAGACCTTGAATCTTGTGTTTTGTTCTATTGTTTTTCTGTATGTATATGTCTATCACTATCACACTCGTCACATGCATTCAACCTTTTAAGTCATATCTAACATCTTCCTTTTATAGTCCAAGGAAAAGATCTTTTACAATCTATATGACCCATCTAATTTACTAGCTTATGACTAATCTTCGTTCTAGCTAGATGATGACTTATCATGTCAGTCATTAAGATACAACATGTATCTTGGATTACAACTCACTTGGAGTGTTCAATTTGATGACTACAACAAAGATATTTTTCTTGCATATGAGTCAGTAGAATAAGTTGTACTTATCTACACAGCTGTTGTATGAGTCATAGTAGCATCAGCAGAATCCATCAGCAGAAACACTATCAGTAGAAACCTTCTTCAGCATAATCCATCAGTGGAAACGTGCTTTGTGCTTTATCAGCAGAAACATACTTGATGTATTTCCTTTAACCTTTATGTTGATTCTTCTGATTATTTAATTCCCAACAATCCTCCCCTAAACATGTGAATTACATTCAAACATGTTTTTCTGAATTAAATGAGGACTTTGTGAAGATCTTTCAAACATTTCATTGTCAGACTATGATCTGAACTTTCTTCTCTTTTGAGTGATTGAATTTCTTTCTCTGTAACTCATCTGCTTTCTTTTCTTTGCTCCAATCTTGGACTAAAAGATGGTGCAGTATTCAACTTGAAGAATTATAAGAGGCAATGATGTTGCGTATCTTGGATGCTTGTTCCAAGAAATAGAAATCATCTTTCAGCATGTCTTTGGAAGTGATGAACAAACGTAGTGAACTAAATTTTAAACCTTTCATCTTTTGATCTAGATAGAACTTTCTCCTATCAGCTATGTTCTTGTTCTTTATCAGTAGAAACCATGTCATCATCTTGTATGCTCTTATCTTTTCCTTCTTTTTCTTTGGTTAATCTTCCTTTAAAGGGCTTTTGTAACCTCCCCTGAGATTTATTTCTCTCCTGAGCAATTTCCTCCCCTGTTTGGAAGATCTCTCGCAATCATATCATATCATAATCATCTGATCTAGCAATTTCCATGTTTTCAGATAATTTGTACATGAAGCCATCAATTCCTTAAGAGTTTAAATGCTGCCCTCATCACTTCTAGGTGTGTAACCTCCTATGAGTGGTGAATCACTGAGCATTGACTCATAATCCATCGTTAGATGATTTTCTGAGCCTCTTTGAAAATCCTTTTTAAGAAATATTTTACTTAGCAGTATGAACATGATTTTCTGATTAAAAATCATACTGCTTCTAACCATTTTGAAGGGATTAAGTGTGGTAACTAACACTTAATCAAAATTTCGGTTTAAAGCAACCTCTGGTTGTGTGAGAACCAATGTTTTCAGTTATAAATAACTGTCTGTGTATAGATAAACCAATTCAAAAGGCTTTCTTTACAGGGTTTCCAGCTCGTGGTATTTGTTACCTCTAACACAAGTGTTAGATTCACTGTTGCTCGCTGTTCTTTCTATCAGATATCCATAGATTAGTCACATTATACTTGAGAGTATAAAATGATAGAAAGTGGGTTGTATCAGTTATTAACTGATCAACTAATTTATCAATTCAATGTGAAACATCATAATCAGGTTCCAAGAAAGAAGTTTTAAGGAGGTTTGAAATCCCAAACTCTTTCTATCATGAACCTATTATATCAGCAGCAATGATCAGAAATTTGTTGCTTACAGATTTCACTTGAAATAGCCTTTGAGCTCAAACATTCATACCTGAAATTGTTAGTCTAAAACCAAAAGAACAAAGTACAAAGTACTTGTCTTGAATTAGAATTATGCATAGGACTAACTGTATGAATAACTTTTAATTGGTAATAGTAGTTTTAAATGACAAAGTTAGATGCATTAACAAAATCTATATACAAGAACACATTATATTGAAAATTCTAAAGATTAAGCATTCCAATACCTGCTACCAAGTACTGAAATCTACCAACATCAAAAGCTTTTGTAAGAAGATCTGCAAAGTTTTGTTCTGAAGCAATTTTCATTACTTGAATTAACCTCTTTTCATTACAATCTCTAATAAAATGATGTCTTATTTCAAAGTGTTTTGTTTTAGAATGTTGCACTGGATTTTTAATAATGCAAATTGTACTACTATTATCAATATGAATAATGGTATGTAAGAAATTGTACCCATAATCAAGAAGTTGGTTTTGAAGCCATAGAACTTGACCACAACAATTTGCAGCAGCTACATATTCAGCTTCAGTTGTTGAAGTAGCCACCATTGTCTTCTTCTTACACCGCCATGAGATAAGTCTACATCCAAGGAATTGACATCCTCCAGTTGTTGACTTTCTGTCCAAGCTAGCACCAGCATAATCACTATCTAAGAATGCTACCAAGTTAAAAGATGACTCCTTAGAATACCATAGACCCAACCTAGGTTGACCCTTGAGATATCTAAAAATTCTCTTGACTGATGTTAAATGAGAAACCTTAGGAATTACTTGATATCTTGCACAAGCACAAACAGAGAACATGATATCAGGTCTTGATGATGTAAGATACATCAAAGAACCTATCATAGATCTGTATGCGTGTACATCCACATTAGTTCCTTCTAGATCTGTAAGAAGTGGCTTCTCAGGGTCCATTGGTGTGCTTGCTGTTTTGGAATCAGCAAATTGAAACTTTCTAAGAATCTCTGCAACATATTTGTCTTGACTAATAAAGATTCCTTCACTTGATTGTTTAACCTGCAGACCCAAAAAGAATGTAAGTTCCCCCATGGAACTCATCTAAAACTTATTGTGCATAAGTTCTCAAACTCCAAACACATCTCCTTCCTTGTAGATCCAAAGATGATATCATCCACATACACTTGAACTAGCAAAAGATCCTATTATGATTCTTGGTGAAAAGTGTCTGATCTATCTTGCCTCTTTGAAATCCATTTGAAATTAAGTAGGAAGCTAGTGTTTCATACCAAGCTCTTGGTGCCTGATGTAGGCCATATAGAGCTTTAACAACCTTGTACACTTTGTCTGGATGGTCAGGATCAACAAAACCAGGAGGTTGTGAGACATACACCTCCTCTTCAATAGTACCATATAAGAAAGCACTCTTGACATCCAGTTGATAAACTGTGAATCCCATAAATGAAGCATAAGCCAAAAAGAGTCTATTGGCTTCAATCCTTGCTACTGGAGCAAAAACTTCTTCATAGTCTATCCCTTCTTCTCGTGTGTACCCTTGAGCTACTAATCTAGCTTTATTTCTTATCACTATGCCCCTTTCATCCCTTTTATTCCTAAAAACCCATCTAGTTCCAATTACTCTTACACCACTTGGTAAATCAACTAGCACCCAAACCTTTTGAATCTTAAACTAAAGAAGCTCCTCTTGCATAGCCTCTAACCAGCTTGAATTCTCTAGGGCTTTATGAATATTCTTTGGTTCATCTTGTGAGAGAAAACATAAAAATAAGCAAGAGTTTGAAAACTGATGCTGTTTTGAAGCATAAAGGCCATCAAGAAGCCCTTGTTGATCTGAAGATATCAATTGTTGTCTTGTCTTTACTCCTGATTGTACATATCAAATCACATTGTCCAGGGAGTGGACTTTATGAATCCTTGAGTTTGGAGTAGAAAGAACTTGATAATCAGGTGGAAGGTTGTTGAAATCCACCTCATTGTCTGAGAGATTTGCTTGTGTTTCTTCTGATGGTCCATCAGTAGAAACATTTTGCTCATCAGCGGGAACGATTTGCTTATCAACAGAAATAGTAGTGTTACTTCTGAATTGTAACTTTTGTTCCTTAGCTCCTTCTTCCTTATATTCATCTTCAACATCTTCTTTAGAATTTCCAGAAGAAGATTCACCATTTATTGAAGTTGAATCCACATTTGTATTTGTCCATATTGGCATTATCACATAATCTTGATTTGCCTCCTTCTCTAATCCTTCTCTATTTGTTGCATCAGAAGTTTGTGAACCTGAAAATTCATTAGTTTCTGCAACAAAAGGCACATAATTCATTGATTTGGATAGAGATTCAAGATCAAATATCCATTTGGGACCTTGATCTTCTACATTGGTTATATTTTCCAAAAACTTCACATGTAGATTTTCCTCTACTCTTCTAGTTCTCATGTTGTATATTCTGAATGCTTTGTTATTGATAGAGTATCCAACTAAGAATCCTTCATCTGCTTTTCCATCAAACTTTCCAAGATGGTCTAAGGTATTCTGAATTGTCACGTGACATCCAAAAGGTCTAAGAAATCCTATTTCAGGAGTTCTACCTCTAAAAAGTTCATATGATGTCTTATTGAGGTTTTACAACTAAAACTCTATTTTGAACATAGCAAGCAGTGTTGACTGCTTCTGCCTAAAAAGTTATAGGCAACTTAGAGTCAGCTAACATAGTTCTAGCAGCTTCTATTAGTGTTCTATTTTTTCTTTCAGCAACTCCATTCTGTTGTGGAGTTCTTGCAACACTAAATTCTCTTTTAATACCTTTTTCTTTGCAGAAATCATCCGTAACTCTATTTTTAAATTCTGTCCCATTATCACATCTAATGACTTTTACTCTTTTGCTTACTAGGTCTTCTATCTCTGTAATGAAGGTCTTAAGGATGCTAGAAGTCTCATCCTTAGTTCCTAAAAAGAATACCCATGTAAATCTACTAAAGTCATCAGTAATAACTAGACAATATCTCTTATGCAACAAACTTCTAACATTTGTAGGACCAAATAAGTCCATATGCAGCATAAACAATGATTGATTGATAGAGTTAAAAATTTTGGGCTTACAAGTGGCTTTATGTTGTTTGCCTTTAAGACAAGCAATGCGTGTTTGATCATTTTCAAATGGTTTTTAAGGTAAACCTCTTACCAAACCATCTTTGACAATCTTATTTATGGTTTTGAAGTTAATATGACTAGGCCTCCTATGCCATCTCATAGATTCATCCAATGTGGCCTTAGCAATAAGACAAGTAAGAGAATCTTTTGGAACAATCTTCTTCATATCAACACTCTACATGTTGCCTTTTCTTGGAATTCTAAGAAGTGCTTGACTTTCATCAGGCATCTTAAAATCAGAAAAAAATAAAAGACATTCAGTGTCAGTAAAGAGAACTTTGTTCTTTTTGTCACACATTTTTGAGACACTAAAAAGATTATACTTAAGCTCTTGCACATAGTACACATCTTCAAAATCTAATTTACCGGTTTTAATAGTACCTTTACTAGTAATTTTTCCTCCAATTCCTCCTCCAAAGGTAACATAGCCTCCATCTACTGATTGAAAATTTGAGAGATAAGACTTGTTGCCTGTCGTGTGCCTTGAATATCCACTATCTGGGAATCCTTGATCTTCAGTATCTGCTGATGAATGTCCCTGCACATAAATAAAGGAATTAGTTTTGTTTTAGGATCCAAACCATTTCTGACTTGGATCCGCCTCTTGCATCAATGGGATGTAATCTTTTGAGAATTGTTGATGCAACATTGGATTTAAGAATCCAACATGCTGAAGCCTTAACAGCATTTGCCCTGTTTCCCTTAGCAGTGATATGAACTGTTTGGCAATCAGCAGAAACTGATGGCTTTGCAGTTGTATCCTATGGTCTCCAAACTTGTTTTTGGACCACTGCTTTTGTTTGAATGGGCCTTTGAACAATATTAGATGCATGTTTAAAATTTGTTTTTGCACCCTTAATTGTTGATTTTGGGTAAACAGTCATATATTGTGTTTCAGTAGAAACCATTTTCCTTTCAGCAGGAACAGTTTTTGCTCTATCAAAAGGAACTGCTTTTGTAACTGTTTTGGGTTTTGATATTTTAGAATTAGAGTGAAAATGAGATTTAGGTGTTTGCCTTTTGTAGTTCACTCTATTATTTTCATACCCAGATACCCATTGGTTGCAGAAAGCTGCAAGATGGTCAAAACTACCACATGTGTAACAAACTTTGTTATCTCTTTGTTGGAGAGACTTGAGGCTATACCAATTCCGTTTCTTACCTCTAGGCTTGTTTATGGTTCTATATTGTTCACAATATCTTACTGGTTGCCTAACATGTTTTTCATTGGTCTTAGGCCTATCAGTATTGTGTTTGACTATCTTAGGAATTCTTGTTCTTGCTTTCTTAACCACTTTAGGTTTAGACATAACTTGTAATAACTTTTCATCATCAGATGTTGAGTCCTCAATGAATGGACCATCTGACTTTCTACAAGAACACACCTTGTCCTTAGGAAGTGAAGTTTTACTCAAACTTTCACTTTCTTTCAAAGATTCATTATCAACTACATTAGATTTTGGTTGAACACCATATTTTAATTCAGGTAATCCTGTGTGTTCTAGGTCAATTCCTGGGGGTGAAGGAATACCACTATATGGTGGAGGAATAGATTTGTATCCAACACCAGACTTAGCTTTATTAATTACTTGACATTCAATTAAGTTAGTCACACCCTTAGATGCATAATCTAGTATTTCTACACTCATTTGAATATTCTCTTTAGCCTTACTAAGCCTATCTACTTCAGCTTTCAAGTTACTAATGTCCTTATCTTTAAACATTATTTCTCTTTCAAGAAGAATTTTGACATCAGTAAAGGTAGATTCATTTGTTCGAAAATGTATGACTTGTTCCTCTAGAGTAGCTATACCCCTTTTATGATTTGTTAAGCTATGAGCTGTATCAATTAATTCTTTCCTTTGATTCTCATAATGTTTGGTTAAGGTTTCTAAACTTTTAAGAGCTGAACAATTATTTGAACAAACTTTATCAGGTTGTACCTCTGTGGTGAAAGCCATAAGAGCTGTTTGAGGAGAAGCTTCTTCTTCTTCAGCAGTAAAGCTCCAATCAAATCCTAATCCATCAATAGCTACCATAGCCTTTGGATTGGTTGATTCCCCTGTCTTGGACTTGCTTCCAAAACCTCTATTCTTGCTATCTTGCTGCATTGGCCTTCTACATTCTCTTGAGAAGTGCCCCAACATATGGCAGTAATAGCATTCTATCTTTGACTTGTCAAAACCAGCAATATCATTGCTGCTGATGGTGAGTTTCTTCCCCGTCCTCTGATACAATTTCTTAGCCCTCATGCTAAGAAGAGAAATTTGCCATTTTAAGTCCATCTCTTCTAAATCATCATCATTGATTTCTGAGAGATCTCCATGAGTAAGCATGGACCCATTATTCTGGCTTGTGAAAAAGGCATAACAAGCCTTTTCATTCAATATACCAAAAGTACTGCTTGATGAACTAGCAGCACCAGCTCCACTATCAACCTTTTCATCTTTAACTGGGTTTGAGATACTAGGAGATGACATAAAAGCCATGTTCCCAGTATATGAACTAGAGACACCAGTTTTCTTTACTTCTTGTTCCACAATTTTAAAGTTGCTATACAAATCCATAAGATCCATAGTGTCTATGTCTGGTTTATTCTTCCAAACAACAACATGCATAGCCCACTCTTCTGGTTAGCTTCTCAGAAATTTTGAGTTTAAATCTTCTTGAGGTATGTCAACCCCAAGAACAGCAAGTTGGCTCACAATTTTCTGTGACCTTGTAAACATGTGGTCAAGAGATTCATTCATGGATGATGAGAAATTTTCAAACTGCTGCTTGAGAAGGGTTTTCTGGGTCTTCTTGGTGGCTTCATTCCCTCCATACCTTGCAACAATTGCCTCAAATAATGACTTGGCATCTTTGAATTTGCTAAAGTTTATAAGTTGATCATTTGGAATGGTCATCATCAACATACTTCTGGCCTTGAGGTCATTCTTCTTCTTTATTCTTTCATCAGCAGTTGTAGGGATAGTTTGAACAACTGAAATTTCCCTACCTTCAACTGTTGATAAAGTGGTTGTGGATTTGAAAGAGTTTCCATCTTCAATGATTTCCCAGAGAGTGTAATCCTGCACCTGGAAAAACTGTTCTATTCTTAACCTCCACAATTCAAACTCATTTTGTTTGAGAACTGGCAACTTTGCAGCAACATTTGTTTGAATAGATTATGTATCCATTTCTTCTTCTAAATCAAAGATATTAACCTGAAAGCTCTGATACCAATTGAGAGGATCACTTGATTTGATCACACACTAAGAGATGTTGGACCTTTGTAATGTGTATATGTGATACTTTGAGTGAATATGATTAAGTATGCGGAATCTACATAACCACACTTAGAATGTTTATTGGAAATGGAACTGTGATGGTTGTGTTTATTTAACAAAGAACAATGAAAGTATTTCACTAAACGATTCAATATTATTCAAAATAATACGAGTGATCTTCACTATCACTAGGGTTATAAAGACCTTGAATCTTGTGTTTTGTTCTATTGTTTTTCTGTATGTATATGTCTACCACTATCACACTCGTCACATGCATTCACCCTTTTATGTCATATCTAACATCTTCCTTTTATAGTCCAAGGAAAAGATCTTTTACAATCTATATGACTCATCTAATTTACTAGCTTATGACTAATCTTCATTCTAGCTAGATGATGACTTATCATGTCAGTCATTAAGATACAACATGTATCTAGGATTACAACTCACTTGGAGTGTTCAATTTGATGACTACAACAAAGATATTTTTCTTGTATATGGGTCAGTAGAATAAGTTGTACTTATCTACACAGCTGTTGTATGAGTCATAGTAGCATCAGCAGAATCCATCAGCAGAAACACTATCAGTAGAAACCTTCTTCAGCAGAATCCATCAGTGGAAACGTGCTTTGTGCTTTATCAGCAGAAACATACTTGATGTATTTCCTTAAACCTTTATGTTGATTCTTCTGATTATTTAATTCCCAACAGCTCTCTACCACTTAAATCCGTTGAGATTAATTCTGCTTTGGAAGTATAAGACTCCGATCTCATTTGATTGACAAGTTTTCTCCTAACACCATTAGAAAGCTCTGGCATTAGAAGTATTTTGTTGTGCAAAATTTTTCCAATGTTCGTTGATGAACCTCTTGGTGATTCCTTCTTACTTGGAAGTAGAGATAACATTGAACTGATCTCAGTTGAAGAAGCCTTGATGCCAAAAGTTGAGAGATTGAAGGAGCTGACGGAATATGATTTTTGCTCACTCTAGTGTTCCCTTGAGATGTTCCTGCTAGTTTATGAAGAAAGAAGAGAGAAGTATACGACGGTGTATCGACTATCATGAACTTAACCGTATCACTATCCAAAATCATTATTCATTTATGTGTATCAATGATTGATTTGATCTACTTTTGAAAATCCGTATCCGACGACCCCATTAGATTTGAAAGGCTGATGAAGCAACCACAAGAACTTCTGAGAACTCGAAATAAACAAACCGAAAATAACCTTGTGAATTATTTCAGTTGTATTCGTGAGGAAGAAAGAAGGTGACACGAAGTGTATGTGAGGTTTCCCTAAGATTATTCTTGAAGATATTTTTGTATTCATTATAATCATTATGAGCTAAATGATGCCAACTGTATTGGCTGATATGTCAACTATTCTTATGTACCTAATGAAATTATGTTTTCTCGAATGTTTGGACAAATTGGCATAGTATGACATTATGTTGTGTTCAGAGACGAAAGAGAAACATGAAGACCATATTCGTATTAAGTTAGAATGACCCTTGTTCTGTAGAAGTGAGTTTGATTAGCATTCTGAGGTTGTAACATACAACACTACCATGAATCCTGTGAAGACAAAGTTTTTCCTACAGAAAGGACCAAGGTTGAAGGCCGTTATAAGAAGTAAGAACTTTGAAGAAGAGTAGTAGGAAGATGTTCACGACGAGCGTACCGTGGGAGAAGCATATAGTAAGGAGAGAGAAACTAACAAGAGACTCGATTATACCTCATGTAGCACGTGGAGACTACAGTTCGAGCATCAAGACAACCAGACCGAAGGAGTCGAGCTATTCAACTTGGAGTTGTGCTAGAAGACCTGTCGAAGACACACAATCTTGCTTCTCTATTCATTTTGGTTGTACTAAGATGAATTGATAGCAAAAGCAGGTTTGCGGATGGTGGGATGCACAATGATCATGTCAGAGGTTCACATTACCACACCATAATTTCAAGAATAGGTGTTGAAGGCTTGAGGGACCAGACTCAAGCTTATAAAATTCTTTTCACCATATGATCAGATGGACAATGCGTAGACAGGCTACTCGGACTTGGAAGAAACTCTGAATTTCTGAAATTAAATGGACAAATTTTCTTTGAAGCAGACATTTGTGCTCGAATGAATTGATTATATGAAGGATGAAGCTATTGATGACGTAATTCGCTACTACGTAACCCATTTAAGTTTCCGTTACCTGATGATAAGATCCTCTGAAGGATCTATATTCTATGTTAGTAATTCCGCTCTGTGTTCGTTATGCGTTTGTTGGATGATGGTTTGTTATGAGAGTTTTGACGAAGTGTGGAAGACCTGATGCTTTTGACAACATGCTTCAATTTGATGATATTTATTAGGTTTCGTTATGTTTATTTTAAGTTTTGTTTCTCTGACATCGTTCTGTTATTGATCTTTGATTAGGGCCAACCCTAAGGTGCAATTAGACTGTTAGGTGGTTTGTAGATTTTGATTCACGACTTGAGATAGAGTGTGACTATCATGAGGGCATATTATTTGAGGCTGGTATTATGACGCCTGATGAACGTGATAATACTAACATCAAATAAATGCACTTATTGTGTTCATAGGATATCTTGAGGAGTGCCTTAGAGGAGCCTTAGATTTTTGTTATCCATTGGCGACTATCTTCGAATAGTAAGACTTTAGGTTCTTTCAACCTATACACTTAATCTGCCTTCACCGTTATACTATTCGATACGTATGGATACTCGACACGCGTTTGCTGACCTCTGTACTTCCGATAAGAATATGAGGATCTGTTGTAGAGCTTTCTACCATTTGTTGTTATCAAGCAATCTGTTTCTCCCCTTATGGATTTGATTTGTTACTATGAAAGAGTACATCTATGTTTTGATGTAAGTACGTTTCCTATTCGTTGAATCTGTTTCATTATTGATGATGTACCCTCCAATTAGCTCGAAGGACATCCCTTCAAGTCTGATCGTAACCTACATAATCGAAGGCTCTGGCTAGCCTCCTAAACCTTTCTTTGGCGTAAAACTAATCATCAATGATCTAGTTGCCAAGTGGGAATTCGCCAATCAAAGGATTAAGCCCTTCGGGGTATCTCTCGATAAGTTTTATGGACGGAACAATGCCAAGTCCAATATTGGGGAGACCAAGTCTTACCCACGTCGCCTCTTCCTCTTTAGCACCCCCGCTAAATCCGGAAGAGTGGGACACTAAACCCTAGCGGTTACAACAAATCATGGGACGCCCCCATGATCTCTCTCAAACGTGTGACCACTCTCCAGGACCGTTTTCTTCACCTATAAATAGTCCTGGACGATGACAAATCTGGTATGCAATCTCTCTCACCTTACTTTACTACGCTTAAAATTAAACTCTCATACCGATCACTTATTCACACACTGGAGGTGGTTCGCAGGGTCCAACCCCTGCACAATCACTTAACGTAGTGTTTTTGTATTTCTTATTTCAGGTTATATCCAAGCTTGGCATAATCACAACACCCTTCATTTCCTTTGATCACCATCGAAGGCCTGGTAGTGCAAAATATTGTACAATCAGTGGCGCCATCCGTGGGACCCGCTACAATTAGTCCCATTATTTCCAAGTAAAATAACCAAGTCAAATACACTCGCTAATATTCCGGAATGAATCCAGAAAGAGAAGTTACGCCCCCACCGGGTTTTTTGTCTTTAACCCCTTTGCCGATAACCGACACCAACAACCTTCCGCCAATCACGACCTCCACCTTCACCACACGATCTCACCCTGAAATAACGCCCAACCATCACGCATCCACGTCAGCTAATCCAGAGCTCATCATTAGCCCCGCCTTTATCGATGCTAATTACGAAGAGCTAGAGTCCTTATTAAGAGCTCGAAGGAGGCAAATCAGAAACACGGAGATGCGAAAGGATTTAGAATACTCCAGTGATGAATATGATGAAGAAATTGAGATGGAGCCAAGACCTTCGATAACTAGGGCTCAACACCCCATCCTGCGGATTGGGTCTCCTACGGGTAGAAGGGTTGGAGGAAGGAATGTAGGCTTTGAGGGAGTTCCTGAAAGAACTCCCACGAGGAGAGAAGGGATTATTACTGAAGGCTCTCAGGAAAGAAGCCAACAGAGGGAGAACACGGCGGTGAACTTACCTCCCTTATTGGCAGCACATTTAGGGAGGACTGAAGGAGGAGTTCTGCTGCAACCCTCCCACGCATCCGGTGTGGGAAGTAACCTGGGATCGGTCAAAACAGGAGGAAGTCCCCCCCCCCCCCCCCCCGTCAACCTGTATCCTCAGTTCCCGGTTCAAAGTTACCCGTCAAATATTTATCCCTCCGTTAATGGACAACCTAGAAATCAGTACCCCTCACAAATGGTTGTACCCTACAATCATCCCATGATACACCCTCCGTACACCATGTATAATGGTTACCCCCCAAACGCGGGTACTCCTCATCCTTTCTACACTAGTCAACCTTCTTCAGGGATACCCCCTACTCATAATCCATAGCATGGCATCCCAATGAACATACCACCTCACACCCACTCGTACGCAGAGCCCGCAAGTCCTGCGACACCCTTTGTAAGATGGATCGAAGACTATCCCTTGCCGGATGGCCTAAAGATGCCTTCACATATAGGCACCTACGACGGAAAGGGAGATTCAGACAATTTCTTGCATTTATTCGATGGAGCCATTGGGATGCAGAAATGGGTCACGCCCATAGCCTGTCACATGTTTACATATACCCTTCGGGATTCCGCGCGTATTTGGTGGAATGGACAGAAACCAGAAAGCATCATTAACTTTGATGATTTGAAAGCAAAGTTTCGATCTCACTTTAGCCAGCAAAAGAAGTTCACAAGGACACACCTCATAGTGCACAACATTAAGCAGAAGGAGAATGAAAGCACGAGGAACTTCGTTACTAGATACACCGATGAAACTCTACAGATTCTAGGCTTACACGAAGAACAATGAATTTCTGGCTTTGTCCATGGCCTACGCAACCGGACTCTTGTGGAATTCTTATCCACAGACCTTCCGGCAACATACAAAGGCCTGATGGAAAAAAACATACACATGGATAGAAGCAAAAGAAGTTTCCACCAATGGGGCTCCAATGGAGAATAACAAAGGAACAAAACCGCCTTCATGGGAAGGATCGAAGAACAAACACAAAAACCATAATAGGTTTACCCTTTATAATAAGAGTCCTAACTCTGATTTATGGGAAAGCCTGACAAAGTCCCCAAAGGAAATTCAGGCTATGGAAAAGGCGGCTAAAACCTTCGAACTCCCTCCTCGTATGACAAGCAATGGGAGGAGCCGAGATATGACCAAGTATTGCCATTTTCATGAAGATTTTGGTCATGAAACAAACAGCTGAAGAGAATTGAAGGAGCAAATAGAGGAAGCTGTTAAATCAGGGTAGCTAACACACCTAATAAAAGGTATAAGAAAGGGAAAAGAAAAGGTCACTGACACCAAAGACTATATCCATGAGGCTCCGATTCTTATGGTTCGCAGGGGAGGCCTAAGCTAGAAAAGAAAAGAAACTGAGGAAGGAACACTCAATGTAGGATAGGGGACCTTTCCACCCTTAAAGGGTCAGCCTCCCTCAGACGACCCCGTAGTCATAAAGGTCCTCATTTTCAATCAAGAAGTGAATAGGGCTTATATGGATTGCGGAAGCTCTTGCGAGATCATATACGAACATTCTTTCCTGAAGCTCAAACCCTCCATACGGACACAAAGGCTAGATTCGAAGATACCTTTAGTAGGCTTCTCGGGAGAACACTCATGGCCTCTAGGTGAAATACCTTTAGACATAACCATTGGTGAGGGCCGACTGGCAAGGACGGAAACCCTTACGTCGCAATTGTAAGGTCAGATTCTCCTTATAACCTGTTTATAGGGAGAACCGTCATGCAGAAGATGGGCATTGTGGTATCCACAATACACGCAGCAATGGGGACCGTATTATCCAATTACAACAAACCAAGGACACCGGAAGCAGGAAAAAAGGTTAAAGAAAATCCCCAAGAGCCTCTGAAGGCTATCTTAAGCTGCGGGGACGCCGAAGAGCGTATTGTGGTAAATAACCTCCATCCGGAGTAGACAATAGTAATTGGAAAACAACTCCCTGCCACCTTCAAAGAAAACCTGAAACAACTCTTGATAGACAACAAAGACATCTTCGCATGGACATACTCCGATATGACGGGGGTTCCAAGAAGCCTCGTAATCGATGGTAAGCCTTTCAGAACGGAACATAAACTCAATGAGTATAAGCACATTGAGCCCATCAAACAAAAACGCCAGAGCCTCGCACCAGAAAGAAACGCCGTAGCCTGCAAAGAGGTGGACGAATTAGTACAGGCAGGCATACTCAGAGAGTTCAAATACCAAACGTGGGTGGTCAATCCAGTTATGGTAAAGAAAAGTGATGGGGGATGGCATATGTGCGTTGACTTCACTGACATCAACAAAGCATGCCCAAAGGATTGTTACCCTCTCCCAGAAATGGATTGGAAAGTAGAGTCCTTATCAGGGTTCCGCCTAAAATGCTTTTTAGATGCTTACAAAGGCTACCATCAGATACAAATGGCAGTCGAAGACAAGGAAAAAACAGCTTTCTACACGGGAAAGGGCTTCTACTGCTACAAGAAAATGCCCTTCGGTTTGAAAAATGCAGGTGCAACCTACCAACGTTTGGTGGACAAGGCCTTCGACAAGCAGATAGGAAGGAATTTGGAGGCATATGTCGACGACATGGTCATAAAGAGTGGGATAGAGGAAGACTTACTCTTCGACATTCAAGAAACTTTCAACCAGCTAAGAGCCATAAATATGAAGCCTAATCCAAAGAAATGCTCATTCGGTGTCGAAGAGGGGCAATTCCTAGGACACTTGATCACAAAACAAGGAATCAAAACAAACCCTTCAAAAGTAAAAGCTATCACTGATCTGCAAGCCCCAAAGATAGTGAAAGATGTACAAAGCCTTAACGGAAAGCTGGCAGCCTTGAGCAGGTTCCTGTCAAAGGGTACAGATCGATCATTACCGTTCTTTAAGACTCTTAAAGGATGTATAGATAAGAAGACGTTCCAATGGAGTGTCGAAGCCGAAGCTGCTTTTCAAAAGTTGAAAGATTTCATGGAAATCCTACCAACACTCACTGCCCAATTAATGGAGAAGTACTGTATACGTATATCGCAGCATCACATGAAAGCATTAGTGCAGTACTTTTGGCAAAAAGAGAAAAGAGGCAAGTTCCGATCTACTTTGTCAGTCGGGTTTTGCAGGGAGCTGAATTAAATTACCCAGAATTGGAAAAACTAATTCTTGCTCTAGTCCACGCCGCAAGACGCCTGCGACGATACTTTCAAGCTCACCCCATCACAGTACTAACTGATAAACCCATCAAACAAATACTATCGAAGGCCGAGAAATCAGGAAGGGAATCTAAATGGGCCATCGAACTGGGGGAGCGTAAAATAGAATACAAGGGGAGAAACTCCATAAAAGACTCGCAGACTTTCTCGCTGAAACTCCTTCCGAGCTAGGTAATAATAAAGAAACTCCCAAAAAAGGACCTTCGAAAGAAAAAGACAACTAGAAGTTATTCACAGACGGAGCCTCAAGCTCCGACGATTCAGGGGCAGGGCTGATGTGTAACCTCTCATAAATTTCCCTTACGATTAGTAAATGCATAAGAATAAATAAAACGATGTTACAATAAATTAACACCATTTTACGGGTAGAAATTTTTTTTTATGATATGGCTTGATATTGAACGACTACGATAACTGTGATTGACCGTTTACCCAGGATCGATGCTTACACACAACCTAGATTGCCTATAATTATTGCGAATGATAAATAATTATATAACACGTTTATATTTAATAATACGTTTCGTCTAAATAACATATACTATTTATATATTCCCTGAACCTACGAAACTTCCCGAGAACGCTCACTAATATTTTTGGATTTTGACACGATAATCGAGACACACTAGGTGGGCCCTCAACATCCTTTGGGCCACGGTTACACACTACACAACCAAACGGACTCCTTTTTAATTTCATTTCTTTCTTTCTGCTGGGCCGAGACCAAACGCAAGCCCAAAAGGGCTTTAAGCCCAAAACGCACCCTTTGTTATTTTTGTTTTGTTTTCTGTTAGCTGCGACACTCCAAACGCACCCTAGTATTTTACGATTCCTACACATGACATACCCATTTCATTACACATCTCGGTTTATCTACTACCAAGGAATCACACGAGACCAAAGTATTACCTACATACTATCGTTTACTACTCTAAAAACATACAAAGCAAATGCAAGATACCATCCATGGAGATAATGCCAAAATGTGGCACAAGGCTTCTTCCATGCCTCCCCTCTTCCCCTATGACAAGTAAATGAACAGGATTAATGTCATGCGTTGAACCATATACACGAACCATTTTCATCGTTTTACTCCACCTTTTGAGGTGAGGTGAGACTTTAAATCGTTATTTTCATTATATACATATACGTATTTCTTGTTTTTCCACAAACACTTTATCTAAATAAAATGAGAAACTAAAACGTAACATGCTTATATTATATGTCGTACTGCATGTTTACTAAGTCATTAACGAGAACCTATAATAACATTGGAATTATATTAACGTTTACATACTAAATATCACACGTTTCTAAGTCACATTGACCTATACGACATATGCTAAAACACTTAGTTTATTTTCAAGATTTATAAGGTTTTACGTATTGAATTTGTGGCTACACTTTGGCCTCGACATTTCTAATTTCAACACACGACCTACCTATATTTTTACACGACCTATTTGTTTACTTGAAATACTAACGGGAATGGTAAATAAGTCGACCTAATAACTTAGTTTGATCACTTAACGAGACCTAAAGTAAATCGCTATGGAAACCAGTTTTCAGAAACTTAAAAACCTTAAGTGGGCCGTAAAGCCCAAAAAGCTCATTTTAGCTTATTACAATAACCTGAGCGTATAAGCTCTTTTGAAATGAATTTGTAACTTAAAAAGATGGATTTTGACTAAACGATTATACCCCCAAACGTCTTGGATCGTAAAACCATAATGGGCCCTTATTTTGACTCGTTAAGGCCCAATTTTAAGAATAAGCTAATAATAAGCTGATAAGCTGTGAAAATAAGCTCTTCTACACCTTATGAGCTTATTGAAATAATAAAAATGCTAAGTTTTAAATTTGGTAATGTTTGGACTATTTTTGCAAATATTCGAGAGTTAGGGACTAAAAATGTAAAGTTTGTAAACTTCGGGTGAAAAGTATAAAACTATTTTTCTAAAGGGTATAAACTGTAAATATTGAAACTTAGGGATAATGAATGTAAATATTTGATATTTGGACTAAAAACGTAAATATATATAATTTTTAGACTAACGACGTAAATGTTTTCCGTTAAGGGTAAAAAGTGTAAAATTGAGAAACATGAAGGATTGAATAGTAATATTGATTTTAATAATAATTTTATAGATTATATATATTTATACTTATATATATTTGAATATATATTAAAACGATAAATAATAAACGTAACTTATTATATATATATATATATATATATATATATATATATATATATAATACGGATAAAACCTATATAACGATAACTAAATTTAGACGAATAAAACAATACGTAACAATTATCTATTTTTATACGACGTAACACATCACGTATGCACATTATCGATTACTCATAATTAATAATAAACGTTCGCAATAAAATGAGACTTAAGAACTGAAACGTGCCATGTCTTATAGGTTGTGTGTGAAGCCGTTGCCTTGCATCGTTGAGATTACGTTTGTTCTACTGTACTACTAAGGTGAGTTCATAGCCCACATTTAACTTATTTTGTGGGGGGGATACATGCTCAAAAACCGAACACAAGTCTTTTTCTGATTTTATTATTGCTTAAGTAGCTATTGCCAAAAGTCCCTCGATCATGAACCTTAATCACTTGAAGGGTGAACATAAATAATTGTGAATAGATCTATTAGGGATTGATAATCCCCATTTGGTTGCTAGAGGAAAGTCACCAAATGCACGTTATTTGAATATAATAGGTTACTGGCAAATACCTATCTTGGGGGCTATATATATTTTACATCATTATTATGAAAATATTGATGTCTGTTGAATCGTTGAGTGTCATGAGCTTAATGCAATAATGAATGTGATTTCTAACTTGTTTATTTGTATTGATATTACAATAAACATCTATCTCTTGTGTTCAAACTCTTAATTATAAACCTATGAATTTCACTCAACTTTTGTTGACTTCTAGCATGTTTATCTCAGGTAACTAAATGGAATGGATGGCAAAGGCACGAAGTGGGCAAATAAAGAAACGTTTATTTCTCTTTAAATAACACTTGTTGTTGAATAATGAATTCTCTTGGAATTATGAATATTTGGTATTTTAAATAAAACTTAAAACGATCACTTGAATCGTTTTCTATAATTGTGACCAAGATCCACGATATAATACCCCAAAAGTCTTCCGCTGACATTTTAAGTCTTATGCTGTATTGATCGATTTTGGGGGTGTTATAGATTGGAATCAGAGCTACGGTTATAGTGAACCAAGTGTTTTTGGAACATTGGACTATAACTACACTTTAAACGGGACAAAATTTTCATAAAATACCATCCTACGCCGTTCGTGCCTACGCATCCCAGTAATTGGTAAAAAGTATTATTTACCTTATAGCAATTTAAATTGGTTATAATTATGCTTACACTTACTAATCGGGAAATTTATTACAGTGTCCTGTCTTCGAACACCCACCCTATCAGCTTGTCCTCAAACTCAGGAACTGAAGATGTTACTTCAGCCTATGCTACCTCACCTATGCCTATGTCTCCTGCTACCGACAGATACATGCAAAGCCAGCTATTTCTGCCAGCATCTGACGCAGAGGCTTCTCCTCTGGCAACATCTGGTCCGATTCGCCGATCTAGGAAAATTAGACAACTTCAGCCGTATGAAGCAAGTACTGCTGTACCAGCACTAGCTCTTGTCATACCACCTGAATCAGTTGTGCCATCACCACCTGCACCACCAGTGATACCACCACTACCAACTATCTTCTACAGCCAAACTACTACTGTGCCACTAATACCATCACCCATAGCATCACCACCTGCACCTTACCGAAGTGTCCCACTATCACCTCACCAAAGGACTTACCCAATCCGCCCAACAACCTCAGAATCTTGTGTTCAACGCAGACGCCGAAGGATCCACAAGCGAGTAGATGCTCGTAAATGGTCTTTCTTGTTGCCCACTATGCGATATTGGAGATCTCAAGAAGGAACACCAACAACAAGGGAACTTGGGAAAAGTTCTTACTCTACCTCCCGAATTCTGCCAGTTACTAGGGAACCCATACACCATACCATACCATTATTAGCTGCTAGAATGGTTCGCCATGAAGACCGACTTGATTCCATCGCTAGTATACTCAACAAGATTCCACATGAACTTCTAGAAACCTTTGAAAATGATATGAACAGTCTCATAATTGGTCATCTTGCAATAGAAGATAAGGTTGAAAAGTCGGATTCCTTATTTTGGGAATCAATGGAATTCATAGGAGCACTATGTGGGGCTAACACTTCAACCGAAATAGCATTGGGAACTTTAGACCGAGAAATTGAGAGGATCAACACTGAAAACCTACGCCTTAGGCAAGCCCTGCTAGAAGCTCGAGAAAGGGAAAGGACTCGAGATCAAACCATGGAAACCATGTCCACTGCCATTCAAGAACTCCAAAACCGCCTAGACAAGGCCTTAGGAAAACCATGAGACCATCACCTTGTTAAGAAAAATCAATGTCCTACAAATAAGAATATCTTGTCGTGTTTTGTAAACATTTGCACAAGTATCAATAAGTGTTGTAACACCTTGACATTGATTTATGGAAGTTTATTTTATCTTTATTTACGTTGTATTATATCGTAATATATTCGTTCATACAGGTCAAACTTATTCGTAATGTGTGTCATCCCAACATACGATAATTTACGATTTAAACCTTTTCAATGATCGAATCATTGTAACTACGACCTATATTTAACTATTCATTACTCGATATGTATTTTCAACGTGATAAGGTTATCATAAATGTTCTAATAATATACCTTCTTTTATAGCAATATGGCTAGAACTAGGAGAACAACCACGAATGCCGCACCAGCAAACCCTGAAGTTATGACCCCAGCAGCAATCCAGCAAGCAATCGCTGATGGCGTTAATGCCGTTTTAGCTGTACAAGCCCGTAATAGAGATGGAAATGCACCTGCACCCCGCTACTGCACATACAAAGACTTCATAGCATGTCAACCGACGTATTTCAAAGGAACTGAAGGAGTGTCGGAATTAGCTCAATGGTTTAAAAGAAGTGAAACTGTTTTCCAAAGAAGTGGATGCTCGGAAAACAACAAGGTAAGCTTCGCAACGGGAACACTAATGCAAGACGCTCTATGTCACAACCCACTATTTCCCAGGTCAATACTATTTTCTAAACTCGAATTTAATTTCTTGACATTAATTTAATACGATTTACATGAGCTTTTTACTTGAATCGACGCGAATTTTTAAATAAATTCTAAGTACTCTAGGACTTAGGCTAATTATAGTCCACAACGCTCCGGTACCTTGCTCCTTCTCCAATTCACAATTTTATACAACAAAATAAATTTCTATTCTTTAAAACACTTACGGTTTTTAAATTCAACAAACGTAAATTTTTATTCAAAAATATAACACTCGACATACCCGACTTTCTCAACAATTATTTTTAGAGTATTTTTAAACTTCCAAATTATTACAAAAGCCCCAAGAATATTTTCCGACGTCCAAGTTAAATTCTTTACATCTTACGTTTAATTACGTATAACTTTCGTTAACTACCAAACTAGTACCCAATACATATTTTTACTACCCAATACATTCAATATATACATTTTTATAAAATATAAAATATTTCCATCCAATTTTAGTCATGTGGCCGCCCCCCTCTCTAAATAGTATTAGAAAATCACTACAAAAATCTACAAAATTCAAACTTGTAATCTTGGGTTGAGACAACTAATTAATGAAGGTGGCTAGAGCCACATTTTTGCCCTTTTCTTTCCCCTAAATCTCGGCAGCCACAAGGACCAATACTTGAGAACTTTTGACTACCATTTGACCCATTTAGGATATATATATACCTAGGCTTAGCACTTATATTTAGTTACAAAAAAAATACAATCACCTCCCCACTCTTACACATAATTCGACATCCACAAGGAGCAAGGAAGAAAAAGAGTTTGTTGGTTACTATCTAGAGTACTTAGGGTAGATTAACAAGGGTTTGATACTAGTCTTGGGGGTTACACAAGTGCTTTACAAATCTCATCTCACTAACCTCTTTGTAAGTAATATTTACACTACTAATACTTCATGGTTTTCATGATTTTTATGCTTGTCTAGTATATGTACTTGGTTATCACTTGGTACATGTTGAAAAATCTTTACATCCACTTTGATCTCTTAGCAAGAAAATATATTTGAACAAGTTTTGATTACAAGAAAATGCGGCGAAACGGGACACTACAAGAATAATTGACCAAAGGGTAAGAATAAGGGAGCGAAAACTCAGAATAATGGTGCTCGGGTAAGAGTCTACAATCTCCGAGGAAGGGAAGCTTGAGAGGACCCGAACATTGTTACGGGTACGTTCCTTCTCAATAATCATTATGCTTTAGTTTTTTTTTTATTCGGGTGCCGATAGAAGTTTTGTGTCTACTACTTTTGCTCCTTTACTTAACATCGCACCAACCACTCTCGACACTATCTATAAGATTGAATTAGCTAACGGTGATGTAGTTGACTCTGACACCATAATCCGCGGTTGTACCTTTGACTTCCTAAACCATCCATTTCATATCGATCTCATCCCTGTTGAACTTGGTAGTTTTGACGTCATAATTGGAATGGATTGGCTATCCAAACATCACGCGAGAATTATTTGTAATGAAAAGGTTGTTCATCTCCCTTATAATGGTGAAACCTTGATTATTCGTGGTGAACGAAGCGGAACTCGATTGAGCATAATATCATGTATTCAGACCGAAAAGTACATAAAGAAAGGAAGTTATGCTTTTCTAGCACACATAACCGAAAAGAAATCAGATGAGAAACGATTGGAAGATGTACCAATTGTCCGAGATTTTCCAGAGGTCTTTCCCGAGGAATTGCCGGGACTACCACCTACCCGACAAGTCGAGTTTCAGATTGATTTGATTCCAGGAGCTGCACCAGTAGCTAGAGCACCCTACCGACTAGCACCATCTGAGTTGAAAGAGTTGTCTAATCAGCTACAAGAACAATTAGACAAGGGATTTATCAGACCAAGTTCCTCGCCTTGGGGAGCACCTGTTTTATTTGTAAAGAAGAAGGATGGGTCTTTCCGATTGTGTATAGATTATCGTGAGCTAAACAAGTTAACAGTAAAGAACCGTTACCCACTTCCAAGAATCGATGATTTGTTCGATCAGTTGCAAGGCTCCAAATTTTACTCGAAGATTGATTTGAGGTCGGGTTATCATCAGCTAAGAGTTCGGGAAGAAGATATCCCGGAAACGGCCTTCAGGACTCGTTATGGTCATTACGAGTTCCAAGTGATGCCGTTTGGATTAACTAATGCGCCGACAGTATTTATGGATCTCATGAATCGCGTGTGCAAACCGTATTTGGACAAATTTGTAATTGTGTTCATTGACGACATACTAATCTACTCTAAAAGCAAAGAAGAGCACGAAGAACACCTCAAGACTATATTGGAATTGCTCAAGAATGAGAAGTTGTATGCAAAGTTCTCAAAGTGTGATTTCTGGATTCGGAAAGTACAATTTCTAGGGCACGTAATTGATAGTCAATGACTGCATGTTGATCCTGCTAAGATCGAGGCTATCAAAGATTGGGAAACACCTAAGACTCCCACTGAGATTCGACAATTTCTAGGTCTTGCGGGGTATTATAGAAGATTCATCGAAGGTTTCTCTAAAATAGCTAAGCCTTTGACCAAATTGACACAAAAGAACCAGAAGTACGAATGGGGAGAGAAACAAGAAACTGCCTTCCAGTTGTTGAAACAGAAACTGTGTAGTGCGTCGATTTTGGCATTGCCCGAAGGAATGGAAAATTTTGTAGTTTATTGTGATACTTCGCATAAAGGGCTTGGAGCTGTGTTAATGTAGAAGGAAAAAGTCATAGCTTACGCTTCTCGACAACTCAAGGTGCATGAGAAGAATTATACCACTCATGACTTGGAGTTAGGAGCAGTTGTCTTTGCACTAAAGATTTGGAGACATTATCTCTATGGCACTAAGTGTACGGTGTACACGGATCACAAAAGTCTCCAACACATCTTAGATCAGAAAGAGCTCAATATGAGGCAACGACGTTGGTTAGAATTGCTCAGCGATTATGATTGTGAAATTCGATACCACCCAGGCAAAGCAAACGTCGTAGCAGATGCTCTTAGTAGGAAAGAGCGACTTAACCACTAAGAGTAAGATCACTGGGCATGACAATTTGTTCACCCCTCCCATCCAAAATTCTCGAGGCCCAAACTGAAGCACTTAAAGCAGAGAATCGGCCTAAGGAGAATATCTACGGTATGCCAGAAAGTAAGAATGGCTTTACAAAGAGACCAGATGGGATGTTATGCTTGAAAGAGAGAATTTGGGTACCACATTTTGGTGGTTTACGAGATTTGATCATGCACGAATCACACAAGTCAAAGTATTCCATACACCCAGGTTCCGATAAGATGTATCAGGACCTTAAGAAGCTTTATTGGTGGCCGAACATGAAGGCTGACATTGCCACGTATGTCAGCAAATGTCTTACTTGTTCTAAAGTTAAGGCCGAATACCAGAATCCGTCAGGTTTACTACAACAACCAGAGCTTCCTCAATGGAAATGGGAGCGTATTACCATGGATTTCATCACTAAACTTCCTAAAACTCCGAGCGGTCACGATGCGATTTGGGTGATCGTTGATCGTCTCACCAAGTCAGCTCATTTCAAACCTATTAAGGAAACCTATAAGATGGATAAGTTAGCCGAAATTTACATCAAGGAGATAGTATCTAGACATGGTGTACCAGTTTTGATTATTTCAGATCGAGATAGTCGATTCACTTCTAGATTTTGGGAATTACTTAATGATTCCTTTGGATCCCGCCTCGACATGAACACGGCCAATCATCCCCAAACTGATGGTCATAGTGAGAGAACCATCCAAACACTAGAAGACATGCTCCGTGCCTGTGTGATCGATTTCGAGAATTGTTGGGATGATCATTTGCCATTGATCGAGTTTTCCTACAACAATAGTTATCACTCGAGCATAAAGGCCGCTCCATTCGAAGCACTATATGGTAGAAAATGTCGATCACCTATCTGTTGGGCCGAAGTTGGAGATGCTCAACTCGAAACAACCGAGAAGGTTTTTCAGATTCGGAATAGACTAAAACCTGCTAGAGATCGTCAAAAGAGTTACGCCGACGTGAGACGTAAGCCTTTGGAATTCAAAGATGGCGACATGGTAATGTTGAAGGTATCGCCTTGGAAAGGCGTTATACGATTTGGAAAATGCGGGAAGTTAAACCCTAGGTTCATTGGACCATTTAAGATTCTAGCTAGAGTCGGTCCAGTGGCCTACAGGCTTGAGCTTCCTCCGGAGCTCAGCAGTGTGCACAACACATTTCATGTTTCCAATCTCAAGAAGTGCTTAGCCGACGAATCCCTCATCATTCCGTTAGAAGAAATCCAGCTTGATGACAAGCTTAACTTTATCGAAGAACCGGTCAAGATTATGGATCGTGATGTCAAGCAGTTGAAACATAGTCGAATTCCTATCGTTAAGGTTCGCTGGAATTCTCAACGAGGTCCCGAGTTCACTTGGGAACGAGAAGACCAGATTCATCAGAAGTACCCACATCTCTTCACCAATACCACTCCAACGACCAACGCTGATTGAATCTCGCGGACGAGATTCCCTTTTAGGGGGTAGAATGTCACAACCGCTATTTCCCAGGTCAATACTATTTTCTAAACTCGAATTTAATTTCTTGACATTAATTTAATACGATTTACATAAGCTTTTTACTTGAATCGACGCGAATTTTTAAATAAATTCTAAGTACTCTAGGACTTAGGCTAATTGTAGTCTACAACGCTCCGGTACC
Organism: Artemisia argyi; assembly: GCA_030686995.1. NCBI lineage: Eukaryota > Viridiplantae > Streptophyta > Magnoliopsida > Asterales > Asteraceae > Artemisia > Artemisia argyi. Next base: position 47,177,465 of record CM060686.1, read on the forward strand.
TTGCTCCTTCTCCAATTCACAATTTTATACAACAAAACAAATTTCTATTCTTTAAAACACGTACGGTTTTTAAATTCAACAAACGTAAATTTTTATTCAAAAATATAACACTCGACATATCCGACTTTCTCAACAATTATTTTTAGAGTATTTTTAAACTTCCAAAATTATTACAAAAGCCCCAAGAATATTTTCTGACGTCCAAGTTAAATTCTTTACATCTTACGTTTAATTACGTATAACTTTCGTTAACTACCAAACTAGTACCCAATACATACTTTTACTACCCAATACATTTAATATATACATTTTTACAAAATATAAAATATTTCCATCCAATTTTAGTCATGTGGCCGCCGCCCCTCTCTAAATAGTATTAGAAAATCACTACAAAAATCTACAAAATTCAAACTTGTAATCTTGGGTTGAGACAACTAATTAATGAAGGTGGCTAGAGCCACATTTTTGCCCTTTTCTTTCCCCTAAATCTCGGCAGCCACAAGGACCAATACTTGAGAACTTTTGACTACCATTTGACCCATTTAGGATATATATATATATACCTAGGCTTAGCACTTATATTTAGTTACAAAAAAAAATACAATCACCTCCCCACTCTTACACATAATTCGACATCCACAAGGAGCAAGGAAGAAAAAGAGTTTGTTGGTTACTATCTAGAGTACTTAGGGTAGATTAACAAGGGTTTGATACTAATCTTAGGGGTTACATAAGTGCTTTACAAATCTCATCTCACTAATGATGCGTGGGAATCGCAACAGGCTTTACCTCTCGAGGGATCTCGAGAAGCTTACAACCCCCACCAGGCAGTGTACCTGATCGTTGTAGTATAGTATAGTGACAAGTACCGGGGGATTGATGGTTCAGCTTAGGAATAGTGTCGCTAGGATTAGAAAGCCTAAATACTAGTTCTAAAGGTGAGGGATGATTATTTTTGTGTTTTTATATTTTATAGAAAGCAAATTAAAATCTCGGGTTTGAAGGATTTGGGCGGAATTAGTTGCTAATCAACTAACCCAATACTAAGATGCAATCAAAATAAAATACTAGAAATGAAAATAAACTAATTTATACTAAAGTTGTGAGCAGTAATTGGAGAAAATGTGTTTACTTAGATTTCACTACTCCCTAGATATCTTTTACACGTTAATTACTTGTTATAATTGCATGGATGACGGATCGTATTCCTTAATACCATTCATGGGGTGGCACACATAACTCCCCAATTCTATGAGCTCTTATCTCCTCCTAAACCATGCTTAGCACAACTATAGGGATTGTAAACAGTGGCTCATGCATTAAATACAACCAATAAAGACCTAGTGCGCGTTGGTTCATGTTTCTTAAGACGTTCAAACATGTTACCAATTGGAGATCTGCCAGTTTTCTTAAGCCTAACATATAAATCATTCATCCAAGACAAGAATAAACAAGTAATCAACACATAATCAATATCTAGGTTTCATTAGATCTAAGCAAACACAAAATAAATCTAGCCTAGCATGATGGAATTAAGACAAGAACATGATATAGACAACCAACACATAGACATATTAATTGAATTAGAAGAACACTTATCTGGATTAATCATGCAAGGTATCAAGGGGTTGGAACCCTTGAAAAACCTGTAAAGTTACACAAAAATCGTACTTAGGGTTTCTCCCAAAACTTCTCTCTTTTAGTGTGAAAAATTAGAAAACTATATATAGGAAAAGGGGTCGGACGGCGTCAAGACCAATTAGGTGACGCCGTCACCTCACCGCCAAAACAATCCTCGGACTGCCTAGATCTACATTTGATGCCGTCAAGTACAAAACATTTCCAGGCCGTTATGACATTTACTCTTGACGCCCTACCTTCATGGCGCCGTCAAAACTCTTCGGGATCGTCATGGAATTTTACTCTTGACGCCGTGAGGGAACTACTCTTGACGCCGTCATGCACTGTTCCCATCATGAAAAATTAAGACTTTGGCGTTTTCTTCACTTTTATGCTCCAAAAACGTCCGAATTGCTTCCTTTTCCAGATTTCACTCCCAAAGTATCTAAAATCACAAAATGAACGATTTAGGGCAATATTTGATCAAATAAATTTGGATTTGGGCTTAAATGACCCCCTAAAAACGGATCATTTTTTGCCTCATCATATACCCTTACACTTGAGATTTGCTTGTCCTCAAGCAAATGCGCTTTTATTCTACTCAAAATACAAGTTAGGGGTCATTTAACACTAATATAAAAGTAATTACAACAAATAATCGTTCCACTAAAGACCGATAGACAAGCACGGAGGTCATACACAAGCACCTCACAAATAGTGTTTAGATACTCACATCTCTCGGGTGTAATAAAGTATAAATTACAATATGGAAATGGAAGATATCTCTCACTACCTGTCATAGCAAAATAGATTACCATAGGCTTGGGAAAGGATCAAACCTCCACCACATGGCGTAAGCACCTAGGATAAACTATCAAAGAGGTCTTTTTAAAGGGTTGTAACGTTAGGTGTAGGGATATGAAATACACGGTTTTGTTGGATAAAGGAAGTTTTACTGATGGCGAGTTAACAATCTTGGTTAATTACATGTACAATATGGCGTTGCTAAGCTAAGACTAGACTCGACTTAAGCTAATAAATAAAAAATAACAAAAACATAAAATGAACATAGAATAAAAAGGGATGGTAGTCCATATGTTTTTTCTCTTTTTTTTTTATTTTCTTTTTCATTTTTTTTTTTTTTTTTTTTTGCATACACTCTTACCCTACCATCCAAAATAATACATCATAGGGGATTGAGCATTCCCCTTACACTTGAATCTTTACATACTTTACATTAAACTAATCTAATGACTCGAATTAAGAAAATCAAAACACTTGGAGCACTTTTAAGATTAACGTACATATGGGGGTAATAAGTGATGTTCTTCCCCATTACTCCATAAAATAAGTACTTACCCATGAGTCCCAATCGTCCCAAAACAATATGTACAAGGATATGACTCGACTTAGCAACCATGTAATCAATTAGAAAGTTAACTTAGGGTTTAACAAATAACAATAATGCACTAAAAATGAGCGCATACACGGAAGGCTAAGGCGATTTGGTTGTACATTTAAGTGGGGTGTAACAAATTCTTCCTTTAAGTAAGATGCTTAAAGTTAGAAACGAAAAGATAGGCTCGGAGGGGTGTACTAGGGGTTTCATGTACTAAAAATGACTACAACGCTAAGGGTGTGGGAAAAATTAGTTGACTTAACTAGCCAAGTAATATGACTTAAATGGTCAAGTAATTATGATACGGGTTTAACACAAGGGTAATCCTAATGCCTCTTATCATGTAGTAAATCCTACTACACGAATGTAGTCTCACTAGCGGTCTTGGGATGCATCACTAACGCAAGTTCTAGAATCTAAATGCTACCTGTACACTCATAAGCACTAATAATAAATGCTTTTCCTATCAAATCTAAAGACGAACCTCACATATTTAGGTGGAAAATTTTTCTGAATATACGGTTATGTGCTAGTCATACAATCTCCTATCCATGAGACGCTTGCTATGGCTAAAGTTTCACTCCTAAATGTTGTAAAAAATTTTAAATTTGGCACTAAAATTGCACTAACAAGTATTTCTCATAGTTTTATTACACATCTACCATCAAACAAAACAAACTCAAGCGAAAGTGCATATGTAAGGTATCATCTTTTTACCCTCCCCTTACACTTAAGATGAACATTGTCCCCAATGTTCAAGTAAAGAATGTAAAAGTGAACAAGTAAAGAGAATGAAATCAAATACTCCCCTGATTCGCTCGGTATGGATAATAAGGTGGCCAGGTTAAATCTTCCTCCAAGAAAATGAACAATCAAAGCTTCCCTTCCAGAATATAAATCATCTTCTTGTCATACATAACCTGTAAAACCTTACAAAATAGACAAGACAACCTCGCGTAAAATCGGCGGCATCCTATATAAGTTACTAAATCCTAGAAAAGATAAGATATAATGCTTGTGGAATAAAGTTTGCAGATCTCCTGGAGATTATAAAACTTAATAATTCACAAAAACCATAAGACTCTGTTAGAAAAACAAAACCGGTAAAATTTCCAGATTTTTTACACGTGACGCCATCAAGAGTTATCTCGTGACGCCGTCAGAAGTGACCTGCAGAAATTCTTATGTTAAGTTTCCGGAAAATTTCTAGAAAAACTTCGTCCTACTTCCTGGAAAATCCTGTAAAACATCATTTCGACTCAATACAAGCATTTGACTCTAACAAGTACTAATACACATGTCCATTTAATATTGTTGTGGTTCATGCTCCATTTCGTTCTTATAAACAAATTTGGATCTCCCTTACACTTATCTTTTTAAAAATACCTTTATATGCAATTAAGACGAAGTTAAAAACAAAATAAATCATTTTCACAATTTACTTTGAAACATGAGGCACAAACAACAAAAATAAAACATGCATACGGAAACAAATAAAATCAAACAAACAAACAAACAAACAAACAAATAAAAACACACAAAACATGGGTTGCCTCCCAAGAAGCGCTTGTTTTTGTTCGAGTCACGAGCCTGACTATACCCTTATTTAACGGAAATAGGGGAGGTTCTCCCTACACTTAGGATTAAGTGTGGGTGAAAGTAACGATACACACCCTTAGGGTGTGAATATGCCATGTGAGGTGAAGGGGGTGAGTGAATGGCTTCCTTCATCCTAAAACTACCCGGATAATATTGGTTGATGGGTGGGTCGGTTCCTCTTTTGTCTCCTAGAAATATATCTAAGGATGGAAAGGTGTGTAAAGATTGAGGTTCCGGTTCATCAACACTAGGAAATTCCCTAGAACTAGGAGTAAAGTTATCACTACAAGTGTTCAAACCTATATCCTCAAGTGGTGCCTGGTCCAAGGGTTCTACCTCCATCGGAATTCCTAAAGTTTCTTCTACTTCTTCCGGGTAAGTCACGGGCGGTGTGTGTGCCTCAAATGATGGTTGAGTATTTTGTGGGCTTATGTTGTTCACCTCATCATTCCATGTGTCAGGATCTAGCCCTAACATTCTCCCAAGTATCTTACGTGCTTCTCTAGGTATCTCAACTTCTATGTCCGAATCATAAGGGTCATCCTCAATATTCTGACTGCTATATACAAATTGCCCAAGAGATTCATCATCTGTTTCTTGAGATTCATCATTATCGATCATAAAACCTAGGTCTTTTTGATCAATGTGATCATGCTCGGCTACATCCTCCATCACATCAAGGTCACCTATGTGTTCATCCTGTATTATGGTAGGGCCTAACCATGACATGCAGCTAGGTGGCTCATACGAAACTATCCTAGGTGAAGGCTCATATGGTGCATAGGTTTCACTAAGTGAGGCATTTTGAGGGGTTGATGGAGCTCCTAAGGTGAATTCTTTAAAAGTCTTATGCACTTGGCCTCTTTTCTCAAGGTACTCAATAAAATCAATATAAGATCTTGTCCTCCTCATTTCATTCCTCCATTTTGTTATATCCAAACTAGTGTAATTATATTTTTTCTGGTAAAACTCTAGTGTCGGACTTGGTGGATTCGCGTTCTCCATAATGGCTAACGGAATAGTCAATGGAAAGGTTTTTACAAACAAAGACACAAAGAAAAGATAGACTAAAGAAAACCTAAAAATAAAAATAAAATCTTACTAGAAAGGAATCTAGCAAGTAGACCTAATAAAAAGAAATTCTAACCTAGACAATAACTATTCCCCGGCAGCGGCGCCAAAAACTTGATGCGTGGGAATCGCAACAGGTTTTACCTCTCGAGGGATCTCGAGAAGCTTACAACCCCCACCAGGCAGTGTACCTGATCGTTGTAGTATAGTATAGTGACAAGTACCGGGGGATTGATGGTTCAGCTTAGGAATAGTGTCGCTAGGATTAGAAAGCCTAAATACTAGTTCTAAAGGTGAGGGATGATTATTTTTGTGTTTTTATATTTTATAGAAAGCAAATTAAAATCTCGGGTTTGAAGGATTTGGGCGGAATTAGTTGCTAATCAACTAACCCAATACTAAGATGCAATCAAAATAAAATACTAGAAATGAAAATAAACTAATTTATACTAAAGTTGTGAGCAGTAATTGGAGAAAATGTGTTTACTTAGATTTCACTACTCCCTAGATATCTTTTACACGTTAATTACTTATTATAATTGCATGGATGACGGATCGTATTCCTTAATACCATTCATGGGGTGGCACACATAACTGCCCAATTCTATGAGCTCTTATCTCCTCCTACACCATGCCCAACACAACTATAGGGATTGTAAACAGTGGCTCATGCATTAAATACAACCAATAAAGACCTAGTGCGCGTTGGTTCATGTTTCTTAAGACGTTCAAACATGTTACCAATTGGAGATCTGCCAGTTTTCTTAAGCCTAACATATAAATCATTCATCTAAGACAAGAATAAACAAGTAATCAACATATAATCAATATCTAGGTTTCATTAGATCTAAGCAAACACAAGATAGATCTAGCCTAGCATGATGGAATTAAGACAAGAACATGATATAGACAACCAACACATAGACATATTGATTGAATTAGAAGAACACTTATCTTGATTAATCATGCAAGGTATCAAGGGGTTGGAACCCTTGAAAAACCTGTAAAGTTACACCAAAAGGGGTCTGGCGGCGTCAAGACCAATTAGGTGACGCCGTCACCTCGCCGTCAAAACAATCCTCGGACTGCCTAGATCTACATTTGACGCCGTCAAGTACAAAACATTTCCAGGCCGTCATGACATTTACTCTTGACGCCCTACCTTCATGACGCCGTCAAAACTCTTCTGGATCGTCATGGAATTTTACTCTTGACGCCGTGAGGGAACTACTCTTGACGCCGTCATGCACTGTTCCCAGCATGGAAAATTAAGACTTTGGCGTTTTCTTCACTTTTATGCTCCAAAAACGTCCGAATTGCTTCCTTTTCCAGATTTCACTCCCAAAGTACCTAAAATCACAAAAGGAACGATTTAGGGCAATATTTGATCAAATAAATTCGGATTTGGGCTTAAATGACCCCCTAAAAACGGATCATTTTTTGCCTCATCAACTAACCTCTTTATAAGTAATATTTACACTACTAATACTTCATGGTTTTCATGATTTTTATGCTTGTCTAGTATATATACTTGGTTATCACTTGGTACATGTTGAAAAATCTTTACATCCACTTTGATCTCTTAGCAAGAAAATGTATTTGAACAAGTTTTGATTACATGAAAAATTTGTTAGTGAAAACCTTTGCAAGAAAATGATGAAAACTTTATATATATATATATATATATATATATATATATATATATATATATATATATATATATATATATATATATATATATATATATATATGTTAGTAGATATGAAGTTTTAAATACTTGGATGATCTTGTACATGGATCTTGAATATGGTTAAGTTTATGTTAGATCACCATATACTAGTTGAGAAATTGATGGATGAACTAGGACTAGATTTGGAGTTGTTGTTAAGTGGTGATAATAAATAAAACACTAGGAAATATAGTTTGACATTATTTATGATGAATCTGTCCCATTCGACATTCCACAGAAAGATCAATACCTTGGTGACCATATTAAGCTAGAAATATAGAAAATAGACTTAATAACGAAAACATAGCCGCTTGAACGGGTTAAAACGGATTTATAACGAAAAAGATATGCTATTTTCAAGATTGACGACGAAAACTATATTTTCTGGAAATAGTGAATCTGTCCCGATTTTCTAGCTAGTAAAACTGAGATTTAATGACATCTAGGCTAACCGAGACCTTGAAAAACCTAAAGTATACTTGAATACCTTCGTGGGAATATATAGAACTTGAAAACGGAACTACGACGCAAAAGTTATGGCCTAGGAAAGTTGCGACGAAACTAAAAAATTTTGACAGCTTTTGTGTTATATTAAAAGCTGTTAGAAATATTAAAATGCGTTTTCGGACAATTTAGAGTGTAGTTTGGCTAAAATGACGTAAATAAAAATGGTAGAGTATTACGTATACTTATTAGGTACGTTAGAGATTTTCAAAATATATATTTTCAAGACGACTAATATTTGGTCGCGAGATTTACAAGCTACGTTTTCTAAAATGGTGGATGACGTAAATACGAGATCACTTTGATTACCTACATTTTTTAACGATAAAAATTTCAACAACATGTACAAGTGATAATATAGTGTATGACTTGCATGCTTGACCTTTTTTTCGAACCTAAGACATATGCATTAATTAGATTGCAATTAGAGTTACCGGACCTTATTTCCAACTACTACTTTGTCTATCGGATTTGCTTTTGCTAAGGTGAGTCATAGCCCCACTTATACACTTTTATTACTTGATTTCAAATACTTGGGGTGGAAATACACTGCTTTATTTTATTGCGGACATAAGTACAAAACTGTTACATTGCCTGAGTTACCGATTACTGCCGCTAAAGTCCCCTTTATCATGAACCGTTAATTACATGCGTGTAAGCGCGAATGCTATGAATAGATCTATTTGAGTTGACACCCCGTCCGAGTTGGTCGTGCCAACCTGTTAAACGGACTCATATCATTCGGATTATTTCCGAGTGTCTGGCAAACACTTGCTTGGGGCATTATGATATTTGACTGCATACGATTACGTCGAGCTTCGGGGTCATGAGCTTAAGGCATTGTATTTTATTTTTTTGGGTTAACGTTGTATTTGTTATAATGGTTATCCCTACTGAAAATCTTGTGTTCCGCGAAATACTTGTTAACGTAAACCTATGAACTCACCAACAAAGATGTTGACGTTTTAGCGTGTATTTTCAGGTAACTAAGTGAAGTTTGCATAAGTATGTGTGGAGCACGCTAGAGTCACGTTATGGATGCATATCATGATGAAGATGTCTTTACTTTACTTGGTGTTTGATTTTGTGTTTTGAACGTGAACTCTGATATTTTGTAAAATTTTATGTTAAATCAAACGCTTGTTTTAAAATGACTCACTTAGAGGTCATTCTTTATTTCCTTGTACTTTGAATGCCATGAAAGTTGCGCCCTCGGGTTCTATTCCGCTGCGACCCAAATCTGGGGGTATGACACTCTATCCTGGTGGAACTCTACCGTTCAAATACTAGGAGCAGATGTAGCACATGAGCTTACTTGGATTGAATTCAAGGCTAAAATACTAAAGAAGTATTGTCCCCGTTCCGAACTGCGAAAACTCGAGGATGAGTTCCATGCCTTAATAGTGAAAGGAATTGATTTGAGAAGTTACAACCGAAGATTCCAATAACTTAGGATACTATGCCCTACCATGGTACCCGATCATGAGAAGACATTAGAGAAATATGTCGAAGGACTCCCTAGGAGTATTGAAGGAAATGTCAGCTCAGCAAACCCGCCAACCTTGGAAGCAGCAATGGAACTTGCTCAGAAACTTCTAGATTGAGAAGTGAAATGCAATGAACTTAAAAGGAAATTGGACGATAAAAGTACCACCCACCATCACAACAACAACCAACAAAACTACAACAGTCATCACTGCAACAACAACCAACGCAACAATAATCGGAACCACCAACCATATCATAACACTCGAAGCACTCAACAGCAGAATCAAAGACAAGAAAAACCCCGAGTCTACACCACCACGGAAGGTGTAGGGTACAACGGGCAGAAACCCCTATGCCAGCGATGCAAACTTCATCACGAGGGTTGTTGTACCATCCAATGTGCCAAATGTCATAAGATCGGTCATCAAACCAGAAACTGTAGGATTCTGGCTACAGGAAGCAACACACAGGTTGTATCACCCACTTGTTACGGATGTGGAGAAGAAGGACACATCCGGAGGAACTACCCAAAAGGGAATGAACCAATCAACGCTCTAGCTAGAGTATACCTTCTTGGAGATGGAAACGGACCCGATGTAGTCACCAGTACGTTTCTACTAAACCATCATAATGCTAGAGTATTGTTTGATTCGGGCGCCGATAAGAGTTTTATATCAGATACGTTTGCCCCTTTACTTAATGTTACCCCCTCTAAGCTAAACACCACCTACGAAGTCGAAATGGCTGACGGAAATTTAATAGATACCAATACTATCATGAAAGAATGCACCCTAACCTTATCTGAAAAACCTTTTGCCATTGATCTTATGCCGGTCCAACTTGGTAGTTTCGACGCTATCGTCGGCATGGATTGGCTATCCCACCATCGTGCTAGGATTCACTGTGACGAAAAGGCCGTCCATATACCACTCAAGGATGAAACACTCATTGTCCAGGGCGACAAAAACAAACCTCGATATGGAATTATCTCATGTATGCAAGTAATAAAATACATGAATGAAGGATGTCAAGTATACATGGCCCAAGTTACAGAAAATAAGACATCCGAGAAGCAGCTCGATGACGTTCCTATCGTTAGGGATTTTCCTGAAGTATTCCCTGAAGAATTACCTGGCATTCCACCCGTACGTCAAGTAGAATTTCAGATTGAACTAGTGCCTGGTGCGGCACCAGTAGCTAAAGCACCTTATAGGCTAGCACCATCTGAAATGGAAGAGTTGTCAGAACAACTAAAAGAATTGTCGGACAAAGGATTTATTCGACCAAGCTCATCACCTTGGGGAGCTCCAATTTTATTTGTTAAGAAGAAGGATGGATCCTTTCGAATGTGCATCGATTACCGGGAGTTGAATAAACTTACGGTAAAGAATCGATAACCATTGCCTCGAATTGATGATCTGTTTGATCAATTGCAAGGATCGAGTGTACACTCAAAACTTGATCTGAGATCAGGATATCATCAGCTAAGAGTTCGAGGAGAGGATATTCCTAAAACTGCATTCATAACGCGCTATGGTCACTACGAATTTCAAGTAATGTCGTTCGGTCTGACCAATGCACCAGCAGTTTTCATGGATTTAATGAATCGAGTATGCAAACCTTACTTGGATAAGTTTGTAATAGTATTCATCGACGATATTTTGATCTACTCTCGCAACGAAGAAGAACACACAGAACATTTACGAATCATTTTAGAACTGCTCAAGAAAGAAGAATTGTACGCTAAGTTCTCCAAATGCGACTTTTGGATTCACACCGTACAGATTTTAGGACACATCATCGATAGTCAAGGCATTCACGTAGACCCTGCAAAGATTGAGGCTGTTAAAGGTTGGTCATCTCCTAAAAACCCCACGGAGATTCGTCAATTTTTAGGTCTCGCAGGTTACTACCGAAGATTTATAGAAGGATTCTCCAAGATTGCAAAACCTTTGACTAAACTAACCAGAAAGAATGAGAAGTACATCTGGGAAGAAAAGGAAGAAGCAGCCTTCCAGTTGTTAAAACAAAAGCTTTGTGAAGCTCCAATATTAGTCCTCCCAGAAGGAAATGAGGACTTTATAGTGTATTGCGACGCATCTTATCATGGATTAGGAGCAGTTTTGATGCAAAGAAGCAAAGTGATAGCTTATGCATCCCGGCAACTGAAGAAACATGAGGAAAACTACACGACTCATGATTTGGAATTAGGAGCGGTAGTGTTTGCACTCAAGTTATGGAGACACTACTTATAAGGCACCAAATGTACCGTGTACACCGACCACAAGAGTCTTCAACATATTTTGGATCAAAAGGATTTGAATATGAGGCAATGTCGCTGGCTAGAGTTGCTCAACGATTATGATTGTGAGATCCGTTACCACCCAGGAAAGGCTAATGTAGTAGCAGATGCGTTAAGCCGAAAGGAACGATTGAAACCCCTTCGAGTTAGATCACTAGGGATGACTATCTACTCACCCCTTCCATTCCAAATCCTTACCGCGCAGAACGAAGCACTTAAAGAAGAAAACCGACCCAAGGAAAAGATTTACGGTATGCCCGAGAATAAGAATGGTTTCGTGAAGAAATCCAATGGAACACTGTGTTTCAAGGATAGAAGTTGGATCCCTATGATTGGAGGTATTCGTGAGCTCATCATGTACGAGTCCCACAAGTCAAAATACTCCATTCATCCAGGTTCCGACAAGATGTATCAGGATTTAAAGAGACTATATTGGTGGCCAAACATGAAAGATGACATCGCAGAATATTTCGGTAAATGTTTAACATGTTCAAGGGTAAAGGCAGAACATCAGAAACCTTCAGGCTTACTTGTACAACCAGAACTTCCTATGTGGAAATGGGAACGAATCACTATGGACTTCATCACCAAACTCCCAAGAACCTCATCCGGATACGACACAATATGGGTTATTGTGGATCGTCTAACAAAATCCGCTCATTTTCTACCCATCAAAGAAACCGATGAGCTGAATACACTAGCTCAATTGTATGTGAAGGAAATTGTCACTCGACATGGAGTACCAATTTCGATTATCTCGGATCGAGATAGTCATTTCACCTCTCACTTTTGGAAATCGTTGCAAAAAGCCTTAGGAACTAAACTAGATATGAGCACAGCATACCACCCTCAAACTGATGGTCAAAGTGAAAGAACTATCCAAACCTTGGAAGATATGCTCCGAGCATGCGTTATTGATTTTGGAAAAGGTTGGGATAAGCACTTACAATTAGTAGAGTTTTCATACAACAATAGTTACCACGCCAGTATAAAAGCAGCACCATTCGAAGCACTGTATGGTAGGAAGTGCAGATCGCCCGTTTGTTGGGCAGAAGTCGGAGAAAGACAACTTATAGGACCTGACCTCATTCGGGAAACAACCTAGAAAATCATTAAGATTAAGCAATGCTTGCAAGCAGCCCGAGACCGATAGAAAAGCTACGCAGAACTAAAAAGGAAACCCATGGAATTTCAAATAGGAGACAGAGTCTTATTGAAAGTATCTCCCTGGAAGGGAATGGTACGATTTGGAAAGCATGGAAAGTTGAACCCCAGATACATCGGTCCATTCAAAATCCTAGAAAGGATAGGACCCGTGGCTTATAAACTAGAACTACCCGAAGAACTTAGTCGGATCCACGACACCTTTCATGTGTCAAACCTTAAGAAGTGTTTATCCGATGAATCTCTCGTGATTCCATTGAAAGAGATTCGACTAGATGATAACCTTGTCTTTACCGAGGAACCCATTGAAATTATGGATAGAGAAGTCAAACAACTAAAACAAAACCGTATCCCTATTGTCAAAGTTCGTTGGGGCTCCAAGCGAGGACCGGAATATACATGGGAGCGCGAGGATCAGATTCACTCCAAGTACCCACATCTCTTCACCTAAGACACCCTTGGCGACTATCTTAGACTATAATTCCGGGACGGAATTCCCTGTAAGAGGTAGGTAATGTAACCTCTCGTAAATTTCCCTTACGATTAGTAAATGCATATGAATAAATAAAATGAAGTTACAATAAATTAACACCATTTTACGGGTAACAAATTTTTTTTTTATGATATGGCTTGATATTGAACCACTACGATAACTGTGATTGACAGTTTACCCAGGAACGATGCTTACACATAACCTAGATTGCCTATAATTATTGCGAACGATAAATAATTATATAACATGTTTATATTTAATAATACGTTTCGTCTAAATAACATATACTATTTATATATTCCCCGAACCTACGAAACTTCTCGAGAACGCTCACTAATATTTTTGGATTTCGACACGATAATCGAGACACACTAGGTGGGCCCCCAACACCCTTTGAGCCACGGTTACACACTACACAACCAAACAGACTCCTTTTTAATTTCTTTTCTTTCTTTCTGCTGGGCCGAGACCAAACGCAAGCCCAAAAGGGCTTTAAGCCCAAAACGCACCCTTTGTTATTTTTGTTTTGTTTTCTGCTAGCCGCGACACTCCAAACGCACCCTAGTATTTTACGATTCCTACATATGACATACCCATTTCATTACACATCTTGGTTTATCTACTACCAAGGAATCACACGAGACCAAAGTATTACCTACATACTATCGTTTACTACTCTAAAAACATACAAAGCAAATGCATGATACCATCCATGGAGATAATGCCAAAACGTGGCACAAGGCTTCTTCCATGCCTCCCCTCTTCCCCTATGACAAGTAAATGAACAGGATTAATGTCAGGAATGTATCACAAGGATACTTGGTTTGTACGCATGCCATTGGACAAAGAATGAGGCACTACTATTTGCTTAACATAGAACACAATCGTTCATGTGATCTTGCGTATCTATACATATCTTAAAACTCACTATATAACATCTACATGCAAGCACAAACCTAAACTACACTTATACGTACCATAGCACTAAAAATATTAACGAGAGAGAAGTGATGGAGGGACGAACGGATTGCTAGGAGAACCACATCTCAAAACGAGCCTAAGAAGCAAGGATTGGAGCTATTTGAACCTTGGAGAAACGTGAAGTGAACCACGAAGCGTTGAACCATATACACGAACCATTTTCATCGTTTTACTCCACCTTTTGAGGTGAGGTGAGACTTTTAATCGTTATTTTCATTATATACATATACGTATTTCTTGTTTTTGCACGAACACTTTATCTAAATAAAATGAGAAACTAAAACGTAACATGCTTATATTATATGTCGTATTGCATGTTTACTAAGTCATTAACGAGAACCTATAAAAACATTGGAATTATATTAACGTTTACATACTAAATATCAAACGTTTCTAAGTCACATGGACCTATACGACATATGTTAAAACACTTAGTTTATTTTCAAGATTTATAAGGTTTTACGTATTGAATTTGTGGCTACACTTTGACCTCGACATTTCTAATTTCAACACACGACCTACCTATATTTTTACACGACCTATTTGTTTACTTGAAATACTAACGGGAATGATAAATAAGTCGACCTAATAACTCAGTTTGATCACTTAACGAGACCTAAAGTAAATCGCTATGCAAACTAGTTTTCAGAAACTTAAAAACCTTAAGTGGGCCGTAAAGCCCAAAAAGCTCATTTTAGCTTATTACAATAAGCTGAGCGTATAAGCTCTTTTGAAATGAATTTGTAACTTAAAAAGATGGATTTCGACTAAACGATTATACCCCCAAACCTCTTGTATCGTAAAACCATAATGGGCCCTTATTTTGACTCGTTAAGGCCCAATTTTAAGAATAAGCTAATAATAAGCTGATAAGCTGTGAAAATAAGCTCTTCTACACCTTATGAGCTTATTGAAATAATAAAAATGCTAAGTTTTAAATTTGGTAATGTTTGGACTATTTTTGCAAATATTCGAGAGTTAGGGACTAAAAATGTAAAGTTTGTAAACTTTGGGTGAAAAGTATAAAACTGTTTTTCTAAAGGGTATAAACTGTAAATATTGAAACTTAGTTATAATGAATGTAAATATTTGATATTTGGACTAAAAACGTAAATATATATAATTTTTGGACTAACGACGTAAATGTGTTCCGTTAAGGGTAAAAAGTGTAAAATTGAAAAACATGAAGGATTGAATAGTAATATTGATTTTAATAATAATTTTATAGATTATATATATTTATACTTATATATATTTGAATATATATTAAAACGATAAATAATAAACGTAACTTATTATATATATATATATATATATATATATATATATATATATATATATATATATATATATATATATATATATATATATATATATATATATATATAATACGGATAAAACCTATATAACGATAACTAAATTTAGACGAATAAAACAATACGTAACAATTATCTATTTTTATACGACGTAACACATCACGTATGCACATTATCGATTACTCATAATTAATAATAAACGTTCGCAATAAAATGAGACTTAAGAACTAAAACGTGCCATATCTTATAGGTTGTGTGTGAAGTCGTTGCCTTGCATCGTTGAGATTACGTTTGTTCTACTGTACTACTAAGGTGAGTTCATAGCCCACATTTAACTTATTTTGTGGGGGGGGGGGGGGGGAGATACATGCTCAAAAACCGAACACAAGTCTTTTCCTGATCTTATTATTGCTTAAGTAGCTATTGCCAAAAGTCCCTCGATCATGAACCTTAATCACTTGAAGGGTGAACGTAAATAATTGTGAATAGATCTATTAGGGATTGACAATCCCCATTTGGTTGCTAGAGGAAAGTCACCAAATGCACGTTATTTGAATATAATAGGTTACTGGCAAATACCTATCTTGAGGGCTATATATATTTTACATCATTATTATGAAAATATTGATGTTTGTTGAATCGTTGAGTGTCATGAGCTTAATGCAATAATGAATGTGATTTCTAACTTGTTTATTTGTATCGATATTACAATAAACATCTATCTCTTGTGTTCAAACTCTTAATTATAAACCTATGAATTTCACTCAACTTTTGTTGACTTTTAGCATGTTTATCTCAGGTAACTAAATGGAATGGATGGCAAAGGCACGAGGTGGGCAAATAAAGAAACGTTTATTTCTCTTTAAATAAAACTTGTTGTTGAATAACGAATTCTCTTGGAATTATGAATATTTGGTATTTTAAATAAAACTTAAAACGATCACTTGAATCGTTTTCTATAATAGTGACAAAGATCCACGATATAATACCCCAAAAGTCTTTCGCTGACATTTTAAGTCTTCCGCTGTATTGATCGATTTTGGGGGTGTTATATGATGTAAGTCAATCCAGGAGGAAAAGAATACACTTGTGCACTGCGATTCGAATTCGAGACGACCAGCAACGAAGCAGAATACGAAGCTTTGTTAGCAGGCCTACGCCTAGCTAAAGAAATTGAGGTATGCAATCTTTCGATTTTTGTTGACTCACAGCGTAGTCGCCAATCAAATCAAAGGTTCCTATGAGGCAAGGCAGTCCACAATTAAGCAATACCTGGATAAAGCAAAAGAAATCCTATAGGGATTTGAATCCTACACTATCGAGCATGTTCGAAGGAACCAAAACAAGAAGGCAGATGCGTTAAGCAAATTAGCCTCAATGGCCTTCGCTCACTTAACAAAAGAAGTTTTGGTCGAGGTACTAGCTGAAAGATCTATCCAAAGGAAGGAAGTATCTGATATAATATCCGAAGAAGAAGCTAATTGGATGACTCCGATACGGGAGTACTTAATAAGCGGCATTTTGCCAGAAGATCCAAAGCTAGCGAGAAAAGTCAGAGTTAAAGCTCCTCAATACAAGATAATAGGAGATCACCTCTATAGACAATCCTTCCTATCCCCGTGGCTTCGCTGTGCCGGACCTAAACAGGCTACTAACATAATCAATGAAGTTCACGAAGGATCATGCAGCCTACACGCAGGGCCCCGCTCCGTTGTCTCTAAAATCATGAAACTGGGGTACTACTGGCCATCAATGCATAGAGATGAAATGGAGATAATACAAAGTCCCGAGACTACCTAAACAAGATATGACGTCTGTCACATCTGCATGGCCTTTTTCCCAATGGGGAATCGACATAGTAGGACCTCTGCCAGTAGCACCAGGAGGAGTGAAGTTTTTGGTCGTAGCTATCGACTACTTCACCAAATGGGTCGAAGCCAAGCCGTTGGCATCTGTGACAGGTAGACACATGGAGAAATTCGTATGGGAACATATCGTTTGTCGCTTCGGAGTTCCCCACATCATCATCTCTGACAATGGGAAGCAATTTTCCGAAGGGGGATTTCCTACTTTTTTGCAACAGTTTAAAAATCAAGCAATCATTCACATCCGTATACCATCCCCAAGGTAACGGTCAAGTAGAGGTTACAAATAGAGACATTATTAATGGAATCGAAAGAAGGCTAGGACGAAGTCACTAAGGATGGGTAGACGAATTACCCCAAGTTCTCTGGGCTCATAGGACACATCCTAAGTCGAGACACGGAGAAACACCTTTCAGCCTTACCTATGGCACATAAGTTGTCATTCCATCAGAGATAAGCGTGGAAACAGAGCGCATTATGAACTTCGAATCCTCAAAAAATGAGGAAAGGCTTCGAGAGAATCTGGATCTACTTGAAGAAAGAAGAGAAATATCCTCTATAAGAGAAGCTACGTACAAACACAAGTTGTAAAAATATTACAACAGCAGGGTTCGACCCTCATGTTTCAAACCAGGTGAATATGTACTTCAACTTAACAGTGCAAGCAAAGTCGAGTACCAAGGAAAGTTGGGACCAACATGGGAATGGCCTTACATAGTAGCCGAAGCCTATGGTAATGGAGCCTATAAGTTAGCAACAATCTTCGGAGAAGTAGTTGACAGGACATGGAATGCCACCAACCTTCGTAAGTTTTCCATACAAAACTTACAACCTTTTAGAGAATATATCTCTTTCCAGTTCACGTGTTGAACTCCTCTCATTTGGGAAAAAAACATTAATGGTAGGCGTCTTAGTATTCATTTCATAAAATGATGTAATCCTCTCTACCCAATTAATGATACAACGTATTTCCTTTAAATCTCTTGTTTCGTTTTTTACAACAAAGATTTATTCAGCCAAGTACTACAAGTCTCAATGTTCGAAGGATGATATTTATGTCCCGCACATGACATCCATTATAATTCACATTGGCTTTCCTAAAACGTCTAAGGGCACTAAAGAGCCCTATGACTGTAAGGATAAAGATGGAGTGTGTCGCAACCCTCTGTCAGCAATTAAATTATACGATTGCTTAAAAATTTTGGTTCAAAATACACACAAAAAGGATACTTGTCTACAGTAACGTTAGGTTGTATATTAACGTTGATAGCTAACGTTGAGAGAGGAGAATAATATAATCAAAGGATAAATGAAAACAACATCCTAGAGCAAGTAGATAACAAATAAACAAACATCCTAAAAATCAAAGTAGCCAAGAGAAAACATATTCGGGGGGTACAAACCACCCTCGGGATAAACCATTGCCAACAAGGCAGTACTTATGCGTTCTTTGATAAGGAGGGATCTTCTTGACGAGCGGGAACCTTCACACCGGAGCCCCTCCTACTTGGCGAAGATGGCCGAATCCTTCTAGGCTTCTTCGATAACAGTTCCTCAATGGAAGCTTTCGGATCTTTAGTAACCTTTGAAAGAAAGGGAAAGTCTGCCAAAGCAAATGCATTGTTGGCATCATCATATTCCTTTCCATGTGAAGTACGATAGTAAGGAACCTTCAATAAGATCACATGCTTCCCAGTTTCAGCAATCTCCTCCAGGGTAATACATTTCCCATGAAACGTAGGAGCATTAACTAAGTTGGCCACAACTTGTCCAACCTCATCACTATGGTACAACTCCATAGCAATATAATGAATTACTTTGGCTACCATATCTGCCCTATCTTTCTGAAGACTTTCACATCGAAGGTTTAGGGCACCTGTCTGTTGTTGCAACTTGGTTTTTTTTCCATAAGTCCGTTCTTTTCAGATTTAAGACTTGCATACTTTGACTCAAGTATAGATACTCTCTCTTTTAGCCCAATCGCTTTGGCCTTCTCCATTTTGAGCCTACCACACTCAGCTTGGGCTTCCTTTAGTTGATTAGCAAGTTTCATGATGTTGGATCGAAGATCTTTCACAATTGGATTCTTCTCAATATCCTCCGTAGCTCTATCACACTTTGACTTCAAGTCAGTGATTAACCGCTTTCTATGTTTTTCTCGAGCCAAAACTACATTCAACTCTTCTTTAGCATTTTTAACAGTCTGTACCATCTCCCTTGTTCGACTTTTAAGATGGTTGTCTAGCACATCGTGCCTTGTAAAGCTTTTATCATGAAGGTCACACAGTCGCTCTTTTGACATGTTGTCAAGGGCTCCCTTCCATTGACTTGGAACAACACCTTCGACCAATCGGTGACAAGCTTGAGAATTGGAGAGTTCTTCAGTATTTGATAAACCTACACATTATCGAATTAAGAACGGTTTGAAACCTTCAAATAATTATAGAAGTATATGGATTGTAGTGCGCTTTTACCATGAATATCCTCATCATCAGAGCTTTCGGTGGCAGCAACAACCTTATCTTGGGAGTTTTTCTTCTTCGAAGCCCTGGATAAGAGAGTAGGTATGTCAAGTTTCCTCTTGATTGGGGGTTTCGAAGCCTTCATATCAGTCCCTTTCCTCTCACGTACCCTGTCAGCTATACCGGAGGTGCCGGCATACGCTTTGGGGACATCATCGGAGGAAAGAATCTCCACGTCAGGAAGGGCTTTGATTGTCAAAGGCACCTCCTCGGCATTAAGGGGAACCACCTCTTCAATCATCACTGTTGGCTCTAGCGCCATAGCATCTACGTCATTGTTGTTGACTAATGTTGATGGAGAACTCACACCGTAACTGTATTCTCTAGGTTCCCTGGGAATGAAGCTAGCTTCCTTTGCACCATCAGATATGATGAAGTTTCTGAACGCCATTACTGCAATATAAACAGATGCATAAATATAATTAGATATGTTACTTATTTATGATAAGTTGCATATACATACTCTGGCCATCACAATGTATTTGTGGCGACAAAGGAGATCCTTCCCAATGATCCACAAGACCAGCCATAAAAAGGATGGGCTCTGGAAAAGTCTGCACATTAATGGGATGTCTGGCAAGACATTGATAAAGTGGTTCAGCCTGAACATTAAGGGGAAGTTGATCATTGAATTTCTTGCAGTCAAAATAGAATGCTTCATTCAAGAGTGCTGGATAACCCAAAGGTATGATGGTATCTTGGACATCAAAGAATTTCCCTTTCCAGTTTGTTATATTTGTGAAAGGTTTGGTGATTTGCACGGGCACATTTTCATCATTCCTCTTTGACAATGTCAACCAATCTCCCCCGGGACACAGGTTAAGAAAACCTCGAAGCACATGTAGTGTAGGCTCATACCCATACGCCTTACACATTACTATGTAGGTGGTAAGTTTGGCCAGTCCAAACGGGTTAAACCTTGAAATATGCACCTCATAATATTGTAACAATTCTAGGAACAAGGGGTGCAGGGGTATTCTTAGATTTGACCAGGTAAAGGCATGAGTATACAGGCCCACATATCCTTTAGGGGCGTCATAAATACTCTGATTATTTTTTGGGAGAGTAACTTTGTGTTTTTGGGTATGGGGTAAACATCTAGAAACAGGGCTAAGGCTTCTCTGGAAAGAGTACATTTTTGTTGTCTTATAATACGTTTAGCATCCATACTCATCGTTACCCGATAATACCTAAAGGGCCTAATTACAAGATGGAGGAAGAGTTTACCTTTTGATCGTTGCCGATTAACAGGTCACAGCTTTGTGAAAGTTACAGAGGAAAGAATTGTGATTTAGAATTTGCGGTGAACTGGTATTTATATTGCACATAATTATATCTGCTCAATGCTTTAAATTCTGAAAGTTGGTTGCGCCTACTGATAATTATACCGTTGCATTCTTTTGTTGAACGGATAGCATGCACATTTAATGCACTTTTGTATTTCAAAAAATCCACCTTATCCAATTTTTGAGAATATGGTGAAAAGAATTGAGTTATGATAGAGTTGAAAGTCACATATTCTTGTGCGCATATCTAACTTTCAACTGGGGGGCTTGATGATGTACCCTCCGATTAGCTCGAAGGACATCCCTTCGAGTCTGATCGTAACCTACATAATCGAAGGCTCTGGCTAGCCGTCTAAAACTTTCTTTGGCGTAAAACTAATCATCAATGATGTAGTTACCAAGTGGGAATTCGCCAATCGAAGGATTAAGCCCTTCGGGGTATCTCTTGATAAGTTTTATGGACGGAACAATGCCAAGTCCAATATTAGGGAGACCAAGTCTTACCCACGTCGCCTCTTCCTCTTTAGCACCACCGCTAAACCCGAAGGAGTGGGACACTAAACCGTAGCGGTTACCACAAATCATGGGACGCCCCCATGATCTCTCTCAAACGTGTGACCACTCTCCAGGACCGTTTTCTTCACCTATAAATAGTCCTAGACGATGAAAAATCTGGTATGCAATCTCTCTCACCTTACTTTACTACGCTTATACTTAAACTCTCAAATCGATCACTTATTCACACGCCGGAGGTGGTTCGCAGGGTCCAACCCCTGCGCAATCACTTAACGTAGTGTTTTTGTATTTCTTATTTCAGGTTATATCCAAGCTTGGCTTAATCACAACACCCTTCATTTCCTTTGATCACCATAGAAGGCCTGGCAGTGCAAAATATTGTACAATAAATTATGCTCTGCTCTGAGTGAGAGATGATATTTTGGATTTGAGGAACAAGCTTGTTTATGAGAATACCTTTGAAAGGTTATATTAAAGATGAGACTTCCTGAGAATCTAAAGAATTAATCATGGTTATCATCCTCATGTGTTCTGCAATCCGATCTGTTCTCATCCGATTGGTCTAATCAAATTCCACGGACGATTATCTGTGAAATCCTACGTTTCTTAGTATCTCTTCAGAGGGGATACGAATATCATCTGTTACATTGGTGTACTACTCTTTGATCTGGGAATTGTACGATATACCTTTTCTGAAGAAATCAAAGCTACCTTTGATCGACAAAATTGAGTCATGAGAAACTAGTCGTTACATTTTCGTTCATTGTCCGTTGTGTTTCCGTTTCGTTTATCTTTCAATTTTCGAGGATGAAAATTTTTTTTAGAGGGGAAGAGTTGTAAAACTTTAAAATTCTAAACATGTAAAAAAACCAAAATGCCCTTATAACTTAAAATTTCGATAAACACTTATATAAAATACCAAATAAATCACAAACACTTGGTAACTAGCAACATATGAGATGTAGTATTTTTGCATTAACTTTACATCAATTATAAATGTACAAAAAAAAAATATTTGTCACCCTTAATGTTGGATCGATGTTCTCTGATCAAACTACTTTGTAGCTTGTAAAGGTTTAATAATATTAAGTAAACTTAACACTATTAATATTGAAACACTGTTTAACCTTGTAAAGTATGCGGAATCTACTAACACAAAGCTTAAGAAGAACTTTTCTATTAACCAAACTTTGAACCTGCTTTGTTACACAAATTCACTAACAATCCCTAACTATTTATCGACTTTGAATAATTCTAAAACGTATATCGACTAATACCTCTTAAGGCTCTTTATGTAGATAACCTTAAGTCGGTTTACAACATATAACTTGAACGATAAGTTATTATCCCTAACTAATTCTAGAATATTCGTTCAATATTACACATTAATCCTTTAACTAATATTGCACATAAGTCCATGTTTCCTTCGAAGTACTTTAAAACATTCTTCAGTAAACAGCAGTACTTTGACTTTATTCTTCATGCAGCAGTACTTTGACATACAGAAGTACCTTGATCTTTTATATCCAAATAATCCTCCCCTAACTTGAACTCCACTTGCTTGATTTCAAGTTTCTTTGTTATCTTTGATCTTCAAATCTTTAATCATTCAGAAAGATTGTTTCTTTATTCTTTTATCTTCTATCTATCATGTGTCAAAGTACTCTTCATCAACATCTTTTCTTGCAATAAATCTTCTTCAACTACTCAGCAACATTTTGGTACAATAGTCATCAAATCTTTGAAAGTTTCATACTATTCTCATCACTTCCAGGTGTGTTAACTCCTGTGACAGGTGAATCATTGAAAATTAATTATTTTTAGCAAATCATCAGCTATCAACGGATTTGAGCATTCTTTACCAATAGCGGTTTGCTTTTGGACTAGTTAGTTCTTTGATATCAATCATGGTGAACTAATTACCAAAAATGGATTTTTCACAGCCTTTACCACAAGCTATTTTTCCTTGTAGGCTAGCCAACTCTTTACTTATACAGATATGGTGAGTTGAAACCATACAATTTTTAGTAAATTGTCAACTAAAAACGGATTTGATTATCACATCAGAGCCGTACCCTCACGATGAGTCAAATTCTTTCTTGTCTGTTAAACATGGGGAGTTGATTACCATTTGTTGTGCAGTATAAATACTAACACCATGTGTTTCTTTTCAAATCCTTTTACTTCACTTTTAAACATCAAAACTTTTTATTTTATTTTAAAGGACTTATACTGGTTTATATCAGCAAGCAGTACTTTGATAAAGTACTATTTGTCTTTGCAGTACTTTGAAAAATACTTATTATTTAAAACAAATCATACCAGTATTATGCAATATTACTCTTCATACTTGGTCCATCTGATAAATAGCTTGATAACATCCAAAGCTACTTCAGATTCATCTTCAAGTTCCATTCCATGATCCAGCATTCTGAACATGATTTCTCTAATCAATGGATATCTCCTCTCAGCAAGCATATGAATCATGGTACCATCTTCCATCTCTAGTGTATGAACTCCTGATGACTCAAAGAATCTCCATCTTGTGATTTCCCAATTCTCTTGATCATTCCATAGAGGATCATCACTTGTTTCTTCAGTTTCCCAGATGGTAATTAAATCTCCAAGCATAATTAATCCCACTCCTGATGCTTCAATCTCTGCATAGTATGTCTGCACTTGCATATATAAGTCATAGAGATCTGCTCTTGTGATACAATTCAAAACATCCCATAACATGTTGAATACTGTGAAGCTTTCATCTTCTCTGTTGAACATAAGATAGTTTCCTTCTTTTGATTCAACCACAGAGAATGAGATTACCTTGGACTTCTTTCTAGAATCTTCAGTCTTCTTATTCTCAAAATCTACAACTCTGAAATAATTTCTAAGTTCATCAAATGTGTCTTCATGAATCATCTTCAGTCTTTTTGATAGTTGATCATCTTGAACTACTTTCTTTCTTTTCAGTCTTCTTTGCTCAGCTTGTTCCTTTCTAATGTCTTCTAACTTCTTATTTCTATCAACTTCCATAGGTACAAAGTTTTCTACTTCTTTCCTGATATCTTCTTGTACTTTATCCCACAGAGCTTTCACTTCTGGATACCTCATTTTGTTTAAGTTTTTGTATCCTCTTCTTTTCAAGAAACTTATCATCCAGTTTCTCTCCTGAGCAATAGTCATTGGCTTCTTTGTAATTGGCCTACTAACTTCTGCCAAATACTCAGCATCATACTCAGCTTGTTGCTTTCTAGCAAGTTCTGCATCCTCTGCAATCTTTAGTTCTCTGATCTGAGCAATAGAAAATTTCTTCTTTTTCTTCTTAACATCTTTCTGAACCTTGATCCATTTCCCTTTATCTTTGGGATCTAACTCTTCAGATTCAGAAGTACTTTCAGCAACTTGTTGTGCAGACTCAGAAATATGTATTCCTCCAGTAGATCTATTCAAATTCATCATAATCTGAGAAATTGTTTCATCATCACTTGCAGTATGTGCCTTAACTTCTTCTTGCTGTATAAAAGTAGAAGGACCAGCTTCATCTTCATAATTCATTGTAGAAGGTCCACCTGCACTAACTCCACTTTCATCAATATTCATAGTAGAAGTACCTTGCTCAGTAGTACCTTGCAGACTTATGTTTTCTGCAGTAGTACTTTGAACACCAGCACTTTGAATATTCTGTGCATCATCATACTGCTTAACAATTTCTTGCTCAACATCTTCTTGAGCAACTTCTTGCTCAATATCTTCTTCTTGTGCAATAATCACATCCTCTTCAATGTATGTTTCTGGTACAAAAGTCTTTGGGCTTTCTAGATATTGTCAAAGGTGAGCATCTTCTGAATATTTAATCTCAGCATCATCTTTATCCAAATTCTTATCTTGATTCCTCCCCAATTTGGTAGATGATGACTTCCTATGCCTCCTCTTGGATTCAGAAGACTTCTTTGAAGATTTAGACTTTGGCTTTTGAGACTGCTTCTTTTCTTTCACATAAAGCCTAAAATTCTGACAAGAGGCCAGACAAATTTCTTCAACCTTCTGAACTTCTTTCTTAACTTCTTGATTTATGCAGCTTAAGTATTAACAGTTGTCTTCATCTTCTCCAATTCTTTAGTCAAACCAGAAGTACTCATAGCACCTTCAATTCCCTCATCTCCTCCAGGTGTTTGAATCCTACCTATGGAAGTATAATCATTGGGAGTAGGTACTTGTGTATGCTCTGAAGCAGTACCTTTAGAAGAAGTACTGTGTGGAGAAGTACCTTTAGGAGAAACAGATATATCCAAGGGAGCTGACACTGAGGGAGTCCTTTCACTTGAAACATCATGCTGAGGGGAAACAATAGGTGGTGTAGGGGTATGTACTGAGGTAGAATGCTCAGTAGAAACAGATTGATCAGCATTATTAGTATGTGCAGAACCACTATTATTTTCTTCATCCCTAACAGCTTGAGCTACCTCCAACATATAAGCATTAAGAGGTGTATTCCTACAAAAAAATTTACTCCCTTATGAGACATAAAAGTGAACACTTTAGGTGGCATCCTAATTGTGGGTACATAATCCTGAGGTTTTGGTACCCTATCTAATGGATTCTCTAAAATAAGTTGAACAAATCTAGGATACATTAGAAAAGGTTTGCCAACCTGAATATGTGTGAGCATACCTTCAAGGATCATGTAAGAGAAATTGAAGGATTGATTGGTAATAAGACCAACAAATGCAGAAGCTATGGAATGGCTAAACTGATCCCAAGCAGTACTCTTTGGACTTAAACAATGAAGTAAAACATGTATAAGAAATTTCCAATGAGGACTAACCATGGCTTTCTGAAAAGTAAGCTTATTCAAAGGTCCTTCATACCCAATGTCTCTAAGTGTATTCCAAATCTCTTGTTTAGCAAACAAAACAGAGCCTCCTTCATCTTCAAATAACAGAGCCTCTCTGATGGTTGCTACTGTGACACGAATAGCTCTCCCAGCAACTGTAGCAAGTATAATATCCTCTCCAACTTCAACCTCTGACCTTGCTGTATCCCAAAACTCATGTATCCAAGGTCCAATAATCTTTGGGTTGACTAAGATTGAGTAACAGATGTTGGTTCCAGTGAGAAAATCAATAATTCCATGAAAATCTAGGTTATGCTGCGTTTTCTCAATGTTTGCTATCATGTTGTGTTTGGTGTTGGTTCGTCGATGTGCCATTAGGTTTAGAGAGAATAGTTGTAATCGGTGAATTAGATGGATAAGTTTGATGAACAAGAAAGGTGAATGGGTACGAGTGAATAAATAAGAAAATATATGAGGTATATAAGGTTGAAATACAAAAAATCACGGTTAATTAATAATTTTAGCGTTATTTTTGGAAGTGATTATCCCCATATCTTTCGAAAGTTTGTTACCCGCAAATCTGACCGTTGGAACAGTATCTGACACGTCAGCGTACCCTGTTATATCACCAAGCAGTACGTTCCATAAAATAAGGGGCAGAACCTTCAGTTATAAACCCACACAGCATGTTGACCAAAGTACTTCCCAAGCAAAATATCTTGAATCTTGACTATTTGACCAAAATATCTTTGAAAGTCAACCCTGAGTAATGACTATCTCCCCAAATTAATTCCCAAAGCTACCATGGTAAGTGAACTTCAATACAATTCATTAAATGACCATTTACCTTTACTTTGCTTATAAAAGCAACTTTACCAACAACAAATTGCATTTATCTCTTCCTTCATTATCAAAACACAAAAACGAGTAAAAACAATGAGTCATATTCCTTTTGTGAACATCTCCTCTGACTCTGATGGCTCCACAGATTCAGAGATAAGCTACTACTCTGATTCTGAGGTTGAAGATCTAGGATGGTTGGATTACTTTCCTCCCCATGTAGAGTTTATGAGACCCCATGAGTCATCCTCATCAGTGATTGTTCCAAACTCTTCCATAACAGATGCAGCCAGCACTACCAACAAAAAGCCCAAGAAGCAAAAATCTGTCCCTGGTTCATCTCTGGCTAATGAGCTTCCACATGCTTTAACTCAAGCCCTGGAATCAGCAGTACAGAACATGAAGTGGCCTACTTCAAGGAAAGAGAAACCTCCCAAGGAAGTTCTTGGCCTGGCTTGCCCAAGAAAGCAGGCTTCTTTTGATGACAAGAGAAAGACTGCTCAGAAGGGAAAGCAGAGCTATGAGGGCAAGGGAAAAAGGCCTATGGAGTAGGTGTGTGGAGCTTGATAGTAGGTTGTGGTAGTTGTTTTTTTTGTTTTGTCTTGTCTTGTCTGTGTCTATGTCTTGGTAACAACATGGTGATGATAGATCTTGGAGAGTGGTTGTTGTAAGGACTTTCTGAATGATGAATAAAAACTTTTCTTTTGAATGATACATGTAGCCTCCCCTCAAATGATGACTAACTACTAACTACTAATTGCCTCCCCTAAAAAATAGCTTAATTATTAATCATGCCAATACTCACAACTAAAAAGGTAAATCTTGAAACATCAAAGCCCTTTGTGAGTAGATCTGCTACATTATCATCAATATGAACTTTAACCACATTGATAAGCCTGTGCTCATAGCAATCTCTAATAAAATGATGCCTAATCTGAATGTGCTTGGTCTTGGAATGATAAACTGGATTCTTCACAATACAGATAGTACTCTCATTATCAATGTTGATAGGAGTATTCTTGAAGTTGAATCCATAATCCAAAAGCTGATTTTGCAACCAAAGTACTTGTGCACAACAACTTGCAGCAGCTACATACTCTACTTCTGTGGAAGAAGTTG
Organism: Artemisia argyi; assembly: GCA_030686995.1. Lineage (NCBI taxonomy): Eukaryota > Viridiplantae > Streptophyta > Magnoliopsida > Asterales > Asteraceae > Artemisia > Artemisia argyi. The sequence continues at coordinate 47,206,113 of CM060686.1, forward strand.
CTGCAATTGTTTGCTTTTTACATTGCCATGAGACTAATCTGCTTCCAAGGTACTGGCATCCTCCAGTTGTGGATCGTCTGTCATAGTTATCTCCAGCATAATCACTGTCTGAAAAGGCTTGTAGATGGAAAGGTGAATCCCTAGGCTTTTAGAAAGCAAGTAAAAATCTCAGTTATGAAGGAGTTGGGCGGAATTAATTGCTAATCAACTAACCCAATACTAAAGATGCAATCAAAATAAAATACCAAAAATGAAAATAAACTAATTTAAACTAAGGTTGTGAGCAATATGTGGGAGAAATGTGTTTACTTAGACATCACTACTCCCTAGATATCTTTTACACGTTAATTACTTTTTATAGTTGTGTGGATGACGGATTGTATTCCTTAATACCAATCATGGGGTAGCGTACTTACTTCCCCAATCCTATAAGTGCCTACTTCCCTCCTATGTCGAGCCGGCTAAGAAGCTCCTAACATGGGATCATTATAATTTACTCATGCATTAAATACAACCAATAAAACCTAGTACACATTGGTTCATGTTTGCTAAGACGTTCAAGCATGTTACACAATGGAGATCTGCTAGTTTTCTTAAGCCTAACATTGAAATCATTCATCCAATACAACCATAAACAAGTAATCAACACATAATTAACATCTAGGTTTCATTAGATCTAAGCAAACACAAGATAAATCCAGCCTAGCATGTTGAAATCAAGACAAGTAAAAGATATAATCAACCAACACATAGACATAATGATTGAATTAAAGAGAAGACTTATCTTAATAGCACATGAAAGGATTCAAGGGGTGAAAACCCTTGAAAGTACTGTAAAATATGAGCTACGGTTTACAAAGTTAGGCCCTAGGGTTCTCCACAGAAGTTCCTCTCTAATGAATGAAAAATAGAAAACTATATATAGAGTTTAGTAAGTGACGGCGTCAAGAACAAAGGGCTGACGCCGTCATCTCACCGCCAAATAGTTTCTCAGACTGCCTAGATATGGGTCTGACGCCGTCATGTGTACACCTTATGCAGGCCGTCATCAATTTTACTCTTGACGCCCTTGTTGTGACGTCGTCAGGTTTGCACTGGGTCATCACCACTTTTACTCCTGACGCCGTCTGGGTCTTCCTCTTGACACCGTCAGATACTGTTCTAAGCATGGAAAATTAAGTCTTTGGCGTTTTCTTCACTTTTATGCTCCAAAAAGGTCTGAATTGCTTCCTTTTCCAGATTTCACTCCTAAAGTACCTAACCCAAAGTACCTAAAATCATGAAAGGAACGATTTAGGGTAATATTTGATCAAATCAATTCAATTCCGGGCTTAAATGACCCCCTAAAAGTGTTTCATTTTTCCCATATAGGATGCAAAAGCCAAAAATAGCCTGATGGCTTCAATCCTTACCACAGGAGCAAAAACTTCATCATAGTCTACTCCTTCTTCCTGTCTATATCCTTGAGCCACTAACCTTGCCTTATTCTTGATAACATTCCCACTTTAATCTCTTTTTACCCTGAAGACCCATTTTGTTCCAATCAGTCTCTTTCCATAAGGTAAATCACATAATACCCATACTTCTTGAAGTTTAAACTGTATGAGTTCTTCTTGCATAGCTTCCACCCAACTCTCCTTGGCTAATGCTTGTTTGATATTCTTTGGCTCTTCTTGAGATAGAAAACAAGCAAATAAACACAACTTCTGATCCTTGTGATTCACCCTGTTTTGTTTGTAGACAAAACTAAGTAAAGAAGTATGTTGTTGAGACATATTCTTAGCCTTATTCCTAGTGAGCACTCCTGAAGCTGAGGGTCCTATTATGTTGGTAGCAGGATGAGTTTTGTGAATTCTTAGAGTAGGAGTTGGTGAGACTTCAAGATTATCTTCCAAATTAGTTAAATCAGGATCTTCATTAGAATCTGAAAAAATGCCTTATTGATCCAATTCATCATCTGTGTCTTCTAAAGTAATCTTGTTTGGATCATTCAAATCATCAGTATCTTCCAAGTCAGGCATATTAGAATCATTCACAGCATCAGTATTTATCCAATTTGAAGTATCTAAAGGTTGAAAAGTACTTTCAAATGGATTAGCAGCACTTTGGGGTAAAGTACTGTCAGTGCCTTTTGCCTTCTTCTTTTCTTCTTCATAAGCTCTCCTTTGTTCATCTTCATAAGACTTAGCCATTGTTTCTTGAAAAAGCATCCTAGTAAGTTCATCTTGAATGGCTTGATCTTCATCAGATACTGGTATTTGCGGTGGAACAGTACTTCGAGGATCAGCAGTACTGTTAGGTTCAGCAGTACCTTGAGGCTTAGAAGTACTCTTCTTCTCATTATTGACATTATCATTTGGCTCATCTTCAGATCTTAAATTAATATCATGAACAATGTACTATGCTTCTTCTTCAGTGGGAGCAGCTTGATTTTCTTCGCTTACAGTTACATAATTCATTGATGAAGACATTAAATCAAGATCAAACATCCAATCAGGAACTTTACCTTTAGAATTTTCTTGTTCTTCTAGAAAATCAACATGAAGACATTCTTGAACCTTTCTGGTAGCCCTGTTGTACACTCTGAATCCTTTGCTATAGGTACAATATCCCAATAAATATCCTTCATCTGACTTCCCATCAAATTTGCCCAAATTATCAGCAGTGTTTAAAATGGTTAGGGCACATCCAAAAGGTTTCATAAACTTGATGCTTGGCTTCTTTCCCATGAGTAACTCATAAGGTGTCTTTATTTGAGGTTTTGTCACTGATACTCTATTCAACACATAACAAGCAGCACTTATAGCCTCAGCCCAGAATGGAACAGCTAATTGAGAGTCTGCAACCATTGTCCTTGCTGCTTCTATAAGAGTTCTATTCTTTCTTTCTGCAACTCCATTTTGTTGAGGAGTTCTAGCAATACTGAACTCTCTTTTAATTCCTTTCTTGGCACAAAAGTCATCCATTAGCTGATTCTTGAACTCAATCCCATTATCACATCTAATGCCTCTAACCTTGAGTCTTAACTGATTTTCAAGTGCTATTATAAGATCATGAATAGCATCAAAAGTTTCATCTTTGAAGCATAAGAAAAAGACCCAACTAAATCTACTACAGTCATCTGTTACAACCAAGCAGTACTTCTTCTTGTTCAGACTAACAACTGAAACAGGTCCAAATAGATCCATGTGCAGCAATTCCAAAGGCTCTCTAATGGTTTTCTCATCAATCTTCTTATAGGAAGCCTTGTGATGTTTACCCTTCTTACAAGCAAGACATGAGTGATCATTCTTGGATGTTTTAGAAGGAAAACCTCTAACTAAATTTCCTTTGACCAGCTTATTGATGTTCTTGAAATTTACATGCCCCATTCTTCAGTGCCATTGATGTGCTTCTTCCATTGTTGCTCTTGCAATCAAACATGTTGCTCTTTCAGCAGAATTGACATTCTTTAAGTCTATGTTGTACACATCATTAGTTCTTGGTGCTCTCAGCATCACCAAGTTTCTATCTTCAAACTTAAAATCAGGAGAAAGTATAAGACATTCTGTGTCAAAGAATAACACAGGGTACCTCTTATCACAAATCTGAGAGACTGACAAAAGATTGAATTTGAGCTCCTTTACATATCTAACATCCTCAAAATCAATGTTGCCTGCCTTGATAGTGCCTTTGCCAGTTATTCTTCCTCCATCAGGATCATTCCCAAATGCAACATTTCCTCCAAAATAAGCTTTAAAATCTGACAAGAGCTCCTTTTCTCCTGTCATACTTCCAGAGCAACCACTATCTACAAAAAGATGATCTTTAAGCTCCTCTTCTGGGTTGCCCTGCAAACACATGAAAAAGGTTAGTTATTTTTAGGAACCCAAGCCATTACTGACTTGTGTTCCCCTTGTGGAGTGGCATAAACTGTTGGTTTATCATGATCAATTTTCCCTTTTTCACCCTTAACCTCTGAAAGTACTGTTTCTTCCCCAGCAGTACTTTCTTTCTCAACCCATTTAGTTGTAACTTTAGGAGTTGGGCTCTGTGTTCTAGCATCTTTTCTTGTGTTGTAAGGCCTTCTAGGTTTGTAGTGGTTGAACCTCCTAGGTCTTACACTTGAGTGTTTGCTAGAAGCATCTTGGTTAGGGAACTTTCTATCAGTACTTTATGAAGGTACTGAGGGTTTGGAGTATGATCTTTTCTGATGAGGGTACCTATAGTCTTTTGAGAAATTACTATGGTTAACCCTATTTGTATAATTCCAAACTGGTTTGTTGTCCCTTGGCTTATTCTCCCTATGACTTGGTTGTGCAGTTCTAGTCTTTGGATATTTACTTAAGTATTCTGAATGATAATCACAGTCTTTAATCAAATGATGAGGACTATAACATACATAACAGACCTTTGGACCAATATCCCCAAATCTCTTTCCATAAGGTTTTCTAAAATTAGCAGTATTTTGAAAGTATTTTCTTGGAGGTACTGCTGAGTGATCAGTAGTACTTTGAAAAGTGTTTGAAGGTACTGCTTGTTTTGAAAACTTGTTCTCATCAACCTTAGGTGCTTAACAGATTTTTCTAAAGTTTCAGGGTTAGATTTACTTTTAAGCTTTTTCCTAAACTCTAGATTATCTACCCCATAACAAGAAACATCTTTTCTAGGTGGTTGAAAGCTAACTGGGGGATTAGGAACTGCATTATATCCCCTGTCTTTCTTAAATTCAGGAGGTGTTGGAAAAGGGTATTCTCATCACTTGAAGTGTTTTCATCTAAACTTATGAACTCTTCATCACTAGTGGAGGTATCTATTGTAAGATTTAGTTCCTTACTCTTAAATGGAATGCCTTGATGTGCGTTTTATTAGTACAAGTTTTAAAATTTATAAACACGAATTATCCAATTATTATCTAGCACATACGAGCAAGTATACTCGTCCAGTGTAATAAAGGTGGGTAAGTCGAGATCGTCCCAAGGGATTTGGTGGTTTTAGTAATAAGAAAATCGTTTGTTAAATAAGGGTTGTCAATCCCAATTTATGTAAAATCTTAATTTAAAAGAAACTCAATAAAAATTAAACATATACTTGTGTATAATTCCTTGATTGATAATTAGGAGTATTGTAACAATTTGAGTACAAAGTTTGGTGTAAAACTTGTTATGATCCGCAACTAAAAATGAGTAGTTATACAATCTATGACGTATGTCATGTTTTCACTACCACTAAGAATTCTATCACCTAAATGACTCCTTTTGGACATATCAAATTAGTATGACAATCCTATAATCACATGGTTGTTTAGAAAATCAATTCTTTTCTTATGAATTCCTACGAATCCTTTCGGTCCTTTTTTCGTAATGAAATCGTCTCAAATCTATTTTAACAAGTATATAAGATGGTTGTCAAGCATCCTATTCCATACTAATTTGGTGCATTAATATTTTGGAATAAAAACAAGTTGAAATTCCTTTCGGACCTATTTTTCAAGAAATTGTTTTTACCGACAAGTTAAAGCAAGAAAAGATGTTATTTCAACAAACTCATAAAATAAATATGTTTTCATGCATCACCTTTTTCATAAAATAATACTCCATTAACCAATCCCATCATATACACAAGTATATCACAAATTACTCCATAGCAATCATATTAAAACACAAGTAAATAAGAAAACTTTCATAAAACTTAAAGTAACACTTGTTCATTATAAGTATCAAGGTGTACCTAGTCTTGAGAATTACAATGAATAAACTTGTGGAACTATAGCAACCACACTCCTCCAAATGCTCACTAACGTATGTAAACAACTCCACACTCAAACCAATGCTTGAGACTCTAACTCAACACGTTTTGGACGTTTTTACAACACTTAGTAAACTTTCAGGCAATATAAGATAAACTTACAAGATTTGGTGTAATAATGGTGGTACAAGTAACTCTACGCCCTAAGTGCTCATTATATAGCTTAATGACACTTATCCTTCAAGTAAAAACATCCACCCTCAGTTAATAAGCAGAAATGACCAGCCATACATGATTATGGGGAGTAAATTCGCCAATAAATTCAAAACTTGTAACTTCAGTTAACCCCATCCGATCGGTTTCTCGCCATCCGATCGGATGGTCAATCTTGGCACGTTTCCAGCCGATCCGGTTGCGGGTTGCAACCGATCGGTTGGAATCTGTCTGAACCGTATTTCTTTGTCTTTTCTTCGTCGTTTTACGTTGCATGCATTATTTTTCTTCGTGGCATGACTTTGTCCATTAGAACTTGATATTTCCTTGATAATTTCGTATAGACAACCTTTCTTTATCAAATCCTTTTGTCCCTACAACGTTTCTTTCTTCCTTGATCCTCTTGAAACTCTCCAAAAATGCATGTCCACTTCATTACTTCATCTTTTAATCATTTTTACCTGCTTTTTGCTATATTTGAATGTATAAACACTTTTCCACGATTAAGTAACAAATATATACAAATATGACCAATTTCCACTCATAAATCAAACAATAACGCGACTAAAAATATGTTAATTTTGAGCGTTATCAAATCCCCCACACTTGAGTTTTGCTCACCCTCGAGCAAGTCTTAATTAAAAGAAAATTGAATTAAATGGCGATAGTGCAAATATCTTATTTGAACTCAATCAAGTAAATAAAGAGCTTGATAACAATTCTAAGCACCTTACGAAGATAATTTGAAATTCACTCATCAATCAATATGTGTAACGATTAATAGATCACTCATTGCACAGTCATGATTTATGTTTTTTACCATAGGCTTGTACAAGTATCAAAACAATAGAATAATTCATCAAAGAGGTCTTTTATTCGGGTTGTAATGTTTATGCTAAGGGTTTTATAAAATTTTGTGCAAAATAATTACAGTAAGTCAAAAAGGTAAGGATAAGGCATGGGAATATTTATGAAATTGGTTTTAAAAGAAAAATAAAATCAAAGTCTAAGTCCCATAGTTGCTAATCTCAAATAATCCACAAACCCAAAAATGATAATAGTTACAATCTTTCTTCTCTTCTACTTCCACATGTTGATACATCGATTTACCATAAAAAATATTCTTCAAGCTTAGCACATCGGCTAACAACATATCTCATGACTTTCTTTATTCATAATAATATAGCACATTGGCTATATTTGTCACCTTATAGTTGCGATGACTTATTATTATTATTTTTTTTATATATATATCACACCTCCCCCACACTTCGCATAAGCATCACCACAAAAAAATTACAAATCAAAAGTTGCGCACCTTCATCTTTGTTGAAATGGCACACACATGAATTGTGAAGTGTGGCGAACTAATAATCATCAAAAACAATCCAACAACCAAGCAACTAGCAATCCACCATTTAGACTTTGACAAGGGTAAGGCTAAGGTTTAAAGTGTAAAATATTTTTGTATTTTTCTGGATTTAATCAAAATGAAAAGGATGGCTCGGAGGGTGAAACTAGGGGTATCTAGCGCTAAAGATAAACACTAACAAATGGGTTACAAATACGAGGGTAACTAACCAATGTGGTTAGCAAAAATTATTTTGTAAACGAATTGCCATTTGGTGTTATTCCTAAGTTTGCCTCTTATCATATGAGTATATCATTATCATTCGAAAATGATTTTAACCGTAATGCATAACAAGTACAAGTTCTAGAATTAGCACAACCATCGGCAAACTCATCATCAAATATGTAAACAGTATAAGAAATACTATTCTCATAAAAATAACTAATCCTCACAATTTAAAGTAATAAGGGTATAAAATTGTGCTGGCAAATATTATCAATTTAGAGTGTTATTGTTTCCTTGACAGAAAGCCTCCTCAGTTCAAACCACTCCATCATGCCCAAAACATCAAGCTCCAAAGCTAATTATTATTAGTAGCAATGCCTGAAATACATGCTTAAAAGTCAACACAAAGCTTGAGTGTAATCCATAGGTTTAAATAACAAAGTTGAGCACAAGGTTTTAATCATATGATATAAGCAACATATGCAAATACCGGGTAATCAAGGTAACATACAATATATACAGGCATCCCAGTGCATATAATATTATTGATGATGCTAAGCTCATGACACGCAAAACGTTAACCGAATTCATAAGTCGACAATAACAGCATAATTTCATAATATAATAAGTGCCCTCAGGCCGGGTAGGTGATAGTTATTCACTTTAACCCACTTGGTTGAGTTTGAAAGGGCTGCAAATAGTTTGTTAAATTTTTAGCATGTATTTTCTCAGGTATTATTTGGCTAGCTGAGCATTGGGAGCAATTGAGTCGGGTCAATTCGGGTTGAGGCTAAAAAACATACCCGAACCCGACTTTATTTAGAACCTGGGTTAGTCGACCCGAATAAAATTATTGAACATAGTAACTCGACCCGAATAGGCTTAATCGGATTTGGCTCGGCTTTTTACACCCCTAATTTTATGTTTCCATTTATCTGATTCTGAATCATATACAAACTCAGTTTGTCCCCAAATTATTAAATGTTCTCACAAACACTAAAAATTTACTTCCCTCCGTTTTTTTTTATTATTTCCCCCCTAAACATTTGAGCGAAAATTGGTTTACACAAAAATCTAAAAGGATATATAAATTCCTTTTTCTAAAACCCTACTTCTGTCCATCCTTTACAGCCACCTCACACAAATAGATATCATATTCACCCCTTCTTTGTCATCGGCCATCACTCTTCCTCCATCATCGACTACAATCAGGTTACTAAAGTTAAATTTGTTTTTATCTGCTTAAGTGTTTTCGAAATCCCCATCTTCTTCTTCTTTTAATTAGTAATTTTTGTCATGAAGAAGCTTATGCCTTTGCTTAATTCGTATTTCATTGTAGTTTATAGTGGTCGCAACGCTGTTTAAGCTCATGGATCTTCAATGGTTCAGTGACTATGTTTGGTATCTTCTACTTATCTATTTACTAAGGCCTTTCTCTTTAATTTAATTTTTAGTGTAGTGATATTCTGGTGTTGCATCATCTTATATTGGGTGTGGTTATCTAGTAGGTATCTTATTGAAGTGTTCATGATTTTGCTCATTTTCGTTTTAAGATTTTTGTGATTTGTTTTTTTTTTTTTTCTTTACTTTGATGCTGACTTGCCAAGTATATTCTTGTTGGTTACTTATATATTTTTTTCTTCTATTTGGAACTTTATGTGTAGCTTATACTCTGTTTTTCCCCTTATGTTTCTAGGAAAGTTGTTGGTGATTTTAAGTTGAGTTTACACTTACTTTGCAAAACGTATTGTCAAAATTATCCTTGTAATTTTACTAGGAGATTGAGGTGTCATGTAGTAACCATATTTTGTTTTATGATGTGTTTGTGTTAAAACTCAAGTTATATGCCTAGTCATGATTTACTTTTAGAATGTTGAAGCAACTGAACTTTTTTCATCTTGTGACATTGATCTGTAACACATTTCTTACCAAGACTTCAACATTAAAGGGGTGAATGGTTTACCCAAAATAAGTAATTGAACATTACATTACTTTTGCTCATCTCAATTATTTACTCCAAGTATTAAAATGTGAGTACTTTCTTGTAGCCCCAAATTGCCAAACAAATTGGCCTCATATAGTTCATAAGGATGGACAGAAGTAGGATTTTAGAATGATGGGTTGATTTGATGATGGAAGTGACTGCCGTATACGCTTATCATGGGCTCATGTTCATTCAAAGTCTCCTGAAGATCTACTACTTGGGATAACTAAGTTTGAAGGTGAACACATGAATTTCTACATCGTATACTTAAGTGATTCTTTGTTCATTGATGTTGCTACTTAGCTTGGTTTCAGCTCACATTATTCTCACATTATTCTCGGGTACTTTGATTGCAGTAAATATTGGTGCATCAACACAAGTATGTTATGAATCTGCTTTAAGGAAAGAGTTGGAGGACTGGATTCTAGCTTGTGAAGCGTTCCTAAAGGCTAAAACAACATCAGAATAATAAGAAGCTTTGATAGTTGCGAGAACCAGAGATACACTAGAATTCCACCACCCAACTAAGTTATATGATGTTGAACATCAATAACTCGTAATTTTTGTTGTTAGAATTTAAATATCAACTTTTTAGACATTTTGTTATCTTCACATGTAGTTCAAATCTTGGATTGGTGCGTAGATTTATGGATATTAAAATATATTGAATTTATTAGTTTCTTTTTGATATTGTGTTGATCTATTTATTGTTGCGATATAATTTTTATCAAAAGAAAAAGGCTTTAAACTGCCGTAAAAATCGGTTTTATCAAAAGTTACCATTGCAAAACCCGTAGCAAAATATACCCGTTGCAAATTATGTGTTGATGCAAAAAATATTCGTTGCAAAATTGTGGGAAAAGGTCTCCGTTGCAAAAAAAGTTTTGTTCCAACGAATTATTTTTTGTTGCAAAATGGATGCAAAAAGTTTTCTGCTTGTTGCAATTCGGTTGCAATGTAAATTTGCATGGAGCCTTTTTGCAATAGTCGGAATCCGTTGCATTTCCGTTGCAAATAGCCTTTTGCAACAGATTTGCATCGTATTTGGACGGTTGCATTAGGCCAGTTTTGTTGTAGTGTAGGTATTAATCATTTTGTGTTTTGTTTTGAACGAATCAAAGTAAGAATGTAACACACTTGTTATGATTCTTTCTTTTTATTCGGATAATAACAAAGTTACAGATCTATGATGGTTTCTTTTTCGTTTGTTTGATCTTTTGATGGTTTTAAAGTTTATTGTAAACCACGAACGAAAGAAAACTGAGATCTTTGGTTATTTGTTTGATCTTTTGAGTAATCTATGATGATTTTATCTTTAAACATTTGCTCTAAGAACAAATTTTGTGATAAACAAAGATATAAAAATAGATTGTTGATCTTGTTCTTGTATGCGTCGAGTCTTGGTTAAGCCTTGTTGTTTGATATGGAGATGTGAATAGGGACAGTTAAGGTTATGGCATGTTGGATTTGTTTGTTGCTGACTTCACTGTTCTAAGTTTTCTTACATATTGTCCAAAATAACTAACGAGCTCAAAACAAATAAACGAGCTCGAGCAAGGAAGCTCGAGAAGCCTATACGCATTACAAACGAGCCAAGCTCGAGCTTTATATGTCATATCACGAGCCGAGCTCGAGCTCAAACCTTAAGGCTCGAATCGAGCCGAGCTCGAGCTCGAGCTTTCTAAAATATTAACGAGCCGAGCTCGAGCTTTGGCAGGCTCGGGCTCGGCTCGTTTCCACCCCTACCTTTAAAAATGACTCAAATAAAATTCTTTGTAGTGGATGACCTCCTTTAAGAATGACTCAAATAAGGAGTGTTCTATTATGGCGTATGATAATAAAACCATAACAAATAAGCGTACTATAAAGGTTAATGTTAAAAAAACACATGTGTCAAGGGTCCTATTAATTTTTGTTAAAATAAAACTTTTGCAACTAAGCGTTCTATAAAACTGAAACTTTATGACTCAAATTTTAAGTGTCCTATTATGGTGGATGAATTTATGAGACCCAACTGTCAAATGTCATATAAAGTTATGTTTTAATAAAACTTAATTTGAATAAGCATTATAAAAAGCGGATGTTTTACGACTCTAAAAAGAAGTGCCATATTATGGTGTATCATAAAAAAACCATTATGAATAAGCGTTCTATAAAGGTTGACGTTATAAGACGCTATTGTCAAGGGTCCTATTAACTTTTCTTATAATAAAAAACATTTGCGAATAAGCGTTCCATAAAACCGATGTTTTATGACTCAAATAACAAGTGTCCTATAATGGTGTATCAATCTATGGGACCCAAGTGTCAAGTGTCATATTAAGTTATGTTTTAATAATACGTTTGCGAATAAGCGTTCTAAATAATTAATGTTTTATGACTTATGTATCAAGTGTCCTATTATGGTATATTGTAATAAAACCATAATGAATATGCATCCTTTAAGGGTCCTATTAAATTTTGTTATAATAAAACTTTTGTGAATAAACGTTCTAAAATACTGATATTTTATGACTCAAAAATAAAATGTCCTATTATGATGTATGATACTAAAGCCATTATGCATAAGCGTCCTATAAAGGTTAACATTATAATACCCACGTCTTAATGGTCCTATTAAGTTTTGTTATAATAAAACTTTTGCAAATAATCGTTTTAAAAAAATGATGTTATAAAACCATCGTACATAAGTGTCCTATAAAGGTTAACGTTATAATACGCACGTGTCAAAGGTCCTATTAAATTTTGCTATAATAAAACTTTTTGTAAATAAGCGTTTTAACTAACTAATGTCTTATGACTCAAAACTCAAGTGTCCTATTATGGTTTATTATAATACAACCATAATGAATAAACGTCTTATAAAGGTAATTTATTAGGATCCATATTTTAAGTGTCCTATTAAGTTATATGATAATAGGACCCCAAATCATCGACCATCCTATTATATACCTTTTTAGGACATCGCCTAAGTAGCAAATATTTAAAAAGGACCCTAAACGCTCATATGTCCTATTAAACAGTTTTTTAGGACTCCATTATCATACCGTCCCACACAAAGGGTCCTAAAAAGCCACTTTTGTTGCAGTGCATCTTCCTCTCTTGAAGTTTTGAAAGACGTTCCCCATATGCATTCTTCTCATCTTTGTTTTGCACATGAGAAAACTTGACATTATCATTAGACTCCGGTTTCAAACTGAAAGTAATCCTCTTCCTCTCGTTCCTTTTCAAATACTTGTTAACAATCGGATTTCGTCCCAATCTTGCAACATTTCCTTGATAGAAATCTCAAATTATATTAGTATATAAATATAAGAAGTAATACCAATCAATTTAGAAACTAGAAAACACATTGTCAAAAATGTCAAAAAAAATTTCCGAGGCGTCCATCCGATCGGTTTGAGGTCCAACCGAATCGGTTGCAACTTTGGCACACTCCAAACCGATCGGTTGCAACTCGCAACCGATTCGGTTGGAGTTTTCTGCATACTACATTCATCCTCAATCCATCCTAAACGTTTCCCAATCAATCCGAACTTCTTTCTAACTTGTAATCTCCCATTCTTGAGTACTTCTAACATTCAAACTCTCCTATCAATGATTCTTAACATTTCCAATCATCAACCTAATGATTCTATAAAAACCAAGAACATCATCTACTAAAATCTTCTAATTAGTGCTCTAATCAACAATGCAATAACCTAACATCACTAATTATCAATCATATAACTTCTGGGATTCATCAATTGCAAATAAACTAGCTCTAAAGATTATACCCAATTCAATCCAAAAATTCAATCAATGAATTCTTACTCAAAACTTAACCAATTGATCTAATTCTTTTTGCAATACCTTCTCCTATCATTTAATCACTTATCCCCAAAATATTATATCTCAATTCGATAATTCAAAAATACCCAATTCGTGACCTAATTTCAATCATCTGAATTAAAACTTAATTGAACAAAATTAATGATATAACTTACTTGACTTGATGCCATTGATGATTAATTATCACTCCTGCAACCTCCTAACAACTTCTTATGGTCGAATTTTTAACCCCAATTTTTGTTGGATTGTGTGTATGTGTTTTTCTTAAGTTTTTGAAAATTTTGGTTTATATATTCAACTCCATCCGATCAGTTGTGAATCCATTCGTTCGGTTTGGTATGAAATTGATTTTTTCAAAGTTTTTTCTCCACTACTAAACTTGACACAAGTGCTAGTAGTTCTTTCTTTTCTAAAACTTATAATCTTGTATGTATTCCAAACACACTTTGTCTACCAAAAATTTGGTCATCTACTTCTACTTCTAAACTTAAAACTAAAAACATAACTTATCCCCTAAAAACTAAAAACTTAAACTAAATAAATCAAAAGATAAATAGATAAAGATAAATAAATAGATAGATAGATAGTCTCATTCAAACATGAAATGCATAAAACCTAAAAACATAAAATAAAATGCATGAAAAATGAAAATAAAAAACAAACAAACTAGCACAAGATGTGCTTTATTCTTCTTCATCCATAGAAATATTCATTCTTAAGAATGTCTTCTCCACGATACTTGTTTGCCAACTTCCTAGTAGTCTTTTGATTTTTGAAAGTTCGTGCAAAGTTCCTTCCGCTAGGACATGTGATATCAAATTTGCAATGCCAATCACCATCTCCTTCTTCTCTTTTGTAAATGCTATGACCTTCGGAACCCCATTCGAAGTTCTTCAATTGGACCGGTAAAGATTTAAGAAAATCTGTCAACTTATTAAACAAAAAAATATTTTTAAATGGATTAAAGAAAGCCTCCATTGCTAGAGCTCTTTCCATTTCATCTTCAATATCAAAGAAACTAGGTGTGGATGGACCAAACTTAGGCCTACCATCTTCATTCCTTCCTACTTCAAAGCAACCAAGGTAATCCTCCTCTTGGTTCTCATCATTATCATCTCCATTACTACCCCCTCTAGGCTTTGGATAGTAAGTATTCTTAAGAACTCCATCATCAATTGTCATGGTACCTCTTCCCATATCTATTATAGCTCCACAAGTTCTTAAAAATGGTCTACCTAACAACAAAGGTAGTTCCTTATCAACTGCAACATCAAACACAAGAAAATCTGCCAAGAATGCCTGATAACCAATTTGAACTCTCACATTTCTTACTTCTTCCATTGCTTTTGCCTTAGAATTATCCGCCATAGTGAGTTTAGAATTGTTAGGTGTAGGGTCTCTTAATCCTAACTTATGATACAATGGATAAGGCATAATACTCACACTTGAACCTGTATCGGCTAATGCATATAAAGGAGTTGTCCCATTAATTTTAACCGGTAAAACAAAATTTCCGGGATCATTCATTTTCTTTGGGAGCCCATTCTCTATTATCCTTCTCTCCTCTACTTCATCAAAACTATTATCCTTCAACTTAGACTTTGCCAACATAACTCCATCTAATTTCTTCCTATACTCCATATAATTCCTCAATACCTTAATGACCAGTTAGTTTTCCATCAATTCACTAATTTTTGCTTCAAGATTTTTCAAAATAGCTTGTTTTTGCTCTTTTGTTAAAGGTTTGGTACTTTTTGGTGAATTTGGTGGTGTTTTGGATGACGATGATGATGATTTGTTTTCTTTTTGGGTGGAGGGTTGGGTTAATTTGTTCAATGGTGTTTTGTTTCGGTTAGCTTTCCCCATCATAGAAACTTCATCCCTTCCTACCTTCATCATTTCCATTCCTTCACAAACATCAACAAGCATATCATTCACACTCTTCCCTTCTTCCAAATCACTTATGTTAATTCTTAACTTCCCAAGTGCAAAATCCAAAGTACACTTGGTATTCACTAAAAAATCTCTACCAAATATCACTTCCGGTTCATCTTCATTAGCTTGGTTAAAAATGCACGCATCATTGCGCAAATTGCACGCATCATTGCATTGCATTTGAAATTTCACATTATGGTGCCTAATGCAAAGTCATCCCAGAATGCGTTCGCATTAGACCGCAATTTACCGCATTTGTGTAATGCTAGCAATGGTCGCAATTGTCGCATTCTAGAATTTAGGTCATTTTTGTCAAAAATAAACCATATAAAAGAGATCCAAATATTTAAATGTGATTTTAAAGATAGAACTTTTTAAAAGACGTACAAAATAACGAAATATAGTATCTTGCATTTTGCTAAGTGTCTTACGTCTAGCCTTGCTTTCGACTTATTTACTTTACTATTGAGTTATTAGCCTAATTTCAATATGCTAGTAACTTATATCGTATGTTTATTGCGTTTACTTGGTCCTTGGTAGAATATATTATGCATAAATAATTTTCGTACTTTTTTAAATACTAAACGCAATGCGTCCAAATTGCGCTCGCAATCGCATCACGCATCACGCAATGGATTTTGGGACCTTTAGCGCATCGGGTCGCAAAACGCATTTTTAAACCAAGTTCATTAGTATACTCCAAAACAACATAATCAACTTTAAAGATGTGACCATGAATATTCACTCTAACTCCTTTCACTTCCTTCTTACCATAACTTCCATAATCAAGCCTAACAAAACCAAGTTTGTCAAGCATTTCTTCCGAAATGTAATTGTCTCCATATTCCATATTCAATTCCGCATCCCACGCTTTAACTCCTTCCACCGCACAAGGTGTAGAATACCTCATGTGTGGAGCATCATATTTCTTAGGTGGTGCTCTAGTGAAAACAACAACTTTTCTCTCCTTCTCCTTCTTTGGGTAACACATTTCATGTGGCAAATAAGAAACATTGTCACCAACAACCTCTTCTCCTTCCAAATCCAACTTAGCTTTTTCCAACATACTCTCCAACTTTTCCAAGGAATCACCGGAATCCTTGAACATATCTTCCAAGTCTTTCAAATACGCAGAAATCTGACTCAAACTCTCCATTTCAACTTAAGCACTTACTAACCACAACATAACCATAAAAAAAAAATCCAAATCATTAGCATGAGGGTTAGTTATAATCAAATAACTCTTAATATGAAATAAGAACAAGTAAATTAACTAAATAAAACACTAAGAATAGAAAATAAACTAAAAATTAAAAATGTCTAAAATTTTACCGAGACGCCCAACCGATCGGTTTGAAACCCATCCGAATCGGTTGACACAATTTACCTCCTCTAACCGATCGGTTGGAACCCGCAACCGGATCGGTTGGAGTTTTCTTCACTATTTTTTTTAAACTAACATTTAATGAAACATTAATTATGAAATTAAAAACAATAAAAGCATTAACTAACGTGACTTTAAAACTACTAAATCACTAATTAAAATTAAAACTACTAAAACATAAAAATGACTTATAATTGCAACTTAAAACTATTAAAAACTAACATTAATTATATAATTATTAAAACTAATTAAATAAAAACAGAAAAATAAAAATTAATTACTAAAAACAGAATCCTATAAAATTTACCGAAGCCACCAACCGATCGGATGGATATCCATCGAATCGGTTGGTCAAAAACCAACTTTCTTTTTTTACTTTTAAAAACTTTAAAATTTCACAAATTACAAACAATTTTATTTCTAAAAACTAAGAAAATTAATCAAATCCCCGGCAGCGGCGCCAAAAAACTTGATGTGCGTTTTATTAGTACAAGTTTTAAAATTTATAAACACGAATTATCCGATTATTATCTAGCACATACGAGCAAGTATACTCGTCCGGTGTAATAAAGGTGGGTAAGTCGAGATCATCCCAAAGAATTTGGTGGTTTTAGTAATAAGAAAATCGTTTGTTAATGTCAATCCCAATTTATGTAAAATCTTAATTTAAAAGAAACTCAATAAAAACTAAACATATACTTGTGTATAATTCCTTGATTGATCATTAGGAGTATTGTAACAATTTGAGTACAAAGTTTGGTGTAAAACTTGTTATGATGCGCAACTAAAAAAGAGTAGTTATACAATCTATGATGTATGTCATGTTTTCACTACCATTAAGAATTCTATCACCTAAATGACTCCTTTCGGACATATCAAATTAGTGTGACAATCCTATAATCACATGGTTGTTTAGAAAATCAATTCTTTTCTTATGAATTCCTACGAATCCTTTCGGTCCTTTTTACGTGATGAAATCGTCTCAAATCTATTTTAACAAGTAAATAAGATGGTTGTCAAGCATCCTATTCCATACTAATTTGGTGCATTAATATTTTGGAATAAAAACAAGTTGAAATTTCTTTCGGACCTATTTTTCAAGAAATTGTTTTTACCGACAAATTAAGCAAGAAAAGATGTTATTTCAACAAACTCATAAAATAGATATGTTTTCATGCATCACCTTTTTCAAAAAATAATACTCCATTAACCAATCACATCATATACACAAGTATATCACAAATTACTCCATAGCAATCATATTAAAACACAAGTAAATAAGAAAACTTTCGTAAAACTTAAAGTAACAATTATTCATTATAACTATCAAGGTGTACCTAGTCTTGAGAATTACAATGAATAAACTTGTGGAACTATAGCAACCACACTCCTCCAATTGCTCACTAATGTAAGTAAACAACTCCACACTCAAACCAATGCTTGAGACTCTAACTCAACACATTCTAGACGTTTTTACAACAATTAGTAAACTTTCAGGCAATATAAGGTAAACTAACAAGATTTTGTGTAATACTAAGTTAGATAATGGTGGTACAAGTAACTCTAGGCCCTAAGTGCTCGTTATATAGCTTAATGACACTTATCCTTCAAGTAAAAACGTCCATCCTCAGTTAATAAGCAGAAATGATCAGCCACACATGACTATGGGGAGTAAATTCGCCAATAAATGCAAAACTTGTAACTTCAGTTAACCCCATCCGATCGGTTTCTCGCCATCCGATCGGATGGTCAATCTTGGCGCGTTTCCAGCCGATCCAGTTGCGGGTTGCAACCGATCGGTTGGAATCTGTTTGAACCGTATTTCTTTGTCTTTTCTTCGTCATTTTACGTTGCATGCATTATTTTTCTTCGTGGCATGACTTTGTCCATTAGAACTTGATAATTTCGTGTACACAACCTTTCTTTATCAAATCCTTTTGTCCCTGCAACGTTTCTTTCTTCCTTGATCCTCATGAAACTCTCCAAAAATGCATGTCCACTTTATTACTTCATCTTTTAATCATTTTTACCTGCTTTTGGCTATATTTGCATGTATAAACACTTTTCCACGATTAAGTAACAAATATATACAAATATGACCAATTTCCACTCATAAATCAAACAATAACGCGACTAAAAATATGTTAATTTTAAGCGTTATCATGCCTTCGTTGCTATCATTATCATAACCTAGGCCAGTTTTAATGTTTGATGTTCTTTGCTTTTCAACAAATTGAACATGTGACAGACCTGATTCATTCCAAATAGCAAGTTTTGCTAATAACTTATCTCTCTCAGCAGTAATTTTCTGTAGTTCAGACACCTTACATCCTAGTTTCCATTCACTCAACTTAACTAGGTATTCCTGTTGTTTATATGTTTCAGCCCATGCTATTTCATTGTTTTCATGTGTAATAATTTTGGCCTCCATTGACTCTAAAGTCAATTGATAACCAGTTATCTTAGCCCTAGCCTTTTGAAATTTATCTCTTTCAGCTACATATTCACTAAGTAACTTTTGATATCATTGCACTTAGAGCATACCTCAGAGCTAGTGGATGAACTTGGTGAAGTAGCTACCATTGCAAGCTGAACAGGTGCTTCTTCAAACTCCATGCTCCAGTCAAAGCTTCCTAGACCATCTCTTGACTCCAAAGCAGCATACCCAGGCTCTTCATCAAATGTTGTGCTCCAGTCTTCCAATGCAACCATTGAATAGGTTACTGGTTCATCATCAAATTCATTGGACCAATCAATCTCTGACAGATTCTCTTGAGCAACCAAAGCTTTTGGTTTTGGTTCAGTAATAGGAATCTCTTTTCTTTCAGGCTTGGGTGGTTCAATCATCTTGTTTGCTTGATACTTTGCAATTTTGCATTCCCTTGCAAAGTGACCAGTCCTTTGACAGTTGAAGCACTCAATCTTGGACTTATCAAATGTTATTCCCTGTTTAGCTCTGAAATTGATGCCTTTTCCTGTCTTATTCACATACTTCTTAATCCTTGCAGTGAGCATGGCAACTTGCCATCTGATATCAATTTCTTCCAAAGTATCATCATCTATTTGCAATACATCCTCTTGATAGGTGACAGGTAGAGATGCTTGTTGAGCAAAGAATGAACATAGAACATCACCTGAGGTGGGGTTAATTTATTGTGATGAATTGGTAGTGACCATAGTTGTACATGGAACCTGAGTTTCAGTCACAGTACTTTAGACAGGATAAGCAGTACCTTTGTTGGAAGTACTGCTTCTATTTTCAGAAGAGACAAAAGAAATGTTTTGGGGTTTCTGATGTGTGCTTGAACCTGTAGTACCATTCATCTCATGCTCATACACCTTCATATTGTTGTAGAGATCATCAAAGTCCATTGTATCCAGCCCTGGTTGTCCTCTGCTCATAGTAGCAACTACATGTCATGCTAATGGCAAACTTCTCAAGAACTTCAAATTAGCATCTTCAACTGATGCTTCAGCATCATATAGTTCTAGCATACTCGGAAGATTTTGGAATCGTTCATAATCAGAATCAAGACCTTCTCTTTCACCAACAGTGAAAGTTTTAAATTGTTGCTTCAGCAAATTCCTGTGCATCTTTTTGGAAGCATCATTACCTCCAAACTTCTTCTTAATTGCAGCCCATAGTTGTTTGGCATCCTTGGCATCATGAAACTTTAATAAGTGACCATCAGGAATAGCAGAGAGCAGTATGTTGAGAGCTTTGTCTTGATTTCTTTTAGTAGCAGCTGGTATGGTTGGTTTAGGTGGTGTTGGTTGTCCAGGAATCTCCACTGGTTCTTCAAGTTGCATATTACCATTGACAATGCATGGTATGTGATGGCAATGTACTGCCTCATCTTCATGGCCCATAAGTCATATTCTCCCTTCTTGACGGTTGGAATTCTAACAGCAGTGATTGATGGAGCAGGTGCAGTGTCTGTCGACATTTTGAAGGGTTTGTAGTAAAATCGGTTTAAAGGTTTTTCTTCTTAATCAGAGTTTCCAACACAATCTCTGATACCACTTGTTGGATCGATGTACTCTAATCAAACTACTTTGTAACTTGTAAAGGTTTAATAATATTAAGTAAACTTAACACTATTAATATTGAAACACTGGTTAACCTTGTAAAGTATGCGGAATCTACTAACACAAAGCTTAAGAAGAACTTTTATATTAACCAAACTTTAAACCTGCTTTGTTACACAGATTCACTAACAATCCCTAGCTATTTATCGACTTTGAATAATTCTAAAACGTATATCGACTAATACCTCTTAAGGCTCTTTATATAGATAACCTTAAGTCGGTTTACAACATATAACTTGAACGATAAGTCATTATCCCTAAATAATTCTAGAATATTCGTTCAATATTACACATTAATCCTTTAACTAATATTGCACATAAGTCCTTGTTTCCTTCGAAGTACTTTAAACTTTCTTCAGTAAACAGCAGTACTTTGACTTTTACCTTCAGCAGTACTTTGACTTTATTCTTCATGCAGCAGTTCTTTGACATACAGAAGTACCTTGATCTTTTATATCTCAACACTTAAATATATACATTTGCAGAAAATATATATTAAATGTATAATTATTTGATTTAAATTAATAAATGTCAAGAATAAGCTCTACATATTTTTGGGAAGGACTCAAAATTAGCAATTGGTCTAATTTACCTCATTTTGGCCGAAATACACTCCCCCCCCTCCTCCATATTACACGGTTTATCATTATTTTTCTAAATTAACACATTAAAACCCTAAAAACCAACCAAATAATCCTTTGGCAGCTACAAGATTTTTCTGAGGCCCTATATAAATTTTCTTGAATGTGTTTGGAAGTAAGAAGGCCGGGAAAAATAGTGTTTGAAGTTGTGGATTCGTTGTTCGATTGTTTGGATTTGTTTTTGCTCTTTTTTACTCAACTGGGTGTAATAATTCGTTTCTGCTCATTCCTTCATTAAATATTCAATAAGGTAATTTTCTATCATCCTATAATCTGTATTGAACGCGTAAAAGTCACCCATGCACGCTAAAAAAAAAATTGGATCAAAACCAATTTGAAAACCCTAAAAATTATTTAAAACCCTAATCGGCTGGAATAAATTTTGTATGCTTTGAATTCATTTTATTCAGGTCCTGAACATGTTATTCGACTCTAATAAAATTGGTCTCATGATAATCGAAGCCTAGAAACTCGTTTTATATTTATTTTGTAATCGGATTAAATAAGAAAAAGAAATAAAATATGAACAGGGTTGAATGGATTAGGGTTGGGGTTTGTGATAATTAATGCAGTAAATGATGTTTAAGGATGATTTGAATGATTGGAAAATTTGGGTTAGGGTTTGGTGAATTGTTTTTTTTTATTCAAATGGATTTAAAAAAAATAAAAGGGTGCGATTTGTAATTAAATAAACGTGAGGGGTATTTTTGTAGATTTTATAAGACCATGAGTGATTTGTATAAAGTATAAGAAGGGGTGTAATGGGTAAATTTCATAATTAAAAGGTTTAATTAGTAAATTTAATAATTAAGGGATTCGAATTGTATTTCATTTAAACTAAAGGGTTTATCTTGAAAATATAGATTAAAAAAGGGGTGAATCGTATAATTACTAAGTAAGGGGTAAAATATGTAATTTTGGTTAATTAATGGTGCAATGTGTTAATATGAATAATATAAGGGCTAAATAGTAATTTAATAAAATAGAAGGTTTAAATTGTAATTTTGTAAATTTAAGATGGAAATTGTAAACATTGGAAACTTATGGATTAAATTGAATAAAATATGAAACTTGTAATATTTACACTTTAGACCTTTAACTTTGGTATATTTACATTATAAACCCTAAAATATGGAAAATTGACATATTAAACCCTAAACTATCATGACTTGTCAAAATGAACCCTAATTCCATAATAATACTTAATTAGTAACTTAACCTAATGATAATATGAAATCTTTCTAATTATGGAAACCTACAATTTTTGGAAACTCTCTAAACAAGGAAACTTTCTAATTATGGAAACTTATTAATTTTGGAAACCCGCTAAAAATAGAAAGTTACTTTAATTGGTTAAACAACTTAAAGAGGAAACTTACTATTTTTGGAAAGTTACTATTTTTGGAAAGCTGCTATAAAAGGAAAGTTACTAAAAATGGAAAGCCGCCTAAAATAAGTAACCTAATTCGTATGAACATAATATAATACTTGATTATCATATTCGTGTAGATCCGGTGAAGCGGGAGTAGTTGTCATCCTTTTCTTTGATCATCTTGGTGTTTGTTTGCTTTCGTCAAGGTACAGATATTCTGACCTTTTCAGTAAAGGTTATCTCATGACTATTCATTTCCTTTTGATCTCTCATTTGTTTAGGATTTCCTATGCCATTGCTACGATCCCCTTATTATTTGAACCTTTGATATCTGAACCACTTGCTATTTGAACTCTTACTATCTGAACCTTTGACACCTGAACTTTTGATATTGAAACTATTTAATATGGAACTCTAATATATGAAACATTTGATATGAACCATATGATCTGAACTTTGATATATCTGGACATTTGATTTTATAATTTGATCTGAAACCTTTGAACCATTCAGTATGATACCCGGGCTCTTACTAGGCATGGGAGTTCCATGTCCGTAGCATTGATGCACCAATGTTATGACTCCTATGTGGCCAGAGTGATTTTCCACACCATCCCTTTGATTGGTCTGCATGTGATTGTGTAGGGGCGTATGGATGCATCTTAGATTTGTTATCTGTTATCTGATCTGGTGATTGATGCATGCATGCATGCACGTCCTTCACACCCCATTGGTTACTGAGGACACCCCTCATATGTGTCTGATTATCTGAGAGGTCTCCCTTCTGTATGATTATGAAGATATATGGTTACATTGTTATGGTATGATTTGATCTGATCTGGGTACGTGGTTGAAACATTGAATAAACCTAAACCTAAACATTTACCTTATCATTTCCCTTACCACTACACTTACCATTACACATTTTTATGACTTCTAATATCCCCTTGTATTATCTGATTATGTTATCTAGTTCATTATCATTACTTCGTTTGTATATATCTGTTCACTGGGCTTTTTAAGCTCAGCCGCATTTCTTTTCACCCTGGCAGGTTAAAGGGAACCTGGGATATAAGTGAAGTGTGCATAAGAGCTTAGTGGACTTCACCTCGATAGCTATATTTTTTATTAGAGATGCTTAGAAGTTTTTACTTTCTCATACTTAGTATTTATTGTTGTTCCTTTGTAATATTGTAATTCAGTTTTTCCTTTGTAACCTTTGAGATTCTGATAAGGCGAAAAGTGTACCGCTTTTGGGGGTCATTTAAGCCCGAATTCGTAATTATTTGATCAATTATTGCCCTAAATCATTCCTTTTGTCATTTTAGGTACTTTTTAGAGGAAATTTACAAAAGGAAGCATTTTGAACGTTTTTGGAGCGAAAAAGTAAAGAAAACAACAAACTCACAAAATCCTTGCTGGGAACAGTACCTGACGGCGTCAAGGCAATGCAAGTGACGGCGTCAAGATTGGCAAAAGAGGTGGATGTGGGAAATACACATGACGGCCCAGAGCATTCTCAAGGCAATTTGGCCTGACGGCGTCACCAAGGCTGTCAGGGTCAAAACAGATGTGACGGCCCAGAGTAAATTTACACATGACGGCATTAGAAGTGGATCTAGGCAATACGAATTTTATCTTGGCGGCGAGTTGACGGCGTCACAAGCTTAAACGTGACACCGTCAAGGTGTAAAATCTATATATAGTTTTCTAATTTTCATTCATTATTGGTGGAACTTTTGGAGAGCTTCTTTATGAAAACCGTAGACGAATTTTTGTAATAATAAGGGTTTCAACCCTTGTTCCATCCATGTTAAATTGAAGATACGTTTTCCAATAATCATACAATATGTCTATGTGTTGTGTGATTCTATCTTATGCTTTTCTTCTTTTTAACATGCTAGGCTAGGTTTTATTGTGTTTGCTTAAATGTAATGAAACCTAGATGTTGATTATTGGTTGATGGTTTGTTTATAGTTGTTGTGGATGATAGTATTCGATGTTAGGCTTAAGAAAACTTGAAGACTTCCAATTGATAACTTGCTTGAACGTCTTAAGAAACATGATCGGAGGTGTACTATGATTTATAGTTGTATTTAATGCATGAGCAAATTATAGTGATCCCATGTTAGGAGCTTGTAGTCGGCTCGACATAGGAGTGAAGTAGGAGCCTATAGAGCTAGGGAATTTCGTACACGGCCCTACGACTAGTATTTAGGAATATAACCTGTCATCCATGCAATTGTAACAAGCTAATCAACCGGTAAAAGATATCTATGGAGTAATGAAATCTAAGTAAACACATTTTCTCTTATTATTGTTTACACAAAAAATTAGTTTTAGTTTATTTTATTTTATTTTGATTGCATCTTTAGTTAATTGGGTTAGTGATGAGGCGAAAAATGATCCGTTTTTAAGGGGTCATTTAAGCCCAAATCCGAATTTATTTGATCAAATATTGCCCTAAATCGTTCCTTTTGTGAATTTAGGTACTTTGGGATTGAAATCTGGAGAAGGAAGCAATTCGGACGTTTTTGGAGCATAAAAGTGAAGAAAACGCCAAAGTCTTAATTTTCCATGTTGGGAACAGTGCATAACGGCGTCAAGAGTAGTTCCCTGACGGCGTCAAGAGTAAAATTCCATGACGATCCAGAAGAGTTTTGACGGAGTCATGAAGGTAGGGCGTCAAGAGTAAAAGTCATGACGGCCTGGAAATGAATTGTACTTGACGGCGTCAAATGTAGATCTAGGCAGTCCGAGGATTGTTTTGGCGGCGAGGTGACGGCGTCACCTAGTTGGTCTTGACGCCGTCAGACCCCTTTTCCTATATATAGTTTTCTAATTTTTCACATTTAAAAGAGAGAAGTTTTGGGAGAAACCCTAAGTACGATTTCGGTGTAACTTTACAGGTTTTTCAAGGGTTCCAACCCCTTGATACCTTGCATGATTAATCAAGATAAGTGTTCTTCTAATTCAATCAATATGTCTATGTGTTGGTTGTCTATATCATGTTCTTGTCTTAATTCCATCATGCTAGGCTAGATCTATCTTGTGTTTGCTTAGATCTAATGAAACCTAGATATTGATTATGTGTTGATTACTTGTTTATTCTTGTCTTGGATGAATGATTTATATGTTAGGCTTAAGAAAACTGGCATATCTCCAATTGGTAACATGCTTGAACGTCTTAAGAAACATGAACCAACGCGCACTAGGTCTTTATTGGTTGTATTTAATGCATGAGCCACTGTTTACAATCCCTATAGTTGTGATGGGCATGGTGTAGGAGGAGATAAGAGCTCATAGAATTGGGGAGTTATGTGTGCCACCCCATGAATGGTATTAAGGAATACGATCCGTCATCCATGCAATTATAACAAGTAATTAACATGTAAAAGATATCTATGGAGTAGTGAAATCTAAGTAAACACATTTTCTCCAATTACTGCTCACAACTTTAGTATAAATTTGTTTATTTTCATTTCTAGTATTTTATTTTGATTGCATCTTAGTATTGGGTTAGTTGATTAGCAACTAATTCCGCCTAAATCCTTCAAACCTGAGATTTTAATTTGCTTTCCATAAAATATAAAAACACAGAAATAATCATCCCTCACCTTTAGAACTAGTATTTAGGCTTTGTAATCCTAGCGATACTATTCCTAAGCTGAACGATCAATCCCCCGGTACTTGTCAGTATACTATACTACAACGATCAGGTACACTGCCTGGTGGGGGTTGTAAGCTTCTCGAGATCCCTCGAGAGGTAAAGCCTGTCGCGATTCCCACGCATCAAGTTTTTGGCGCCGCAGCCCAGGGAATAGTTTTTGTCTAGGTTAGAATTTCTTTTTATTAGGTCTACTTGCTAGATTCCTTTCTAGTAAGATTTTATTTTCATTTTTAGGTTATCTTTAGTCTATCTCATTTCTTTGTGTCTTTGTTCGTAAACTATTTCGATGTATAACAATAACATTGATCGTTTGATTCCTGTTATTCGTGTTTTTTGTCGTAGGATTTTCCAAATGCCAGCCCCACTCCCTCTAGTGGAGAATGAGAACCCACCTAACCTCTCACCCAACCACCACTTTGACAATAATTCTGAGCTAGAAGAGTCTGATAATGATGATGACCGTAGGACTAGTCCTTTTTACTATTCAGACTCCGATGAGGATCTTGATGACAGTGACGTGATTAATGAGGATAGAATGGAAGAGGAAATAAACCCTCTTAGGTATGTTTACCCTAGAACTAGGATTGAGTGTGATAGTTCATTTAACATGCAATTCCCTTATAAGATCGGATTTAAGAGCTTTAACGCCTATCTCAACTCATCTCTTCCAATGAACATAATCTCACGTAATGAATACAATAAAATCATGGTAGATGAGTTAGAATACAAAGGAGAAAACATTATTGCTGAGGCAATACCATTGCATGTGTTTGTGGGAAGGTTGGTTTATCCTGTTGAGTTCATGGTTATGGAGAATCTAGGAGAGTTTATTGATAATAAATTGACTCAATTTGTGTTCGGAAAACCCTTCAAACGGTTGACCAAACTCGATGAAAAACTCATAGAAGGGCTAATCACATTCTCGGATGGGGATGAAGATTTTGTCTATCAAATGCCCCGCACACACCCTAGGTTCAAAGATTTTTCCATGGAAAAGTGTAGTAGGTATCCGCCCATGGAAATGCTAAGTGAGAATGATAAGAGAAAAGGACTTAAGTACACGCATGAGAAGAATAAAAAATACTATCGCGGGTGCTTGGAGTTAGGAGACGAGTATAAGAAAGATGAGGCGACTATTAGATGGCTCATACTTGGTTATGTGAGCATAAGCGATACACGATGACCCATGACCTTGAGTCTAGCTACAAGACTCGTAAACAAAGAAAAGCGCTTCTTGGGAGGCAACCCATGTTTTGTGTGATTTTATTTGTTTGTTTGTTATTTGCTTCCGTATGCATGCTTTATTTTTATTGTTGGTAGATCATGTTTCTAAACTAAAATGTGGAAATACTTTACTTTGTTGTTTTGGCCTAGTCTTAACTCCACCTAAAGGTATTTTTGCAAAAGATAAGTGTAAGGGGAAACCCCAAATATGTTTTTATGAAACAAACCAATCATGATTCTCCACAATATTAAATGAACATGTATATTCGTATTTGTTAGAGTCAAATGCTTGTATTGAGTCATAATGAAGTTTTGCAGGATTTTCGAGGAAGTAGGACCAAGTTTTTCCAGAAATTTTCCGGAAACTTAACATAAGAATTTCTGCAGGTCAATTCTAACGGCGTCAGGAGTTTACTCTTGACGGCGTCAGGAGTTAAAATCTGGAAATTTTACCGGTTTTGTTTTTCTAACGGAGTCTTATGGTTTTTGTGAATTATTAAGTTTTATAATCTCCAGGAGATCTGCAAACTTCATTCCACAAGCATTATATCTTATCTTGTTTTCTAGGATTTAGAAACTTATATAGGATGCCGCCGATTTTATGCGAGGTTGTCTTGTCTATTTTGTCAGGTTTTATAGGTTATGTATGACAAGAAGATGATTTATATTCTGGAAGGGAAGCTTTGATTGTTCATTTTCTTGGAGGAAGATTTAACCTGGCCATCCTATTATCCATACCGAGCGAATCAGGGGAGTATTTTATTTCATTCTCTTTACTTTTTCACTTTTACATTCTTTACTTGAACATTGGGGACAATGTTCATCTTAAGTGTAAGGGGAGGGTAAAAAGATGATACCTTACATATGCACTTTCGCTTGAGTTTGTTTTGTTTCATGGTAGATGTGTAATAAAATTATGAGAAATACTTGTTAGTGCAATTTTAGCGCCAAATTTAAATTTTTTTACAACATTTAGGAGTGAAACTTTAGCCATAGCAAGTGTCTCATGGATAGGAGATTGTATGACTAGCACATAACCGTATATTCAGAAAAATTTTCCACCCAAAAATGTGAGGTTCGCCTTTAGATTTGATAGGAAAAGCATTCATTATTAGTGCTTATGAGTGTACCGGTAGCATTTAGATTCTAGAACTTGCGTTAGTGATGCATCCCGAGACCGCTAGTGAGACTACATTCGTGTAGTAGGATTTACTACATGATAAGAGGCATTAGGATTACCCTTGTGTTAAACCCGTATTATAATTACTTGACCATTTAAGTCATATTACTTGGCTAGTTAAGTCAACTAATTTTTCCCACACCCTTAGCGTTGTACTCATTTTTAGTACATGAAACCCCTAGTACACCCCTCCGAGCCTATCTTTTCGTTTCTAACTTTAAGCATCTTACTTAAAGGAAGAATTTGTTACACCCCACTTAAATGTACAACCAAATCCCCTTAGCCTTCCGTGTATGCGCTCATTTTTAGTGCATTATTGTTATTTGTTAAACCCTAAGTTAACTATCTAATTGATTACATGGTTGCTAAGTCAAGTCATATCCTTGTACATATTGTTTTGGGACGATTGGGACTCATGGGTAAGTACTTATTTTATGGAGTAATGGGGAAGAACATCATTTATTACCCCCATATGTACGTTAATCTTAAAAGTGCTCCAAGTGTTTTGATTTTCTTAATTCGAGTCATTAGATTAGTTTAATGTAAAGTATGTAAAGATTCAAGTGTAAGGGGAATGCTCAATCCCCTATGATGTATTATTTTGGATGGTAGGGTAAGAGTGTATGTAAAAAAAAAAAAAAAAAAAAAAAAAAAAAAAACATACGGACTACCATCCCTTTTTATTCTATGTTCATTTTATGTTTTTGTTATTTTTCATTTATTAGCTTAAGTCGAGTCTAGTCTTGGCTTAGCAACGCCATATTGTACATGTAATTAACCAAGATTGTTAACTTGCCACCAGTAAAACTTCCTTTATCCAACAAAACCGTGTATTTCATATCCCTACACCTAACGTTACAACCCTTTAAAAAGACCTCTTTGATAGTTTATCCTAGGTGCTTACACCATGTGGTGGAGGTTTGATCCTTTCCCAAACCTATGGTAATCTATTTTGCTATGACAGGTAGTGAGAGATATCTTCCGTTTCCATATTGTAATTTATACTTTATTACGCCCGAGAGATGTGAGTATCTAAACACAATTTGTGAGGTGCTTGTGTATGACCTTCGTGCTTGTCTATCGGTCTTTAGTGGAACGATTATTTGTTGTAATTACTTTTATATTAGTGTTAAATGACCCCTAACTTGTATTTTGACTAGAATAAAAGCGCATTTGCTTGAGGACAAGCAAATCTCAAGTGTAAGGGTATATGATGAGGCGAAAAATGATCCGTTTTTAGGGGGTCATTTAAGCACAAATCCGAATTTATTTGATCAAATATTGCCCTAAATCGTTCCTTTTGTGATTTTAGGTACTTTGGGAGTGAAATCTGGAAAAGGAAGCAATTCGGACGTTTTTGGAGCATAAAAGTGAAGAAAACGCCAAAGTCTTAATTTTCCATGCTGGGAACAGTGCATGACGGCGTCAAGAGTAGTTCCCTAACGGCGTCAAGAGTAAAATTCCTTGACGATCCAGAAGAGTTTTGACGGCGTCATGAAGGTAGGGCGTCAAGATTAAAAGTCATGACGGCCTGGAAATGAATTGTACTTGACGGCGTCAAATGTAGATCTAGGCAGTCCGAGGATTGTTTTGGCGGCGAGGTGACGGCGTCACCTAATTGGTCTTGACGCCGTCAGACCCCTTTTCCCATATATAGTTTTCTAATTTTTCACATTTAAAAGAGAGAAGTTTTAGGAGCAACCCTAAGTACGATTTTGGTGTAACTTTACAGGTTTTTCAAGGGTTCCAACCCCTTGATACCTTGCATGATTAATCAAGATAAGTGTTCTTCTAATTTAATCAATATCTCTATGTGTTGGTTGTCTATATCATGTTCTTCTTAATTCCATCATGCTAGGCTAGATCTATCTTGTGTTTGCTTAGATCTAATGAAACCTAGATATTGATTATGTGTTGATTACTTGTTTATTCTTGTCTTGGATGAATGATTTATATGTTAGGCTTAAGAAAACTGGCAGATCTCCAATTGGTAACATGCTTGAACGTCTTAAGAAACATGAACCAACGCGCACTAGGTCTTTATTGGTTGTATTTAATGCATGAGCCACTGTTTACAATCCCTATAGTTGTATTGGGCATGGTGTAGGAGGAGATAAGAGCTCATAGAATTGGGGAGTTATGTGTGCCACCCCATGAATGGTATTAAGGAATACGATCCGTCATCCATGCAATTATAAAAAGTAATTAACATGTAAAAGATATCTAGGGAGTAGTGAAATCTAAGTAAACACATTTTCTCTAATTACTGCTCACAACTTTAGTATAAATTAGTTTATTTTCATTTCTAGTATTTTATTTTGATTGCATCTTAGTATTGGGTTAGTTGATTAGAAACTAATTCCACCCAAATCCTTCAAACCTGGGATTTTAATTTGCTTTCCATAAAATATAAAAACACAAAAATAATTATCCCTCACCTTTAGAACTAGTATTTAGGCTTTCTAATCCTAGCGACACTATTCCTAAGCTGAACGATCAATCCCCCGGTACTTGTCACTATACTATACTACAACGATCAGGTACACTGCCTGGTGGGGGTTGTAAGCTTCTCGAGATCCCTCGAGAGGTAAAGCCTGTTGCGATTCCCACGCATCAGTTAGTTGACTAGCAACTAATTCCGCCCACTCATTCAAAACCCGAGATTTTACTTGCTTTTATAAAAATATAAAAATACAAAAATAATCATCCCTCACTTTTAGACCTAGTTTAGTAGACTTATTAATCCTAGCGTACACTATTCCTGAGTTGAACAATCAATCCCCCGGTACTTGTCACTATACTATACAACAACGAACAGGTACACTGCCTGGTGAGGATTGCAAGCTTCTCAAGATCCCTTGAGAGATAAAACCTTTTGCGAGGGTGCAATACCACGCATCAAGTTTTTGGCGCCGCAGTCCGGGGAATATTTATTCTCTAGGTTAGCATTTCTTTTTATTAGGTCTACTTGCTAGATTCCTTTCTAGTAAGATTTTTATTTTATTTTTATAAGTTTTCTTTAGTCTATCTTTTCTTTTTGTGTTTGTTCGTATAATTCTCATTAATTATTCCGTTAACCACTATGGAAAACGCAAATCCACCCCTTTCACCTTGTGAAGTTGCTTTGTTGCAAGAATAGATTGAGAGTGAGGTTAGGGAACTTAATAGGTTGATTAATGTTGAGCTCGATCATGCATTTGGTGACCTAGTGACCACCTTGTATTTGAATGAGGACCTAGGACCTAATGATTTTGAGGTTGTTGTTGAGGATGTGGAGGAACTTAAGGAAGGGGAGATAGATCCAAAACAGGGTGATTATTTCAATCTATATCCTACTAAGGAGGAAACCGCTTACTATAACAATCTCATTGATAATCCTCAGCCTCCTTTTGTTAAAATTGACTCTAAGATTAAGAAAGGTGACCCTAAGAATGTTAAGATACCATGAATGATTGGGTATACGTACGTTGATAATGCCTACATTGATTTCGAATCTCTAATTAACATCATGTCTTCAAGTATTTATAATGATATTGTAAAAACAAGACTTGAACCTCAGAGGGACCTCAAATACCCAGGCGGAGTTTGTAATTTTATAGGGAGAATTAAAGGTTTACATGTCTCTGTTGGGGACTTTA
This sequence comes from Artemisia argyi, assembly GCA_030686995.1. Taxonomy (NCBI): domain Eukaryota; kingdom Viridiplantae; phylum Streptophyta; class Magnoliopsida; order Asterales; family Asteraceae; genus Artemisia; species Artemisia argyi. Next base: position 47,238,577 of record CM060686.1, read on the forward strand.
CTTATATCAGTTATTTTATGGTTGTTGAGGACTTGGCTAGTGTTAAAGATTGTCGCTTATCTCATGTTGTATTAGGTAGGCCACTTGTTGAAGAGTCCAAGTTAAAATATGATCGCATTGAGGGAACAGCCCAATTTTCTAGTGAAATTGATAGGGTTACATATAGGATGCCTAATAGAATGAAGGAATTTGGTTATGTACCTCGACTTGATATAGATAACATCGGTGCTTTTGAGGACATTAATGAAGAGGATAAGAAAAAGGGCACGGATTATGTGTGGGAAAAGAGGAGCCTTTACTATAAGAATTGCTTAATCCTAGGGCCAAAATATAAAATTGATATAGAGATGGCCAAAAGGATTATAGGATCAATTGAGAAAAAGCTGGTCGGTCTTTATAAACGATATTTGCAATCGAAGCCGGAATACAAAACTAAGATTGAGGATGACCTAGGAACAAGAACCGATGACGAGATCACGTAATAGCCCATGACTTTGAGTCTAGCTACAAGACTCGTAAATAAAGAAAAGCGCTTCTTGGGAGGCAACCCATGTTTTATTTGTTTTGTTTGATTGATTTTATTTGTGTCCGTATGCGTGTTTGATTTTTATTGTTTCTGGATCATGGTTCAAAGTAAATTGAGAAAATGCTTTATTTTGTTTTTAACTTCGTCTTAATTACATATAAAGGTATTTTTCAAAAGCTAAGTGTAAGGGGAAACCCAAATTTGTTTATAAGAACGAAATTGAGCATGAACAACAACAATATTAAATGAACATGTGTATTAGTAATTGTTTGAGTCAAATGCTTGTATCGAGTCATAATTATGTTTTGAAGGATTTTCTAGGAAGTAAGACATAAGTTTTTCCAGAAATTTTCCGGAAACTTAACATGAGATTTTTGAAGGAACATTCTGACAGCGTCAGGAGTTAAAACCTGACGGCGTCAGGTACAAAAATTCTGAAAAATTTTGAGAGTTTTGTTTATACCGGAGTCTTAAAGTTTTTGTTGATTCCTTAGTTTTATAAACTCCAGGAATCTGTAAACATTCATTTCACAAGCATTATATCTTAATTTGTTTTCTAGGATCTTTTAGTATATATAGACTGCCCCACCAATTTTACGCGAGGTTTGCCTTGATTGTTTTCTCAGGTTTAACAGGTTACATTGGAAAAGAGGATAATTTATATTTCTGGAGGGAAGCTTTCAAAGTTCATTTTCTTGGAAGAAGATCTAACCTTGTTGACACACTATCCACACAGAACGAATCAGGGGAGTATTTGTTTTCGTTCTTTTACCTTATTTTCTTTTACATCTTTTTATTGAACATTGGGGACAATGTTCAGCTTATGTGTAAGGGGAGGGTAAATGATGATACTTTTGAGAATACAATTATGCTTGAGTTTGTTTGTTCAATAGTAGGTGTGTAATAAAACTAAGAGAAATACTCGTTAGGGCAATTTTAGCACCAAATTTAAAATGTTTTGCAACATATAGGAGTGAAACTTTAGTTTTAATAAGCGTCTCTTGTATAGGAGTTGTATGACTAGCACAAAAACCATACCGCTCAGAAAAAATTTCCACCCAAATATGTGAGGTTTGCCTTTAGATTTGTTAGGAAAAGCATTCATTATTAGTGCTTTTGAGTGTACCGGTAGTACTAGAACTTGCATTAGTGATGCATCCCGAGACCGCTAGTGAGACTACATTCGTGTAGTAGGATTTACTACATGATAGGAGGCATTAGGATCACCCTTGTGTTAAACCTGTATCATAATTACTTAACCATTTAAGTCAATGACCTTGACTAGTAAAGTCAATTAATTTTTCCCACACCTTTACGTTGTACTCATTTTTAGTAAATTATATCCCTAGTACACCCCTCCGAGCTTATCTTTTCATTTCTAACTTTAAACATTTTACTTAAAGGAAGAATTTGTTAACAATCCACCCCAAATGTGCAACCAAATCGCCTTAGCCTTTCGTGTATGCACTCATCTTTAGTGCATTATTTTTATTTATTTAAACCCTTAGTTAATTGTCTAATTGATTACATGGTTGCTAAGTCGAGTCATATCTTGTACATATTGATTTAGGACGATTGGGACTCATGGGTAAAGTACTTGTGCTATGGAATATTGGGGAAGAACATCATATATTACCCCCATATGTGCGTTAATCTTAAAAAGTACTCCAAGTGTTTTGATTATCTTAATTCGAGTCATTAGAATAGTTAATTGTAAAGTATGTAAAATTTCAAGTGTAAGGGGAATGTAAATCTCCTATGATGTATTATTTTGGATGGTAGGGTAAGAGTGTATGCAAAAAAAAATCGAAAAAAAATTAAGAAAAAGAAAAAGAGAAAAAATATACGAACTACCATCATGTTTCATTCTATGTTTGTTTTAGGTTTTATGTTATTTTTGATTTAATAGCTTAAATGGAGTCGAGTCTTAGCTTAGCAACGCCATACTATACATGTAATTAACCAAGATGATTAACTCGCCACCAGTTTAGATTGCCTTTATCTAACAAAACCGTGTTTACCATATCCCTACACCTCATGTTATAACCCTTTAAAAGACCTCTTTGATAGTTTATCCTAGGTGCTTACGCCAAGTGGTGGAGGTTTAATCCTTTCCCAAGCCTATGGAAATCTATTTGATATGACAGGTAGTGAGAGATGTTGTAACACCTAAAATCCGAGAACATGTGAAATGACCAAAATGCCCTTACTTAATTAAATTTGATTAAAAGCTTATTAAAGTATCCAAATAATTCCAAACTTCAAACAATGCACAAGTTATGATCCAAGGTAATTTTTAACAATTACATTTAACATTTATACAAGTTGCAAAATTACCAAATTACCCCTCTATGGACCGAATTAATAAAAAGTAGTTTTAATAATTATTTAAATGGTTTAAATCATGATAAATATGGAAGATAATCACAAGAAATATCCTCCCACCTAAAATTCCGAAATTCTGGTCTTTCCCCCCCCCCCCTCATCACACGTTTTCCCCTTTTAAAAAGTCAATCCATATTATTCTCCACAAAACCCTAAGTGCCGCCCCAAAAACAAACACACACAAAATTAGTTTGGCCTCCATTCGACAACCCCATCCTTCCTAGGCATTTTTCTGTGATCAAACAACATCCAAGAAGTCCTAGAAAAATACCCATTCGAATTGTTGAAGCTTGGTACGATCGTGGTCTTGGTTTCTTTTGTCGAACCCTAAAAACAAGGTAAATCGTTTCTGCTTAATTCGACCTCTATAAAATTCATTCATCATTTTTCTGATGTTCCTTATATGTAATAAGACCCACGAAAATTGGTTTCAAGGTTGTTAGGCCATTGGTGAAGTCGTGACGATTTTTGGAGTGTTTGGCCAATCGCGTATACATCTGATCGAACTGCTTATTCTACACGTTCCAAAATTGGTTTGGTATTTTCCTCAGACCCTTTATACCTTATAAACATCAAATAAATTGTTGGATTCGACCCATGCATGCTCTACATCATTTTCGTGATTTAAAACCCTAAAAACATGTTTAATTGTGAAATATATGCTCCGATCCAGAATAATTATTAATAAAATTATTATACACTTATTATGATGTAATATGATCTGGAAAAATGTTGGAAAGAATTGTCATGGCCTAAATCATGTAATTCGAATTTATTGGGTTTTGATTTAAATCGTATAAAAGAAAAAGAAAATAAATCGTGCGACTTAGGGTTTTGATCTAGGGTTTGTTTTGTGATATTAAATGACATTAAATGATGAGGTAATGATTAAAAATTGATTAGAAGGATTAGGGTTTCTAATTCTTTTGTTTTTGGTTTATACGATTTGTGATAAAAGGTTTTGGGTGAGTTTTGTAACTTTTAAAACTAAAGGGTTATTTTTGAAACTTATTCTGGGCTATATACTATTCGAAAAAAATATAAGATGAGGGTGTTAAGTGTAAGTTTTGCAATTAAATGGATTAAAATGTATTTTAAACCTAATTAGGGTTTGTTTTGAAAATAATTAAAAGAGAGGGACTAAACATGTAATTTTTAGAAACTTGGAGTTGTTTTGAGTAATTTAATATACTCAGGGGGTTATGTGTCATTTTGATAACTTAAGGGCATAATATGTAATTATTGATAATTAAAAGTTGAAGTTGTAAATTAAAGGGCTAAATATGTAACTTTAATAACTTGAGGGACTTAATGTGTAAATTATGAATATTTAAGGATTCATTCGAATAACTTAATAAAATAAGTGCTCATTATGTAAAATGGATAAGTAAAGGGTTTAATGTGTAACTTTGAATACTAAAAGGTTTAAAGTGTAATTTTGGAAAGTAAAGGGTATAAAATGCAAAGTTATGAAACCTTAAGGACCAAATGGATAAAAAGGTTAAAAGATACTTTATTTCCATAAATAATGATGTTTAATTCAACTTTCTAAATATGGAAACTTTCTAAAAGTGGAAACTTACTATTTATGGAAACCTGCTAAAAAAAGGAAAGTTACTTAAAATGGAAAGGGCATGAATTTGAGAATGAATTATGATTCCCCCTCTTCTCCTCTAGGTGTGAAGAAGAAAAGATCTTGAGCTATTCCTTATTCTGTGCTTGTTTCTATTTGTGCTTTCGTAATAAGGTACGGATACTCTGCCTTTTCAGTAAAGGCTCCTATATTCTTCTTATGACTTTGAGCTATGATTCAGTTAAGATTCCCAAAGCCATTGCTATGCTTCCTTCTGTTGTGAACTTCCTCTGATTCCTGTTAAGCTTTGATATGTTAGCCTCTGATTTGATTTCGTTGCTATGACTTCTGACCTTTGAATATCCGACATCTCTGGTTCATCTTTTATGATGATTTGATATGAAAACTTTTTGAGAATATAACTTGATGTTATGGAAGGAAACTGTTTTGAAATGATACTCTATGATTTTGAAATGTAACCATTTTTAAATGAAGGATTAATTGGCTTGTATGAAGAATGTTTAAAAAGGGAGATCTTTGAGATGAAATGGGTAAATGATTATTAAAGTTTTAAATCTATTTTCTCTTAACTCTTTCACATTTTATTTGAACTTATGAAACTTAATAATAAATCTTTTGTAATGAACCTTTGGAAATGAACCTTGGATATTCTGAACCATTGATATGATTTCGGATATTATGATTTTGAGATATGATACGATTAAGTTTTTCCCAAGCCATTGCTATGTTCCCTTTTAATTGAACCTTTGATATGATTTTGAGCTGACGTTGAGATGAAACTTTACTTTATGACCTTTTGTTGATTTTGAGACCTGACTCTTAGTTTGATACCCGAGCCACTTATGTTTCTTCTACCTATGGAGGTACCATAGGCATGTCTGTGATGCACCACTGGCATGACTCATGCGTGGGTGAGTGATTTCTCACGTCGTCCCTTTTATGATATTATTATGGCCATTATGACTTTGAGTATATGACTTTGAGATTGACTTTGAGTAAGGGGCGTATGGATTGCAATCCTAGATCTGATCTGTTTAGTGGATTTAACTATGACTTTGAGTTGACTTTGAGGTGACTGGTGCTGTGTGCAATACACGCCTTTCACAACCTTCTGGGAGCTAGCTACTCCACATTTATGATACATGAGGACACCCCTCATATTATCTGGTTGCCTGAGAGGTATCCCCTCTGATTGTGAGATTATGAATTGACGGCTTATGACTTTGAGATTATGATGTTGAGTTATGACTTTGAGTTTTGGGCTCGTGGTGGATGACTATCCTATTCTTTTCATTTCTATTACTCTTATTGCTTATTCCCTATGATATTTCCCCAATGCACTATACTTCTGTTCTGTTTTATTATCATTTCTTTGTATATGTATCTGTTCACTGGGCTTTTTAAGCTCAGCCGCATTTCCTTTTCCTGCGGCAGGTTTTAGTAGGAAGCTGGGTTATGGGAAAAGAGTGTACCCTTGGATTAGAAGACTTGATAGCAAATCTGGACTTGATAACCCGGTAGATCCTAATCTTATTTGAAACTTTTGTATTACTGTAATTGTATGCTTTATGATGATCTGATGTGAAACCATTGTTGTGATATCTTTACCCTTGTCGGGTTGGGGTGTTACAATTATGGTATCAGAGCCAGGCTGCGATTCGTAATACATTTACCCTTGACCTGTGTAAGTTAGGACCACTAAGTTTCCACTGTAGGCGCTCGTAGGACAACCTTTGAGGAATTGCCTTAGGATTTTCCCTATAGGAACTAAATTTCTAACCAGTGAGGAATGGGTAGACTATAATACATCTGCTTACGTATATTCGTTTCCGCATCACTCTGATCCATGTTTTCCTTTTGATTTAAGCCTGTTGGAATTACTTTTAGAAATTCAAAACGTATGTTTTGCACCACCTAAGGTTTGAAACCTTGAGAGCATTGAGACTTGCACGGTGACTTCCTGATACAAATTGATCCTTGCCTCCAGACTCCGACTCTAACCTCTGAATCTTCTGCTAACCATTTTGATCTTTTCGGACATTCCCATATTTCCCATGAAGACGATATATCTGATACAATCTGTTACTTGTTTCTTCCTTCTAATGAATTACCTATACCCTTTCGATCATTTTTCCAAGATCGTCAGGCGCTGGCACTATACGTGTTTAAATTTTTCTGAAGTTATGAGTAATTGAGACGTTTATTAGATTCTAGTACTTATTATCGTTTGTGTCATTTCCAGCATGGCACCTCCAACAAACAGCAATTACCGTCGGACGATGGTTTTGCCGACTGGCCAAAGACGAATTGGTAACTGGAAGAGGACAAGCTGGAGAATATGGGTCCCAGCAGGCATGTGGCCATGCCTAATTGAAGAAAATTTGACAGTGGTAAAGATGTTTGGAAAAGAGGTACATGTGTATGAAACAGAGGTCACTGACAGGAATGGCATCGTGACAAGGTACCAGGGAAAGTGTCCCCAGTTTGTGGAAGTAGAAGGAAGAGTGCGGGCTGTAGAGAGGAATCATGACAATGATTTTGCAAGACGACCACAGCCACAACCAGAGGGGAACAGAAACGGTTGGCTCAGCGAAGAAGAGGAAGCAGACTCAGATTTGGAATCCACCGCAAGTAACTCTATCTAGACAGGGAAATGTAGCTCAAGCCATGCGTGTTTGTATTATTTGTTTAGGTTTCTTTTGAACGATGATGATGTATGGATTGTGTTAAACCATGGGCTTTTCCGAATGTGAAATAATAAGGCTTGAGAGAATTTTTGGGAATTATTTTGATATGTGCCTATCTTGATTCTTCTTCCTTTTTAGTCTGTCAACATTTTGGCTATGGAAGCCCGAATTTTGATTTTTCTCATGATTATCCTGAGTTCTGACACCAATTACAAATACCTCCTTATATTTTCAACTATTGAAGTCTTTTAGAATCTTTTCGTACATCAAAGAATGAACCTCACTTTGAGAATGATTGAAAATTTTAAGTTTTCGGAAGAAGATTTCTGATTTGCCCACCAGTATGTTTAATTTCTCCAACTCAGGAACGATCACATGTTTGCTCAAATTTAAGAGTGAAGTTTTCCCTTTTGGGAATGAATTTGAGAATCACCATCCAAAGTTATAGACACCTGTAATAATGATTAGTTACGCAAATGGTACTAGCTAAACCTCTGACTGCTTAGGAGGTTGAAAATTAGAGTTTTGCACGACTACTAGGATAATGGTCATTGTATGACTTAGTAGAAAAATCGGAAACGAAAGAAGAACATAGAGATTATTGGTGAGATGACCTTTTTGTTCTGGAAGAGAAATTTGATTGACGTTCAGAATTCATAGTAGACAACACTACCCTGTATAATGTGGAGACAGAGCTTTCACAAGAGGGACCAAGATCGAAGACCGTTATCGGAGGTAGAAACCAGGTGGAAGAGTAGGAGGAGATGGTTGTGACAAGCATTATCATGGAAGAAACATACAAGAAGAAGAGAGGAACTGGGATAGTGCTCAATCATACATCATGCAACACGTGAAGACTTCAGCTTGGGCATCAAGACAACCAGACCAAAGAAGACGAACCATTCAACACACAACCTGGAGTCAACAACAACATCATGCACCTTAAAACCTGGAGCTATGTTAGAAGACCTGTCGAAGATACGCAGTCTTGTTTCTCTATTCATTTTAGTTGTACTAAGATGAATTGAGAGCAGAAGCGGACCTGCAGATGGAGGGATGCACGGTAAAAGCGTCAGAGACTGCCGCTACGATGCCACACTACCAAGAGGAGCTGCTGAAGACCGGAGGAACCCGACTCGAGTTTTAAATTCTTTTAATCATGAGGTAAGATGGACAAGAGTAAACAGACTACCCCAACTTGTAAGAAATTTTGAAATTCTTATTTGAGTGGACGGATTCTGAAGCGGACATTGTGTTTAAACAAGATGATGCTGTAAAGGATTGACGCTATTGATGACGTACCTTAATTTTGAACGACATTCCCGGATTTCCGTTACTCTTCGAGTAATTTCGTTCTCTTAGTTATGTTGTCTGATTCTGGTGACCTTTGAGACTGTAGTAGTACTAGGTGGATTAAGATAAGTGGTTTTGACTCACGACTTGAGGTAGAGGATGACCACCATGAGGGCATGTTATGTGAGGCTAGTATTATGACGCCTGATCAACGTGATAATACTAACGTCATATAAAGTGCACTTGTTGTGGGCATAGGATATCTTGAGGAGTGCTTTAGAGAAGCCTTGGATTTCTTTCCGTTGGCGACTATCCGCGATATAGTGAGACTTTAGGTTCACTCTACCTATACGTTTGATATGCTGTCCTTGTCATACGATTCGATACGTTTGGACTCTCGACACGTGTTTTGCTGATCTTGCAAATTTCTGATAAGAATCTTAGGTTCCATTATGAAATTTCTGCCGTTGACGATATCTAACGATACGCTTTCTGTCCGTATACGATTCGTATTCGTGAAGTGGTTCATTATGATCTGCTATGAGTAAAATATATGATTGTGGACTTTGAGAAAACGAGACCTGTTTGTTTATGAGAATACCTTTGGAAGGTTATCCGAAAGCCGAGACTATCTGAGAAGCTGATGAGTTAAACCTTATATCACCTCGTGTCTACTACAATTCAATGTATTCTCATCTGATTCACCGATTCAATCCCTATGTATTTTTATACCTCTTCCTAGAGAATTCGATCATCATCCGTTATGTTTGATACATTATCCTTTTGATTCAAATTCAGTATGATATGCCCTTCTGAGAAATCTGAAACTGTTTTGACAAGAGTTACGAGTCATGAGAAACCATTTGGGTCCAAAGATCTTTTGGAAGAACCTCTCCGAGCGTGAGAATGGTTGTAATGACCTTTTTCGATTTACTACGACTTCGTTTAACTTTGCGATTTCAAATTTCGAGGACGAAATTTTTCTTTTTAGAGGGGAAGAAGTTGTAACACCTAAAATCCGAGAACATGTGAAATGACCAAAATGCCCTTACTTAATTAAATTTGATTAAAAGCTTATTAAAGTATCCAAATAATTCCAAACTTCAAACAATGCACAAGTTATGATCCAAGGTAATTTTTAACAATTACATTTAACATTTATACAAGTTGCAAAATTACCAAATTACCCCTCTATGGACCGAATTAATAAAAAGTAGTTTTAATAATTATTTAAATGGTTTAAATCATGATAAATATGGAAGATAATCACAAGAAATATCCTCCCACCTAAAATTCCGAAATTCTGGTCTTTCCCCCCCCCCCCCCCTCATCACACGTTTTCCCCTTTTAAAAAGTCAATCCATATTATTCTCCACAAAACCCTAAGTGCCGCCCCAAAAACAAACACACACAAAATTAGTTTGGCCTCCATTCGACAACCCCATCCTTCCTAGGCATTTTTCTGTGATCAAACAACATCCAAGAAGTCCTAGAAAAATACCCATTCGAATTGTTGAAGCTTGGTACGATCGTGGTCTTGGTTTCTTTTGTCGAACCCTAAAAACAAGGTAAATCGTTTCTGCTTAATTCGACCTCTATAAAATTCATTCATCATTTTTCTGATGTTCCTTATATGTAATAAGACCCACGAAAATTGGTTTCAAGGTTGTTAGGCCATTGGTGAAGTCGTGACGATTTTTGGAGTGTTTGGCCAATCGCGTATACATCTGATCGAACTGCTTATTCTACACGTTCCAAAATTGGTTTGGTATTTTCCTCAGACCCTTTATACCTTATAAACATCAAATAAATTGTTGGATTCGACCCATGCATGCTCTACATCATTTTCGTGATTTAAAACCCTAAAAACATGTTTAATTGTGAAATATATGCTCCGATCCAGAATAATTATTAATAAAATTATTATACACTTATTATGATGTAATATGATCTGGAAAAATGTTGGAAAGAATTGTCATGGCCTAAATCATGTAATTCGAATTTATTGGGTTTTGATTTAAATCGTATAAAAGAAAAAGAAAATAAATCGTGCGACTTAGGGTTTTGATCTAGGGTTTGTTTTGTGATATTAAATGACATTAAATGATGAGGTAATGATTAAAAATTGATTAGAAGGATTAGGGTTTCTAATTCTTTTGTTTTTGGTTTATACGATTTGTGATAAAAGGTTTTGGGTGAGTTTTGTAACTTTTAAAACTAAAGGGTTATTTTTGAAACTTATTCTGGGCTATATACTATTCGAAAAAAATATAAGATGAGGGTGTTAAGTGTAAGTTTTGCAATTAAATGGATTAAAATGTATTTTAAACCTAATTAGGGTTTGTTTTGAAAATAATTAAAAGAGAGGGACTAAACATGTAATTTTCAGAAACTTGGAGTTGTTTTGAGTAATTTAATATACTCAGGGGGTTATGTGTCATTTTGATAACTTAAGGGCATAATATGTAATTATTGATAATTAAAAGTTGAAGTTGTAAATTAAAGGGCTAAATATGTAACTTTAATAACTTGAGGGACTTAATGTGTAAATTATGAATATTTAAGGATTCATTCGAATAACTTAATAAAATAAGTGCTCATTATGTAAAATGGATAAGTAAAGGGTTTAATGTGTAACTTTGAATACTAAAAGGTTTAAAGTGTAATTTTGGAAAGTAAAGGGTATAAAATGCAAAGTTATGAAACCTTAAGGACCAAATGGATAAAAAGGTTAAAAGATACTTTATTTCCATAAATAATGATGTTTAATTCAACTTTCTAAATATGGAAACTTTCTAAAAGTGGAAACTTACTATTTATGGAAACCTGCTAAAAAAAGGAAAGTTACTTAAAATGGAAAGGGCATGAATTTGAGAATGAATTATGATTCCCCCTCTTCTCCTCTAGGTGTGAAGAAGAAAAGATCTTGAGCTATTCCTTATTCTGTGCTTGTTTCTATTTGTGCTTTCGTAATAAGGTACGGATACTCTGCCTTTTCAGTAAAGGCTCCTATATTCTTCTTATGACTTTGAGCTATGATTCAGTTAAGATTCCCAAAGCCATTGCTATGCTTCCTTCTGTTGTGAACTTCCTCTGATTCCTGTTAAGCTTTGATATGTTAGCCTCTGATTTGATTTCGTTGCTATGACTTCTGACCTTTGAATATCCGACATCTCTGGTTCATCTTTTATGATGATTTGATATGAAAACTTTTTGAGAATATAACTTGATGTTATGGAAGGAAACTGTTTTGAAATGATACTCTATGATTTTGAAATGAAACCATTTTTAAATGAAGGATTAATTGGCTTGTATGAAGAATGTTTAAAAAGGGAGATCTTTGAGATGAAATGGGTAAATGATTATTAAAGTTTTAAATCTATTTTCTCTTAACTCTTTCACATTTTATTTGAACTTATGAAACTTAATAATAAATCTTTTGTAATGAACCTTTGGAAATGAACCTTGGATATTCTGAACCATTGATATGATTTCGGATATTATGATTTTGAGATATGATACGATTAAGTTTTTCCCAAGCCATTGCTATGTTCCCTTTTAATTGAACCTTTGATATGATTTTGAGCTGACGTTGAGATGAAACTTTACTTTATGACCTTTTGTTGATTTTGAGACCTGACTCTTAGTTTGATACCCGAGCCACTTATGTTTCTTCTACCTATGGAGGTACCATAGGCATGTCTGTGATGCACCACTGGCATGACTCATGCGTGGGTGAGTGATTTCTCACGTCGTCCCTTTTATGATATTATTATGGCCATTATGACTTTGAGTATATGACTTTGAGATTGACTTTGAGTAAGGGGCGTATGGATTGCAATCCTAGATCTGATCTGTTTAGTGGATTTAACTATGACTTTGAGTTGACTTTGAGGTGACTGGTGCTGTGTGCAATACACGCCTTTCACAACCTTCTGGGAGCTAGCTACTCCACATTTATGATACATGAGGACACCCCTCATATTATCTGGTTGCCTGAGAGGTATCCCCTCTGATTGTGAGATTATGAATTGACGGCTTATGACTTTGAGATTATGATGTTGAGTTATGACTTTGAGTTTTGGGCTCGTGGTGGATGACTATCCTATTCTTTTCATTTCTATTACTCTTATTGCTTATTCCCTATGATATTTCCCCAATGCACTATACTTCTGTTCTGTTTTATTATCATTTCTTTGTATATGTATCTGTTCACTGGGCTTTTTAAGCTCAGCCGCATTTCCTTTTCCTGCGGCAGGTTTTAGTAGGAAGCTGGGTTATGGGAAAAGAGTGTACCCTTGGATTAGAAGACTTGATAGCAAATCTGGACTTGATAACCCGGTAGATCCTAATCTTATTTGAAACTTTTGTATTACTGTAATTGTATGCTTTATGATGATCTGATGTGAAACCATTGTTGTGATATCTTTACCCTTGTCGGGTTGGGGTGTTACAGATGTTTTCCAGTTCCTTATTGTGATACATACTTTATTACACCCGAGAGATGTGAGTATCTAAACACTATTTGTGAGGTGCTATTGTATAACCTCCGTGCTTGTTTTTGGTTTTAAGTGGAACGATTATTTGCTGTAATTACTTTTAAATTAGTGTTAAATGACCCCTAAGTTGTATTTTGATTAGAATAAAAGCGCATTTGCTTGAGGACAAGCAAATCTCAAGTGTAAAGTATTTGATAAGGCGAAAAGTGTACCGCTTTTGGGGGGTCATTTAAGCCCGAATTCATAATTTTTTGATCAATTATTGCCCTAAAACGTTTCGTTTGTCATTTTAGATACTTTTGAGAGGAAATTTACAAAAGGAAGCATTTTGGACATTTTTGGAGCGAAAAAGTGAAGAAAACGACAAAGTCTCAAAATCCTTGCTGGGAACAGTACCGTCAAGATTGGCAAAAGAGGTGGATGTGGAAAATACACATGACGGCATCAAGGCAATGCAAGTGACGGCGTCAAGCATTCTCAAGGCAATTTGGCCTGACGGCGTCAGCAAGGCCGTCAGGGTCAAAACACATGTGACGGCCCAGAGTAAATTTACACATGACGGTGTCAGAAGTGGATCTAGGCAATACGAATTTTATCTTGGCTGCGAGCTGACGGCATCACAAGCTAAAACGTGACGCCGTCAAGGTGTAAAATCTATATACAGTTTTCGAATTTTCATTCATTAGTGGTGGAACTTTTGGAGAGCTTCTTTGTGAAAACCCTAGACGAATTTTTTGTAATAATAAGGGTTTCAACCCTTGTTCCATCCATGTTCAATTAAAGATAAGTTTTCCAATAATCATACAATATGTCTATGTGTTATGTGATTCTATCTTATGTTTTTCTTCTTTTTAACATGCTAGGCTAGGTTTTTATTGTGTTTGCTTAGATGTAATGAAACCTAGATGTTGATTATTGGTTGATGGTTTGCTTATAGTTGTTGTGGATGATAGTATTCGATGTTAGGCTTAAGAAAACTGGCAGACTTCCAATTGGTAACTTGCTTGAACGTCTTAAGAAGCATGATCGGAGGTGTACAAGGATTTATCGTTGTATTTAATGCATGAGCGAATTCTAGTGATCCCATGTTAGGAGCTTTTAGTCGGCTCGACATAGGAGTGAAGTAGGAGCTTATAGAGCTAGGGAATTGCGTACACGGCCCTATGACTAGTATTAAGGAATATAATCCGTCATCCATGCAATTGTAACAAGCTAATCAACCATTAAAAGATATCTAGGGAGTAATGAAATCTAAGTAAACACATTTTCTCTTATTATTGTTTACACCAAAAATTAGTTTTAGTTTAATTTATTTTATTTTGATTGCATCTTTAGTTAATTGGGTTAGTTGACTAGCAACAAATTCCGCCCACTCCTTCAAAACCCGAGATTTTACTTGCTTTTATAAAAATATAAAAATACAAAAAGAATCATCCCTCACCTTTAGACCTAGTTTAGTAGACTTTTTAATCCTAGTGAACACTATTCCTGAGTTGAACGATCAATCCCCCGGTACTTGTCACTATACTATACTACAACAAATAGGTACACTGCCTGGTGGGGATTGCATACTTCTCAAGATCCCTTGAGAGGTAAAACCTTTTGCGAGGGTGCAATTCCGCGCATCAGATTCCATTGTATGACTTATGTTGAATGCTTGTGTCTGCTTTGATATGTTACTGATGAGGCGAAAAATGAACCACTTTTAGGGGGTCATTTAAGCCCGGAATTGAATTTATATGATCAAATATTGCCCTAAATCGTTCCTTTGGTGATTTTAGGTACTTTGGGAGTGAATTCTGGGAAAGGAAGCATTTTGGACGTTTTTGGAGGATAAAAGTGAAGAAAACGGCAAAGACCTAATTTTCCATGCTGAGAACAGTACCTGACGGCATCAAGAAGAAAATCCTGACGGCGTCAGGAGTAAAATCCATGACGACCCAGTGAAAACCTGAAGGCGTCAAGAGAAGGGCGTCAAGAGTATTTTTGGTGACGGCCTGCATAATGAGTATACGTGACGGCGTCAAACCCAGATCTAGGCAGTCCGAGAAATTATTTGGCGGGGAGATGACGGCGTCAGAGATTTGTTCTTGACGCCGTCACCTCAGAAAAACTATATCTACTTTTCTATTTTTCATTCATTAGAGAGGAACTTGTGTGGAGAATACTAGGGCCGAACTTGTGAAACCCTAGGTCATATTTTATAGTACTTTCAAGGGTTTTTACCCCTTGAAACCTTTCATGTACAATTAAGATAAGTCCTCTTTCAATTCAATCAATATGTCTATGTGTTGTTTGAATATATCTTATGCTTGTCTTGATTTCAACATGCTAGGCTAGATCTATCTTGTGTTTGCTTAGATGTAATGAAACCTAGATGTTAATTATATGTTGATTACTTGTTTATAGTTGTAATGGATGAATGATTTCAATGTTAGACTTAAGAAAACTGGCAGATCTCCATTGTGTAACATGCTTGAACGTCTTAGGAAACATGAACCGATGTGTACTAGGTTTTATTGGTTGTATTTAATGCATGAGCAAATTCTAATGATCCCATGTTAGTAGCTTCTTAGCCGGCTCGACATAGGAGTGAAGTAGGCGCTTATAGGATTGGGGAAGTAAGTACGCCACCCCATGAATGGTATTAAGGAATACAATCCGTCATCCACGCAAAAATAAAAAGTAATTAACATGTAAAAGATATCTAGGGAGTAGTGATATCTAAGTAAACACAATTCTCCCATATATTGCTCACACCACTAGTTTAATATAGTTTATTTTCATTTTTAGTATTTTATTTTGATTGCATCTTAGTAATTGGGTTAGTTGACTAGCAACTAATTCCGCCCAACTCTTTCAAAACCGAGATTTTTAATTGCTTTTGTAAAAATATAAAAATACAAAAAGAATCATCCCTCATCTCTAGACCTAGTCTTTAGGTTTTCTAATCCTAGCGACACTATTCCTAGCTGAACGATCAATCCCCCGGTACTTGTCATTATACTATACTACATCGATCAGGTACACTGCCTGATGGGGGTTGTAAGCTTCTCGAGATCCCTCGAGAGGTAAAGTCTGGTGCAATCCCCACGCATCAGTTACCATACAGTAGTAGTTCTATCCTTATCGGGTTAGGGTGTTACAATTGGTCATTTGCTGAGTTAGCTCAGCAACTTGAGTTGTAAGCAAGTTGACCTTTTCTTCTAGCATACTTCGTTTCTTCTCACGTGCCATCTCGAACGCCTTCTTTACCAATTTTGAAGCTGCTGTGACTTGTAGACTGGTAGGTTTCTTGATTGATTTGTCTGAGGTGAGTTATGTTGCTAGAGGTTATGACTGAGATGATTCGATAAAGGCGGAAGTATCTTTGTCGTCTCCTTTTGGTGATTCGGGTTTCTGGGTATCAACTTCTTCTGGACTTTTCTCTTTAGTCAGTTTTTCAACTTGCTCTTTCAACATGTCGGCTTCTTCCTTCAAACTTCGCTCTTTAGCTAACTTTGCTGCTTCTTCAGTTCTTTTGATCTTTTCCAATCTTTCACTTTCAGCAAGCTTGTCTTTCTCTTCTTCTTTTATTCTCAACTCCTTTTCTAACCTTGCTTCTTCCACTTCATTCATTATCTTTAACTCTTCCTCTAGGGCTTTCTCTTTTGCAGCAAGTTCATCAACTGTTAATAGAGGCTGAGAATCAATATCCATATCGTCATCTTCATCTTCTTCTTCTCCTTCAGTTGCAGACTTCATTTCTTCATCTTCTGGTGTGACGTTTGGTGTTTCATAGACAATCATAGCAGTGGTAGAACCTGCTTCCTTTTCTGGTTGGTTAACTGGAATGGGCTCAGGAATGCTGTTGGATCCTCCTGCCTCGTTGGGTTGAGAGACTGGAGGAGGTGGAGGTTATTCTGCTTGAAATGAGTCGATGCAACTGTGGAGGAGTCCTAACTTGAGTGCTCTTTCATTTTCCCCTTCAACAGATAGCCCAATGTTAGCATGTGCCTCTTCTTGTTGTTCATGCTCTTCAGTCATTGGTTCCTTCAGTTTTCGTTTCCTTAAAGTTTCTTCTTCTAGTTTAGCATCTTCTTCTGTTAGAGGTTGAGTAAGAAGTCTTTCATTGAGGTTGACAGTTGGGTCTTCGGTAGATGCAACAAAGTCGTTAATGACTTTGTCCCATTCTTCATAAGACTTGTCATCATCTTCTTCCTGTGGGTCTTTAGCATAGGCTTCTTTGTGAACGGGTGAATCATCGGACTCGGTTTCTGAATCAGAAGGTTCTGGTGAAGGAGGTGGAGTAGGTTCAGGAACTGCTTCAGGAACAGGAGTTGTCTTCTTGACGGGAATCCTTATCTTCAATGATCTTTTATGAGGCTTTTGTGCTGACTTGGATGAACTTTCAGAGCTCCCAGTCTTTCCTCCTTTCTTCCCCTTTTTCTGCATTGATGAAGGAAAAGGGTCATCGTCTAAGAATCTAACTTTCTTTTTGTCGAGAGCTTGGAGGTAGTATTTATAGTGCTTATAGGCTTTGACTTTATCATTAAGGAGGCAATCAGGAAGTGGTAGACTTTGCTTCCTTGTACTGGTATCTAGTCTCTTTAATTTCCTGAGAGTTGTCTCATTCCTGAATGTGTGCTTTTCTTCGACGTCTAGTCTGGATGGAATGTCATCAAACTCGTTGAGGAAGTTTTGTATCAATAACTTGGTGAAACAAACGAAGGGAATCTTTGCCGATTTGTGTTGTATGTGCCAGACCAGATCTTCCCAGATGATGCTTGCATAGTCAACTAATTGGACATTAACCATTCCCCAGAAAAGCTTAAGATGTGGCAGCTTGGGGTGTTCGTGACCGACATCTCTGCCAGATAATGATTTGGCAATGAGAATGTATAGAGTTCTCCATGGTTGTGGTAGAAATCTAGTGTTGACCTTCGAGTATTTGGTGACTACCTTTTCTGACTCATCGTATCCGATATCTCGTACAAACGTGATCAGTTCATCTTCATCTGGAACTGGATGGTACTGTTCATTTGGACCTAGTTCTGGTAAGGCAAGAACGGAACGGAGAGTCTCGATGTCCACAGTTACTTGTCTTTTGTGATGCATGCAAGTGAAAAATTCTTCGCTGAGATCCAGTTTGATGGTGTTCCAGAATTGGTGAATATAGAAATTGGCAACTAATGCAGATTTGGTGAGCAATGCTTTGTATGGATGATAGATGAGAGCATCAACAGCTACAAGACACGAAGATTCATTACAGGTGATTTTGTTGAAGTTGACCCTTAGATTGTTCTTTTCAATTGACCTTTTGTAGTCCTCGGGGAAAGTTTCTTCCTATGTGAGCTTTGGTTCAGGTTCCAGTTCTTGTGCAACATTTTCATGTTGAGCCATCTGAATAGATCATATACACAAACACAGACCTTGCAATAATATACTTTTGGGTAAAAGGGACATTCAACCCTGGTAAAATATATTAACCAATAAAATGTTGAAAGTACAATGGAATTTAGCTGAAGTACCACATTAACCTCAAGCAATCACTTGAACTACCCTAGATCATTTATGATAGGCTATAAATGAACCACTAGCAACCAACAACTAGAACAACCAATAAACAACATAAGATGATGTTGGCATGAATATTACGATATTTAATCTAAACATTCTCTTCATGTTTTGATGATGACAAAGATGTAAGTTACAACATATAACATAAAGTGCTTAAGTTACTTGTGATCACAATTCATCTTTGCATTCTTACGTCAACAAGCCTCGACATCTCAACGTCTCGAGTTTGCCTCAACAATCACTTAAGGTATGTACAAACAAATGTCTAATACATTTTATGATCAAAGGGATTTTATTTAAACATTACAAAGTTTATAAAATGATATAAACATGTTATATATTTTATGAAAAACAATTTTGGTAATTAAAGGAAAATGTTTAATTCATAACAAATATATGAATTAAAATTTTTAACCAAAATCAGTTAGTTTTTCACCAAATAAACTTTCACCATAAAAGACAAAGATTTCTGGCCGTTTCAGTAGGGCGGCCCCATTAATTATGGGCGGCCCCCTTAATAATTAAGGGGACCGGCCATACAATTTAGGGGACCGACACGCTCCTCTGTCAGAAATCTTCTCCTATAAATATCACCTCAAACCTGGTATTTTTCTTAACCTTTTGCACAAAGATTTTCAGATCCAATCCTCTCTAAACATCCTTCTAAAACCCTTTGATCATAAGATTATTAATCTTTGTTTCAAGTGATCCAATCTTTCATAACTCAAAGTGCAAGAGAAGAATCCTCACCATCATAAAGCCAAAGATGTAGTTAGTGCTTATGTAAAGTTGTGAGCTTTGTATATGTAATAAGTAGATCAAGATGATCTTACTTAGTAGTGAGTTTATGAGTGAGTAAGAAGTAGTTTGAAGAAGTTGTGAAGTAGTGAAGAAGTCGTGAAGTTGTGAAGCCATGAAGAAGTCGTGAAGGCGTGAAGAAATAGGTGTGTTGTGAAGAAGAAGTAGTGAAGGTATGTTAAGTAGTGTTGTTGTAGTGTTGTGAAAAGGTGTGTTGTGGTGTGAGATTGGTTCTAGCTACTATTAGAACTCGACATTTAGCTTAGTGTCGTTAAATGGTGTAAGCAAAAGTTGTGTAAGTTTTTCTCCGCCAAAAGGGAGCTTGTTGAGTAGTGAAGAAAACTCTCAAGTAGGTGACTCGGGGAGTGGAGTAGGGCAAGGAAGGTGTCCTTGTAGCCGAACCACTATAAATCATCGTGTCCGGTTTGCATCCTCTTTCCCCTATCTTTTTACTTTCATTCTTGCATTTATCGCGTTATATCTATGCTTGCAAATATGTGTTGATTGTTGCTTATATTATCACGATGATTGATTGTGATGTAGTTACAAGTTAATATTATGATACGATATAAAATTGTATGATATTGTCTAATGGACTTATATATATTATTAACACTTCTCATATCAAGTTTAACTTAATCGATAATTTGATGCAAAACGCTTTAAGATTTCAAAAGGAAAACGTATTCACATAAAGATCGACCAAAGCTTCATTCACAAAACTAAGTTTCGAAAACTAATTCATAAGTGTACATATATAACCGATCATATCGATTATATGTTCTTTTCAAACTAAACTCTAATTGAAGGTTTTTCAAACAAACAATTGAATAAATTTGAATCAACATTTTGAAACCAAGTTTTTATAAAATCAAAAAGAGGGGAAAACTATTCAACCCCCCCCCCCCCCTTCTAGTTTTCCACAATTGGTACCAGAGCCACGTCGCTCAAATTTTCAAAACAAATGGTTTTAAAAATTGAGTACGATCCATGTATCGAATTATCCATTAAGGAGGATTAAATATGAAAAGTGTTTTGTTGATTAACTTGTATTAGTTTTGATGATATATACACTAATTATACTAGCTCGAAATAATATTATGCTTAAAAGAATTGTTATATGTTCGGTATCAAAATCAGAAAGTCACACACCTTTCCGAAAAGTCAGAAAACATTTTTTTACAAAAAATGAAATTTTGAGTACCAGATGGGCAGCCCCCTTAATTGTCTGGGCGGCCCCCTTAAATGCTGGGCGGTCCCCTTAATTATTTAAGGGGTCCGCCTGTCTGTTCGACAGTTTTTCGAAAACTTTAAAAAATCATTTAAAATAAACCGTAACTCCGTAGAAGTCGTGCCACCTGGCGTTTTAAAGGTAATTGAGTCTATTTTCATTTAAAAATACTTACAAGTAACCATTACAAAGTTAAATAAGTAAGAAAGTCAAAATACTATACGGTGGTCAAAAATTTGTGTTTCGTTTTAATGTAAAACTTTTGTTTTATTTTTTCCTTCAAGTCTGGTATTCCTAGTTGATATACTTTTGAAAAATTAAGTATTTATGTTTTCAAAATATTGATCTTAATTAAATTATATAATGGGAGGAAACTATTTTATTTTCAAATAAATTCGAGCTAAGTAAACGTTGGTGTATATAATACACAAAACGACGACATGTGTTTTATGTGTTATGTGAACTTCTTTGTGATTTTATTTTCTTAATTGAATATATTAAATGATTGTTGCTATTTGAAGTTTAGCTATGTATATATCTATGCATATGTGCCCTATTAGTGTATAGCTAGTTTGGCGATTTATACTTAACTAGATCTTATGCTAGATTTCTTGCGTTAGGGTCGTTATAATATGCTTGCATCGCATATAGGTATAGATGGCTTAATGTTACTCAAACATCTTGTAAATGAGTTCAATCTAGTCACCTAAACATTTCAAACAATTTAATCTACTCTTCACAACACACTTAAATATTTTCTACAAATTAGCTTGTTTTACCTTAAGATGTTTAATAAGTGAAATTGAATCATTGTAAAACATTAATAGTTATATAAAAGAAAAAGCATTTTCAAAATCTAAGTGTGTTCATAATAAGTAAAAATGAAGAGTCTTTCACAAAAACAAAGCATATAACAATCATGAAATAATAAGTCAACTTTCAATCATTCACTAATAAATAATCTTAGGATTAATGGAACACACTATCGTCCGTGAGGGTCAAGAAAGATCTTGATATTATATCAATTCATTATTTAAATTATGGTTGATATATTCATCAAATCTAATTGACATGTTTTTGAGTGTGGACAAGAAATTGGATTGCTATTTGTTTAGCTTCAATATTATATCAAATTACAACAAAAGATATAGTCTTGAACCTACATACTCAATCACACTAGATTGATATGAAAATAGTTACATCCTTAGTAGATGAAAAGAGTGTGCATTGGATCATAACTCACACTTGTGTTGATAATGTCATATTGAATCTACTTGTCCAATAATTGTGTTCTAAATATTAGAATAACATTTTAAACACATTTATAAAATATACAATGAAGTAGGATTGACGACTTGGATGTTTCGTCCGAAATATTCAAGCAATTTACATTGCAATGCAATGGATAAATGTGTCATATCCGAAAAACCAAACATGAACAAACTAACAACATATGTAAACTTTGCTCACACTACCTAAAATCGTCACTTCAAGATAAAATACATATTTAAGAATAATACACACTATTCTATGTATTTCATTCTCTTTGTAGCATGAATGGTTGTGTTACAAGATAATGCACTACACTTTCCTTTTTGAAATAATATAAGTTATTAGAAGTGAAAAATAACTTGTCACAATCCATAAACAAATAATTTTTTTTTTCAAATACTTGTTAAAGTATGATATATAACATTGGCAAAAATCATAGAAAATAATATTTGTTTAAAAATATATTAATGTCTAGTTTGATATCACTTGAGAATAACAAACTCATTTAAGATAAATAATCTTAATGAGATTCATTTCACAAGAGATGCTAAGGTGCACTCTTAAGTTTAGCACAGTTATCAAATCAAGTAATATGTCATCAAAACCAAACAACCGGTAAAACATGAAGAAAAGATTAAAACTTTTTGTTTACTCTTATCTAAACACTCAACACGTCTCTATTAGGATCGTGAATAAAATATATCATCTAGATTTACCTTCATTAAAACATGATGTTTGAGTCACATTAAGCCAAGTATTAGTGAATCAAGCAAACTTCATGTCTGGTAATCTTCGATAGGTAAATTTAGGAACTCAATTTCTTCTAAAAAGAGAATGACTACTGGAGAATCTATTGACTAGAAATTCAATTTAACCTAATGGTTGAATTGCTTCTATGTGAGAAGTTGGGTGTGTGTAACCCGTAAAAATGGTCGTGTTTAGCCTGAATTGAGCACCACTAGTAATAGTCTCATACTCATTCTCCAACTTGATTAAATTGCTCTTCCTATATATACCTAACGCTAGTTTACTCTTATGAACTTTGCTTCTCATTAGATTCTTTCATTCCTAGATTTATGGTATATCGCATATATGTTGTTTCTAGATGTTTATTTGCTCCTATGTGATTTGATTGTATGCCTTCACATGCTTAACTCTATGTCCGGATGAGCATGAATTTAATGGGAAGGGAAAACACACTCACTCACATATATTCCTCTACCTTACACCCAAACATGTCATCTCCCAACAACCAAAAACCTAAGATTTCAAGAACCGCAAGGATCTCCGTCAAACCCGTTTGGAGGAGGAAACTTGATTCTTGTCATAACTCAAGTGATGTTGTTCCAAGTCAACCAACTACTAAACCTCAAACCCACAATAATGACTCATCTCACAACCTATCACCCACTCATTCCCTCATTCATGCTTCTTCTTATGATGAGCATGCTCAATCCCAAAACAACAATCCCAATCTCTCAATCAATACTTCACATGTTGCTCATTCAACAAAAACACCACCAAGAGTACCACTACCACATCCTACAACCTCACATGCCATTCCTATGTTGCATGTTCAAACCTTCACCCAAGACAACCATCATGGTCCACCATCATCACCTTCCTCCGAACACTTGAAGTTCGTTGAAGAGCTAAAAGAGGCTCATGAGCTTAGTGCTCTTTTAGCATTACATCTTGCGCAACGCAATTTGGATCCAACCCAATCAAGCTCACCATCATCACCACACAACATCAACCAAGTTGAGAAGCATGTCAACAATTGCCCTTGTTGCATCTTCCTTCAACAACAAACCATAGCCTTGAATGAGCACTTCACTTGGATTGAGTATCTTCTCGCTAGTTCTCATCCAAAACCCTCGCTTAAACAACATCCAAACTCTCAATCAACCTCTTCCGCTCCTAAATCTACACCCTAAAAGTCAAGCGAATTTCTTTATGAAATGCATCTTTTCCACTTCCTAGCAAGTGAAAAACACAAAGAAGATATCCAAGCTTCAAGTGTTTTCAAGCCATCACCACTTCATTCACATATCCATTTTCGGTCGTCAACCAACAAAACACCAAAAAAATATCCCTTGATTCCAAATCATCCACCCTTGTCAAACATTAACCTTTTGTCAATACCTTCCCTTTTCATTCACGCTCATCCTTCTTTATTTTTCTACGTCTTTAACAGAACGCATCATTATCATTTTTTTCTTCTCTTTTAGAATATATATTTTGGTATCTTTTGCCAAAATATGTCGGTAGAATCTTTACATTAAGTTCCAATCATTATCATGTCTTAAGCTTTGGTCATGGTAATTTTTTTTGGGAAGTTAGGTTGTTGTTTTTAAAACAATAATTACATGTGTCATATTCTTAGTGCATATACCTATTATGTCCATATATTGTTCCCCTATCAGTATCATGCATATAACTATCATCATCATTATATATATTTGCACTTGTCTACTAACTTTGTTTTGAAGGATTACTTCATCGCTCGATTCTTTGGTAGCCAAAACTAGTTTTGAGCATACACCAAGGGTGAGTATACACCAAGGGGGAGCATACACCAAGGGGGAGCATTAAGGTTGATTGGATCAAGGCTTCACTTACGATGATGCAAGCTCGCCTTTTACATTCTTTCTCAAGGGTTCAAGCGTAGTTGAAGTCTCGTCTAAGTGTCCACCTTTTTGCTTCGACAAAAGGGGGAGAAGAAGTGTAAACAAGTAACTTATACATTTTACTATGAGTTATAGTTTACATAGTTTGTCATCATCAAAAAGGGGGAGATTGTTGGCATGAATATTACGATATTTAATCTAAACATTCTCTTCATGTTTTGATGATGACAAAGATGTAAGTTACAACATATAACATAAAGTGCTTAAGTTACTTGTGATCACAATTCATCTTTGCATTCTTACGTCAACAAGCCTCGGCATCTCAACGTCTCGAGTTTGCCTCAACAATCACTTAAGGTATGTACAAACAAATGTCTAATACATTTTATGATCAAAGGGATTTTATTTAAACAATAGAAATTTTATAAAATGATATAAACATGTTATATATTTTATGAAAAACAATTTTGGTAATTAAAGGAAAATGTTTAATTCATAACAAATATATGAATTTAAATTTTTAACCAAAATCAGTTAGTTTTTCACCAAATAAACTTTCACCAGAAAAGACAAAGATTTCTGGCCATTTCAGTAGGGCGGCCCCCTTAATAATTAAGGGGACTGGCCATACAATTAAGGGGACCGGCACGCTCCTCTGTCAGAAATCTTCTCCTATAAATATCACCTCAAACCTGGTATTTTTCTTAACCTTTTGCACAAAGATTTTCAAATCCAATCCTCTCTAAACATCCTTCTAAAACCCTTTGATCATATGATTATTAATCTTTGTTTCAAGTGATCCAATCTTTCATAACTCAAAGTGCAAGAGAAGAATCCTCCCCATCATAAAGCCAAAGATGTAGTTAGTGCTTATGTAAAGTTGTGAGCTTTGTATATGTAATAAGTAGATCAAGATGATCTTACTTAGTAGTGAGTTTATGAGTGAGTAAGAAGTAGTATGAAGAAGTTGTGAAGTAGTGAAGAAATCGTGAAGTTGTGAAGCCATGAAGAAGTCGTGAAGGCGTGAAGAAATAGGTGTGTTGTGAAGAAGAAGTAGTGAAGGTGTGTTAAGTAGTGTAGTTGTAGTGTTGTGAAGAAGGTGTGTTGTGGTGTGAGATTGGTTCTAGCTACTATTAGAACTCGACATTTAGCTTAGTG
This sequence comes from Artemisia argyi, assembly GCA_030686995.1. NCBI lineage: Eukaryota > Viridiplantae > Streptophyta > Magnoliopsida > Asterales > Asteraceae > Artemisia > Artemisia argyi. The sequence goes on from CM060686.1 coordinate 47,264,209, forward strand.
TCGTTAAATGGTGTAAGCAAAAGTTGTGTAAGGTTTTCTCTGCCAAAAGGGAGCTTGTTGAGTAGTGAAGAAAACTCTCGAGTAGGTGACTCGGGGAGTGAAGTAGGGCAAGGAAGGTGTCCTTGTAGCCGAACCACTATAAATCATCGTGTCCGGTTTGCATCCTCTTTCCCCTATCTTTTTTACTTTCATTCTTGCATTTATCGCATTATATCTATGCTTGCAAATATGTGTTGATTGTTGCTTATATTATCACGATGATTGATTGTGATGTAGTTACAAGTTAATATTATGATAGGATATAAAATTGTATGATATTGTCTAATGGACTTATATATATTATTAACACTTCTCATATCAAGTTTAACTTAATCGATAATTTGATACAAAACGCTTTAAGATTTCAAAAGGAAAACGTATTCACATAAAGATCGACCAAAGCTTCATTCACAAAACTAAGTTTCGAAAACTAATTCATAAGTGTACATATATAACCGATCATATCGATTATATGTTGTTTTCACACTAAACTCTAATTGAAGGTTTTTCAAACAAACAATTGAATAAATTTGAATCAACATTTTGAAACCAAGTTTTTATAAAATCAAAAAGAGGGGAAAACTATTCAACCCCCCCCCCCTTCTAGTTTTCCACAGATGACATGACAATCTTATGAAAAAACAAAACAAAATAGAATACTACTTCCCAGCATGTCCTTGAAGCTTGAACTCCTTGAATTGTTCTAGTTAACCGCGTACTCATCTGAAAAATAATCATCTCCCAAATAATCATTCAGCTCATACACCTCATCCTCATCACTGTCAGAAATAACTACTTCACCCACCTTAGAAAATGGGTTACCCCTCTTTGATGCAGAAGTACTCGGAGAAGGGATAGTAGACTGCTCCAACGCCTTTTTTGTTGCAGAAGTAGTAGAAGATGTGATAGTAGACGACTTAGAAGCCTCATCCGGCACCTGTGAATCCATGTTACTAATAGACTGATCATGTGACCCCTTACCATTGCTAACAAAACCAAGAACATCCTCATCCACCAATGACTCCAAGATACCAAACGAGTTAGAAGACTGTGGGTCCTTACCAGATTTAACATTTGAAGTAGAAGCCTGCTAAAAACCCTTAGGATCTTAATCTTTCTTGGTACCAACCTGATTAGAAGTTGTCGTGACTTTAGGTCTCCAAAAATTAGCCTTAGGCTTGGAGAATTTAACCCCTCCAATTGGCTTAGGTTGAGACGTAGAAACCACACTCTTACTTTTATTCTTATGGTTCCTTACCTCTGTGAACCCCTCATCGTTATTAACCACCTGATTCATTGCATTAGTCACCCCATTAGAAACCTTGTGAACCACCTCTTTCACTTGTTTTGGAGACTCACTAAGTGTGTGACCAAATATCTTACAAACGCTGCAATGAGGAGGTGTCCATTCATATTCGACACGAATGATTTCTATCAAATAACCACTATCATCATCCAATGGAATAGCCACACTAACTTCCTTTTTCAATTCTGAATTTGAACACACTTCAACCAACGCACGAGCATAACTAATCCGACCCCACGAGTCAACACACATAGAAGATGTAAATGAATCCAACATAACCGGTTTCCCCACTTGAGTAGCAATCAAGCTTAAACCAACCTCCGAATAAGCAACTATAGGCACATTATGTAATTTAACCCAAACAGGAATCATACATTCTTGGTTAGGGGAACATTAAGAGACCATTTTCTAAGAATAAGAGGTTAATGGCGGATTAACCATGGGCCTTGTTGGAGCACCTGCTCCAATCCGTCCTTAGAAGAGAACTTAAATAAGAAAACACCCGCTTCATTCTTCATAATCTTATGCATGCCAAATTTCTTCCACGTATTTGTAACATAGTTCTGCACAATTGGAAAAGCTATAGCTTTTCCTAAGAAGTACCCAACAAGAGTGTTCTCATATCGATCTAAAATGGGTTCCATCGCCTCCTTAGGGAGTTTGGTATCATGGTTAGGAACCCGATCTTCATTAACCATCTGCCTAAAATTCACCTTACGAGAAGTACTATCAGCACCAAGCAAAGAAGCAAACGATTGCTCCTTTCCACTAACATTACCTTTGACCTCACTAGTACCACAAGTCGTTGGGGCTGAATAAGATGTTTTAGGACCAGAAGACACATTCTTGTCCACTAACGTAGACAAGTTAATATCTTCATCATTCACACTCCAATCAGAAATAATAGGACCATCCAATTCACGTGGAGGCTAATTACTAGGACCATCACCATTAACACTACCATCACCATTAACAATGATACCAATCTTATGAGTAGATTTAACCAATCCCGTAGTAGAATCAACATTCGTATCAACTTTGGAAGCATTACAAACCTCACTTGCATCAGCATTAACATTGCCACCCAACTTATCCATAGAATCCTTAAAATTATTTAAGATCGATGCAATGTTCTCTTCACCATCGTTCGATACATTACCAGCAGCATTACCCACAAGTTTCACATCCTTGGTCGCAATAGTTGATGTCAAAAAACCCTTATTCATATTCACATCACCAATTCCACTCAACGATTTAGTAACAGATTGCATCCCTTTAGGAGCACTATCATTGTTCAAAAAAGCCTTTTCCATCTCTCTTAACCCGCGAACAGGACACTAACAATGATTGAAAACCACGAATAACAAAAAACAGCATATACCAACCCACAATAATCTAACAAGAAAACCTTAACTATAACAGTTAGGGTTTTAATCAAACGCACCTTAAAAACCTAACCACCAGCCATCGTTGCAAGATATATGAAAATCGAATTTACGTAAATTGCAAAATGGAGATAGTAAACCCTTAACGAGTTTAGAGTAGCGATTAGCACCAGAGATCAGAAACGGAGCATGCAATTTACGTACAAATAATATTGAATGTACCAAAGTACAATCGATAAAAAATTATTTACATGAAATTTACTTTTCTAGCTTTTTTTATGCGAAATCTTTGATTATTTTTTTTTAAATCAATATCGTATAACATATCATTTCCAATCGATAAGTGAACCAATCCATTTAATATTTCTTGTGACATTTTTGATCTTAAATAATTTTTAATTAACTTCAGTTTTGAAAACTTCTTTCTGCCGAAGTTACTGTCACCGGAACAGTTAACATTATTCTATATGCAATATAAGCGTTAGGGAAAGAATTTAGATTTCTAATATAATTAAGTATATCAATTGGTGTATATTTTTTAAATGATTCTAATAGCAATAATGAGAGTAAATTCAAGATTTCAAGTGGGATTAATTGGTAATAGCCGAAACTTGAGGAGTTGAGATCTGCCAGAGTAGAAGAAACCATATAAATCATGATTGTTGTTGTAGAATTCTAAAGGTCGACGTTGATATGCATAATAACTTTCTACCTAGATTTTTATTAGGCCAATTAATTTATTTTTACTTAATTTTTATACAAAAATGGGTCTCTTATATATTCGATATATTGGATTCAAATTTCTACAACTTGTAGACATAAATATTAGAAAGAATACCAAATCCTCGACTATTTAACATTTATTGGCTATTTGAAATTTTAAATAATTGAATCTTTAAAGTTGACGGTGTAAAAACATGTGAGTGACTATATATATGTGTATATATATATATATATATATATATATATATATATATATATATATATACTTTATCGTTATTATATAATTAGCAATTCAATTTAGATGCTCGAAAGATCCAAATAGAAAGATAAATAAAGAACACCTTCTTTCTTTTATTTTGTTCGAAGTGCCTTTTGGGCCTGGCCCGGTCAATACCCAGCCAGGCCTTTTTTTGTTCCAACGAATTCCCTTTATTTATAGGCAACATACTATAATATAAATAGCCAATTTGGTATCTGTATAAGAATATCCGTTCTGGGGTTTACATATACCTATAATTTTTGTTATAATGGAAATTGAGAAGGATTTTTGGATGTTTGGTCAAGTCCTATAACGAGCGAAACCCTCGTTTTGTGTTGCTGAGACATGCGCCTAAGGAGAAAGTCTTTGCAGCCGAAGTCAGCCGAGGAGCCGAGTGACGTGCTAGCGCTACTAATTGAGTGCCAGCACGTAGCTGTGCTGTCAGTAAGAAGGTAGCCGGCGCCTTTCGAAGCCTAAGCCCTTCTTTTCTAGTGTGCGCTTTAGTTTGATTGCAGCTAGCACGCTTGACTAAGAAGATAGAAAGGGCTTTTCTCGCTTGGTTAGTAAAGTCAAGTTTTTGGCCTTATCTTGCAGGTGACGACGACGTCGAGTTGACGGCAGAGAAAGACTGGGCATTTAGGCGAGCCGCCCGGTGGTGTGGTACGTAGTGGGTTTAGTACGCCCCGCCAAAACGGCTCCGAAACAAACAAAAAGGTGCGTGCCGCAGGAATGGATTAAAATTCGGAATTAAAAAATGGAACTGGCATGGTTCGAACATGGGGTTCTGTACTAACAATAACAAACATCTCAACCACTAGAGCAACACAACTTTTGGAATAAAGTTTGCAATTCAACAAAGATAAACCTCCAGAATCTATTAGTTCGTCTAATGAATAAAATCCCCTAAAAATTAGCCATTTTCTTCCCAATAACACGAAACTCATTCACTGCCATATCTCAAAAGAAAACCCTAATCTCTTCTTCTCATCGTCTTCAAAAAAGCTAACGTGCTTCCTCTTTGGTTCCTGTATCCATGATCAATGGTTTTATGCTTATAATACAATCATCAAATCTATGTGATCTTGATATTGTATTTTGCATGATTTTTAGTGTCTACGCCCATGAGGGCTATTGTGATTGCTATATGTTATTATATGTTTCTTCTTCTTTTGATTTGAACGTATTGGAGACAAAACTCCAATATATATGAATGATCAGGCTCTTATATGCTCTAATATGGTTGTGAGTGCAGGTTTCAATATTATTACTTACCCCCCCCCCCCCTTTTGTCCAGAATTATCGTGAATATATGCAGCTATAATAATATGAAGATTGGATACTTTCATACATCAACTTGGTGTGTGTAAGTTTATTTTCTTCAAAATATATTTTATAATCATTATGTAAAAAGAAAAAAACTAAGTATGTGCAATTATCTTATACAAATTATATGTTTCTTATAGGCCTGGCTCTATATAATTGTATATATGCTTACATCAACATCATCCGCTGTTGCTCTTACCAAGGTTCGTTGACAGTTCTAATATTTCTAATTATTAATTTGCCATAGTCGTTATAGATATAAGAAAAAGCTGAATTATGGCATGAGATTAATATTTGTGACGCACCTTGCTGGATGAAATTCTACCTTGACTCTTGCAATTACTGTACTATCTAATCTGTTGGGAATTTGAATAGTAAGTTCAATAATAATACCCTTAATATTGTTCAACTATATTAATACCGTTTTGTTAAGGGTGAGGTCATTTTCTGATGAGAGTTCACATGAAGATTCTTCATCTAATGAAGAAGAGCCCTAGGAGAAAAAAACTAAGGTTTAATATCAAAACTATCATCGATTTCACTAATAGAGATAATTATTGAAAGAGAGAATTAACATGCCTATAATTATCCCATTTATTACGTATGAAATTAATCTACATTCTATTCTATTATCCAGACTCCAGAAAGCTTAAAAGTGCGGGAGAAAGTATTTTCATGGTGGGGCATGGGCTTGGTTCAAATGCTCACAGCAAAGGAGTTAATTAAACATGGGTGATTGCAGAACTTTTGGGGAGAACAAAAAGAACAGTGACGTAAATTTGTGATGTTGAAGGCCGGAGCAATGAGTGAAGGAAGTGGATTCATTTATTTGAAAGTGTTACAGCTATGATAATTTGTGCCGCTATTAGCGGGTAAGATTATTTATTCAGATATTTTATAGTATATAGCTCGAAACACTAACATGATTGACCTAATATCTTAACTGTCTCTGGGTATAATCAAACTTTATTTGAAGATAAAAAGATGAACTGAATTATGGAGACGAAATAACTCTTTTGAATTGTTACTCAAGCAAAAATGTTTTGAGGTTAGAAGTCATATATAACGAATTAGAAGTTTAAAATAAAATATCTTAGATACATTTTTATATTATTCATTAGCATATTACAATTCTTTTCTGTTCTAGCCCAAATCGTCAGAAAGGTATAAAACCGCTGATCCTATGCAAGAGGTTTGTCTCACACATTTTAATACTATATTGGATATTGGTGAATCCGGAAGCTCACTATAAACACACGTTTATGATTATTATTTATGCATGATGAATTGAGCAACACTCCAGCTTCTGCACGACATAAAAGGGGATGCAATTGCAAAATAGGTGGTTGCCTCGCGAAATGCGATGAATGCTATGATCAGAACAAAAGTTTTGCCAGTAACTCACATATCGAGCAAAGGATTGTGGGACAGCAAACGGTTATCTCCAAAGGTACAATTCAATTGTTATTATATATTAGTGCACGTTCATCGGATTATCTTTTTCTTACCTTTTCTAAATGCCGCAGTACATGCCCACACCACTGGGACAGATGTGTTTCAGCCCGTTTTTGACAACCAATCTGCGTGCGGTGCAGGAAAAAAGAGTTTCACTCAGATGTCAATAGGTGATTTTCGGTAAAGTTACATACGTTGTAAGGATTTAGATACATTCCAATGGACACTCATTTTTGTCCCGATCGTTATAGGTGAGCGGTCTTTGGAAGGACGCCAGCCAACAACAGATCATGAAATATTATCTGCACTGACATCGTCGTGCAGGCGTAAGTAACGTGCTATTATTTTCTGTGTTATTTGAATTTTTGTAAATGCCTTCATGTAATGGTAGTAGGATGCCTGCTATACATGATGTTAAAAAAAATTTATTATCATGTTAAGATTTTGTTGTTATTGTTATTACAGGCGTATTAGAACAAGGGCAACACACTATCATCCTATGCAGGTGCATCACAAACGGCTGCTCCATCTACTTCAAAGATGGACAGGACATGCACAAGTACGGCATATACAATAGTACCAGGGTTTTTTTTCAAGCTTTCCATCAGCTTTGCAGATATTTTGCAGAAACTCATGATCACGTGCGTTTTTAGTATGAAAGTTTCGACTCAAAACTTTTTTTAAGTGCATGTGCATCCTGGAGTGTCATCGTAACATCCATTGACATTGTACCTGATCTGTCATGTTATTGTCATTGCAGGAATATCATGTCCAGCTGCAGCAACCCCGAGAACAACAATTACTAAGACGCGAGTTCATGCAGAAGCCGAGAGTTCACAAACACATAGACCATCAACTTCAAGGAGAGAAAACGCACGCACAGGTATGATGTATGCACCAGTGGCCTACCATTTTCCATGCTTTTATATCAACCTGCGTCTCAGGACTAAATATCCAAACTCTGTATTCGTTTGTTCTTTAGGGCCTCCGTCCATTGCACTGAATATATTTTGAAACTCATTTGCCACTTCACCCAGTTATCTATTTATAATAATTTGTTGAACGCTTAAAATTAATAACTGAAATCTTCTGGTGTAATCATGTTTGGAGTCTTGATTTGCTGTGGTACAGTTTTCCATTTTATTATTTGCTCATAAACTATCATACCATCTTGGCACAGGGGACTCAATTTTATGATTTATCAGTCAATATAAGATTAGTCAATGGTTTTCTTGTGCCTTTGGATGCCAAGTCAATTGAGAGTTTGCTCCATCCAGTAGAGTTATGTATGGAATAATCAAATGCTGTTTTAGTTGTAGTAATCATGATTCATGAACACTTCTTTGTTTATGATAGGATATACGTATCAAGTTCCGTGTTCATTTGTAGGTTGTTTCTGATGTTGTATTTATTTTTATTTTTATTTATTTTTTTTTAATTATCATAAGACAACTACCCATGAACCTGCCCAAGAAGCAAAATCTCATTGAGTTTTTAGATTCAATAAATTATGTGATTTTTCGGGCGATGGAGATGTGATTATATTATCAATTGAATTGTAGAAGTGTTACCATAAGAAGTTGATGGCCTGTATTTTGTTGTCTGTTTACGCTTTCGTCACTTGATAAATGATACAATGTCTTTAAATACAACCACTAATACCAAATAGGAAGACCTTGTGGAGGTTGTTGATGTAGTAGTGAAATTTGCTCAAAGAGTTTATGGATATCATTGATGCAGCCGATGCTACTGGACAAGCTGAGGTTGATCAGGAAGCTATTAAGAGGTTAGCAGCTGCTGGTGCGGTGAAGGGTACTTTACATAGCAAAGAGTTACATTCTCTAGCTTTACGTCTTACAAATCATGGAGAGTTGACTCGTCTCGGTGTATGTTTCAAATTATATCCCTCTATTATATAACCACCTCTGCCTCTACTCAGGATCTTATTAAACTATGTGATTTATTTTTTTAATAGGGATTGGTGAATAATCTGATATCAGTAGGCTTTGGACGTGAGGCTGCATTTGCAGCTGCACTTTTGGGTGACAATGCTCTTATAGAAATATCTAATGGTAATGGTAATGGTAGAGAAGTTTAGTATGTAGAAATTCAACACAAAGATAAAATCTAAGTTTATGATACGATGTGTGCCCATTATGTCATATTGTAGCAATGGCGTGACCAACAGACGGCAATCGAGGATGCCAAAGACGCCAGCTTTCGGCCTCTCGGTGGTGATTGGTAAGCAACTCCATCTCAAAAATCTCATGTCCTAATTTCGATACACGAAATATGAATCTGATAACGCGTTTGAAAAGAATTTGGTGAACAATTTCAGCTGGTATGAAACTGATTATTTGAGCGCTAAAATTGCATTTTCTTAAATGTTCTCAGCGTAGGTTTTAAGGCGATTGTTATGGAATATGTAACTACATTGTATCTCTAGAACCCAATTCCAAACTCCCTTTAACAATATTGAACATACAGAAGATTTATAACACAAAACAATTCCGATCAGTTACCTTTTATTATCTTGCAATTGTTCAGGGTGATGGGGACCTCTGCTACAATAGGAGGGGAAATGTACTATTTATTATTTGGAATCTGTTTAGTTATAATTGTTGTTTGTATATTTACTTATGTAACTTTTAATCCTGTACAATGAAGCACGCGAATATGTTGAAAGAACAAGGAATTATTTGTCAATTGAACTTGCTAGTGTTTTTCCAGGTAACCATGTTTTGCTAAAATATTTGTCAACATTCTTCAAAGTAAAAAACACATTTGTGGATTGAATGGTGAGGGCGGTTATTAGCAAAAATATACTTTATTAGAATTAAGAATGTGAATATGTGTGCAATGTGTAAAGCTTTAGGAATAAGAAGTGTGATAAAATACGCAATTGACATATCAAGATGATAATGATCTATGTATATCTTAGAAGGCCAATATGTAATCAAGTTAGTACGCGTGTTATGCTACAAGAAACACCATATTATGTGTATAAAGGTATAAAATCTACCATATTATATCTTAGAAGGCCAATATGTAATCAACTCTCGCTGAGTTTCTTTTTATCTATTTTTGTAGTTTTAGCGAACATACTTACAAAGTACATTTTGTTATTTGACATTGGTTATAAGTCATAAAAGGGGTGCAAAGTAAGGGTTGAACAAGACTTTACAAATATGTTTTAATTGTTCCTTTAGACATATCAAACTAAATAACTATAGATTCACATTATTAGTGCCTTGCTTGCTATGTTAGGCTTATTTAAAATGAACGGGTCACGCGGATTAGGTAATGAGTCAAGATAGTGTGTATATCATGGTTTAATATTTTACAAGTTATCTTCTTAGATAAGGAAATACATAAATCTAAACCAATTTTATCATTCTTCCAATAAATACAATGGCTGACTAAATTAATTATAATCTGATAATGGAAAATCTAATTGTTGGCACTCAGCCTCAGAAACCCGAAGATATTGACCATATTAAAGAGGAACAAAATATGTCATACATTCTTAACTTGCAGCACGATGCTGACATTGATTATTGTAGAGTTGATTTTGATTCCATACTCAAAAGATGTAAACAAATTGGAATACGACACATGTGAAGGCCTGTAAGCAAAATTTCATCGATCTTCAATAATCAAAATTGCAACTTTTTATTATTTCATTTGTGTTCCATAACAAAAAGAAGTATTTTTCTAATATACTATGAAATGGGCAGGCATGAGATTTTGATGGGGATTCGTTAAGGAGCATGCTACCAAAACATGTTTCTTCATTAGAATGGACAGTTTCAAAAGGAAAAGGAAGAGTGTATGCACACTGCACTGCATGTTTAGGTCGGGCTCCTGATGTTTCAATTGCTTACATGGTCTGGTTCTATGACATAGATGTAACTTACCATCTCCGCCAATAACTCTTTACATATTGTTGATTCTTTCTCACTGAGTTAACACTTTCATGGCACATGTTATGTGAAGTTGAATACAGCATACGACAAACTCACAAAAATAAGACCGTGTGGGCCAAATCAGAACCTACATACGAGTCAATGTTTGACTTTTAAGTGTCAGAAATTTTACTTTTTAATGCCTGGTAATATTGTATGTGTATGTAGGAAAGCAGTACTATAATGAGCCTTGCATGTACACTATAAAAGGAAGGGATCACTGCATTTTGTTTTGATTTTGAGAAATGGGTAAGTTTCAATAGATTATTCTCATACTTTGAATTGTTTACACTGCAAGTTATACCATTTACTAACATAAAGAAACTCTATCAATAAGAGAAAGGATTTTGAAAAGTGAGTAAAAATATTAACATGGTTGTAAATTGTTCATGTGAAAAACATTTCGATTTAATTATACTAAGAAGTGAACACTAATGCCTGGTAATATTTTGTGTGTGTGTCTATATATATATATATATATATATATATATATATATATATATATATATATATATATATATATATATATATATATATATATATATATATATATATATATATATATATATATATATTTGGGTTAAAATAAAAAGGGTCTTAAAATAAAAAGAATAAAAAGTCTCTGATGCACTAAATTTATAACTATGATGCAGTGAATTTAAATGTGATGCAGTAACTTAATAACTGCAATGCACTAACTGTGATGTCGTAACTTTTTATAGCTGTGATGCAATAACTTTGATGCACTAAAATTTATGACTGTGATGCAGTGACTTAAAAATGTGATGCAGTAACTTTATAACTGTGATGCACCAAAATTCACCTTCCTAGACTTTTTATTTTAAGAGACTTTTTATTATAACCCTACCATATATATATATATATATATATATATATATATATGTATGTATGTATGTATTTTGATGCGCAATCACATCAGAATTTGTAATATTTAGTCACAATAATCAGTTTTGAAATTTTAGCTAATCTTGCTTTCTTAAACATGAAAAAAAAAATGCCCTTAGAATTAGTTCTCCTGTTAGTGAAACTCACCCTACGTGCCGCCCAAGACTAAAAGGGGATTCAGCGAATTAATGTACCCTAGGTTCTTACAAATTATTTTAGACATAACCACTGAAGATAGGACCCATGTACCTATTAAAAGTCTTGGTTATAAGTTGTTTGCCTCAATGAAAACAAATTATACTGGGGAACATCGCCCTATGTTAGCTGCTATGTTGCCACATGGCAATGATAATGTAGTTGAGGGTGATACTGCTGGCAATATACCTACTCAAAATGCTGCTGATGATGGTAATCCATCATCTTCTGGTGTTGCTGCTGATGGTAATCCTTCAGTGGTAATTGAGGAAGAGCCAGCTACTACTGCTGAACCATTACCTATTTCTTCTGACCTACCACCACCGTCCCCTGCCCATATGTCACCTAGTCCTGTTAATTCACCATCCCAGGTTGCTCCACTTGAGCAAACTCATGAGATTGAAGATACATCTCAGTCTCTTGAGCCTGAGATCACTAGACTACCTACACCTAGTCCTATGAGAGAGCCATTTGATGAAGGCTATCCCAATGTTGTACATGAGTCTGTTTCACCTGCTGGGTTCAATGAAGCTCCACTTACCACTGAGCAATTTGCTGGAGGAGCAGAGGACCCTGTTACTCACACTTCTGTATATCATTCACTTTGCAGGTATATGAAAAAGACTGATGATCTCCAAAAGGAGTTTGCTGATACCAAGTCTACTCTTGGTGGTGAAATTGAAAGGCTAAAAAGTAAAGTTAAGGATTTGGAGGCACAGTTGAATCAGCAGAAGAACAGTAAGGGTGGACTGGATACTACTAAAGTGCCTCAGGAGGAAAATTTGGATTCTCTTGAAATTGTAGCTGAAGTTGCTAGACAGTCACATGTTGCTTCTCCTAAAGCTGTTGAAGTACCTCCATCTAAGCCAACAATTCACTTCAGCAGAAGAAGAAGTAGAAGACAATATTTGGCAAAGAAAGCTGCTGAATCTTCCAAGGTATCAAGTGGTGATGATATTCTTATGGCAGAAGCTACTGATATTCTTCAAGAGCAACAATCACCCAGTGCTATTGCTGCTGACAAATCTACTGATAAAGCTCATGCATCAGGAGATACATTCTTTATAGCAGGGAAGGAGTATTTTAATTCCCCTGTTCATAATTCATCTGGGATTAAGCAAGTTTCTCTTGATGACATCACTGAAACCCTCAAGCCTCAAGGATCTACTAATAATATACTTAATTCAGATGTTAAAGAATTAAATGATGATCCTATGGAAGATTTGGATGTTCCTCATGATGATTTTACTGAAGGAACTGAAGTGGGTGAGGATGAGATTGTTACAGCTGAAGAAAGAGTTGAACAAGAAAAACTCTTTAAAGAATGGGAAGATTATAAGAAGAGTTCAGATATGGCTGAGGCAGAGCAAGCCAAGTTTGATTCAGAATACCAGTCTGCTACACAAAGATATATTTCTACCTTGCCTATTGAAAGACAGAAAGAATTGGATGCTGCTGTTCAAGATTTTGATGAGTCAGATTGGCAGCATATTGGAGAACAAGTGATTGCTAATCCTGATTTAGCTGCAGAAATTCTTGGTGATAAGGTGGAGAAAAAGGACTGGGTTTCTGAAATTGTGAAAGAGATGAAGTTGAGGAAGAAAGCAGCAGATGAGCAAAAAGCCAAAGCTAAAAGAGAAAAACCCATGACTCAAGCACAGCAAAGGGACTACATGAGAACATTTGTAAAAAGTCAAAGCAGTGCTTTATATAACAATGCTTGGACTAGGAAACAAATGTGGGCAATTCTAGATGACAAATTGGTTCAGATGTATAATAGATTCAAGTCTAGGTGTGACAAAGATGGCATGGGTGCTTCTAAGAGTGTTCCTATTACTCTTACTACTGCTGGTTCATCTGTTGATATTGATATTCCTATTGTTGCTGCAAAGGTATCTTTACCTGCCATTTCTGCTGATGTACCACATGTTGCTGCTTCATCTTGTATTGACAAATGTAAAGCTAAAGTGATAGCAGAATATCCTCCATCTAGAAAGAGAACCAGGAAACAAATAGAGGAGGAAAGGTTGGGTGAAGAGGCTGCTAAAAGGTTAGATAATGAACAACAAGCTGACCTGGCAAGATTTCATGAGATTAAGGAAAGAGAAGTAGAGCTTCAAGCTGCTAGAGCCAAACAGATGAGGAAGGCTATGGATGAATAATATGCATCTGCTGCACTTGAATCTTCTCAAGATTCTACTGATGAACAATTGGATAATCCATCAGTGGAAACTGATGCTGCAGAAGGTGTATCTACTGAAGCTGAAGTTCTTGATGCATCTTCTCTACCTCATGATGCCATTTATGTTCCTGGAAGAAGAGGTAAGAGAATGGCTAGAGTCAGAACTTCACATTCTACACAAAGACTAACAGATGTGAATGCTTCTGATGCTTCATTTATCAAAGAAGGATCTCCTGATGATTGGCCTGAAGCAACTAGAGATGTTTTGGTTCACTGGGAGTTGACCAAAAATGGACAGATCAATACCATTTATAGACTAGATAAAACTTTTATCTCCTTTATATTTCTCCAAGAAATACTACATCTTGTTGATCATCAGGATTTGCTCACTCTCAATGATTTGGTTCACAAATTTTATGCAAATCATACTCTTACAGGGTCTGGATTGTATTTATTGGGTGATCTCAGAGTGTTGTTTGATTCTTCTACTCCTACTGGTGCTGGTTATGACATATGGAAAAACAATCAGAGATGGAAGGTTCAGAGTTGGAAGTTTTATCCTATGCCATATGTTCATGTGTTGGAAACTACATCTGGACTAAGGCTTATTATGGATCTTGGAAAAAGATATCCTCTGACAGTGTCTCTGATGGAGAAAATGCTTCAACAAAAGTTGGAGATTCCTCCTGATACAGTTGGGAATGCAAGATTGTTTGCTGAATCTTTGGTGAAAGTCTTCAAACTCAGAATTAGGACTTCCAGAGCAGCTTCAAATTGATGGTATATTGTTGTATATTTCTTTCTTTTATTAGTATTAAAAAAAAGAAAAAAAAAAGAAAAAAAACAAAAACAAAAACAAAAACTAACTAACATTTTTGTATAGTATTGTGTATATTGTATGCAGGTTTGGTGTTACTCACACTATCTTTGGTTTTCAACTTACCTGATGTTGACTATTCCATCAAAAAGTTGGCTAGTCCAAAGGGTACAGCTTTGGTAAAGACACATCAAATCTGTTGATAGCTGTAATGGTTTGCTCAAAACCATAGGGTAATCAACTCACCCATGCTTCATTGCTGAGAGTTGAAATGGTTGTCAATTGACCATGGATTTTTCCTTTATGGATTCAAAATAATTGGCTAGCCCACATGTATATGGCTTGTGGTAAAGGCAGTGGAAAACCATATTTGGTAATCAGTTGACCAAGATGATTTTTCATCAAAATAATTGGCTAGTCCTGAGCAAACGGCTACAGGTAAAGACATCTCAAATCCGTTTATAGCTGATGATTTGCTAAAAATCATGTGGTTATCAATGTACCTTAAAACATTTTGCTACTCCAGTAGTGATGGCTATTGGTAAAGAGACATAAAATCCATTATTTTCAATGATTCACCTCTCACAGGAGTTAACACACCTGGATGTGATGAGAATAGTATGAAACTAATTTGTTTTTATGTACATTGAGTCATTTGTTGCTGCAAAGAATGGAGTTTTCAAGTATATGCTGATCATAGCGATCCTGCTGATGATGATTCTTTGCTGATGATGTTTGATTTCAATCCTATTGGTATGTAACTTCAAAGATCTATCAAGAATCTTGAACTTAACCATGTCAAATTCAAGATTAGGGGAGGATTGTTGGGAATTCTGCTAAGAGAGAATTCTACTGATGAATCTGCTGATGGTTTCTACTGAAGACACAGATTCTGCTTATAGTTTAGTTTCTGCTGAAGTCTAGTTTTAGCATTAGTTGTTTCTGCAGATATAGTTTCTCCGTGTTTAATGTAATATAGTTAGGATATGCATGAGTTTATTTAGGAAGTGATAATCCATATCTTTTAGAAGTTTTAGAATATACGTTTCGTGGGAAACGGTTTAGGGTTCCTTGTGTATAAAAGGAACACACGATTATGTATTGAGTTACGTTTTTAGAAAACACTTTGATATTTTATTAAAGATCCATAGAGGATCAATTGTTCTTAGTATTAAAACTTGTGTTTGTTTCCGCTTTAAAATACAAGTTACAGAGATTGTCTACTAGTGTGCTGGTGATTACATTAACATAACTAACAATTCTAGAGTGCTCAGAAGATCTATCAAGGTCTAAGTCTCAACATTTGTCCTCCATGGATTTTCAGCATGACGATCCATTCTTAATGACATTTCAACTACAATGTCTTGATGTTGAAACAATACCCTGCAATGAGTATGCATAGGATGTTTTTTCTAAAACGGAGCTACCATGGCCTACAAAAAATATATAAAAAAATGTAAAAATTAATAAATACCATAATATAGTTGTTAAACACAATTGATCAATTAACTAAAAAACAAACTTACAAGCCTTTGCTTTTCGACCGTTGATGAGTATGCCTTATAGAACGTATTATTCACGTCGCCAAAATGTTCCATATGACCAGGGTTCGAATCCCAGCAATGCACTTTTTTGCAAATTATTTTTTTTTTAAATTTTATTACACACACTTATTAAGCACATGAAAACTAGCAACTTTTATAACTGACACTTTTTCTAAAACAAATAAATAAGCAGATAATAAGGGCAATTGGCAACAGTTGGACTAAATCAAACAAACTCCAATACCAAGCTTAACTGTCTACAAGCTCATGCACTCAAATAAGCTACAACTGTTCTTAATCAACTAACCAAGAGCTAAATCTACACTAACTAATTAAACTAACATAGAATAGACAGCTAAACTTCCAACTAAGCAATTGAAATCAGCAAATAAGCTCAAACAAACAAACACCCCTGAAACAGGACTAATAGGTGATTTCTAGGCACAAAATAAACTAAAAGCCAAAAAGCACTTGCATCAAAAAGCTTTAAAAACCTAAAGACTAACCACTGAGGTACATGTTTGAACAAGATTAGGCCAGATTTGGGCTTTTATCAAGCTTATGAAGCAGCTGATAGAGACTTCGACTAGGCAGGTCTGATGGTGTGCAGGGCTGATGTGAGGGATTTACAGCCCTAGAATAAGCTAACCAACAACACTCAAAATTCAAAACAAACTAAGATAATTAAAGTTCATACAACAAACAACTCATAAAACTAAAATTTTACACTAGAATCAATTTAAGCTAAACTAAAAAGGAGGTTAAAAAGGTACTGCTACAGCAAGTATGCAATGGGAGTGTTATGGCAGGAAAAATAAGCTAGTAAATAAACCTATAAGCACAAACCACAAGCAATCTTACACAGCGATAATCGTAGTGAGCATTCATAGGGCTAATAACAACAAGTCAACAACTAATAACATGCTTAAATCAAACAGAATTAGAAACCAAATAAACCTGAAACTAGATTAAGAAAGAAAATCTGTTACGGACAAAAGAAAAAGGTAATGGCAAACCTAATAAGCTGTTAACAAGCTTATCTCCAGGTAAAAGAGGGGAATATGCAAAAGGTGTTGAAGGAAATCCTAAATAATGCACTAGGAGGACAGAAGTGAGTAATGGCTATAACTAAAAAGCATCTACAGGGCATAACCAAGACAAGGTGTGCAAAAGTGCAGGCTTGATTCAGTTCAAAAGGGTCATTTTGAGGGATGAATACGCTGTCTAAAAAAATTTGTAAAAATAAAATAAAATTGCTAGCATGTATACAAGTTGACAGACTCTTTGTAAACAAAAGTTCAGGTCATTTGGTGCACAAATGAAGGATTTAAAAATCCTTGTTTGAGAGGGTTTTGGGACTGAACCTGTAGATCTGATGGTGAACATGGGTTAAAATGATGAGATGTGACCTCAGTAAAGACTAAGAACCAACATAGACAACTCTACTAGACTATTGTGAGCAAGTTTTAACCAAAGGTGACCATTAATTAAGTCTTGATCAATTTCTACTCTAATTACCTAAGATAGACAGTTATGAACTATATCCTAGGAAAATCCAATCAAAAGCTTTTAAAAACTCTTGAAACCAACTAAGTGTACTCCAAAACCACTTCTAACATTACATTACAGCTAACTTAACTTTAAGAAATGGCAAAACCTGTTTTAACTAAGAGTAGAACTTTGAGCCAAACAGTCCTTTATGGAGACTGTTTTGGTATTTTTAGCTTTAAAACCGATTTTGAGACCAATGTTTTAAACAAATATACTAACATTAAGACTAATGCTGGCCTAGAAAGCTGAATCTTAAACCAATAAACAGTTGAAATAAGCAGAATAAATAGGCATACTAAGATAAGCAGTTTAAGCAAATTAACAAGACAGGAAAATTGAGAAACTTAAATGGAACTTGCATTGATTTTGAAAATACAAAGTACATTAGGATTAAAAACTAAGAAACTTACTTAACTACTAAGTCCTACTTTTCTACTTCTAAAACCTAATCAACCTTCAAATGGCATACAACATAGCTTATTTATACTCTGATGATATAAAAAGAGGGTTCTCATCACTTTGCACTTTTCTTGTGTCTTCTGTGTTCCCTGTCATCTTCACTTTGTTGTCTGGTGTGAGACAGCTTTGTCTTGTCCCCTTGGATCAATTTAGGCACCAAGTATATTGCTTTTCTGAGTTGGAGGGGAGGAGGGGTAATAATTAGGTTTGCGGGTTGACTTTGGTCGATGAGGGAAGGAAGTAGGGAGGCTGGTAGGAGAGTTGAGGGGATAAGAATGTTGGAATTTGCAGGGATTGGGGGCTGTGTGTTGGTGATTTGGCGGGGAAGAAAGGTCAGGGGTAGGGTTGACTTATGGTTTGACCCGTTTTTATAATTAAAATGGAATGGTCTTGGGGGTAAAGAGTGGACTGGATTTGGAGAGTTGGGGTGTTTGTTTTGGGTTTAAAAGCAACAAGGGTCCATTTGGTTGTAATAAATAAGTCACAAGGACCAAAAGTGTAAAACTGAAAATGGAGGGGCTTGGTTTGCCAAGATTCCATAAATATTCCAAGGGTACCATTCTTGCCAAGATACAATATTACAATGATCAATAATGATAATTTTCAAAAATTACGCACCCGAGGACCAAAATTGCCAAATTTCAAAATCCGGGGACTAAACTTGTAATTTTTCTCAAAATTTTCATCCAGGGATTAAAAGTGACACATGTGAATTCCCAAGGACCATATTTGACTTTTCAACCAAAAATTTATGCTCAGGGACCAATTCTGTTAATTTTTGAAAGTTCGGGGACTGAAACTGCCAATTATGCAAACTTTGTGCGTTTTTCATTTGTTTTTACTCATTTTGCATCGGAAACATATAAAACACAATTTTGGAATATTTTCAGTATTTTGATGCGTTTCTGAGTGTTTTTGTATGTTTTGCAGATCAGATTTGACCAAAAATGATGAGTGTTTGAGCACTCATCAATCCCCCACACTAAACTATTGCTAGTCCCTAGCAATAACTGTTTTGAAAACTTGATGGATTTTAAACTCTTTACCAAAAGCCATCTCTTCTGGAGTATCCAGATGTAAGAACTGTGGTCCACCTGATAACCGTGTGATTTTGAGCAAACCACCAGCTGTCAACGGATTTGATTAGTCTTTACCAAAAGCCGTTTGCTTCTGGACTAGCCAACTTCTTGATGGAATAGTCAATATCTTGGTGAGCTGATTACCAATTATGGATTTTCCACTGCCTTTACCACAAGCCATAATCTTGCAGGCTAGCCAACTCATTCGCTTTATGGGATATGGCGAGTTGAGGTACCATACAATTTTTGGCAAATTGCAAGCCGTAAACGGATTTGATATATCTTTACCAAGAGCCGTTTGCTCCTGGATTAGCCAATCCCTTTTGTCGGTTAGACATGGCGGACTGATTACCACAAAAATTTTGAAGCACCAGTGAAAAATTTTTAAAATTTTTGAAATTTTGGCTAAAACGGGGGTATAAGATAGTAAAATGTGATAAAATTCGCTAGAATAGCGAAATACCCCCCCCCCCCCCCCCCCACCAATACTTAGGATGAATATTGTCCTCAATATTCAAAGTCCCGGCTATTATGCTGACATTTTGAACGTAAAAGGGCAACATTACAAGCTAAGCGTGGAAAACACCATTTTGTTTTTCACTTTTGTAACCACAGCATGGGGGACTCCCCCACACTTAGGGTGAAAACCCTATAAGCATGCTACTATTTTTGTTTACCGAGTCGCTAGCTTGACTCGACCCCGAATTCATTTGTCCTTGGCGAAGCATGATGTGGAAGAAACAATCTCAATCGGACTTTCATTCAAGATGTTTGGACAAACATTTGAAGCACGTGAAAGTTCCACACCGATGAGATATACAGACCCAAGCGTAAAATAGTATAAACTATAAGAGGTGATGCCGGGGTCAAAGATAATATCTTCATTCCCGAAGGAATGAAGAATAGGAGAAGTCACCCTGTAGGTGAAGAAGGGTAGAAAGATCTTGATGACAATCAAGATTGATTCATCACCATCAGAAAGAGAATTCATGATTGGTGTATCATGAATCTCATCAGTAAAGCTCATATGATCTAGACATATTATGGGTGGCAGGGTTGGGATTTTGATATCAATCAAATTCTCAAGGTTGAGAGTATTTCCCTCCAGAACACAAAGATCAACTTTGTCTAGATCAAAGTGAAAGTTATATCCTCACTAAACCCATCACCTTCTTCTCGGCTTACATCACACTTCACTGAGTTCCGCCTCACTGAATGGAGAACCTTTCTTCTTAGGCTTGGTCTTAGCATCCTGAAGATGACTCACTGAGTTACTGTTCACTCAGTGACTTGTTTATACTTAGGTTATTTTACGTTCAAATCCTTGTTAGAAGAAGATTGGGGAATTCAGTGACCCAACAATTTCCCCCTATTTGAACATACAAATAGCCTAAGTGTTTCTTGATTCAGTGTGAGTTGGTAGGGATCTTCATCTCTTACTGAATGTTGTTGTAATTTTAAGTAGGACACATAATTTTAAACAAACATCAAATTTTATTCATAGTTATTACAAGTACTACAAATTACAAAAAAATAAAAAGATAGTTGTTGCAGATCAGATGTTCAGGTGGTATCCAAGGTTTTCAAGCTTTGCTTTCTTTGATCTGAGTAGGTGTCTTTCAGGATGTTCATTGATCATTGCTTCCAAGTCCTGGCAGAATCTTTTGTTCTCATCACTCTGAATGGGGGATGCCAACATGAGATACATGAGCATTGCTTTGATTCCTGCCTTATCCATATCAGACCACCTTTGGAAAGCTAAGCTTCCATATTCATCAGTGAAGCACAAGCCTCTTTCAGGAGCTTCAAGGACCGCATTCTTCACGAATGTGATCCCTTCAGGAAGCGACCTGTCACACTCTAACCCTGCTACCTTGATCTCAGGCTCCAATTCTATTTGCTTCCTTTTCCTCTTGGAAGCCTTAGATGGAGCAGTCTCTTCTACTGAGTCAGGAAAAAGTGAGGGAATGTTAAAAGCCTCAGGCATTGCTCTCAGTCTGTCGTACCTATCCTTCAGTGATTCGAGAAGTTTAGGTACTACAACATTGTTCTTCTTGGCAATGATTGATCGAAGCTCATCAAGCTCAGTGATGTCAAATTCTGCAAACTTGAAAGGCTTATGGATGTCCATTATTCTTTTATCACGTCCCCTGAAGACGGTGACAATTGCAGGATCGGTGTTTCTGTGGATTTTAACGTCAGTGATGGTTTCAGGTCTTAACCTTTCTTTCATCACCCAAGTATACTTTTCGATCCTGTGTTTTCTGATTTGAGCATCCTTCCTGAGCTTGTTTTCCCTTTCCACTTTGAGAGCATTTAGCTCTTCTTCCAGATCCTTTTTAAAGACAGCACCAACTTGTACAGTTGTTAGTGCCTCAGTATTCAAACCAATCTTTTCAGCTTCCTCATGAACAACCTTAATGATAGCAGGCTTGCTCATTCTCTCTTCCTCAGCCACCTTGAGTAGTGTCTCAGTCCTTTCCATGTGAGCTTGAATTTCGTCATTAGTGAGAAGTTGTACTACTCTATTGATTTTAAACGGGACCCTGATAGGTGCATCAGGATCAAATCTGACCATGGTTGAGGCTGGCTTGAGAACATTTTCAGGACTTGAGGTGGTAGCAATACTTTTGCCTCTGTCCTGTCCAAGAGAAGAGGAGACTGGTTCCTCCTGTGGTGGAACTTCGGTGATTGGTGTTGCTTCAGTGACATGCTCCCCCTCAGTGTGAGAGGGTTGTCCAGCTTCTTGTTCAACAGTATTAGGGGCTTCAGTAGCATTCTCCCCCTCAACATTTGCCTGAATGTCAGTGATGGCAAGTGTTGGTTCTACTGAAGAGGTAGATGCACCCTTGAAGGCTTGAGAAATTTCGGTCATCATAGACTTGATCTCCTGATTATCTTGTTGAATGATGGACACCCTTGAGTCAAGTCCAGCCTGAGCATTTTCAAGAGCTGTCATCCTGGAGCCCAAGGTCCATGCCAGAGAAGTAGACCTTTGGGACTGAGCTGTCACTGATTCCTGCATTTTGATGAAGGAAGATTTGAGAGACTCCACAGCGGTGGTGAGACCCTGAAGATTAGAACCCTTCAGCAAGTCAAGTAATTCAGTGAGAGCCACTGAGTTCACCTGATACGTCTCGGATGCCTGAAGTAGCTTCCTGGTGAGTTCAGGATCATCCTTGACTGATTCTTGAACCGACTGAACCCCTACATTCAGCTGGTTGAGGGTTATCAAAAACTGGTTCAGGTGAGTGATCATCTGTGTCAGGGAATGGTTGACTAAGGAATTTTGTTCCCTGACATCTTCATCAAAGTCTTCGACAGCATCTTTGAGATTGTGAAAGTGAACCGCCTGTTCAGTGTGCATGTCAAAGACCTCATCAGTGATCCCCCTGTACAAAATGTTAGTAATCTTTTTGATGGTTTGAAGATTGAGGAGACTGAGGAATTGGTTCAAGGACTGTCTCCTCAAGCTCCATTTCTTCTCCGGCCTTGAAGACTTTCTCATCACTGTTGAATTCATCATCAGAGTACAAAACAGCCTGAGCTTCAGCTAGGGACTGAATCTGCAAAATAGGGTTAGCCGGCTCCTCTTCATAAGAAGACTCGCCTTTGTTTTGGCCAGGTCCTGACCCCTCAAATCCAGTAGGTTGGGTTTTACCTACCTGGTCTTCAGGGTCAGTTCCCGAGTTATGCGCTCCTTCGGGGTTGGTTGTGAGTTCCATATCAGCGGGTGGTATGTTTCCCTCTGAGTCTTTATCCCTCGTGACCCCTTCAGGCACTGATGGGTGTTTTCAGTTCCATCACTAGGAGCCGTGATTTTTGTGTCCCTATAAGCGGGTTTTATGTTTCCCTCTGAGTCTTTGGGATGAGTTGTTGTGCCCTCAGACAAAAGCTTTGATTGGCGAATGTCCTCATCAGGCACCTGAGTGGTTATGCCCCCCTTTCCAACAGGCTTGTACTGGCCTGTCGAAGATTTAGGGGCGAGAACTCCCTGTTGCTTGGGTTGTGATTTACCCGAGCTTTTGGCAGGATGTGAGTGTTTGTGGGTCCCCTTCTCAGTGGAGTAGTGCTGCCCCACCGAGGGTATAGGACCCCTTACTCCCTGATACTCTGGTTGTGATTTTCCAAAGTCTTTAGCAGGATGTGAAGGTTTAGTTGGTTCCGACCCTACTGACTTGTTTATGCCAACAGGGCCTTTGGGAACGGGTTCGCCCGAGGACACTGAGTGTGATGTCTCAGTGCCCTCCGTTGGCCGTTGTTTTGGGGCCAAAGATTGGCTTATGATCCTGAGGGTGTCGGCAGTCAGGGTCTGTTGTTGTTGCCCCCTTTTGTCAGGCTTAGGGGCAGAGGTCTTAGTGGCGAATGGCTTGGGTTGAGCCACCTTCCTGGACCCCTGTCCCTTCTTCCTCTTCACCTTTTTGGTAGGAGAGGGAATTGGTGAAACAATCTTGTCACCCTGGATAGCAGTCAGCATATATGTGGTCATGGCGACAGGTGTAACCTCATTAGGGTCACGTGAGTAGTTTGCCTTATGCAAGACATCAGGTTCAAAGCCGACACTGTCAGGCTTGAAGTACTCAGACCCTAGTAGGTCATTCAGGGCGCAGGAAATGAATCTAGGGTGAGACATGTATTTTTGCCTAGACTTCCCACCTAATTTTCCTATGAGGTCCCTGAAGATAATTTCTCCAAGGTCAATCTTTTTACCCTCAATGAGACAGTACACTATCATTGATTGAGTAGTGTTCAGTTGCTCAGTTGAGGACTTATTCCCCCAAAGGACCTGAATAACGAATGTCATCAAGATCCTCCAAGGGGCAGGGAACCATGTTTTAATGTTGGGGGCTTTGTTCAGTAAAGCCCTTGGAGCAATATCAGGATGATTCTTATCATATGGCCCTAGTTCTAAGAGGAGTTGTTTAACCTCCTCTTCAGTGGGTGGGGCAACAAAAGTCTCAGTGTAGTCAAGGCCAGTGGCTTTGACAAAGGTTTTATAGTCAAGAACAAGGAACTTTGTCCCATTCTTCACTGAGAACTTAATTTTGGCCTCCTTTGGTGCATCAGGGTTTTCAACCACTGCTGAGCACCAAAATTCCCTCAAGTAGTCATGATAGATGACTGAGGGGGTCTTTGTGAATGTGGTGGTGAGAAAACAGTTTTGTAGAAACTTCACCACATCCCTGTAAGCAGGGAACCCTTCAGGGTAGGCAAAGTTTCCCACCACATTATTTTTGGTAAGGTCTACGCTTTCCATTTGGAATTCCACATTTGGTGCGTATTTTATGACCTTAGAAGATGCCATTATAGTTTTAAAAGGTCTGGTTTTGAATAAAGAAAAAGCACACACAGATTTTTGAAAGCAAAAAGTTCTTGAAATAATTTTGCAAGAGTTTTGTTAAGATTTTAAAGCGTGTGTGTGTTCTTCTTTGTGGGGGTATTTATATAGGGTGGGAATTAGGGTAGTGATGTTGCGGATACCAAAGGTTTAATTTATTCAACCAAAACGGCATAATAATGTTGGTTTGATATCCGCATTAAATATCACGATTCCTGATGAGGAAAAAAATGAACCATTTTTAGGGGATCATTTAAGCCCAGAATTGAATTTATTTGATCAAATATTGCCCTAAATTGTTCCTTTTGTGATTTTAGGTACTTTGGGAGAGAAATATGGAAAAGGAAGCAATTCGGACGTTTTTGGAGCATAAAAGTGAAGAAAACGCCAAAGTCTTAATTTTCCTTGCTGGGAACAGTAGGTGACGGCGTCAAGAAGAAAATCCTGACGGCGTGAAGAGTAATTTTCATAACGGCCCAGTACAGAATTGAAGGCGTCACGAAGTAGAGCGTCAAGAGTAAAATACGTGGCGGCCTGGAAAATGCTATAACGTGACGGCGTCAAAAGTAGATCAAGGTAGTCCGAGAAGTATTTTGGCGGCGAGATGACGGCGTCACCAATTTGGCCTTGACCCCATCAGCGTCAATTTCCTATATATAGTTTTCTAATTTTCATTCATAAAAAAAAGAGAAGTTTTGGAGAAACCCTAAGGCCGAACTTAGTTCGAATTTTACAGGTTTTTCAAGGGTTCTCAGCCCTTGAACCCTTTCATGTGTAATTGAGATAAGTATTCTTTTAATTCAATCAATATGTCTATGTGTTGGTTGTCTTTATCTTGTTCTTGTCTTAATTCCATCATGCTAGGCTAGATCTATCTTGTGTTTGCTTGGATCTAATGAAACCTAGATGTTAATTATGTGTTGATTACTTGTTTATGGTTGTATTGGATGAATGATTTCGATGTTAGGCTTAAGAAAACTGGCAGATCTCCAAATGGTAACATGCTTGAACGTCTTAGGAAACATGAACTGACGTGCACTAGGTTTTATTGGTTGTATTTAACGCATGAGTAAATTCTAATGATCCCATGTTAGGAGCTTCTTAGCCGGCTCGACATAGGAGTGAAGTAGGCACTCATAGGATTGGGGAATTAAGTGCGCCACCCCATGAATGGTATTAAGGAATACAATCCGTCATCCACGCAACTATAACAAGTAATTAACGTGTAAAAGATATCTAGGGAGTATTGAAATCTAAGTAAACACAACTTCTCCACTTATTGCTCACAACCTTAGTTTAATTTAGTTTATTTTCATTTCTAGTATTTTATTTTGATTGCATCTTTAGTATTGGGTTTGTTGACTAGCAACTAATTCCGCCCAAATCCTTCAAACCCCGAGATTTTTACTTGCTTTCTAAACAAAATATAAAAATACAAAAATAATCATCCTTCATCTTTAGAACTAGTATTTAGGTTTTCTAATCCTAGCGACACTATTCCTAGCTGAACGATCAATCCCCCGGTACTTGTCACTATACTATACTACAACGATCAGGTACACAGCCTGGTGGGGGTTGTAAGCTTCTCAAGATCCCTTGAGAGGTAAAGCCTGGTGCGATTCCCACGTATCAAGTTTTTGGCGCCGTTGCCGGGGAATAGTTATTGTCTAGGTTAGAATTTCTTTTTATTAGGTCTACTTGCTAGATTCCTTTCTAGTAAGATTTTATTTTTATTTTTTGGTTTTCTTTAGTATATCTTATTTCTTTGTGTTTGTTTCGTAACTCTTCACCACCCGACATCATGGACGATGGGAACATCTTTGAACCCGTCATCCCACCACAACAAAACCCACCACTAGAACCTCTTAGGCCCCGAACCTTAGGAGAGTATTCCCGACCTAGCCACCAAGGCTACTGAAACACCATTGAGCTCACTAGAGCCAATGTGACCCCCTTGCGATCTGACACCATCCGGTTGGTGCAAAGCGGATGTGCATTCCATGGACTTCGTTCCGAAGATCCAAACCAACATCTTAAGGATTTCCTTAAAATCGTAGACTCCATAGACTTAGATGTTGAAACTAGAGAGACAACCCGATTATGCCTATTCCAATTCTCTCTACGGGATCAAGCTAGTCAATGGCTTGAGCGTTTACCCGCGGGATCCATCACCACATGGGATGATCTTACCACTCGTTTCCTTGCTCAATTTTTCCCACCGGGGAGAACTACTAAGCTTAGAAATGACATCTTGATGTTCCAACAACGTCAAAATGAATCTCTTTATAAAGCATGGACTCGTTTCAAGGACTTACTCCAAAAAGTCCCTCACCATGGCATAGATCTTTGGCTCCAAGTCCAAATCTTTTATGACCATATCGATCCCTCCATGAGGCAAGCCATTGACCAATCGGCCGGTGGTAAGCTACGTGATCTAAGTGCGGAACAATCATGGGAACTCATAGAAGATCTTGCTCTCTATGACAACGAAAGTTGGAATGATCCCCGTGATTTGAACAAAACGGTCAAGGCAATATCTTTGCCTTTGAACAATTCTAGCACTCCCGACCGTAGGATCATGGAACTTGAGGACCAAGTCAAGTTTCTCATGAAATCTTACGAAGCTCCTAAGCCTTCAAGCCAAGTGAACAAAATCACTTCTTCATGCGAATTATGTAGTGGTCCCCACGACACTCGTGATTGTGTGGAACTCCCCGGAACAGCTTTTGCTGACTACGCATCCACGCGTACCGATGAAGCGGGAGATAAGTGGTACACTTTCAAGCCCGAGCCAAACCCTTACGGTGATTCATACAACCCCTCTTGGAAAAATCACCCAAACCTTAGGTGGAAACAAAATCAACCCAATTCTTCAAATCCGCCTAATCGTTACCAACCAAACGGTCCACCCTCCAACCGTACTTTAAACAACAATCCTTCTAACAATTATGGTAGTACCAACAATCTTGAAGGATTGATGTCTAAGTTCACGGCATCTCAAGAAGCTCGCATAGTTAGGTTTGAAACCGAACTCAACCAACAACAAACGGAGATGACCAACAAGATTGACAACTTGTTGAAGGCCCTCAACAACCAAGCGTTAGCCACACCTAGGAAGGATACTAGGGATACCAATAACAGAATCCAAATTAAGGATCCCTCATCATCCAAACATGTCCACTTTGTCAATTTTGTCACCATTAAGCCAATAGATAAGGAGATAGAAGAAAGTGACGAGGATGAAGTTGGAGTAGAAACCGAGACTAGGGATGAAAGTAGGGAGGTTGAGGTTAATAAGGGAGAAGAATTAGAGGAAGTAGAAACTATAGAAGAATACTTTGATAAGATGCCCACCAAGGAAGAATGGGAATACCATAAGGATTTATTTGATAGTCCCGAGAGACCATATATCCTTGGCACACCCCTTATCAAAATGGGAGACCCCTCTAACATTAACATACCATGCAATATTGGGCACATTGATGCGTGGGAATCGCACCTTGCTTTACCTCTCGAGGGATCTCGCGAGGCTTACAACCCCCACCAGGCAGTGTACCTGATCGTTGTAGTATAGTATAGTGACAAGTACCGGGGGATTGATCGTTCAGCTTAGGAATAGTGTCGTTAGGATTAGAAAACCTAATTAATAGTTCTAAAGATGAAAGATGATTATTTTTTATGTTTTTATATTTTATGAAAGCAAGTAAAATCTCGGGTTTTGGAAGAGTGGGCGGAATTAGTTGTTATTCAACTAACCCAAAAACTACTTTATAACTAATTAAACTAATGAAAATGAAATTAAGCTAATATTAAACTAAGGTTGTGAGCAGTATTTGGAGAAATTGTGTTTACTTAGACTTCATTACTCCCTAGATATCTTTTACATGTCAATTACTTGTTACACTTGTATGGATGACGGATTGTATTCCTTAATACCATTCATGGGGTGGCATACATAACTCCCCAACTCTATGAGCTCTTATCTCCTCCTACACCATGACCCAGCACAACTATAGGGATTGTAAACAGTGGCTCATGCATTAAATACAACCAATAAAGACCTAGTACGCCTCGGTTCATGTTTCTTAAGACGTTCAAGCATGTTACCATTTGGAGATCTGCCAGTTTTCTTAAGCCTAACTTATAATATCATTCATCCAAGAACAAGAATAGACAAGTAATCAACACATAATCAACATCTAGGTTTCATTAGATCTAAGCAAACACAAAAGAAATCTAGCCTAGCATAGTAGAATTAAGATAAGAGCAAAAGATAAACAACCAACACATAGACATATTGATTGAATTAAGAGTATACTTATCTCAATTACAATGCAAGGTCTCAAGGGTTTTGAACCCTTGAAAAACCTGTAAAAGAGGCACCAAAATCGTCTTTAGGGTTTCACCAAAACTTCTCCCCTTTTAATGAAAAAACTAGAAAACTATATATAGGAAAATCGTCCTGACGGCATCAAGAGTAAAATCTGACGTCGTCAACTCGCCGCCATACACTTCCTCGGACGCCCTAGATCCAATTGTAACGGCCTTGGTGACGCCGTCACCACCTACGGTAAATTAATCTTGGCCAATTTGACGCCGTCATCTCTCCATCTGACGCCGTCACCAGCTACGGTAAAATATTCATCTTGTCTGACGCCGTCAAGAACAAACCCTTGACGCCGTCACCTTGTATTTCCAGCTTGGATTTTTGGTACTTTGTCGTTTTCTTCACTTTATGCTCCAAAAACGTCCAAAATAGCCTCTTTTCCAGAATTCACTCTCCAAACACCTAAAATCACAAAAGGAACGATTTAGGGCAATATTTGATCAAATAAAGTCGGATTCGGGCTTAAATGACCCCCTAAAAATGGATCATTTTTCGCCTCATCATATACCCTTACACTTGAGATTTGCTTGTCCTCAAGCAAATGAGCTTTTATTCTACTCAAAAGACAAGTTAGGGGTCATTTAACACTAATATAAAAGTAATTACAACAAATAATCGTTCCACTAAAGACTAATAGAGAAGCACGGAGGTCATACACAAGCACCTCACAAATAGTGTTTAGATACTCACATCTCTCGGGTGTAATAAAGTAATATAACATTATGGAAATGGAAGATATCTCTCACTACCTGTCATAACAAAATAGATTACCATAGGCTTGGGAAAGGATCACACCTCCACCACATGGCGTAAGCACCTAGGATAAACTATCAAAGAGGTCTTTTAAAAGGGTTATAACGTTAGGTGTAGGGATATGAATTACACGGTTTTGTTGGATAAAGGGAATTTTACTGGTGGCGAGTTAACAATCTTAGTAAATTACATGTTCAAGATGGCGTTGCTAAGCCAAGACTAGACTCGACTTAAGCTAATAAATGAAAAATAAACAAAAACATAAAATGAACATAGAATGAAAACGGGATGGTAGTCCGTATGTTTTTTTCTCTTTCTTTCTTTTCTATATTTTTTTTTTCTTAATTTTCTTTTTTTTCGATTTTTTTTTTTTTTTTTTTTTTTTTTTTTTTTTTTTTGCATACACTCTTACCCTACCATCCAAAATAATACATCATAGGGGTTTGAGCAATCCCTTTACACTTGAATCTTTACATACTTTACATTAAACTAATCTAATGACTCGAATTAAGAAAATCAAAACACTTGGAGCACTTTTAAGATTAACGCACATATGGGGGTAATAATATGATGTTCTTTCCCATTACTCCATAAAATAAGTACTTACCCATGAGTCCCAATCGTCCCAAAACAATATGTACAAGGATATGACTCGACTTAGCAACCATGTAATCAATTAGAAAGTTAACTTAGGGTTTAACAAATAACAATAATGCACTAAAAATGAGCGCATACACGGAAGGCTAAGGCGATTTGGGTGTACATTTAAGTGGGGTGTAACAAATTCTTCCTTTAAGTAAGATGCTTAAAGTTAGAAACGAAAAGATAGGCTCGGAGGGGTGTATTAGGGGTTTCGTGTACTAAAAATGAGTACAACGTAAAGGGTGTGGGAAAAATTAGTTGACTTAACTAGCCAAGTAATATGACTTAAATGGTGAAGTAATTATAATACGGGTTTAACACAAGGGTGATCCTAATGCCTCTTATCATGTAGTAAATCCTACCACACGAATGTAGTCTCACTAGCGGTCTCGGGATGCATCACTAACGCAAGTTCTAGAATCTAAATGCTACCGGTACACTCATAAGCACCAATAATAAATGCTTTTCCTATCAAAACTAAAGGCGAACCTCACATCTTTGGGTGGAAAATTTTTCTGAATATACGGTTATGTTCTAGTCATACAACCTCCTATCCATGAGACGCTTGCTATGGCTAAAGTTTCACTCCTAAATGTTGTAAAAAAATTTAAATTTGGCGCTAAAATTGCACTAACAAGTATTTCTCATAGTTTTATTACTCATCTACTATCAAACAAAACAAACTCAAGCGAAAGTGCATATGTATGGTATCATCTTTTTACCCTCCCCTTACACTTAGGATGAACATTGTCCCCAATGTTCAAGTAAAAAATGTAAAAGTAAAAAGTAAAGAGAATGAAATCAAATACTCCCCTGATTCGCTCGGTATGGATTTTAGGTTGGCCAGGTTAAATCTTCCTCCAAGAAAATGAACAATCAAAGCTTCCCTTCCAGAATATAAATCATCTTCTTGTCTTAAATAACCTGTAAATCCTGACAAAAGTAGACAAGGCAACCTCGCGTAAAATCGGCGGCATCCTATATAAGTTACTAAATCCTAGAAAACAAAGTAAGATATAATGCTTGTGGAATGAAGTTTGCAGATTTCCTGGAGATTATAAAACTTAATAATTCACAAAAACCATAAGACTCCGTTAGAAAAACAAAACGGGTAAAATTTCCAGATTTTTGACTCCTGACGCCGTCAAGAGCAATTGCCTGACGCCGTCAGAATGGACCTGCAGAAATCTTTATGTTAAGTTTCCGGAAAATTTCTGGAAAAACCTTGTCCTACTTCCTGGAAAATCCTGCAAAACTTCATTATGACTCAATACAAGCATTTGACTCTAACAAATACGAATATACATGTTCATTAAATATTGTGGAGAATCATGATCGGTTTGTTTCTTAAAAACATATTTGGGGTTTCCCCTTACACTTATCTTTTGCAAAAATACCTTTAGGTTGAAGTTAAGACTAGGCCAAACAACATAATAAAGTATTTCACATTTTAATTGAGAAACATGATCAACCAACAATAAAAATAAAACATGCATACGGAAGCAAATAACAATCAAACAATTAAAATCACACAAAACATGGGTTGCCTCCCAAGAAGCGCTTTTCTTTATTTACGAGTCTTGTAGCTAGACTCAAAGTCGTGGGCTACTACGTGATTCCATCATTGGTTCCACTACCTAGGTCATCTTCCAAACCAGTTTTGTATTCCGGACCTAGTTGCAAGCATTCTTTGTAGAAACCAAGCATCCTATTTCTAACATACTCTACTCCTCTACGTCTATCCTCCTCATTCCTATAATAAGCCGCTTGCTTGTGTTCTTTTTCGAAATTAGAGAGAAGGCGGTATTGTTCGATCTTGTAAGGCATTTGATAAGCGACCTCATCATTATCTTTCTTGAATCTAACTATCCCTAAAGTCGGATCATAACTCATCCTAGTGGCCTCAACAAATGGTTTCCCGAATATTATTTGGCTTAGGTCAGCATCAATCACTGGGCGAGTGTCTTCCACTATCATAAAATCAATCTCATAGGTGAGATTCCCTATAATCACATGCAATCCTTTCACTCTTCCTGCAAAATTACTTATCAGATTCTTACCGGGCATCAACCTAAAATTGAGTTGCTTCTTCATCACCCAATTGTAATAAGTCCTAGTCATGATGTTCACGGGTGATCTAAGGTCGATGTAAGTTTTCCATATATGCATGTGCCCTATATTACATGGGATGTTAATGTTGGAGGGGTCTCCCATTTTGATCAGGGGGTTGCCAAAGATATATGTTTTCTCGGGACTATCGAATAAATCCTTATGGTATTCCCGTTCCTCCTCGGTTGGCAACTTATCAAAGTATTTCTCTATAGGTTCTATCTCCTCCAATTTCTCATCCTTTTTAACCTCAACTTCCCCACTCTCATCCTCAGTATTGGCTTCTACCTTAGCTTCATCCTTGTCACTTTCCTCTATCTCTCTATCTATTGGCTTAATGGTGACAACATTGACAAAGTGGACATGTTTGGATGATGAGGGGTCCTTAGTTTGAATTCCACTATTTGTGTCCCTAGTGTCCTTCCTAGGTGTGGCTAATGTTTGGTTGTTGAGGGCTTTCAACAAGTTGTCGATTTTGTTGGTCATCTCCGTTTGTTGTTGGTTGAATTCGTTTTCGAACCTAACTATGCGGGCTTCTTGAGATGCCATAAATTTCGACATCAATCCTTCAAGATTGTTGGTACTACCATAGTTGTTAGAAGGATTGTTGTTGAAGGTACGGTTGGATGGTGGACCGTTTGATTGGTAACGATTAGGCGGGTTAGAAGAATTGGGTTGATTTTGTTTCCACCTAAGGTTTGGGTGATTTTTCCATGAGGGGTTGTATGAATCACCGTATGTGTTCGGCTCGGGCTTGAAAGTGTACCACTTATCTCCCGCTTCGTCGGTACGCGTGGATGCGTAGTCCGCAAAAGCTGTTCCGGGGAGTTCCATACAATCACGAGTGTCATGGGGACCACTACATAATTCGCATGAAGAAGTGATTTTGTTCACTTGGCTTGAATGCTTCGGAGCTTCGTAAGATTTCATGAGAAACTTGACTTGGTCCTCAAGTTCCATGATCCTACGGTCGGGAGTGCTTGAATTGTTCGAAGGCAAAGATATTGCCTTGACCGTTTTGTTCAAATCACGGGGATCATTCCAACTTTCGTTGTCATAGAGAGCAAGATCTTCTATGAGTTCCCATGATTGTTCCGCACTAAGATCACGTAGCTTACCACCGGCCGATTGGTCAATGGTTCGCCTCGTGGGGATATCGATATGGTCATAGAAAATTTGGACTTGGAGCCAAAGATCTATGCCATGATGAGGGACTTTTTGGAGTAAGTCCTTGAAACGAGTCCATGCTTCATAAAGAGATTCATTTTGACGTTGTTGGAACATCAAGATGTCATTCCTAAGCTTAGTAGTTCTCCCCGGTGGGAAAAATTGAGCAAGGAAACGAGTGGTGAGTTCATCCCATGTGGTGATGGATCCCGCGGGTAAACGCTCAAGCCATTGACTAGCTTGATCCCGTAGAGAGAATTGGAATAGGCGTAAACGGGTAGTCTCTCTAGTTTCAACACCTAGGTCTATGGAATCTACGATTTTGAGGAAGTCCTTAAGGTGTTGGTTTGGATCTTCAGAACGAAGTCCATGGAATGCACATCCGCTTTGCACCAACCGGATGGTGTCGGATCGCAAGGGGGTCACATTGGCTCCGGTGAGCTCAATGGTGTTTCGGTAGCCTTGGTGGCTAGGTCGGGAATACTCTCCTAAGGTTCGGGGCCTAGGGGGTTCTAATGGTGGGTTTTGTTGTGGTGGGATGATGGGTTCAAAGATGTTACCACCTTCCATGATGTCGGATGGTAAAGAGTTACGAACAAAGGCACGAAGAAATAAGATAGACTAAAGAAGACCTAAAAATAAAAATAAAAAAAATCTTACTAGAAAGGAATCTAGCAAGTAGACCTAATAAAAAGAAATCCTAACCTAGACAACAACTATTCCCCGGGCTGCGGCACCAAAAACTTGATGCGTGGGAATCGCACCTTGCTTTACCTCTCGAGGGATCTCGCGAGGTTTACAACCCCCACCAGGCAGTGTACCTGATCGTTGTAGTATAGTATAGTGACAAGTACCGGGGGATTGATCGTTCAGCTTAGGAATAGTGTCGCTAGGATTAGAAAACCTAATTAATAGTTCTAAAGATGAAAGATGATTATTTTTTGTGTTTTTATATTTTATGAAAGCAAGTAAAATCTCGGGTTTTGGAAGAGTGGGCGGAATTAGTTGTTATTCAACTAACCCAAAAACTACTTTATAACTAATTAAACTAATGAAAATGAAATTAAGCTAATATTAAACTAAGGTTGTGAGCAGTATTTGGAGAAATTGTGTTTACTTAGACTTCATTACTCCCTAGATATCTTTTACATGTCAATTACTTGTTACACTTGTATGGATGACGGATTGTATTCCTTAATACCATTCGTGGGGTGGCATACATAACTCCCCAACTCTATGAGCTCTTATCTCCTCCTACACCATGACCCAGCACAACTATAGGGATTGTAAACAGTGGCTCATGCATTAAATACAACCAATAAAGACCTAGTATGCCTCGGTTCATGTTTCTTAAGACGTTCAAGCATGTTACCATTTGGAGATCTGCCAGTTTTCTTAAGCCTAACATATAATATCATTCATCCAAGAACAAGAATAGACAAGTAATCAACACATAATCAACATCTAGGTTTCATTAGATCTAAGCAAACACAAAAGAAATCTAGCCTAGCATAGTAGAATTAAGATAAGAGCAAAAGATAAACAACCAACACATAGACATATTGATTGAATTAAGAGTATACTTATCTCAATTACAATGCAAGGTCTCAAGGGTTTGGAACCCTTGAAAAACCTGTAAAAGAGGCACCAAAATCGTCTTTAGAGTTTCACCAAAACTTCTCCCCTTTTAATGAAAAAACTAGAAAACTATATATAGGAAAATCGTCCTGACGGCGTCAAGAGTAAAATCTGACGTCGTCAACTCGCCGCCATACACTTCCTCGGACGCCCTAGATCCAATTGTGACGGCCTTGGTGACGCCGTCACCACCTACGGTAAATTAATCTTGGCCAATTTGACGCCATCATCTCTCCATCTGACGCCGTCACCAGCTACGGTAAAATATTCATCTTGTCTGACGCCGTCAAGAACAAACCCTTGACGCCGTCACCTTGTATTTCCAGCTTGGATTTTTGGTACTTTGTCGTTTTCTTCACTTTATGCTCCAAAAACATCCAAAATAGCCTCTTTTCCAGAATTCACTCTCCAAACACCTAAAATCACAAAAGGAACGATTTAGGGCAATATTTGATCAAATAAAGTCGGATTCGGGCTTAAATGACCCCCTAAAAACGGATCATTTTTCGCCTCATCACACATGCATATATGGAAAGCTTACATCGATCCTAGATCTCCTGTTAACATCATGACTAGGACTTATTACAATTGGGTGATGAAGAAACAACAATATTTTAGGATGATGCCCAATAGGAATTTGATAAGTAATTTTGTAGGAAGAGTGAAGGGATTGCATGTGATTATAGGTAATCTCACCTATGAGATTGATTTTATGATAGTGGAAGACACTCGTCCAATGATTGATGATTGCCTAAGCCAAGTAATCTTTGGAAAACCATTTGTTGAGGCCACTAGGATGGGTTATGACCCGACTCTAGGGATAGTTAGATTCAAGGAAGAAAATGATGAGGTTGCCTATCAAATGCCCTACAAAATTGAGCAATACCGCCTCCTCTCTAATATAGAAAAAGAACACAAGCAAGCGGCTTATTATAGGAATGAGGAGGATAGATGTAGAGGAGTCGAGTATGTGAAGAGTAGGATGCTTGGTTTCTACAAAGAATGCTTGCAACTAGGTCCAGAATACAAAACTGGTTTAGAAGATGACCTAGAGAGTGGAACCAATGATGAGGTCACGTAGTAACCCATGACCTTGAGTCTAGCTACAAGACTCGTAAATAAAGAAAAGCGCTTCTTGGGAGGCAACCCATGCTTTGTTTGATTTTATTTTGTTTGTTTGTTATTTGCTTTCGTATGCATGCTTTATTTTTATTGTTGGTAGATCATGTTTCTTAATTAAATAATGGAAATACTTTACTTTGTTGTTTTGGCCTAGCTTTAACTCCACCTAAAAGTATTTTTGCAAAAGATAAGTGTAAGGGGAAACCCCAAATATGTTTTTAAGAAACAACCCGATCATGATTCTCCACAATATTAAATGGACATGTATATTCGTATTGGTTAGAGTCAAATGCTTATATTGAGTCATAATGAAGTTTTGCAGGATTTTCCAGGAAGTAGGACCAAGTTTTTCAAGAAATTTTCCGAAAACTTAACATAAGAATTTCTGCATGTCACTTCTGACGGCGTCATGAGTTTACTCTTGATGGCGTCACGTGTAAAAATCTGGAAATTTTACCGGTTTTGTTTTTCTAACGGAGTCTTATGGTTTTTGTGAATTATTAAGTTTTATAATCTCCAGGAAATCTGCAAACTTCATTCCACAAGCATTATATCTTATTTTGTTTTCTAGGATTTAGTAACTTATATAGGTTGCCGATGATTTTATGTGAGGTTGTCTTGTCTGTTTTCTCAGGATTCACAGGTTATGTATGACAAGAAGATGATTTATATTCTGGAAGGGAAGCTTTGATTGTTCATTTTCTTGGAGGAAGATTTAACCTGGCCACATTATTATCCATACCGAGCGAATCAGGGGAGTATTTGATTTCATTCTTTTTACTTTTTCACTTTTACATTCTTTACTTGAACATTGGGGACAATGTTCATCTTAAGTGTAAGGGGAGGGTAAAATGATGATACCTTACATGTACACTTTCGCTTGAGTTTGTTTTGTTTAATGGTAGATGTGTAATAAAACTATGAGAAATACCTGTTAGTGCAATTTTAGCGCCAAATTAAAATTTTTTTACAACATTTAGGAGTAAAACTTTAGCCATTGCAAGCGTCTCATGGATAGGAGATTGTATGACTAGCACATAACCGTATATTCAGAAAAATTTTCCACCCAAATATGTGAGGTTCACCTTTAGATTTGATAGGAAAAGCATTTATTATTAGTGCTTATGAGTGTACCGGTAGCATTTAGATTCTAGAACTTGCGTTAGTGATGCATCCCGAGACCGCTAGTGAGACTACATTCGTGTAGTAGGATTTACTACATGATAAGAGGCATTAGGATCACCCTTGTGTTAAACCCGTATTATAATTACTTGACCATTTATGTCATATTACTTGGCTAATCAAGTCAACTAATTTTTCCCACACCCTTAGCGTTGTACTCATTTTTAGTACACGTAACCCCTAGTACACCCCTCCGAGCATATCTTCTCGTTTCTAACTTTAAGCATTTTACTTAAAGGAAGAATTTGTTACACCCCACTTAAATGTACAACCAAATCGCCTTAGCCTTCCGTGTATGCGCTCATTTTTAGTGCATTATTGTTATTTGTTAAACCCTGAGTTAACTATCTAATTGATTACATGGTTGCTAAGTCGAGTCATATCCTTGTACATATTGTTTTGGGACGATTGGGACTCATGGGTAAGTACTTATTTATGGAGTAATGGGGAAGAACACCATATTATTACCCCCCATACGTACGTTAATCTTAAAAGTGCTCCAAGTGTTTTGATTTTCTTAATTCGAGTCATTAGATTAGTTCATTGTAAAGTATGTAAAAATTCATGTGTAAGGGAAATGTTCATTTCCTATGATGTATTATTTTGGATGGTAGGGTAAGAGTGTATGTCTAAAAAAAAAAAAAAAAAAAAAAAAAATCGAAAGATCAAGAAAAAGAAAAAAAATAGAAAAAGAGAAAAGAGAAAAAAACATACGGGCTACCATCCCTTTTTATTCTATGTTCATTTTATATTTTTGTTATTTTTCATTTATTAGCTTAAGTCGAGTCTAGTCTTGGCTTAGCAACGCCATATTGTACATGTAATTAACCAAGATTGTTAACTCGCCACCAGTAAAACTTCCTTTATCCAACAAAACCGTGTATTTCATATCCCTACACCTAACGTTACAACCCTTTAAAAGACCTCTTTGACAGTTTATCCTAGGTGCTTACGCCATATGGTGGAGGTTTGATCATTTCCCAAGCCTATGGTAATCTATTTTGCTATGACAGGTAGTGAGAGATATCTTCCGTTTCCATACTGTAATTTATACTTTATTACACCCGAGAGATGTGAGTATCTAAACACTATTTGTGAGGTGCTAGTGTATGACCTCCGTGCTTGTCTATTGGTCTTTAGTGGAACAATTACTTGTTGTAATTACTTTTATATTCGTGTTAAATGACCCCTAACTTGTATTTTGACTAGAATAAAAGCGCATTTGCTTGAGGACAAGCAAATCTCAAGTGTAAGGGTATATGATGAGGCGAAAAATGAACCGTTTTTAGGGGGTCATTTAAGCCCGGAATTGAATTTATTTGATCAAATATTGCCCTAAATCGTTCCTTTTGTGATTTTAGGTACTTTGGGAGAGAAATCTGGAAAAGGAAGCAATTCGGACGTTTTTGGAGCATAAAAGTGAAGAAAACGCCAAAGTCTTAATTTTCCTTGATGGGAACAGTAGGTGACGGCGTCAAGAAGCAAATCCTGACGGCGTCAAGAGTAATTTTCATGACGGCCCAGTACAGAATTGAAGGCGTCACGAAGTAGAGCGTCAAGAGTAAAATACGTGACGGCCTGGAAAATGCTATAACGTGACGGCGTCAAAAGTAGATCAAGGCAGTCTGAGAAGTATTTTGGCGGCGAGATGACGGCGTCACCAATTTGGTCTTGACACCGTCAGCCTCAATTTCCTATATATAGTTTTCTAATTTTCATTCTTAAAAAAAAAGAGAAGTTTTGGAGAAACCCTAAGGCCGAACTTAGTACGAATTTTACAGGTTTTTCAAGGGTTCTCAGCCCTTGAACCCTTTCATGTGTAATTGAGATAAGTATTCTTTTAATTCAATCAATATGTCTATGTGTTGGTTGTCTATATCTTCTTCTTGTCTTAATTCCATCATGCTAGGCTAGATCTATCTTGTGTTTGCTTGGATCTAATGAAACCTAGATGTTAATTATGTGTTGATTACTTGTTTATGGTTGTATTGGATGAATGATTTCAATGTTAGGCTTAAGAAAACTGGCAGATCTCCAAATGGTAACATGCTTGAACGTCTTAGGAAACATGAACTGACGTGCACTAGGTTTTATTGGTTGTATTTAATGCATGAGTAAATTCTAATGATCCCATGTTAGGAGCTTCTTAGCCGGCTCGACATAGGAGTGAAGTAGGCACTCATAAGATTGGGTAATTAAGTGCGCCACCCCATGAATGGTATTAAGGAATACAATCCGTCATCCACGCAACTATAACAAGTAATTAACGTGTAAAAGATATCTAGGGAGTAGTGAAATCTAAGTAAACACAACTTCTCCACTTATTGCTCACAACCTTAGTTTATTTTCATTTCTAGTATTTTATTTTGATTGCATCTTTAGTATTGGGTTAGTTGACTAGCAACTAATTCCGCCCAAATCCTTCAAACCCCGAGATTTTTACTTGCTTTCTAAAAAAAAATATGAAAATACAAAAATAATCATCCTTCATCTTTAGAACTAGTATTTGGGTTTTCTAATCCTAGCGACACTATTCCTAGCTGAACGATCAATCCCCCGGTACTTGTCACTATACTATACTACAACGATCAGGTACACTACCTGGTGGGGGTTGTAAGCTTCTCAAGATCCCTTGAGAGGTATAGCCTGGTGCGATTCGCACGTATCAATTCCCATTACCCTATTTTCTCTCACATCGTGGGTGAACAGTTGTGCGGCTCTGCAAATAATGCACTTTTGCAGAGTAAAAATCATCACAACTTTTGTGTGTGAGGGAGCATTTAATGCTCAGTGGTGTTTGGTGAGAGAGATGTGGGGGCCCAAGGAGTGGATGCCAGTTGTGTAAGTGACATATATTCCTATATTTAATAGGATTCAGTTACCTACCTGGGACATTAACTAACTAAGTACTTAGAGCATTTAGTTAGGGTATTCAATGCCATTTTTCATCCTGAGCCCCCTGAATAAATTTTCATTCAAAAAAAACTTTCAGGAAAAGTGTGATCAGGGACCTAGAGAATTTACATCAGGTTGGAACACATTTGATCAATTTCCTGATTCTATGTCCAACATGCCCAGTTCAGCTTTCAATCTTGTGAAAGTGGGTTCATCCAAAGGTTTTGTGAAGATATCAGCTAGCTGATATTCAGTGGGTATGAAGTGTAGTTCAATTTCACCGTTAGTGATGTGATCCCTGATGAAGTGGTATCTGATGTCAATGTGTTTGGTTCTTTGATGAAGTACTGGATTGTTTGAGATGGCTATGGCACTTGTATTATCACAAAAGATAGGTACCATCTTATACTGAATGCCATAGTCACTCAGTTGGCTCTTCATCCATAGTAAATTTGCACAACATCCTGCAGCAGCCATATATTCAGGTTCAGCTGAGGACATGGCCACTGACTGTTGTTTCTTTGTACTCCAACACACAAGTTTACCACCAAGAAATTGGCAGGATCCTAAAGTACTTTTCCTATCCATATTACATCCTGCATAGTCAGAGTCAGTGTACCCTTTGAGATCAAATCCTGAACATTTTGGGTAATACAAACCAAGGTTTGGAGTACCCTTCAGGTACCTGATGATTCTCTTGACAGCAGTGAGATGTGATTCTTTAGGGTCAGCCTGGTATCTTGCACACAGGCAGACTGAGAATTGGATATCAGGCCTTGAGGTAAGTAAGTACATCAGGGAGCCAATCATTCCTCTGTATTGGGTATGATTCACTGATTTTCCAGTGAGATCAGGGCCAAGATTATTTGGAGGAACCATAGGAGTTTTTACTGAAGAGCAGTCAGTGAGCTCATACTTCTTTAGTAGGTTCCTGAGGTATTTTTCTTGGCAAATGGATATTCCTTTTTTAGTTTGTTTAATTTGGAGTCCAAGAAAGTATGTGAGTTCACCCATCATGCTCATTTCAAACTTTGTGGTCATCAGTTTCTCAAACTGTTTGCAAAGTTTGTAACTTGTTGAGCCAAAGATGATGTCATCAACATATACTTGGACAAGAATGACATCATCCTTTGTTCTGTAGATGAACAGTGTGTTGTCAATTCTTCCTCTGACAAACTTGTTTTGAATCAGGAAGGCTGAAAGAGTTTCATACCATGCCCTGGGTGCTTGTTTCAGTCCATAAAGGGCTTTGTTAAGGTTGTAGACATGGTTGGGGTATTCACTACTTTCGAAACCAGGAGGCTGTTGCATATAAACATCTTCTTTGATGTTACCATTCAGGAATGCACTTTTAACATCCATTTGGTAAACTTTGAAGTTCATGTAAGTTGCATAGGCAAGGAAGATCCTGATGGCTTCCATTCTAGCAACAGGTGCAAAGGTTTCAACATAGTCTATACCTTCCTGTTGATTATATCCTTTGGTAACCAGTCTTTCTTTGTTTTTGATGACTGTGCCATTCTCATCAGTCTTAATCTTAAAGACCCATTTCATACCAATGATTAAAACACCCTAGGGGCATTCAACGAGGGTCATGACATCATTTCTGTCAAATTGTTCCAATTCATCTCTCATGGCCTGAACCCAACTTTCATAAGTCAGGGATTTTTAACATTTTTAGGCTCAATCTCTGAGAGATAGTCAGCATAAAGACATATATTGGCAGTGGCAGCCTTGAGTTTAGCAGCCTTGCTTCTTGTGAGCATGCCTTCAGTGGGTTCACCAATGATGTTCACAAGCTCAATGATTTTGGATCTAGTCCAGCTATCCTGAGGTTTGGGATAAGAATTTGAGCTTGAAGGAGCCTGATTAGGTTCAGACTCAGGAACATGAGGTAACTCATCATTATGTGCTTCAGTGACAACTGTAGGAACAATTTGTTCTGAGGGTTCCTAAACAATTTGTTCAGTGGTGTCATTCTCATTTGAGACAGGCTGAGTTTCAATGAACTCACTGATAGGTGGTTGGGGAAGGTTGTGAGGGATGATGTAATAGGAGACGTCAACATCAGCTTGGTATTGGGTTGAGGGATTGTTCTCAGGATGATACTCATCAGGAGGTAACCTTGATGAGTCATCAATACCAATTTCATCTACTGAGCAATTTGAGAACCTGATGGATTCAGTGCTCTCATCAACAGTAATGTGATAAGTTTCCTCAGTTTGTTGTCTCCTTGTGTTGAACACCCTGAAGGCTTTAGAAACCAGGGAATATCCTATGAAGTATCCATCATCAGCTTTGGCATCAAATTTACCCAAGTGATCATTGTGATTATGTATAAACACAGGACACCCAAATACATGAAAGTAGCTGATGTCAGGAATCCTTCCTTTGAATATCTCATAAAGAGTCTTGTTATGCCTTTTCACAATGATTGACCTATTTTGAGTGTAGCAGGCTGTTTTAACTGCCTCAGTCCAAAAATGTTTTGAGAGGACTGAGCCATTTAACATTGTTCTTGCTGCCTCAATGAGTGTTCTATTTCTCCTTTCAGCTACTCCATTTTGTTCAGGAGTATAGGGAGAAGTGAAATTTTGAGAAATTCCTTTCTCATCACAAAAACACTCAAGGTCTTGGTTTTTGAATTCAGTGCCATTGTCAGTCCTGATCTGTTTAACTTTGACATCATTTTGATTTTCAATGTTCCTGACAAATGACATGATGGTATCAGCTGCCTGACTCTTCTTGGTCAGGAAGTAGACCCAAGTGTATCTTGAGTATTCATCCACAATGACCAGAGTATACTTCTCATGGTGAATGGACATTGGACTGACAGGTCCAAAAAGGTCCATATGAAGAAGATGTAGGCAGCTTTTGATGGAAAAGGTTTGTTTGGTTTTGAATGATGCCCTGTGGTGTTTTCCTTTTTCACAAGCAGAACAAGGCTTGTCTTTGGTATACACCAGGGATGGAAGGCCCAGAACTTTGTTCTGTTTGGCCAGGTTGTTGATGCTCTTGAAGTTCAGATGAGAGAGTCTCATATGCCATAGCCAGTTAATTGTCTCACTTGCCTTTGAGAATAGACAAGTCCCATTCTGAGTCAGGGATGACATGTCAAGGACATATACATCATCCCTCCTAGGGGCAATCAACACAACTTCCTTATTGGCATTAAAGATGGTCCCTCTCTTGTCATCAAACTAAACTACGTATTTGGCATCACATAGTTGGGAAACACTTATCAGGTTATACTTGAGACCATTAACATAAGTTATTCTTGTAAAAACTATACCATTGCATTTTACTGAACCATAACCTTCAGTGGGAGCTGATGAGTTATCACTAAATACTACTTTGGGTCCTGGTTCTTCCACATATTTGTGCAGAAATCTTTTCACACCAGTCATACTTCTAGAGAATCCATTGTCTAGATGCCAAGTAGAATCCTTGATGTGTTTCTGCACAAACAGTAAACTGGGTTAGTTTTTCTTGTTGACCCACTTTATAGTGGGATTGGTCCTCAGGGACTTTTTGAACTCAGTTAGTGAATCATGGTCTGAAGTTGTGTGACCTGAGCTTCCACATGTTTTACATTTTGTGGAAGTTGATGCCTCAGGTGACTGAGAAGTGTTGGTTTGGTTTTTCCTTCTGGACTGAATCACTTTGTCATGTCCCCTGGTTTCATGGGAGGGATCTCCACAGATGTCACAACAATCTTTCATCATACAATCATCAGGAAGATGATCATTGAAACCACAATGAGGACATGGTGATAAAGGCTTGGCCTTCAGTCTTTGTTTGGAAGGTGTGGCATACTGATAGCCTTGGTTTTTGTAAAGACCTCTTGCTTTTAAAGAAGCAGTGTGAGAGATGTGATCACAAGTTCTGTGGTCCTCCTGTTTGCATATCATACAAAACAGGACTCTGTAGCATTTATCAGTACTGTGATTTGGATAATTGCACAGCTCACATCTCCCTGAGGGTTTGGGTGTGGTCTTTGGTTTGGAAGAACCTGAGGATACTGAGGGCTTTGTAGATTTTGAGTCAAAGTTTTTCTCAGTAGATCAATTTTCTTACTCACCTTCCTGACAAGTTCAGCAAGCTGATCAACCTTTGAATCAGTGCTTTCAAGCTTCACTTCAGTAGTTACTGAAGGTTTTTGGTTTTCAGTGGGTGCAGGAGTAGGTCTTTTCAGAATAGTCCTTCCTAACCCTGATTTCTCTTTAG
Organism: Artemisia argyi; assembly: GCA_030686995.1. NCBI lineage: Eukaryota > Viridiplantae > Streptophyta > Magnoliopsida > Asterales > Asteraceae > Artemisia > Artemisia argyi. The sequence continues at coordinate 47,308,857 of CM060686.1, forward strand.
GAGAATGTGGTTGATAGACTAATGGTGCAAGGTCAGAATTGGGTTCCGCTCCCTGAAGTTGTTTCAGTGGAGGGAGTGGTGAATCAGACTTAGACTCGGTGATGGACTCAGTAGGACTAAGTTCATCAGTGACTCCTAGCAGCTCCTTAATAGCCTGACTTTCAGGCTCCAGGATTCTTCTAGTATTAAAATTTGGCATTTTACTGTCAGGATTGTTTCTTTCAATCCAATCATTGGGTTTGGGAGCAAGTTCTTTGCTATAGAGTATGTTGGTTAATAGAAATGTTGTAGAATGGCTACTCTCCCCAGAAACTTTAGTGAGTTGATCATCACCCAGACCTGCCTTTTTGGGGCTGGGTGTGAGACTCAGTGTTTCATAAAGTTTGGGTTTTTTCTGAGTCCATTTCCAAATAATTTCCTTTTCTTTCTTAAGTTCTTCCTAAAGAGCTTGATTTTGTTTTACAAGTTCAGAGTTTTGAATTTGAAGTGTAACACTTTCAAGCTTGGCTTGTTTTAAAGCAAGTAATTCATCTCTACAATGATTTAATTCAAAACTCAGTTTGTTAAATTTTGAAAACAAATTAAGTCTTTGCTCTTCAACATACTTAAGATCAACATTAATATAATCTAAGTAAGATTTCCAATCATCATTATCATCCATAGAAAGTAAAAGATTTACCTTCCTCATAGTGATGTTAACCCATTCACCATTTCTTGCATGACTTTTCCCCACAGCAAGCTTGTTGTCATCTGATAGAGCCATCAGGGCACTGATGTGAACTTCATCATCATCAGAGGACACTTCAACCTCATCCCAGTCATAAGTTTCAGCAACAAGCCCTTTGTTCTTGGCTTGAGAAGGCTTTGGAGCCTGAGGAGGCTGAGAGACTGTTGAGGATGATTCAAGAAGGTCAAGTTTAGCTTTTGCCTTTCTATACTTGGCTTCAAAGTCAATTTGAGGGACTTTTTCAAATCTCTAACTAGACTGAAGCATCTTTGGTTGAAATTTGTTGGGGCCTGAAAAAGAGTTATTTCCTGAAAATTTGAAGGATGGTTCTAAGGTGGTTTTTTAAAAACAATCTTTAGGAAAATGTCCCATTTTACCACATTTGAAACATTCAGTATTATCATTTGCTTTTGAAGGGAATTTGTTTTTCTTGAAAAATCTTTTTGAATTAGCAAGGAGTGCTCTTTCATGAAATTCAATTTGAAGATCATTCAGGTATTCCTCACTGGTTCTTTGGTCAACCTCATCATCAGAACCATCCTGAAAATCCTGCACAACACCTTTAGAATAGAAAGCAGTTGATATGGGTGAAATTGTCAAGGCCTTTTTGGTCTCCTGAGCTTTACCAGGGTATCTCCTGGTGATAAGATTATCTTCATAGACAAATTTCCCATAGATGGCAGGGAGCTCAAGGTTCTGAATGTGGTTTGCATTTCTCAATCCCTGAGAGAAGTTTAACCACTTCTCAGGGAGACTGTTGACAAAACCAACATTGATCTCATGTTTTGACAGTATAACACCATCATTGGTCAGCTCATTCAGGAGGGTCTTATACCGAGTATAAGTCTCAGAGAGACTTTCAGAATCCTTGGCCCTGAAGGTATTGAATTCAAGCTTCAAGTCCACGATTCTATTCTCTTTGGTATCAGAAGGCCCTTCATAGCTATGAACCAGGTCAGTCCATGTCTGCTGGGCAGTGGGACAATTGATCACTGATTCCATTATATCATCAGGGAGGCATGATATAATGATGCTTTTCAGGCGCTGGTCTTGATTGACCACCCTCCTTTCATCTGGGGTCCACTGAGCTTCAGGTTTAATTAAACCTTGGGCAGTTGTTGGGACATATGGACCATCATTAATCAACTTAATGTAATATGGTTCCATCCCAGTTAAGTAGCAAAGCATTCGCTTTTTCCACTTATTAAATTTGCCAACTTCTAGTCGAGGGGCAGTTGCTGAATAACTTCCACCCTTTTTGTCGACAAGTTGGGGAACATCTATGTCAGTCATAGTGGGATCTTGATTTTAAAAACTTGAGCACTCTTAAAGTTTTGAAAACAGGTTTAAGTTTTACAAATCAGATGCTCTGATACCACTTGTTGGTCCCTTTTACTTGGTTAACTTTAACTAAAGAGTTAAAGTAACCAAGTTCTATGACATTTAACAAAGATGTGTAAAATGATTAACAATAAAGTAACGTAAATATAAGAGACAATATTTTCCAACGTTTAATTCTTTATTAGAAGTTAATCAAAAAGAATCGTACCCAAGTGTTTGCGGAATAACACTTGGGATTGAAAATGACAAGTATGGTATAGACTCCTCACTAAACTCAAACCAATGTTGAGTAACAACTTTCAGGACCCACTGAGCTATCTCAGGGGTTATGTTGTTATTTGGAGGAGTAAAAGTGGTTTGTGAATGCTTTGCATTAATTGCACAAACTTGTCAACTTTTACTCCTCTCTTATGCTACCTGTTTATACACAAATGTGAACAACTCAATTATACAATGGACCTAAGTGTTCCTTAATAAAATCTTGATAGATTTTATTCTCTGGCAAGGGAAACTTATTTGGGTAAAGTCCAAAAAGGCACTTTCTAATGACAGCCTGGTTTTAGCCATTTGAGGAAAGTTTGACCTTAAAGTGATAAAGCACTTTAGTGAAACAGATCAAACTTTCCCGCCCAGTCCCGCCAAAACTTCAGTCTTCTAGTCATCAGTCTTCAATACCATGAAGTTGTTGAGGAGTCATGGGGTTCAGTGAGTTATTGTCATCCTCACTGAACCCATCACCTTCTTCTTGGCTTAGATCATACTTCACTGAGTTCCGCCTCACTGAATGGAGAACCTTTCTTCTTAGGCTCGGTCTTAGCATCCTGAAGATGACTCATTGAGTTACTGTTCACTCAGTGACTTATTTATACTTAGTTTATTTTACGTTCAAATCCATGTTAGAAGAAGATTGGGGAATTCAGTGACCCAACACTTCAGAAGACTCAGTGCGCGCAGGCTCACGAAATAATGATTTGGGCTACCATAATAATGATTTGGGCTACCATGTTAACGGTTTGGGCTCACGAAAGCCCCAAACCCAAATATATTATTTTTGGTCCTGATAAGGATCTTCTATTTATAGGATAAAGATCAATAGACCAGATGTAACCACCTGTAAATTTCCACTTAAATTAAACTAGTACTTATTCATTTTTCACGTCAATTTTTTTTAAGATTAAACATCTTATAACAACGACTAACTAATGCGACGTAACTCACATTCCTAATGCACATTCTCACCAGCACCAAATGTCATAAGTGTACTTCAAATAAACATTCTTCATATGTCAAGTATAAAAAGTTTTTTAACTTTTATTTACCACCTTACGATTTTTCGTTAATATATAATTATTAAACGTTCAAACTAAACGTTAGCCATTTAGAGTTTTAACGAAACTTTTTCGGTTATTAAAATAACTATTAACTTCTATTTATGATCACTTCTAATTTTTGTAGTTTAGATAACGTTTAAACACTTCGATAAACCTACGACTCATGTTAAATATTAAAATTGAGTATGTTGATTAGTTTTAACATTTTTATAAACTTTATATTTTTACGTCACCAGAATTTAAATTTCGTGACTAAAGGATCTAACGCTAGTAATTACCGGGATCAAACTATAACCTCTTACTAATACTATCATTATAATACAAGATAATTACTAAATATTAATGTTTTATTTTTCCTGTGCTACGTATGACCAACATATACATATCATATTACTAGATTACTAGAGCAAATGTATATAAAACTAACTTTCTACAGTAACATATTCACTTATTCTTTTAATCATGTTGATTATTCCACATAAAGTTTGCATCTGATTAATCGATCCATGAATAACAGCCTCGTATTATTGATCGATGATTATTGTATATCCTCGTACTAAGTTGATTGTGGGTGAAAAAGTTATTGGTTGTGGGGTATACTTATTTAATTCTTCTGATGTGCTGGTGCTATTGAATTAATGAGGGTCAATGGTTTATTGTTATTTGTGGTATTGCACATGGCTAAGAATTAAACCTCGTACATATAAATACCATATGTGTCTTTGAATCATGCAATCATCTTATACATGGCTATATATACACACACGTACATATAAATACAGTAAGCATAAGCGATCCTTAGCCATAATATAGTTCAAATTAAGTATAAGCAAACCAAATTTGTTCTAGATGGATTCACGTCAATTCCCTACACCATAAGATCCTTATTTGGTACCCTAAACATCCACATAGTCATGTATCTAGAAGCCCATACCTATGTCAATAGTTAGTTAGCTTGCATGGCTAGGACAATTCCACATCCAAACCAACACCCCCTCATTACACATGGCCCCAAAGGGCATCATACCACCTCAACATGTTTCCCATAACACAACATCATGATCTAGGATTATGTAGAAGTCTTCTAGTTCTAACTCTATAAATAACGAGCCTTGCACCCACTTTTTCACTCACCTCCTGTTTGAAACCCACAAATAAAAGTGTACTCAGGTACTGATATTATAAGATCAATAGAAGCCAAATATAGAGTAGAAGCAGCCTAAGATAGAAGATAGAGTAGTGTTACAAGTTCAAGTCATTTTGTGTCCAAGAACCTGTATAAACAACTCCTATCAAAGTAAGTACTCACCTCCCTTTTACAACTCTTTCATACCATCACCATTTAAAACACCAAACACTCCCACACTACTATACTTTCTGATCTAGGAGGTCCAAGTAGTAGCTAAGAAAGGATTTAGGAGAGCTTGGGAGGAAGGAAGAGTGCTTGGTTGCACCTAAAAGAATTTCTAGTCGATTTGTATAAAAGTCGAGTTTTGAGCTAGTAAGTCCTTCTAATCTATTTCAATTCCTTTTATAAGTCTTAAATACTCCGAAGCATGATACTAAACAAGTCCTAATTAAACACCAAGGCCAAAATCATTTTTTTTTCCTTCTGATATTACCAGTAAACGAACACACCCTCTTATATCATAGTTTTTGCTACACTTTAAGCTACATCGTGAGACATTAAAGCGAGCTAGATAATCATCTAATATGATATAGAAACAAGCTTTAAGATTTTGTAAAAACTTCAACCTGTTTTGTGTTTTTCTGGTCTTGACACTAAAACAGTCCCAAACACCCAAGTTGAGCCCCATTTTTCTACCACAAGCTTAGGGTATTAAACCTAGCCAAAAGATCTATGTGACCACCACCCAGGACACTCTTGAATGTCCCACTAACCTGGCCAAATGAAATTACCAAAAACTTGTTGGAAAGATGTCAACAACCTTCTGTGACATAATATAAAACACACAAAACGAGGCATTTCTACTCCGATTCATCAAAAAGTTAAAACACGAAAGTTGTCCAGAACGAGGTTTTCTTTAAAAACAAAGGAGCACGGGTCCTAAAAATGCACGACAAGAGCTGTAGGTGCGGACTGGTTTTAAACCTAACATTTGAATTTCCAAAAAAACCTTTTCTTAAACGCCTCAGTTTTGTCTCATTTTTCTACCACTAGCTTCGGCTTATAAGACCTGAAAATAGACCCTTGTAACCATCACCTAGGACACTTCTAAACGCCCCAATACCCGGGTCAAAAAGAACTAAGTATGACGTTTTACTCAGGCCTTGTTTCCTTGTCGCGAGTTACTAGACCAAACATCCCTATTTAAAAATTTCGACATGTTTTCTAAACACAAGACCCTTAAGATTGGATACAGATAATCTAGGAATATATATATAAACATGCTAGGATACTTAACGAATCAGTTCATAGACTTTAAAATCGAAACCCATGTGATTTTTGGATTCTGTTATAGATCGACATAGGTTCCCGGGTAGTAACTTCGAGCAATTGTTTCACCTATTAAATGTGTATCTAAGAACCTAAAGTCAAGGGCAAAACGTAGACTTTCCAGCATAGATTAAGTAACATCAAGAACTTAGAAAAAAGAGCAAGTCGTCTTGTTTTTATTCACCTTTCTTTTTGGCCTGTCGCGACTAAAATAAAACCAAAACACTTGTATATTTTCATGTTAAAAACAGTTTTAAACGCTCAATTTTGGAAAATTATTGCGACCTAACCATAATATATTAGAACCTCTAGTCTAAACCCTGTTAAAGACCACATGGCAAACTTTTGAAAAGATCAAGAACTTTGTAAAAACATTGTACGGATTTGTATAAAACTAAGCCCGGATTTGTCCCGATAATATACACTAAAAATATTTTTTATAACTATTTTAAACTAAAGGGGTATATTATGTAATAAATGAAAGTTGGAGTTTTCTTGGACCAAAAATGTAATTTTTTTTTTACAAATTAAATAGTACAAGGGATGTTTTTGTCAACTAACAATAGTTGTGGGTATAAAGTGTCATTTTAGAAACTACATGGATAAAAAGTGTAATATTTTTATGTAAGTTTCGATAATATATTTTCACTATATAATAATTCGGTAATATATTTTAACACATTAAATGGCTCGGGTTATGTCATAAAACGTATATATATAATAGTTATACGTATGAAATGAGTTTTTATAAAACTTGTATAAGAAATATATTTAACATTATAACGATTTAGGACTTGTTATAAACACTTATATATCAATATCGAATAACAAACCATAAATAGGAAAAATGGTAAAAATTTTAATTCCAATAACTTTTGAAGAGACTTCATGTTATAATAACTAAAATAATAATTGTTAACAAAACCTTTACGATAAATATTAAACTCACATATACGTAAATACCAATACTGAAACTTGACATAATCAAACTCAGGTTTCGTGTCGGAGACGTTTATCAACTTTATTTAAGTTGATTTCCATTCAGACTGCTTTATTACCCAGGTGAGTTCATAGTCCCACTTTTATATGTTTTTCAAACTTGTGGGGAGATACATATTACAAACCGAACACAAGTATTTTTCTGTATGCTATACTGATTGATATTGCCTAAGACACACCGTTGCCATTGAAAGTCCCTCATATCATGAACCATTAATCACTTGCGAGTGAACGCGAATATTGTGAATAGATCTATTGGAGGTTGACAGCCCATTTGAGCTAGCCGGATAGATAGCCTTCGTGCTAGCCGGATTGATAGCCAAATGCACATTATTTGAGAACTACTAGGAAGTTGGCAAGCTCCTACTCGAGACCATTCTTACTTACATCATCATTATGGTGTTGGTAATTTATATCATTTTATGATATCACACACGTTAACGTTTGAGTTCATGAGGCTTAGAGCAATACACAGAAATATTACTGTTTTACTATTTTGTGACTTGTGTTCAACTAATCGTTATACAAACGCTATGGATTCACTCAACTTTTGTGTTGTCATTTTTAGAATGTTTATCTCAGGTCCATAACAAACAAGGATGGCATGGAAGAGCATGGATACGGAAGGAAGGCTAAATTTTATTATTCTTTGATAAAGTATTAAACAAATTGTAAAACTATTGGGACCTCATTTTGTAAACTCTGATATTTGAATAATAAAATTTCTAAAACAACTCAATTAGAGATTGTTTTCATATTATTATAACTGTTGTGCCGTCGAGTAACACCCAGCTTTAATTCCGCTGCGTATCCCAAATTTGAGGGTGTTACAGATTGGTATCAGAGCTATAGTTATAGAGAAACGGATCTAATTGAGATCCGAACTATAACCACTTTTTCACAAAAATGTTTTATAGCCTTCCGTTGTCCGTGCCTTCCAGCCTCCGGATGATTATGTGATTTCCAGGTAATTATGTTAATCAAAAACTTTAGTAAACTGGTATATACATTTATGATATACTTCTGATCACTTTATACAAATAAACATATCTGTAGATGCCTATTCTAAGGCATTACGTTTCCCTGAGCATGTATCTACTTCAATATTTTCAAAATTTACGAAACTTTCCTAAAATATTGTGGATTCCATAATTCTTAATCCTATTTACGTTAAAAATATACTCTCCATTATTTTAAAAACTATGTCAACTCACCTTGATTATTTTACTCTCATGAGTGTAAATACTCTCTCCGTACTCCTAGAATACTTAATTCATCGATTACGACTGTTAAGTCAGAAATTCTTAAGTAGGATGATTTGCAATGTCTTTATTTGAATGAATTGGGACGCCTTTTTATTTAAATAAAGATATTATGAATCACCAAACCATAAGTTTATATTTCTTTGTTTACATTTTTTTGGGATGCCTCGCAATGTAAATAATGAATTATAAATAAGTGACCTTATTTATAACTGAAATAGCATGAGTATAAATCCGAGGATCACTAAAATTCATAAAATACGAATAACATGAAATTTTATTAGAATCCATAAATATTAATACACAACGAAATAATTAGCAACGGTAGTACTAATGTTACAAAGATCACTAAGTAAATAATAGAATCACGAATAGGTTTATCCACTAGGCTAATAAAGAACACAACTACACCTACGAGAACGAGAACTACGACCGGATATAACACCTTGAATATTTTGTACAATAAACAAATTATCAACGCAAAACATGGTTTTATACATATCACAACCAAATCTTATTACACATTCACTAAAGATTACATAGAAAATTTATTTCAACGCTCCTACCACGATACTGTCTATTACTTCTAAACCTCATCGATAACAATTGCTAGAACCAAGAGTGGTATAAGAAACGCTAAAATCCCGGCCAAGAATGCATAATCTTCTTCTGGAACGTAGGTCATGTAGATAGAAATAATAACAACAAACACGATCGCAATAATGGTAATAATGTGCGGCATTTTGAAATTTTAATTTGGGTGATGGAGAAATGAAAATTAAAATAGGGTATTTATAAGATTAAAAAAAACAAAAACAAAAACAAAAAAAACAAAAAAACTAGCCGTTGGAACACTATTCACGACCGTTGGAAATTACTGTTCACTAGCTATTAGCAGTTACTGTTCATGACGTTTGAAAATTTAAAAATTTTTACCATTGAACAACCCGGATTCTTCATCTACAAAAAGGTTTAAATTTAAAAATTTTCTCTGCATTCATCAAAGTTTTCATCCAAAATTTTTCTTATTAACAAATTTTTTTTCTATGTCGAATTTAATTTGTAAACTAGAAATCATGATATTTTCAAAAATGATTACTGAAACAGGATAAATTTTATAAATAACAATCTTCATTTAAAATAAAAATTTTCATACGTTTATATGACCTTTGGAATAATGCTTACACATGTAATTCTAAATTATAGGTTTCATAAATTAAATAATTCGTCCTCATCATTTCTATATCTAACATAGACTGAATCCCGGGACGGGATTCCGTTAAGGGGGTGAGACTGTAACCACCAGTAAATTTACACTTAAATTAAACTAGTACTTATTCATTTTTCACGTCAATTTTTTTTAAGATTAAACATCTTATCACAACGACTAACTAATGCGACGTAACTCACATTCCTAATACACATTCTCACCAGCACCAATCTACACACCAATTTACACACCAATCTACACACCAATAATCACACCACAACACCTTCACACCTAAGTCACACCTTCTACACACCTTCTTCAAATCAATCTACTTCACACCTAGCTTCTTCACACCAATAGATTTCCTAGCTTTTCTTCTTCACACCAAGCTATCAACTAATCACACAATCTATATCTAACACAACTATCTACAAGCAAGTATTCACAACAATCTTCACAAAGAATATGTAAATAATCTTGATGTTACACCAACAACTTTGATGTGGAGATCACAACAAGTTGTAATACTTCTTGTCTAGGAAGATAGAAGTATTCTTCTCTTGCACTTGAGAGGATGGAAATTGGATCACTTTGAAACAAAGAATATATATACACTTATGATCAAAGGATGAGAGAATAGAGAATTAGATCTGGATCAGAAAGTTTAGAAGTGCAAAAGGTGAGAAAAATTTGAGGGATGAATCAGTATTTAAAGGGGGGGAAAATACTGTTCTGGAGCGTGGCCGGTCTCCTTAATTGTAGGCCGGTCCCCTTAATGATTAAGGGGGCCGCCTAGTAAAATTAAGGGGGCCGCCCTCCTGAACGTTGGGTTTATTTGTCTTTTTGTGGGGAAGGTTTTTCTGGATTAGATTTGCCATTTTTGGTTGGAAATTTGAATTCATATATTTATAATGAATTAAACATATTCCTTTAATTCCAAAAATGTTTTGTAAAAGATATAAAATGTTTTGTGACATTTTATAAGAAATCTAGTGTTTAAGAAAATTGTTCCTTTGATCATAGAATGCAATAAACACTTTGTTTATTCATACCTTAAGTGATTTGGATGTAAAGACAAATGTTAAGCACTAAAAACTTGTTTACGTCGTAAGTTTTAGATTAATGAGTTTATGCTTTGTAATTATCAAAACATAGAGACATTGTTAATATGTTAACAATGTTTTTAGGCATTATTAATTTATGTCAACATTCTGTACATGGCCGCGTAGGCCCAATCAACCATGACGGCATGGCCCATGTGTGCGCAACTTGTGTGCACATGGGACAGACCATATTGCGCAGCCCACATGCGACAGTGCGCACTGGGATTGCGATTGTGATTGTCTTACAATGGTGAAGGTGGATCTCGTATGCTGCATCCTGGGTAAGGGCGTACCTTTTTTACCAGTAGCGATGCAACATGGTGCGACATAAGACGTGCTTCTGTGGCAGAAGTGCGCGCTGTGCGCGACAAGGATGCGCGCTGTGCGCGACAAGGATGCGTGCTGTGCACGACAGAGGTGCGCGCTGTGCGCGAACATTACATTCGTCTTTACAACCGATAGAGGACGTCTCCCCTGCGGCAATATGGTGCGAATATTTAAATCCGTCTTTGTACCGGGCTTGCAATACCTCTTACGTACGATCTGCTTCCAAATATACCTGAGTGACGCGTACGAAAACAGTGGTATTATATACCCTGTAGCCCCCAAGTTTGATGGTGCTACTCTTGTAGGAGCATTAAACTTAGTTATTCAAATCCTGAAAAACACTTAATGCAAATATTAAAAGTATATGCCGCGAATCGCAACATATAAAACCTAGTGAAGTAAAAGATTAGCGTGAAGCAATATATAGCACATAGCATGTGAAATTAACACATAAGAGAAGTAGTAGTGCGAATTACGCCTATCGTGAGGTTTTACAAACTATATAAGAGAAGTAACACGTAGCAAATCTATGAACACAGTACACTCATGGCGATTGATTGATCTTTTTCTTTTTTATTATAACAAAAACAATGGCGCGGATGGACGTACCATGACCGCGACTAATAGTTTATGTTGCACGCACAGACGCAGATAGATTTATCGTGACCGCATAGACTCTAACGTTTTGTGGATGATCGCAGAGGACCAAGGCTTTCGTCCAGTGCGCTCATGGCGACAGACTAGCATCGTGGTGCCTGTACGTGACAGTGCGCTCATGGCGCCAATCTGCGAAGATTTCTGGACGCATGTCCTAACGCGGGTAGATTTATCGTGACTTTGTTGTTCGCGACTAAAAGATAAAGTAGGTCCGATCGTGCGGACTTAAGTGCGGTTATAGGTAAAATCGTGTTTACCAAGTTAAAAGATTAAGATACCGGCTTTTGAACTCGATGGTTGCTTTCCGGTGATGTGAGAGCACAAAACTTGTCGTCTTCTTAATATTTAAAAGATAATATATCTTACCAATTTAAAAGATATACAAATTATTTATTAAATATTTAGAAAATATTCATAATATCTTATGCGATGGTGATGCGCATTCATGGCAGTTTCTTTTCCACATGTTTTGTTAACTGGATATAAGGAACGCATGGATTTAAGGAACATATATGGCAGAATAAATTCACCAGTTCTTTTAAATTCACGCATGGCAGAAAAAACAAAAACACAAGGGTTTTTAGAGTTACCGACTTTAGAAACTGATTTATGCTTTTCGGTAACACGAAACATTGTTTATTCGTGGTCCCACGGATGGCGCCACTTGTTGATGCATAATCTGGCGCAGACTAGATTCGACGACTCTCCTTGGGCCGTTAGTCGTCTTCTCAAGCCCTGAGTAGACCTGTCAACAAAGAGAACCCGTTAGGAGTGGACCCGAGGCCGTAGCCCCGGGATCGACCTCCGACGGTCAAGTTAGTATTGATGCGCGGAGCATATGAGAATTAGGTTTAGGATAACATGTTGTATATCTGTTGTGAATGGAATCTCAACCCTATATTTATAAGGCATAGATTAGGGTTTAGGCGTAGAGTGGGCCACTGTCTGCCGGCCCTGACCCATATAGGGTATAGTCCGGACCATACGTCCACACTGTAGTTGCACTCATAGTGAAGGGATGGGAGGGTCACGGCCCTCCCAAATATCCCAGCAATTAATGTTAATGGTTTTTGATATTATTACTTATTAGAGATATTTATTATCAAACAATAAAACCCCACAAAAAGACGTCATCCAAAACTTTTACTCGTTGGTATATTATGTTCTCTTTAGCTTGTTTTATTTATTCTTTATTTTATTGAATTTACCTTGCAATAATTCTCATGATTAATTAACTAATTACACTCTGTTGTGTATACTTGCTAGTCCATGCATATTCTTATCATCTTGATTTAAAACATATGGAACTATGAAATCGTAGTTTAATGTTGTAATTGTAGTTGTATTATAATTGTACGTTGTTTGATGTAATTTCAATCTCATGTTTAATATAGTTACATTTACAAAAAACATTACATATTCATAAACAATTACACAAAACATTACATATTCAATCCCATGTTTAATATGTTTGATGTAATTTCAATCTCATGTTTAATATAGTTCCATGTTTAATGTATTTTCGTATTGGTGTTTAATGTAACTCGTGTATTAAGTTTAATGTTTAATTTAATTAATGTTTTAAGTTTAATAGTTACTGTAATTTGTGTTTTAAAAGTTATGTTAGTTATTAAATGAAATATTAGTTTTAGTTTAGAGGTTGAATTTGAAAATTGTTTGGTTAAAGTTTGGTTATCATAACAGAGGTTTTTGGTTAAAGTTTAGTGGCTGGTGTAGTGCTGACGTGACACCAGGTTAAAGTTTAACCAAAATTATTATACACTTTGCTCTCCGGAGCGACTCGAGCTGTTTGGAGACCTAAAACGAATATCTGAAATGATGCTTTTTTTATTTATTTTTTATTTTTATTTATTTATTTATTTTTGTTCGCAATTCTGGTTTTTCAAGTGATTATATTCACGGATGGTTAATCTATGAAAAACTACTAGAAGCAGTGAATTAATTTAAGTTTGAACAGGAAGATAAAAGACAGAAAATCAAACAGCGCTGTTTCGAAAATCAAATTGTATGTTACTATAAAACATTTGTTATCGTATATAATAATCAAAAGAAAACATAAATAAATAAATAATATTATACTTTAATGAACGGAGTTATCAAACGTTCTAGAACACGAGTGAATGAATGAGACACTTGACACTTTTCTTGTTTGTTCACAATCATTAGTCTCGATTAATCGGACTTGTGTGCTCAAAAATAAATGAAAAGGATAAATGAGGTTGACTGTCTTTTTTTCTGACTCCATTAATGGGACTTGTTTGCTAAAAAATAAATGAAAATTAAGGATAAATGAGGCTGAATGTCTTAAACTATTTTTGTCAAATATTATCTAGCATATATAGTGTAAAACAAGTATAAGAGCAGGGGGCAAAAGGTACTAATACTAAAAAAGATTAAATTTTAATTATTACAAAAATGTAAAATGACGGGAAATGGAAACGCGGTTTGACAATATAAAAAGAGGCTCTGCTAACAGCCTAACACCAAACTTTATACCAACTTAAAAAACATATTAAAAATTACACGGATGGTCCTTGTGGTTTACACAGATTTCATGTTTAGTCCCTATTTCATTTTAATTACATCAGAGATCCCTATTTTGGGAAACGTTGCACGCGTTTGGTCCCTAAGTTGGATGGACGTTATCTTTTACCGTTAAGTGTATAATTATTATTTGCCCGTTAGTCCCTCCATTAGTATTTTTTGCACCGTTAGTCCCTCGTTAGTATTTTTTACAAAAAGTACTTTTTTTTTGAAAAATTAATTTTTTTACAAAAATTAATTTTTTTTTCGAATTTAATTTTTTTACAAAAATTAATTTTTTTTTTTCGATTTTTTTTTTACAAAAATTAATTTTTTTTCGAAATTAATATTTTTTTGAGCTAGCTAATTAGTATTTTTTTTTCCGTTGGTAAACTGCTAATTAGTTACCTACCGAACCCAATTTGCCAACTAGATTCAAACTCTCACATAAATAAATAAATAAATAAATAAAATGTCAATAATTAGAAAGAAAACCGATAATAAATAGTTTTAAATTAAAAAAGGGGGCGGCCAGCCAAAGCCTAAACCCATGCCCGGTCCACATTTCTTTTCCTTTGTGTAGCGCGTATCACATCTTCAATCAATAACACCACCACCGTTTACCACTATCCACCAACAACCCCATTCATCATCACCACCATCATCACCTTCGATCTAAATCCCATAACAAACTTTGTTAAGATCTGATTGATCTATGGAGAACAATATATTCACACATCTCCCACAAGACATCCTCCACCAGATCTTCACACTCCTCCCCATCTCTCCAAATAAGCTTATTTGATCCGAGATTGTCTCAGTGGGTTCATTTCCCCCTTGATTTCCTACCCTTTTCTTCCCATCATCCTATTGCCTCATCTGGGGGCCTTTTGTACCTTTGGGCTGATACTCCTAATGTGAATAAATCCAATAATAATAAATGTATTGTTGTGTGTAATCCGCTTACTAAGGAGTATAAGCCTTTGCCTATTTTGGGCTCTGCTTGGTCTAGACATGGCTCTGTTCTAGTTGATCATGATAGTAATAACTGTGGTAATAGTGTTTATAAGCGCGATAATGTTAGGAATAAGAAGAGGGTTATTGTGTTGAATGAGCTAGTTGCGTTGTATTATTGTGATGAGGGGGAGGGGGAGGGTGAGGGAGGAGAGTGTTGGCTTAAGTTTTCGTCGAATTTGCCATCAAAGCCTAGGAGTCCGATTTTGGTTAATGGGTCGATTATAGCGTTGTGTGATGTGGGTTCGCCGTGGAGGAGTCAATGGAAGCTGTTTATATGTGGGTTAAAGGATTTGAAGATGAGTCAACAATGGAGTACGTTGGAGAAACATGAGTTTGAATCTAGTTGGCAAATTGGGTTCGGTTGGTAACTAATTAGCAGTTTACCAACGGAAAAAAAAAATACTAATTAGCTAGCTCAAAAAAATATTAATTTCGAAAAAAAATTAATTTTTGTAAAAAAATAATTTCGAAAAAAAAAATTAATTTTTGTAAAAAAATTAAATTCGAAAAAAAAATTAATTTTTGTAAAAAAATTAATTTTTTTTAAAAAAAGTACTTTTTGTAAAAAATACTAACGAAGGACTAACGGTGCAAAAAATACTAACGGAGGGACTAACGGGCAAATAATAATTATACACTTAACGGTAAAAGATAATGTCCATCCAACTTAGGGACCAAACGCGTGCAACGTTTCCCAAAATAGGGATCTCTGATGTAATTAAAATGAAATAGGGACTAAACATAAAATCTGTGTAAACCACAAGGACCATCCGTGTAATTTTTTCATAAATAAATAATATTATACTTTAATGAACGGAGTTATCAAACGTTCTAGAACACGAGTGAATGAATGAGACACTTGACACTTTTCTTGTTTGTTCACAATCATTAGTCTCGATTAATCGGACTTGTGTGCTCAAAAATAAATGAAAAGGATAAATGAGGTTGACTGTCTTTTTTTCTGACTCCATTAATGGGACTTGTTTGCTAAAAAATAAATGAAAATTAAGGATAAATGAGGCTGAATGTCTTAAACTATTTTTGTCAAATATTATCTAGCATATATAGTGTAAAACAAGTATAAGAGCAGGGGGCAAAAGGTACTAATACTAAAAAAGATTAAATTTTAATTATTACAAAAATGTAAAATGACGGGAAATGGAAACGCGGTTTGACAATATAAAAAGAGGCTCTGCTAACAGCCTAACACCAAACTTTATACCAACTTAAAAAACATATTAAAAAATTAGAGGTGAGGATGTTGAGGTTTTTTAATAGACCTTTTGACTTCAAAAGTTATTTTAATAGCTTTGTTGGTGGGGATAAATATAAGGCGGGTGTTCGTGGGAATCATTATGATATTCTTGTTTCTGATGTTGTTGGTGATGGGGTTAAGTCCATGGGTATTGGTGGGTCTAGTTGTGGGGATGATGGTGGGGTTGGGGATGAGAAAATTGGTGTTATTGTTTGTGGAGATGAGGATGTTGTTAGTACTTGTGCGGGTGATCAAGGTAGGGATCTGGTTAACTCTGGCCATGTGGATCAGAAAGTTGGTGTTGTTGTTGTTGACGAAGCATATGCAGCTAATCAAGAATCACTAATCGATGAGATTCTTTTTGATGATGAAGAACAAAAAGAAGAAGAGGAAACAGTTGTTGCTGTTGCTAATGATGGTACTGGTGATTTTTCAAAAGCGTTTTCGGCTGTGTTTGATGTTGTACGGAAGAAAGTTCGGGACCTGTTAGCTGGAAATATTTCAACCTCTGATTTTGCTTCATTTTGCAGAGCTGTTGTTGGCAAGTGCTTTGCTTTCTTTCCATTGGTATTTTCTAATATTTGCCACCATGAGCATTTCCGACCCGAGTTTTCGAACCGAATCGGAATCATACCGGTAACGTACTAAAACGGTACCGTTCCCGATATACGATACGGTACCGGGACTACGTAATAATGTGAAAAAAAAAATGGACCCCTAATTCAGTACAGCACCTGTACCAAATCAGAAAATTCCCGAATAAAAACGGAAAAACCCGATTTTCTGGTACCGGTACCAAAACCGGTACCGGTATCTGAATCCCGTTCGGTACAGTACCGGTACAACTATTTATGCTCGGGAAAAATTCGGTACGGGACCGGTAACGTGCTCATCCCTGACACTTGTTTAAAAGCAAAAAAAAAAACTAGATTATTCTTTAAAATATAATTATAATTATTTTTAAATAAAACAAAGTTAATCATGCTAATTTGAAAAGAATTAAAAAATTATTAATGTTATCTAACATTTAAACATGGTAATTTAAAATTGTTAATTATGTATAACAAGTGCGGTGACAAAAGTTAAAAAAAAAAAAAGGCATGCTAATAATATCTATCTAACTGTGTGTCTTACTCGTGTTAACATTCTTTTAAAAAAAAAATAGTCTAACTTACAAATCTTCTTTTTAGGTTCTTAAAAGTGCATTTGGTATAGGGTTATCAGTTTAATAGTGATTAAAGGTGTTTGTTTAGTGTGACATGAATGAAATGGGTCTATCAAGTCATAGACTCATTAAATACGTAGTATGTTTTTTCTGTTGTTGACGATGATATATAATAATAATCAGTCAATATGTATGTATGTGGTCGTGTTCAACATTCTTTCAATAAAATAAACTTTAAATCTTCTTTTAGATTCTTATCAGGTATTGAGACGATGTGTTTAGGAATATTTATAATATAATGTTACTAATAGTGTCTTCCTTTTTCATCTAATTTTCAGCTTGCATCAGAATGCTAGAAACCATCCTGCCATACGTTGGTGTGTTTTTCACCATGATCATATCTTTGTTCTATACCAAACAAAAGGTCAAGCAAAATGCTAAAACTAATCACGTTTCCTTTACACCACATCTAGTCAAAGTAGCTTTTCTTCTCCATGGTGTCAAAGACCTAGAACATGTTAGCTTTTATATTGAGAACAAAAGACTCCACATCACAGGTTTTGCACTAAAATCTTGTTTACAAGAATCTCCGGGATTAGTTTCGGTTGACACTTATGCAGATCTTCCCCCAGCAAACTATTCATCAGCCAGCACCAAAACATGCTTCAACAACGAAACCGGCATCTTCCTTGTTACAATTACCGGGTTTAAGTAGCTAGCATTCTTTTGATTGTTACTGTCATGGGTTACTATATATTCTTTTGATTGTTACAGTAGTTTCATTGTTCACACACTTTGTTGTTTTTGTGGCTCAACTGATAGCTCGTTTTATGTAAGTAGCCGCTGTTGCTTCAAAAAGCAATAAGCAAATAGTTAAGCAGTTTTGGTAATTAGCAATATTATGCATTCGCAGGCTTAGCTCCTTACACATTATCTAGCTTTTGTGTTGTTTGTCAAGTTCTCGACTCTTTCGGGCTCTTTAAATGGTGAGTGAAAGTGGCAGAAACAAATAAAATATAGACAGTATTTCCCCAAAATTTTACACTACTACAAAAACAGACATAGAGCCCGGTTGAAAATGGCGATAGAGCCGGTTTTGCTTGAGGGCTCAAAGGGGGAGGGACTCTATAATAAATTGGCATAGAGCCCGGTTTTAGGAACGGGCTTTATAATTCGTAATAGAGCCCTGTTGGAACTTGGTAACCTTGCTCTATGTGATTAAAAAAAACCATTTTTAATTAGCATAAAGCCCTGTTTTCTCCTTACAAAACATGGCTTAATGGATTTATTTATTTTTTATTTTTTTTGTTAGATACCACCTGTTACATTGCATTTCCAGTTACAAACCCATAGCAATACCAGAAACAAAATTTTAACAAAACAAATGGATTTAATATCAGTATCACAAATCACAACAGTTTTAAGTTTAATACAGGTCCTAACATACTAAATACCACTAATTTAGCATCACCACAACAGTTTCGCAATCAATTGTTTTGTTGGGCTAAAGGAAAGGAGATACACAAAAAGACATGACGACATGCCAACCTTTCCTAAACATTAACATGATTGTTGATTAGATGCCACACACTGAAATGCACGAGCTCACGATATCGTCCAACTCCTTAGTATTAAAAGGCTTCTTGTCACTCCAAGGCATCTACATAGGAAAAATGCTCACATACCTTCTTCGATTGCATGTTCTTTCCAACACTCAACTTTAAAGCTTGAGTACCCACCTGATAACCATAAACAATATGCACTTTATGAGTGGGATGAAGTATTGCTAAAGCAATAAATAATAAGAATTTGTTGTATTGTACAGATATATATGCTTTTTAAGTCGTCGTCTTTCATGACATGCTACAAATTTGTTGTATTACATTAGATGATTGGACACGTATTTTGATATTTATGTACGAGACCGCGTGAGAGAGAGAACCTGTGATTGTATGTTGTCAACTAGTTCTTGCAACCGTACAGCTTGTTGAGCATAAATCCCGCTTGAACTTCTACCGGATGAAGGTAACTTTTCTAGCACAATTTCAAGGTAACTCTAAATTTTTCAAACACAAAAATAATGATAATAAAAAATTAGAAAACCATGAAGACTAGAAAAATAGTGATAAAGTGGACTGACCAGGTCCATGGATGCCCAAAAATTCAAAGGAACATTTCTAAACCTGCAATCATAAAATATTAAGCCTTATTAAGAAACACAAAATATAGTAATTAGTAAACTCCCAAAAACAGTTACCCATTTTGTAAATGGCATAATAAGCGACTCTAAGCTCTAAATCCCAAATCTACCCAATATATCGATTTGCAAGGATACGAGTGACGACTGGTGTTGTGACTAGCAAGGGTCCATTACAGAAATCGGATTTGGCTTAGTTGATGACAAAATGGAAAGATAAAGTGAGATGAAATGAAGAGGATAAGGGTGGCTATGTGATGTAGAAAACAAATGGTGCATGGTTAGTATTCTTAGGCAATTGATTGTATGGCCAGCACTCTTAAACTAAATATCCAAAAAACCACCCACTTACATACATTACATGTGCTATCTAACGAAAAAGTACCATATTACAAAAAGCCACACATCTCCTCAAACTTCATATGAACAAATGGAAGTAACACAGGAAGATGTCTACTATATACTACTCCATATATGCACAAACCAGAAAATTATGCAATCCAAAACATCATATTAAACATTTTTATGATTTTGGCCCATGTCAAAAATGGTCAAGTTCCACCATTGCTAATACGCCATGTTTCATGTGAAAACCCATTTGATACTCAAGATGACTAACTACTCTAAACAAAAGATTACTCATTGAAATTCAAAAAAATCAACTTATACCCATTAGACCAGTTTATAACCATCATGTTTCAACTTAATGCAACCCATGTCAATATATACTTATATATTATTGTTAAAGTTCTTTCAATGCAGCCAATTTTAATATCATGTTTCAACTTAATAGAACCCAATAAAACCCAATACTATATATAATAATAACTAGTATAAACGAACCTCAGTCATGGATGACAAACGCTGAGGATGAGACCTGCAAGTAGATGATGTTGAAACCATACCTGTCACCACAATTACAAAGAACTAGTACAAAATGTTCTCCCTTTTACTTTCCCGCCGCTACACTCACCAATAAAAAATCTTTCTTATCCATGCCTCCCAAGCATCATGAACTTCTTTATCGATACATGCATCCCATCGATAAATAGTCTGAACACATAAAATTTGTTAAGTTTATTATACAACTTACACTTTAAAAGTACTTCTAATTGGTTTATTCTTTAAAGTTGTAAACTGTCAAAAGTAAAAACCTTGAAACGTGTCCACAGTTAGTTACGAGAAGCTTCATCAACTTCCTTCAAAATAGCCAAGTGTGAACAAGACCTGGATTGTTAACAAACCTGCAAAAAGAAACAAAAACAGTTTAGTAAGAATTTCATTCTTTTATTTGGTATTAAGATGTGCAAGTGTGAACACATACTCATTTTCAGTAACCCAAGTCTCCTCTCGTTGTTCACTATAGCATAAATGGAGCAAATAGTTAGCAATACAAATAATAATAACATGAAAATCAGTCGCATAACCAAACATAATTCGCTATCAATCTTGGTCCTTTAATTTAAGATTGTTCAAAAGGTTCTTTTGTTAAACTTACCCCAAAACAACAAACAGCAAACAAGCTATCATAGTATTTGAAAGAAAAATACAACTAAAATTCAAAGTATACACGACCAAGCTATCTTAGTCTCTAAAACAAATACACTTGCATATAAACAACAAAAAGTCATGCTATTTGAGCTATTATTCTAAAAATGGCCAGAGTATACACAAATTAAACACACGCCCAAAGAAGCTAGCATAGTCTCGTGTAAAATTGACATTTAAAACTAAGCATAAGTTAACATTCATTAAACATTATTAAGATGTAATGAACCTTAATAGCAGCAAAACTAATGTTCCCCCATTTATATAAATTTGGGGACACGTTAACCCTAATTTAAAAAATCATAAAATCACTAAGTTAACACATGAACACTTCAAATTGATTACCAAATTGAAGATATAATACAATAAAATACCTACTTTATGGATAACTGAACTTGAAAATTGTCGTCGATGGTCCGACCAACGATTGGTGGATGGCTTCCGGTTGACCATAGAGACGAGAGAGGATTTTTGAGAGATTAAGAAATTAGTGTGGGATAAGTTGGAGGATATGAGATCTGAGGTCAAAAGGATAAAAGATAGGTGGAGGGAGGATTTGATTTTGGGGAAAGTTTTGAGCGGGACTAATGGAAATTTTTAAGGTGGGTAGTGGAATATAGCCCCGGTTTGCATAACAAAACAGGGCTCTAATAGCTTAGCACATAAAGCCCGGTTTTATAATAGAGAACATGGCTCTATATTAGTAATAGAGCCCGGTTTTTTCAAAGAAAACATGGCTCTATACTTTCTAACATAAAGCCCGGTTTTCTGAAAGAAAACATGGCTTTATACCTTTTTCCTAAATGTGGGATCCGTTTAGAGCCCGTTTTTCACTAAAACCGGGCTCTATTAAGGGGCTTTATTCACAAATCTGTAGTAGTGTTAGCTCCAAAATAACGAGGGACTTGCATTCTCCCAAATCATATATTGCGCCATTTTAGGGAATCTAAAAAGTTTTTAATTAGTAATATTTTGTCTTGTTACAAACTTAAAATGTATCTGGCCATTAACGTTTCATGTGTAACAAACATGATTGGTTCAATTTAGCAACCAACATTAGTCAAACCAATCAAAACCAAACCGATTAACTCTTTTTGCTTTTTGAAATTTATCATATACTACGTATGTTCTTGCAAGTTGCAATAATTTATTTTTCGTTTAATCGAGTGACCTCGTTAAAGAGACGCTAGCTCGAGCTTGCTTTCTCAGTTTTTGGTTTCTTTAAAACGTTGGATTTTCGGTTTTCCAACCGCCTTCTCACTTAAGCCTCGGACCAACATTTAGATTGTGTTGATATAAATAATGCGTAAAAACATTATTAATATTTTTCGATATCCTTATGTTTTGACGATCATAAAATATAAAATCATTAAACGTAAATAAATATTTAGTTATAAAATATTATTTTATCCAACTAATTCACTTAAAGTATGAGTAAACAAGTGCCTAATATATTTTATGATCAAAGGAATATTTATTTACTAATTACAAATTATATAAAATGGTATAAACATTTTATATATTTAAGAAAAACACTATTGGTAATTAAAGGAAAATGTTTATTTCATAATAAATATATTAATTCAAATTTTTAACCAAATTCAATTAAATTTTCACCAAATAAACTTTTCCCAGAAAAGACAAAGAAATCAGGCCGTTACAGTGGGCGGCCCCCTTAATTTTAAGGGGGCCGGCATACGCTCCTCTGTCAGAATTCTTTGCCTATAAATACTTGTTCAAATCTGAATTTTTTCCTCACCTTTTGCACTAAAACTTTCTGTTCTAATTCTCTCAAATCATATTCCTAAATCCTTTGATCATAAACATATTAGCTCTTGTTTCAAGTGATCCAATCCTTCATCATTCAAAGTGCAAGAGAAGAATACTCCTCTAACATCTTGTTAAGAAGTATTGTAGGCTTGTGTATATTGTAAAGGTGTAGAAGTTGTGTAATAGATAGATCTAGGTATGTTAGTACTTGTGAATAGAAGTAGTTGTGTTGAGTAGAAGTAGAAGTTGTGTTGTGAAAAAAAGTAGTGAAGTTGTGTGAAGTTGTGTAGTAGTAGTGGTGCGAATAAGTTGTGAAGAAGGTGTGTAGTGGTGTGAGATTGGTTCTAGCTACCATTAGGACTCGACATTTAGCTTAGTGTCCTAAATTGGTGTAAGCAAAAGTTGTGTAAGGTTTTCTCCGCCATAAGGGAGCTTGTTGACGTAGTGAAGAAAACTCTCGAGTTAGTGATACGTGGGAATCGCACCAGGCTTTACCTCTCGAGGGATCTCGAGAAGCTTACAACCCCCACCAGTGATCGTTGTAGTATAGTATAGTAACAAATACCGGAGGATTGATCGTTCAACTCAGGAATAGTGTCGCTAGGATTAGAAAATCTAAAAACTAGGTCTAGAGGTGAGAGATGATTCTTTTTGTATTTTTATATTTTATAAAAGCAAATAAAAATCTCGGTTTTGGAAAGAGTGAGCGGAATTAGTTGCTAATCAACTAACCCAAATAACTAAAGATGCAATCAAAATAAAATGACATAAATGAAAATAAACCTAATTACTATTGTGGTGTAACAATAATGAGGAAAGTTGTGTTTACTTAGGTTTCATTACTCCCTAGATATCTTTTACAGGTTGATAGTTTGTTACAATTGCATGGATGACGGGTCGTATTCCTTAATACTAGTCGTAGGGCCGTGTACAGTATTCCCTAACTCTATAGGATCCTACTTCACTCCTATGTCGAGCCGTTAGAAGCTCCTAACATGGGATCATTAGAATTCTCCTACGCATTAAATACAACCAAAAATCATAGTACACCTCTGATCATGTTTCTTAAGACGTTCAAGCATGTTACCAATGGAAGTCTGCCAGTTTTCTTAAGCCTAACTTCAAATTCAATCATCCGTAACAACTATAAACAAACAATCAACCCATAATTAACATCTAGGTTTCACTACATCTAAGCAAACACAAAAGTAATCTAGCAGAGCATGTTAAATTGAAGACAAGTGTAAAATATATTCAAGCAACACATAGACATATTGATTGAATTGAAAGATTACTTATCTCAAATTGACATGAAAAGTTCAAAGGGTTGAAACCCTTGAAAAAGCTGGAAAAATTCGTCCTAGGGTTTTTCCCTCAAAGTTGCACCCTAAAAGTTACACCCTAATGAATGAAAATTGCAAAACTATATATAGATTTTACAGGGTGACGGCGTTAAGAAGGAAATTCTGACGCCGTCAACTCACCGCCCATAATGAAATCGGATTGCCTAGATCCACTTTTGACGCCGTCATGTGTAAAGTTGCTCTAGGCCGTCACTAACATTTGGACCATGACGGCCTATGGTGACGCCGTCAAGTACCTAGTACAAAACTCTCTGGACCGTCACAGACTTTATCCACTTCCACCTCTTGTATTACTCTTGACGTCGTCATTAAGAATCTTGTGACGCCGTCAGGTACTATTTCCAGCAAGGAAAATTAAGACTCTGCCGTTTTCTTCACTTTTATGCTCCAAAAACGTCCAAAATGCTTCCTTTTCCAGATTTCTCTCCAAAAGTACCTAAAATGACAAAAGGAACAATTTAGGGCAATATTTGATCAAATAAATTCGAATCCAGGCTAAAATGACCCCCTAAAAACGGTTCATTTTTCGCCTCATCAGTTAGGTGCTCGGGGAGTGGAGTAGGGCGAAGAGGTGCTTCGTAGCCGAACCACTATAAATCCTTTGTATTGTGGTGCGATCTTTCCATCTCTATCTCTTTACTTATTTACTTATATTGTTGTCATTTTATTTCATAGGTATTAGTTTATATAAGTGTTATTTATTGATCTCACATAAAACTAGAATCCATTATTTTGCAAACAAAGTTTTTATAAAATAAAATTGACATAAAATTATTCAACCCCCCCCCCCCCCCTTCTAATTTTTCACAATTGGCATCAGAGCTACGTTAAACAAGACTTTTAAAATAAATTGTATTTTAAAACTTGAAATCGATCTATGGAATCGGAAAAATATTTAGAAGGGAACATGACATTTAAACCACCATATTTTGAAAATACAAGTTTTCTTGAATGGAAAAATCGATTCGAAAGTTATGTGAAATTAATAGATTATGATCTTTTGCATGTCATTTCAATTGGCAATTTTCAATCAATAAAAACCACTTTTGAAAAACAAGATAATTCTTTCAAAGTAGTGCTTGATAAAAATGATATTGCAAAAATGATTATATACAAAGCTTTACCAAATATTGAATATGAAAGAATATTTTTTTGTCAAATAGAAAATGATATGTGGAAAAATCTTTTAAATTTTCATCAAGAGAAATATCAAGCCAAAGAAAATTTTATATACAAAATAGTTGAAAATGAAAGTATAGTAGATAAGTATTTAGTTGAAATGAGTACAAGTGCTACTAGTTCAAATTTTGCATGTGTAGATAATAATGACGTAAACCCCATGAGTCATACCAAGAGCAAACAAGAAGGGTGTACAAAATCAACGATTGAATGTAATAATGATAATTATTATAGTTCCGAAAGTGAAGATGAAGAATATGCAAATGTCGTTAAAGAATTCAAGAATATTATTAAGAAGCGACTAAAAGCACAAGATAAAAGGAAAACTACCCGAAGAAGAATATCTAGTGACGAAGACGAAACAATGAAGCACAAATATTTTGTGGCTCAAGCACCTGATGAAATATGTCTAGGAATAGATTTGGAGCCCAATGCATGGATAAAGGATAGTGGATGCTCAAGACACATGACGGGGAATCGCAAGCTATTTTCTACATATAAGGCATATAACGGAGGTAATGTTGTTTTTGGTAGTGATCGTCGTGGAAAAATCATAGGCAAACGTACGATCTCTCAAGACTCTCTAACTATTCAAAATGTCGAGCATGTAGATAATCTAACTTATAACTTGCTTAGTATATGCCAAATATGTGATAACAAGTGTAGGGTTACCTTTACCCAGAAAGATAGAGAAATAACTAAGGGTCGAACTTAGAAGAAAATGAAGTTCTAAATGTTAAGGAATCAAAGTCACATCCATTAGATAACATTATAGGTCACCTAAATCAAAGAACACTTAGATCACAAGCTCAAGATAAAAATAACTTCTTTTGTTTTGTGTCAACAATAGAACCTAAGAATATAAATGAAGCCTTAAAGGATGAAAGTTGGATTATGGCTATTCAAGAATAATTAAATCAATTTAAAACAAATGATGTTTGGGAACTAGTCCCAAATCCTAGGAATGCGACCAAAATAGGAACTAAGTGGGTATTTAGGAATAAATTAGATGAAAATGGAATAGCAACTAGAAATAAAGCTAGGTTAGTCGCCCAAGGTTATAATCAACAAGAAGGAATTGATTATGACGAAACTGATGAGGCAAAAAATGAACCGTTTTTAGGGGGTCATTTAAGCCCGGAATTGAATTTATTTGATCAAATATTGCCCTAAATCGTTCCTTTTGTGATTTTAGGTACTTTGGGAGTGAATTCTGGAAAAGGAAGCATTTTGGACGTGTTTGGAGCATAAAAGTGAAGAAAACGGCAAAGACTTAATTTTCCATGCTGAGAACAGTACCTGACGGCGTCAAGAAGGAAATTGTGACGGCGTCAGGGGTAAAATCCACGACGACCCAGAGAAAACCTGAAGGCGTCAAGAGAAGGGCGTCAAGAGTTAATATGATGACCGCCTGCAAAAGGAGTACACGTGACGGCGTCAAACCCAGATCTAGGCAGTCCGAGAATTTATTTGGCGGCGAGATGACGGCGTCAGACATTTGCTCTTGACGCCGTCACCTCACAAAATCTATATATACATTTCTATTTTTCATTCATTAAGAGAGGAACTTGTGTGGAGAATACTAGGGTCGAACCTAATAAACCCTAGGTCGTTTGTAACAGTATTTTCAAGGGTTTTCACCCCTTGAAACCTTTCATGTTCAATTGAGATAAGTCCTCTTTCAATTCATTCAATATGTCTATGTGTTGTTTGAATATATCTTATGCTTGTCTTGATTTTAACACGCTAGGCTAGATCTTTCATGTGTTTGCTTAGATGTAATGAAACCTAGATGTTGATTATAGGTTGATTGCTTGTTTATAGTTGTATTGGATAAATGATTTCAATGTTAGGCTTAAGAAAACTGGCAGATCTCCATTGTGTAACATGCTTGAACGTCTTAAGAAATATAAACCGATGTATACTAAGTTTTAATGGTTGTATTTAATGCATGAGAAAATTCTAGTGATCCCATGTTAGGAGCTTCTTAGCCGGCTCGATATAGGAGTGAAGTAGGCGCTTATAGGATTGGGGAAGTAAGTACGCCACCCCATGAATGGTATTAAGGAATACAATCCGTCATCCACGCAACTGTAACAAGTAATTAACCTGTAAAAGATATCTAGGGAGTAGTGAAATCTAAGTAAACACAATTCTCCCATATATTGCTCACACCTCTAGTATAATTTAGTTTATTTTCATTTTTAGTATTTTATTTTGATTGCATCTTAGTAATTGGGTTAGTTGACTAGCAACTAATTCCGCCCAACTCCTTAAAAACCGAGATTTTTAATTGCTTTCATAAAACTAAAAAAAAAATACAAAAAGAACCATCCCTCATCTCTAGACCTAGTCTTTAGGTTTTCTAATCCTAGCGACACTATTCCTAGATGAACGATCAATTCCCCGGTACTTGTCACTATACTATACTACAACGATCAGGTACACTGACTGGTGGGGGTTGTAAGCTTCTCGAGATCCCTCGAGAGGTAAAGCCTGGTGCAATCCCTACGCATCAGATACCTATGCTTCTGTAGCTAGATTAGAATCCATTAGAATCCTTTTAGCTTATGCATGCGCCCTAGACTTTAAGTTATACCAAATGGATGTGAAGAGTGCATTCCTCAATGGTTTTATCAATGAGGAGGTTTATGTGGCACAACCTCCAGGATTCATTGACTTCGCAAAACCTGATTATGTTTACAAACTAAAGAAAGCTTTATATGGTCTTAAGAAAGCTCCAAAGGCTTGGTATGATAGACTTAAAGCTTTCCTAGTTGAGCATAATTATTCCATGGGAATGGTAGATAACACTCTCTTCACTAAAAGAAGTGACCCAAATATCATCATTGTTCAAATATATGTCGATGATTTTGTATTTGGATCGACTTCTCATGATATGTGTGATGAATTTGCCAAAACCATGCATGATGAGTTTGAGATGAGCATGATGGGTGAACTAAACTTCTTCATAGGATTATAAATAAAACAACTAAAAGATGGAATATTTTTTAACCAATCAAAATACATTAAGGAAATGCTTAAGAAATTTGGCCTAGAAGAATCAAAACCCCTTAAGACACCTATGTCTACGAAAGTGAAAATCACAAGAGATGAAGAAGGTGAGTCCGTAGATAACACTAAGTATAGAGGAATGATAGGTAGTGATACATGGGAATCGCACCAGGCTTTACCTCTCAAGGGATCTTGAGAAGCTTACAACCCCCACCAGGCAGTGTATCTGATCGTTGTAGTATAGTATAGTGACAAGTACCGGGGGATTGATCGTTTAGCTAGGAATAGTGTCGCTAGGATTAGAAAACCTAAATACTAGTTCTAAAGGTGAGGGATGATTATTTTTGTATTTTTATATTTTTTTAGAAAGCAAGTAAAAATCTCGGGTTTGAAGGATTTGGGCGGAATTAGTTGCTAGTCAACTAACCCGACACTAAAGATGCAATCAAAATAAAATACTAAAAATGAAAATAAACTAAATTAAACTAAGGTTATGAGCAATAAGTGGAGAAAATTGTGTTTACTTAGATTTCACTACTCCCTAGATATCTTTTACACGTTAATTACTTGTTATAGTTGCGTGGATGACGGATTGTATTCCTTAATACCATTCATGGGGTGGCGCACTTAATTCCCCAATCCTATGAGTGCCTACTTCACTCCTATGTCGAGCCGGCTAAGAAGCTCCTAACATGGGATCATTATAATTTACTCATGCATTAAATACAACCAATAAAACCTAGTGCAGGTCAGTTCATGTTTCCTAAGACTTTCAAGCATGTTACCATTTGGAGATCTGCCAGTTTTCTTAAGCCTAACATCGAATTCATTCATCCAATACAACCATAAACAAGTAATCAACACATAATTAACATCTAGGTTTCATTAGATCCAAGCAAACACAAGATAGATCTAGCCTAGCATGATAGAATTTAGACAAGAACAAGATATAGACAACCAACACATAGACATATTGATTGAATTAAATGAATACTTATCTCAATTACACATGAAAGGGATCAAGGACTGAGAACCCTTGAAAAACCTGTAAAATTCGTCTTAAGTTCGGACCTAGGGTTTCTCCAAAACTCCTCTCTTTTTAATGTGAAAATTAGAAAACTATATATAGGAAATAGGGTCTGACGGCGTCAAGAACAATTTTGTGACGCCGTCACCTCGCCGCCAAAATACTCCTCGGACTGCCTTGATCCAGATCTGACGCCGTCAAGTGTTACGTGCTTCCAGGCCGTCATGCATTTTCCTCTTGATGCCCTACCTTGTGACGCCGTCAAATATGTACTGGACCGTCATGGAAATTACTCTTGACGCCGTCAAGATTTTCTTCTTGACGCCGTCACCTACTGTTCCCAGCAAGGAAAATTAAGACTTTGGGGTTTTCTTCACTTTTATGCTCCAAAAACGTCCGAATTGCTTCCTTTTCCAGATTTCTCTCCCAAAGTACCTAAAATCACAAAAGGAACGATTTAGGGCAATATTTGATCAATTAAATTTGAATTCGGGCTTAAATGACTCCCTAAAAACGGTTCATTTTTCGCCTCAGCATATACCCTTACACTTGAGATTTGCTTGTCCTCAAGCAAATGCGCTTTTATTCTACTCAAAATACAAGTTAGGGGTCATTTAACACTAATATAAAAGTAATTACAACAAATAATCGTTCCACTAAAGACCAATAGACAAGCACGGAGGTCATACACAAGCACCTCACAAATAGTGTTTAGATACTCACATCTCTCGGGTGTAATAAAGTATAAATTACAATATGGAAACGGAAGATATCTCTCACTACCTGTCATAGCAAAATAGATTACCATAAGCTTGGGAAAGGATCAAACCTCCACCACATGGCGTAAGCACCTAGGATAAACTATCAAAGAGGTCTTTTAAAGGGTTGTAACGTTAGGTATAGGGATATGAAATACACGGTTTTGTTGGATAAAGGAAGTTTTACTGGTGGCGAGTTAACAATCTTGGTTAATTACATGTACAATATGGCGTTGCTAAGCCAAGACTAGACTCGACTTAAGCTAATAAATGAAAAATGACAAAAACATAAAATAAACATAGAATAAAAAGTGATGGTAGTCCGTATGTTTTTTCTCTTTTCTTTTTCTATTTTTTTTTTTTTTTTTTTTTTGGCATACACTCTTACCCTACCATCCAAAATAATACATCATAGGGAATGAACATTCCCATTACACTTGAATTTTTACATACTTTACAATCAACTATTCTAATGACTCGAATTAAGGTAATCAAAACACTTGGAGTACTTTTAAGATTAACGTACATATGGGGGTAATAAGTGATGTTCTTCCCCATTACTCCATAAAACAAGTACTTTACCCATGAGTCCCAATCGTCCCAATCGTCCCAAAACAATATGTACAAGGATATGACTCGACTTAGCAACCATGTAATCAATTAGAAAGTTAACTTAAGGTTTAACAAATAACAATAATGCACTAAAAATGAGCGCATACACGGAAGGCTAAGGCGATTTGGTTGTACATTTAAGTGGGGTGTAACAAATTCTTCCTTTAAGTAAAATGCTTAAAGTTAGAAATGAAAGGATAGGCTCGGAGGGGTGTACTAGGGGTTTCGTGTACTAAAAATAAGTACAACGCTAAGGGTGTTGGAAAAATTAGTTGACTTAACTAGCCAAGTAATATGACTTAAATGGTCAAGTAATTATGATACGGGTTTAACACAAGGGTGATCCTAATGCCTCTTATCAGGTAGTAAATCCTACTACACGAATGTAGTCTCACTAGCGGTCTCGGGATGCATCACTAACGCAAGTTCTAGAATCTAAATGCTACCGGTACACTCATAAGCACTAATAATAAATTCTTTTCCTATCAAGTCTAAAGGCGAACCTCACATATTCGGGTGGAAAATTTTTCTGAAAGTACGGTTTTGTGCTAGTCATACAATCTCCTATCCATGAGACGCTTGCTATGGCTAAAGTTTCACTCCTAAATGTTGTAAAAAATTTTAAATTTGGCGCTAAAATTGCACTAACAAGTATTTCTCATAGTTTTATTACACATCTACCATTAAACAAAACAAACTCAAGCGAAAGTGCATATGTAAGGTATCATCATTTTACCCTCCCATTACACTTAAGATGAACATTGTCCCCAATGTTCAAGTAAAGAATGTAAAAGTGAAAAAGTAAAAAGAATGAAATCAAATACTCACCTGATTCGCTCGGTATGGATAATAAGGTGGCTAGGTTAAATCTTCCTCCAAGAAAACGAACCATCAAAGCTTCCCTTCCAGAGTAAATCATTTTCTTGTCATACATAACCTGTAAATCCTGAAAAAATAGACAAGACAACCTCGCGTAAAATCGGCGGCATCCTATATAAGTTACTAAATCCTAGAAAACAAGATAAAATATAATGCTTGTGGAATGAAGTTTGCAGATTTCCTGGAGATTATAAAACTTAATAATTCACAAAAACCATAAGACTCCGTTAGAAAAACAAAACCGGTAAAATTTCCAGATTTTTACATGTGACGCCGTCAAGAAGAAATTCCTGACGCCGTCAGAAGTGACCTGCAGAAATTCTTATGTTAAGTTTTCGGAAAATTTCTGGAAAAACTTGGTCCTACTTCCTGGAAAATCCTGCAAAACTTCATTATGACTCAATACAAGCATTTGACTCTAACAAATATGAATATACATGTTCATTTAATATTGTGGAGAATCATGATCGGTTTGTTTCTAAAAAAACATATTTGGGGTTTCCCCTTACACTTATCTTTTGCAAAAATACTTTTAGGTGGAGTTAAGACTAGGCCAAAACAACAAAGTAAAGTATTTCCACTATTTAGTTGAGAAACATGATCTACCAACAATAAAAATAAAGCATGCATACGGAAGCAAATAACAAACAAACAAAACAAAATCACACAAAACATGGGTTGCCTCCCAAGAAGCGCTTTTCTTTATTTACGAGTCTTGTAGCTAGACTCAAGGTCATGGGTTACTACGTGATACGGGTGAGTTCCTCATTGAGGACATCCTTGGGATCAAACTTAGGTTTCAACTTCCTATCGGTTTCCTTAGTATGGTATGACCTTTCAAACTTTTCTCCATCCGGATCATACAAAGTTATCCTCATATGCCATGATCCGTCACCTTCTTTAGGTGGCTTGTCCCACCTCCATTTACACTTGTCTCCCTCTCTTTTCCACTTATTCATCTCTATATTAATAGGCATTACACTCAAGAACTCAATCATCTTCCTAAAGATTAAGGGGTCCTCAAAGGGATCTAGCTCTTCATCTCTAGCTATGAGTTGTTCTACCGAATGTGTCTTTTCAACGAAATCTTTCTCTAGATAGAATGGGCATTGAGGTCATATGAAGTTCCTTTCTATCCAAGGTCCATATCTAGATGGTCTCCTATTCATCTCTACCCAATGCGGTGTCGGTTCATCATCACAATCATAACTTTGCTTCTTTACATCATACACCGACCAAGTATCGCCTTCATCTACCGCTATCTTAGACTCCTTACAATCTATCATGGCGCTAGCGGTTGCAAAAAATCCTCTTCCTACCAATAATGGGCATGTAGTGTCACTGACCATGTCTAGGACGTGAAAATCCGCTAATATAATTAACTTTCCTACGTGAACAACTACATCCTTAATCATTCCAACCAGGTGGGCAATACTCCCATCCGCTAGCCCTATCAATACCTCTGTTTCCTCTAACTTTCCTAGCTTAAGAGCGGTGAATAAGGATAAGGGAATCAAGTTGAGGCTTGACCCTAAATCGGCTAGTGTGTCGAAAGCTTCGGATCTTCCTATCTTACAAGGCAAAACAAATATACCCGGATCATCAAGCTTTTTAGGCAACTTGTTTTGAACGAAGGCGGTCCCATTTTTACCTAGTTTAAACTTCTCATATTTTTATAGGAGGGCACTATAGTAGGGAGTACGCGCTAAGAAATCAATGACGGGGCGTTCAAGGTGAAGTTCTTTGAATTCATCGTCAAGGTCTTGCGTAGGAGGTGTTTCAACTATACTTTTGACCAGTTCGGGTGTTTTACTTGATTGGTCCTTTTGAAGAATTTGGTTTTGTTTGAAACACGTGCTCGTTGATTTAACCGAATAGTATTGTGGACACGAAGTGGGTGACGAAACTGAAGATATGGAATTAACGTTTAGTTTCGGATTCTTGACCGTGTCGCTTGGGAGTGCTCCCATTTCTCGGTCATTGAGAACTTTCAACAATGCGTCAATTTTGGTGGTCATCTCGCTTTGCTTTTGTTTGAAATCGGCTTCAAACTTAGATATGCGAGCTTCTTGAGATGCCATGAATTTTGACATCAATCCTTCAAGATTGTTGGTACTACCATAGTTGTTAGAAGGATTGTTGTTGAAAGTATGGTTGGAGGGTAGACCGTTTGGTTGATAACGATTAGGCGGATTGGAAGAATTGGGTTGATTTTGTTTCCACCTAAGGTTTGGGTGATTTTTCCAAGAGGGGTTGTATGAATCACCATAAGGGTTTGGCTTGGGCTTGAAAGTGTACCACATATCTCCCGCTTCGTCGGTACGCGTGGATGCTTAGTCCGCCAAAGCTGTTCCGGGGAGTTCCACACAATCACGAGTGTCGTGGGGACCACTACATAATTCGCATGAAGAAGTGATCTTATTCACTTGGCTTGAAGGCTTAGGAGCTTCGTAAGATTTCATGAGAAACTTGACTTGGTCCTCAAGTTCCATGATCCTACGGTCGAGAGTGCTAGAATTGTTCGAAGGCAAAGATATTGCCTTGACCGTTTTGTTCAAATCACGGGGATCATTCCAACTTTCGTTGTCATAGAGAGCAAGATCTTCTATGAGTTCCCATGATTGTTCCGCACTTAGATCACGTAGCTTACCACCGGCCGATTGGTCAATGGCTTGCCTCGTGGAGAGATCGATATGGTCATAAAAGATTTGGACTTGGAGCCAAAGATCTATGCCATGATGATGGACTTTTTGGAGTAAGTCCTTGAAACGAGTCCATGCTTCATAAAGAGATTCATTTTGACGTTGTTGGAACATCAAGATGTCATTTCTAAGCTTAGTAGTTCTCCCCGGTGGGAAAAATTGAGCAAGGAAACGAGTGGTGAGATCATCCCATGTGGTGATGGATCCCGCGGGTAAACGCTGAAGCCATTAACTAGCTTGATCCCGTAGAGAGAATTGGAATAGGCGTAATCGGGTTGTCTCTCTAGTTGCAACACCTAGGTCTATGGAGTCTACGATTTTTAGGAAGTCCTTAAGATGTTGGTTTGGGTCTTCGGAATGAAGTCCATGGAATGCACATCCGCTTTGCACCAACCGGATGGTGTCGGATCGCAAGGGAGTCACATTGGCTCCGGTGAGCTCAATGGTGTTTCGGTAGCCTTGATGGCTAGGTCGGGAATACTCTCCTAAGGTTCGGGGCCTAAGGGGTTCTAGTGGTGGGTTTTGTTGTGGTGGGATGACGGGTTCAAGGATGTTCCCATCGTCCATGATGTCGGGTGGTGAAGAGTTACAAACAAAAACATAAAGAAATAAGATAGACTAAAGAAAACCTAAAAATAAAAATAAAATCTTACTAGAAAGGAATCTAGCAAGTAGACCTAATAAATAGAGATTCTAACCTAGACAATAACTATTCCACGGGCTGCGGCGCCAAAAACTTGATACGTGGGAATCACACCAGGCTTTACCTCTCAAGGGATCTTGAGAAGCTTACAACCCCCACCAGGCAGTGTATCTGATCGTTGTAGTATAGTATAGTGACAAGTACCGGGGGATTGATCGTTTAGCTAGGAATAGTGTCGCTAGGATTAGAAAACCTAAATACTAGTTCTAAAGGTGAGGGATGATTATTTTTGTATTTTTATATTTTTTTAGAAAGCAAGTAAAAATCTCAAGTTTGAAGGATTTGGGCAGAATTAGTTGCTAGTCAACTAACCCAATACTAAAGATGCAATCAAAATAAAATACTAAAAATGAAAATAAACTAAATTAAACTAAGGTTGTGAGCAATAAGTGGAGAAAATTGTGTTTACTTAGATTTCACTACTCCCTAGATATCTTTCACACGTTAATTACTTGTTATAGTTGCGTGGATGACGGATTGTATTCCTTAATACCATTCATGGGGTGGCGCACTTAATTCCTCAATCCTATGAGTGCCTACTTCACTCCTATGTCGAGCCGGCTAAGAAGCTCCTAACATGGGATCATTAGAATTTACTCCTGCATTAAATACAACCAATAAAACCTAGTGCACGTCAGTTCATGTTTCCTAAGACGTTCAAGCATGTTACCATTTGGAGATCTACCAGTTTTCTTAAGCCTAACATCGAATTCATTCATCCAATACAACCATAAACAAGTAATCAACACATAATTAACATCTAGGTTTCATTAGATCCAAGCAATCACAAGATAGATCTAGCCTAGCATGATAGAATTAAGCCAAGAACAAGATATAGACAACCAACACATAGACATATTGATTGAATTAAAAGAATACTTATCTCAATTACACATGAAAGGGATCAAGGGCTGAGAACCCTTGAAAAACCTGTAAAATTCGTCTTAAGTTCAGAGCTAGGGTTTCTCCAAAACTCCTCTCTTTTTAATGTGAAAATTAGAAAACTATATATAGGAAATAGGGTCTGACGGCGTCAAGAACAATTTTGTGACGCCGTCACCTCGCCGCCAAAATACTCCTCGGACTGCCTTGATCCAGATCTGACGCCGTCAAGTGTTACGTGCTTCCAGGCCGTCATGCATTTTCCTCTTGACGCCCTACCTTGTGACGCCGTCAAATATGTACTGGACCGTCATGGAAATTACTCTTGACGCCGTCAAGATTTTCTTCTTGACGCCGTCACCTACTGTTCCCAGCAAGTAAAATTAAGACTTTGGGGTTTTCTTCACTTTTATGCTCCAAAAACGTCCGAATTGCTTCCTTTTCCAGATTTCTCTCCCAAAGTACCTAAAATCACAAAAGGAACGATTTAGGGCAATATTTGATCAATTAAATTTGAATTCGGGCTTAAATGACCCCCTAAAAACGGTTCATTTTTCGCCTCATCAGGTAGTTTACTATACTTAACAGCAAGTAGACCCGATATCATGTTTAGTGTTTGCCTTTGTGCCCGCTTTCAAGAGGATCCCAAAACCTCTCACCTAGAAGTGGTTAAGCGTTTCTTCTGATACATTAAAGGCACTATACACTTAGGATCATGGTATCCTAAGGGATCCGGCATAGAAACCATTGTCTATGCGGATTCGGATCATGCGGGAGACTATGTGGGTCGAAAAAGCACTGGTGGTATTTGCACGTTTATGGGATGTTGCCTAACCTCTTGGTTTTCCAAGAAGCAAACCGCTCTTACCATTTCGACCACCGAAGCTGAATATGTAAACGCTGGAAAGGCATGTCAACAAGCACTATGGATGAAACAAGCTCTCGTAGACTATGGCGTTAGGTTAGAAAACATTCCTATAATGTGTGATAATAAAGAAGCCATAGATTCAAGTAAGAATCCTGTTCAACACTCTAGGACTAAACATATAGAAATACGTCATCACTTTCTTAGGGATAACGTACAAAAGGGAAACATAACAATAGAAAAGGTAGCCTCGGAAGATAACATTGTGGATATATTTACTAAGCCCCTTAAGCGTGAATTATTTAACCACTTGCGTTTAGGATTAGGAATGATGGAACAAATAGATTAAAATTTAATTTCTAGAATTTCATGATTCTGATTTTTTTTTCTGACTGTCAGATGGGCGGACCCCTTAAATTTATAAGGGCGCCCCCCTTAAAATTAAGGGGACCGATCTCACTTTAAGGGGGCCGGCCATCTGAGCATAAAAATATTAAATTTTCTTTTCTCTCTTCTCAAGCCTGAGTCTAGGATTCTGTTTTGCCCAAAAATCAGGAATTGAGATATTTTGTTTTTGCATATATACTCTCAAAAGAAAACCTCAATTCATTTTGAAATCATTCTCACGATTAGGAAAACTCATCATTTTTGAATTTTGTTGAATAATGTTAAAAATGTTTTTCTAAAATCATGCATAAGAGCTCACATGAAGTGTCAAAATATATGATCCTATATGTATCTTTGGCAATCATGGACAAAGCAAATTGAATCAAGGAGTTTTTGGATTGCTTCTTAGGATACATGTATTTCTTTGAATTAGGAGTCGAAGCAATCACATCTCCACATTTGTTGCATATAGGCACACACTAGAAAAATGTCAAGTGTCACTTAGTCACATTTGTTCCATCATTAGTTTCTCCCTCACTAAGTTGCCTTATACTTTATTTGTTGCCTTAGGATACATAACTTGCTTATTTGTTCTTTATCATTATTGCCTTTGAATGAAAACTATAATATTTGCGTAGTTGCCTACATATATATACTTTGTTAGGATTAAAAGTGACGATCATTATTGAGTCAAACAAGTTAGTTAAATATATTCATGTAATAGTTAGTAAATGCTAGTTTATTAAGTTTATGTGTATTATTCATGCTTGTATAAAGTCTAAGGGCTAGTTATGTAATATGGTCAAAGATATGTGAAGCCCTAGACTACAAGTATAAATACACATGTAAGGCCTCATTTTGAGGTTGGTTCTCTTAGTAATATCAAGGTTATTATTTCACACACTAGGAGTTCCCTTCCACTCTCTCTCTCTCTACTTACTTTCTCTCTCTAGGTTTAGGCTTGATTCATATGTGAAATAGGTTGTTCTATGGTCCTATAATTGTTAGCATTAGAAGTGTTGATCATTTATTAAATCAAAGAGAGATCTCAATGATCATCCCTTAGGGGGAGATTGTTAGGATTAAAAGTGACGATCATTATTGAGTCAAACAAGTTAGTTAAATATATTTATGTAATAGTTAGTAAATGCTAGTTTATTAAGTTTATGTGTATTATTCATGCTTGTATAAAGTCTAAGGGCTAGTTATGTAATATGGTCAAAGATATGTGAAGCCCTAGACTACAAGTATAAATACACATGTAAGGCCTCATTTTAAGGTTGGTTCTCTTAGTAATATCAAGGTTATTATTTCACACACTAGGAGTTCCTTTCCACTCTCTCTCTCTACTTACTTTCTCTCTCTAGGTTTAGGCTTGATTCATATGTGAAATAGGTTGTTCTACGGTCCTACATACTTTCCATGCATACTTCATCAAGATAATATTTTTTTAGTTGCCTAAAGAGATGGACTTGCCCAAAACCAAACTTCAAAACAAACATCTTTTTGGAAAAATCTGTGCCAAAAACCATTTCTGGCAATCTGGGAACCAGACATTAGGCGGCTCCCATAATTATAACGGGCGGCCCCCTTAAAATTAAAGGGGCCGACCATTAATTAAGGGGGTCGGCCACCTGATGGTCGAGGTTCCCTATTTGCTTTCTGCTTTTTAGCCCATTTCACCCTATTTTGATTCCCCACTTCCCTAAATTCACAAACATTCTTTGTCTATCAAATCTACCACATATTATCCTTCCATAAACACCAAATCATCACACTATAAATACCCTCATTCATCATTAATCATCACTCAATCCATCATGTCTTCCCTCAATCATCCAAGAACCAAACCCACAAGAGGTGCAAGAATCACAGTCAAACCCATGTGGAGAAGAAAACTTGACACATGTCAAAAATTCTCATCCATTAATGATGTTGTCTCCAACCAAACAACGACTAAACATTCACTTCACCCAAATGATACCTTCACTTTACCTCCACATGACAACCTTACTATCTCACCCACCACAAATCTTCCAAATGATCCTTTTGAGGAACATACTCAATCCCAAAACCACATCCATCCTTCTCATCAAGACATGAAACCTATGTCTAATGTCCAAACCTCAATCCCCAACAATAACCCAACTCCTCCATCATCACGTTCCTCCGAACATAAAAAGTTCATTAAGGAGCTCAAAGAAGCCCATGAGCTTAGTGCTCTCCTTGCCCTACATCTTGCTCAACGCAATTTGGTTCAACAACCCTCTACCACTCCATCCTCACCATCCACCAACATTGTCCCACTTGAGAATCATGTCAACAATTGTCCTTGTTGTATTTTTCTCCAAAAACAAACCATTGCTCTCAATGAGCACTTCACTTGGATTGAGTATCTCGTCATAAAGTCTTCCCCAACACCATCACAAACACAACAATCCAACTCTTCCGCTCCAAGCTCACCTCCATAAATCACTCCAAACTCTCCAAACAAAATCCCCACAAATGTCTATCTCCACTAAATCCAAGCTCCATGTTTCAAATCAACAAGCAAGTCCTAGAGACGTCAAGATAGCAACTTAGTATTATCTAGTGTAGTTTGCTAAGAAAAGCATATATGTATGCTTATGTAACATTGATTATGTTTTTCAACATAATCTATTTTTTAGAATAATGAATGCTTGTGGAGATTTATTGTTTGCTTTTTACATGTTTTCTAGTTATATATTTAGTTTATTGCATTATATATATATATATATATATATATATATATATATATATATATATATATATATATATATATATATATATATATATATATATATATATATATATATATATATATATATATATGATTGTAAAATATTTTCACTACCAGGCCTTCGATGGTGATCAAAGGAAATGAGGGGTGTTATGATTATGCCAAGCTTGGATATAACCTGAAATAAGAAATACGAAAACACTACGTTAAGTGATTGCGCAGGGGTTGGGCCCTGCGAACCACCTCCGGCGTATGAATAAGTGATCGGTATGAGAGTTTAAGTATAAGCGTAGTAAAGTAAGGTGTGAGAGATTGCATACCAGATTTGTCATCGTCCAGGACTATTTATAGGTGAAGAAAACGGTCCTGGAGAGTGGTCACACGTTTGAGAGAGATCATGGGGGCGTCCCATGATTTCTGGTAACCGCTGGGTGTTTGTGTCCCACTCCTCCGGGTTTAGCGGGGGTGCTAAAGAGGAAGAGGCGACGTGGGTATGACTTGGTCTCCCCAATATTGGACTTGGCATTGTTATGTCCATAAAACTTATCGATAGATACCCCGAAGGGCTTAATCCTTCGATTGGCAAATTCCTATTTGGTAACTAGATCATTGATGATTAGTTTTACATCAAATAAAGTTTTAGGAGGCTAGCCAGAGCCTTCGATTATGTAGGTTATGAATAGACTCGAAGGGATGTCCTTCGAGCTAATCGGAGGGTACATCATCAAGCCCCCCAGTTGAAAGTTAGATATGCGAACAAGAATATGTGGCTTTCAACTCTATCATAATTATTGCTTTCCACCATAATCTCGAAAATTGGATAAGTTGGAAATTTTGCAATACAAAAGTGCATTAAATGCGCGTGCTATCCAGTTTACAAAAGAATGCAACAGCATAATTATCGGTAAGCGCAACCAACTTTCAGAATTTAAAGGGTTGAGCAGATATGATTATGTGCAATATAAATACCAGTTCACCGCAAATTCTAAATCACAACTCTTTCCTCTGCAATTTTCACAAAGCTGTGACCTGTTAATCGACAACGAACAAAAGGTAATCTCTTCCCCCATCTTGTAATTAGGCCCTTAAGGTATTATCGAGTAACCATGAGTATGGATGCTAAACGTATTATTAGACAACAAAAATGTACTCTTTCCAGAGAAGCCTAAGCCCTGTTTCTAGATGATTACCCCATACCCAAAAAAACACAAAGTTATACTCCCAAAAAATAATCAGAGTATTTATGACGCCCCTAAAGGGTATGTGGGCCTGTATACTCATGCTTTTACCCGGTCAAATCTAAGAATACCCCTGCACCCCCTGTTTCTAGAGTTGTTACAATATTATGAGGTGCATATTTCAAGGTTCAACCTGTTTGGACTTTCCAAACTTTCCACCTACATAGTAATGTGTAAAGCGTATGGGTATGAGCCTACACTACATGTGCTTCGAGGTTTTCTTAACCTGTGTCCCGGGGGAGATTGGTTGACATTGTCAAAGAGAAATGATGAAAATGTGCCTGTGCTAATCACCAAACCTTTCACAAATATAACAAACTGGAAAGGGAAATTCTTTTATGTCCAAGATACCATCATACCTTTGGGTTATCCAGCACTCTTGAATGAAGCATTCTGTTTTGACCGCAAGAAGTTCAATGATCAACTTCCCGCTAATGTTCAAGCTGAACCACTTTATCAACGTCTTGCCAGATATCCCATTAATGTGCAGACTTTTCCAGAGCCAATCCTTTTTATGGCTGGTATTGTAGACCATTGGGAAGGATCTCCTTTGTCTCCACAGATCCATTATGACGGCCAGAGTATGTATATGCAACTTATCATAAATAAGTAACATCTCTAATTATATTTATGCATCTGTTTATATTGCAGTAATGGCATTTAGAAACTTCATCGTATCTGATGGTGCAAAGGAAGCTAGCTTCTTTCCCAGGGAACCTAGAGAGTACAGCTACGGTGTGGGTTCTCCATCGACATCAGTCAACAATTATGACGTAGATGCTATGGCGCTAGAGCCAACAGTGATGATTGAAGAGGTTGTTCCTCTTAACGCCGAGGAGGCGCCTTTGACAATCAAAGCCCTTCCTGGCGTGGAGATTCTTTCCTCCGATGATGTCCCCAAAGCGTATGCCGGCGCCTCCGGTATAGCTGACAGGGTACGTGAGAGGAAAGGGACTGACATGAAGGCTTCGAAGCCCCCAATCAAGAGAAAACTTGACATTCCCACTCTCTTATCCAGAGCCTCGAAGAAGAAAAACTTCCAAGAGAAGGTTGTTACTAACACCGAAAGCTCGGATGATGAAAATATTCATGGTAAAAGCGTATTACAATCCATACACTTCTATAATTATTTGAAGGTTACAAACCGTTTTTAATTCGATAATGTGTAGGTTTATCAAATACTGAAGAACTCCCCAATTCTAAAGCTTGTCACCGATTGGTCGAAGGTGTTGTTCCAAGCCAACGGAAAGGAGCCCTTGACAATATGTGATAAGTGCTCAAACACTCATCATTTTTGGTCAAATCTGAACTGCAAAACATACAAAAACACTCAGAAATGCATCAAAATACTGAAAATAATTCAAAATTGTGTTTTATATGTTTTAGATGCAAAATGAGTAAAAACAGATAAAAAATGTACAAAGTTTGCATAATTGGCAGTTTCAGTCCCCCAACTTTCATAAATTGGCAAAAATTGTCCCTGAGCACTTATTTGGAAAGAAAAGTCACCAAAGGTCCTTTTGAAATAAAAAATTGTCATATTTAGTCCTTTAGTGAAAAATCTCAAAAGTTTTGGAAATTTACAAGTTTGGTCCCTGTACTTGGAAACTTGGCAGTTTTGGTCCCCGGGAAATAATTTTTGAAAGAAAAATCATTTTTGGTCCTTGGGAAATTACAAGTTGGCAAATATGGTCCTTGGGTAAAAGGTTTAGTGAAATTACATGAATGGTCCCTGAAGTTTGGAAATTGACAAATAAGGTCCTTGGGATTTCTAATTTTGGAAAATTGCAACTTTGGTCCTTATGTTATTCACATGTGGGAATTTTGGTACTTATAAAATATTATGGAAAGTTGTAATTCAGCCCCTCCATTTACATCAAATTACACCATGGGTCCTTGTGATACAAATAACCAAACTGACCCTTGATATTAATACCACCCAACAACACAAACAAAACCCAATCCACCCTTTACCACCTCAGCCCACTCACCAGCCCACCAAGCCCAATCCCTTTTAAATAAAAAAAACCCACCCCCATTTTTTTATTACTCCCTCCAGTCAACGCACCCTTTGACTCCCCCTTTTCCCACCAAAACACCACCCCTCACCACTTGCAGCCTGCTACACCTCTGCACACTTCACCTCCACCCTCCTCCACATTAGCAAACCCCATACCTTGTCTCTCCCACCACCAAAACACTCCAAAACTCCAATCAATAATCTAAAAGTATCACAAGCAACCTACAACCTGCCAAATGGTATTTTCCCGCCAAAGAAAGATAAACGGCCAAGATTTATTTGTAGCCATCCAAGGGCTCAAACTGAAGTGGGAAAAGTCAAGAGTGGCTCAGAGATCATATTGGAAGGATATAAAAGAGGTGACTGTGGCCAGAGATAGAGAGTTAGTTTTTAATTGTAGTTTAGTGTAGTAAAGTAATCATAGTTAATTTTCAAGCTCAAGTGTATTTCAGCTTTAAATTGTAATTTAAAATCCTTTCAGTGTATTTTTGAATCTAATTCAAGCAATAACTTCAGTCCCTTTTATTAATTTTAATTTATGTTAAATTCCTTGAAAATCTTATTTCTGTTTCAGTAGTGATTTAAGTTGTCCATTTCTGTTTCCTTAGGCTCAATCAAGTTTATGTATAAGTTTGTGAAGTTTGGAAAGCAATAAAATCAGTTTTAGATAAGAAAACTAAAAATACAAAAAAATATAAGATAAATAGATGAAAAATAAAAAAAAATCAAGGAAGACAAAGATTGAAGCAAGGGTTATGGTGAAATCTGGATGGAAAATGGTTTAGAAGTCTCATGGGAGACATTAGGTTGTGTTTATTGTCCTTGGTTCTATGTTCTCAGTCTGGATCAATTTGTAAGCCTAAA
Source organism: Artemisia argyi (assembly GCA_030686995.1). Classification (NCBI taxonomy): domain Eukaryota; kingdom Viridiplantae; phylum Streptophyta; class Magnoliopsida; order Asterales; family Asteraceae; genus Artemisia; species Artemisia argyi. The sequence continues at coordinate 47,353,024 of CM060686.1, forward strand.
TATCATTTTTTGCATGTTAATGTAGAAAACCTTATAAACTGCTTATCTATGATGTTTTGTGTTTCTTGGGTGTAGTTTAGTTATATTATTGCTTTATTTCACTAGCTTGTTCATTAGATATTATGGTTGCTCATATTTTCATTTTCACTGTCTAATTTAGCTTAATATAGATTCATTAGTGTTTGTTGTTAATTTTGACAATTCTATGTTAAAATAAGTTTATCACTTCATATTATAACCTTAGGAATCAGTATCATGGATTAATTCAGTCTTACACTTCAAAAATCAAAAAAATCAGTTTGTTTAATGGTTGTTTGGAATTGCTGATATACCTGTGCTACAGGTGGTGTTATTTGTTGTTCTCTGTTCTTGTATGTTTAAATAGGTCACATTAGCCCATACAAACCACAAAAACCAGAGGTCCTTTGTGTTAAAGTCAAAATTAGTCTTAATTCCTTAATTTCAGTTAACTATTAAGCATTTAGGATACATAATCACTCATTTTAGCTCACAAGTAATTGCTTTAGCTTAATTTAATCTTATCTTAGTCTAATATAACATAATTAGTAGATTACATGCATTAGAAATTCACTAAAGTCAAAGTAAGCTCAAATATCAAAAGTCAAAATTTTACTTTGGCAGAAAAACCTAAGTATTGCAAGAATTAATTAGAATCTTGTGGGATGATTCAGAGCTTGAAACTTGTTTCTAGTTAAAGCCCCCTAGCTCAACACTTGAATCCCACCTTCCTTTTATTTTTGAGAATTTTGTTCTGGGCCCCACAGCCCCCCAAAGTGGGCTGCAGGGGAGAACCCTGCCCTGCTGCAGCAGATAATCACTCCACCACCACCACTTTGGTGGTGGTTTCTGGCCACTACAGTGGTCCCAATGCCCCATTTTTGGTCCTTTCAACCCCCTCCTACCCCTCTCTCCAATTCAACCATTTACTTGACCTCAACCCTTGTAGACCCCACCTGAATCAGCCCCTTAAGTTTGTCCCATTTTCTGAGTTGAGTCAAGTTTCAGAGTTGAGTCAAGTTTCAATGTGCTTAATTAGTGCTTATTAGCTTATTCTGTGGTATAAACTCTTTGGTTTCAATGTGCGAACCGGCAAGATGCAATAGTCTATTTCACCGTAACACTGGCAGTACCTCAATGTGTACCAAACCCCCATATGCAGAGATTTTGTTGGGAACGAGAAAAAACTAAGTATTGCCCAAACCGTATACCCTTAATTAATCCTAGACATCTATTATATATATGAGTGACGTTGCTGATGGCAACAAGGAGGCCACAAGTACCTCTCGTGGGTTTTTTAAATCCCAGTAATGCGATCCGTGTATAGCACGACACTTCTAAATAAACTCTATCATTCCTCGATCTCTGCAAATTTAAAATCCCAAGTAATGAGATCCGCGGATGCTTAGCCATAATCTTTTGATTATATTGGTTAAGGGAAACAAGCTAGGGCTCAACACGCCCGGTCAAGTCGGAACATTTATTTCTACTCTCGCCGGTAGGAAAGTCAAAACAAGGTGTCAAAACTTATTATTTATATCATATATATATATATATATATATATATATATATATATATATATATATATATATATATATATATATATATATATATATATATTTTCATTTTTCATCATTTTTTTTGGATTATAAAGCGGTGACAAAAATTAAAATTTTTGGTGGAAAACGGAGTTGCGCAAGTTAAACAGCTCAGACGATGGTACAGGTCAAATCGAATCGAAGATTCACCCCCCCAGACTAAAGTGAAACATTGTCCTCAATGTTGAAAGGGTAAAGGTAATCCTACGTAAAATCTAAGGCCGTTTATTAAGTATGCCAAAAGATAAACGTTAGTCGATAAGATTTTGGATATGGTGAGTTTCCGAAAGAGCAGCGAAGGATGAGACTCGAGTGGAGAGAACGACAAACCACGAGCACGAGAGTCCTCAAACTTCGAGGAAATTCCTGAACATTCATAAACAACAACCACGAAAACACGAGTTTGGAAAGGGTCGCCCCCCTCACGTCACGTTATTAAAAGAAAATAGAAAATTAAGAAAATGAAATTGGATAAGCATGGGGTGCCTCCCACGAAGCGCTTGTTTTTGTTCACCGAGTCACATGAGCTTGACTCGATCCCCGAATTTAATCGTCCTTGGGGAAAGTTTGGAGATCCGGGACAACCATGGGTGGTATGTCCCCTCCGAAGTAATGTTTAACACGATGACCATTCACCTTAAAATTGGGACCATTAGGTTGAAAAAGTTCAACGGTTCCATAAGGAAATACTTGGGTAATGGTGAATGGTCCAGACCAACGGGTTTTTAACTTGCCCGAGAAAATCTTTAACCGAGAATTGAAAAGAAGGACTCGGTCACCAACATTGAAGACGCGATCTTTAATTTTAGCATCGTGAATCCTCTTTGTAGATCAAAGAATTCTCATAGGCCTGATCACGAAGCTCTACTAATTCATTCAATTGAACTTTTCGGTGATCACCCGCGGTTTGAAGGTCAAAATTAGCATGTTTCAAGGCCCAGTAGGCCTTGTGCTCAAGTTCAAAGGGCAAATGGTAGGCCTTCCCGTAAACCAGCTTGTAAGGACTGCACCCAATGGGTGTTTTGTAAGCTGTACGGAAGGCCCAAAGTGCATCATCTAACTTATCGGCCCATGAAGCACGATGTTCACCTACGGTCCTTTCTAAAATACGTTTCAAACCACGATTGGAGACCTCAAGTTGACCACTCGTCTGTGGATGATATGCCGTAGAAAGACGATGTGTGACACCATATTTGAGCATAACTTTAGCGAATTGGTCATTACAGAAATGGGTCCCACGATCGCTTATAATAGCACGAGGTGCACCAAATCGGGCGAAGAGACTTTTAAGAAATTTCACTACAACTCGGGCGTCATTGGTGGGTAGTGCCTTCGCTTCGACCCATTTAGACAAGTAGTCGACGGCCACGAGGATATATTTGTTACCACGAGAAGACGGGAATGGACCCATGAAATCGATACCCCAGACGTCAAAAATTTCACAGACTTGGATAGCATTTTGAGGCATCTCGTCCTTCTGAGAAATTTTTCCTTGACGCTGGCAAGAATCACATGATTTAACCAACTCATGAGCATCCCGGTAGATCGTCGGCCAGTAGAAGCTGGAATAAAAAACTTTCTTAGCGGTGAAGTTGGCACCATGATGTCCCCCCGTGGGTCCATTGTGGCATGCCATCAGAATTTCAGCGGCTTCTTTGCCGTGAACGTACTGCCGGATCACTTGATCCGCACATATCTTAAAAAAGTAGGGGTCGTCCCAGAAATAATGCTTAACATCTTTGAAGAATTTTTTCTTCTGCTGGAACGACATCCCTTTCCGGATAAAATTCCCCGCATGGTAATTCGCAAAGTCGGCGAACCATGAGGTACTAGAATCACATTGTGATAAACTCCCCAGTGTCTCGAGAGGAAAAGCTTCGTTAATCTCCTTTTTCTCGAAAACACTTTGGTGGGGATTCTCTAAACGTGACAGGTGATCAGCAGCAAGGTTCTCAGCTCCTTTTTTATCTCGAATTTCAACATTGAATTCTTGAAGGAGAAGAACCCACCGCATTAAGCGTGGATTAGCATCTTGCTTTGCCATAAGGTACTTAAGAGCCGAATGATCAGTATACACTATGCATTTCTTTAAAAGCAAATAAGGTCGAAACTTTTCAAAAGCGTAAATGACGGCTAACATTTCTTTCTCAGTAGTCGTATAATGGTATTGAGCGTCGGTCATTGTTTTACTGGCATAGTGTATCGGCTGAAAATGGTTAGACTTGCGTTGCCCCAAGACTGCACCAATGGCATAATCGCTAGCATCGTACATTAGCTCAAAAGGCAAGTCCCAATCGGGGGCAACTAAGATGGGAGCCTCCGTTAACTTCTTTTTAAGAATATTAAATGCTTTGATGCATTCATTTGAGAAGATAAACGGAGCATCTTTTTCAAGCAAGTGGGTCAGAGGCCGGGCTATCTTAGAAAAGTCTTGAATGAAACGTCGGTAAAAGCCGGCATGACCGAGAAAACTTCTAATTCCTTTAACGGTCGTAGGATGAGGTATTTTTGCAATCACGTCGACTTTAGCTCTGTCGACCTCAATCCCGGATTTCGATATCTTATGGCCGAGGACAATGCCCTCTTTGACCATGAAATGGCATTTCTCCCAATTTAGAACCAAGTTAGTGTCTTCACATCGTTTCAGCATATTTTCTAAAAGGGAGAGACACGATGTGAAAGAATCTCCATAGACCGAGAAATCATCCATGAAAACTTCCATGGTTTTCTCGATCATATCTGAGAATATAGACATCATACACCTTTGGAACATGCCTGGAACATTGCATAAGCCGAAAGGCATACGACGATAGGCAAACGTACCATTAGGGCAAGTAAAGGTAGTCTTTTCCTGGTCCGAAGGGTCAATAGGTATTTGAAAATAGCCGGAAAATCCATCAAGAAAACAATAGAACTCATTTCCCGCTAGGCGTTCTAGCATTTGATCCATAAATGGAAGTGGGAAATGGTCTTTACGAGTCGCATCATTCAATTTACGATAATCAATACAAACTCTCCATCCGGTAACAAGACGTGTCGGAATCAATTCATTATCTTCATTTGTAACGACGGTCATTCCACCTTTCTTTGGTACGCAGTGGACCGGGCTAACCCAAGAGCTATCCGAGATTGGATAAATCATTCCGGCATCGAGGAGTTTGATAACTTCCTTTTTGATAACCTCATGAATTTTCGGGTTAACCCATCGTTGTTGCTGAACGGACGGCTTGTAATTGTCTTCAAGTAAGATCTTATGCGTGCAAAAACGAGGGTCGATACCCTTAATATCAAAAATTTGCCAAGCGATGGCACTCTTATGCTTCCTGAGCACATCTAAGAGACGTTTCTTCTCCTCATCTTTAAGATCTTTAGAAATAATGATGGGAAATTTGTCGGTTCCTTCCAAAAATGCGTATTCGAGATGAGGAGGTAAATCCTTGAGCTCGGGCTCCGGAGGATTCTCAGTAGACGGCTTAACTTCTTTAACGTCGGCCATTTTAAGGTCTAGCGGAGGGAGGGACGGGTTGGGATCTTCATTTAATAATTTCTCAATCAAAAGAACATCCCCCTCCGGGTCACAATCAGAATGATCAATTTCCGGTGAAATTGAATCATTAGCAAGAAAGGCCTCGATCTCTTCCAAGATGAAATCACTTCCCTCAAACGGAGTAAGGGAAGGGGAAGGATCGGAAATTATCGGTTCAGAAGAATGAGTGGGATTGCCACTCGAAGCATGTTCGGAAAAACCAAGTAACTCTTGAGCGTACTCCTCCGTAACTTTGTCGATAACGTCGACTCGGTTAACGGAATATTTATCAGACTCGGAGGAGTATCTCGCGGTTTGATCCAAGATAAAAGTTACGGCTTCAGTACCAACGCGTAGGGTAATTTCTTCATCGAAAACATCAATTAAAGCACGGCCAGTCCTTAGGAAACCTCTCCCGAGAATGAGAGGTACCCGCGGATCAGCATCAAAATCAACAACGACAAAATCGGCAGGGAAATGGAATTTTCCCACATTAACGAAGACATCCTCGGCTATTCCCATCGGGCGGGAAGTAGTTCGGTCGGCTAGCTCGAGGGTCATGCAAGTCGGAGTTAATTCGGGTAAAGACAACTTCTTCCAGATAGATAACGGCATTAGGTTAATGCTAGCGCCAAGATCGGCCAAGGCGAAGCATTGAACCATCCCAGGAAAATTACACGGAATGAGAAATCGACCGGGGTCTTCAAGCTTTTCGGGAAGCTTTTTTAGGATAACCGCCGAGCAATTCTCATTCATCTGGGTTCGTGATATCTCAAACAATTTCTCCTTATTATTCAAAATACCTTTTAGCATAGAAGCAAATTTAGGCATTAAAATTATAGCATCCGCGAGACTTATGTCAAAGTGTAATTCTTGAAAAATCTGATAAAACTTTTCCATCTGGTTTTTATCTTTCTCACGGAGCCTTTGTTCATTTAAACGTGACGGATAAGGCAAATTTGTTTTGACGGGAGTTTCTTTCTCAGTTTCGTTAACAACTTTATCTTTTCCTTTGGACGTTGGGACCACCGGAGGTTGGATGTTCTCGGTCCTTCCATTATCAGTAGGAATTCCCGTATCCGTTGTTGCCTCGGTTTCACGGACGACTACCTTAGGAGACGAAGAAGAAGGGGTAGTCGGAGCCGTTGGTCCATCGATTACAACACCACTCCTAGTCGTGATCGCCTTAGCATCGCCCCTCGGGTTAGCGATCGTGTTGCTTGGAAGAGTACCCGAACCCGAGGGTCGATCATTTAAAGACTTCTTCAATTCGGACATTTGATTGATTAACATTTTATTCATTTCCTCTTGACTTTTCATAAACTGCTTGAGTAATTCATCCGAAGACAACTGATTCACAACTGGATTTTGAAAATTTTGACCATGATTGTTGTTATTGAAACCTTGATTCTGAAAATTCTGATTATAATTCCCATGATTACCATTTTGAAAATTTCCATGAAAATTCCCTTGATTCGGGCCTTGATTATAATTTCCCCGATTTTGATTTTGAAAACCATGATTTTGATTCTGAAAACCATTGTTCATCCGATTTTGATTAGCATTGTGATTGAATTGATGATTTCGGTTTTGCACATTTTGATTAACTTGATTGACTTGATTAACTTGAGTCGGTTGATTGGGCACTCAAAATACGAATGAGGACCAACGCAAGTCTCACAAACATTGTTGACCATATTAACTTGATGGTTTTTGACTTGATTTTGATTCTGAGACGTTTGATGCATTCGTAAAACAGCAGTTGACAAATCATCGAGTTTCTTAGTAATTGCGGCTATTTCAGAATTAGACGTAGAAGAATTGTGAGCAACGGTTGTTCTTGACTCATTCCTCTCGGCAGAGGAATCCCAGTAATTGTAATGAGCAGTCATATTCTCAATAAGTTCGTAGCAATCTTCAGGACGTCGTTTCATAAAAGTTATTGTTTGGACACCGATCAATAGCAAGCTTATAGCGTTCCCAAGCTTCGAATAAAGATTCGTCGGGAAGCTAACGGAAATTGCTAATATCGTTTCGAAGTTTCGTCACCATCGATGGTGGAAAATATTTCGCCAAGAACTTCGATACCATTTCTTCGAAGGTATGAATCGAGTTCTTGGGAAGACGATCAAACTAAGCGGTGGCATGATGTGTAAGAGAATAGGGGAAGAGAGAAAGACGAAGGGCGTCATCGGAGACCCCATGTTGTTTCATACTTTGGGTGACGGTTAAAAATTTGTCGAGATGCTTGTTGGCATCGTCACCCGGTAATCCGTGAAATTGGCATGAATTTTGGACTTGTTGATTCATCTGGTGCTTAAGTCCAAAATCCGTAGCCTCAATATTGAGAGGGGCAATCGGACCGCCTCTACCGTGCATTGTCGATTGACACAGCTCCTCCATCGTTCGGAGATCGGGAGCTGGTGCATTTTGAACAACACCCACCGGAGGGTGTTGATTGTTGTGGTTGTTTTGTTCCATTTCCGTAATGTTAGGGAAACGAACTTTGTGTGTGTGACGTATCAAACTCTCGGGGTTCGATAATGGAGAAATAAGACGTTTAGAAGATGAACGGGTGTTCATACACTACAAAAACTCAAATTTTGAAAAATAAAAGGAAAATCAATTTTGAAAAGGAAAATCTTTTTGTATTTTTATTTTTATAAAGCAAAATTCAAAAACTTAAACTTTTGTTTTTTTTTCAAATGTTACGTTAATCGCAAACCGTTTCCTTTAAACCTACTCGCGACGGAACGGGAGAGAAGAATGGATCTCTCTTCAGCTTGCAATTTAATGTCAAAGCTTCCGTATTTTCCGCTTATTTGGTCGTAGAATTAAAGTAATCCGTCTAGCAACTAATTTCACGCGTAGTTATATTGAGAAGCTTATTTGGTTTACAACGCCCTTCCTTTCGGTCAAGTCGAGGCTGTAACTTTATTATTTTTTTGGTGTTTTTGAAAACACTTTAGGAAAAGTATTTTTGATTTTTCAATTTTTTTTTGGTTTTTATAGAAAATATATACAAGGAAGGTTTTCAAAACACAATTTCGAAAAACGAAAACGAAAAATTCACTTCAACCTTCCCCGGCAGCGGCGCCAAAATTTTGATTGATTTGAAAATCAAAGTTATATATAGTATAGTATTACTCAAGAGATCCGCAAAGAAATACGGATAACCCGAGGTCGTAGTCCGTGTGAAGGATGAATGGAATTTCGAATTCCCGATTCGTGAAACGTGTCGTGAAAGTGGTAAAAAGTGATTTAATGAGATTACACTAAGGAATAAGTAAATAAAGCACAAATAATCAATTAAACACGTAATTCAAATAAGGAAACTAAAAACGTCACGTAAAATCAAAACCGTACGCTAAAACGTAAATTAAACGTCAACGTACGAAATAAAACGCGAGTATTAAACTACGCTACTCCTACGGACTTGGAAATAATTTTCTAAAATTAAAATTGATAAAAGAAAATTTTAAGAAAAAGAAAAATATTTTTTTGACTTTTTATTAATTTTTTATGAATTAAAAACTAATTTTACTAATTAAAAATTAAAAGAAAATGCAAATAAATTGAGAAAAATGAAAATTAAATTTTGAAAATTATAAAATAACTAAAAGGTAATTTTAAAACTAAAAACTAATTTTTTTGGCTTTTTATGTAATTTTTGGAAATTAAAAAGTATTAAAACTAATTGAAAATTCAAAATAAATTCAAAATAATTGAGAAAAATGCAAAATAAATTTCTAAAATTCTAAAATAACTAAAAATAATTTTCTAATATTTCTTTGGATTTTTCTGGGGTTTTTCTTATTTTTTTTGGATTTTTTAGTAATTAAAAAGTAATTAAAAATGATTAAAAATGAAATTTAAATAGGAAAAATAGTAAATGAGCTCAAAAAAATATGAAAATTTAAGAGAAAATCTAAAATAATGTTTAAAAGCTAGGAAAAATAGAAAATTTGAAAAATAAGCACTGGAAGTGCTGAATGAGCTAAAACAGCTTATTGAAAAGAGCTTATTAATAAGCTGACTTGACCAATTGACCTGAAACTTGACCCAAATGATTTTTAGACTTAAACAAACTTGTTGGAACAGAATTGAGACCAGAAATCACTCAGTAGCACAAGTTGAGGCACAATTAGATCAAATAAGCTATAAGGATAAGCAATGAGCATAAACTGATAAGCAATAAGCCTAACACCAACTGAAATAGGTACTACCAGCAATATAAAACTTGAATGAACAATCAAACACATAGAAATATCACTGAGAAGCAATTGCAGCTCTAGATTAAAAACAGAAAACTTAACCTATACTACCAATAAGCAGTCCTGATAAGCTATCTAAATAAGCTCCAAAGAAGAAACTAATAGTGGCAATTCAAAGTCTACCATACAGATATGTTGTAAACCAAAAAGCTATTGCTAAATCTACCTACAACTAATCTAAAAGATGCCATGAATGTGGGTCTAGAACCTGAGTGCAGGGGCCATAAATGCTCACACAGTCAACTTCCAAACAAGATCCAAATAAGCAAATAAGCTCTAAACTCAAATATTCTGGCTGATTAAGGTACACTAGTTATTAGAGATTACAAATCAACAATTCAAAGCTATTTCTAGTTATTAATGAAAACTGCAAGTGTAATAAAAAATCATGCCAAAAACTGAGTAGCAAAAAGTGTTGACTATTTTTATTGCAATAAGATTTTGACCAAATCCAAATTCAGTTGATCTAAACTAACTTTAAATGAAGCAGTAAGCTGTGATTAAGTTAATTTTTAGCTACTAAGACCTAATGTGCAACTACTCTTATCATTATACCTACTGTATCTACTAATGTTAATCAGATAGGCCAAAAATTAACCCTAGGTTTGACTTATATGAAAACTAACCTACTATTTAATAAACCTAAACTCTATTTCTACACTTAAGCAATCTGTATATGAAATAAATTCAGCAATCCTAACACAAACATTCACCACAACCCTCAGATCCAAACACAACTTATGGTGACTGTCTCAACTAAACTCACCACAGACCCAACCAGTACCAATCCAAACCTATCTCACAATCAATCTAGGTGTTAATACTGATCCAAACACACTTAAATAAACAATTAAACACAGACCTCAGATGCAAAGTAACTCAGAAAAGAAACAGATTCACAGATGCAAAATACTAACAACTCAGATCAAACAGTATACTATCAAAAGTGATTAATGAACAAGTAACAAGCAACTAGCAGACTAAATAAGCAACAATAAACTAAATTCCAACAAACTAAAACAGATCTAAGCTATTTATACTATTAGATATAACAGTAACCAAAATGGAATGTACTTACAATACCAATACCCCCTCAGCTCAAACAGAGGGGGTTTCACTTAGATTGCCTGTCTCTTAGACAGGCCTTAGGACTCCTTACGGCTGCCTCAATTCCCAAATAAGCTCAGCTTATAATCAATAAGCCCTCACAGTTGACCAGTTTTGACTATTTGAGGTTTTGAGAATGAATAGTATTTGGTGCCAAATTAAACTTCACAAAAGCTATTTAAAACTTATATGAGACTGATTAAACAAAGTACACGTTTCTTGAAGCTTGTTGAATTAAGTACTTGATTTTTTTTTTTTTTTTTTTTTTTTTTTTTTTTTTTTAATTTAAGTAAACTGAAAATTCAATTATAAGTAACTAATACTTAAAATTAAAGACTGAATGTAAATGAACAATAATAAGAATAACAATAAGCTGAAACAACTGATAAGTAATAAGCAGTTTTAAATGGAAATAAGAAAACAAATGAATTAAACTAAACAACTTTCATTAATATTAAAAAGGTATTACAAAATGATTTTTACAGCATAACAATAAGGAAAAATAAGGCACACTATTACGTGAGATGGAGGGGGTATATATAGGAGAGCAGGGAGCTTGCTAGGGTTTGTCCAGCTCACCAATCCGTGTGAGAAGTGTGTTTCTTTGAGTCTCTAGTAGCCCTTAGATTATCCTTAGTCCCCAAGTTTTAATTTCCACCGTTTGATTGATTGATGTGATGTGACCCATCCTCCGTGTGGCTCCTTATTGGTCCATGTGCCCTCTCAGACTTTCCCTGACACTTCTGACCCTTCTAGAAATCCCAATGATTGGGTAATTATTAATAACACGGGGTGATTTTGGGTAAAGGGTGGATTAGGGTTCATGACACAGTGAAAAACTGGGTAAATATGAAAAAAAGGGGGCGGGAGTGATTTTGGGTATTTTTATTATTTATGGTGTTGGGTCGGGTAGAAAGGTAGCAGGCCGGGTAATAATATTAGTGGAGTGGGCTTTTGTTATTTTGGGCTAGGGTGTAGGTTATTGTTTTTGGTTTGGATCCGGTAAGAGTAATATATTTGTTTAAGGACCAAAGTTGCAAATTTGCAAATCATAGGGACTGAAACTGTAATTCTCCAAATGTTATTTCCAAGGGTATATCTTGCCATTCTAAGATTTATGAAGGACCAATTTGTCTTTTCTCCGAATAATTCTTCAAGGGACCATTTGTGTAATTCTCTGAAACTGTGGGGACTAAATTTGCCAAATTCTCAAACTTTGACCAGGGACCAAATATGTAACTTTGACGAATCTCTGAGGTTGAATTTGACTTTTTAAGCTTGGACTTTGACCATTTGACTTCCCCGGCTCCGGCTTTTGACCTTTTTCCATTCTCATGCTCGTTTTTGTCGGTTTTGCTTTGTTTTCGTTCATTTTTCTCATATCCGTACCTGCACATACACAAATACAAAAACATGCATTCTCTTGGCATTTTTGGTTAGTATTTGGTGTTTTTGGTCTGTAATAAGGCCTAAAAAGGATGAGTGAATAAGCACTCATCAAGCAGGCTGCTAGAATAAATTCCCAAGATGCCTATGAAAAATCTGTGAGGGAATTAATTGCAAAAGAAAAAGCAGCCAAATCTAGCTCTCAGTTCCCTTTTATTCCTGATGACAATGATGATGAAGATACACTTGATTTCCTTCAATTTTACAAAGCTTCATCAAGTTCATCAGTGGATATCCCAGCAGTTGAGATTCCATCCCAAACAACTACTATCACACCTGAGGTTCCCACTCACTCTCTGAGCATGGGGGACGAGCATCTTGACACTGTTCCTAAAAAGGAATCGGACGAATTCATAAAGTCTAGTGTTGAGATCCTTGTCCCAATCCCAGGAGAGTCACAGGGAATTCTTGAGCATATGTGTGATCTTCCTTCCCCTCTTGAGTGTTCAAATGATCATTTTGAGACTTTCTCATATTTTAATGATGATTGTACATCTCATGGAGACATTGAGTATATTGAGGCATCACTCCCACAGTCTGATGCTGATCCTCTTCTTGAGGAGTTCGCCGATGAACTTACTCACATCAATCCACTTTCATTGGAAAGTGATGATGGTCTCCTCGACTTTGAAGCCAATCTTGGAGAAATTGAAAGTCTCCTTTATCATGATTCGACACTCACTTCTGATCCCAACAGTCCAATAGAGAATGATAATCTCTTTGTTTCCGAAACATTCAATATTATTCTCACCAATCCTCTATTTTAATTCGAATATGAATTCACTTTGATTTCTGATAATCCACTCTTTGATATTCAGAATGAGGATTGTGATGAGTCTATTCCGGAACATGAGTTCACAGATTCACATCTTGTGAATAATTCTCTTCATGAGGAGTTCTCCGGTGAACTCACTCATCATATCATGACTCCTCCGGAGTTTGATAGCTCGGGGGGGGGGGGGGGGGGAGATGCACTCAATCATGAGGGTTTGTAAATTCCTACCCAACCTCCCGGGATATTTTTGAGCTTAACCCTTGAAATCCAAATTCAGGCTAATGAGCCTATTCTCGAGGAAGAAAATCTTATCATGATTTGCATTATGGTTTTCTTCCTTTTCTTTACCTATAAGGTGACTTCCTCTCTTCTTCACTCCTTTGGGAATGAAGACACTATCTTTGACCCCGGCATTTTCATGTATCATTATCTTGAGCCAGATACTTATCTCATCGGTGTGGAACTTTCACATGCTTCAAATGTTAGTCCAAACATCTTGAATAAAAGTCCGATTGAGATTGTCTCTTCCACATCATCCTTCCCCAAGGACAAATGAATTTAGGGTCGAGTCAAGCTAGCGACTCGGTAAACAAAAACAGTAGCATGTACTTAGGGTTTTCACCCTAAGTGTGGGGGAGTTACCCCCACTGTGGTTACAAATAAAGTGAAAAAATGGTGTTTTCCACATTTAGCTTGTAATGTTGCCCTTTTACGTTCAAAGAGTTGGCATAATAGCCGGGACTTTGAATATTGAGGACAATATTCATTCTAAGTGTGTGTGGGGGGGGGGGGGAGGGTATTCACTATTCTAGCGAATTTTATCACATTTTTCTATCTAATACCCCCGTTTTTGGCCAAAATTTCAATAAATTTTAAAATTTTTTTCACTTGAGTTCAAAATTTTTGTGGTTATCAGTCTGCCTTGTCTAACCGAAAAAAGGATTGGCTAATCCAGGAGCAAACGGCTCTTGGTAAAGATATATCAAATCCGTTGATGGCTTGCAATTTGCCCAAAATTGTATGGTACCTCAACTCGCCATATCCTAAAAAGCGAATGACTTGGCTAACCCGCAAGATTATGGCTTGTGGTAAAGGCAGTGAAAAAACCATAATAGGTAATCAGCTCACCAAGATGTTGACTTGTCCATCAAGAGTTGGCTAGTCCAGAAGTAAACGGCTTTTGGTAAAGACTAATCAAATCCGTTGACAGCTGGTGGTTTGCTCAAAATCACATGGTTATCAGGTGGACCATAGTTCTTACTTGAATCGATACATCTGGCTACTCCAGAAGTGATGGCTTTTGGTAAAGAGTTTAAAATCCATTAAGTTTTCAAAACAGTTTATTGCTAGGGACTAGCAATAGTTTAGTGTGGGGGATTGATGAGTGCTCAAACACTCATCATTTTTAGTCAAATCTGAACTGTAAAACATACAAAAACACTCAGAAATGCATCAAAATATTGAAAATAATTCAAAATTGTGTTTTATGTGTTTTAGATGCAAAATGAGTAAAAACAGATAAAAAAACGTACAAAGTTTGCAAAATTGGCAGTTTCAGTCCCCCAACTTTCATAAATTGGCAAAAATAGTCCCTGAGCACTTATTTGGAAAGAAAAGTCACCAAAGGTCCTTTTGAAATCATAAATTGTCATATTTAGTACTTTGGTGAAAAATCTCAAAAGTTTTGGAAATTTACAAGTTTGGTCCCTGTACTTTGAAACTTGGCAGTTTTGGTCCTCGGGATATAATTTTTGAAAAAAAAATCATTTTTGGTCCTTGGGAAATTACAAGTTGGCAAATATGGTCCTTGGGTAAAAGGTTTAGTGAAATTACATGAATGGTCCCTGAAGTTTGGAAATTGACAAATAAGGTCCCTGGGATTTCTAATTTTGGAAAATTGCAACTTTGGTCCTTATGTTATTCACATGTGGGTATTTTTGGTACTTATAATATATTATGGAAAGTTGCAATTCAGCCCCTCCATTTTCATCAAATTACACCATGGGTCCTTGTGATACAAATAACCAAACGGACCCTTGATATTAATACCACCCAACAACACAAACAAAACCCAATCCACCCTTTACCACCCCAGCCCACTCACCAGCCCACCAAGCCCAATCCCTTTTAAATAAAAAAACCCCACCCTCGTTTTTTATTACTCCCTCCAGTCAACGCACCCTTTGACTCCCCCTTTTCCCACCAAAACACCACCCCTCACCACTTGCAGCCTGCTACACCTCTGTACACTTCACCTCCCCCCTCCTCCACATCAGCAAAACCCATACCTTGTCTCTCCCACTACCACAACACTCCAAAACCCCAATCAATAATCTAAAAGTCTCACAAGCAACCTACAACCTGCCAAATGGTATTTTCCCGCCAAAGAAAGATAAACGGCCAAGATTTGTTTGTAGCCATCCAAGGGCTCAAACTGAAGTGGGAAAAGTCAAGAGTGGCTCAGAGATCATATTGGAAGGATATAAAAGAGGTGACTGTGGCCAGAGATAGAGAGTTAGTTTTTAATTGTAGTTTAGTGTAGTAAGGTAATCATAGTTAATTTTCAAGCTCAAGTGTATATCAGCTTTAAATTATAATTTAAAATCCTTTCAGTGTATTTTTGAATCTAATTCAAGCAATAACTTCAGTCCCTTTTATTAATTTTAATTTATGTTAAATTCCTTGAAAATCTTATTTCTGTTTCAGTAGTGATTTAAGTTGTCCATTTCTGTTTCCTTAGGCTCAATCAAGTTTATGTATAAGCTTGTGAAGTTTGGAAAGCAATAAAATCAGTTTTAGATAAGAAAACTAAAAATACAAAAAAATATAAGATAAATAGATGAAAAATAAAAAACTCAAGGAAGACAAAGATTGAAGCAAGGCTTATGGTGAAATCTGGATGGAAAATGGTTTAGAAGTCTCATGGGAGACATTAGGTTGTGTTTATTGTCCTTGGTTCAATGTTCTCAGTCTGGATCAATTTGTAAGCCTAAATATCATTTATTGCATGTTACTGTAAAAAACTTTATAAACTGCTTATCTATGATGTTTTTTGTTTCTTGGGTATAGTTTAGTTATATTATTGCTTTATTTCACTAGCTCGTTCATTAGATATTATGGTTGCTCATATTTTCATTTTCACTGTCTAATTTAGCTTAATATAGATTCATTAGTGTTTGTTGTTAATTTTGAAAATTCTGTGTTAAAATAAGTTTATCACTTCATATTATAACCTTAGGAATCAGTATCATGGATTAATTCAGTCTTACACTTCAAAAATCAAAAAAATCAGTTTGTTTAATGGTTGTTTGGAATTGCTGATATACCTATGCTACAGGTGGTGTTATTTGTTGTTCTCTGTTGTTGGATGTTTAAATAGGTCACATTAGCCCATACAAACCACAAAAACCAGAGGTCCTTTGTGTTAAAGTCAAAATTAGTCTTAATTCCTTAATTTCAGTTAACTGTTAATCATTTAGGATACATAATCACTCATTTTAGCTCACAAGTAGTTGCTTTAGCTTAATCTAATCTTATCTTAGTCTAATATAACATAATCAATAGATTACATGCATTAGAAATTCACTAAAGCCAAAGTAAGCTCAAATATCAAAAGTCAAAATTTTACTTTGGCAGAAAAACCTAAATATTGCAAGAATTAATTAGAATTTTGTGGGATGATTCAGAGCTTGAAACTTATTTTTAGTTAAAGCCCCCCAGCTCAACTCTTGAATCCCACCTTCCTTTTATTTTTGAGAATTTTGTTCTGGGCCCCATAGCCCCCCAAAGTAGGCTGCAGGGGAGAACCCTGCCCTGCTGCAGTAGATAATCACTCCACCACCACCACTTTGGTGGTGATTTCTGGCCACTACAGTGGTCCCCAATGCCCCATTTTAGGTCCTTTTAGCCCCCCTCCTACCCCTCTCTCCATTTCAACCATTCACTTGACCTCAACCCTTGTGGACCCCACCTGAATCAGCCCCTTAAGTTTTTCCCATTTTCTGAGTTGAGTCAAGTTTCAATGTGCTTAATTAGTGCTTATTAGCTTATTCTGTGGTATAAACTCTTTAGTCTTTGTTCATTCATGTCCAATTAACTCATTTGAATCAGAATTTACCATAGTGGGTCCCACTTAAGCTAATTTGAGCTTATTTGCTTATTTGGTTAACATAAGTCAACTGTCATGACTTATGGTGTCCACAGTGCTTATTTTTGAATTATAAAAAAGTTGTTTTTACAAAAGTTGTTTGTTTTTAGGTGTAAAATAGTTTTCAAAAAGAAAAATCCAGAAAAAACAATTTAATTTTAAGTGATAGTTTCTATTTAATGCAATTAAAATTTTAATTTTAATTTTTAATTTTTTTTAAGCACTTAGCTTTTTTGTATTTTTCTTAAATTCCTTTTATATTAAAGTAACTTTTCTAATTTTCTCAGATTTTTATTTTGTCATTTAGTAATGATTAGATTTAATATTAGTTTAATTAATAATTAATTAATAATTAAGTATTAAATAGCATAATTAGTTTTTATAAAGTGACACCTAGTTTTATATTTTTCCTAGCTTTTATATAATATAATATAATTTTAGGAATTTTTCTAGAATTTTTACTGTTCATTTTCTATTTTTAATAATTTAAATTACTTTAATTAGGTAATTAATATTTAATTAGTAATTAATTAATAGAAAAATCACAAAAATACAAAAATACATATTTTTATTTTTAAAATTTATTTTTAGTTATTTTATAATTTTAGAAATTTAATTTTCATTTTTCTTGTATTAAATTAATATTATATTGTATTTAAGTATTTTAAATATTAATAATTAGTATTAATTAGTAATTAATTAATAATAAGTAATTAATTAGTGTAAAAATTTATTTTCTTTTTCCAAAAATTTTCTTTCATCCTTAGGTTTGTAAAAAAGTCATTTTCACCGCCTGGGGGTTTTCAGATTTCAGTTTTCACGTTTTATTTTGTACGCTTACGTTAATTTAAATGTAAACGTACGCGTTTTAAGTTTTAAACGTTTCTGGTTTTTCTAAATTCACAGTCTTGTTCATATAGCTTATTTAAGCTATTTCCTTGTAGATTCCTTAGTTTAATCAAACTCAAACCCCTTTCTGTCCAAATTCACCCGATCACAAACCCGTTTGATAACCATCACACCTCGTCGGGACATAACGACCCGGGGAAACACTATATTCCGCGGAGATTGACTCTAGGTTGTTTGACCTAGTTGACCATCCTTTGGTCAATTTAGGTTGACCGTTTAGGACCAATCAATATGTCAATAGAGCGACTGTGTGACATTCATGATAAAAGCTACATAAGGCAGGCTGTGCTAGACAACCATCTTAACAGTCGAACAAAGGAGCTGGTACAAACTGTTAAGAATTCTAAAGAAGAGTTGAATGTAGTTCTGGCTCGAGAAAAACATAGAGAGAAGTTAATCAGTGACTTGAAGTCAAAGTGTGATAGAGCTACGGAGGATATTGAGAAGAATCCCATTGTTTAAGATCTTCGATCCAACATCATGAAACTTGCTACTCGATTAAAGGAGGCCCAAGTTGAGTGTAGTAGGCTCAAAATGGAGGAGGCCAAAGCAATTGGGCTGAAAGAGAGAGTGTATATACTTGAGTCAAAGTATGCAGGTCTTAAATCTGAAAAGAACAGACTTATGGAACAAAGAACCAAATTGCGACAAGAGACAGATGCTCTAAACCTTCGATGTGAAAGTCTTCAGAAAGATAGGGCAGATATGGTAGCCAAGGTGATTCCTTATATTGCTTTGGAGTTGTACCATAGTGATGAGGTCGAACAGGTTGTGGCCAACTTAGTTAATGCTGCTATATTTCATGGGAAATGTACTACCCTGGAGGAGATTGCTGAAACTGGGAAGCATGCGATTCTATCGAAGGTTCCTTATTATCGCACTTCACATGGAAAGGAATATGATGATGCCAGCAATGCATTTGCTTCAGCAGACTTTCCCTTTCAATCGAAGGTTGCTAAAGATCCGAAAGCTTCCATTGAGGAACTGTTATCGAAGAAACCTAGTAGGATTCGGCCATCTTCGCTAAGTAGGAGGGGCTCCGGTGTGAAGGTTCCCGTTTGTCAAGAAGATCCCTCCTTATCAAAGAACACATAAAAACTGCCTTGTTGGCAATGATTTATCCCGAGGGTGGTTTGTACCCTCCGAATATTTTTCCTTTCTGCTACTTTGATTTTTAGGTTGTTTGTTTATTTGATATCTACTTGCTTTAGGATGTTTTTCATTCATCCTTTGATTACATTATTCTCCTCCCTCAACGTTAGTATACAACCTAAGGTTACCGTAGACAAGTATCTTTATTGTGTGTATTTTGAACCAAGATTTTTAAGCAATCGTATAATTTAATTGCTGACAGAGGGTTGCGACCCACTCCATCTTTATCCTTATAGTTATAGGGCTCTTTGGTGCCCTTAGACGTTTTTAGGAAAGCCAATGTGAATTATAATGGATGTTATATGCAAGACATAAATATCATCCTTCAAACATTGAGACTTGTAGTACTTGGCTGAATAAATCTTTGTTGTAAAAAACGAAACAAGAGATTCAAAGGAAACACGTTGTATCATTAATTGGGTAGGGAGGATTATAGCATTTTATGAAATGAATACTAAGACGCCTACCATTAATGCTTTTTTCCCAAATGAGAGGAGTTCAACACGTGAATTAGTTAGAGATGTGTTCTCTAAAAAGTTGTAAGTTTTATATGTAAAACTTACGAAGGTTGGTGCCATTCCATGTCCTGTCAACTTCTTCTCCGAAGATTGTTGCTAACTTATAGGCTCCGTTACCATAGGCTTCGAATACTACGTAAGGCCCTTCCCATGTTGGTCCCAAATTTCCTTGGTATTCAACTTTGCTTGAGTTGTTATGTCGAAGTACGTATTCACCTAGTTTGAACACATGAGGGTCGAACCCTACTGTTGTAATATTTTTCCAACTTGTGTTTGTACGTAGCTTCTCTTATAGAGGCTATTTCTCTTCGTTCTTCGAGTAGATCCAGATTCTCTCGAAGTCTTTCCTCATTTTTTGAGGATTCGAAGTTCACAATGCGTTCTGTTTCCACGCTTATCTCTGATGGAATGACGGCCTCTGTGCCATAAGTGAGGCTGAGAGGTGTTTCTCCGTGACTTGACTTAGGATGTGTCCTATGAGCCTAGAGAACTTGGGGTAATTCGTCTACCCATCCTTGGTGACTTCGTCCTAGCCTCCTTTCGATTCCAATGATAATGTCTCTATTTGTAACCTCTACTTGTCCATTACCTTGGGGATGGTATACAGATGTGAATGATTGTTTGATTTTTAAACCGTTGCAAAAAGTAGGAAATCCCCCTTCGGCAAATTGCTTTCCATTGTCAGAGATGATGATGTGGGGAACTCCGAAGCGACAAACGATGTGTTCCCATATGAATTTCTCCATGTGTTTGCCTGTCACGGATGCCAACGGCTTGGCTTCGACCCATTTGGTGAAGTAATCAATAGCTATGACCAAAAACTTTACTCCTCCTGGTGCTACTGGCAGGGGTCCTACTATGTCAATTCCCCATTGGGAAAAAGGTCATGCAGATGTGACAGAAGTCATATCTTGTTTAGGTAGTCTCGGGACTTTCGAATGGATCTGACAGGCTTCGCATTTATGTATTATTTCCATTGCGTCTCTATGCATTGATGGCTAGTAGTACCCTAGTTTCATGATTTTAGAGACAACGGAGCAGGGTCCTACGTGTAGGCTGCATGATCCCTCATGAACTTCATTGATTATATTAGTGGCTTGTATAGGTCCGACACAGCGAAGCCACGGGGATAGGAAGGATCGTCTGTAGAGGTGATCTCCTATTATCTTGTATTGAGGAGCTTTAACTCTGACTTTTCTTGCTAGTTTTGGATCTTCCGACAAAATGCCGCTTATTAAGTACTTCCGTATCGGAGTCATCCAATTGGCTTCTTCTTCGGATATTATAACGGATACTTCCTTCCTTTGGATAGATCTTTCGGCTAGTACCTCGACCAAAACTTCTTTTGTTAAGTGAGCGAAGGCCATTGAGGCTAATTTCCTTAACGCATCTGCCTTCTTGTTTTGGTTCCTTCTGACGTGCTCGATGCTATAGGATTCAAATCCCTGTAGGATTTCTTTTTCTTTATCCAGGTACTGCTTGATTGTAGACTGTCTTGCCTCGTAGGAAACTTTGATTTGATTAGCGACCAGCTGTGAGTCAACAAAAATCGAAAGATTGCGCACCTCCATGTCTGTAGCTAGGCGTAGGCCTCCTAATAAAGCTTAGTATTCTGCTTCATTGTTGGTTGCATCGAATTCGAATCGCAGTGCATAAGTGTATTCTTTCCCTCCTGTATTGATTAACATCAGCCTTGCCCCTAAGCCGTCGGAGCTTGAGGCCCCATCTGTGAATAACTTCCAGTTGTCTTTTTCTTTTGATGGTCCTTTTTTGGGAGTTTCGTTATTGTCACCAGGTTCGGAAGGAGTTTCAGCGAGAAAGTCTGCGAGTATTTGACCTTTTATGGAGTTTCTCCCCTTGTACTCTATTTCATGTTCCCCAATTCGATGGCCCATTTAGATACCCTCCCTGATTTATCGGGCTTCAATAGTATCTGTTTGATAGGCTTATCGGTTAGTACTGGGATGGGATGAGCTTGAAAGTATCGTCGGAGGCGCCTCGCGGCGTGGACTAAAGCAAGAATAAGCTTTTCCAATTCTGGGTAATTTAATTCAGCTCCTTGCAAAACCTGACTGACAAAGTAGATCAGAACTTGCCTCTTTTCTCTTTCTGCCAAGAGTACTACACTAATTCTTTCATGTGATGCTGCGATATACATATACAGTACTTCTCCATTAATTGGGGCTGTGAGTATTGGTAGGATTTCCATGAAGTCTTTCAATTTTTGGAAAGCAGCTTCAGCTTCGACACTCCATTGGAACGTCTTCTTATCCGTACATCCTTTAAGGGTCTTAAAGAACGGTAATGATCGATCTGCGCCTTTCGATAGGAACCTACTCAAGGCTACCAGCTTTCCGTTAAGGTTTGTACCTCCTTCAATGTCTTTGGGGCCTGCAGATCAGTGATAGCTTTTACTTTTGAAGGGTTTGCTTTGATTCCTTGTTTTGTGATCAGGTGTCCTAGGAATTGCCCCTCGACACCGAATGAGCATTTCTTCGGATTGAGCTTCATATTTATGGCTCTTAGCTGGTTGAAAGTTTCTTGAATGTCGGAGAGTAAGTCCTCCTCTGTCTTACTTTTTATGACCATGTCATCTACATATGATTCCAAATTCCTTCCTATCTTCTTGTCGAAGGCCTTATCCACCAAACGTTGGTATGTTGCACCTGCATTTTTCAAACCGAAGGGCATTTTCTTGTAGCAGTAGACGCCCTTTCCCGTGTAGAAAGCTGTTTTTTCCTCGTCTTCGAGTGCCATTTGTATCTGATGGTAGCCTTTGTAAGCGTCTAAAAAGCATCTTAGGGTGAACCCTGATAAGGACTCCACCTTCCAATCTATTTCTGGGAGAGGATAACATTCCTTTGGACATGCTTTGTTGATGTCAGTGAAGTCGACGCACATACGCCATCCCCCATCACTTTTCTTGACTATAACTGGGTTGGCCACCCACGTTTGGTATTTGACCTCTCTGAGTATGCCTGCCTGTTCTAATTTGCCCACTTCTTTACAGGTCGTGGCGTTTCTTTTTGGTGCGAGGCTCTGGCGTTTTTGTTTGATGGGCTCAATGTGCTTATACTCATTGAGTTTATGTTCCGTTCCGAAAGGCTTACCATCAATTACGAGGCTTCTTGGAACTCCTGTCATATCGGAGTATGTCCAAGCGAAGATTTCTTCGTTGTCTATCAAGAGTTGTTTAAGGTTTTCTTTGAAAGTGGCAGGGAGTTGTTTTCCAATTACTACTGTCTGCTCCGGATGGAGGTTATTTATCACAATACGCTCTTCGGCGTCCCCACAGCTTAAGATAGCATTCGAAGGCTCATGGGGACTTTCTTTAACCTTCTTTCCTGCTTCCAGTGTCCTTGGTTTGTTGTAATTGGATAATACGGTCCCTATTCCATTGGCTGTTTGGAACTTGATTGCTACGTGTATTGTGGAAACCACAATGCCCATCTTCTGCATGGCGATTCTCCCTATCAATAGGTTATAAGGAGAATCTGACCTTACAATTGCGAAAGTAAGGGTTTCTGTCCTTGCCAGTCTTCCCTCGCCAATGGTTATGTCTAAGGGTATTTCACCCAGAGGCCATGAGTGTTCTCCTGAGAAGCCTACTAAAGGTATCTTCGAATCTACTCTTTGTGTCCGTATGGAGCGTTTGAGTTTCAGGAAACAATGCTCGTATATGATCTCGCAAGAACTTCCGCAATCCATATAAGCCCTATTCACTTCTCGATTAAAAATAAGGACCTTTATGACTACGGGGTCATCTGAGGGAGGCTGACCCTTTAAGGGTGGAAAAGTAACCTCTCCTACGTTGAGTGTTCCTTCCTCAGTTTCTTTTCTTTTCTGGCCTGGGCCTCCCCTGCGAACCATAAGAATCGGAGCCTCATGGGTATAGTCTTTGGTGTCGGTGACTTTTTCTTTTCCTTTTTTTATACCCTTTATTAGGTGTGTCAGCTGACCTGATTTAACGGCTTCTTCTATTTGCTTCTTCAATTCTCTACAGCTGTTTGTTTCATGACCGAGATCTTAATGAAAATGGAAATACTTGGTCATGTCTCGACTCCTCCCATTACTTGTCATACGAGGAGGGGGTTCGAAGGTTTTGGCTGCCTTTTCTGTAGCCAGAATTTCCTTTGGGGACTTCGTCAGGCCTTCCCATAAACCAGAGTTAGTACTCTTGTTGTAAGGGGTAAACCTATTATGGTTTTTGTGTTTGTTCTTTGATCCTTCCCATGAATACGGTTTTGTTCCTTTATTGCTCTCTATCGGAGTCCCATTGGTGGAAACTTCTTTGGCTTCTATCCATGTGTATGTTTTTTCCATAAGGCCCTTATATGTTGCCGGAAGCTCTGTGGATAAGAATTCCACAAGAGTCCGGTTACGTAGGCCGTGGACGAAGCCAGAAATTCGTTGTTCTTCGTGTAAGCCTAGAATCTGTAGAGTTTCGTCGGTGTATCTAGTAATGAAGTTCCTTGTGCTTTCATTCTCCTTCTGCTTAATGTTGTGCACTATGAGGTGCGTCCTTGTGAACTTATTTTGTTGGCTGAAGTGAGATCGAAACTTAGCCTTCAAATCATCAAAGTTGATGATGCTTTCTGGTTTCTGTCCATTCCACCAAATACGTGCGGAATCCCGAAGGGTGTATGTAAACATGTGACAGGCTACGGGCATGACCCACTTCTGCATCCTAACGGCTCCTTCGAACAAATGTAGGAAATTGTCCGGATCACCTTTTCCGTCATAGGTGCCTATATGCGAAGGCATCTTTAGACCCTCCGACAATGGATAGTCTTCGATCCATCTCACAAAGGGTGTCGAAGGACCAGCGGGCTCTGCGTACGAGTGGGTGTAAGGTGGTATGTTCATGGGGATACCCTGATATGTATTATGAGTAGGGGGTATCCCTGAAGAAGGTGGATTAGTGTAGAAAGGATGAGGAGTACTCGCGTTCGGGGGGTAACCATTATACACGGTGTACGGAGGGTATATCATGGGATGATTGTAGGGTACAGCCATTTGTGAGGGATACTGATTTCCAGGCTGTCCATTAACAGAGGGATAAACATTTGGGGAGTTCCCCGATGAACTTACTCACATCAATCCACTTTCATTGGAAAGTGATGATGGTCTCCTCGACTTTGAAGCCAATCTTGGAGAAATTGAAAGTCTCCTTTATCATGATTCGTCACTCACTTCTGATCCCAACAGTCCAATAGAGAATGATAATCTCTTTGTTTCCGAAACATTCAATATTATTCTCACCAATCCTCTATTTTAATTCGAATATAAATTCACTTTGATTTTTGATAATCCACTCTTTGATATTCAGAATGAGGATTGTGATGAGTCTATTCCGGAACATGAGTTCACAGATTCACATCTTGTGAATAATTCTCTTCATGAGGAGTTCTCCGGTGAACTCACTCATCATATCATGACTCCTTCGGAGTTTGATAGCCGGGGGGGGGGGGGGGGGGGGGGAGATGCACTCAATCATGAGGATTTGTAAATTCCCACCCAACCTCCCGGGATATTTTTAAGCTTAACCCTTGAAATCCAAATTCAGGCTAATGAGCCTATTCTCGAGGAAGAAAATCTTATCATGATTTGCATTATGGTTTTCTTCCTTTTCTTCACCTATAAGGTGACTTCCTCTCTTCTTCACTCCTTTGGGAATGAAGACACTATCTTTGACCCCGGCATTTTCATGTATCATTATCTTGAGCCAGATACTTATCTCATCGGTGTGGAACTTTCACGTGCTTCAAATGTTTGTCCAAACATCTTGAATAAAAGTCCGATTGAGATTGTCTCTTCCACATCATCCTTCCCCAAGGACAAATGAATTCAGGGTTGAGTCAAGCTAGCGACTCGGTAAACAAAAACAGTAGTGTAACACCTAAAATCCGAAGGCATGTGAAAAGACCAAAATGCCCCTACAAGTTAAAACTTATATAAAAGCTTATTAAGTACCCAAATAAATCCCAAACTTCTAACAATGAACAAGTTATGATCCAAAATAATTTTAACAATTTCACTTAACATTTATACAAGTGGAAACATTACTAAAATACCCTCATATGGCCGAATGATGTATATATATATATATATAGTTTTATTTTGGTTTAATTTGATTGTAAAAGATATATATGAGATAATTAAGGAAGGTAATCACCATGAATATTTGGGCTATCATAAATCATGAAATTTCCTGGTCCTCCCTCCCCCATATCACGGCATTCTTTTATTTTAGTCAAACCATATCATTTTTCCACCCAAAACCCTAAAACCGATTTAATACACACACAAACAATTCTCACAGCCCCCATTCGACTCTCCCATCACTCTCAAGCATTTTTCTGTGAGTTATCATCACCCTAAGAAGCCAAGAAAAATCCCATTCGAATTGTTGAAGCCCCATCCGATCGTGACCTTGCTTTTCTTTGTGTCGAGCCCTAAAACAAGGTAAATTCGTTTATGATTTGTTCGACCTCCACAAATTCGTTTCTTATTTTTCTGATGCTCCTTACATGTAATAAGACCCAAGAAAATTGGTTTCAAGGTTGCTAAGCCTTTGGTGAAGTCGTGACGATTTTTGGAGTGTTTTGGCCAATCGAGTATACATCCGATCGAACTGCTGTTTCCAAACGTTCCAAAAGTGATTTGGTATTTTACTCAGGTCCTTTATACCTTATAGACATCAAATAAAATGTTTGGTTCGATCCATGCATGCTCTACATCATTTTCGTAAATTAAAACCCTAAAAACATGTTTAAAATGTAAAAGACACCATGCGATCCATAATAATTCTAAATATAATTTATTTACACTTGTTATAATGTATAGTGATCTGTAAAAATGTTGGAAGAATTATCATGGCTTGAATCATGTGTTTCGAATTTATTTTGATTTATTGAGTTTTGTATAAAACGTGTAAGGAGAAAAAGAAAATAAAATCGTGGGATCTAGGGTTTGTGTTTAGGGCTGGAAATTTGTGACTATTAATGATCTTTAATGATTTGGTAATGATTAAAAATGGATTGGATGGATTAGGGTTTCTAATTTCTTTGTTTTTGGTTTATACGATTTGGCTAAAAGGTTTTGGGTGAGTTTTGTAAACTTTAAAACTTAAAGGTTAATTCTGGAACTTTATTTGGGCTGTATACTATTCGACAAAAATATAAGATGAGGGTGCTATGTGTAAGTTTTGCATTTAAATGGATTAAAATGTATTTAATGATTAATTAGGGTTTGTTTTGAAAATAATTAAACTAGAGGGACTAAAAGTGTAATTTCTGGAAACTTGGGATTGATTTGAGCAATAAAATATATTCAGGGGGTTTTGTGCTAATTTGGTAATTTAATGGCTTAATATGTAATTATAGATAATTAAAAGTTGGAATTGTAAATTTAAAAGGTTAAATATGTAACTTTGATAACTTGAGGGACTTAATGTGTAAATTATGAATACTTGAGTATCCATTCGTATTATATGATAAAATAAGGGATCATTATGTAAAATGGATAAGCTAAGGGCTTAATGTGTAACTTTGAATACTAAAAGGTTTAAAGTGTAAAATTAGAAAGTAAAGGGTTAAGATGTAAAGTTATGAAACCTCAAGGACCAAAGGTGTAATTATGTTAAAAGATACTTTATTTCCATTAATAATGATTTATGTAAATCCAACTTCTAATTATGGAAACTTTCTAAAAGTGGAAACTTATTATTTATGGAAACCTGCTAAAAGTGGAAAGTCACTTTAAATGGAAAGTTACTAAAACTGGAAAGCCGACTAAAACGAGAAATCTGAATTGAATAAGTTATTAATAACAAGCCGACCATTAATTCGTGTAGATTCGCTGAAGAAGGAATTTTGCTTTCGACCTTTATGTTTCTGTCATGTGTGCACTTGCGGTTTAAGGTACAGATATTCTGACCTTTCTCAAAAGGTTTCTCATGATCTCTTTCATATTCTGATCCGTTAGTTCCCGAATTGATGCCATTGCTATGATCCCCTTTACTTGAACCTTCTCTGTTGATCCCACTTGATATGACCTCCGTTATGAACCTATGCTATGAAAACCTTCTTAATGATACCATGGAAATGTTTTGAGAAGAACCGATTTGAAAAGATGTTTATAAATGATGCTAAATTTCTTTTTAAAAGAAAGGTTATTTAACTTTCATGAACACTATATTTTGAAAGACCATTTTTATGAAAACTGTTTTAAAAGATTATTTAAATTGGACTTTTAATAGAAACTTTTGAAACGGACTTTTGAACTGAACCATGAATTGATTTTTGAATATGAACCTTGACCTGATAAACTCTGATTGGACCTTGAATACTATTTCTGATATGAACCCTTTGTTATGAACTGCTATTATGAACCTTTGATATGATTCTGAGATACACCTTTGCTATATGACCTTTTGTATGATATGAGACCTGACTCTTAGTTTGATACCCGAGCCATTTCTGTTTCCCTACCTATGGAGGTACCATAGGCGTGTCTGTGATGCACCACTGGCATGACTAGTGTGTGGCCCTAGTGATTTGGCTACACCGTCCCCTTTCTGATATATGATATGCGCGCTTTATGATATGATTTGTTATGGTCACTGATGAGTGCTCAAACACTCATCATTTTTGGTCTAATCTGAACTGCAAAACATACAAAAACACTCAGTAATGCATGAAAATACTGAAAATATTTCAAAATTGTGTTTTATAT
The DNA here is from genome assembly GCA_030686995.1 of Artemisia argyi. Classification (NCBI taxonomy): domain Eukaryota; kingdom Viridiplantae; phylum Streptophyta; class Magnoliopsida; order Asterales; family Asteraceae; genus Artemisia; species Artemisia argyi. Next base: position 47,381,231 of record CM060686.1, read on the forward strand.
GTTTTAGATGCAAAACGAGTAAAAACAAATGAAAAACGTACAAAGTTTGCAAAATTGGCAGTTTCAGTCCCCCAACTTTCATAAAATTACAAATCTAGTCCCTGGATATTCAAAATATAGAAAATTATCACCAAAGGTCCTTTTACAATCATAAGTTGTCATATTTTGTCTTTTGGTGAAAAATTGGAAAAGTTTTGGAAATTTACGAAATTAGTCCTTGGAGTTTCAAATATTGGCAGAAAAGGTCCCTGGTGGGATAATTTTGAATAAAAAATCATTTTGGGTCCTTGGGAAGTTACAAAAGTTATTTTTAGTCCTTGGGTAAAATGTTTGAGAAAATTACATGCTTGGTCCCTGGACTTTGCAAAAATGACAAATTTGGTCCCCGGGCGTTTTATTTTGGAAAATTACATTTTTGGTTCTTGGTTTATTGAAGCTATGCATGAATGGTCCCTTGTGACTACTTTGGGAATTTTACAATTTCAGCCCTTGCAGTTTTCTATAATTACAAAATTGGTCCCTATGGTTTCTTTACAAACAAAACAAACAAACCAATCCACCCTTTTTGGCCTGGTCCAAAGTCAACACCCTTAGCCCATCACAAGCCCAACCCATGTTTAATACACCCCTGGCTTTGACCCCAGTCAACACCACAACCCCGACCACTGTTCACCCTACCCCATCCTCCATGAAACCTGCAACTGGTTCCCCCCCCTCTCCTCCAAAGTCTTCACCAAACCTCACCAAATTCATTAATAACTTTACCTATTCCCTTACCTTCCCCATCCTCATTAAATGCCCACCTATCCCACTCAACACTACCCAATCCCATTTTCCCGCCAAAACTGAATTTGAAGGCTGGGATCAACTCCAGCAATCCTACGGTTCACAAGCATGGTGGGAAAGATAGAGAGAGATTCCAGGACTATAAAAGAAAAGAAAAAAGAAGAGAAAAGTTAGTTATGTAGTGTAGAGTAGTTTTTAGAAAAATAATTTAGAGTCGTTTTTATTTTTAAATGTAATCTTTAGTTTTAATTTGTTGTATTAAGTTTGTTATTGAAATTTAAACTCTTGTTAAACATAAATTTCAAGTTGTCTTTCCAGAATTTGTAATTTGCACTTGTAGAGTAAAAATCTCAACTTAACTTTAAAAGTCTTATAAGTTGTTAAGCTCTGTTCCTTAAGCTAATCTAAGTCCCTTAGAAGCTTTCATGAGTTTCTAATTCAATTATAGCTTGTTACAAATCAGCATCTCAAAAATAAAGAAAAATACAAAAAAATTAGTGTAAAAATAAAAATCAGTGTGGAAGAAGGTATTTGCAAGGATAAAGGTTGATTCTGGATGAGGAATGGTTTTAGAGCTTAATGGTAAGCTATAGGATGTGCTTATGAGCTCTGGTTCTCAGTTCTTAGCCTAAGTCAATTGTGAGTCCAAATCTCCACTCTTTGCATAATCTGTGTTAGTGAGTTGTTGTTGTTTATTACTGTTTGTATGTACTTAAATACAGTCATTTTAGTCTAAAATTAGTTAATAACTTTTAAAAGTGGATCAGGGTGACCTTTTTCTTCACAAATCTTTCAAACAGTCAAAATAAGGGAGTGTTTGGCACAGTGGTTTTCACCACTGTGCAATTGTTTTTGGTTGTTGCTTTCTACTTGAACATGTCTCATTAGGTTTACTAAGGTTAAGTTTAGTCATAAAACTAAGTCCCATTTAGTAAAAAGTCAAAATCTCTTTTAAGATTGCTTATTAGTCTCACTGTTGGTGTTTTAAGTGGTACAATCCTTAATTTCAAGTCATAAGTTGTTCTAGTAGGTTAAATCAGCCATTAAGTAGCTTAATATAACATAATTAGTAACTTAGGAAAGATCAAAATCCAAAAAAGTCAGCAGTCCAAGTTTTGCTTAAAAAGTCAAAGTTGCATTTTCAGATTTTTCCAAAACTTCACACAACTATTTTGATTTTTGTGTTGTAGATTAAAGCTTGAAACTTGTTTGTGTTTGTTCCCTACCAGCTCAGTTTTAGATTTCCCCCCTCCTTTCATTTTTGTGATTTTACTTGTGGTCCCCACACAGCCCCAAAGTAGGCTGCAGGGGTGTTTGTCTGTTCTGCATCAGCAGACACCACCACCACCACCACTTGGTGGTGGTTTTCTGATCAACCCAGTGGACCCACCTGCACCAAACTTGTTTCTTTCCACCCCCCTCCTAGTAGAGATTATGGATTGACCATTGTTTTGACCTAAGTAGCCCTGGGACCCACTTGATTTTGCTCTTAAAACCTGTCCCACCTTTCAATCCAGAAATAATAAGCAAGTGCTTATTTTTCAGCTTATGTGCTTATTCAGAGATCATACTTACTTTTTCTTGCTTAAACTTGTTCACAAAACTCATTTAAGTCAGAATTACTCATTGTGGGTCCCACCTAAGCTGATTTAGCTTATTTTTCCATTTTGGTCAACCAAAGTCAACTGTTGACCATTTTAGCTTATATTTTGCTTATTTTAAGTTTACAAAAAGTTTGTTTTTACAAAAAGTTTTTGTTTTTAGTTATAAAATAGTTTTATAAAAGAAAAATCAAGAAATTCAAATTTAAAATTAAGTGATAGTTTCTATTTAATGTAATTTAATTTTAATTTTCATTTTTAAATTTTAATTAAGTACTTAGCTTTTTTATATTTTTATTAAATTCCTCATATATTAAAGTAGTTATAATAATTTTTTTAGATTTTTATCTTTTCATTTAGTATTTATTAGAATTAATATTAGTTTTATTAATTATTAATTAATATTAAGTTTTAAATAGTATAATTAGTTTTTATTAAGTAAAATCAAGTTTTTATATTTTTTATAGCTTTTATATGTTATAAATTAATTTTAGAAATTTTCTTAGAATTTTTACTGTTCATTTAGTAATTTTCTTAATTTAAAATAGTTTAATTAGTAATTAGTAATTAATTAGTAATTAATTAATATAAAAATCACAAAAAGACAAAAATACTTATTTTTATTTTTAAAACTTATTTTTAGTCATTTTATAATTTTAGGAATTTTATTTTCACCTTTTTAGTATTTAAATAATATTATATTGTATTTTAGTTATTTAAGTATTAATAATAAGTATTAAATAGTTTTTAATTAATATTAAATAATTAAATAGTGTAAAAATTTATTTTATTTTTCTAAAAATTTTCTTTTACTTTTAACTTTGTAAAAAAGTCATTTTCACCCCCTGGGTGTTTTCAGAATTCAGATTTCACGTTTTATTTTGTACGTCTACGTTTTATTTAAACGTAACGTACGCGTTTTTAGGTTTTTATCGTTTCTGGTTTTTCTTGGCTTCCCGTCTTATCCACATAGCTTGTTTAAGCTATTTCATTGTAGATTCCTTAGTTCAATCATACACAAACCCCTTTTTATCCAAATTCACCCGATCACATAACCGTTTGTTTACTATCCACACCTCGTCGGGACTTAACGACCCGGGGAAACCCTATATTCCATGGAGCATTGACTCTAGGCTCTTTGACTATTATAGTTGACCATTCACAAGTGGTTGACTTTAGTCTGATGGTTTAGCATCAATCAATTTTTGGCGCCGCTGCCGGGGAGGTTGTGTGCGTATCTAAACGGTTTTTCTGATTAGTGTCTTTGGAATTCGTTCCATTGTACATTTATCCATCCTTTGTTCATATTTTCCCATTATCAAAACAAAAACGTTCACGAAAACTTTTTAAACTCAGTTTTCAACAAACACAAAAAACACAAAAACATTTTTCTTAACATTTGTACAAAATGTATTTCCAAAAACCCAAAAATATTCACCTTAACCCTCTCACATATTTGATTCTTCATCCCTACCCCTCTATACACATTTGATTCTTTCTATGTCTCACCCACACCTTCTGGTTTGCCAATGGTGTAGTAATCCTCATAATGGTGGCAATTGCCCCAGTTGTGGCACGGTAGAGTCATGAAACGGGTCTGTCTATAACCAAGATCCCTATTCCTACCATGACACGACTGATTCATTCCATCAGTTACCACACCATCAGTCTCAGCAGTTTTACTGTTGTGAGTACTGTGGTGGTTCACACTACAGTTATGATTGTCAATCGGGAAACACGCTTGTCTATGAGCAGTCTCCTGATAACAATTGTAATTCTAGCACATACAACCCACAGCCACATCAGTATTACTGTTGTGATTACTGTGGAGGTCCACACTCTAGCTCGGATTGTCAAACAAGGAATCCATTTCCTTGTAACAATTACGACTATTCGTTTTCAGACCCACCTCCACAGTACGATATGATTCACACAACTCCTCAAGAAACCGAGCAAGACCTTTTACTAAAGGCTCTTGATATTTTAAAAGAACTTAAGGAGGAGTTGGATACTACACCGTTTCGAGACTCTCGTGAGAAATCCATGGCAGAATTGCTTGCTGAAGAACGAGATGCTAGAAACGAATTAAGCAAGGAAGAATTACTTGTCTTAGAACAAGCAGCTAAAACACGTGCCATATTTCGCAATGCTGCTCTTCTCGACGATGATGATGATGATGTTACCCTTGATATTTCTCAATTTTGTGAGGGTTCATCAAGTTCATTTGTTGTGATTCCTTCCTTGGAAAATCAAGGAGAAAAGAGTATGCAAGAATTGCTAGCAGAAGAACACATGAAAAATATAGAATCTATGTGTGCTAGTCTTTCTTATCTCCCTCAGTCTACTGTTATCACACCCGAAGTTCACACTCACTCTCTGAACATGGGGGATGAGCATCTTAGCACTATTCCTGCAAAGGAATCGGACGAATTCATAAAGTCTAGTGTTGAGAACCTTGTTCCAATCCCAAGAGAGTCACAGGGAACTCTGGATGATATGTGTGATATTCCTTCACCCATTGAGTGTCCTAAAGATCAATTTGAGACTTTCTCAGATTGTAGCGATGATTGTATATCTTATGGAGACATCGAATATGTTGAGGCATCAGTTCCACAGACTGATGTTGATCATATTCTTGAGGAGTTCGCTGATGAACTTGCTCACATCAATCCACTTTCATTGGAAAGTGATGATGGTCTCCTTGACTTTGAAGCCGATCTGGGAGCAATTGAAAGTCTCCTATATCATGATCCGTCACTCACTTCTGATCCCGACAATCCAATAGAGAATGATAATCTCTTTGTTCCCGAAACATTCGATACGACTCTCACCAATCCTCTATTTGAATTCGAATCTGAATTCACTATGATTTCTAACAATCCAATCTTTGACGAGGATTGTGATGAGTCCACAATGGAACATGAGTTCACAAATTCACATCTAGTGAATGATTCTCTTCATGAGGAGTTCTCCGGTGAACTCGCTCATCATGTTATGACTCCTCCGGAGTTTGATAGCCCGGGGGGAGATGCTCTCAATTATGAGAATTTTCAAATTCCCACCCACCCTCCCGGGTTGTTTACGAGCTTACCCTTTGAAATCCAAACTCAGGCTACGGAGCCTCCTCTCGAGGAAGAAGATCAACTCATGATTTTCATCATGATTTTCTTCCTTTTCTTCACCTATAAGGTGACTTCTCTTGTTCTTCACTCCTTCGGGAGTGAGGACACTATATTTGATCCCGGCATTTTCATGTATCATTATCTTGAGCCGGATACTTATCTCATCGGTGTGGAACTTTCACGTGCTTCATATGTTTGTCCAAACATTTTGAATGAAAGTCCGAGTGAGATTGTTTCTTCCACATCATGCTTCCCCAAGGACAAATGAATTCGGGGTCGAGTCAAGCTAGCGACTCGGTAAACAAAAACAATAGCATGCTTATAGGGTTTTCACCCTAAGTGTGGGGGAGTCCCCCATGCTATGGTTACAAATAGAGTGAAAATACAAAATGGTGTTTTCCACGCTTAGCTTGTAATGTTGCCCTTTTACGTTCAAAATGTCGGCATTATAGCCGGGATTTTGAATATTGAGGAAAATATTCATGCTAAGTGTGGGGGGGGGGGGGGGTATTCGCTATTCTAGCGAATTTTATCATATTTTACTATATAATACCCCCGTTTTAGCCAAAATTTCAAAATTTTCAAAAATTTTTCACTAGTGCTTCAAAAATTTTTGTGGTAATCAGTCCGCCTTGTCTAAGCGACAAAAGGGATTGGCTAGTCCAGGAGCAAACGGCTCTTGGTAAAGACATATCAAATCCGTTGACGGCTGGCAATTTGCCCAAAATTGTATGGTTCATCAACTCCCCGAAAACAAATGAGTTGGCTAGCCCGCAAGATTATGGCTTGTGGTAAAGGCCGTGGAAAATCCATAATTGGTAATCAGCTCACCAAGATGTTGACTATTCCATCAAGAGCTGGCTAGTCCAGAAGCAAACGGCTTTTGGTAAAGACTACTCAAATCCGTTGACAGCTGGTGGTTTGCTCAAAATCACACGGTTATCAGGTGTGCCACAGTTCTTACACCTGGCTACTCCAGAAGTGATGGCTTTTGGTAAAGAGTTTTCCAAATCCATCAAGTTTTCAAAACAGTATTGCTAGGGACTAGCAATAGTTTAGTGTGGGGGATTGATGAGTGCTCAAACACTCATCATTTTTGGTCTAATCTGAACTGCAAAACATACAAAAACACTCAGTAATGCATGAAAATACTGAAAATATTTCAAAATTGTGTTTTATATGTTTTAGATGCAAAACGAGTAAAAACAAATGAAAAACGTACAAAGTTTGCAAAATTGGCAGTTTCAGTCCCCCAACTTTCATAAAATTACAAATCTAGTCCCTGGATATTCAAAATATAGAAAATTATCACCAAAGGTCCTTTTACAATCATAAGTTGTCATATTTTGTCTTTTGGTGAAAAATTGGAAAAGTTTTGGAAATTTACGAAATTAGTCCTTGGAGTTTCAAATATTGGCAGAAAAGGTCCCTGGTGGGATAATTTTGAATAAAAAATCATTTTGGGTCCTTGGGAAGTTACAAAAGTTATTTTTAGTCCTTGGGTAAAATGTTTGAGAAAATTACATGCTTGGTCCCTGGACTTTGCAAAAATGACAAATTTGGTCCCCGGGCGTTTTATTTTGGAAAATTACATTTTTGGTTCTTGGTTTATTGAAGCTATGCATGAATGGTCCCTTGTGACTACTTTGGGAATTTTACAATTTCAGCCCTTGCAGTTTTCTATAATTACAAAATTGGTCCCTATGGTTTCTTTACAAACAAAACAAACAAACCAATCCACCCTTTTTGGCCTGGTCCAAAGTCAACACCCTTAGCCCATCACAAGCCCAACCCATGTTTAATACACCCCTGGCTTTGACCCCAGTCAACACCACAACCCCGACCACTGTTCACCCTACCCCATCCTCCATGAAACCTGCAACTGGTTCCCCCCTCTCCTCCAAAGTCTTCACCAAACCTCACCAAATTCATTAATAACTTTACCTATTCCCTTACCTTCCCCCTCCTCATTAAATGCCCACCTATCCCACTCAACACTGCCCAATCCCATTTTCCCGCCAAAACTGAATTTGAAGGCTGGGATCAACTCCAGCAATCCTACGGTTCACAAGCATGGTGGGAAAGATAGAGAGAGATTCCAGGACTATAAAAGAAAAGAAAAAAGAAGAGAAAAGTTAGTTATGTAGTGTAGAGTAGTTTTTAGAAAAATAATTTAGAGTCGTTTTTATTTTTAAATGTAATCTTTAGTTTTAATTTGTTGTATTAAGTTTGTTATTGAAATTTAAACTCTTGTTAAACATAAATTTCAAGTTGTCTTTCCAGAATTTGTAATTTGCACTTGTAGAGTAAAAATCTCAACTTAACTTTAAAAGTCTTATAAGTTGTTAAGCCCTGTTCCTTAAGCTAATCTAAGTCCCTTAGAAGCTTTCATGAGTTTCTAATTCAATTATAGCTTGTTACAAATCAGCATCTCAAAAATAAAGAAAAATACAAAAAAATTAGTGTAAAAATAAAAATCAGTGTGGAAGAAGGTATTTGCAAGGATAAAGGTTGATTCTGGATGAGGAATGGTTTTAGAGCTTAATGGTAAGCTATAGGATGTGCTTATGAGCTCTGGTTCTCAGTTCTTAGCCTAAGTCAATTGTGAGTCCAAATCTCCACTCTTTGCATAATCTGTGTTAGTGAGTTGTTGTTGTTTATTACTATTTGTATGTACTTAAATACAGTCATTTTAGTCTAAAATTAGTTAATAACTTTTAAAAGTGGATCAGGGTGACCTTTTTCTTCACAAATCTTTCAAACAGTCAAAATAAGGGAGTGTTTGGCACAGTGGTTTTCACCACTGTGCAATTGTTTTTGGTTGTTGCTTTCTACTTGAACATGTCTCATTAGGTTTACTAAGGTTAAGTTTAGTCATAAAACTAAGTCCCATTTAGTAAAAAGTCAAAATCTCTTTTAAGATTGCTTATTAGTCTCACTGTTGGTGTTTTAAGTGGTACAATCCTTAATTTCAAGTCATAAGTTGTTCTAGTAGGTTAAATCAGCCATTAAGTAGCTTAATATAACATAATTAGTAACTTAGGAAAGATCAAAATCCAAAAAAGTCAGCAGTCCAAGTTTTGCTTAAAAAGTCAAAGTTGCATTTTCAGATTTTTCCAAAACTTCACACAACTATTTTGATTTTTGTGTTGTAGATTAAAGCTTGAAACTTGTTTGTGTTTGTTCCCTACCAGCTCAGTTTTAGATTTCCCCCCTCCTTTCATTTTTGTGATTTTACTTGTGGTCCCCACACAGCCCCAAAGTAGGCTGCAGGGGTGTTTGTCTGTTCTGCATCAGCAGACACCACCACCACCACCACTTGGTGGTGGTTTTCTGATCAACCCAGTGGACCCACCTGCACCAAACTTGTTTCTTTCCACCCCCCTCCTAGTAGAGATTATGGATTGACCATTGTTTTGACCTAAGTAGCCCTGGGACCCACTTGATTTTGCTCTTAAAACCTGTCCCACCTTTCAATCCAGAAATAATAAGCAAGTGCTTATTTTTCAGCTTATGTGCTTATTCAGAGATCATACTTACTTTTTCTTGCTTAAACTTGTTCACAAAACTCATTTAAGTCAGAATTACTCATTGTGGGTCCCACCTAAGCTGATTTAGCTTATTTTTCCATTTTGGTCAACCAAAGTCAACTGTTGACCATTTTAGCTTATATTTTGCTTATTTTAAGTTTACAAAAAGTTTGTTTTTACAAAAAGTTTTTGTTTTTAGTTATAAAATAGTTTTATAAAAGAAAAATCAAGAAAATCAAATTTAAAATTAAGTGATAGTTTCTATTTAATGTAATTTAATTTTAATTTTCATTTTTAAATTTTAATTAAGTACTTAGCTTTTTTATATTTTTATTAAATTCCTCATATATTAAAGTAGTTATAATAATTTTTTCAGATTTTTATCTTTTCATTTAGTATTTATTAGAATTAATATTAGTTTTATTAATTATTAATTAATATTAAGTTTTAAATAGTATAATTAGTTTTTATTAAGTAAAATCAAGTTTTTATATTTTTTATAGCTTTTATATGTTATAAATTAATTTTAGAAATTTTCTTAGAATTTTTACTGTTCATTTAGTAATTTTCTTAATTTAAAATAGTTTAATTAGTAATTAGTAATTAATTAATATAAAAATCACAAAAAGACAAAAATACTTATTTTTATTTTTAAAACTTATTTTTAGTCATTTTATAATTTTAGGAATTTTATTTTCACCTTTTTAGTATTTAAATAATATTATATTGTATTTTAGTTATTTAAGTATTAATAATAAGTATTAAATAGTTTTTAATTAATATTAAATAATTAAATAGTGTAAAAATTTATTTTATTTTTCTAAAAATTTTCTTTTACTTTTAACTTTGTAAAAAAGTCATTTTCACCCCCTGGGTGTTTTCAGAATTCAGATTTCACGTTTTATTTTGTACGTCTATGTTTTATTTAAACGTAACGTACCCGTTTTTAGGTTTTTATCGTTTCTGGTTTTTCTTAGCTTCCCGTCTTATCCACATAGCTTGTTTAAGCTATTTCATTGTAGATTCCTTAGTTCAATCATACACAAACCCCTTTTTATCCAAATTCACCCGATCACATAACCGTTTGTTTACTATCCACACCTCGTCGGGACTTAACGACCCGGGGAAACCCTATATTCCACGGAGCATTGACTCTAGGCTGTTTGACTATTATAGTTGACCATTCACAAGTGGTTGACTTTAGTCTGACGGTTTAGCATCAATCAGTCACTATGATTTCTGCGGGGGCGTATGGATGCATCCTAGATCTGTTCTGTTTAGTGGATTTAAGTATGATTATGTTTATGATATCTGTCTGGTGACTGGTACTGTGTGCTATACATGCCTTTCACAATTTCTGGGAGTTCGCTACTCCACCTATTTGAAGAATGAGGACACCCCTCATATTATCTGATTATCTGAGAGGACTCCCCTCTATATGATTATGAAGAATTATGGTATTGACGGCTTATATGATATGATATGTTTCTGGGCTCGTGGTAGATGACTATCCTTTCTTCTTTCTATTCTATTACTCTTTTATCTATTCCTTATTCTATTTCCCCAATGCACTATATTTCAGTTCTGTTTCATTATCATTGCTTTGTATATGTATCTGTTCACTGGGCTTTTTAAGCTCAGCTGCATTTCCTTTTCCTGCGGCAGGTTTTAGTAGGAAGCTGGGTTATGGGAAGAGAGTGTGACTGGACTTAGAAGACTATGCTTTGGACTAGAGACGATTAGATGAAGTTTCACTTTATTAGACATAGTATTTATTGTTTGTAACCTTGTTGTTTCAGATTTTCATTTGTAACCCTGAATTTCGTTGTATGTATGAATCATATGCTTGTGTTTGTTCTGATATGTCACTGTAATGTAATACTTCTACCCTTATCGGGTTGGGGTGTTACAATTATGGTATCAGAGACCAGGCTGCGATTCGTAATACATTTACCCTTGACCTGTGAAGTTTGGACCCCTAAGTTTCCACTGTAGGCGCTCATAAGACAACCTTTGAAACTTTACATTAGGATTCCCCATAGGAACCTAAGTTATTACCAGTGAGGAATGGGTAGACTAAGACATTTATGTAAGTATCATTTGCTTCCGTATCACTCTGATCGTGCCTTTGCTCTTAGATAAGCCTTATAAGGACCTTTGTTTCAGAAGTTAGAAGTTTTGCAACTTAAGCTTAGTAACCGAGTAAGTTTGGAATACCTCGGAAAGCTACCTGGATACCTTACACATTTAAGTTTCACCTTCAGATTTTGATCTCCGCCTCCGATTTGTTTGGTAAGCTGTTTGACACCTTTTCGACCACATCGTAGGTCATTCAACCACAATGTGTTCGACACATTCTGTAAATTCATTCTTATGCTGGGTATGAATGTATCATCCGATACTACTTAACTCTGTATGATCCATTATTACTCCTATGAGAATTTTGGTAATTATGAACCACGAATATGAGAAGTTTTGTTTCCTCTCTTTGAATGATGAACCTTGTTCTGCCAACCGTTTCCTTTGGAAGGGTATGATGTAAATACTATCTCTATATGGATTTGTTAACTAAGCATGATGATGCTGATGACTGAGATTCTGTACATCTCACAATTGACAACTATACGATGTTCGTATTTCCAATGATACACATCCTACCTGTCGCTTATGCTAAGAAGCTAAACGAAATTCCCACACATTGAACTGTTCGTTTATCCATCCCAACATTTTCGTTGAACCATGTACTTGACTCTGATATATGAACCATCTGTATGATTTGACGACTGTATTCACTCTATGAAATCCCTTGACTCTGATATGTTTGATTGTACGGTCTTTTGGACTGAATGACTATTCGTGAAGATACCATAGACTACCATATCTGAAATGTGACCTTAAAAATCTGCTTCACTCTATTTCATTATGATGACTCTCTACATCTGCTAAAATTTCTACCACTATGGAAAACCCCAAACCCGAACTCATGTGATTATCAAGTTTTTCCTGAAAACCATTATTATCAACCCTTAGAAAGTTCTGCTATTGGGAAATATTTTGTTGTACGAAGATTTTTCGGTATTCTCTGATGAACCTTTTTGGTACCCCTTTGAACTGATCTCAGTTGAAGAAACCATGGTGCCATAGAAGTTGAGTGTTTGAAGGAGCTGATGGAATATGATTTTTATTAACCTTGGTGATTCCTTTTGAATGCTCTTGTTTGTTTATGAAGAAGAATGAGAGAAGTATGCGATGACGTATCGACTATCGTGAACTTAAACGTACCACTATCAGTAATCATTATCTGTTCCCGAGTACCAATAATTAATTTGGCCTTCCTTTGAAACTCCACATCTGATTGCATCACTTTAGATTTGAAGGACTGAAGAAGCAACCACAAAAACCTTCTAAGAAGGGGGTTAACTAACCGAGAGTAACCTTTGGGAAGTATTTCAGTTCCTGAAGAAGAAAGAAGGCGATGTGAAAATTCCCTGAGAAGATTTCTGAAGTTGCCTTTGCACTCGTTATAACATTTATGAGCTTGAATGATGCCAATGGTGTTGGCTAGAATAATCATGTTTTTCGCATGTTTTGGACAAATTGTCATAGTATGACATTGTGTTGTGTTCTAAAACGAGAGAAGAACATAGAGATTATTGGTGAGATGACCCTTTGTTCTGGAAGAAAATTTTGATTGATGTTCAGAAAGCATAGTAGACAACCCTACCCTGTATAATGTAAAGACAGAGCTTTCACAAGAGGGACCAAGATTGAAGACCGTTATCGGAGTTAGAAACCAGGTGGAAGAGTAGTGGGAGATGGTTGCGACAAACATTACCATGGAAGAAGCATATAAGAAGGAGAGAGGAATTGGGATAATGCTCAATCATATATCGTGCAACACGTGAAGATTTCAGCTTGGGCATCAAGACAACCCGACCAAAGAAGACGAACCATTCAACACACCACCTGAAGTCGACAACAACGTCATGTACCTTAAAACCTGGAGTTGTATTAGAAGACCTGTCGAAGACACGCAGTCTTGTTTCTCTATTCATTTTAGTTGTACTAAGATGAATTGAGAGCAGAAGCAGACCTGCGGATGGAGGGATGCACAGTGATCGTGTCAGAGACTGCCGCTACGACGCCACAGTACCAAGAAGAGTTGCTGAAGGCTTGAGGAACCAGACTCGAATTTTAAATTCTCTTAATCATGAGGTAAGACGGACAAGAATAAACAGACTACTCCAACTTGGAAGAAATTTTGAAATTTGTAAATGAGTGGACGGATTTGAAAGCGGACATTGTGTTTAGACGAGATGATGCTGTAAAGAATTGACGTTACTGATGACGTGCCTTAATTTTGAATGACATTCTCGGATCTCCGTTACTCTTCGAGTAATTTCGTTCTCTTAGTTATGTCGTTTGATTTTGGTGACCTCTGAGACTATAGGTGGACTAGGTGGATTTAAATAAGTTTGGGTTTTCACGACTTGAGATAAAGTATGATCATCATGAGGGCATATGTATATGATGCCAGTATTATGACGCCTGGCCAACGTGATAATACTTACATCATATAACGTGCACTTATGGTGGGCATATGATATTTTAAGAAGTGCCTTAGAAGCTTTAGAATTCTGGCATCTGATCAAGATCATCTGAGTTTAGTGAGACTTTAGGTTCATTCTACCTATACGTTTGATCTACTGTCCTTGATATACGATTCGATACGTTTGGACTCTCGACACGTGTTTTGCTGATCTTTACAACTTCTGATAAGAATCTTAGGTTCCATTATGAAATTTCTGCCGTTGACGATATCTAACGATATGCTTTCTGTCCGTATACGATTCGCACTCGTGAAGTTGTTCATTATGATCTGCTATGAGTAAAATATGTGATTGTGGACTTTGAGGAAATGAGACCTGTTTGTTTATGAGAATACCTTTGGAAGGTTATCTAAAAGCCGAGACTATCTGAGAAGATGAAGGGTTAAACCGTATATCACCCCATGTTTGCTACAATTCAATGTATTCTCATCTGATTCGCCTAATCAATTCGATGAAAATCCTATGTATTTTTATACCTCTTCCTGGAGAATTCGTTTATCATCCATTATGTTTGGTACATTATCCTTTTGATTCAAATTCAATATGATATGCCCTTCTGAGAAATCTGAAACTGTTTTGACAGTAATTACAAATCATGAGAAACCAGTTGGTCCGAATATCTTTTGGAAGAACCTCCCCGGGCGTGAGAATGTTGTGACGACGTTTGCGGCTTGCTACGACTTCGTCTAACTTTGCGATTTCAAATTTCGAGGACGAAATTTTTCTTTTTAGAGGGGAAGAAGTTGTAACACCTAAAATCCGAAGGCATGTGAAAAGACCAAAATGCCCCTACAAGTTAAAACTTATATAAAAGCTTATTAAGTACCCAAATAAATCCCAAACTTCTAACAATGAACAAGTTATGATCCAAAATAATTTTAACAATTTCACTTAACATTTATACAAGTGGAAAAATTACTAAAATACCCTCATATGGCCGAATGATGTATATATATATAGTTTTATTTTGGTTTAATTTGATTTTAAAAGATATATATGAGATAATTAAGGAAGGTAATCACCATGAATATTTGGGCTATCATAAATCATGAAATTTCCTGGTCCTCCCTCCCCCATATCACGGCATTCTTTTATTTTAGTCAAACCATATCATTTTTCCACCCAAAACCCTAAAACCGATTTAATACACACACAAACAATTCTCACAGCCCCCATTCGACTCTCCCATCACTCTCAAGCATTTTTATGTGAGTTATCATCACCCTAAGAAGCCAAGAAAAATCCCATTCGAATTGTTGAAGCCCCATCCGATCGTGACCTTGCTTTTCTTTGTGTCGAGCCCTAAAACAAGGTAAATTCGTTTATGATTTGTTCGACCTCCACAAATTCGTTTCTTATTTTTCTGATGCTCCTTACATGTAATAAGACCCACGAAAATTGGTTTCAAGGTTGCTAAGCCTTTGGTGAAGTCGTGACGATTTTTGGAGTGTTTTGGCCAATCGAGTATACATCCGATCGAACTGCTGTTTCCACACGTTCCAAAAGTGCTTTTGTATTTTTCTCAGGTCCTTTATACCTTATAGACATCAAATAAAATGTTTGGTTCGATCCATGCATGCTCTACATCATTTTCGTAAATTAAAACCCTAAAAACATGTTTAAAATGTAAAAGACACCATGCGATCCATAATAATTCTAAATATAATTTATTTACACTTGTTATAATGTATAGTGATCTGTAAAAATGTTGGAAGAATTATCATGGCTTGAATCATGTGTTTCGAATTTATTTTGATTTATTGAGTTTTGTATAAAACGTGTAAGGAGAAAAAGAAAATAAAATCGTGGGATCTAGGGTTTGTGTTTAGGGCTGGAAATTTGTGACTATTAATGATCTTTAATGATTTGGTAATGATTAAAAATGGATTGGATGGATTAGGGTTTCTAATTTCTTTGTTTTTGGTTTATACGATTTGGCTAAAAGGTTTTGGGTGAGTTTTGTAAACTTTAAAACTTAAAGGTTAATTCTGGAACTTTATTTGGGCTGTATACTGTTCGACAAAAATATAATATGAGGGTGCTATGTGTAAGTTTTGCATTTAAATGGATTAAAATGTATTTAATGATTAATTAGGGTTTGTTTTGAAAATAATTAAAGTAGAGGGACTAAAAGTGTAATTTCTGGAAACTTGGGACTGATTTGAGTAATAAAATATATTCAGGGGGTTTTGTGCTAATTTGGTAATTTAATGGCTTAATATGTAATTATAGATAATTAAAAGTTGGAATTGTAAATTTAAAAGGTTAAATATGTAACTTTGATAACTTGAGGGACTTAATGTGTAAATTATGAATACTTGAGTATCCATTCGTATTATATGATAAAATAAGGGATCATTATGTAAAATGGATAAGCTAAGGGCTTAATGTGTAACTTTGAATACTAAAAGGTTTAAAGTGTAAAATTGGAAAGTAAAGGGTTAAGATGTAAAGTTATGAAACCTCAAGGACCAAAGGTGTAATTATGTTAAAAGATACTTTATTTCCATTAATAATGATTTATGTAAATCCAACTTCTAATTATGGAAACTTTCTAAAAGTGGAAACTTATTATTTATGGAAACCTGCTAAAAGTGGAAAGTCACTTTAAATGGAAAGTTACTAAAACTGAAAAGCCGACTAAAACGAGAAATCTGAATTGAATAAGTTATTAATAACAAGCCGACCATTAATTCGTGTAGATTCGCTGAAGAAGGAATTTTGCTTTCGACCTTTATGTTTCTGTCATGTGTGCACTTGCGGTTTAAGGTACAGATATTCTGACCTTTCTCAAAAGGTTTCTCATGATCTCTTTCATATTCTGATCCGTTAGTTCCCGAATTGATGCCATTGCTATGATCCCCTTTACTTGAACCTTCTCTGTTGATCCCACTTGATATGACCTCCGTTATGAACCTATGCTATGAAAACCTTCTTAATGATACCATGGAAATGTTTTGAGAAGAACCGATTTGAAAAGATGTTTATAAATGATGCTAAATTTCTTTTTAAAAGAAAGGTTATTTAACTTTCATGAACACTATATTTTGAAAGACCATTTTTATGAAAACTGTTTTAAAAGATTATTTAAATTGGACTTTTAATAGAAACTTTTGAAACGGACTTTTGAACTGAACCATGAATTGATTTTTGAATATGAACCTTGACCTGATAAACTCTGATTGGACCTTGAATACTATTTCTGATATGAACCCTTTGTTATGAACTGCTATTATGAACCTTTGATATGATTCTGAGATACACCTTTGCTATATGACCTTTTGTATGATATGAGACCTGACTCTTAGTTTGATACCCGAGCCATTTCTGTTTCCCTACCTATGGAGGTACCATAGGCGTGTCTGTGATGCACCACTGGCATGACTAGTGTGTGGCCCTAGTGATTTGGCTACACCGTCCCCTTTTTGATATATGATATGCGCGCTTTATGATATGATTTGTTATGGTCACTATGATTTCTGTGGGGGCGTATGGATGCATCCTAGATCTGTTCTGTTTAGTGGATTTAACTATGATTATGTTTATGATATCTGTCTGGTGACTGGTACTGTGTGCTATACATGCCTTTCACAATTTCTGGGAGTTCGCTACTCCACCTATTTGAAGAATGAGGACACCCCTCATATTATCTGATTATCTGAGAGGACTCCCCTCTATATGATTATGAAGAATTATGGTATTGACGGCTTATATGATATGATATGTTTCTGGGCTCGTGGTAGATGACTATCCTTTCTTCTTTCTATTCTATTACTCTTTTATCTATTCCTTATTCTATTTCCCCAATGCACTATATTTCAGTTCTGTTTCATTATCATTGCTTTGTATATGTATCTGTTCACTGGGCTTTTTAAGCTCAGCCGCATTTCCTTTTCCTGCGGCAGGTTTTAGTAGGAAGCTGGGTTATGGGAAGAGAGTGTGACTGGACTTAGAAGACTATGCTTTGGACTAGAGACGATTAGATGAAGTTTCACTTTATTAGACATAGTATTTATTGTTTGTAACCTTGTTGTTTCAGATTTTCATTTGTAACCCTGAATTTCGTTGTATGTATGAATCATATGCTTGTGTTTGTTCTGATATGTCACTGTAATGTAATACTTCTACCCTTATCGGGTTGGGGTGTTACAAGTAGCATGTACTTAGGGTTTTCACCCTAAGTGTGGGGGAGTTACCCCCACTGTGGTTACAAATAAAGTGAAAAAATGGTGTTTTCCACATTTAGCTTGTAATGTTGCCCTTTTACGTTCAAAGAGTTGGCATAATAGCCGGGACTTTGAATATTGAGGACAATATTCATTCTAAGTGTGTGGGAGGGGGGGGGAGGGTATTCACTATTCTAGCGAATTTTATCACATTTTACTATCTAATACCCCCGTTTTTGGCCAAAATTTCAATAAATTTTAAATCTTTTTTCACTTGAGTTCAAAATTTTTGTGGTTATCAGTCTGCCTTGTCTAACCGACAAAAGGATTGGCTAATTTAGGAGCAAACGGCTCATGGTAAAGATATATCAAATCCGTTGATGGCTTGCAATTTGCCCAAAATTGTATGGTACCTCAACTCGCCATATCCTAAAAAGCGAATGACTTGGCTAACCCGCAAGATTATGGCTTGTGGTAAAGGCAGTGGAAAAACCATAATAGGTAATCAGCTCACCAAGATGTTGACTTGTCCATCAAGAGTTGGCTAGTCCAGAAGCAAACGGCTTTTGGTAAAGACTAATCAAATCCGTTGACAGCTGGTGGTTTGCTCAAAATCACATGGTTATCAGGTGGACCATAGTTCTTACTTGAATCGATACATCTGGCTACAAAGTGATGGCTTTTGGTAAAGAGTTTAAAATCCATTAAGTTTTCAAAACAGTTTATTGCTAGGGACTAGCAATAGTTTAGTGTGGGGGATTGATGAGTGCTCAAACACTCATCATTTTTGGTCAAATCTGAACTGCAAAACATACAAAAACACTCAGAAATGCATCAAAATATTGAAAATAATTCAAAATTGTGTTTTATGTGTTTTAGATGCAAAATGAGTAAAAACAGATAAAAAAACGTACAAAGTTTGCAAAATTGGCAGTTTCAGTCCCCCAACTTTCATAAATTGGCAAAAATAGTCCCTGAGCACTTATTTGGAAAGAAAAGTCACCAAAGGTCCTTTTGAAATCATAAATTGTCATATTTAGTCCTTTGGGGAAAAATCTCAAAAGTTTTGGAAATTTACAAGTTTGGTCCATGTACTTTGAAACTTGGCAGTTTTGGTCCTCGGGAAATAATTTTTGAAAGAAAAATCATTTTTGGTCCTTGGGAAATTACAAGTTGGCAAATATGGTCCTTGGGTAAAAGGTTTAGTGAAATTACATGAATGGTCCCTATAGTTTGGAAATTGACAAATAAGGTCCCTGAGATTTCTAATTTTGGAAAATTGCAACTTTGGTCCTTATGTTATTCACATGTGGGTATTTTTGGTACTTATAATATATTATGGAAAGTTGCAATTCAGTCCCTCCATTTTCATCAAATTACACCATGGGTCCTTGTGATACAAATAACCAAACGGACCCTTGATATTAATACCACCCAACAACACAAACAAAACCCAATCCACCCTTTACCACCCCAGCCCACTCACCAGCCCACCAAGCCCAATCCCTTTTAAATAAAAAAACCCCACCCTCATTTTTTTATTACTCCCTCCAGTCAACGCACCCTTTGACTCCCCCTTTTCCCACCAAAACACCACCCGTCACCACTTGCAGCCTGCTACACCTCTGTACACTTCACCTCCCCCCTCCTCCACATCAGCAAAACCCATACCTTGTCTCTCCCACTACCACAACACTCCAAAACCCCAATCAATAATCTAAAAGTCTCACAAGCAACCTACAACCTGCCAAATGGTATTTTCCCGCCAAAGAAAGATAAACGGCCAAGATTTATTTGTAGCCATCCAAGGGCTCAAACTGAAGTGGGAAAAGTCAAGAGTGGCTCAGAGATCATATTGGAAGGATATAAAAGAGGTGACTGTGGCCAGAGATAGAGAGTTAGTTTTTAATTGTAGTTTAGTGTAGTAAGGTAATCATAGTTAATTTTCAAGCTCAAGTGTATATCAGCTTTAAATTATAATTTAAAATCCTTTCAGTGTATTTTTGAATCTAATTCAAGCAATAACTTCAGTCCCTTTTATTAATTTTAATTTATGTCAAATTCCTTGAAAATCTTATTTCTGTTTCAGTAGTGATTTAAGTTGTCCATTTCTGTTTCCTTAGGCTCAATCAAGTTTATGTATAAGCTTGTGAAGTTTGGAAAGCAATAAAATCAGTTTTAGATAAGAAAACTAAAAATAAAAAAAAATATAAGATAAATAGATGAAAAATAAAAAACTCAAGGAAGACAAAGATTGAAGCAAGGCTTATGGTGAAATCTGGATGGAAAATGGTTTAGAAGTCTCATGGGAGACATTAGGTTGTGTTTATTGTCCTTGGTTCAATGTTCTCAGTCTGGATCAATTTGTAAGCCTAAATATCATTTATTGCATGTTACTGTAAAAAACCTTATAAACTGCTTATCTATGATGTTTTGTGTTTCTTGGGTGTAGTTTAGTTATATTATTGCTTTATTTCACTAGCTCGTTCATTAGATATTATGGTTGCTCATATTTTCATTTTCACTGTCTAATTTAGCTTAATATAGATTCATTAGTGTTTGTTGTTAATTTTGAAAATTCTGTGTTAAAATAAGTTTATCACTTCATATTATAACCTTAGGAATCAGTATCATGGATTAATTCAGTCTTACACTTCAAAAATCAAAAAAATCAGTTTGTTTAATGGTTGTTTGGAATTGCTGATATACCTTTGCTACAGGTGGTGTTATTTGTTGTTCTCTGTTGTTGGATGTTTAAATAGGTCACATTAGCCCATACAAACCACAAAAACCAGAGGTCCTTTGTGTTAAAGTCAAAATTAGTCTTAATTCCTTAATTTCAGTTAACTGTTAAGCATTTAGGATACATAATCACTCATTTTAGCTCACAAGTAGTTGCTTTAGCTTAATCTAATCTTATCTTAGTCTAATATAACATAATCAGTAGATTACATGCATTAGAAATTCACTAAAGCCAAATTAAGCTCAAATATCAAAAGTCAAAATTTTACTTTGGCAGAAAAACCTAAATATTGCAAGAATTAATTAGAATTTTGTGGGATGATTCAGAGCTTGAAACTTATTTTTAGTTAAAGCCCCCAGCTCAACTCTTGAATCCCACCTTCCTTTTATTTTTGAGAATTTTGTTCTGGGCCCCACAGCCCCCCAAAGTAGGCTGCAGGGGAGAACCCTGCCCTGCTGCAGTAGATAATCACTCCACCACCACCACTTTGGTGGTGGTTTCTGGCCACTACAGTGGTCCCCAATGCCCCATTTTAGGTCCTTTTAGCCCCTCTCCTACCCCTCTCTCCATTTCAACCATTCACTTGACCTCAACCCTTGTGGACCCCACCTGAATCAGCCCCTTAAGTTTTTCCCATTTTCTGAGTTGAGTCAAGTTTCAATGTGCTTAATTAGTGCTTATTAGCTTATTCTGTGGTATAAACTCTTTGTTCTTTGTTCATTCATGTCCAATTAACTCATTTGAATCAGAAGTTACCATAGTGGGTCCCACTTAAGCTAATTTGAGCTTATTTGCTTATTTGGTCAACATAAGTCAACTGTCATGACTTATGGTGTCCACAGTGCTTATTTTTGAATTATAAAAAAGTTGTTTTTACAAAAGTTGTTTGTTTTTAGGTGTAAAATAGTTTTCAAAAAGAAAAATCCAGAAAAAACAATTTAATTTTAAGTGATAGTTTCTATTTAATGCAATTAAAATTTTAATTTTAATTTTTAATTTTTTTTAAGCACTTAGCTTTTTTATATTTTTCTTAAATTCCTTTTATATTAAAGTAATTTTTCTAATTTTCTCAGATTTTTATTTTGTCATTTAGTAATGATTAGATTTAATATTAGTTTAATTAATAATTAATTAATAATTAAGTATTAAATAGCATAATTAGTTTTTATAAAGTGACACCTAGTTTTATATTTTTCCTAGCTTTTATATAATATAATATAATTTTAGGAATTTTTCTAGAATTTTTACTGTTCATTTTCTATTTTTAATAATTTAAATTACTTTAATTAGGTAATTAATATTTAATTAGTAATTAATTAATAGAAAAATCACAAAAATAAAAAAATACATATTTTTATTTTTAGTTATTCTATAATTTTAGAAATTTAATTTTCATTTTTCTTGTATTAAATTAATATTATATTGTATTTAAGTATTTTAAATATTAATAATTAGTATTAATTAGTAATTAATTAATAATAAGTAATTAATTAGTGTAAAAATTTATTTTCTTTTTCCAAAAATTTTCTTTCATCCTTAGGTTTGTAAAAAAGTCATTTTCACCGCCTGGGGGTTTTCAGATTTCAGTTTTCACGTTTTATTTTGTACGCTTACGTTAATTTAAATGTAAACGTACGCGTTTTAAGTTTTAAACGTTTCTGGTTTTTCTAAATTCACAGTCTTGTTCATATAGCTTATTTAAGCTATTTCCTTGTAGATTCCTTAGTTTAATCAAACTCAAACCCCTTTCTGTCCAAATTCACCCGATCACAAACCCGTTTGATAACCATTACACCTCGTCGGGACATAACGACCCGGGGAAACACTATATTCCGCGGAGATTGACTCTAGGCTGTTTGACCTAGTTGACCATCCTTTGGTCAATTTAGGTTGACCGTTTAGGACCAATCAATATGTCAATAGAGCGACTGTGTGACATTCATGATAAAAGCTACACAAGGCAGGCTGTGCTAGACAACCATCTTAACAGTCGAACAAAGGAGCTGGTACAAACTGTTAAGAATTCTAAAGAAGAGTTGAATGTAGTTCTGGCTTGAGAAAAACATAGAGAGAAGTTAATCAGTGACTTGAAGTCAAAGTGTGATAGAGCTACGGAGGATATTGAGAAGAATCCCATTGTTTAAGATCTTCGATCCAACGTCATGAAACTTGCTACTCGATTAAAGGAGGCCCAAGCTGAGTGTGGTAGGCTCAAAATGGAGGAGGCCAAAGCAATTGGGCTGAAAGAGAGAGTGTATATACTTGAGTCAAAGTATGCAGGTCTTAAATCTGAAAAGAACAGACTTATGGAACAAAGAACCAAATTGCGACAAGAGACAGACGCTCTAAACCTTCGATGTGAAAGTCTTCAGAAAGATAGGGCAGATATGGTAGCCAAGGTTATTCCTTATATTGCTTTGGAGTTGTACCATAGTGATGAGGTCGAACAGGTTGTGGCCAACTTAGTTAATGCTGCTATATTTCATGGGAAATGTACTACCCTGGAGGAGATTGTTGAAACTGGGAAGCATGCGATTCTATCGAAGGTTCCTTATTATCGCACTTCACATGGAAAGGAATATGATGATGCCAGCAATGCATTTGCTTCAGCAGACTTTCCCTTTCAATCGAAGGTTGCTAAAGATCCGAAAGCTTCCATTGAGGAACTGTTATCGAAGAAACCTAGTAGGATTCGGCCATCTTCGCTAAGTAGGAGGGGCTCCGGTGTGAAGGTTCCCGTTTGTCAAGAAGATCCCTCCTTATCAAAGAACACATAAAAACTGCCTTGTTGGCAATGATTTATCCCGAGGGTGGTTTGTACCCTCCGAATATTTTTCCTTTCTGCTACTTTGATTTTTAGGTTGTTTGTTTATTTGATATCTACTTGCTTTAGGATGTTTTTCATTCATCCTTTGATTACATTATTCTCCTCCCTCAACGTTAGTATACAACCTAAGGTTACCGTAGACAAGTATCTTTATTGTGTGTATTTTGAACCAAGATTTTTAAGCAATCGTATAATTTAATTGCTGACAGAGGGTTGCGACCCACTCCATCTTTATCCTTATAGTCATAGGGCTCTTTGGTGCCCTTAGACGTTTTTAGGAAAGCCAATGTGAATTATAATGGATGTTATATGCAAGACATAAATATCATCCTTCAAACATTGAGACTTGTAGTACTTGGCTGAATAAATCTTTGTTGTAAAAAACGAAACAAGAGATTCAAAGGAAACACGTTGTATCATTAATTGGGTAGGGAGGATTATAGCATTTTATGAAATGAATACTAAGACGCCTACCATTAATGCTTTTTTCCCAAATGAGAGGAGTTCAACACGTGAATTAGTTAGAGATGTATTCTCTAAAAAGTTGTAAGTTTTATATGTAAAACTTACGAAGGTTGGTGCCATTCCATGTCCTGTCAACTTCTTCTCCGAAGATTGTTGCTAACTTATAGGCTCCGTTACCATAGGCTTCGACTACTACATAAGGCCCTTCCCATGTTGGTCCCAAATTTCCTTGGTATTCAACTTTGCTTGAGTTGTTATGTCGAAGTATGTATTCACCTGGTTTGAACACATGAGGGTCGAACCCTACTGTTTTAATATTTTTCCAACTTGTGTTTGTACGTAGCTTCTCTTATAGAGGCTATTTCTCTTCGTTCTTCGAGTAGATCCAGATTCTCTCGAAGTCTTTCCTCATTTTTTGAGGATTCGAAGTTCACAATGCGTTCTGTTTCCACGCTTATCTCTGATGGAATGACGGCCTCTGTGCCATAAGTGAGGCTGAGAGGTGTTTCTCCGTGACTTGACTTAGGATGTGTCCTATGAGCCTAGAGAACTTGGGGTAATTCGTCTACCCATCCTTGGTGACTTCGTCCTAGCCTCCTTTCGATTCCAATGATAATGTCTCTATTTGTAACCTCTAATTGACCATTACCTTGGGGATGGTATACAGATGTGAATGATTGTTTGATTTTTAAACCGTTGCAAAAAGTAGGAAATCCCCCTTCGGCAAATTGCTTTCCATTGTCAGAGATGATGATGTGGGGAACTCCGAAGCGACAAACGATGTGTTCCCATATGAATTTCTCCATGTGTTTTCCTGTCACGGATGCCAACGGCTTGGCTTCGACCCATTTGGTGAAGTAATCAATAGCTATGACCAAAAACTTTACTCCTCCTGGTGCTACTGGCAGGGGTCCTACTATGTCAATTCCCCATTGGGAAAAAGGTCATGCAGATGTGACAGAAGTCATATCTTGTTTAGGTAGTCTCAGGACTTTCGAATGGATCTGACAGGCTTCGCATTTATGTATTATTTCCATTGCGTCTCTATGCATTGATGGCTAGTAGTACCCTAGTTTCATGATTTTAGAGACAACGGAGCGGGGTCCTACGTGTAGGCTACATGATCCCTCATGAACTTCATTGATTATGTTAGTGGCTTGTATAGGTCCGACACAGCGAAGCCACGGGGATAGGAAGGATCGTCTGTAGAGGTGATCTCCTATTATCTTGTATTGAGGAGCTTTAACTCTGACTTTTCTTGCTAGTTTTGGATCTTCCGACAAAATGCCGCTTATTAAGGACTCCCGTATCGGAGTCATCCAATTGGCTTCTTCTTCGGATATTATAACGGATACTTCCTTCCTTTGGATAGATCTTTCGGCTAGTACCTCGACCAAAACTTCTTTTGTTAAGTGAGCGAAGGCCATTGAGGCTAATTTCCTTAACGCATCTGCCTTCTTGTTTTGGTTCCTTCTGACGTGCTCGATGCTATAGGATTCAAATCCCTGTAGGATTTCTTTTGCTTTATCCAGGTACTGCTTGATTGTCGACTGTCTTGCCTCGTAGGAACCTTTGATTTGATTAGCGACCAGCTGTGAGTCAACAAAAATCGAAAGATTGCGCACCTCCATGTCTGTAGCTAGGCGTAGGCCTCCTAATAAAGCTTCGTATTCTGCTTCATTGTTGGTTGCATCGAATTCGAATCGCAGTGCATAAGTGTATTCTTTCCCCCTGGATTGACTAACATCAGCCTTGCCCCTGAGCCGTCGGAGCTTGAGGCCCCATCTGTGAATAACTTCCAGTTGTCTTTTTCTTTTGATGGTCCTTTTTTGGGAGTTTCGTTATTGTCACCAGGTTCGGAAGGAGTTTCAGCGAGAAAGTCTGCGAGTATTTGACCTTTTATGGAGTTTCTCCCCTTGTACTCTATTTCATGTTCCCCCAATTTGATGGCCCATTTTGGATACCCTCCCTGATTTATCGGGCTTCGATAGTATCTGTTTGATAGGCTTATCGGTTAGTACTGGGATGGGATGAGCTTGAAAGTATCGTCGGAGGCGCCTCGCGGCGTGGACTAAAGCAAGAATAAGCTTTTCCAATTCTGGGTAATTTAATTCAGCTCCTTGCAAAACCTGACTGACAAAGTAGATCGGAACTTGCCTCTTTTCTCTTTCTGCCAAGAGTACTACACTAATGCTTTCATGTGATGCTGCGATATACATATACAGTACTTCTCCATTAATTGGGGCTGTGAGTATTGGTAGGATTTCCATGAAGTCTTTCAATTTTTGGAAAGCAGCTTCAGCTTCGACACTCCATTGGAACGTCTTCTTATCCGTACATCCTTTAAGGGTCTTAAAGAACGGTAATGATCGATCTGCGCCTTTCGATAGGAACCTGCTCAAGGCTACCAGCTTTCCGTTAAGGTTTGTACCTCCTTCAATGTCTTTGGGGCCTGTAGATCAGTGATAGCTTTTACTTTTGAAGGGTTTGCTTTGATTCCTTGTTTTGTGATCAGGTGTCCTAGGAATTGCCCCTCGACACTGAATGAGCATTTCTTCGGATTGAGCTTCATATTTATGGCTCTTAGTTGGTTGAAAGTTTCTTGAATGTCGGAGAGTAAGTCCTCCTCTGTCTTACTTTTTATGACCATGTCGTCTACATATGATTCCAAATTCCTTCCTATCTTCTTGTCGAAGGCCTTATCCACCAAACGTTGGTATGTTGCACCTGCATTTTTGATGCGTGGGAATCGCACCTTGCTTTACCTCTCGAGGGATCTCGCGAGGCTTACAACCCCCACCAGGCAGTGTACCTGATCGTTGTAGTATAGTATAGTGACAAGTACCGGGGGATTGATCGTTCAGCTTAGGAATAGTGTCGCTAGGATTAGAAAGCCTAATTAATAGTTCTAAAGATGAAGGATGATTATTTTTGTGTTTTTATATTTTATGAAAGCAAGTAAAATCTCGGGTTTTGGAGGAATGGGCGGAATTAGTTGTTATTCAACTAACCCAAAAACTACTTTATAACTAATTAAACTAATGAAAATGAAATTAAACTAATATTAAACTAAGGTTGTGAGCAGTATTTGGAGAAATTGTGTTTACTTAGACTTCATTACTCCCTAGATATCTTTTACATGTCAATTACTTGTTATACTTGTATGGATGACGGATTGTATTCCTTAATACCATTCGTGGGGTGGCATACATAACTCCCCAACTCTATGAGCTCTTATCTCCTCCTACACCATGACCCAGCACAACTATAGGGATTGTAAACAGTGGCTCATGCATTAAATACAACCAATAAAGACCTAGTACGCCTCGGTTCATGTTTCTTAAGACGTTCAAGCATGTTACCATTTGGAGATCTGCCAGTTTTCTTAAGCCTAACATATAAAATCATTCATCCAAGAACAAGAATAGACAAGTAATTAACACATAATCAACATCTAGGTTTCATTAGATCTAAGCAAACACAAAGTAAATCTAGCCTAGCATAGTAAAATTAAGATAAGAACAAAAGATAAACAACCAACACATAGACATATTGATTGAATTAAGAGTATACTTATCTCACTTACAATGCAAGGTATCAAGGGTTTGGAACCCTTGAAAAACCTGTAAAAGAGGCACCAAAATCGTCTTTAGGGTTTCACCAAAACTTCTACTCCTTTTAATGAAAAAAACTAGAAAACTATATATAGGAAAATCGTCCTGACGGCGTCAAGAGTTAATTCTGACGCCGTCAGCCAGCCGCCAATAACTTCCTCGAACGCCCTAGATCCAATTGTGACGGCCTTGGTGACGCCGTCACCACCTACGGTAAATTAATCTTTGGCCACTTTGACGCCGTCATCTCTTCATCTGACGCCTTCACAACCTACGGTAAAATATTCATCCTTTCTGACGCCGTCAAGAGTAAATCCTTGACGCCGTCACCTTGTAATTCCAGCTTGGATTTGGTACTTTGTCGTTTTCTTCATTTTATGCTCCAAAAACGTCCAAAATAGCCTCTTTTCCAGAATTCACTCTCCAAACACCTAAAATCACAAAAGGAACGATTTAGGGCAATATTTGATCAAATAAAGTCGAATTCGGGCTTAAATGACCCCCTAAAAACGGATCATTTTTCGCCTCATCATATACCCTTACACTTGAGATT
Source organism: Artemisia argyi (assembly GCA_030686995.1). NCBI lineage: Eukaryota > Viridiplantae > Streptophyta > Magnoliopsida > Asterales > Asteraceae > Artemisia > Artemisia argyi. Next base: position 47,409,248 of record CM060686.1, read on the forward strand.
TGCTTGTCCTCAAGCAAATGAGCTTTTATTCTACTCAAAAGACAAGTTAGGGGTCATTTAACACTAATATAAAAGTAATTACAACAAATAATCGTTCCACTAAAGACCAATAGACAAGCACGGAGGTCATACACAAGCACCTCACAAATAGTGTTTAGATACTCACATCTCTAGGGGTGTAATAAAGTAATATAACATTATGGAAATGGAAGATATCTCTCACTACCTGTCATAACAAAATAGATTACCATAGGCTTGGGAAAGGATCAAACCTCCACCACAAGGCGTAAGCACCTAGGATAAACTATCAAAGAGGTCTTTTAAAGGGTTATAACGTTAGGTGTAGGGATATGAATTACACGGTTTTGTTGGATAAAGGGAATTTTACTGGTGGCGAGTTAACAATCTTAGTAAATTACATGTACAAGATGGCGTTGCTAAGCCAAGACTAGACTCGACTTAAGCTAATAAATGAAAAATAACAAAAACATAAAATGAACATAGAATGAAAACGGGATGGTAGTCCGTATGTTTTTTCTTTCTTTTTCTTTTTCTTCTCTTTTTATTTTTATTTTATTTATTTATTTATTTATTTTTTTCTTAATTTTTTCGATTTTTTTTTTTTTTTTTTTTTTTTTTTTTTTTTTTTTTTTCATACACTCTTACCCTACCATCCAAAATAATACATCATAGGGGTATGAGCAATCCCCTTACACTTGAATCTTTACATACTTTACATTTAACTAATCTAATGACTCGAATTAAGAAAATCAAAACACTTGGAGCACTTTTAAGATTAACGTACATATGGGGGTAATAATATTATGTTCTTCCCCATTACTCCATAAAATAAGTACTTACCCATAAGTCCCAATCGTCCCAAAACAATACGTACAATGATATGACTCGACTTAGCAACCATGTAATCAATTTGAAAGTTAACTTAGGGTTTAACAAATAACAATAATGCACTAAAAATGAGCGCATACACGGAAGGCTAAGGCGATTTGGGTGTACATTTTAAGTGGGGTGTAACAAATTCTTCCTTTAAGTAAGATGCTTAAAGTTAGAAACGAAAAGATAGGCTCGGAGGGGTGTACTAGGGGTATCGTGTACTAAAAATGAGTACAACGCAAAGGGTGTGGGAAAAATTAGTTGACTTAACTAGCCAAGTAATATGACTTAAATGGTCAAGTAATTATAATACGGGTTTAACACAAGGGTAATCCTAATGCCTCTTATCATGTAGTAAATCCTACCACACGAATGTAGTCTCACTAGCGGTCTCGGGATGCATCACTAACGCAAGTTCTAGAATCTAAATGCTACCGGTACACTCATAAGCACCAATAATAAATGCTTTTCCTATCAAATCTAAAGGCGAACCTCACATATTTGGGTGAAAAATTTTTCTGAATATACGGTTATGTGCTAGTCATACAACCTCCTATCCATGAGACGCTTGCTATGGCTAAAGTTTCACTCCTAAATGTTGTAAAAAATTTTAAATTTAGCGCTAAAATTACACTAACAAGTATTTCTCATAGTTTTATTACACATCTACTATCAAACAAAACAAACTCAAGCGAAAGTGCATATGTAAGGTATCATCTTTTTACCCCCCCTTACACTTAGGATGAACATTGTCCCCAATGTTCAAGTAAAGAATGTAAAAGTAAAAAGTAAAGAGAATGAAATCAAATACTCCCCTGATTCGCTCGGTATGGATTTTAGGTTGGCCAGATTAGATCTTCCTCCAAGAAAATGAACAATCAAAGCTTCCCTTCCAGAATATAAATCATCTTCTTGTCTTAAATAACCTGTAAATCCTGACAAAAGTAGACAAGGCAACCTCGCGTAAAATCGGCGGCATCCTATATAAGTTACTAAATCCTAGAAAACAAAGTAAGATATAATGCTTGTGAAATGAAGTTTGCAGATTTCCTGGAGATTATAAAACTTAATAATTCACAAAAACCATAAGACTCCGTTAGAAAAACAAAACCGGTAAAATTTCCAGATTTTTAACTCCTGACGCCGTCAAGAGCAATTGCCTGACGCCGTCAGAATGGACCTGCAGAAATTCTTATGTTAAGTTTCCGGAAAATTTCTGGAAAAACCTTGTCCTACTTCCTGGAAAATCCTGCAAAACTTCATTATGACTCGATACAAGCATTTGACTCTAACAAATACGAATATACATGTTCATTAAATATTGTGGAGAATCATGATCGGTTTGTTTCTTAAAAACATATTTGGGGTTTCCCCTTACACTTATCTTTTGCAAAAATACCTTTAGGTTGAAGTTAAGACTAGGCCAAACAACATAATAAAGTATTTCACATTTTAATTGAGAAACATGATCAACCAACAATAAAAATAAAACGTGCATACGGAAGCAAATAACAATCAAACAATTAAAATCACACAAAACATGGGTTGCCTCCCAAGAAGCGCTTGTTTTTGTTCGAGTCACGAGCCTGACTCTACCCTTATTTAATGGAAATAGGGGATGTTTTCCCTACACTTAGGATTAAGTGCGGGTGAAAGTAGCGATACACACCCTTAGGGTGTAAATATGCCTCGTGAGGAAAGAGTGGTGGATGAATTATATGCTCAAAGGGATGTGCTCCTATCATCATAACCTTACCTAATTCAATCGGGTTAATGGGTAGATTAATATTTTCTCCTAGAAAGGGATCATTTTCAATCAACTTCGAGAGATTCCTAGTTGGGAATCCATCTTGACCCAATAGACCCGGTTTAAACCCATAATGTTTCTTATGATCAATCATGAATGGGTGATGTAAGTATGTAAGGTCATGGTCCACTCCTATATTGGCTTCTTCTCTACAAGGCTTGGGGTCTACTACCTTCAACATAAAACTACCCGGACTACATGGTTTGATGGGTGGATCGGGACCTATTTCAATTCCTAAATCTTCATCCAAGGATGGAAGATTAGGTAATGGTTTTGGTTGAGGCTCCGGTTCATCAAAACTAGGAACTTCCCTAGAACTAGGAGTAAGGTTATCACTACAAGTGTTCAAACCTATATCCTCTAGTGGTGCTTGGTCCAAGGGTTCTACCTCAATTGGGGTTCCTATAGTCTCTTTTACTTCTTCCGGGTAAGTCACGGGCGGTGTATGTGCCTCAAATGATGGTAGGACTTGTGGGGTACTTTGTGGGCTTGGATTATCCACCTCATCCTCCATTGTACCTAGATTACCTATATGTTTGTTTTGTACTATGATATTAGGTGCCATCCAACTAGGTATCTCATGAGTATATTCATCCCCCAACAGACTTCCTGTTTGCTCCATCAAACTTGTTTTTGATTGATTTGTGATGTTGTTTGTTGGGTTTTCTACTCTATAATAATATTGGGCACAGTTTTCTATGGTATCCCATGCTTCTTCATCATTTAATTCCCTAGGGCCCCCATCGGCAAAATCGTCGATGCAAAATTGGTCACTTTGGCTGACACGATAGTAAAAGATTTCGGTTAGGGATGCTAAAGAGAAACTATGATGAGGGAATTTTCGAAGTAAAATTTTAAAACGAGTCCATGCATCATATATGGGTTCATCTCGATATTGTTTGAAATTCAAGATGTCAATAGGGTAGAATGGTCTTTGTGGTTGGTGGTATGGTGGATTCGCGTACTCCATAATGGTGAACGGAAGAGTCAATGGAAATTACGAACAAACACACAAAGAAAAAGATAGACTAACGAAGACCTAAAAAATAAAAATAAAATCTTACTAGAAAGGAATCTAGCAAGTAGACCTAATAAAAAGAAATCCTAACCTAGACAATAACTATTCCCCGGGCTGCGGCGCCAAAAACTTGATGCGTGGGAATCGCACCTTGCTTTACCTCTCGAGGGATCTCGCGAGGCTTACAACCCCCACCAGGCAGTGTACCTGATCGTTGTAGTATAGTATAGTGACAAGTACCGGGGGATTGATCGTTCAGCTTAGGAATAGTGTCGCTAGGATTAGAAAGCCTAATTAATAGTTCTAAAGATGAAGGATGATTATTTTTGTGTTTTTATATTTTATGAAAGCAAGTAAAATCTCGGGTTTTGGAGGAATGGGCGGAATTAGTTGTTATTCAACTAACCCAAAAACTACTTTATAACTAATTAAACTAATGAAAATGAAATTAAACTAATATTAAACTAAGGTTGTGAGCAGTATTTGGAGAAATTGTGTTTACTTAGACTTCATTACTCCCTAGATATCTTTTACATGTCAATTACTTGTTATACTTGTATGGATGACGGATTGTATTCCTTAATACCATTCGTGGGGTGGCATACATAACTCCCCAACTCTATGAGCTCTTATCTCCTCCTACACCATGACCCAGCACAACTATAGGGATTGTAAACAGTGGCTCATGCATTAAATACAACCAATAAAGACCTAGTACGCCTCGGTTCATGTTTCTTAAGACGTTCAAGCATGTTACCATTTGGAGATCTGCCAGTTTTCTTAAGCCTAACATATAAAATCATTCATCCAAGAACAAGAATAGACAAGTAATTAACACATAATCAACATCTAGGTTTCATTAGATCTAAGCAAACACAAAGTAAATCTAGCCTAGCATAGTAAAATTAAGATAAGAACAAAAGATAAACAACCAACACATAGACATATTGATTGAATTAAGAGTATACTTATCTCAATTACAATGCAAGGTATCAAGGGTTTGGAACCCTTGAAAAACCTGTAAAAGAGGCACCAAAATCGTCTTTAGGGTTTCACCAAAACTTCTACTCCTTTTAATGAAAAAAACTAGAAAACTATATATAGGAAAATCGTCCTGACGGCGTCAAGAGTTAATTCTGACGCCGTCAGCCAGCCGCCAATAACTTCCTCGGACGCCCTAGATCCAATTGTGCCGGCCTTGGTGACGCCGTCACCACCTACGGTAAATTAATCTTTGGCCACTTTGACGCCGTCATCTCTTCATCTGACGCCTTCACAACCTACGGTAAAATATTCATCCTTTCTGACGCCGTCAAGAGTAAATCCTTGACGCCGTCACCTTGTAATTCCAGCTTGGATTTGGTACTTTGTCGTTTTCTTCATTTTATGCTCCAAAAACGTCCAAAATAGCCTCTTTTCCAGAATTCACTCTCCAAACACCTAAAATCACAAAAGGAACGATTTAGGGCAATATTTGATCAAATAAAGTCGAATTCAGGCTTAAATGACCCCCTAAAAACGGATCATTTTTCGCCTCATCAATTTTTCAAACCGAAGGGCATTTTCTTGTAGCAGTAGACGCCCTTTCCCGTGTAGAAAGCTGTTTTTTCCTCGTCTTCGAGTGCCATTTGTATCTGATGGTAGCCTTTGTAAGCGTCTAAAAAGCATCTTAGGCTGAACCCTGATAAGGACTCCACCTTCCAATCTATTTCTAGGAGAGGATAATAATCCTTTGGACATGCTTTGTTGATGTCAGTGAAGTCGACGCACAAACGCCATCCCCCATCACTTTTCTTGACCATAACTGGGTTGGCCACCCACGTTTGGTATTTGACCTCTCTGAGTATGCCTGCCTGTTCTAATTTGCCCACTTCTTTACAGGCCGTGGCGTTTCTTTTTGGTGCGAGGCTCTGGCGTTTTTGTTTGATGGGCTCAATGTGCTTATACTCATTGAGTTTATGTTCCGTTCCGAAAGGCTTACCATCAATTACATATGCACTTTCGGAGTATGTCCAAGCGAAGATTTCTTTGTTGTTTATCAAGAGTTGTTTAAGGTTTTCTTTGAAAGTGGCAGGGAGTTGTTTTCCAATTACTACTGTCTGCTCCGGATGGAGGTTATTTATCACAATACGCTCTTCGGCGTCCCCACAACTTAAGATAGCATTCGGAGGCTCATGGGGACTTTCTTTAACCTTCTTTCCTGCTTCCAGTGTCCTTGGTTTGTTGTAATTGGATAATACGGTCCCTATTCCATTGGCTGTTTGGAACTTGATTGCTACGTGTATTGTGGAAACCACAATGCCCATCTTCTGCATGGCGATTCTCCCTATCAATAGGTTATAAGGAGAATCTGACCTTACAATTGCGAAAGTAAGGGTTTCTGTCCTTGCCAGTCTGCCCTCGCCAATGGTTATGTCTAAGGGTATTTCACCCAGAGGCCATGAGTGTTCTCCTGAGAAGCCTACTAAAGGTATCTTCGAATCTACTCTTTGTGTCCGTATGGAGCGTTTGAGTTTCAAGAAACAATGCTCGTATATGATCTCGCAAGAACTTCCGCAATCCATATAAGCCCTATTCACTTCTCGATTAAAAATAAGGACCTTTATGACTACGGGGTCATCTGAGGGAGGCTGACCCTTTAAGGGTGGAAAAGTAACCTCTCCTACGTTGAGTGTTCCTTCCTCAGTTTCTTTTCTTTTCTGGCTTGGGCCTCCCCTGCGAACCATAAGAATCGGAGCCTCATGGGTATAGTCTTTGGTGTCGGTGACTTTTTCTTTTCCTTTTCTTATACCCTTTATTAGGTGTGTCAGCTGACCTGATTTAACGGCTTCTTCTATTTGCTTATTCAATTCTCTACAGCTGTTTGTTTCATGACCGAGATCTTAATGAAAATGGAAATACTTGGTCATGTCTCGACTCCTCCCATTACTTGTCATACGAGGAGGGGGTTCGAAGGTTTTGGCCGCCTTTTCTGTAGCCAGAATTTCCTTTGGGGACTTCGTCAGGCCTTCCCATAAACCAGAGTTAGTACTCTTGTTGTAAGGGGTAAACCTATTATGGTTTTTGTGTTTGTTCTTTGATCCTTCCCATGAATACGGTTTTGTTCCTTTATTGCTCTCCATCGGAGTCCCATTGGTGGAAACTTCTTTGGCTTCTATCCATGTGTATGTTTTTTCCATAAGGCCCTTATATGTTGCCGGAAGCTCTGTGGATAAGAATTCCACAAGAGTCCGGTTACGTAGGCCGTGGACGAAGCCAGAAATTCGTTGTTCTTCGTGTAAGCCTAGAATATGTAGAGTTTCATCGGTGTATCTAGTAATGAAGTTCCTTGTGCTTTCATTCTCCTTCTGCTTAATGTTGTGCACTGTGAGGTGCGTCCTTGTGAACTTATTTTGTTGGCTGAAGTGAGATCGAAACTTAGCCTTCAAATCATCAAAGTTGATGATGCTTTCTGGTTTCTGTCCATTCCACCAAATACGTGCGGAATCCCGAAGGGTGTATGTAAACATGTGACAGGCTACGGGCATGACCCACTTCTGCATCCTAACGGCTCCTTCGAACAAATGTAGGAAATTGTCCGGATCACCTTTTCCGTCATAGGTGCCTATATGCGAAGGCATCTTTAGACCGTCCGACAATGGATAGTCTTCGATCCATCTCACAAAGGGTGTCGAAGGACCAGCGGGCTCTGCGTACGAGTGGGTGTAAGGTGGTATGTTCATGGGGATACCCTGATATGTATTATGAGTAGGGGGTATCCCTGAAGAAGGTGGATTAGTATAGAAAGGATGAGGAGTACTCGCGTTCGGGGGGTAACCATTATACACGGTGTACGGAGGGTATATCATGGGATGATTGTAGGGTACAGCCATTTGTGAGGGATACTGATTTCCAGGCTATCCATTAACAGAGGGATAAACATTTGGGGGGTAACTTTGAACTGAGAGCTGAGGATACAGGTTAACGGAGAGGAAACTTCCTCCTGTGTTGACCGATCCCAGGTTACCTCCCACACCAGATGCGTGGGAGGGTTTCAATGGAACTCCTCCTCCAGTCCTCCCTAAATGTGCTGCTAATAAGGGAGGTAAGTTCACCTCTGTGTTCTCCCTCTGCTGGCTTCTTCCATGAGAACCTTTAGTAATAGTCCCTTCTCTCCTCGTGGGAGTTCTTTCAGGGATTCCCTCGAAGCCCACATTCCTTCCTCCAGTTCTTCTACCTGTAGGAGATCCGATCCGCAGGATGGGGTGTTGAGCCCTAGTTATCGAAGGTCTTGGCTCCATCTCAATTTCTTCATCATTTTCGTCACTCGAATATTCTAACTCCTTTTGCATCTCCGTGTTTCTGATTTGTCTCCTTCGAGCTCTTAATAAGGACTTTAGCTCTTCATAATTAGCATCGACAAAGGTGGGGCTAATGGTGAGCTTTGGATTCGCTTACGTGGATGCATGATGGTTGGGAGTTATTTCAGTTTGAGATCGTGTGGTGAAGGTGGAGGCCATGTGTAACACCCCAACCCGATAAGGGTAGAAGTATTACATTACAGTGACATATCAGAACAAACACAAGCATATGATTCATACATACAACGAAATTCAGGGTTACAAATGAAAATCTGAAACAACAAGGTTACAAAACAATAAATACTATGTCTAATAAAGTGAAACTTCATCTAATCGTCTCTAGTCCAAAGCATAGTCTTCTAAGTCCAGTCACACTCTCTTCCCATAACCCAGCTTCCTACTAAAACCTGCCGCAGGAAAAGGAAATGTGGCTGAGCTTAAAAAGCCCATTGAACAGATACATATACAAAGCAATGATAATGAAACAGAACTGAAATATAGTGCATTGGGGAAATAGAATAAGGAATAGATAAAAGAGTAATAGAATAGAAAGAAGAAAGGATAGTCATCTACCACGTGCCCAGAAACATATCATATCATATAAGCCGTCAATACCATAATTCTTCATAATCATATAGAGGGGAGTCCTCTCAGATAATCAGATAATATGTGGGGTGTCCTCATTCTTCAAATGGGTGGAGTAGCGAACTCCTAGAAATTGTGAAAGGCATGTATAGCACACAGTACCAGTCACCAGACATATATCATAATCATAATCATAATCATAGTTGAATCCACTAATCAGAACAGATCTAGGATGCATCCATACGCCCCCGCAAAAATCATAGTGGCCATAACAAATCATATCATTAAGCGCGCATATCATATATCAGAAAGGGGACGGTGTAGCCAAATCACTAGGGCCACACACTAGTCATGCCAGTGGTGCATCACAGACACGCCTATGGTACCTCCATAGGTAGGGAAAACAGAAATGGCTCGGGTATCAAACTAAGAGTCAGGTCTCATATCATACAAAAGGTCATATAGCAAAGGTGTATCTCAGAATCATATCAAAGGTTCATAATAGCAGTTCATAACAAAGGGTTCATATCAGAAATAGTATTCAAGGTCCAATCAGAGTTTATCAGGTCAAGGTTCATATTCACAAATCAATTCATGGTTCAGTTCAAAAGTCCGTTTCAAAAGTTTCTATTAAAAGTCCAATTTAAATAATCTTTTAAAACAGTTTTCATAAAAATGGTCTTTCAAAATATAGTGTTCATGAAAGTTAAATAACCTTTCTTTTAAAAAGAAATTTAGCATCATTTATAAACATCTTTTCAAATCAGTTATTCTCAAAACATTTCCATGGTATCATTAAGAAGGTTTTCATAGCATAGGTTCATAACGGAGGTCATAACAAGTGGGATCAACAGAGAAGGTTCAAGTAAAGGGGATCATAGCAATGGCATCAATTCGGGAACTAACGGATCAGAATATGAAAGAGATCATGAGAAACCTTTTGAGAAAGGTCAGAATATCTGTACCTCAATCGCCATCGAAATCATAACATACGTAAGCATATGGAAACACTCCTTCTTCAACGAATCTACACGAATTAATGATCGGCTTATTATTAATAACTTATTCAATTCAGATTTCTCATTTTAGTCGGCTTTCCAGTTTTAGTAACTTTCCATTTAAAGTGACTTTCCACTTTTAGCAGGTTTCCATAAATAGTAAGTTTCCACTTTTAGAAAGTTTCCATAATTAGAAAGTTGAGTCATTATTAATGGAATCAAAGTATCTTTTAACATATTTACACATTTGGTCCTTAGGGTTTCATAACTTTACCTTTTACACCCTTATATTTCCAAATTTACACTTTAAACCTTTTAGTATTCAAAGTTACACTTTAAACCCTTAACTTATCCATTTTACATAATGATCCCTTATTTTATCATGTTATACGAATATAACTTCAAGTATTCACAATTTACACTTTAAGTCCTTCAAGTTATCAAAGTTACATATTTAACCCTTTAATTTACAATTTCAACTTTTAATTCTTAATAATTACATATTAAGCCATTAATTTACCAAATTAGCACATAATCCCTTGAATACTTTTAAATACTCAAAACAGCTCCAAGTTTCAGAAAATTACATTTTTAGTCCCTCTCTTTTAATTATTTTCAAAACAAACCCTAATTAATCATTAAATACATTTTAATCCATTTAAATGCAAAACTTACACCTAGCACCCTTAGGTTATATTTTTATCGAATAGTATACAGCTCAATACGGTTCCAGAATTAACCCTTAAGTTTTAAAGTTCACAAAATTCACCCAAAACCTTTTTTCTTAAATCGTATAATCATAAAATAAAGAATTACAAACCCTAATCCATCTTATTCACTTTCCAATCATTAGATCATTATTAACATCATTAAATGTCACCTTTACCCAGCCCTAAACCAAACCCTAGGCCTCTCGACCTATTTCTTTCTTTTTCTCTTATACACGAATTACACAAAACAAATAAATTCGAAATACATGTTTTAAGCAAGGATAATTCTTTCCAATATTTTTCCAGGTTATATCACATCATAATAAGTGTATAATAATTTTATTAATAATTATTCTGGATCGGAGTATATATTTCACAATTAAACACGTTTTTTAGGGTTTTAAATCACAAAAGTGATGTCGAGCATGCATGGGTCGAACCAAACAATTTATTTGATGTTTATGAGGTATAAGGGACCTGAGAAAAATACCAAACCAAGAATGGAACGTGTAGAACAAGCTGAACGATTCATGTGTATGCGTATAGGCCAAAAACGTATCCAAAATCCTCACGCCTTCACCAACGATCTAGCAACCTTGTAAATAATTTTCGTGGGTCTTATATAATGTAAGTATCACAGGAAAAATGAGAAATAATTTTTATAGAGGTCGAATGAGGTGCAAACGAATTACCTTGTTTTTAGGGCTCGACAAAAGAAAACAATTGCTACGATCGTGTAAGGCTTCAACAATTCGAATGGGATTTTTCTTGGCTTCTTAGGATGTTTATAAATCACAGAAAAATGCTTGAGAGTGATGGGAGAGTCGAATGGAGGCTAGATGATTTTTGTGTGTGTTTAATCCAATCGGTTTTAGGGTTTGGAGGAAAATGGGTGTGGATTGACCTATAATTGTGGAATGCCGTGTGATGAGGGGGGGATAGGGACCAAAATTTCGGAATTATAGGTTGGGAATTAATTGTGATGATAATCTTCCATAATTAAAAGATTTAAACCATTTAAAATCAAAATAATTCACCTTAATTTACTTTTTATCTCAATCGGCCACTCTAAGGGTATTTTGGTAATTTTACCACTTGTATAAATGTTAAATGTAATTGTTAAAATTATTTGGATACATAACTTATGCATTGTTAGTAGTTTGGGATTTATTTGGATACTTTTATAAGCTTTTAATTAATTATTAAATATGTAGGGGCATTTTGGTCTTTTCACTTGCTTTTAGATTTTAGGTGTTACACCGTGATTGGCGGAAGGTCATTGCTGTCAGTTGTGGGTAAAGGGGTTAAAGACAAAAAACCCGGTGTGGGTGTAATTTCTCTTTCTGGATTCATGCTGGAATAATAGTGGGTGTATTTGACTTGGTTATTTTACTTGGAAATAGTGGGATTAATTGTAGCGGGTCCCACAGATGGCGCCACTGATTGTACAATATTTTGCACTACCAGGCCTTCGGTGGTGATCAAAGGAAATGCGGGGTGTTGTGATTACGCCAAGCTTGGATATAACCTGAAATAAGAAATACGAAAACACTACATTAAGTGATTACGCAGGGGTTGGGCCCTGCAAACCACCTCCGGCGTGTGAATAAGTGATCGGTATGAGAGTTTAAGTATAAGTGTAGTAAAGTAAGGTGTGAGAGATTGCATACCAGATTTGTCATCGTCCAGGACTATTTATAGGTGAAGAAAACGGTCCTGGAGAGTGGTCACACGTTTGAGAGAGATCATGGGGGCGTCCCATGATTTGTGGTAACCGCTGGGGGTTAGTGTCCCACTCCTCCGGGTTTAGCGGGGGTGTTAAAGAGGAAGAGGCGACATGGGTAAGACTTGTTCTCCCCAATATTGGACTTGGCATTGTTCCATCCATAAAACTTATCGAGAGATACCCCAAAGGGCTTAATCCTTCGATTGGCGAATTCCCATTTGGTAACTAGATATTTTTGCAAGCATTCCATATCTCGATTTGTCATTAAAACGAGGAGGAGTACATATCAAGGGGGAGCTCATCCGTCTTCGGGACAACCTTTTGATGTTCACAAAAAGGGGGAGAAGTGATATAAACTCACTAAATACTTGCATATATAATAATTTTTGATTTAATGAGTTTAGATTTTGTAATCATCAAAAGGGGGGAGATTGTTGATATAAATAATGTGTAAAAACGTTATTAATATTTTTCGATAGTCCTATTTTTTGACGATCACAAAATATAAAATCATTAAACGTAAAATCATTACGTAAATAAGTATTTAGTGACAAAATATCATTTTATCCAACTAATTCACTTAAGGTATGAATAAACAAGTTCCTAATACATTTTATGATCAAAGGAAGGGTTATTTACTAATTACAAATTATATAAAATGGTATAAACATTTTATATATTTAAGAAAAACACTTTTGGTTATTAAAGGAAAATGTTTATTTCTTAATAAATATATGAATTCAATTTTTGAACCAAATTCAGTTAAATTTTTACAAAATAAACTTTCCTCAGAAAAGACAAAGAAATCAGGCCGTTACAGTGGGTGGCCCCCTTAATTTTAAGGGGGCCGGCACGCAATTAAGGGGGCCGGCATACGCTCCTCTGTCAGAATTCTTTGCCTATAAATACTTGTTCAAATCTGAATTTTTTCCTTACCTTTTGCACTAAAACTTTCTGTTCTAATTCTCTCAAATCATATTCCTAAATCCTTTGATCATAAACATATTAGTTCTTGTTTCAAGTCATCCAATTCTTCATCATTCAAAGTGCAAGAGAAGAATACTCCTCCAACATCTTGTTAAGTAGTATTGTAGGCTTGTGTATATTGTAAAGGTGTAGAAGTTGTGTAATAGATAGATCTAGGGGTGTTAGTACTTGTGAATAGAAGTAGTTGTGTTGGGTAGAAGTAGAAGTAGTGTTGTGAAAGAGAAGTAGTGAAGTTGTGTGAAGTTGTGTAGTAGTAGTGGTGTGCATAAGTTGTGAAGAAGGTGTGTAGTGGTGTGAGATTGGTTCTATTTACCATTAGGACTCGACATTTAGCTTAGTGTTGTAAACTGGTGTAAGCAAAAGTTATGTAAGGTTTTCTCCGCCATAAGGGAGCTTGTTGACGTAGTGAAGAAAACTCTCGAGTTAGGTGCTCGGGGAGTGGAGTAGGGCGAAGAGGTGCTTTGTAGCCGAACCACTATAAATCCTTTGTCTTGTGGTGCGATCTTTCCATCTCTATCTCTTTACTTATTTATTTATATTGTTGTCATTTTATTTCGTAGATATTAGTTTATATGAGTGTTGTTTATTGATCTCACATAAAACTAGAATCGATTATTTTGCAAACAAAGTTTTTATAAAATAAAATTGACATAAAACTATTCAACCCCCCTTCTAGTTTTTCACAGATTGGATTGATTACAAACTATCTTCCAATGAGACTCGATAGTGTAAAAGAAAATGCAACTCATGTTAAAAATTCGTTGCTAACAATAATAAACAAAGACTGATACACCAGAACTTATGATTAACTTTTATAGCTCACGTAGTTCTTCTAACTTATAAAGCAAAATGAGTGGGATTAATCTTACATGGAGATTTGATAACCATCTGGGAAACAGAAGAAACAAATAATGATGCTCTGTGGAATGATCAAGAAAACTGGGAGATAACTAAATGGAGATTCTTTGAGTCCTCAGGAGTTCATTAACTTGAGATGGAAGATGGTACCATGATTCACATGTTAGCTGAAAGAAAATATCCTCTGATAAGAGAACTTATGCTCAGGATGTTGGATCATGGAATGGAAGTTGAGGATGAAACTGAAGTAGCATTCATGGTGATCAAGCTATTTATAAGGTGAACTAAATCAGAAGAATAATATTGCATAAGTATTGGTATGATTTGTTTTGAATAATAAAGTATTTTTCTCAAAGTACTGCAAGACAAACAGTATTTTACCAAAGTACTGCTTGCTGCATAAAACCAGTAAAAGCTTTTTGTGTAATAAAGTAAAAGTTTTTGAAGCTTAAGATGATATCAATAAAAGGATTTGAAGATCATGAGGCGAAAAATGATCCATTTTTAGGGGGTCATTTAAGCCCGGAATTGAATTTATTTAACCAAATATTGCCCTAAATCATTCCTTTTGTGATTTTAGGAACTTTTGGAGTGAATTCTGAAAAAGGAAGCATTCTGGACGTTTTTGGAGCACAAAAGTGAAGAAAACGGAAAAGTCTTAATTTTCCTTGCTGGGAACAGTACCTGACGGCGTCACCAAGTTCTTAATGAGGGCGTCAAGAGGAAAACAAGTGGTGAAGAGGATAGAGTCCATGACGATCCAGAATGTTTTTGCACTAGGGCATGACGGCGTCACCATAGGCCGTCATGGTCCCTTCACACGTGATAGCCCAGAGGAAATTTGCTCTTGATAGCGTCAGATCTGGATCTAGGCAACCCGATTTTATTATGGGCGGCGGGTTGACGGCGTCAGATCTCTCTTCTTTACACCGTCACTTGGAGTAACCCTAGCACGATTTTATCAGTATTTTCAAGGGTTTTCACCCCTTGAAACCTTTCATGTTCAATTAAGATAAGTATCCTTTCAATTCATTCAATATGTCTATGTGTTGTTTGAATATATCTTACGATTGTCTTGATTTTAACATGCTAGGCTAGATCTCTTGTGTGTTTGCTTAAATGTAGTGAAACCTAGATGTTGATTATGGGTTGATTGCTTGTTTATAGTTGTTACGGATGAATGATTTCGATGTTAGGCTTAAGAAAACTGGCAGACTTCCATAGGGTAACTTGTTTGAACGTCTTAAGAAACATGAACCAATGCGTACTAGGTTTTTATGGTTGTATTTAATGCATGAGCGAATTCTAATGATCCCATGTTAGGAGCTTCTTGCAGGCTCGACATAGGAGTGAAGTAGGAGCTTATAGAGTTGGGGAAGTACGTACGCCACCCCACGATTGGTATTAAGGAATATAACTCATCATCCATGCAACTGTAACAAACTATCAACTTGTAAAAGATATCTAGGGAGTAATGAAATCTAAGTAAACATAATTCTCTCATTTATTGTTCACATCACTAGTTTAATTTGCATTATTTACATTTTTTGTTATTTTATTTTGATTGCATCTTTAGTTATTGGATTAGTTGACTAGCAACTAATTCCGCACATTCCTCCAAAACCCGAGATTTTAATTGCTTTTATAAAAATATAAAAATACAAAAAGAATCATCCCTCACCTCTAGACCTAGTTTTTAGGCTTTCTAATCCTAGCGACACTATTCCTGAGTTTAACGATCAATCCCCCGGTACTTGTCACTATACTATACTACAACGATCAGGTACACTGCCTGGTGGGGGTTGTAAGCTTCTCAAGATCCCTCGAGTGGTAAGGCCTGGTGCAATTCCCACGCATCAAGTTTTTGGCGCCGCTGCCGGGGAATAGTTATTGTCTAGGTTAGGATTTCTTTTTATTAGGTCTACTTGCTAGATTCCTTTCTAGTAAGATTTTATTTTTTTAGGATTTCTTTAGTCTATCTTTTTCTTCGTGCCTTTGTTAGTAAAATAAATTCATTGACTATTCTGTTGACCATTATGGAAAACGCGAATCCACCCCTTTCCCCTAGAGAAGTGGCTTTGTTACGTGAACAAATTGAGAGTGAGATTAGGGAACTTAGGGAGCTTAATAGGTTGATTAATGTTGAGCTCAACCATGCATTTAGTGACCTAGCGACCACCTTGTATTCAAATAAGGACCTAGGGACTAAACATTTTGAGGATGTTGTTGAGGAACTTGAAGAAGGGGAGATTGATCCAAAGCTAGATGATTATTTTAATCTATACCCCACTAAGGAGGAGATTGCGTACTATAATAATCTTATTGATAATCCTCGACCTCCTTTCACTAGAATCGAACCTAAGATAAAGAGAGGCGATCCTAAGAATGCTAAGATACCATGTATGATTAGGTATAAATACATTGACAATGCTTACATTGATTTTAAATCCCCAATCAACATTATGTCCTCAAGTGTCTATAATGATATTGTGAAAACAAGACTTGGACCTAGAAGAGATCCCAAATACCCCGGTGGAGTTTGTAACTTTGTCGGGAGAATTAAAGGTCTACATGTATTTGTTGGGAAGTTTACTTATATCACTGACTTTATGGTTGTTGAAGATCTGGCTAGTGTTATTGATTGTCGCTTATCCCATGTTGTGTTTGGTAAACCATTTATTGAAGAGTCCAAGTTAGAATATGATGAGATAGAAGGGACAATCCGATTTGCTAGTAACACTGATAGGATCACTTATAGGATGCCTAATAGAATGAAAGAATTTCATTTTGTGCCTCGATTTGACATGGATAACATTGGTTCTTTCGAGGACATTAATGAAGAGGACAAGCAAAAGGGCATGAACTATGTATGGGAGAAGAAGAGCCTTTTCTATAAGGATTGCTTGACTCTAGGACCATAATATAGAGTTGATAAGGAAATTGCCAATAGAATAATAGGAGCAATTAAGCAGAAGGTGTTTGGTCTCTATAAAGAACATTTACAATCGGTGGATGAGACCAAGGACGAGGTCACGTAATTACCCATGACCTTGATTCTAGCTACAAGACTCGTAAATAAAGAAAAGCGCTTCTTGGGAGGCAACCCATGCTTTGTGTGATTTTTATTTGTTTCCGTATGCATGCTTTATTTTTATTGTTTGTAGATCATGTTTCAAAACTAAAATGGTGAAAATACTTTATTTTGTCGTTTGGCTTAGTCTTAACTTCACCCAAAGGTATTTCGCAAAAGATAAGTGTAAGGGGAAACCCCAAATATGTTTTTAAGAAACAAAATTGATTATGATTCTCCACAATACTAAATGGACATGTATATTCGTATTTGTTTGAGTCAAATGCATGTATCGAGTCATAATGATGTTTTCCAGGAAGTAGGACATAAGTTTTTACAGAAATTTTCTGGAAACTTAACGTAAAGATTTCTGCAGGTCAATTCTGACGGCGTCAGGAATTAATTTATGACAGCGACATGTGTAAAATTCTAGAAATTTTGCTAGTTTTGTTTTTGTAACAGAGTCTTAAAGTTTTTGATAAATCTTTAGTTTTATAAACTCCAGAAAATCTGCAGACACTCATTCCACAAGCATTATATCTTACATTGTTTTCTAGGAGTTGTTAGTATATATAGATTGCCACCGATTTTACGCGAGGTTGCCTTGTTTGTTTTCTCAGGTTTAACAGGTTATGTATGACAAGAAGATGATTTATATTCTGGAAGGGAAGCTTTGATTGTTCATTTTCTTGGAGGAAGATCTAACCTTGTTGACACACTATCCACATCGAGCGAATCAGGGGAGTATTTGATTTCATTCTTTTACCTATTTCACTTTTACATTCTTTAATTGAACATTGGGGACAATGTTCATCCTAAGTGTAAGGGGAGGATAAATGATGATACCTTATAGGATACATGATAAGATCGTTTATAGCTCGAGGTTGTTTAGACCTCATCTAGGGATTACACAATAATAAAGATAAAGAACATGTACGCAGCGGAATAAACAAAACATCTTTATTATTGCTACAAGGCTTCTCGTCATCATCTCTACTCTAACATACATCAAAGCCCCAATGCTACGTGATCAAGTGTAGCACGGTTACACTCTAACAGCTATCAAAGATAGTTGAGGCTTAACATCAATCTACCCTAGGTGTTTCCCATAAAACACCTGTACACTAGTCTAGGCGTTTCCAGCCCTAGACATACACACACACGTTTTCTGTATATTACATTGTGGAAGACATATGAAAACCTGTACCCTATGTCTCTTTATATAGAGAGATATTAGGGTTTACAAAGAGATAAGAATAAAACTAAAATACAGAATATTATCAAAATCGTTTCTTCATAATAGAATATTTCCTGTATCTTTATTCTTTGTAGCTTTCTCTCTTTGTCAACTTTAGCCCTTCTTGTTTCATTCTTTTATTTTGTCACATCAAATCTAGAATCCTCCCCTAAACTTATGATTTATTAGTAAATCAATAAGTTTCTTCAAGTATACAATAAACCTGAGGATATGGGAATTCTTCCAAACACTTATCTTGTTTTTCTTAATCCTTTATCAGCTCTTACACTTTGATCATAAATCCTTTGCAGCAAATCATCTATGACTTCAGTTCTTTCCCAACACCTAAGCTTCACAGTTCTCATTACATCCAATACTCCAGCTCTCAATGGATATTCTTTCTCAACCAGCATAAAGACATCAACTCCATCTTGAGTAGAAACATGATGCACAAAACTTGAATCATAGAATTTCCACAAGGTTCTTTGATCATGAGCTTCAAATCTCCAATATCTATCACTTGAATCAGGTTCATATAATCTTCTGAAGTGAACCCATAATTCCTTAGCTTTGACATCAACAAGTTCTTCCTTCTTAAACTGATCTTGAACAATTTTCCACAAAGTATCCAAATCTTCTCTATCACAAGATCTAACAACATCTTCAAAATCTCTACAAATACTTGTGACACTTCCAGTTCTAATGATCTTCCAAGCTACACCAAAACTATCAGAAAAGATTTCCCAACCAACTACTGGATATTTTGCTTGTAGAGGTTCAATGTTAAGCACATCAGTTTCTATGAACAACATGTTTGTAACTTGCTCTTCAGTCAACTTGCTAGGACCTTCTTCTTCTTGAGATGATTTCTGAGTCTTCAACTTCTTTGCTTCTTTTGATTCAAGACTCACTCCAGTCCTTTTTGTCTTCATAGATAATGGTTCTTGATTCATTGGAATGAATTTACTATCTTGTCTTTTGATTCTGTAGTAAATACCTTCAATCTGATCATGTGACATTCCTTTGAATTGACCCATCTTCATATTACCAACATGACAACAATAAATCTTCATCTCAGAGATAATCTGTGCCTTTGTAAGTTTCCTTGGCTTCTTTTGACCTTTTCTTGCATCTCCAATGATTTGATCAAGAGCCTGCTGATTTTTCATTAGAATGAAATCTTTAAGTTGAGCAGACCTTTGTTCTTCATCCAAGGTTGTATTTGCAATCAATTCAATAGCCTTCTTCCTAATTATTTGATCATTGTTAATCAAATAATCAATTTCTTCTTCTGTAGGCACATAGGTAAATTCTGGAGGTTTCTCATACATAACAGTTGGTGAGATACTTGAAATAGGTTCTGCTATAACAACTTCAAGTTTATCCAACCTTGTTGCTTCCATGAAACTAGCAACTTCATCTTCCTTAATCTTTTTAATTCTTTCATACTCTTCAGCTTGTTGTTGTTCTGCTAACCTATGATCAAAGTCAATCTGAGCTTGTTCAAACTTAGAAATCTTTCTTGTCACTTGATCTGAAGCAATTTCAATAGCCTTTCCTTTAACTAATCTTCTTCTGACAGCTTCTTCCTCTGCAGTGGGAACATTTTCACTTGCAGTGGTAAGTTGATCAGTGGGAACTTGTTCTGCTTCAGTGGAAATTGGTTGAGCAGTTCCAACTAAATCATCAAAATTAAAACCTGCATCAGCATCCATATCTTCAAAATCCAATTTCCTCCCCTCAGTCTCAGCATCATCATCTTTTACTTGATCATCATCAGAATCAGGAAGCTCAGCAAACTTTTTATCAAAATTTTTACTCCTCCCCTTAAGCTCTGCATCTGGTTTCCTCCCTTGTTTGGAAGAAGTTCCCAAAGCATAACCAGAACCTGCAGAAAGACCATCATGAGATGATGATGGGGAAGAAACCACAACTTGAACATGTCTTTTCTTCTTGAGATCCACAACTTCAGCCTGCAACTTTTGGATCTCAGTCTTCAATAGATTCAACTCTGTGGCATGTTGTACTTTGGTCAGTGCCAGATCTTTCTCCAGAGTTTGAACCTGTTTGGTTAATTTGGTACATAATTCCATCAATTCAGTTAGTGTCACACTGCCTTCAACACTTCCAACTGTGTTACCTGTTGGGAGAGGTGAATCATAAGGCATTGATTCAGGCTCTTCTCTAGTGGGACTAGATTGAAGCCTTGAACCACCACTGCTTGTTCCTAAACCATAAGGATCAGCAACATGCAATGTTGTCATGGAAGGAGTTGGCTGTTTTTGCCTCCTTTCATATGTGTGAGTTACAGCAGGAAAATGTTGAATTTGTGGAACAGAAATAGTGGGTGTGTGATGGGATACAACTGGGATTGTTGCATCTTCACCCTGTATTTGTGAAATCTTTGCAAGCATGTTTGGTAAAAGAGGATGAGTCACTCCATTCCAAAGATCTGAAGCCTTACACATGTTTTGAAATACTTTTGGCTTAAGACATGGAGTGTCATAAATCCTATTATGATTTTGCAGTTGAAATTCATTTAACACTGCTTGCACAAACCTTGGATACATCAAAAATTTGTATGAACTTGTTACATTGCCTTTCATGTTATTAAATATAAACTTTGAAAAATTGAAAGTCCTATCAGAAACCAAGCAAACTAAAGGGTAAGCCATGGTTGATCCAAATTGTTCATAAGAAGTTTTCTTAGGACTTAGGCAATGCAACAGAGTGTGTATCAAAAATCTCCAATGGGGACAAAAACATCCTTTCTTAAAAGTTACTTTTTGATCAGTTGTATCATACCCCATCAAAGTAATGTAGTGGAATATGTCTGAATTAGGTAATGTGATGATACCATTGAGATCATCTAATTGGAGAATTCTCCTCAAAGATGACTCAGTAACATCAATAGTTACCCCATCCACTGTGGCTCTAAGAGCTCCCACAGGTTCATGTATGTCTCCCTGTTCAAGTGTGATGGACTCCGCAGAGTTCCAAAACTGTTTGATTTGAGAAACAAAGATTGTGGGATTCATAGTTAAGGCATACCTTATATGAGTTAAGTTTAGGAAGTCCACAATCTGATGAAAAATAGGTCCACTCTTGACGTTTGACTTTTGTAGGTAAGCCACTTGGTTGTGTTCTTCTGCAAACTTGAGAGTCACCATGATTTTGTGATTTGAGAGATGAAAGTGTTAGTAATCGTGAGTAAAAAGCAAGCCGTATAAAATCAATTTATACTAATAGGGTTTTGAGAAAAACGCGAATGAAGAATTATCTATAGAAAGATGTATCTTTAAGAAATACAATTTGGTAAGTAGATAATTCCCAAAAATTTAACCCTATTAATAAGGAAAGACAGTTATTTTGGTAACGGCTAGTAAAAATAAGATTACTGACACACAGTTGTAACGGCTAGTTCATCAGTGGTAAAATTTACACTATCAGTGGAAACAATGAACTTGCAGTGGTAAAAATCAACAAAATTTCAAAGAGCAGTGGTAAGTAAAATATGTAAAATGTGCTGCTCTTATCATAGTTTTTAGCAAACTATCAGCTATCAACGGATTTGATAAGTCTTTACCAGAAGCCGTTTGCTTATGGACTAGCTGATTCTTATGTGGGTTAGACATGGTGAATCAATAACCATTTGTTGTGTGTCTAAATTACACACCTTATAACTCCAATGAGATATAACATCACAAAATAAGTCTCATCTTAACTTACAAATATTAACCCAAGTAACTTTTTAACCAAGTTACTATGCACAAAAATATCTTCTCAAAAGTCAAACCACAGTTACTCCTCAAACCAACCAAAACAGATGGAAGTAAATAATCTTCATTAATTAGTGTAACACCTAACCTTGGCTTATTTAACCTCCTCCAAACACAACATCTCAGTCACCAACAATCTTTCAAACCCTAATATCCCACAACAAAATTTCAAAACCAATTTGCTTCCAAAAATCATGTCATCAAACCCTGAGTCCTCTGATCAACATTCTTCTGTTCCAACATCAGAAGAAGAGGTACCACCATATCCATGGGGACTTGAAGGTTCTGATTTTGAGAGAGAGATAAAGAAACGATGGGATGTGGAAGACAAGAAATGGAATGCATACATAGAGGGTGAATCAAGCCGTAATACAAATCCTGCTGAGCTTGTCTCTCCCTTCATCTGGACATCTGATGAAGAATCTTCAGAGGAAGAGAATGAAGAACCAACTTTTCTTCCTCCTTCCACACCAGAGAGATCCCAACCAAGATCAAGTAAGAGAGATCCATCTCTCCCAACATCATCAAACTTGATGGTGGATCTTCCTGCTCCAGAACTTTGTCTTCTGCATCAAGAGCATATTGGACAGAGCAATAAAGCTCAAATCACACATAAGGGAAAGGAGAAGCAGAAGTAAATGATTGATGAATGTTGCCAAGGACCAAAGTTTGTGAGTATTTTCTTGACTTTGGTACTTGAGCATCTTCATAGTCTTCCTTCTCTTCTTTTTCCATTTTCAGCTTCAGCTTCTTCATTGTACTTGTCATAGCCTCAAGTATTATGTAATAATTGATAGAAGCTAGTAGTACACAATTGGCCAAATGTACTAGGAATGATCTTTATAATCCAGTTGGAACCTTGAATGTAAGCTGTAACTTATGTCTTGAAATGAATGAAAAGATCTTCTTAATTTGCTCAATATGTAAGACCTTCAGCATTATTATGTTTGCAATAGAGACTAAATTCAGCTTATTAGATCACATTCCTTGACTACACCTCTTGGTGACTGCAACACACTTCTTGCAATTTCATTAACATTTGCAGAACAGACATATACCAAACAACTTGAAAACATATTAGTTAATCACAGAAAATATCATCAAGTCATTCATAATCAATTGTAATCTTTGACTGTCCCTGCACACAACATAAAGGAATTAGTACCTTTTGGGGACCCAAGCCACAAATGACTTGGATCTGCCTCGTGTATCAATATAATTGTATCTATCAAAGGTCATTGATACACCATTGGTATTGTTTGTTGTTCCTTTTGGTTTCCATTCCTAACGAGCTGAGGCCTTAACAGCTTTTCCCAAGTTTACCCTTTTCTTATGAACATCAGTGGAAACAATTGGTCTTGCAGTGGTAACTGCATGCCTAGCAGTGGAAACTGCTGGATTAGAAAAATTTGGTCTCCACATGTGATTCTTGTGATCATTCTTTTCAAAATAAGTCTTTTTCCCTGTTTGATAAGTTTTAACAAAAGAAGTGACAGGGGACTTAGGATAAACTCTGTTATTACTTCTGGCAGTGCTAACTGCTGGTCTAGCAGTGGAAACATGTTTAATGCCAGTGGTAAGCATAACAGACCTGGGAACCATCTTGCTTAGGGGGTTTGGGTGAGTCATTTTATTAGAATTAGATCCATTCACCCTTGTAAACACTTCCCTTCTTCCCATGTGGTAGGTACAGTCTTTAGCTAAATGGTCAAAGCTACCACATATATGACAAGCCTTATTGTTGAACACAAAATCACTACCAAACTGCCTAGTTTTAACATGATTCCAACTTCTCATGTTCCCTCTAGGAGATTTAGGCCTATCCCTGTACATTTCAGCATACCTAGTAGTAGACCTAGTGAAATTTGATTGTGTTCTAGGCTTCTCTTTAACTTCTTCAGGAATACTTTTTCTTTCCTTAACTTTAACATCTTCAGTAACACTAGTTTTAGACTCAACTTTCAAACATTCATCTTTAAGAAATGAGTCACTAGCACTATCAAAAGTCTCAACCTCAACCTGAACCTTTTCAGTTTCAACTGGTTTAACAAATTTTGGTCCATAGGTCATGGGTGGATCCTGAAACTCTTCTAAGCATGTGTGAGCTAGATCAATGCCAGGTGGTGCTGGAACACCTCTTAGAGGTGGTGGAACAGATTTGTATCCAAGACCTGATTTAGCTTTGCTCACAACTTGGGCTTCCCAAATTTTGTCAATGCTCTTGGATTGATGGTCTAGTGTTTGCTTAGTTATCTGAATGTTCTCACTAGCCTTTTTAACCTTTTCAATCTCTTCCCTAAGAGCTTTATTTACTTCAAGATAAAAATCTAAGTCTCTTTTTAAAACAGCAATATCATCACTGAACTTAGATTCATTAGCCCTATAATGCTCTATCTGTTTTTCTAAAACACCTAGACCTCTTTTATGATTTGCTAAATTATAATTAGTATGATGTAAATCTAGCATGAGTGCATCATATTGTGTTTTAGAAACCTCTAACTCTTTTACAGCCTTACAATTTTTAGAACAAGCATTATCAGTATATACCTCAGAGTCAGAGAAAGCCATGAGTGCATGCTCAGTGGCTATCATTGCAGATTCTGAATCATCTTCTCCATTCTGAGACATAAAGCTCCAATCAAAGCTCACTCCATCAATAGCCAATAGCACCTTTGGCTCTTCTGTTGTAGGTTCTTTGTTCTTTTCCTTCTTGTACCAAGTTGACTTATTGTCAGATTTCCTTGGTTTTCTGCATTCTCTTGCAAAGTGCCCCTTCTTGTGACAATTATAGCACTCCACCTTCTTTTTATCAAAACCTACAGTCTCATCACCACTTATATGTATCTTTCTCCCTGTCTTCTTCCAGAACTTCTTTGATCTTAAGCTGAGTAATGCTACCTGCCATTTGATGTCCATCTCCTCCATATCATCTTCATCAATTTTGTAACACCCCCAATTCATGGATGCAGCGGAATTCGAACTGGGTGTTACTCGACGGCACAATAGTCACAATAATAGAAAACGAACTCCAATTGAGTCGTTTTAAAAGATTTATCATTCAAATTATATAAATATCAGAGGTTACAAAATGAGGTCCCAATTGGTTCCATGTTTACAAATAACATTAAGTGAGTTTTTGAATGATAATAAAATTTATAGCCCTCTTGAGTATCCGTGCCCTTCCGTACCATCCTTGATCGTCATGAACCTGAAATACATGCTTGAGAGGTCAACACAAAGGTTGAGTGGAATTCGTAGAGTTTAGTTAAATCGTTTGAACACAATAATCGTAGTGTGAGCTATAGACTCACACTCATAGTTAGAAAACAAAATCGTTATTTATTTCACTAAGCTCATGCAACCAAAACATTAACATCGAACCAACAAAATTGGCATTATAGAAGCCCTATCAAGGTACTTTTGCCGTTATACCGCTAAATCTCAAATATAGTGCATTTGTGTGAAGTCATCGTTGTTCAACACAAATGGGATTCGTCAATCCCAATAGATCTATTCACAATATTCGCGCTCACTAAAGGTAGTGACTAATGGTTCATGATATAGGGACTTCGAACATGGCAATCGATACTTAGTGATAATAAAACATCGTCGTGAAGCATACATTAGAAAGCATTGTGTTCGAGTAGAAAAATAATAGCATGTATTCCCCCCATGGGTTTGTAAAATAGTTAAACAATAGAAAGTGGGGCTACGAACTCACCTTAAGTAGAATAGCAAGTAATGAAGGTGATGGTTGGATCGTGTTGGTTTCTACGAGCAACCTATAATAGAATGTTGCGACTTAGGATTTGTGTAAAGAATATAACGGAGTGCCTATATATATATCTTGCATTTAGTCCATGATGTGGTATGATGTATATTGTATGTCCTTGAAAGAAAAGATTCATGAACATGTATGTTTTGTATATCGTTTACTACCGTTCGGGCTGACATATTTCAGAAGTCATGTTAGTAAGCGTTCGAGGAGCCAGGACACTTTAACTCGTAAATCCACAACTCATCTCGACGGCTTACATAATGAACTCCTCACATGAGGCTCCCTACTATCATAGTAGTTGATAAAATATATAGATATAAGTTTTGATCCGAAAAGTTACATGTCCGATATTTGAATAAACTTAGGAAAGTTTATTAGTACATGAAGATTGTTATTAGGGGTAGTTTCATAAGTCTTGAATGACCATTTTCTCTTGGTAATATCTCATGGTTTCCTTTTAGGTGAAGTAGATCCAAATTGCTTGTTCATGTTATCGCCTAATTCATTGTTTCATGTTTACGCCTATGTAAGTTGTTATGGTCGTTTCGTCATGGCCTAGCCATGACCTTTGGTCCTTGTTCCAAGGTCATGAGACTCAACCTCGGCTCTAGCCATGGTGGTGGTCTTGATTATTGGTCATAAGACCTCTAGATCCTTTTTAAAGTATAACCAATATATAGTGACTTATATATATGTAAATAGCTGTTAAGAAATTGTGAAATATCTTACTCAGAAAGTGTTTTCAAGGCTCGAGCCTCTTTATCCCTGAAGGAAAACATGATTCTGGACAACTTTCGTGTTTTAACTTTTTCATGAAACGGACCAGAAAGGCCTCTTTTTGCGTGTTTTCTATTCTGTCACAGAAACATTTTGGCAGTTTTGCCGGAAAGTTTTGGTAACTTCAAATCGGCGTAACTTTTGACTCGTATACTCGTTTTAGGTGGTTCAAATTGCTATGGTTTCCTTGTTAAGTCCTCTACTGTATTATGTAATAATCCAATATCATATTTTTACCATTTTGATCAGGTTATACCAACAAATTTACTAATTTACTTGTTTTAATAACTTATCTTAACAATCCATTACAACAACATCTTTTACTCATTTTTATAGATCATGGACATCAATACAAGACATAATATAGCAAGAATAACATGTAAATGATATGAACATGATAAATTAACAAGAAACATGTTAGGGTTTGGCTTACAACTTTTGGCTTTCTAATTAAAGAAAGGAGTAACAAGTAAGGAAATGGACTTTGATAGACTTGCTTCAACCCTTTTCACTTCATGCAACCTTTCTACCCTTGGTATTCTTGAAAGATGGATGATGAAGGTTGAGGTGAATTGAGTGGATTTAAACTCAAGAGAAATCACCAAGTATTCTAGGGTTTGGAAGATTTTTGGTAACTTATGATCAAACTAGGGTTTCTACTTGAAGAAGCACTTGAACCTTGCAAGAAATTAGAAGGAATTGAAGCTAAGTGTGAGGGGTTATGGTGGTGGAGGTGCACGGCATAACAAGGGGGGGGGGAGAGGGGCTATTTATAGTCCAAAATGAGGAGGTTAGGAAAGTGCTAGGAAATTACTAAAACTTGGTGACCAAGTTGTAAATAAGTGTTGATTTAAGGGTAAATTCATGAAATTGAGCCACATAGTGTGAATCCCCCCTCCTAGGGCGGTTCACATGGATAAGGGGGGGGGGGGTGAGGTGTGCATTGGATGATATTATCCAAGTTACTAGATGAGTTTTGACTCCGGGAAATGCCAATCGTAAATGATTAAGCCTCAAAACGTAAAACCGGGTGTCGTAAAATTATGGAATTTGAAAGTATTGTTAAACATGTCCATATAGTCCATAATAAAATATAAAATGAGTGGTAGGATCTATCGGGTGCTAAAACCCTGCTAAAAACTGGAAACACGGGTCTAAAACGCGTAATTCGCGTAAAACGCTGAACTGGAAAACGTAAAATTCCAAAACTTTTGGAATTGTCATAAAATGATAGAAAATCATATTTCTATTGTTTATGACGTTTTATGGATATATCGGGATGCTGGAAGGACGTTTAAACCTAAAAGTAAATCTCGGACACGGCTTTGTGATTTTTGCAGAAATGATCCGACGAGCGTCAAACTCTCGGATTATCGTTAAAATAGTTTAACTTACGAGAATATGAAATAAAAATTTCTGAGATGAATAGTGAAATGTGAATAGTAAAAGGTGAATAGTAAAAAGTGAATAGTAAAATTTTCGGGAATAAAAGTTAACCTGAAATTGCGAATTGTTACAAATTTGATCCAAGTCCTCATGATTGAGGATTGAACCACCCACATGGCTTGATATAAAGGCATAGAAAGTAGCATCACTTAGTCCTGCAATCTGCTTCTTTGAGCTCCTAGTGGAAACATTTCCATTACCAGTGGAAACAATCATGTTACCACTGTCATCATCACTATCACTTTCATCATCTGAACTATCATTACCTGATGATGATATGAGTGCTACACCTGCAGAACTTGTTTTTAACTTGCCAGCTTTCTTTAATATTTGTTTAATAACTTTGAAGTTATTGTACACATCATTAAGCTTCATGGTCTCAAGATCTGACTTATCTTCCCATACAGCAACATTGGTATCAAACTCAGCAGGTAAACTTCTTAGAAATTTAAGATTGAGGTCTTCCTTTTCCACCTCAATTCCAAAAGCAGTCAGCTGAGTAACAATCTTTTGTAGCCTTGTGAATATGCTATCAAGAGATTCATTGCTTGATGAACCAAAATTCTCATAGGTCTGCTTCAGTAAAGTCTTTTGAGTTTTCTTGGTATAGTCATTACCACCAAACACTTCACATATCTCATCAAAGAGGGTCTTTGCAGACTTGTATTTGGTAAAAGCCAGAACTTGTTCTCTGGGTAGAGCCATCAATAACAAACCTCTAACCTTCAAATCATTCTTTAGTTGGTTTCTTTCTTCATTGGTAACAGGACCAGTGTTAACTTTTGTTACTGTCTTGTCACCAACCTGCTCTACAGTTGTACCAGGTTTGAATGAATTTCCACACATTATGATCTCCCATAATGTGTAGTCTTGAACCATAAAGAATTGTTCTATCATAAGCCTCCACATCTCAAAGTCATTAATTTTAAGCTTGGGAAGCTTTGCAACAATATTTGATTGGCTTGTTTCTGTCTCCATTGTATCTTTTGAATCTGCCATAGGATCTTCTAAATCAAAATATCAAAGCCTTGCTCTGATACCACTTGTTGGATCGTGAACACCTTGAACTTGTGTTAATAATGATACTTTGAGTGATATCACTAAGTATGCGGAATCTACTTAATGATACTTAGAAGATTGATTGTAAGTGAAACAGTTTTATGTATGAACAATGAATGTAACAAAACAACTAGCTCCAATATTATTAATAATAATAATACGAGTGATCTGAGATATCACTAGGGTTACACCTTGAAGCTCTAAGAAAACGTATTAGAAAGATATATTCTAACTATGATCTAGGATCTCCTTTTATACAACAAGAAGTCCTCTTGTACAAGATAAGTATAATACTAATAGAATAAGATATACACAAAATCTTTTCTATGTTTATCAATGCGCGTTTCTCTAACAGTTAACAAGTGAGCAGTGGTAATATTTGTTCTTGCAGTGGTAATGAGTTTCCACTGCAAGTACAATCTTCTGCAGTTGTAATATCTTCACTAGCCGTGGTAACTGATAGAATAATTCCCAACAATACACTTTCACTTGAGCTTATTTGTTTGATGGTAGGTGTCTAATAAAACTATGAGAAATACTTGTTAGTGCAATTTTAGCTCCAAATTTAAATTTTTTACAACATTTAGGAGTGAAACTTTAGCCTTAGCAAGCGTCTCATGGATAGGAGTTGTATGACTAGCACAAAACCGTACTATTCAGAAAAATTTTCCACCCAAATACGTGAGATTCGCCTTTAGATTTGATATGAAAAGCATTTACTATTAGTGCTTATGAGTGTACTGGTAGCATTTAGATTCTAGAACTTGCATTAGTGATGCATCCCGAGACCGCTAGTGAGACTACATTCGTGTAGTAGGATTTACTACATGATAAGAGGCATTAGGATCACCCTTGTGTTAAACCCGTATCATAATTACTTGACCATTTAAGTCATATTACTTGGCTAGTTAAGTCAATTAATTTTTCCCACACCCTTAGCGTTGTACTCATTTTTAGTACACGAAACCCCTAGTACACCCCTCCGAGCCTATCTTTTCGTTTCTAACCTTAAGCATCTTACTTAAAGGAAGAATTTGTTACACCCCACTTAAATGTACAACCAAATCGCCTTAGCCTTCCGTGTATGCACTCATCTTTAGTGCATTATTGTTATTTGTTTATACCCATAGTTAATTATCTAATTGATTACATGGTTGCTAAGTCGAGTCATATCATTGTACATACTGTTTTGGGACGATTGGGATTCATGGGTAAAGTACTTGTGTTATGGAGTAATGGGGAAGAACATCATTTATTACCCCCATACGTGCGTTAATCTTAAAAGTACTCCAAGTGTTTTGATTATCTTAATTCGAGTCATTAGATTAGTTTATTGTAAAGTATGCAAAAATTCAAGTGTAAGGGGAATGTTCATTCCCTATGATGTATTATTTTGGATGGTAGGGTAAGAGTGTATGCAAATATATATATATATATATATATATATATATATATATATATATATATATATATATATATATATATATATATATATATATATATATATATATATATATATAAACATACAAACTACCATCCCGTTTCATTCTATGTTTATTTCATGTTTTTGTTATTTTTGATTTATTAGCTTAAGTCGACTCTAGTCTTGGCTTAGCAACACCATATTGTACATGTAATTAACCAAGATGAATAACTCGCCACTAGTAAAGATTGCCTTTATACAACAAAACCGTGTATTCCGTATCCCTACACCTAACGTTATAACCCTTTGAAAGTCCTCTTTGATAGTTTATCCTAGGTGCTTATGCTATGTAGTGGAGGTTTGATCCTTTCCCAAGCCTATGGTATTCTATTTTGTTATGACAGGTAGTGAGAGATGTTTTCCATTTCCATATTGTGATATATACTTTATTTCACCCGAGAGATGTGAGTATCTAAACACTATTTGTGAGGTGCTAGTGTATGACCTCCGTGCTTGTCTTTGGTCTTTAGTGGAACGATTATTTGTTGTAATTACTTTGATATCAGTGTTAAATGACCCCTAACTTGTATTTTGAATAGAATAAAAGCGCATTTGCTTGAGGACAAGCAAATCTCAAGTGTAAGGGTATATGATGAGGCGAAAAATGATCCGTTTTTAGGGGGTCATTTAAGCCCGGAATTGAATTTATTTGATCAAATATTGCCCTAAATCGTTCCTTTTGTGATTTTAGGTACTTTTGGAGTGAATTCTGGAAAAGGAAGCATTTTGGACATTTTTAGAGCATAAAAGTGAAGAAAACGGCAAAGTCTTAATTTTCCTTGCTGGGAACAGTACCTGACGGCGTCACCAAGTTCTTAATGACGACGTCAAGAGGAAAACAAGAGGTGATGAGGATTGAGTCCATGACGATCCAGAATGTTTTTGCACTAGGGCATGACGGCGTCACCATAGGCCGTCATGGTCCCTTTACACATGACGTATAACACCCCGTAAAATTTTCCTACGATTAATACGTTACCATAACATAGATTAACCATTTTTACCCGTAACAATTTTTTTTTTATATACTTTGTCAATTACAACGTTATTCACTCTTACCTTGACACGACATTTACACCTAAACCTTAATAACCTAGATACCATACATAACTTAAAACATTGATACTTAATAAGTATACGTTTCAATAATTAACAAATACAATTTAAATAAATCCCGAGCCTACAAAAATTCCCATGTGTACTCGCTAATAATATTGGACCTCTAAGAACCATGAACGACAATTATTATCGACTTTCAAATATAATTACTATACTAGAATATTGATCAAGTTAAGGCACCTTACAAGTTTCATCTCAACTTGACACAAATAGCATTTTATTTCAATACCACTTCGTATAAATTCTAATAAACCACTAACTTTCTGTAACAAATTTAAATCCTCATTTTAAGGCCCTTCTGGTCCGAACCAGGAAAAGTGTAAAACACGAAAGTTGTCCGAAATAATGTTTCACGTCTAGACACGCGAGATTTTTAAACAAAAAATGTAATTCGTGGCTGCTATCCATGGAATACGAATCTGGCCAAAGTAAACCTTAAAAACCATTTTGCCAAACTTACAAAAACGTGTCATAAACTTCCCTAGCACCTCACAAGCCACCCAATGACTTATAACCTGACTCAAATGCATTGTGGAATGTCAGGAATGAACAAGGATTGTATGACACATTCCTTTTACTACCATGATTCGATTGGAGGGAATTGTGGTGCCACCACACATAAACGAAACAACACAACACTTCCTTGGCATTATTCTTGTGTTCACATCTTCTAAACTCTCTATAAAACCTCCCCATGCAACCTGAGATGATCACACACACATAAACTTACCAAATATACAAGCTCAAGTCGAATAGCACTAGTTGAACGGGACAGAAGGTTTGGAGCTAGTACGAAGTGCACAAGTGATCCAAGGAGGAACCAAATAGCTCGTTGTGAACCTTGCTAGGAGTGAACCATTGTACCAATGATCCTTTGATCCAACTCGAACCATACGAACCATTTTACCCCACCTTTTGAGGTGAGGTTGTGTGTGAAGCCATTGCCTTGCATCGTTGAGATTACGATACTACCACTACCACTGTACTACTAAGGTGAGTCATAGCCCCACCTTTTCTCATTTAATTGTTTTGTAAACTCTTTGGGGGAGATACATGCTTAATTACTGTTTTATACTTTTACAAGTACTCGTTAACTATTTACATATTACTATGATTTCATAGCCCACTCTTTAACTACTTTCCCGTGGGGGAGATACATGCTTAAAACTCGAACACAAGTCTTTTATACCGGGTATTGAAATACCGTCAGGCCAATGTTATTTGCTTAAGTTACTATTGCCAAAAGTCCCTCGATCATGAACCTTAATCACTTGAAGGGTGAACGTAAATAAATGTGGATAGTACTATTAGCGATTGACAATCCTCGTTTGGATGTTAGAGAAAACACCAGGCGCACTTTATTGTTCTTATTATAGGTTATTGGCAAATACCTATCTTGAGGGCCTACTACTTACCGTCATAACTTGAGATTATGATTGGCTGTTAATCGTTGAGTATCATGAGCTTAAGGCAATAACAGAAACATTGATTTAAACTTATTGATTGTATGTGATTACAATACATTCTTAACTTGTGATTCGAAACTCGTGTTAAATGGATTTATAAACCAATTACTATTTTTGATGTTGACCCGGTGAAGGGCAAACCAACGGATTGATTTGTATTAAATTGATAAGGAAATTACTCTTTTTCTAATTAACGATTTAAACAATAAACTCTATGAACTCACCAACCTTTGTGTTGACACTTTTTAGCATGTGTTTATCTCAGGTGACTATACAAGAAGGAACTTGAAGGCACGGAGTGGGCTTGTAACCCGGCATGGGCTTAAATAAACATTTTGACATATTTTAAATAAACTTGTTGTTTAAATTATGAAACATCTTGATGTCTAGAATATTTGGTATTTTGAATAAATTAAACTTCAAAGCGTCACTATGTGTCGTTTTCTATGATTGTGACAAAGATCCTCGAAGTAACACCCAAAAAGTCTTCCGCTGACATTTTAAGTCTTCCGCTGGCGTGACGATTTTGGGGGTGTTACAGATTGGTATTCAGAGCCACGGTTATAGAGAACCAGATGTTTTTAAACATTGGACTATAACCACACTTTAACTGGACCATTTTTACAAAATACCACTTCATGCCCTTCGTGCCTACATTCCAACATCTGGTAGAAAAATTACTTCTCATTATTTCTTACTTATATAACTTGATATATGCTTACATGTTATAATTATGCTAATAACTATGTTTACTAATCGGGATTATTACAAATACCGTGTCTTCATATTTCTATTCGCCCGACGATTATGTGACTTTAAATAGTTTATGGTACAACTACACTCCAGTATATTAATATATATATATTTATATGCTCCCCCAACTATTTTGAGTACTATGCAAATCCTCTTTAATTGTCTCGCTTTCATCTTTATAGATGCTTACGACATATCCGCACATAAATTATTTTGTCAGATGGTTAAGTCATAATCTTAAAATGATTTACAACGTCTTAATTTGAATGGATTGGGACGCCCTTTTATTCAAATCAAGAAATTGTAGATCATTGAACCATAAGTTTATATTTCTTTAGTTACATAGTTTGGGACGCTTCTCTATGTAAATAACGAAATATAGATAAATAGGTTTAATTACTTCTGAGTTAACAGACATATGAAACCAAGAAAACCTAAATCTCATTAGAAACCGCGAATATTAATACACAACGATATAACTAGCATCGGTAATGCTATCATCACAAAGATCACTAAGTAAACCTTAACATCACTAAACGATTGATCCATCAAGCTGATAAAGAATGCCACCACTCCTACGAGTGCAAGAACCACAACTGGATGTAATACATCGAATACCCTGTATGACAAAAAAAAAAAAAAAAAAAAAAAAAAAAAAAAAAAAAACCACACAATGAAACGTTAATGCCTAGTGCATGAAGCTACAAATTCAAAAACAACACTCTTAATATTTCTTACCCCCATATTTCATCCGCACAAACGACTAAAACCACGATTAGCATAAGAAATGCTATGATCCAATCCAAGGACTCCAGATCTTCTTTCGGGAAGAAAGTTACAACAAAATACGCAACTATGAGAACAATATAAGTATAAGACATATTAAAAAAAAAATTGTTATTTGAAGACAAAATGAACAATAAAGAGAAAAATCAGGAAATATATAGACATGTTGCCATGAATCACTATTCTTGCCATGTGCATTCACTTTTCCCCAAGTTAACATCTATCCACAAGAACAAAAATTATCTCCACACTATTCTCTTTGTAAAAATTTGTATTAACAAAACTCTTTTGTTTAACGGGTAGGTTACCCGCACAGATTTTTGTAATTATTAATTTATCTAAACATAAACAGAATAAATTCTCGCCCAATGTATGATCACAAGGAATTTTATTAAAACACCATATTATTAAAAAGCAGACTGAACGAAAATACATAAAAACATTACAAACAACGCTAAATTAAACATCACACTTCAGCGGTAGTCTGGGTGATCCCAAGTCTGAGAATTGTTAGAATCATATCCATCATCATAAGGGTCGAAGCTTGCCAACCTCTCTTCTTCTATTTGAGCCTCCAACCTACTCAGCTCCCGCTCCATGTCAGAAGTCCAACCACCATCATCGACCGCCACATTTTCCTCAAAACTTGGCTGGAATTGATCCAGATGAGGCAATTGTTGTTGTTGCACAGTCACTCTTGGTGCAGAAGAACTCGATGCACCTTGTTGAAGTGATTGCTGTTGTGGTTGTTGTGGTGGTGGTAGTGGATTTGGTTGTTGTTGTTGTTGGTATTGTTGTTGCTGTTGCTGTTGTTGCTGTTGCTGTTGCTGTTGTTGCTGCTGTTGCCGTTGCTGCTGTTGCTGTTGTTGTTCAATCCTAGCAGCTTCAACATTCTCTTTAAAACTCCAACAGATCTTGCTGGAGCTATGGTCCTCTATCTGATGAACACAAACCCATAACGATTCAATAATAGCCGCATCCTTACGATATCCGTCATACAAGAAAGTATCAATCACATGTTTCCGATCATCCGATATATCTGTGCATTTTGCATAACGTTCTCTGAGCCGTTGCTTCGATTGTTTCACCACCTCCAACTCCAGGATGACCCTCAAAATAGCATTTTTGCGATCCACATCACTATTTTCGGTCTCTGCTTTGATATATTGTTGAATTTGTTCAGCGGTATGTGGCAGCTTGCAAGCCATTGATTGTTTTGTGTGTGTATGTGTATGTGGATAACCCAACACGTACCAATGGTATTTATAAAAGAATTGGAAAAATAATTATCAATTATTGTATTAAATGTGACCGTTTGTTTTCAAACGGTAAAACTTTCAAAATCTGTGTCTATTAAAACTAGCAACAAAATTTTTGGGGATACGTGGTAAAATTCTATCTTGGATTTCGCATTTCAACACAAGTGACAAGAAACAGATTGCGTTAAACCCATAACACCATAACTTAAAATCACAAACACGCCACATGAAAATAATAAACTCTCACAATTTGACCCCTCAATCTCTAAGAAATTACGAACTTATCAAATAATCTTTACAAACTCTCAAACATTATACGATACCTTAACAAATCTCAAATCAACTCATTACCTCGTGTATATTAGAATAAAACGTACGTTAATAAAACATACTCGCAAAAACTAAACATGGGCCTTAACCCACTGCTTCCATATACCAACACACCTTTGGGCCACAAAATCACAATAACCCAACGCACCATTGGGCTGACCACTAACTTGAGCCCGGCATTGCTCAAATCTGAAACATAAACATTACTTCCGAACGACTCATACCTATAATTTCGAACCATTTTTCAGTAACAATTTTACACCCCCCGTCAATATTTTTGTACATCTCAATTTATCATAATCCCAAGAAACAAGTGTGACGAATCTTTTCCAATTAATCGATCCTTCGATGGTCAAATTTTCATCAAAGCTCAACCAAATTGCTACACTCAACTATAACTAAAAATCGTATTTATTTAAGTATTCGAAACCAAATAAACTCCACATATAGTTTTGGTCATAATTTATTGAAAACCCACCGTTGTAAACTTGACTACAATCAAATGAACCGACTCTAAATATTCTTAACACACGATAACATTCTATATAACGATAAATACAAGCGAAAAATCAACATAAACCATGGCATTAGAAAACGAAGAAAATTTTATTCATACACTAGAGGTTACATGGAAACACAACAAACCTTATTTCAACATTCCAACCACTACACTACGACACTATTTCTTCACTCCCAAAACTTGTCAATGAAGATCGCTAGAACCACGAATGGTGCAAGAAACATTAAGATCCCAACCAATATAGCACGATCTTCGTTCGGAACATACACTAGATAAATAGTAGTAACAATGGCATACATAATTGCAAGGTTGGTGATGGGGTGAGGCATGTCGACGAGAAGAAAGGGAAAGGAAAAGTTAGGTAAAAAGGAGTGTAAAAAGTGGGTTATTTAAAGAGAATAAGAGTTGGGTACTGTACACCACTGTGGTAAAATACTGTTTACACCTTAAATAATACTGTCAAGTAACAACTATAATTTTGGACTAAAGTTTCCCCAAGTTTTTCTTTCAACCTCATACTAAGATTGGTTATCATCAAGTAAAAAGCTAATGTAGTAGTAGATACGTTAAGCTAGAAAGTACAATTAGGAAGCTAATAATAAATACGTTATTCATTCACCTTTTCCACTCACCTTTACAGCTACCTTATCTTAGAATCCCGGGACGGGATTCCGTTTAACGGGTAGGTAATATAACACCCCGTAAAATTTTCCTACGATTAATACGTTACCATAACATAGATTAACCATTTTTACCCATAACAATTTTTTTTTTATATACTTTGTCAATTACAACGTTATTCACTCTTACCTTGACACGACATTTACACCTAAACCTTAATAACCTAGATACCATACATAACTTAAAACATTGATACTTAATAAGTATACGTTTCAATAATTAACAAATAGAATTTAAATAAATCCCGAGCCTACAAAAATTCCCATGTGTACTCGCTAATAATATTGGACCTCTAAGAACCATGAACGACAATTATTATCGACTTTCAAATATAATTACTATACTAGAATATTGATCAAGTTAAGGCACCTTACAAGTTTCATCTCAACTTGACACAAATAGCATTTTATTTCAATACCACTTCGTATAAATTCTAATAAACCACTAACTTTCTGTAACAAATTTAAATCCTCATTTTAAGGCCCTTCTGGTCCGAACCAGGAAAAGTGTAAAACACGAAAGTTGTCCGAAATAATGTTTCACGTCTAGACACGCGAGATTTTTAAACAAAAAATGTAATTCGTGGCTGCTATCCATGGAATACGAATCTGGCCAAAGTAAACCTTAAAAACCATTTTGCCAAACTTACAAAAACGTGTCATAAACTTCCCTAGCACCTCACAAGCCACCCAATGACTTATAACCTGACTCAAATGCATTGTGGAATGTCAGGAATGAACAAGGATTGTATGACACATTCCTTTTACTACCATGATTCGATTGGAGGGAATTGTGGTGCCACCACACATAAACGAAAC
Organism: Artemisia argyi; assembly: GCA_030686995.1. Lineage (NCBI taxonomy): Eukaryota > Viridiplantae > Streptophyta > Magnoliopsida > Asterales > Asteraceae > Artemisia > Artemisia argyi. The sequence goes on from CM060686.1 coordinate 47,447,532, forward strand.
AACACAACACTTCCTTGGCATTATTCTTGTGTTCACATCTTCTAAACTCTCTATAAAACCTCCCCATGCAACCTGAGATGATCACACACACATAAACTTACCAAATATACAAGCTCAAGTCGAATAGCACTAGTTGAACGGGACAGAAGGTTTGGAGCTAGTACGAAGTGCACAAGTAATCCAAGGAGGAACCAAATAGCTCGTTGTGAACCTTGCTAGGAGTGAACCATTGTACCAATGATCCTTTGATCCAACTCGAACCATACGAACCATTTTACCCCACCTTTTGAGGTGAGGTTGTGTGTGAAGCCATTGCCTTGCATCGTTGAGATTACGATACTACCACTACCACTGTACTACTAAGGTGAGTCATAGCCCCACCTTTTCTCATTTAATTGTTTTGTAAACTCTTTGGGGGAGATACATGCTTAATTACTGTTTTATACTTTTACAAGTACTCGTTAACTATTTACATATTACTATGATTTCATAGCCCACTCTTTAACTACTTTCCCGTGGGGGAGATACATGCTTAAAACTCGAACACAAGTCTTTTATACCGGGTATTGAAATACCGTCAGGCCAATGTTATTTGCTTAAGTTACTATTGCCAAAAGTCCCTCGATCATGAACCTTAATCACTTGAAGGGTGAACGTAAATAAATGTGGATAGTACTATTAGCGATTGACAATCCTCGTTTGGATGTTAGAGAAAACACCAGGCGCACTTTATTGTTCTTATTATAGGTTATTGGCAAATACCTATCTTGAGGGCCTACTACTTACCGTCATAACTTGAGATTATGATTGGCTGTTAATCGTTGAGTATCATGAGCTTAAGGCAATAACAGAAACATTGATTTAAACTTATTGATTGTATGTGATTACAATACATTCTTAACTTGTGATTCGAAACTCGTGTTAAATGGATTTATAAACCAATTACTATTTTTGATGTTGACCCGGTGAAGGGCAAACCAACGGATTGATTTGTATTAAATTGATAAGGAAATTACTCTTTTTCTAATTAACGATTTAAACAATAAACTCTATGAACTCACCAACCTTTGTGTTGACACTTTTTAGCATGTGTTTATCTCAGGTGACTATACAAGAAGGAACTTGAAGGCACGGAGTGGGCTTGTAACCCGGCATGGGCTTAAATAAACATTTTGACATATTTTAAATAAACTTGTTGTTTAAATTATGAAACATCTTGATGTCTAGAATATTTGGTATTTTGAATAAATTAAACTTCAAAGCGTCACTATGTGTCGTTTTCTATGATTGTGACAAAGATCCTCGAAGTAACACCTAAAAAGTCTTCCGCTGACATTTTAAGTCTTCCGCTGGCGTGACGATTTTGGGGGTGTTACATGACGGCCCAGAGGAAATTTGCTCTTGACGGCGTCAGATCTAGATCTAGGCAACCAATTTTATTATGGGCGGCGGGTTGACGGCGTCAGAATTCTCTTCTTGACGCCGTCACATTGGAAAATCTGTATATAGTTTTATAATTTTCATTCATTAAGAGAGGACAATTTTAGGGATGACTTGAAGAAACCCTAGCACGATTTTATTAGTATTTTCAAGGGTTTTCACCCCTTGAAACCTTTCATGTTCAATTAAGATAAGTATCCTTTCAATTCATTCAATATGTCTATGTGTTGTTTGAATATATCTTACGCTTGTCTTGATTTTAACATGCTAGGCTAGATCTCTTATGTGTTTGCTTAGATGTAGTGAAACCTAGATGTTGATTATGGGTTGATTGCTTGTTTATAGTTGTTACGGATGAATGATTTCGATGTTAGGCTTAAGAAAACTGGCAGACTTCCATAGGGTAACTTGTTTGAACGTCTTAAGAAACATGAACCAATGCGTACTAGGTTTCTATGGTTGTATTTAATGCATGAGCGAATTCTAATGATCCCATGTTAGGAGCTTCTTGCAGGCTCGACATAGGAGTGAAGTAGGAGCTTATAGAGTTGGGGAAGTACGTACGCCACCCCACGATTGTTATTAAGGAATATAACCTGTCATCCACGCAACTGTAACAAACTATCAACTTGTAAAAGATATCTAGGTAGTAATGAAATCTAAGTAAATACAATTTTCCCATTTATTGTTCACACCACTAGTTTAATTAGTTTTATTTACATTTTTGTTATTTTATTTTGATTGCATCTTTACTTATTGGGTTAGTTGACTAGCAACTAATTCCGCCCATTCCTCCAAAACCCGAGATTTTAATTGCTTTTATAAAAATATAAAAATACAAAAAGAATCATCCCTCACCTCTAGACCTAGTTTTTAGGCTTTCTAATCCTAGCGACACTATTCATGAGTTGAACGATCAATCCCCCGGTACTTGTCACTATACTATACTACAACGATCAGGTACACTGCCTGGTGGGGGTTGTAAGCTTCTCGAGATCCCTCGAGAGGTAAAGCCTGGTGCAATTCCCACGCAACAAAATTTTGCTGAGTTGCTGTAAAGATATCATCTGAAGCTGATCAAGAGCACTTTGACATACAAGACTGAAAAGAGATAAAGATACAATCTTCCTGAATGATAAAGATATTGATGATCAAAGAATGAAAAGAAACTTGAAATCAAGCAAGTGGAGTCCAAGTTAGGGGAGGATTGTTGGGATATGAAGATCTAAGTACTGCTGGAAAGATCAAAGTACTGCTATATCAAATTACTGCTAATAGTCAACGTGTTGTTCAAGGTCAAAGTATTGCTCGTGATTGAAGATTATGCAAAGTACTTCTAATAACAAGGACTTATGTGCAATATTGTTTAAAGGATTATTATGTAATATTATAAGAATATTCTAGAATTAGTTAGGGATAATTGCTTGTCGTTCAAGTAAATATTGTAAACCAACTTAAGGTTTTCCTTATGCCTATAAAAGGAGCCTTATGATGGTATTAGACGTACAAAGTTTTTTCTAAGAGTCTTAGAGTTTTACATTACGATTTCTAGAAAATGATTTTAGAGAAGTTAGGGATTGTTAGTGAATCTGTATTTAGAGAAGCAGGTTCAAGATTTTTTTAATATAAAAAAAGTTCTTCTTAGCTTTGTGTTTGTAGATTCCGCATACTTTACATAGTAATATCAGTGTTTCAATATTAACTGTTTTGAGTTATTCAAGATTGTTAAAACCTTACAAGCTACAAAGTATTTTAGTCATAGTATATCGATCCAACATACCCCTCTCCCCCCAAGGGAGAGGGTTGGACCTTCATTCACAAGCTAATATATTACAAGTTTCTCTCAAGGCTCCCATCTCTTTCTCTCTATAATCTCTCTATAAAACAACACGATTCGATCCATACATACCAAACCATACGTGCATATGTTTATTGGATCAAAAAGTGTAGACTAGCAGGGACACCTTAACCCTGTGTACCATAATGGTACCCAGCAAAGGTTTGATGCCTCTGAAATACCTCCACCCAATACCCAACCATGCTGCGGAACGGAATCGAACACGCGTCCTTTGTTGGATCAAGACATCACATGTTTATGTTTATCCTACAATTGGTATCAAGAGCCATGGTTTCTGATTTAGTCGTTTTAGTATAGGTTTATTTTTCCAAAGAAATACTCGTGAAAGTATTTCCCCGGGTCGTTCTCCCAGGTGTGAATGGAATCTCAAATTCTCGGTTCGTGATACGTGTCGTGAAAGTGGTAAAAAGTGATTTTAATAAGAATTACACTAATTTATATGAAAATGAAGCACAATTAATCACTTAAGCAAGTAAATCAAGTAAGTAAACCTAAAACGTAACGTAGAATCAAAAACCGTAAGCTTAAACGTAAAATAAACATAAACGCGCGAAATAAAAAGTGAAATTTAAGCTATACTAAACCTATGGGTTTGAAAATAATTTTCCTAAGTTAAGAATGATAAAAGAAAATTTTGAGAAAAAGAGAAGTATTTTTTTTGACTTTTTATTTAATTTTTATGAATTACAAACTAATTTAACTAATTAAAAATTAAAAGAAAATGAAAATTAAGTGAGAAAAATACAAAATAAATTTTGAAAATTCTAAAATAAATGAAAACTATTTTCTAAAATATTTTTGGATTTTTCATGCTTTTTCTTATTTTTTTTGGAATATGTGGTATTTAAAAAGTATTAAAAATTGAATAAAAACTATAATTAAATGAGAAAAATAGCAAATAAATTCAGAAAAATATAAAAAATTCTGGAAAAATCTAAAATATTAATCTAATTCTAGGAAAAAATTAAAAATTGAAAAATGAGCTCGGGAAATGCTTATTGCTTTGAAACAGCTTAATTGGAGTGCTTATTTATAAGCACACCTTTACCAAACTTGACAAAACTTTGAACAAATGATTCTATGACTCAAATAAGCTCAATAGAACAAGATTTAGATCAATTGGAACTCAAAAACACATATATATGGGCTCAAACAGTTGAAATAAGCACTAAGGAAATAAGCAAAAGTCAAACAGAAAAGGCTATGGATCTAAATCAATGAAATAAGCAATAATATGCACTGAGGAACTTATAAGAGCTACAAATCACAAGTTTCAAGCTAAGACACAAAAGAGCAGGCCTAATCTATGAAATCAGAACCTAGTTTGAACCACTCAACTTAAGAGGTAGGATAAGCAGTTCAAATAAGCTAAGAAGTGTGAGCTTATGAGGGTAAAACACACTTCAACCTACTGAGATACTAGATTAACCAAAAGACTTGATAATACTACTCAACTACTAGCCTAAAGAATGCCTAGGAAACTGATGAAACTCAATGGTGCAGGGGAATGATGAGTTCAAACAGACAACTTAATTCCAAAATTCAAATAAGCAGTTGAGATTCAAATTGAGATTTTCTTGTTGATTATAGTTCACAAGCTTCCAAACTTTCATAATCAGCAAAAAAAAAAAAACTTAATTCTAAACTAAATTGAGTCTTACAAGAGTTATCAAAGATTTAATCAAAAACTGAGTTCACACTTTAGTTTAACTATTTGATAAGCAATTTGCTTTGACTAAACTAAATATAATCCTATCCTAGATGTTCTAATATGTTGTACTAAGCTAAAATTAAACTAAATTGAGCAACTATAACTACTTATGCAACAACTTAAAGAAAAATGCAAGCCTAAAAATTACCTCTGTTAACTACTATTGGATTTTAGAAGCAATTTTGATTATCTATAAAATGACCAACTTTTTTAATGTTTTTATAACTCTAATATATCCCTAAGTGAACTACTGCAATCACTAAATCTTATTGAAAATAAATCCAACTCAGTTAAACTACCTCAGCCAAACACCCCTTAACTTTTGTGGAATGATCAAATTACCTATCAAACTGATTTCTAAGCAATCTAAACCTCAACCTCTGATCAAATCTTATTCAATAATCCAGAACTCAACACAGAGACTCAGAAACCAACCACTTAATAAAACAATAACACAGATCTATGATGATGACAGAATATGAAACAGTAAACTAGCAAATCAATGTTCAGGAAAGCTAATTAATAAAGATATTACTCAATGAAAATAGAAATAAGCTATGATAATGAAGGCTACACTACTGCTACTAGATTGTGCTATGTAAAGTAAATTAAATGAAAAACTTACAAGGCAAATCCCCCTCAGCATGAACAGAGGGGGTTCACTTAGCTAGCCTATCTTTGGACAGGCCAATTGGCACCTTATTGGACTGTCAATCACCACTGCTTAATCACAGCTTATTGAATAAGTTGTTGTTTGACTTTTGTTGACTTTGTGATTAATTTGAACCTTAGATGAAATTAAACCAAAAATAAACTCACAACAGTTATGTAGAACTGAAATAAGCTTATAGGTATTTGAGAAAAAGCTAATTGAAGCTGAGTTTAACAAATGAAAATATATTTTTTGTTTTTTGTTGATTTTCTGATTTTTTTTTCTATAAAAGATTAACAAGGCTTGAATTGAGAAACTGAAATAGACTAACAAGGATTATACTAAATCTTAGAAAAATAGTAAATAACAATTAACAAAACTAAATAAGGAATTGAAATAATAAGCTAAATAATAAGAAAACTGAAATTATATTGATTAAGGAAACTTGATTACAATACTGAAAAAAATATGAAATTACAATTTGAAAAGCAGAAATATAAGCAAACTATTATAAAAACCTACACCCTAAGCTTGTGAGTGAAGGGGGGTATTTATAGGAGAGGAATGATCTTTGGGTGAAGCTTCTAGCCTTCCACGTCACTGATCCAGGTGAAATTTGTTTTTCCTTGAGTCATCCTCAGCCTTTAGATATCCCTTGGTCTCCAATCTTCAACTCTCAGCCCTTGGATTCATTTTGTGATGTGAATATATCCTGCGTGTGTTATCTCATTGGTCTACGTATGCACTGACATCTCCTGACACCTTCTAGAACTTCAATCATGTGGTAATTATTTAAGTATGAGGTTAATTTGAAGGAGGGGTAATTCTAGGGTTCTATGAATAGTAACTATTCCGGGTAAATGATGATTTAGGGGGTGGGAACAGGTTTGGGGGTGTTTTTATTATTATTTTGAGTGTTGACCGGGTATAAGTGGGTTGAACGGGTCGTGGTAACAAGCTGGGTACAAGGTGGTGGGCTTGAGGTTGGTTTGGGCTTGGCTTTTGTGGGTTTAATATAATTAATAGGATCCGTTAGGTTTTGTTTGGAGTAGTAATATCATAAGGACCAATATTGAAATTCTGAAAATCATAAGGACCATTTCTGTCTTTCTTCCAAATTTTCTTCCAAGGGCTATTATTTTAATTCTATGATTCATGAAGGACCACATTTGACTTTTCTTCAAATAATTCTTTAAAGGACCAATTTTGTGAAAATGTGAAACTTGGAGGATTGAAGTTGCCAATTCTTCCAAACTTTGCCCAGGGACTAATCTAGCAACTTAATGAATCTTTGAGGACTTCTTTTGATATTTTGAGCTTTCTTTGATCATTAAGCTTCCCCGGCTCCGGCTTTTGACCTTTTCAAATCTCCTGCTCGTTTTTGTCGGTTTTGGCTTTGTTTTTGTCCATTTTTCACATATCCGCTCCTACACATACACAAATACAAAACACATATTTTCTTGGCATATTTGGTTAGTATTTTGTATTTTTGGTCTGATTTAAAGTCTAAAAAGGATGTGTGAATAAGCACACATCAAAACTCCCCCAGACGAAGGTATTGTCGTGCCCTCACGCAATGTCATCACCTCACGCTTAAGAGATAAATAATTTCAAAACCTATTTTTACTGACGTTGTAAAGTAGCAATGATGTTAAAAGAGATCTCAAAAATATTTATTCACAAAATGCTCCATTTTCCGATTTTCATGAATAACAACTACCACTACTATTTTTGTACTTTTTCATTTTTATATATGTGACGGTTTGCTTGACTTTCATTATCTTTTGATAATTTTCAGGGTCTACGAGTAGAAACACTTCTCATGAAGAAGAGACCATATGGATAAAAATCGTCATCCTTGATTTTTCACAAGCCCCCAAACTAAGCGTAAAATCGAAATCATTGTTTATCCACAAGTTAGATGCTAACACTACTCACAGAAGTTACTTGTGTAATTACCTCTTGTTCCCAGTTCCTAAGTTTTGTATCTCAAGATTTTAATTTTGTGAGAAATGAATTTCATCATATTTTCTCGTTTTGATAGTTATTAGTCCGATAAGAGCACAAAATTTGAACGCTAAGTAGTTTCCAAACTTTCCCTCGAAAACCCTTGCATACAGAAATCGGGTCCACATGGAGGTCTCTGATTTAACACGATTTTGAGGGCCCCCTTTTTATTTACGACCGAAACATCCCATGTTTGAGACCCGAGACAAAAGCTTTTTATTAGGAAACCCCTGGAGTCAAAGCTTGGCATTTTTGCATAATTATAAGCACTTTAATAATATTTGGTCCTTAGTCCTTTATTTCAATTACAAGAATGGTTATGAGCCGTCAAGATGCAAGAGCTTTATTATGACCTAGGATTTATTTCCGCTGCTTTTTATAGCTTTGGATTCCTATGCCTTATTTTTGGCTTTGGATTATTATTATTGATATTCATAATCATTTGCCAAACCCCGAGTCCCACGGCCTTTACTAAGATCACAACATCGGCTGCGAACCGGCAAGATGCAATAGTCTATTCCACCGTAACACTGGCAGTACCCCTATGTGTACCAAACCCCCATATGCCGAGATTTTCTTAGGAACGAGAAAAAACTAAGTATTTTCCAAACCCCATACACTTAATTAATCCTAGAGATCTATTTTTATTGGTGTCCAATCTTGTGGGAACAAGGAGGCCACAAGTACCTTCCGTGGGCTCTAAAGAGATCCAACTACTCCACGTTTGGCACCAAACTTCTAAATAAACTCTATCTTTCTTCGATCTCCGCAAATTTAAAATCCCAAGTAATGAGATCCGCGGATGCTTAGCCGATAATCTTTTGATTATATTGGTTAAGGGAGACGAGCTAGGGCTCAACACGCCCGGCCAAGTCGGAACATTTATTTCTTCTCTCACCGGCAGGAAAGTCAAAACAAGGTGTCAAATCTTTACTATTATACCATATACATTTTTTTTCAATAAAAATGTGACAAAATTTTTTAAATTTTGGTGGAAAAATGGAGTTGCGCAACTTAACAGCTCAGACGAAGGTGTCAGGTCAAATTGAATCGAAGATTCACCCCCTAGACTAAAGTGAAACATTTTCCTCAATGTTTTAAGGGTACGGGTAGTCCTACATAAAATCTATGGCCGTTTATTAAGTATGCCAAGAGATAAACGTTAGTCGATAAGATTTTTGGATATGCTGAATTTCTAAAAGAGCAGCGAAGAATGAGACTCGAGTGGAGAGAACGACAAAACACGAGCACAAGAGTCCTCAATCTTCGGGGAAATTCCTGGACATTCACAAACAACCACGAAGACACGAGTTTGGAAAGGGTCACCCCCCTCACGTCACGTTACTTAAGAAAATAGAAAATAAAGAAAATGAAATGGATAAGTGATTCGTTGTTTTTTGGTGTGTGCAAAAACAATTTTATCAAAATATCAACAAACGTGAGATCTAAGTTATCGTGAGACAACTAGATGTAGAGAAATACGAGTAAACCTTTTAGGAAAAAGATTACCTCGCAAAACACATGAAAGTGATATTTGTGAGACCGGGAAGTGATTTCCCGGGTCGTATCCCAACGAGGTGTGAATGGAAAGTTTTGTGAAAGATCAAGATTAAAATCTTGTATGTTTGGTTGTGAAAGATTATTTGGTTTTGTACTACGTTAAATTAACGAAATTTGAAAATTAACGAACGAGAGTGAAAATAAATTAACCTAAGGGTAAACAAAAGGCAATTAGCAAACTATGGAAATCCTAAAACACTACGGGAAACATAATTAGGTATCGGGAATTCCTAAAACGTAATCTAAGTTAAAAACGTGACGTTTGTTTAAAAATAAACGTCAACGCGTAGAATAAAACGTGAAAGTTAAGCTACAAACGTCCTACGGGTTTGAAAATAATTTTCTAACGTACTAAAAGACAAAAGAAAATTTTAGAAAAAAAGAAAATTAATTTTCCGACAAAAATTCTATTTATTACGAATTAAAAACTAATTAACACCAATTAAATTATAATAAATAAATTACAAAGTCTAAAAATCTGAAACCTTTTTTGGAAATTAACTTATACTAATATTGATTTTAGAAAAATGCTAAATCAGAAAAAACTTCCACCAATAAGCTGTTATAAGCTTAACAATTCAAAATAAGAAAAATGATGAAACTGGATGAAATTACTATAAATAAATAAAAGGAGAAGATATCAACGGAACTGGTGCCCCAGAGCTAGTGGTAAGGGAGTGTGTGCTTGTGTTGTATGTGGGCTAGAGGTCCTGGGTTCGAACCCCACTTTTTGCCCAAAATTTATTTATTTTTTGTTTTCTTTTCTTTTTGCCTTTTTCTTCTTTACTGACTCACAAAAGGAATATAAAAAACGATTTCAACAACTTCTTGAATCAATTCCAACTCAGATAAAAAACAGGTTCAAGATCAAAAACTTTTTCCTCGTTTTCTTCCTAATTCTTGTTCAAAGGCCACACAGTCTAACTAAGTTCAAAAACCCAAATGAATTTTACCAATTAAATGTAGCAACAACAATTTCAATGGTAACAATAACAAGAACAAGAACAGGAATAAACCAAATCTCAAAAAAAAAAAACAAGCAAGAACAACAAAGAAATGTAGCAATAGCCAAACAGGCCAATGAGCTCAAATAAGCAGCTCAGTTATCAAAAGCTTATGCAAATTAATAAACAACAATTATAACAACTAAAAACAGTACTTGGAACAAAAGCAACAACAATTATGAAGTCTCTAACAAAATTAATCAAGCTTAGTACTCAATAAGCTTTAAACAGCATGCAGTCCTAACTAATCCAAAAGAATGCTTATTTTAAGCAACAAAATAAGCTCTTAATGGAAACCTAACTCCTAAATACTAAACACTACCTAGGGGGCTATCCAAAACACCAAAGAAAACCCCCAAATCCCCAGAATTAACCAAGTTATGGTCAGCTAAAGTTTGGGTACAGGGGAGAAACCTTCCCTGCAGGTCTGTTTGGAGGGTTGTGGGACCCACTTAGAAATATCTCAAAAATCTAATGGTTGTAGATTCTTGAAGCTTAGCTGGGATATTATGTCATGTGAAAAGTTCAGAGCTTGAAACCTTACACAAAAATCACATTAATTCCTGGAAAATTTGGGTTTTTCTACTCAAACATGAATTTGACTTTTTCAATTTTCCTTCCAAGTTGACTTATCTGAGCTTTAATCAATCCTAACTTATTATATATGATATATTAAGCTAAAATGGAACTAACTAAGCTAGATTAACAAAGTTTGTAACTAAAATACAGTCCTAGCAACCCCAAATCGTAAACAGTTTAACTGTGATCCAATTGAGAGGTGCTTTTGACTTTTTCACTTAAAAACTACCAAGCTTAAGAGTTGACTGACCTATATTCACCCTGGGAATGAAGTGCAAGCTTTATTAAACCTCTAAAAGCTACAACATTACTGTTAAACTACTATTGCCAAACACCCCTAAATGTGACTGTTTTAGTGATTATCAAAGCAATTGGCTAAATTAACACTTGAACTACACTAATTACCTTTTATTAAGCTAAAACAAACTTAAATAAACAGGAAGTAACAACTAATGATAGCATATATGAATCAACTCAGAATATGGGACAAAATGGCATAATTTCTTACTTGTCATCCAAGCCCAAACTTATACTGAGAACTAGAACCATTAGAATCACCTATAGTCTCCCAAGAGACTCTAAACCATATTCAACATCCTCTGGACCTTCTTCTCTTCTTTCTTTCTTCTCATTTTTTTTATTTATTTTTTATTGAATTTCTAACTTAGCAAATTTCTGTTTCCTTTTTCTTTTCTTTCTTCCTTTTGGATTCAGCCCATTTCAAAAACACTTTAGAAACATTTAGCAATATAAAACAACAACTTTCAAATGAAATGTAAGTGATTAGGAAGTGGAGACAAAATTCGAATTTAATTTAAACTTGGTTTAACCTTCAATTAAACTTAAAATTGAGAAGTACAATACTGAAAATAAGAGAGAAAACAGAAAAATAAGCTAAGATTGGGTGCCTCTAAGGGCTTACAAGAGCTTCCTATTTATACTACAATGGTGGTAGGTACGAATTGCTCCTCTTGTGCTATCTCTGTGCCTTTTAGGGTTACAATGCCATCTCTTGAGCTTTGCCATCAAATCCCAACCGTTTAATTGAAGTATCATTGATCCTAGTCATATCTGCTGTTTTGGCGCTAAAACGTTATTGAGTGGATTGGTGATTTGGAGGGTGTTAGGTAGGGGTTTGTGAGTGATATGGAGTTAGTGGGATTGGGGGAAGGTATGGAGGACAAGGGTTGAGAGTGATGGGGAAGATGGTGATGGAGGTAGTATGTTTGCAGGTCACGGGGAGGGAAAGGGATGGTTGAGGTTTGACTGGTCAAGATTTTCACGTTTTTATTATTAAACGTAAAAGGGGTAGGCTTGGGGTTGGTTTGGGCTTGAAAGGTTTTGGGCCACAGTTTATTATTTGGAGTGGATTTAGATTAGAGGGATTGAAGTAATAAAAGGATCCGTTTGGTTTATAGTGTATAAGGCCCAAGGACCAAAGTTGTAAACTGCTGAAACTTTTAGGGACCTGATTTGCCAATATTCCAAACTTCAATCAAGGACCAAACATGCCATCTTATAATTCCACAAGGTCATTGTGATTCTTTTTCTTCAAGTTATAATTCCCGGGGGCCAAAACTGTCACTTTCGAAATTCCAAGGATTTAACTTGTAATCTTTTGAAAACTTTTTACCCAAAGATCATTTGTGATATCTTTTGACTTTTTAAAGAACTTGGGTTGACTTTTCTTTTAAAATAAATTCTTAGGGACTAGTTTTGTCAAATTTTGAAAGTTGGGGGACTGAAACTGCCAATCATGCAAATTTTGTTCGTTTTTCGTTTGTTTTCAATCATTTTGCATCTGAAACATATAAAACATGATCTTTGGGATTTTTTCCGTATTTTGGTGCGTTTTTGAGTGTTTTTAAACGTTTTGCGGTTCAGATTTGAATAAAAATGATGAGTATTTACACACTCATCAATCCCCCACACTAAACTATTGCTAGTCCCTAGCAATCTTTTGTGAAAATTTAATGGATTTGAAGTCTCTTTACCAAAAGCCATTACTTCTGGAGTAGCCGAATGTTTCGGTTCAAGTAAGAACTATGGTACACCGATAACCATATGATTTTGAGCAAACCATAAGCTTCCAACGGTTTTGATTTGTCTTTACCAGAAGCCGTTTGCTTCTGGACTAGCCAACTCTTGATGGAACAGTCAACATCTTGGTGAGTTGATTACCAATTATGGTATTCCCCTGCCTTTACCACAAGCCATAATATTGCGGGCTAGCCAACTCTTCTACTTTTTAGGATATGGTGAGTTGAATACCATATAATTTTTGGCAAATTGCCAGCCACCAACGGATTTGAGTTATCTTTACCAAGAGCCGTTTGCTCCTGGATTAGCCAGTCCTTATGTTAGACGTGGTGGACTGATAACCTTTTGTTGTGTAAGTGCAAAGAACTTCCACTAAAAAAAAAATTGGCTCAAAACGGGGGTATTATGGCACAAAAGTGATTAAATTCGCTAGAATTTAACCCCCCCCCCCCACACTTAGAAGTGAATATTGCCCTCAATATTTAAAGTACCGGCTTTTATGCCGATATTTTGGAATGAAAAAGATTAGATTTGGGCAAGTGTGGGATTTTTTTTTAGTGTGGGTACTCCCCCACACTAGTTTTTAGAAAAGAGAAAGAAGTTAGAAAGATGGGTGTAACCCATGTGATGCTACTGTTTTTGTTTACCGAGTCGCTAGCTTGACTCGACCCCGAATTCATTGGTCCATGGGGAAAGATTGGAGGTCCGAGACAATGGGCGGTAATACCCCTCCAAAATAATGCTTCAATCGATGCCCATTTACTTTGAAATTTGGACCGTCATTTTGAGATAACTCGACAGTACCATAAGGAAAAACTTTGGCAATGGTGAAAGGTCCAGTCCTGCGGGTTTTGAGCTTTCCCGAAAATATCTTTAATCTAGAGTTAAAAAGAAGGACTCGGCCACCAACGTTGAAAACGTGGTTCTTGATTTTGGAGTCGTGGATCTTCTTTGTTTTCTCTTTATAGATTAAAGAGTTTTCGTAAGCTTGATCATGAAGTTCATTTAGTTCATTGAGTTGAACTTTCCTATGATCACCCGCAGACTTGAGATCGAAGTTGGCATTTGATGAGTGCTCAAACACTCATCATTTTTGGTCTAATATGAACTGCAAAACATACAAAAAACACTCAGTAATGCATCAAAATACTGAAAATATTTCAAAATTGTGTTTTACATGTTTTAGATGCAAAATGAGCAAAAACAAACGAAAAACGCACAAAGTTTGCAAAATTGGCAGTTTCAGTCCCTCAACTTTCATAAAATTACAAAACTAGTCCCTGGATATTCAAAATATAGAAAATTATCACCAAAGGTCCTTTTTAAATCATAAGTGGTCATAATTAGTCCTTTGGTGAAAAATTGGAAAGTTTTGGAAATTTACAGTTTAAGTCCCTGGAGTTTCAAATATTGGCAGAAAAGGTCCCTGGTGGGATAATTTTGAATAAAAAATCATTTTGGGTCCTTGGGAAGTTACAAAAGTTATTTTTAGTCCTTGGTGTGAAGTTTTGAGAAAATTGCATTTTGGTCCCTTAAACTTTCACATTTTGCAAAAATAGTCCTCGGGGTTTAAAATTTTGGAAAAGTGTACTTTTGGTCCTAATAATATTTAAATGTTGTCAAAAGTAGTCCTTGTGGTTACTTTAGAGAAATTACCTTTTCAGCCCCTAAACTTTGGTATTTTGCATTTATGGTCCTTGATGTTTATTAGTAAAAAACCAAAGTGGACTCAAAATTAAACAAACAAACCAAACAACCCCTAACCTGATCCAGGCCCACAATAACACCCCCCTTAGCCCAATCACCCAAACAGCCCACCCACTAAATAAGTTAACACCCCGTTTTTATTTTAAACCCAGTCAACCCACGCGTTGACCACCCCTAACCTCCCACTTGGACCTGGTAACTCACCCAACACTTCACCCCCCTCCTCAACCTCTGCTACCAAACCCACTCCATGTTCCCCAACTTACCACAACCCTCCAAGATACATTTATTATCTCACAAAACCTAACAAGCAACCCAACTGCCTTTGTCCTATTTTCCCGCCAAAAGAGCATTTGAACGGTTGAGATTAATTCAAGATATCCAAGGGCCAAGAATCAAGTGGGAAAGTCAGAGACAAGCTCCAGGACCCATTTAAATAAAGAAAAAGAAGAAGTAGTGGAGAGTAGCTTATGTAGTGGTGTTCTTATTAACACTATGTCGTTTTTTTTATTGTCTTTTAATTTTCAGTAATGTTTTTAAGCTTAAAGATGTTGTAACCAGTATATTTTATGTAATAAAAGTTATCTTTGTCAGTAATTCCAAGTTCTCTTTCATTAATTCAAATTTTGCAATTTTATGTGAATTTGACTTGTTCACTTAAACTTGTTAAAGGTTGGTGTTTCATGTTCAATTAAGCTCACTTGTAAGCTTTTGTAAGCTTTCAAAGCTTTTAAGAAGGTTTAATTCAGTTCACCTTTAAAAAAAAAAAAAAATATATAGCTAATAAATAAAAAATTTAGCTGAGATCATCAAAGAAGAAAGGAAGCTGGGTGTTTTTGGATTTTTATGGTTTAGGACCTCAGTGGGAGGTGTTAGGTTACATTTGAATCCTTGGTTCCATGTACTAATCATGATTGCAGTGTAAGTTTTTCACTTAGTTCTAGTTTTCAAATTTCTTATATTTTGTTCATTATTAGTTATGATAGTTCCTTCTTGTTGATTTATGCTCAATTAAGTTTGTTCCATGTTTGTTGGAGTCAAATGGTGGATTTCATGGTCTGAATCATCTTACTGATTGAATCAAAACCATTTTCAGTTACTTAAGGGGTTGTTTGGATCAGTGGTTAACACCACTGATGAGCTTGTTTTTGTTGATAATAACTACTTGGATATGTTGCATCATGTTAGGATAGATTGTCTAAGCTTCTAATTCAGTCCCTTAATAAGCAAAAGTCAAAATCTCACCTTTCATCACATAACAGTTAACTGCCTATAATTTTGAATTCCTAAGGCTTGCACAATAGTTCATAAGTAGTCTAGGTAACTCATTTTCATCATTTTGTAACTCATAAACATGTTTACAGTTATTAATGATCAATCAAAGTTCATTATAGTCAAATCCCAAGTTCTAAGCAAAAAGTCAAATGTGCATGTTTCAGGTTTTCACAAATATTGCATGAATTGTTTTGAATTTAGTGTGATGAGTTAGACCTTTAAACTTGTTTACATTTGTTCTCCACCACCTCAGCTTTAGGTTCCCCCCTCCTTCTATTTTTGTGAATTTTTCACTGGGCCCCACATTGCCCAAAAGTAGGTTGCAGGGCAACCTCTGCTGCTGCACAGTTCCACCATCCCACACCACCACCTTGGTGGTGGTCTTCTGGCCACCATGGTGGTCCACAGCCACCAATTTCGGTTCCTTTCCACTCCCCTCCTACCAGGGTATCAGTTTGACCAGTTCTTTGACCTGAAACCCTGTGGGACCCACCTGGTTTAGCCACTAAACCTTGTCCCAAATCTGTTCACAGTTTGGTTTTGGAATTGGCTTATCCAGCTTATCTAGCTTATTAAGAGCTCAATTCTTTATTTTTCCAGCTTATTCTAGTTTACTTAGCTTAATTACACTTGAATCATCCTTTGTGGACCCCCCTAGTAGTTCACATTACCATTTTCCCTTGACAGTTGACTAAAGTCAACTGTCACAATAATAAGCACTTGCTTTGCTTATTTTTAAGCTCCAAGAAAGATGTTTTTGTAAAAATTTCTTATTTTCAGTAGTGTAATAAGTTTCCAAAAGAAATTTTCCAAAAAAAATCAATTTAATTTTAAGTGATAGTTTCTATTTAATTTTATTTAATTTTAATTTTCATTTTTAAATTTTTGTTAAGTACTTAGTTAATTTCATATTTTTATTAAATTCCTCATATATTAAAGTAGTTATAATAATTTTTTCAGATTTTTATCCTTTCATTTAGTATTTATTAGAATTAACTTTAGTTTTATTAATTATTAACTAATATTAAGTTTAAAATAGCATATTTAGTTTTTATAAGGTAAAACCTAGTTTTTATATTTTTTATAGCTTTTATATGTTATAAAGTAATTTTAGAAATTTTATTAGAATTTTTACTGTTCATTTAGTAATTTTCTTAATTTAAAATAGTTTAATTAGTAATTAGTAATTAATTAATATAAAAATCACAAAAAGACAAAAATATTTATTTTTATTTTTTTTACTTTCTTCAAGTTCTTTTTAAGGTTTAGAAAATATTTTTGTAAATTCTTAGTTTATTTTGTAACCTTTATTAATTTTAGTTTATTTTAAATTAGATTTAAAATAGTTTTAAGTAATTAAATAGAATTTAAATATTAAAATAATCATTTTAATAACTTTATTTTCATTTTAAATTTTCTTTTATCTTTTAATTTGTAAAAAGTTCATTTTCACCCCCTAGGTGTTTTTAGATTTCCGTTTTCACGTTTTATTTTGTACGTTTACGTTTTATTTAAACGTTACGTACGCGTTTTTAGGTTTTAATCGTTTTTGGTTTTTGTAACTTTCCCGTCTTATTCATATAGCTTCTTTAAGCTATTTCATTGTATATTCCTTAGCTTAATCACACTCAAACCCCTTTTCATCCAAATTCACCCGATCACGAAACCGTTTGTTAACCATTCACACCTCGTCGGGACATAACGACCTGGGGAAACCACTATATTCCGCGGAGCATTGACTCTAGGCTGTTTGACTTTGTTGACCTTTATTTGGTTAATATAAGTTAGGTGGTTCGGGCTCAATCAGCATTCTTTAAAGCCAAATAAGCTTTGTCCTCGAGCTCAATTGGTAGATGATACGCTGATGAGGCGAAAAATAAACCACTTTTAAGGGGTCATTTAAGCTGGAATTTGAATTTATTTGATCAAATATTGCCCTAAATCGTTCCTTTTGTGATTTTAGGTACTTTGGGAGAGAAATCTGGAAAAGGAAGCAATTCGGACGTTTTTGGAGCATAAAAGTGAAGAAAACGCCAAAGACTTAATTTTCCAAGCTGGGAACAGTAGGTGACGGCGTCAAGAGCATTTTCTTGACGGCGTCAAGAGTAAATTGCATGACGGCCCAGTACAGAAATGAAGGCGTCACAAGGAAGAGTGTCAAGAGTAAAATACGTGATGACCTAGAAAAAGTTAATACATGACGGCGTCAGATGTAGATCAAGGCAGTCCGAGGATTCTTTTGGCGGCGAGATGACGGCATCACCTCTTTGTTCTTGACGCCGTCAGCCTCAGTTTTCTATATATAGTTTTCTAATTTTCATTCATAAAAAAGAGAAGTTTTGGAGAAACCCTAAGGCCGAACCATATACGATTTTTACAGGTTTTTCAAGGGTTTTCAGCCCTTGAACCCTTACATGTGTAATTGAGATAAGTGTTCTTCTAATTCAATCAATATGTCTATGTGTTGGTTGTCTATATCTTGTGCTTGTCTTGATTCCACCATGCTAGGCTAGATTTATCTTGTGCTTGCTTAGATCTAATGAAACGTAGATGTTGATTATGTGTTGATTACTTGTTTATGGTTGTACTGGATGAATGATTTCAATGTTAGGCTTAAGAAAACTGGCAGATCTCCAAATGGTAACATGCTTGAACGTCTTAGGAAACATGAACCGATGTGTACTAGGTTTTATTGGTTGTATTTAATGCATGAGTAAATTCTAATGATCCCATGTTAGGAGCTTCTTAGCCGGCTCGACATAGGAGTGATGTAGGCACTCATAGGATTGGGGAGTTAAGTACGCCACCCCATGAATGGTATTAAGGAATACAATCCGTCATCCACGCAACTATAACAAGTAATTAAAGTGTAAAAGATATTTAGGGAGTAGTGAAATCTAAGTAAACACAATTTCTCCACTTATTGTTCACAACCTTAATTTAATTTAGTTTATTTTCATTTCTAGTATTTTATTTTGATTGCATCTTTAGTATTGAGTTAGTTGACTAGCAACTAATTCCGCCCAAATCCTTCAAACCCGAGATTTTTACTTGCTTTCTAAAAAATATAAAAATACAAAAAGAATCATCCCTCATCTCTAGAACTAGTATTTAGGTTTTCTATTCCTAGCGACACTATTCCTAGCTGAACGATCAATCCCCCGGTACTTGTCACAATACTATACTACAACGATCAGGTACACTGCCTGCTGGGGGTTGTAAGCTTCTCGAGATCCCTTGAGAGGTAAAGCCTGGTGCAATCCCTACGCATCAAGTTTTTGGCGCCGCAGTCCGGGGAATAGTTATTGTCTAGGTTAGAATCTTTTTTTATTAGGTCTACTTGCTAGATTCCTTTCTAGTAAGATTTTATTTTTATTTTTAGGTTTCTTTAGTCTATCTTATTTCTTTGTGTTTTTGTTCGTAACTCTTCACCACCTGCCATCATGGCAACCGACGAATCCTCTAACCTTAGGATCACTAGAAGTCGTAGTTCCATTAGAAACCTTGTCTTGCCTTATGCAGAACCCGAAAGGGAAATGCGTAGATTAAGACAATCTCACTCAACTCTTGAACCATCTAGCGTTGCCATCGATTTTGATGCACCCCTTTCTGAAGAAAATTCAGAAAATCACGTTACAACCCCTAGCTCCCAACCCAACAACGAGATAAGTACCCCCGCAACTCCTACTCCTAAGCGCCTTAAGGACTACTCCTCCCCAACCCCTCGTGGCTTCTCAAATGCCATAGTCTACCCAAACAAACACACCAATGAGGTCTTGCATGCGAATGATGTTTGGCTTGTCCAAAGTGTGTGTAAGTTTTGTGGATTAGATGAGGAAGATCCAATTCAACACATTAAAGACTTCTTGAAAATAGTAGACACCCTCCATACGGATGGGGCTACACGTCCCGATTACAATTCTTCCCTTTCACCCTATATGAAAAAGCCCAAGAGTGGTATGATAAACTCCCTTCTGAATCTATTTTCACATGGGAGCAACTCATATCCAAGTTCTATGAGAAGTTCTTTCCACCTGGAAAAACCTCAGCGTTTAGAGATAAGATCCTCCGTTTCCGAAAAGGGAAGGACGAACCCTTCCATAAATCGTGGATTAGATTTAAGGATTTAATAAGACAAGTTCCCCATCATGGCATCGAACTTTGGTTTTGGTCCAAATCTTCTACGACAATGTCTCCTCTAATGATCGGAACGGAATCAACCAATCTAGAAGAGGGAGATTAGCCAATCTTAGTGCCGAAGAAGGATTGGATAGGATTGAAGAATATGCTCAAGACCAGGATGACACTTGGGATGAACCTGAGTCGACTGTCAGCATTTCTGAAATCACTTCAGATCGGTTGAGAAAAATTAACAAAAGAATGGAGTACCTAGCTGGGTAGCAATTACCTAAATAACTTTTGAATCCTTACTTAATCTGTGACTACTGCGGGGGCCCGCATGAGGTAGAAGAATGCGGAGGAGCAGCCACGACTGAACATGCATGCTTGTCAGGAGGTGACATCTATGCTGATCCCTCCTTTTTGCCTTTTTACCAAAATGACGATCACACCCTCTGGGGAAATCTGGTAAAAAGAGAAGAAGGAGAGGAAGGTCCTGGATTCGAAATCAGGAGCACTTTTGAAGATGACCTTGGTCACTTCACTCAAGAAAAAGGCTTGCAATTAAAAGGTCTTAATTAACTTGTTGACGAGCAGCAAAATGACATTGGAGAATTTTTCAACAAGCTTAACTCAGCCCTCGATAACCTTGAAATGCCATCAGTAAGCAAAAAAGACCCCATGCTCGCGATAACCACTCGAGCTGGAACAACAACCAAGGACCCCCTTACCCAAGCTCGTCCTCCATCACTCCCGATCCAAACAAGCCTCGCGAGGAGGAGGAGGATGTAGGCAGCGAGACTCCTAACCAACCTCCCTTGACGATTCCTTCCCCATCAACCCCACCTAACCAACCTGTGAGAATCCCATTCCCTTCCCGATTAAAGAACAAGAAGACTGAGAATGATAATAAAAGATTCTTGTCATACCTAAAAGACTCAGTAGACACCATACCCCTCCTTGATGCTTGCTATCACATGCCGAAGTATAGCGCATATTTTAAAAAACTACTCGCTAACCGAAAGAAACTTGAGGGTCTTGTGACCCTGGGGGAAGAATGCTCAGTGGTGACCCATCGAGGGCTACCCAAAAAGGTAGATGATCCAGGCAGCTTCACCTTGCCTTGCTCCATAGGATCTCTATCAATAAAGAACGCTATTGCCGACTTGGGGGCAAGTATCAATCTCATGCCTCACTCCATGTTCCTTAAATTAGGATACTCTGGATTAAAGCCCACCCGTATGAACATCCAACTAGCCGATAGATCAGTCAAGTACCCCGTAGGGATATGCGAGAATGTGCTAGTCAAAGTTGGGAAATTCAAATTCCTGGTCGTCTTCGTAATCCTGGATATGGAGGAGGATGACTTGGTACCCATCATCTTAGGGAGACCATTTCTTGCTACCGCTCGTGCAGTCATTGATGTTTATGACGGCAAGTTAACCTTGTGAGTGGGAACCGATAGCACCACCTTCGACATTAAGGACTCCATGGATCTCTCTCTCGAAGCAGCTAACCGACTCTACTTCATTGGGGAGGTCGATGAACTCACAGATGTCATTGATAGCTGTGTCGATGAACAAATTGAGGAAGGCTTGCTACGGGACGAGAGTTTTCTGCCTTTGCTAGAGGTGGAAAAGATGGAGGATGTTGGTGCAGTCTCCTTCTACCCTAGACAAGAGGCAACGGACCATCTCGAGCTCCGAAAGCCCGAAAACAAGCTTAAGCCTTCTATTATCGAACCTCCTGAGTTAGATCTTAAAGAGCTTCCTAGCCATTTAGAGTATGCCTTCCTTCAGGGATAGGACCAACTGCCAGTAATCATAAACTCTTCCCTGGAACATGAACAAAAAGTTAAACTCTTAGAGGTCCTAAAGAAATATAAGGGAGTGCTCGCATGGAGTGTAGCCGACATTAAGGGGATTGACTCAACTTTTTGCACACATAAGATTCTCATGGAAGAAGATTATAAACCTACTGTGCAATCCCAGAGGCGGGTGAATCCCAACATTAAGGAAGTAGTAAAGAAAGAAGTCATTAAACTTCTGGATGCAGGATTGATCTACCCAATCTCGGATAGCCCATGGGTTAATCCTGTACAGGTTGCACCTAAAAAGGGTGGAATGACTGTAGTTAAGAATGACAAGGGTGAGATGGTGCCCCAGAGAACGGTCACTGGATGGCGGGTATGCATTGACTATCGAAAGCTCAATGATGCCATGAGGAAAGATCACTTTCCCTTACCATTCATTGACCAAATGTTAGAGAGATTGTCTGGACACGAATACTATTGCTTCTTGGATGGATTCTCAGGGTATTTTCAAATTCCCATAGCACCTGAGGACCAAGAAAAGACCACGTTTACTTGTCCTTATGGAACATTTTCATACAAAAGGATGCCTTTTGGGCTATGTAATGCCCCCGCCACTTTCCAACGATGCATGACCGCAATCTTTCACGAACTTATGGAAGACAGCATGGAAGTGTTCATGGACGACTTTTCGGTCTTCGGGAACTCCTTCGACCGTTGTCTTGCAAATCTAGAAAAGATGCTTAAACGTTGTGAGGAAACCAACTTGGTGTTAAACTGGGAAAAGTGTCATTTCATGGTGAAAGAAGGGATTGTGTTAGGGCATAAGATCTCAGGGAACAGGATATAGGTGGACCAAGCTAAAGTTGAAGCTATATCTAAGTTACCATACCCCACGACTGTTAAAGCAATACGCAGCTTCTTGGGGGACGCCGGGTTCTATCGGAGATTCATCAAAGACTTCTCCAAAATAGCTCGGCCAATGACTCAATTGCTTATGAAGGATGCTCCGTTTGATTTTTCCCAAGAATGCAAGGATGCATTCGATCTCTTAAAAAAGGAGCTCACTCAAGCTCCAATCATGATTACACCCAACTGGGAGTTACCGTTTGAAATCATGTGTGACGCTAGCGATTTCGCTGTCGGGGTTGTATTGGGCCAACGGCATGACAAGCTTTTTCAACCTATTTACTACGCTAGAAAAACCATGAATCCCGCTCAAGAGAATTACTCCACCACCAAAAAGGAATT
Organism: Artemisia argyi; assembly: GCA_030686995.1. Taxonomy (NCBI): domain Eukaryota; kingdom Viridiplantae; phylum Streptophyta; class Magnoliopsida; order Asterales; family Asteraceae; genus Artemisia; species Artemisia argyi. Next base: position 47,470,545 of record CM060686.1, read on the forward strand.
ATTAGCCGTAGTGTTCGCATTCGACAAATTCCGGCAATATCTTGTCCTTTCAAAGATAGTCGTTTTCACTGATCACTCGGCTCTTCGATATCTTTTTGCTAAGCAGGATGCTAAGCCACGACTAATTCGGTGGATCTTATTGCTACAAGAATTTGATGTTGAGATTCGTGATAAGAGGGGGCAGATCATCTATCTCGTCTTGAAAACCCCTTGGATGAACACGATAGAAGTGAGATTAGGGATTCATTTCCTGACGAACAACTCATGTTAATGATTGATTCGGAGCCTTGGTACACCGATTTTGCCAATTATCTCACAAGAATAATCATTCCTGAACACCTAACTAGATACGAAAGAAAAAGGTTCTTTTCCCAGTTAAAATACTACTTTTGGGATGAGCCATTTTTATTCCGAAGGTGTCCTGACCAAATTATTAGACGTTGTGTTTCGGAAAGTGAGGCAGTAAATATTATGAGGGAATGTCACTCTGGTCCCTCTGGAGGGCATCATGGGATAAGCACCACCGCCCGAAAGATTTTCGACGCAGGATTCTATTGGCCCACAATTTTCCGTGATGTCAAAGAAATGGTACAGGCATGCGATGCATGTCAACGGGCCGGGAACATATCACATAGGGATGAGGCGCCTCAGAATTTTATACAAGTATGTGAGGTCTTCGATGTTTGGGGAATTGACTTCATGGGATCCTTTCCATCTTCAGGGGGAACGAATACATTTTAGTTGCCATCGATTATGTTTCTAAATGGGTTGAGGCACAAGCCCTTAGGACCAATGATGCCAGGGTAGTTATTCATTTCCTTAAAAAGCTTTTCGCTAGATTCGGTATTCCTAAAGCTCTCATCAGTGATAGGGGGACCCACTTTTGCAATGCACAAATGGAAAAGGTCATGAAGAGGTATGGGGTATCCCATCGGTTTTCCACCGCCTATCATCCACAAACCAATGGCCAAGTCGAAAACACCAATAGGGCCATTAAAAGAATACTTGAAAAGACGGTTAGTCAAAATAGAAAAGACTGGTCATTTAAACTTGACAAAGCCTTATGGGCATTCCGAACCGCCTACAAGACACCTATTGGAATGACCCCGTTTCGCATGGTGTATGGTAAGGCATGCACTTGCCAGTAGAATTAGAACATAATGTTTGTTGGGCGCTTAAGACATGTAACTTAGATTATACAATTGCCGGAACTAATAGGTTCTTGCAATTACACGAGCTTGATGAGCTTAGGTTAGAAGCCTATGAATCTTCCATCACATATAAAGAGAGAGCAAAAAGATGGCATGACCAGAGAATTAAGTAACCCAAAGAATTTTCAGAAGGAGACAAAGTCCTATTGTACAATTCTCGGTTGAGATTATTTCCAGGAAAACTCAAGTCTAGATGGTATGGACCGTTTACGGTGAAAAATTCTTCTAAAACTGGAGCCGTTATGTTATTAGACGATGAAGGTAGGGAATTTACTGTTAACATACAACGTGTAAAACATTATCAAGAAAATAACAATGAAATGATTAGTGAGGAGGATGTGACGTTTGATGATGAGGTCACGTAGTAACCCATGACCTTGAGTCTAGCTACAAGACTCGTAAATAAATAAAAGCGCTTCTTGGGAGGCAACCCATGTTTTGTGTGATTTTATTTTGTTTGTTTGTTATTTTCTTCCGTATGCATGCTTTATTTTTATTGTTGTTTGGCCTAGTATTAACTCCACCTAAAAGTATTTTTGCAAAAGATAAGTGTAAGGGGAAACCCCAAATACGTTTTTAAGAAACAAACCGATCATGATTCTCCACAATATTAAGTGAACATGTATATTCGTATTTGTTAGAGTCAAATGCTTGTATTGAGTCGTAATGAAGTTTTGCAGGATTTTCCAGGAAGTAGGACCAAGTTTTTCCAGAAATTTTCTGGAAACTTAACATAAGAATTTCTGCAGGTCACTTCTGACGGCGTCACGTGTAAAAATCCGGAAATTTTACCAGTTTTGTTTTTCTAACGGAGTCTTAAGGTTTTTGTTGAATTATTAAGTTTTATAATCTCTAGGAAATCTGCAAACTTCATTCCACAAGCATTATATCTTACTTTGTTTTCTAGGATTTAGTAACTTATATAGATTGCCGCCGATTTTATGCGAGGTTGCTTTATCTATTTTCTCAGGATTTACAGGTTATGTATGACAAGAAGATGAGTTATTTTTCTGGAAGGGAAGCTTTGATTGTTCATTTTCTTGGAGGAAAATCTAATCTGGCCACCTTATTATCCATACCGAGCAAATCAGGGGAGTATTTGATTTCATTCTTTTTACTTATTTCACTTTTACATTCTTTACTAGAACATTGGGGACAATGTTCATCCTAAGTGTAAGGGGAGGGTAAAATGATGATAGCTTATAGATACACTTTCGCTTGAGTTTGTTTGTTTAATAGTAGATGTGTAATAAAACTATGAGAAATACGTGTTAGTGTAATTTTAGCGCCAAATTTAAATTTTTTTACAACATTTAGGAGTGAAACTTTAGCCATAGCAAGCGTCTCATGGATAGGAGATTGTATGACTAGCACATAACCGTATATTCAGAAAAATTTTCCACCCAAATATGTGAGGCTCGCCTTTAGATTTGATAGGAAAAGCATTTACTATTAGTTCTTATGAGTGTACCGGTAGCATTTAGATTCTATAACTTGCGTTAGTGATGCATCCCGAGACCGCTAGTGAGACTACATTCGTGTAGTAGGATTTACTACATGATGAGAGGCATTAGGATCACCCTTGTGTTAAACCCGTATCATAATTACTTGACCATTTATGTCATATTACTTGGCTAGTTAAGTCAACTAATTTTCCCACACCCTTAGCGTTGTACTCATTTTTAGTACACGAAACCCCTAGTACACCCCTCCGAGCCTATCTTTTCATTTCTAACTTTAAGAATCTTACTTAAAAGAAGAATTAGTCACACCCCACTTAAATGTACACCCAAATCGCCTTAGCCTTCCGTGTATGCACTCATTTTTAGTGCATTATTGTTATTTGTTAAAACCTAAGTTAACTATCTAATTGATTAAATGGTTGCTAAGTCGAGTCATATCGTTGTACATATTGTTTTGGGACGATTGGGACTCATGGGTAAAGTACTTATTTTATGGAGTAGTGGAGAAGAACATAATATATTACCCCCATATGTACGTTAATCTTAAAAGTACTCCAAGTGTTTTGATTTTCTTAATTCGAGTCATTAGATTAGTTCATTGTAAAGTATGTAAAAATTCAAGTGTAAGGGGAATGTTCATTCTCTATGATGTATTATTTTGGATGGTAGGGTAAGAATGTATGCAAAAAAAAAAAGAAAATAAAAAGAAAAAAAATCAAGAAAAAGAAAAAAAATAGAAAAAGGAAAAAGAGAAAAAACATACGAACTACCATCCCTTTTTATTCTATGTTTATTTTATGTTTTTGTTATTTTTCATTTGTTAGCTTAAGTCGAGTCTAGTCTTGGCTTAGCAACGCCATATTGTACATGTAATTAACCAAGATTGTTAACTCGCCACCAGTAAAGACTGCCTTTATCCAACAAAACCGTGTATTTCATATCCCTACACCTAACGTTACAACCCTTTTAAAAGACCTCTTTGATAGTTTATCCTAGGTGCTTACGCCATGTGGTGGAGGTTTGATCCTTTCCCAAGCCTATGGTAATCTATTTTGCTATGACAGGTAGTGAGAGATATCTTCCGTTTCCATATTGTAATTTATACTTTATTACACCCGAGAGATGTGAGTATCTAAAAACTATTTGTGAGGTGCTTGTGTATTACCTCCGTGCTTGTCTTTGGTCTTTAGTGGAACGATTATTTGTTGTAATTACTTTTATATTAGTGTTAAATGACCCCTAACTTGTATTTTGAGTAGAATAAAAGCGCATTTGCTTGAGGACAAGCAAATCTCAAGTGTAAGGGTATATGATGAGGCAAAAAATGAACCACTTTTAAGGGGTCATTTAAGCTGGAATTTGAATTTGTTTGATCAAATATTGCCCTAAATCGTTCCTTTTGTGATTTTAGGTACTTTGGGAGAGAAATCTGGAAAAGGAAGCAATTCGGATGTTTTTGGAGCATAAAAGTGAAGAAAACGCCAAAGACTTAATTTTCCAAGCTGGGAACAGTAGGTGACGGCGTCAAGAGCATTTTCTTGACGGCGTCAAGAGTAAATTGCATGACGGCCCAGTACAAAAATGAATGCGTCACAAGGAAGAGCGTCAAGAGTAAAATACGTGACGGCCTGGAAAAAGTTAATACATGACGGCGTCAGATGTAGATCAAGGCAGTCCGAGGATTCTTTTGGCGGCGAGATGACGGCGTCACCTCTTTGTTCTTGACGCCGTCAGCCTCAGTTTTCTATATATAGTTTTCTAATTTTCATTCATAAAAAAAGAGAAGTTTTGGAGAAACCCTAAGGCCGAACCATATACGATTTTTACAGGTTTTTCAAGGGTTTTTAGCCCTTGAACCCTTACATGTGTACTTGAGATAAGTGTTCTTCTAATTCAATCAATATGTCTATGTGTTGGTTGTCTATATCTTGTGCTTGTCTTGATTCCACAATGCTAGGCTAGATTTATCTTGTGCTTGCGTAGATCTAATGAAACCTAGATGTTGATTATGTGTTGATTACTTGTTTATGGTTGTATTAGATGAATGATTTCAATGTTAGGCTTAAGAAAACTGGCAGATCTCCAAATGGTAACATGCTTGAACGTCTTAGGAAACATGAACCGATGTGTACTAGGTTTTATTGGTTGTATTTAACGCATGAGTAAATTCTAATGATCCCATGTTAGGAGCTTCTTAGCCGGCTCGACATAGGAGTGAAGTAGGCACTCATAGGATTGGGGAGTTAAGTACGCCACCCCATGAATGGTATTAAGGAATACAATCCGTCATCCACGCAACTATAACAAGTAATTAACGTGTAAAAGATATCTAGGGAGTAGTGAAATCTAAGTAAACACAATTTCTCCACTTATTGCTCACAACCTTAATTTAATTTAGTTTATTTTCATTTCTAGTATTTTATTTTGATTGCATCTTTAGTATTGGGTTAGTTGACTAGCAACTAATTCCGCCCAAATCCTTCAAACCCGAGATGTTTACTTGCTTTCTAAAAGATATAAAAATACAAAAAGAATCATCCTTCATCTCTAGAACTAGTATTTAGGTTTTCTAATCCTAGCGACACTATTCCTAGCTGAACGATCAATCCCCGGTACTTGTCACTATACTATACTACAACGATCAGGTACACTGCCTGGTGGGGGTTGTAAGCTTCTCGAAATCCCTCGAGAGGTAAAGCCTGGTGCAATCCCCATGCATCACACGCTTTTCCATACACGAGCTTATAAGGGGTACACCCGATGGGTGTTTTATAAGCCGTGCGAAAAGCCCATAGAGCGTCATCTAATCTGTCCGACCAAGAGGCACGGTTTTCGCCTATGGTCCTTTCAAGAATTCTTTTCAAACTACGGTTTGAAACCTCCACTTGCCCACTCGTTTGTGGGTGATAAGCGGTAGCAAGTCGGTGGGGGACACCATACTTGAGCATGACTTTTGTAAATTGGTCGTTGCAAAAGTGAGTACCGCGATCACTAATGATAGCGCGGGGAGTTCCAAACCTAGGAAAGAGAGATTTTAAAAATTTTACAACTACTCGGGCATCGTTGGTTGGGAGAGCTTTGGCTTCGACTCATTTCGACAAATAGTCAACGGCCACGAGTATGTACTTGTTCCCTTGTGAAGATAGGAACGACCCCATAAAGTCTATGCCCCAAACATCAAAGATTTCACAAACTTGGATGACAGTTTGTGGCATTTCATCCCGTTGTGTTATCTTTCCTTGACGTTGACACGAGTCACAAGATTTGACTAGGTCATGGGCGTCTTTGTAAATGGTGGGCCAATAAAAACCAGAATCAAATACTTTTCGAGCGGTGTAGTTCGGGCCATGACGACCTCCAGTGGGTCAATTATCACAAGCCTTAAGGATTTCCATGGCTTCTTGGCCATGAACACACCTACGAATAACTTGATCCGCACAGATCTTAAACAGATAGGGATCTTCCCAAAAGTAGTGATTCACATCTTTGAAAAACTTGCTCTTTTGGTGGGACGACATCCCTTTAACAACGAAATTCCCCGCATGGTAGTTTGCAAAGTCGGCAAACCACGGGGTACTAGAATCACCACGACAGGAAATCACATTAAGTGTTTCGAGAGGAAACGTTTCATTTATTTCCTTGTTCTCAAGAACACCTTGATGAGGATTTTCCAATCGGGAAAGATGGTCAGCAGCGAGGTTCTCGGCTCCTTTTTTATCACGAATGATGGTATCAAATTCTTGTAGGAGGAGAACCCAACGAAGCAATCTCGGCTTTGCATCTTGCTTGGCAAAGAGATATTTGAGGGCCGAGTGATCCGTGTACACTATGCACTTAGTCAAGATCAAGTATGGCCGAAACTTCTCAAACGCATACACCACGGCTAGTAATTGTTTTTCCGTTGTGGTGTAATGAGCTTGAGCTTCAGTCAAGGTTTTGCTTGCATAATGAATCGGCTGAAAGTGTTTGATTTTTCGTTGCCACAAGACCACACCTGTGGCAAAGTCACTTGCATCACACATAAGTTCGAAAGGTAGGTCCCAATCGGGGGCAACTAGAATTGGTGCCTCGGTAAGATTTTTCTTGAGAGTTTGAAAAGCTTCGATGCACTCATCAGAAAAGACAAACAGAGTCTCTTTTTCAAGAAGTCGGGTCAGAGGCCTAGCTATCTTCGAGAAATCTTGAATGAATCTTCGATAGAAGCCGGCATGACCCAGAAAACTCCGAACACCTTTAACAGTTGCTGGAGGAGGAAGTTTAGCAATGACATCGATTTTAACTTTATTAACCTCAATCCCGCTCTTAGAAATCTTATGGCCAAGGACAATTCCTTCCTTGACCATGAAATGACATTTCTCCCAATTTAAAATAAGATTTGTATCTTCACATCTTTGAAGCATTTTGTCTAAATTGGTGAGACATGATTCGAATGAATTCCCATCTACTGAAAAATCATCCATGAAGACCTCCATCTGGACACGTGAAAGTCGTTTTTTCTTGATCTTGAGGGTCGATGGGAATTTGGAAGTAACCCTAAAAACCGTCAAGGAAACAATAGTATTCGTTTCCCGCCAATCTTTCGAGCATTTGATCCATGAAAGGAAGAGGGAAGTGGTCTTTACGGGTGGCGTCATTCAACTTTCGGTAGTCAATGCAAACACGCCAACTCGTTACCAATCGAGTAGGAATTAACTCATTATCATCATTTTTAACAACCATTATACCACCCTTCTTGGGCACACAATGAACGGGACTCACCCAAGGACTATCCGAGATAGGGTAAATCAAACCGGCATCAAGAAATTTTATGACTTCTTGCTTGATAACCTCATGAATTTTAGGATTTACCCTTCTTTTTTGTTGAACTGCCGGTTTAAAGTCATCGTACATCAAAATCTTGTGCATACAAAATTCCGGGTTAATACCCTTGATGTCGGAAAGTCTCCAAGCAATGGCTTGCTTGTATGACTTTAAAACCTTGAGAAGAGCGGCTTTATTTTCCTCATTCAAGTCTTTAGCAATTATGACGGGAAACTTATTGTCACCTGTTGGGAATTATACTAACAGTTACCACGGATAGTGAAGATATTACAACTGCTGAAGAATGCACTTGCAGTGGAAACACATTACCACTGCTAGTACATATATTACCACTGCTGTTAGGATAATTGTTAGGAAACGTGTAAAGATCAATATAGAATAGATCTTGTGTATATCTTATTCTATTAGAGTTATTCTTATCTTGTAGAAGAGGACTCCTTGTGCTATAAAATGAGGTCCTAGGTTAAGGTTGTGATATACGTTTTTCTAGAGCTTCAAGGTGTAACCCTAGTGATACAAAGATCACTCGTATTATTATCTTTAATAATATTGGAGCTTACAGTTTGTTACATACATTGTTCTTATTCATAAACAACTGTTTCATTCACAATCAAACTTCTAAGTATTACTAAGTAGATTCCGCATACTTAGTGATATAACTCAAAGTATCAATCTAACACAGATCAAGGTGTTTAGATCCATCAAGTGGTATCAGATCCAGGCTTTGATACTTTGATTTAGAAGACCCTAAGTTCACTCAGAAGAATCAATGGAGACAGAAACTAGTCAATCAAACATTGCTGCTAAGCTTCCCAAGCTTAAGTTGAATGACTATGAGATGTAGAGGCTAATGATCGAACAATTCTTTATGGTGCAAGACTATACACTATGGGAGATCATTATGTTTGGTAATTCCTTCAAACCAGGTACTACCTCAGAGATTGTTGGTGGCAAGGAAGTAGTAAAGGTTAACACTGGACCTGTCATAAATGACGAAAGACTTCAGATGAAGAATGATCTGAAGGCCAGAGGTTTGCTACTGATGACCCTTCCCAGAGATCAAGTTCTAGCATTCATCAAGTACAAGACTGCACAGACTCTGTTTGAGGAGATCTATAATGTTTTTGGTGGTAATGATTCCACCAAGAAGACTCAGAAGACCCTGCTGAAATAGACTTATGAAAACTTTGGTTCAACAAGTAATGAATCTATTGATAACATCTTCACAAGGCTACAAAAGATTGTTACTCAACTCACTGTTTTTGGAATTGAGGTGGAAAGGGAAGACTTTAATCTAAAGTTCTTAAGAAGTTTACCCTCTGAGTTTGGGACCAATGTTGCAGTGTGGGAAGACAAGCCAGATTTGGAGATTATTAAGCTTAATGATTTGTACAATAACTTCAAGGTTATTGAACAAAGATTGAAGAAAGCTGGCAAACTAAGCACAGGTTCAGGAAGTGTAGCACTCATATCATCATCTGTTGATGATAGTTCAGATGGAGAAAGTGATAGTGATGATGATGATGATGATGATGATGTTGTTTCCACTGGTAGTGGAGGTGTTTCCACTGCTAGTTCAAAAAGACAGGTTGCTGGTCTTAGTGATTCTACCTTTTATGCCTTCATATCAAGTCAGATGGGTGGTTCAATTCTCAATCATGAGGATTTAGATCAAATTGATGAGGATGATATGGAGGAGATGGACATTAAATGGCAGGTTACATTACTAAGCTTAAAGGCAAAGAAGTTTTGGAAGAAGACTGGAAGGAAGATTACCATTAATGGCAATGAGACAGTAGGTTTTGACAAAAAGAAGGTGGAGTGCTATAATTGTCATAAGAAGGGGCACTTTTCCAGGGAATACAGGAAACCAAGGAAACCTGATAATAGGTCAACTTGGTATAAGCAGGACAAGAAGAAAGAACCTACAACTGAAGAGCCAAAGGTGCTATTGGCTATTAATGAAGTGAGCTATGATTGGAGCTTTATGGCTGAGGATGAAGAAGATGATTCAAAGTCTGCAATGCTTGCTACTGAGCTTGCACTAATGGCTTTTTCTGACTCTGAGGTACAAATTAATAATGCTTGTTCTAAAACTTATAAGGCCTTAAAAGAGTATGAGAAAATTAAAGCACAATATGATGAACAATTTCTAGAGTTGAATCATACTAATTATAACTTAGCAAACCATAAAAGAGGTCTTGGTGTTTCAGAAACTCAGTTAGAGCATTATAGGGCAAATGAATCTAAGTTCAATGATGATATTGCTGTTTTAAAAAGAGACTTAGATTATCAGGTTGCTGTAAACAAGGTTCTTAGGGAAGAACTAGAAAAAGGTTAAAAGGGCTAATGAGAATATACAGATAACTTGTAATACACTGGATCACCAATCCAAGTGTATTGACAAAATTTGGGAAGCCCAAGTTGTGAACAAAGCCAAATCAGGAGTTGGATACAAATCTGTTCCACCACCTCTAAGAGGTGTTCCATCACCTCCTGGCATTGACTTAGCTCACACAGGATTAGAAGAATTCCAGGAACCAACCATGACCTATGGACCAAAATTTGTTAAAGAAAATGTTATTGAAAAGGTTCAGGTTGAGGTTGATACATCTGATAGTGCTAGTGACTCATCTCTTAAAGATGAGAGTTTGAATGTTGAGTCTAAACCTAGTGTTCCTGAGAATGTAAATGTGGATGTTAAAAAGAGTATTCCTGAAGTTGTCAAAGAGAAGCCTAGGACACAACCTAATTTCACTAGGCCCACTATTAGATATGCAGAGATGTACAGAAATAGGTCAACAACTCCTAGGGGGAATATGAGGAGTTGGAATCATGTTAAATCTAGGCAATTTGGTAGTGACTTTGTGTTTAACAACAAACCCTGTCATATATGTGGTAGCTTTGATCATCTTTCTTATAATTGTAACTATCACATGGGTAGAAGGGAAGTATTTGGGAATACTAGGGTGAATGGAAATAATGCTAATAACTTAACTCACCCAAATCCAATTAGCAAGATGATTCCCAGGTCTGTTTTGCTTAACTCTGGCATAAAATCTATTTCCACTGCTAGACCAGCAGTTGCCACTGCCAGAAATAAAAATAGAGTTTACCCTAAGTCCCCTGTTACTACTTTTGTTAAATCTACTCAAACAGGGAAAAAGACCAATTTTGAAAAGAAAGTTTACAATAATCACAAGTGGGTACCCAAAATTTCAAAACCTGCAGTTTCCACTGCTAAGCCAGCAGTTACCAGTGCAAGGCCAAAGGTTTCCACTGGTGGTTCTGTGAACAATAGGAGGGTAAATGTGGGAAATGTTGTTAAGGCCTGAGCACGTTAGTAATGGAAACCAAAAGGAACCATCACCTCAAACAATCCCAATGGCGTATCAATGAACTTTGACAGATACAATTATATTGATACACGAGGCAGATCCAAGTCATTTGTGGCTTGGATCCCCAAAAGGAACTAATTCCTTTATTTTGTGTGCAGGAACATTCAAAGATAAAAGATGATCAAGGATACTCAGACAGTGGATGTTCTAGGCACATGACTGGCAATAAGTCCTATCTTTCAGATTTCAAACCATATGATGGACAATTTGTCAGCTTTAGAGGAGGTATTGGTGGCAAAGTTTCTGGCAAAGGAACAATCAAGGCTGGAAACTTGGACTTTGAGAATGTGCACTATGTGAAAGAACTCAAGTACAACCTTTTCAGTGTGTCACAGATGTATGACAAGAAGCATAGAGTTCTATTCATAGAAGATGAATGCTATATCTTATCTAAGGATTATAAGCTCCCAGATGAAAGTGAAATTTTGCTTAAAATCCCTAGAAAAGGGGGTCATTTAAGCCCGAATCTGAATTTATTTGATCAAATATTGCCCTAAATCGTTCCTTTTGTGATTTTAGGTACTTTGGGAGTGAAATCTGGAAAAGGAAGCAATTCGGACGTTTTTGGAGCATAAAACTGAAGAAAACGCCAAAGTCTTAATTTTCCATGCTGGGAACAGTAGGTGATGGAGTCAAGAGTAGTTCCCTGACGGCGTCAAGAGTAAAATTCCATGACGATCCAGAAGAGATTTGACGGCGTCATGAAGGTAGGGCGTTAAGAGTAAAAGTCATGACGGCCTGGAAATGATTTGTACTTGACGGCGTCAAATGTAGATCTAGGCAGTCCGAGGATTGTTTTGGCGGCGAGGTGACGGCGTCACCTAATTGGTCTTGACGCCATCAGAACCCTTTTCCTATATATAGTTTTCTAATTTTTCACATTTAAAGAGAGAAGTTTTGGGAGAAACCCTAAGTACGATTTTGGTGTAACTTTACAGGTTTTTCAAGGGTTCCAACCCCTTAATACCTTGCATGATTAATCAAGATAAGTGTTCTTCTAATTCAATCAATATGTCTATGTGTTGGTTGTCTATATCATGTTCTTGTCTTAATTCCATCATGCTAGGTTAGATCTATTTTTTGTTTTCTTAGATCTAATGAAACCTAGATGTTGATTATGTGTTGATTACTTGTTTATTCTTGTCTTGGATGAATGATTTATATGTTAGGCTTAAGAAAACTGGCAGATCTCCACTTGGTAACATGCTTGAACGTCTTAAGAAACATGAACCAATGCGCACTAGGTCTTTATTGGTTGTATTTAATGCATGAGCCACTATTTACAATCCCTATAGTTGTGCTGGGCATGGTGTAGGAGGAGATAAGAGCTCATAGAATTGGGGAGTTATGTGTGCCACCCCATGAATGGTATTAAGGAATACGATCCGTCATCCATGCAATTATAACAAGTAATTAACGTGTAAAAGATATCTAGGGAGTAGTGAAATATAAGTAAACACATTTTCTCCAATTACTGCTCACAACTTTAGTATAAATTAGTTTATTTTCATTTCTAGTATTTTATTTTGATTGCATCTTAGTATTGGGTTAGTTGATTAGCAACTAATTCCGCCCAAATCCTTCAAACCCGAGATTTTAATTTGCTTTCCATAAAATATAAAAACACAAAAATAATCATCCCTCACCTTTAGAACTAGTATTTAGGCTTTCTAATCCTAGCGACACTATTCCTAAGCTGAACGATCAATCCCCCGGTACTTGTCACTATACTATACTACAACGATCAGGTACACTGCCTGGTGGGGGTTGTAAGCTTCTCGAGATCCCTCGAGAGGTAAAGCCTGTTGCGATTCCCACGCATCAAGCATTGACATGAAGAACATAGTGGCTAATAATGGTGTTACTTGCTTGTTTGCAAAAGCCACTTTGGATGAATCCATGCTTTGGCACAGAAGACTTGGTCATGTTAATTTCAAGACCATTAACAAGATTGTGAAAGATGGTCTAGTCAGAGGTTTACCAGAGAAAATATTTGAAAATGACCAAACATGTGTTGCCTGTCTCAAAGGAAAGCAACACAGAGTTTCATGCAAGACCAAGGCATTCAATTCTATTGATCATCCACTTTTCATGCTGCATATGGACTTGTTTGGTCCTACATCTATGAGCAGCATCAATTTGAAGAAGTATTGTCTTGTTGTGACTGATGAATTTAGTAGATTCACATGGGTTTTCTTTTTAAGAACCAAGGATGACACCACTGGCATCCTTAAGACATTCATCACTGAAGTTGAAAATCAAGTTGAAAAGAAGATCAAGATCATCAGGTGTGACAATGGGACAGAGTTCAAGAACAAAGTTATGGATGATTGCTGCAGAGACAAAGGTATTAAGAGAGAATTTAGTGTTGCAAGAACTCCTCAACAAAATGGAGTTGCTGAAAGAAGAAATAGAACACTAATTCAGGCTGCTAGAACCATGTTAGCTGATTCAAAGCTACCAGTAACTTTTTGGGCTGAAGCAGTTAACACTGCTTGTTAAATTCAGAACAGGGTTTTAGTGGTTAAAACTAAGAACAAGACACCTTATGAGTATTCAGAGGAAGACCTCCTACTTTGGAATTTATGAGGCCATTTGGATGTCGTGTTACTATTCTCAATACCATTGATCATCTGGGTAAATTTGAAGAAAAGTCTGATGAAGGCTTCTTTGTTGGATATTCTATGGTTAGCAAAACTTTCAGAGTTTATAACTTAAGAACAAAGAAGACTGAAGAGAATTTGCATGTTGAGTTTCTTGAAAATAAAGCTAACATGGCAGGTTCAGGACCAGAATGGCTATTTGATCTTGAAACATTATCCAATACAATGAATTATGTACCTCTTACTTCAAGAACAGGAGAAAAAGATCTTGAAGATTCAGAAGAATTCATTGATGAAGATGAGTCTTGTAAAGATGATGAAGATGATAAAGATCAAATTGTTATGCCACTTTGGGACTTTGTTGATAATTCTGAAAAGAAAAGTGATGCAGATGGTGTGAATTTTGATGTTCTGAATAAAGAAATTCCTGCTAGCAGTGGTAACTCAATTTCTACTGCTACAACAGAAGTTTCCACTGACAGTCCAAATGTGGAAAGTTCATCTCAGGAATCACCCAGTGATGATGTTGAGATCTCAAACATGCCAACAACATATGATATTCCTAGCACATCACAGACTTCAATTCACAAAGTACATCCACTTGATAATGTTATTGGGGAGCTACAATTAGGTGTGAAGACTAGAAGACAGACAAAGAAAGATGATATTCATGGGTTCATTAGTGAAGTTTATGAGTCCAAGAAGCATAGGAGAAAGAATGAATGTTTTTTTTTTTCTGTTTTCTCTCACAAGTGGAGCCTAAAAATGTATATATGGCTTTAGAAGAATCTAGCTGGGTTGAAGCAATGCAAGAGGTATTGTTGCTATTTAAACCTCAAAAGGTTTGGGTTCTTTGTGATTTTCCTGATGGTATGAAGGTCATTGGTACTAAATGGGTTTTCAGAAACAAGAAAGATGAAAGAGGTATAGTAATTAGGAACAAAGCTAGATTGGTTTCTCAAGGATACACTCAAGAAGAGGGTATTGACTAAGAGGAAGTTTTTGCTCCTGTTGCAAGGATTGAGGCTATTAGATTGTTTCTAGCCTATGCATCCTTTATGGGCTTTACTGTCTGTTGACATAAATAATGTCTTAAAACATTGATAGCATATTAACAATGTCTCTATGTTTTGATAATTACAAATCATAAACTCATTAATCTAAAACTTATGACGTAAACAAGTTTTTAGTGCTTAATATTTGTCTTTGCTTCCATATCACTTAAGGTATGAATAAACAAAGGGTTTATTACATCTCATGATCAAAGGAAATTTTTCTAATCACTAGAATTTTTATAAAATGTATTAAACATCTTGTATCTTTTACAAAATTACTTTTGGAATTAAAAGAATATGTTTAATTCATAATAAATATATGATTTCAAATTTCCAACCAAAAATGGCAAATTCTATCCAGAAAAATATTCCCCACTAAAAGACAAGAAAAACCAACGTTCTGAAATGGGCGGCCCCCTTAATTCCTTAGGCGGCCCCCTTAATCATTAAGGGGACCGGCCACTAATTAAGGGGACCGGCCACGCTCCAGAACAGTGTTTTTCTCCCCTATAAATACTGGATCGGTTCACACTTTTTCCTCACCTTTTGCACTTCTAAACTTTCTGATCTAGATCTATTTCTCTATTCTCTCATCCTTTGATCATAAGTGTATATATTCTTTGTTTCAAAGTGATCCATTTTCCATCCTCTCAAGTGCAAGAGAAGAATACTTCTTTCTTCCTAGACAAGAAGTATTACAACTTGTTGTGATCTCCACATCCAAGTTGTTGGTGTATCATCAAGATTATTTACATATTCTTTGTAAAGATTGTTGTGAATATTTGCTTGTAGATAGTTGTGTTAGATATAGATTGTGTGATTAGTTGATAGCTTGGTGTGAAGAAGAAAAGCTAGGAAATCTATTGGTGTAAAGAAGATAGAGTTGAAGTAGCTAGTTGTGAAGTAGATTGATTTGAAGAAGGTGTGTAGAAGTTGTGACTTAGGTGTGAAGGTGTTGTGGTGTGATAATTGGTGCGTAAATTGGTGTGTAGATTGGTGTGTATATTGGTGTGTAAATTGGTGTGTAAGGTTTTCTCCGCCATAAGGGAGCTTGTTGATATAGTGAAGAAAACTCTCGAGTTAGGTGCTCGGGGAGTGGAGTAGGGCAAGGAAGGTGTCCTTGTAGCCGAACCACTATAAATCTCTTGTCTCGCGGTTCGATCTTTCCATCTCTTACTTATTTCATTACTTATCATTGTTATATATTTCGGATTGATATTTGTTTATATTGTGAAATACTTGAGATCACATACTATCGAATCTAAGTTTTAAAAATTAAGAAAACACTAAAACTATTTTTACAACTAATTAAAAAGACGTAAAACTATTCAACCCCCCTTCTACTTTTCCACAATTGGTATCAGGAGCCACGTCTAGCAAGAATTTTAAAATATATTGTATTTTAAAACTTGTAACGATCTATGGAATCTGAAAAATATTCAGAAGGGCAATCTATGCAAAGACCACCACTATTTGAAAGTGATGGATTTTTATATTGGAAAATAGATTCGAAACCTATGTGAAATCAAAAGATCTTGATCTTTGGCATATTATTACCTTTGGTGATTTTCCCCCTATTCAATATAATGTTGAAACTAAAATGGATGAAATTGTTGCTTTTGAAAAACAAAATGATGATTTGAAAAAGAAACTAGCAAAAAATAATGAGGCTAAAATGGTTATTTATAATGCGTTACCACGCAAAGAATATGAAAGAATTTTTATGTGTAAAACCGCAAAAGAAATTTGGGATTCTTTACTAATCACTCACCAAGGTAATAGTCAAGTTAAATATAACAAAATAGATCTTCTTGTACAACAATATGAACAATTTACGATTCCGGAAGAGGAATCAATTGATAATGCTTTTGCTAAATTTAACACCATTATCACAAGTTTAAAAGCACTTGATGAGACATTTTCTAGTAAAAATTGTGTTAGGAAATTTCTTAGAGCATTGCATCCGAAATGGCGAGCTAAAGTCACGGCTATTGAAGAATCAAAGAACTTGATGACATTGTCACTAGATGAGCTTATTGGCAACTTTAAGGTCCATGAAGAAATTATAAGAAAAGATTTGGAAACGGTTAAAGTCAAGAAAGAATAAGTCAAATCCGTTGCTCTAAAAGCCAAAAAGGAACTTTGTGATGATAGTGACTCAAGTGACGAGAGTGAAGATGAAGAATATGCAATGGCCGTAAGAGAATTCAAGAAATTCTTCAAGAGACGAGGAAGATTCACTAGATCATCACATGACGATAGAAAATCGTTCCAAAGAAATAGAAGTGACAATTATGTGAAAAGAAAATGCTTTAGATGTGGAAGTCCAAATCATCTCGTTGGTGAATGTCTAAAGCCGCCGAGTTATGATAATCAAGGTGCATTTGTTAGTAGAACATGGAGTGATAGTGACAAAGAAGTGGAGAAACCAAGAGAAGAAAAGTGTTTCATGGCAAAAGCAACCGACGAAATATGCCTTGGAATTGACTTGGAGCCTGACGAATGGATCAAGGATAGTGGATGCTCGAGGCACATGACAGGGAACCGAAAGCTATTCTCTACATATAAGGCATACAACGGAGGTAACATTATTTTTGGTAGTGACTTGCGTGGAAAAATTATTGGCAAAGGTACGATTTCTCAAGACTCACTTACTATTGAAAATGTTGAACATGTAAATAATTTAACATATAACTTACTTAGTGTAGGCCAAATATGCGATAATAAATGTAGAGTTATCTTTTCCGAAGAAGATAACGAAATAGTTAAGAATGGAAAAATTATAGGTAGAGGTATTAGGAAAGGAGGTTTATATGTTATGAAACTAGGAAACAAACCTGAAGATAGGATATGCCTAACGACCCTAGAAGAAAACTCCACATTGTGGCATAGGAGATTAGGACATGCTAACATGCAACAAATACAATCTTTGGCCTCTAAGGAATTAGTTAGAAACTTGCCTAATCTAAAATATGACAAACATTTTTGTGATGCATGTAAAATTGGAAAACAAGCTCATGCTAGTCACAAAGCTAAGAATATAGTATCCACTACTAGGTGCCTAGAATTATTACATATGGATCTTTTTGGTCCATCCGCTGTGCGGAGCTATGGAGGAAACAAATATACCTTAGTAATAGTAGATGACTACTCACGATACACGCGGACTAGGTTTTTAAGTGACAAAACCCAAGCCTTTGAAAATTTCGAAATATTTAGTAAAATGATTCAAAATAAATTAGGATGCTCAATAGTTGCCATTAGGATGGACCATGGTAGGGAATTTGATAACGAAGTACAATTCGAAAAATATTGTGAGTTAAATGGAATATCTCACAATTTCTCCGCTCCTCGTACTCCTCAATCAAATGGGGTAGTAGAAAGAAAAAATAGGTCACTACAAGAAATGAGTAGAACTATGTTAAATGAACAATCCATTCCACAAAAATTTTGGTGTCACGCCGTAGATACATCGACTTATATTTTAAATAGGGTATCAATTAGAAGAATTCTAGGAAAAACTCCTTATGAGTTATTAAGAAATAGAAAACCAAACTTAAGCTACTTTAGGGTATTTGGAAGTAAATGCTATATCTTAAACACTAAGGACTACCTCACTAAGTTTGATCCAAAATCATATGAAGGAATATTTTTAGGATACTCACAAAATAGTAAAGCATATATAATACTTAACAAACACTCCATGAAAGTAGAGGAATCACTAAATGTAACATTTGATGAAACACCACCACCTCCTAAAACGCTACCTTTAGAAGATGATGATTTAGTCGAAGATGAAGCCATTGAGGTTAGTAAAACAAAACCCATAGGAAATGATAATGAAGACATTCACTTAGAAAATAACGAAACCGTAAATATTAAAGAATCTAGATCACATCCATTAGATAATATAATAGGACATCTTAACCAAAGAACCCTTAGGTCACAAGCCCAAGATAAAAACAACTTCTTTTGTTTCCTCTCAGCAATAGAACCTAAGAATATTAGCGAGGCTTTAAAGGATGAAAGTTGGATTATAGCTATGCAAGAAGAATTAAATCAATTTATGGCAAATGATGTTTGGGAACTAGTCCCAAATCCAAAGGATATGACTATCATAGGAACCAAATGGGTATATAGGAACAAGTTAGACGAGAATGGAATAGTTACTAGGAATAAAGCTAGGTTAGTTGCCCAAGGTTATAATCAACAAGAAGGAATTGATTATGATGAAACTTATGCCCCCGTAGCTAGACTAGAATCAATTAGGATATTACTTGCCTATGCTTGCGCCCTAGATTTTAAGTTATTCCAAATGGATGTGAAAAGTGCATTCCTTAACGGTTTTATCAATGAGGAGGTATATGTGGCACAACCTCCAGGATTCATTGACTTCGCAAAACCTGATTATGTTTATAAGTTAAAGAAAGCTTTGTATGGACTCAAACAAGCTCCCAAAGCTTGGTATGATCGATTAAAAGCTTTTCTTATTAAACATGATTATTCCATGGGAATGGTAGATAACACTCTTTTCACTAAAAGGAAAGACCCTAATCTCATCATTGTTCAAATATATGTTGATGACATTATATTTGGATCGACTTGTCAAGACATGTGTGATGAATTTGCCAAAATCATGCATGATGAGTTTGAGATGAGTATGATGGGTGAACTTAACTTCTTCCTAGGATTACAAATAAAACAATTAAAAGATGGAATATTCTTTAACCAATCTAAGTACATTAAGGAAATGCTTAAGAAATTTGGCCTAGAAGACTCAAAACCCATAAAAACACCCATGTCTACGGAGGTAAAGCTCACAAAGGACGATGAAGGTGAGTCCGTAGATAACACCAAGTATAGAGGAATGATAGGTAGTTTACTATACTTGACGGCAAGTAGACCCGATATCATGTTTAGTGTCTGCCTTTGTGCCCGTTTTCAAGAGGATCCCAAAACCTCTCACCTAGAAGCGGTTAAGCGTATCTTCCGATACGTTAAAGGCACTATACACTTAGGATTATGGTATCCTAAGGAATCCGGCATAGAAACCATTGTCTATGCGGATTCGGATCATGCGGGAGACTACGTAGATAGAAAGAGCACTAGCGGCATTTGCAAGTTTATGGGATGTTGTCTAACGTCTTGGTTTTCGAAGAAGCAAACCGCTCTTGCTATTTCTACCACCGAAGCCGAATATGTAAGCGCCGGAAAGGCATGTCAACAAGCACTATGGATGAAACAAGCTCTCGTAGACTATGGCATTAGGTTAGAAAATGTTCCCATTATGTGCGATAGATTTAAGTAAAAATCCGGTGCAACACTCTAGGACTAAACACATAGAAATATGTCACCATTTTCTTAGGGATAATGTACAAAAAGGAAATATATCTATAGAAAAGGTTGCATCGGAAGACAACATTGCGGATATATTCACAAAACCCCTTAAGCGTGAATTATTCAACCACTTGCGTTTAGGATTAGGAATGATGGAACAAGTTGACTAAATTATATTGAATTATTTCAAATTTATACTTGCATGAAATTTATTTTTCTTCCATTTCACCTTTTCTGAGTCTAGGAATCTATTTCGCACAAAACTAAAGATTGGGAAAATTTATTTTCTTTGCATAAACCTTTTTGTAAAACTCAATCAATTTTCTCTAAAAATTATTCTCACAATCTAGGAACCCCATGAAGATCATTTTCCTTGCATTGTTGACTAATTCTAAAAACATTGCATTTCAAAATCATACATAAACTCTCACATAAATTGTCAAGGTATATAATCTAATATATGTCTTTGACATTCATGATCGAGCAAAAATTGAATCAAGGAGATTATTTGGATTGTTTCTTAGGATCGTTATTTCTTTTTGCTTCTAGGTATATAATCTAATATATGTCTTTGACTAATAATGGTGTCATCTTGATCCATCACTAGTTTTTCACTCACTAATTATCCTTGCCTTCAATCTAAGATAGGTGCCTTAGGAAGCTTAAGTGTGCTTGCCTTTGTTTACCTCCTATTGCTTATTATGTGTTGATTATTTACTGTCACACCCCCAAAATCGGGTCCAGCGGAAGCATACATGTAGCTGGGGTGTAACTCAATCGGTATTACAACACATGTTCAAAAATGGTTTTCACTTGAATCATTTAGAATAAAATAGTTTAATCAAAAATATTGAATTTACATTGTTAAAAGTAGTGCGGAAGTAGGCCATTAAAATAGTTAAAAACGGTCCCCAAATGATTAATCAGAGTCTTCTATGACCATGCCATGCCCTGCCAAAACCTCCAGTAGCGTGCCATTACTTAATACCTGAAAATACATGCTAAAGTGTCAACACAATGGTTGGTGAGTTCATAGAGTCTTGTGAAAAAGAATGTAATGCATTGAAATGAAGATTTCCCAGCAAAGGCATCGTAAATCCACTCAGTTGCAAGTCCCGCCATAAGAGACTTGTAACCTGTGTGTTTACAACCCACTGCCAAATGTAATAAGTTTGTAATAAATCAGTCATAAGGTTGATGCAAAGGCATCGTAATTCCGTAGTAATAGTGGTGGAAAAGTATCGTAATTCCATAAGTAATTTTCGTATGTACAATAGCCATGGCGATGTCGCCACAAAATGAATCTGACCATAAGCAAAACGCATAAAATGAATATTGATTGCACTAAGTTCAAGGCACCGAAAAGGTTTTCTAGCTATATGTAGGAGGTTACGCTCCCAAGTAATGTAGGTAATCACATACCTAGGAAATTGTAGGTAATCAAACATACCCATGTAATTGTAGGTAATCAAACATACCCATGTAATTGTAGGTAATCAAACATACCCATGTAATTGTAGCTACCGGTCCTTAACTTAGGCAATCTTAGGAAATCGGTAAATAGTTTAAATTTATGCACTCATGTCCATGAGTAAATAGCAAGTATGTAGCAAGTGAATTGTTTTGTACTCGGAAAATCAAACAAGTATTTAGATAAAGCTGAAAATGTTTGAGTAATCAACCATGTAAAGCAAGTAATGCGTTTAAGTAAAACGAACATGTATTCTCCCCCAAAGAGTTTGCAAAACAATTTAAAAGAGTAGGGGCTATGACTAACCTGATATGATGGTACCATGAACATGTAATGAGCTGAAAACAAGGCGCGCACACTAGCCGCAACCTAATATGAATGATGAACGATCTACTTTAGATCATGAAATGATGTTATGAATGTCCATGCACATGTTTCCTATACCACTCTACTCTTTGAAAAATACTTGTTGTTATCAAAATATACATTTTCCAAGACTAAGGAAAATATGGCTATTAGAAAAATAAAACTAGTTGCAATATATATACTTATATATATATATATATATAGTATGTACCAATGTTTGTGTTGAAATCCTCGGTTTGAAATCCTTGAAATAACGCCTTGTAGTGAAGAAAATATACTTGTAATAACTAATACATCATTAGTTATGAAATTTGGTACTTGGTTAATATTTCTAGAAAATCTAGAATTTAGTACGTAGTGTTATTATTATTTCCAAAAGCTGTCAAAATGAAATGAGTTTTGCCGATATTCAAACGTGAATATCTTTGTCGTTATAAGTTCGTTTTACTTGTTCTTTATATCCACGGTTACGTCTTAACATGTAGTAATATATTTTAGAAAGCTTGACCCCTCCGGGTTACGTCTAAAGTCTCTTTTTGTCCGACGAAAAACGTCCAACAGCATGTATTTTTCCGGAAAATAGTTTTCGTCAATAAACTTGCAAAAATCATAACTTCTTCGTTATAAACTCTTTTTAATCCGTTCTTTCGCCTACGGATTCGTTTTTGAAAGTATTTTCTAAAAATTTTGCCAAAGTTTCCTTTGTATTTACTGATTTTCCAGAAATTAACAAAATGGGACAGCATGTTTATAAACTTGTTACAAATCCATTTCCAAGGTTCAAAACTAGTTTCTACTTCAACCAAATCTCTTGCAAACACCACAAATCTATACTAATCCTACCATACACCTTCTTAGGGTGCCATGGGTTCCTAATCACTAGTAATCATGTTAATTTTACAAAGGAACACCTAAATCAAAATCTAGGGTTTGTATGTTCAAAAAGTATACAAAAATAAAGTGGTATAACTAGTATGTGCATGAAATTAAGCATGAATACTATAAGATACATGTGTTAATTAGATGAAAACATGAAAATAAATTTGATAACTCACTTTGAAATAATAGGTGGTGAGATGATGAGAAACCTTGGATTACTTGTGTTTTTGGGTTATGATTCTTGATTAGGATGATGAAATGAACAACTTTGATGCTTTGTACTTTGAAAAATGATGGATGGATCATGTATATTGAGTTTGGGTCGTGGTTTATGGTGAAAGGGATGGAAAGGATGAATATTTTGAGTTTATGATTTCAAGAAATATGTAAGATTATGTTTTATGTGTTTTTGTAGATATTTAGTTAGGATATAATGTATAATATTAGTACATAAGTCAATGAGGTTAAAAAGAAATCACATGGTGTCTAGGGGAGGGCATGAGGCTGGTTTTCAATGTGAAAAAGAGTAGCAAAGTCGGTTTTGATGACTTAGGAAAAGTAGTGTATTATTAGTTGTAGTTTAGTGTAAGTATTAGTTATAATCGGGTACCGGGTTTGCTAGAAATAAATATTAATGAAGTTAACCGGGACTTAATAAAGTCATAAAAATGTTAAAAATGTGTTGGGTACAATTACTGAGTGTTCGGGTGATTATTGTTTAGTTTTCACGAAAACCGTCGTAATATTCATAAGCTTACGTTATAAATAGAATAAATTTCCAAAATACTGGGTAAACGAATGTAATAACTTTTATGATGATAAAATGGATATAAAAATATGTCGGGACCATTGTGGGAATATTTAGATATATTCGTCGTGTATAAACCGGGTGTTAACGTTTAACTATAAATAATTATAAGGAAAACGTTAAATGTATCAAATATACAAATTTGAAAATCCTAAGAGTGGTATAACATGAAAATGCTGTAATGATGATATGCAGACTATCTCTAGTCCATATGCAGTGTCCTTAGCACTAATGAAATGAATTCGCACCTAAACCAATCCGGTTACGCGAATTTGAATACCCGTAAACTAAATTTACGATGAAATGTGTAATGCAAGTGAATAGTGAAAACTTTTCCGGCAATGAATAGTGTTTAGTGAATAGTGAAATTTCTGAATGCTTCTCGGAATGTCAAACTGACACAAAAAATGATGAATAGTAAACTGATGAATAGTGTTTTGATGAATAGTGTTTGATGAATAGTGTTTTTCCAAATTTCGGGAAATGACCTGAAATGACCTGAAATGGTGAGTTATGACAGTCTTCCCCTCTAAAAGGAACTTCGTCCCGAAGTTCAGTTTATGTTGGTTTCTGAAAACATATATGTGAAAAGGTGATGATATTCGAGAATTCTAGCGAACTCTAACGATAGGAATTCGACTCTGTTTCAACTGTTTGACCACACGGTCCATGGTTTCCGTTGGTTCTCTTACAAGGTCTGAGATTGTCATTTGGGTTGAATCCCTTCCAATGGAATCATGAGTGACTCATCTGAAAGTCATTTCTGGGGATCTGAAAATGTGAAATATGTTCGTGTAATCCTGTTGTTCTCTGGCAATGTTCAAATCTGATGGCCACTATGCCTTCTCTATCTGAATATTAAATGGTCCAGTGTATATTGGGTTTAACTTTCCAAGTGTTCTGAATGATATCATGCCTTTCCTAGGCAGAACTTTCTGCATAACTCTGCTTACCAACTTGAAGTTTTAATGGTTTACAACTTTATCGAACTTGTAACTGATTCTTGATTTGTAGGAAATTCCTGGTTATATCATGAATACTTACTGGACTAGTGAGTTGGGCTTTTCCAAATTTCGATCCATCAATGGATGTTGGCACTTCGACCATAGAGTGCCTCAAATGGTGTAGTCTCTACGCTCGCGCGATAACTATAGTTGCAATTGAATTTGATTTATGGTAATTGATTAGTCCAACCATTTCTTGAGTCAATCACTCATGCTCTGAGCATATCTCCCTATGTTTGAATCGTTCTCTAATTCTGACCATTGGTATGCAGATGATAGGTGGTGTGGTTCCAAAGAAATCTTAATGTAATCGCTAGGTGTTTGAGGTGAATTAAATTCCTCTATTAGAAATAATTGAAATGGATATCATGAATCTTGTAAAAAAAACTTACAAGGTTAAGTCCGTCAAAGGGGTGTTGTTGAAAATAGTAGATTAGGATAAAGTGGTGATCCTCCGCAGGATGTCATGAATCGAGTCTCTCTCCACTTACGATGCATAGTCTCCATTACTAAGATTTTCCCCAAGCTCTATGTCATCAAATCACAAAATCCTAAATGTATAAGTGATGTAATATAGTGATTGATTTACCAAAGATCGATGTTTAAAATTTCTTAGCATCCAGTAGTTTGTAAAAAGGTTAACCAAAAGGAATTTGCTTATCAAAATAAGTGCCTTAGAAAAGTATTGCTTACAAGGTATATGTTTTGTATAAATGTAGTTTGGAGAAAAATCCATTTAAAAGTGAAAGTATTAAGAGGATAAAATAGCCAGGTAGGTATGTCTGCACAAATGCATTGATGTCTAACATGTTTGAATGAAGTCTATTGGTGAGGCCATGTTCAATTGAATGTTCTACAGTCTTGGTTAAGAGATTGGATTTATCTATATGGTGTGGCTTAGTGAGCACTCGTATCTAAACTAATCTTGTAATTCAGTCAAGCCAATACTTTCTAGATGATGGAATTTTGGCGATCAGGCCAATGATAGTGGTTCGAATGGTTTTGTGATATCCTGAGATTTCTGTTGAGTTTTGAATGATCTTAATGTACCGAGGGATCCTCCTCCTAGATGGTATGGAAAGTCTTTCCTAAGGAGGTCATTGATAATATCCACTTATCAATATAGGGAGTAGTGAGTGATAAGTGGCATAGGAATCCATAAAGTGTCAGCTAATTCCTTATATATATGGGGATGGGGAAAGGAAATGATAGTGATGGTGAGAAGGGAAGAGACTGTGACAACTGCGACAAAATGATATTGTGATAAAAGAAAATACTGTGATGTAAGTGTATTATGCATAAATGTGAATGTTCATGAGATGAAATGATCAATTGACATGCTTCCAAGCGGCGGTTCATGAGGTGATGAAAAGTATGAATGTTCTGACAATGAGGGTATACTCACACATGCATGAAACATTGGGAAATGAGTAAAGGATTCAATCCAGACAGAATTTTATTATAACCATTCTCAGTGTTGCAAAATTCATTTCTGATTCAGACATAGGTGGTCAGCCTATATCTCACTATCCCGGGTTGAATATAGATGACCAGTCTATATTCCACCGAGGTTCCATGAATTTTGAAATACTCAGCTCAGTCATACTAAGACTATGTCCTTCCCAAATACCAAGACGTTCTGAAAGATAAAAGCAAGTGACCAAACTCGAGGTCAAATGATGAAACTATGCAAGGAAGACATAATGCGGTGACCTATATGATACGTGAACATGCCTATATGAAAGACAATTATAGTAATCAACTATAATAAATGAATATAATATATCAGATAATGAGACACAAATCTCATTACCTATGTCAGCAACTAACCACAAATGAGGCTTCAGCTTGGCAGGCAGGCACGTGACGGTCATAGGGTTAAGTTTTCTTGAAAGTAGCTATAGTCTAGGTTTTAAAAACACTTAGTTTGCTATAGCCAAAGCTCTGATACCAATCTGTCACACCCACAAAATCGGGTCCAGCGGAAGCATACATGTAGCTGGGGTGTAACTCAATCGGTATTACAACACATGTTCAAAAATGGTTTTCACTTGAATCATTTAGAATAAAATAGTTTAATCAAAAATATTGAATTTACATTGTTAAAAGTAGTGCGGAAGTAGGCCATTAAAATAGTTAAAAACGGTCCCCAAATGATTAATCAGAGTCTTCTATGACCATGCCATGCCCTGCCAAAACCTCCAGTAGCGTGCCATTACTTAATACCTGAAAATACATGCTAAAGTGTCAACACAATGGTTGGTGAGTTCATAGAGTCTTGTGAAAAAGAATGTAATGCATTGAAATGAAGATTTCCCAGCAAAGGCATCGTAAATCCACTCAGTTGCAAGTCCCGCCATAAGAGACTTGTAACCTGTGTGTTTACAACCCACTGCCAAATGTAATAAGTTTGTAATAAATCAGTCATAAGGTTGATGCAAAGGCATCGTAATTCCGTAGTAATAGTAGTGGAAAAGTATCGTAATTCCATAAGTAATTTTCGTACGTACAATAGCCATGGCGATGTCGCCACAAAATGAATCTGACCATAAGCAAAACGCATAAAATGAATATTGATTGCACTAAGTTCAAGGCACCGAAAAGGTTTTCTAGCTATATGTAGGAGGTTACGCTCCCAAGTAATGTAGGTAATCACATACCTAGGAAATTGTAGGTAATCAAACATACCCAGGAAATTGTAGGTAATCAAACATACCCATGTAATTGTAGGTAATCAAACATACCCATGTAATTGTAGGTAATCAAACATACCCATGTAATTGTAGCTACCGGTCCTTAACTTAGGCAATCTTAGGAAATCGGTAAATAGTTTAAATTTATGCACTCATGTCCATGAGTAAATAGCAAGTATGTAGCAAGTGAATTGTTTTGTACTCGGAAAATCAAACAAGTATTTAGATAAAGCTGAAAATGTTTGAGTAATCAACCATGTAAAGCAAGTAATGCGTTTAAGTAAAACGAACATGTATTCTCCCCCAAAGAGTTTGCAAAACAATTTAAAAGAGTAGGGGCTATGACTAACCTGATATGATGGTACCATGAACATGTAATGAGCTGAAAACAAGGTGCGCACAGTAGCCGCAACCTAATATGAATGATGAACGATCTACTTTAGATCATGAAATGATGTTATGAATGTCCATGCACATGTTTCCTATACCACTCTACTCTTTGAAAAATACTTGTTGTTATCAAAATATACATTTTCCAAGACTAAGGAAAATATGGCTATTAGAAAAATAAAACTAGTTGCAATATATATACTTATATATATATAGTATGTACCTATGTTTGTGTTGAAATCCTCGGTTTGAAATCCTTGAAATAACGCCTTGTAGTGAAGAAAATATACTTGTAATAACTAATACATCATTAGTTATGAAATTTGGTACTTGGTTAATATTTCTAGAAAATCTAGAATTTAGTACGTAGTGTTATTATTATTTCCAAAAGTTGTCAAAATGAAATGAGTTTTGCCGATATTCAAACGTGAATATCTTTGTCGTTATAAGTCCGTTTTACTTGTTCTTTATATCCACGGTTACGTCTTAACATGTAGTAATATATTTTAGAAAGCTTGACCCCTCCGGGTTACGTCTAAAGTCTCTTTTTGTCCGACGAAAAACGTCCAACATCATGTATTTTTCCGGAAAATAGTTTTCGTCAATAAACTTGCAAAAATCATAACTTCTTCGTTATAAACTCTTTTTAATCCGTTCTTTCGCCTACGGATTTGTTTTTGAAAGTATTTTCTAAAAATTTTGCCAAAGTTTCCTTTGTATTTACTGATTTTCCAGAAATTAACAAAATGGGACAGCATGTTTATAAACTTGTTACAAATCCATTTCCAAGGTTCAAAACTAGTTTCTACTTCAACCAAATCTCTTGCAAACACCACAAATCTATACTAATCCTACCATACACCTTCTTAGGGTGCCATGGGTTCCTAATCACTAGTAAGCATGTTAATTTTACAAAGGAACACCTAAATCAAAATCTAGGGTTTGTATGTTCAAAAAGTATACAAAAATAAAGTGGTATAACTAGTTTGTGCATGAAATTAAGCATGAATACTATAAGATACATGTGTTAATTAGATGAAAACATGAAAATAAATTTGATAACTCACTTTGAAATAATAGGTGGTGAGATGATGAGAAACCTTGGATTACTTGTGTTTTTGGGTTATGATTCTTGATTAGGATGATGAAATGAACAACTTTGATGCTTTGTACTTTGAAAAATGATGGATGGATCATGTATATTGAGTTTGGGTCGTGGTTTATGGTGAAAGGGATGGAAAGGATGAAGATTTTGAGTTTATGATTTCAAGAAATATGTAAGATTATGTTTTATGTGTTTTTGTAGATATTTAGTTAGGATATAATGTATAATATTAGTACATAAGTCAATGAGATTAAAAAGAAATCACATGGTGTCTAGGGGAGGGCATGAGGCCGGTTTTCAATGTGAAAAAGAGTAGCAAAGTCGGTTTTGATGACTTAGGAAAAGTAGTGTATTATTAGTTGTAGTTTAGTGTAAGTATTAGTTATAATCGGGTACCGGGTTTGCTAGAAATAAATATTAATGAAGTTAACCGGGACTTAATAAAGTCATAAAAATGTTAAAAATGTGTTGGGTACAATTACTGAGTGTTCGGGTGATTATTGTTTAGTTTTCACGAAAACCGTCGTAATATTCATAAGCTTACGTTATAAATAGAATAAATTTCCAAAATACTGGGTAAACGAATGTAATAACTTTTATGATGATAAAATGGATATAAAAATATGTCGGGACCATTGTGGGAATATTTAGATATATTCGTCGTGTATAAACCGGGTGTTAACGTTTAATTATAAATAATTATAAGGAAAACGTTAAATGTATCAAATATACAAATTTGAAAATCCTAAGAGTGGTATAACATGAAAATGCTGTAATGATGATATGCAGACTGTCTCTAGTCCGTATGCAGTGTCCTTAGCACTAATGAAATGAATTCGCACCTAAACCAATCCGGTTACGCGAATTTGAATACCCGTAAACTAAATTTACGATGAAATGTGTAATGCAAGTGAATAGTGAAAACTTTTCCGGCAATGAATAGTGTTTAGTGAATAGTGAAATTTCTGAATGCTTCTCGGAATGTCAAACTGACACCAAAAATGATGAATAGTAAACTGATGAATAGTGTTTTGATGAATAGTGTTTGATGAATAGTGTTTTTCCAAAGTTCGGGAAATGACCTGAAATGGTGAGTTATGACATTTACTCTTTTGCCTATATGTTTTTGCATGCATGCTATATCTTGATTAGATTAGACTCTATATTGCCTAAGAGAATTGAACTTGCTTGAATTCTAATCCAAACACATAACCTTTCTGCAAATTTTTTGCCAAAAACCCAATTCTGGCAACCTGGAAATCACCAGATGGGTGGCCCCCTTAATTTTGTAAGGCGGCCCCCTTAATCATTAAGGGGACCGCCCCCTAATTAAGGGGACCGGCCATCTGATGGTCTGGTTTACAGAATCTTTTCTGCTTTTTAGCCCATTTCAACCTACATTTCCCAATCTTCACCAACACAATTTGTTCTAATCTCCCAAACAAACTTTATCCATCCATAAACACAAAAATCTTACACTATAAATAACCACAATCCTCATAACTCTTTACTCATCCCTTCATGGCTTCTCCAAACAAACCCAAATCAAAAGCCTCAAGGCTTGCAAGAATGACGGAAAAACCCATTTGGCGAAGAAAAAGCCCTCGAAACAAATCTATCATAACAAATGAAGTCGGAAGTCATTCAACACCCCCAACCACTTACTTCCCAAACTTTCCACCACATTCACAAGGACATTCATTTGATCCTACTTACAAACCATACAACATTGGCCAAACATCTTCCTTCATGCCAAATCATTCACCTCATCCTCAAATCCCTTGTAATGATCCATACAAGGTTGATCAACCATCCCACTATAACTCCAACAACACAAACCCAATTCATCCATATCAACACAATGAATTTCTCCACATTCCCACAGAAAAGCAAAAGTTCCGTGATGAAATATCAAAAATCCATGATCTTAGTGATCTCAATGCCATGCATATTGCACAACGCAACAAAGGGCAACCTCCATCATCACCCTATAACAATTGCCTTCCTCACTCTCTCAACTTGGATCAAGTTACAAACCACACTCACTATTGCCCTTGTTGCATCTTTCTCCAAAAACAAATCCTTTACTTGAGTGAAGATATTTCTTGGATTGAATATCTCCTCACTTGACCTCATCCCATTCCACCCCTAACACGATACAATATCGTAAGGGCCACCTATTCCGCTCCATACCTCACTCCATATCCCTCTCCATCTAACAACTAAGCTTCATGCTTATGTTATCCTTCATGCAAATAAAACAATCAACCATGAGTTGCAAGCAAGTCCAAGTGCTCTTTCTAGGCAATATAGGACTATGTCTTTTCATTTGTTTTATTATGATTAATATGCCTTAAGCATATTAAATGTTGTAATGCTTTCTATAATGCTTGAATGAATCTATTTTTATAACTATTGCTTTGCATATATATTTGCCTTGCTCTCTTCTAATATTTTGTGTAGCTAAAATTTCCATAGCTCATCTCCTTGGTGCTCTCAAATGAAGGGGAGTATACATCAAGGGGGAGCTTTAACCTTTTTGATTTTACAAAAAGGGGGAGAAGAGAATGTTAAACTCTAAATTCTTGTCTAAAAATTATTTTTTAGACCTAATGAGTTTAAGGTTTTGTAATCATCAAAAAGGGGGAGATTGTTGACATAAATAATGTCTTAAAACATTGATAGCATATTAACAATGTCTCTATGTTTTGATAATTACAAAGCATAAACTCAATAATCTAAAACTTATGACGTAAACAAGTTTTTAGTGCTTAATATTTGTCTTTGCTTCCATATCACTTAAGGTATGAATAAACAAAGGGTTTATTACATTTCATGATCAAAGGAAATTTTTCTAATCACTAGAATTTTTATAAAATGTATTAAACATCTTATATCTTTTACAAAATTACTTTTGGAATTAAAAGAATATGTTTAATTCATAATAAATATATGATTTCAAATTTCCAACCAAAAATGGCAAATTCTATCCAGAAAAATATTCCCCACTAAAAGACAAGAAAAACCAACGTTCTGAAATGGGCGGCCCCCTTAATTCCTTAGGCAGCCCCCTTAATCATTAAGGGGACCGGCCACTAATTAAGGGGACCGGCTACGCTCCAGAATAGTGTTTTTCTCCCCTATAAATACTGGATCAGTTCACACTTTTTCCTCACCTTTTGCACTTCTAAACTTTCTGATCTAGATCTATTTCTCTATTCTCTCATCCTTTGTTCATAAGTGTATATATTCTTTGTTTCAAAGTGATCCAATTTCCATCCTCTCAAGTGCAAGAGAAGAATACTTCTTTCTTCCTAGACAAGAAGTATTACAACTTGTTGTGATCTCCACATCCAAGTTGTTGGTGTATCATCAAGATTATTTACATATTCTTTCTGAAGATTGTTGTGAATATTTGCTTGTAGATAGTTGTGTTAGATATAGATTGTGTGATTAGTTGATAGCTTGGTGTGAAGAAGAAAAGCTAGGAAATCTATTGGTGTGAAGAAGATAGAGTTGAAGTAGCTAGTTGTGAAGTAGATTGATTTGAAGAAGGTGTGTAGAAGTTGTGACTTAGGTGTGAAGGTGTTGTGGTGTGATTATGGGTGTGTAAATTGGTGTGTAGATTGGTGTGTATATTGGTGTGTAAATTGGTGTGTAAGGTTTTCTCCGCATAAGAGAGCTTGTTGATATAGTGAAGAAAACTCTCGAGTTAGGTGCTCGGGGAGTGGAGTAGGGCAAGGAAGGT
The DNA here is from genome assembly GCA_030686995.1 of Artemisia argyi. Lineage (NCBI taxonomy): Eukaryota > Viridiplantae > Streptophyta > Magnoliopsida > Asterales > Asteraceae > Artemisia > Artemisia argyi. The sequence goes on from CM060686.1 coordinate 47,502,897, forward strand.
GTCCTTGTAGCCGAACCACTATAAATCTCTTGTCTCGCGGTTCGATCTTTCCATCTCTTACTTATTTCATTACTTATCATTGTTATATATTTCGTATTGATATTTGTTTATATTGTGAAATACTTGAGATCACATACTATCGAATCTAAGTTTTAAAAATTAAGAAAACACTAAAACTATTTTTACAACTAATTAAAAAGACGTAAAACTATTCAACCCCCCTTCTAGTTTTCCACACTGTCTATCAAATGGATGTTAAGAGTGCCTTCCTGTATGGTACAATTGATGAGGAGGTTTATGTCTCTCAGCCACCAGGCTTTGAAGATCCTCAACACCCAAATAAAGTGTATAAAGTTGTTAAGGCTCTTTATGGCTTACATCAGGCTCCAAGGAAGTGGTATGAAACCTTAGCTACTTATCTTTTGAATAATGGGTTTCATAGAGGCAAGATTGATCAGACTTTGTTCATCAAGAAAGACAAGGGTGATATTCTACTTGTTCAAGTATATGTTGATGATATTATCTTTGGGTCTACTAGACAAGAGATGTGCAAAGAGTTTGAAAAGCTGATGAAAGATGAATTTCAAATGAGTTCTATGGGAGAACTTACATTCTTTTTGGGGCTGCAAGTACAACAGGGTAAAGAAGGCATCTTTATCAGTCAAGACAAATATGTGACTGAGATTATTAGGAAGTTCAAATTCACTGATGCAAAACCTTCAAATACCCCTGCTGATAAGACAACTCATCTATTGTTGAAGAATGCTAGTGGTGCTGATGTTGATGTGCATACTTACAGATCTATTATTGGTTCTCTGATGTATCTTACTTCATCAAGGCTAGACATTATGTTTGTTGTATGTGCTTGTGCAAGATTTCAAGTGACTCTAAAGACATCACATATAACAACAGTAGAGAAGATTTTTAGGTATTTGAAGACATATCCTAATCTAGGATTATGGTATCCAAGAGAATCCCCTATAGAATTGATCACATACTCAGATAGTGACTATGCTGGTGCAAGTTTGGATAGAAGGTCAACTACAGGAGGATGTCAATTTCTTGGATGTAGATTGGTGTCATGGCAGTGCAAGAAGCAAACTATGGTAGCTACTTTAACCACTGAAGTAGAATATGTAGCTGCTGCTAGCTGTTGTGCTCAGATCTTATTGCTTCAGCATCAATTATTGGATTATGGGTATAATTTCATGAACACCATTATATATATAGACAATAGTAGTACCATATGCATTATTAAAAATCCTGTGTAGCACACAAAAACTAAACATGTTGAAATTAGACATCACTTTATCAGATATCGTTTTGAGAAAAAGCTTATTAATGTTGTCAAAATCCATACTGAGGACAACAATGCTGACTTATTAACAAAAGGGCTTGATGTGGGTAGCTTTCAGTACTTGGTAATAGGTATTGGAATGCTAAATCCATAAATCTTTGATGTCTAATACTTTTTCAGTGTTGCAGGATAGTTTTTAGGTACTTATATTGTTTGTATATGTGTGTATGGTTTTCTACTAACTTGTATGCAGAGAAATTAAAGAACAGTGGAAATAATCATACAACAGTGGAAAGCTTGACTATCTCAGTGATTAAAGAAAAAGGACAAAGTACTCTTATTGATGCCAAAGAAAGTACATTACAACCATTCAGAGAAGATAGTCACCAGAAAACATCACAAAACAAGGATCCACAACCTAACAACTACACATTCAACATAACTACTCCATGGGTTTCTTTCCTTTTCCCTCATAATCATGCTTTCCCTTGGAAGCTCACTTTCTCTTGTCATCAAAAGAAATTTGCTTTCTTGGACAAGTAAGGCCCAGAACTTGCTTGGGAGACTTTGGTGCTTGTGCAGGCTTCTCAATAGCAGGCCACTTCATGTTGCTTATGGCAGACTCCAATGCTGTAGTGAGGGCTCTTGGAAGTTGCTTGGACAGATTGAAGGTTGGATCATCATCATCAGAGGAAGAACTGGAATAGAACTCTAGTGATGGAGCAGGAGAAGCTGTAGTCTTCTTGGATTTCATATTGGATGATGTAGAGGTGGCAGCACTTGGAGGAAAGTAATCACTCCATCCTGTATAAGGTTCCTCTGAATTTGAGCAATAACTAATCTCCTCATCAGATGAATCATCTAATGATATGTAGACAATTGGAAACAGCTCATTATGTTGATGTAAGGTTTGTGATGTTAATGATAAGTGTTGATGAAAACTAAAGGTTAATGAACCCCCCTTTTATAGTAAAGTCAAGGTTATGCTAATTAATGAAGGATATTTACTCTTACCTATTTTGGTAGGTTGGAGGAGTAAATTTGGATATTATCGGGTTGACTTTTGGGAGATATAGTAACTTAGTCAAAAAGTTACTTTGGGTTAATTTTTATGGGTTATGTTAGGTGTTTCATACATATGCAGTATACAAACCCATATTGGTTGAGAAATCGGAGTTATAAGGTGTGTAACTCAGACACACAACAAATGGTTATTGATTCACCATGTCTTATCAACATAAGAATCAACTAGTCCAGAGCAAACGACTCCTGGTAAAGACTTAACAAATCCGTTTATGGTTGATAGTTTACCAAAACTATATGGTTATCAACTCACCATACTCCAAGTGATGAAGAGTTGGCTAGTCCATAGCAAACGGCTCATGGTAAAGACATATCAAATCCGTTTATAGCTGATAGTTTGCTAAAAACTATGATAAGAGCAGCTAATTTTCATGTTTTACTTACCACTGCTCTTTGATATTTTGTGAAAATTTTACCACTGCTAGTTCACTAGTTACCAGTGCAAGAGTAATTTTTCCACTGGTGAACTAGCCGTTACAACTGTTGTGTCAGTAATCTATTTTTTACTAGCCGTTGTGAATATAACCGTCTTTCCTTATTAATAGGGTAAATTTTTGTGAATTATCCACTTTCCAACTTTAATTTATTCTTTTCCAAAGATAATTCACATTACGCGAACTCCTCAAACCCTATTAGTATAAATTGATAATCATACGGCTTTCTTTTTATCTTTGATTACTAACACTTTTATCTTCTTTTCACAAAAATCATGCCGATTCTAAAATTTGTCGAGGAGCACAACTAAGTGGCCTACCTACAAAAGTCAAACGAGAAGAGTGGCCCTGTTTTCCATCAGATTGTGGATTTTCTTAATACAACCCATATAAGGTATGCTTTAACTGTTAATTCCACAATCTTTGCCTCTCATATCAAACAGTTCTGGAATACGGTGGAGTCCATAACTCTTGAACAGGGAGACACACACTAAACTGTGGAAGCTCTAAGAGCCACAGTGGATGGGGTAACAATTGATGTTACTGAGTCATCCTTGAGGAGAGTTCTCCAACTGGATGATCTCAATGGTAACTGTTAATACAAATATTGCCTAAAAACGTTATTTATATTTTACGATCTTCGCTAAGTTTTGTTAACGACAAAATGTAAACTTTAGTTTCTAAGTTAAACATAATCTTAGTTTTAAAGACTTGCATAAACTAGACTTTTGCTACATTTTACATTTCATAAAACACAACACTTTTTATTTCTTAAAATAGAATTGTCACATCTCATTTATAGCAAGTTTTGTCAATATGCATTTATGGAAAGAAATGTGTTTGACTTCCTAAGTGGTTGCTTGCAAGTTTAGTGTTTGACTTGATATTATGAGATGTGACATTGTTTGGTTTGCAAGGTGTCACGACTAGTAATTTCAGGTCCCTTTTCAAACGTCGAAATTTCATTATTCAACTCAGAAAGGTTCTATTCATCCGTTACTATTCATCATTTACTATTTAATGATCACTATTCATCATTTTACTATTCATCATTTTCGTAGTTAGTTTGAGATTCCGAGAAGCGTTCGAAAATTTTACTATTCATATGACACTATTCATTCCTGGAAGAAAATCACTATTCACGATTGTCGTTCATCATTTCGTAAATCCAGTTTACGGGTATTCAAATTCCCGTAACCAGTTAGGTTTAGCTGCGAATTTATGCATCATCAGTAGGGACACGTCATATAGACTAGAGTAGTCTACATATCATCAGTATCTTATGCCATGCACGGATATGCATTATTTCAATTTACATATGCTTAATTTGTAATTAACGTTACCACTCAGTTTTTACTACTAACATATACCCGACACTCCCGACTACGACCCTAATATATTTTCATACTCATTATAATAATATAAAATTTATATTATTAATTTACCCGGTGTTTTGAAACAATTTGCTATATTTTACGATATATGTTAATAATTTCTTCAGATTACGATATTTCAACACGAGAATTATTTTAACACCCGATTCTCATTAGGAATGTAATTTCATAATTTTTACAATCTCATCATATTTTATTTCAAATCGTCACGATTTATTTTCAGTTAACTCGGTACCCGGTAACACCTAATACACCTCAAAACCTAACTTAATCTTACAACCATGGACAAGAACATTTAATGAGGCATGGACATTTTCTTTTCTTTCTTGTTTTAGTCGAACACCATCACCAACACTTTACTGTTGGTTGTTTAGCTGGAAAACAGTTCCCAGATTAGGGTTAAGATAATCAATAAAGGTACCGGATATTCACTTGAAATCGTGGTATCACTTTCTAATAGAAACTATTCGACCCTATGCCTGGGTTACACGAGTATCTCTATGGGATAAGACCAAGTGATGTTCTTGTTTTAGGCACAAACCAAGAACCAGATGCGTATTAGAGTGTTTAGGGTTTTGTGTTTTTTATATCGTCAGATCTCTCTCCATGTAGAATGATGTGACCTCTATTTATAATAGAGAATACTCAAAACCCTATCCCATGGAATTATGTATAATTAACGGCCCATTAATTATAACATAATAATTTCCATAATAATAGGGATCAGTGGTTATCAGTGGAAACATTATCACTAGCAGTGGTAATGTTAACACATCAACGGAAACGCTAGCAGCAGAATCACACTATCAGCAGAATGCTATTAGCAGCAGAATCAGCTAGCAGCAGAATCAGCTGTCAGCAGAATCCTATCAGCAGGATCAGCTAGCAGCAGAATCCTAGCAGCAGATTCACAACATAACCACTATTGAGTCAGGGGATTCAGTGACCAAATGGGTGTATACTCCATACCTCCAAACCCATTACCAGGTGTGAATTGATCCCTCAAGTGCACTAAATTTTCCAACAATCCTCCCCAAATTTAGTTCACTACCTTTGCATGAAAATTCAAACACAAACCAAAACAAGTGCATAAATGAAAATATCCTGAGGATTGAATTTCCACATTAGTACATATACTTTCAAATATTCGAGAATCAGGGTGTTCTAAGAATTGAACCCTTCAACCCATTTGAATACCGATGATAAATACACACAAGTTTTCAAACACTAAAATACTCCCGACACTATACAAGCCATGTGTCCATATCCAATTCATAAATGTTGTAAAAGCTAAAAGTCCAAAGCTTCCTGAAGCGGCAAAACTTCGACATTTACATAGGTGGTTCATCTTTAATTCATGCTCCTGCTCAGCACTTTTTCAAAGAAAATTAACCATTAAGAAGTGAAGACTTCATCCTCCTTTCAGCAGGTAACAAGCACAACCTTGGGATGTTTGTAATACATGTGCTTCAGTCCACCAAATGATCAGCTTTCCACATTGAACTCAGCTTCCAAGTTTCCTTATAAGGGAGTTGGGTATCCTTGCATTCACTGACTAATTGGACTTAAACCCATCCCTTTAGCAGACTTCAAAACCAAGTCTCTAGCCAAACCCTTCGTCAAGTGATCAGCTAAGTTTTGTTGAGATTTAACAAACACTATAGATATCACCCCATTCATGATAAGCTCACGAATCATGCTATGCCTAACACCTAAGTGTCTAGACTTCCCATTGTACATCTGGCTATAAGCCTTTGCCAATGTAGCAGCACTATCACAACGGATAGAAATAGGTGCTATAGGTTTAGACCACAATGGAATCTCAAGAAGCAAGTTTTTCAACCATTTAGCTTCTTTGCCAGCAGCAGCTAAAGCCACAAATTCAGATTCCATGGTTGAACTGGTAATGCAAGTTTGTTTCTTGGATGCCCAAGAAATTGCACCTCCACCAAGTAGGAATACCCAGCCACTAGTAGACGAATTGTCTTCAGTGTTACTGATCCAACTTGCATCAGTATATCCTTCTAATATTGAAGGATAACCAGTATATGAGAGACTATAATCCATAGTTCTCTTCAAATACTTAAAGACCCTCTGAATTGCTTGCCAATGATGAGCACTAGGATTACTAGTATACCTGCTCAGTTTACCCACAGCAAAAGCAATATCGGGCCTTGTACAAGTCATGGCATACATCAAGCAGCCAATCACCCTAGAATACTCAAGTTGAGATACAGCTTTGCCAGTATTAGGCATTAGCTTCTCACTTGTATCCATAGGAGTACTCACTGGAGTAAAATCAAAGTAATTAAATTTCTTTAACACCTTCTCAATGTAATGAGATTGTGAAATAGAAATTTTGTTACTTTCATGTTTAATCCTTATGCCAAGGATAACACCTGCCTCCCCCATATCCTTCATGGAGAACTTTGATGACAAAAATTATTTTGTAAGATCAACTTGATTTTGGTTAGTGCCAAAGATCAACATGTCATCAACATATAGACAAATGATGACTCCTTTACCAGATTCATCAAATTTGCTATATACACATTTGTCAGCTTGATTAAGTAAATAACCACTAGACAAAACAACTTCATCAAACTTTTGATGCCATTGCTTAGGTGCCTGTTTTAGTCCATAAAGAGACTTAATCAGTTTACACACCTTGTTTTCATTGCCAGGCATGATGAAGCCCTGAGGTTGGTTCATGTAGACCTCCTCATCTAAATCACCATTCAAGAAAGCTGTCTTCACATCCATCTGATGAATAATCAGATTGTGAATTGATGCCAAAGCAATTAGCAATCTTATGGTACTGATACGTGCCACTGGAGCATAAGTATCAAAGTAGTCTATTCCTGACTTTTGTTTAAAGCCCTGAATAACTAATCTTGCCTTGAACTTTTCAACAGTTCCATCTACCTTCATTTTCTTTTTGAAAATCCATTTGCTACCTAAAGGTTTGCAACCAGGTGGTAGATCAGTCAACACATAAGTGTTATTGCCCATGATAGAGTCCATCTCATCATTAATTGCTTCTTTCCAGAAAGCAACATCCTGGGACTTCATTGCTTCTTCAAATGTTTTGGGATCATCCTCCACAATGAAGCAATAAGAGTATTGGTCAGAGACCTCACTCCTTGTACCTTCAATTAAGTATAATTGAAACTCAGGTCCAAATTATTTTGGAGTCCTCACCCTATTGCTCCTTCTGAGCTCAGGTTCAGGTTGTTGTTCCACAACCTCAGCAGGAACCTCATCAGCAGGAACCTTTGAAACACCATTGTCATTGGTTCCATTTGGAATCCTTTGACTTGGTCTAGGGATAGATGAGAATCGGTTCTCATCAAAGATTGCATCCCTTGATTCAATTATTGAGTTAATTGAAAAAGACTCATTAGGTTCTATAACATAAAACCTATATGCCTTGGAATGCTCAGCATATCCAACAAAGATGCATTCAATGCCTCTTTCACCCAAAGTTTTCTGCTTTGGATCAGGGAGTCTTACAACAGCCCTACAACCCCATATCCTAAGATAATTAAGGTTAGGTTTCTTTTTAGTCCAAAGTTCATAAGGGGTAACTTTGTTCCTTTTGTTGGGAACTCTATTTAATAAATAGCAAGCTGTTAACATAGCTTCACCCCAGAACCCTTGACTCAGCCCTGAATAGGACAACATGGAATTAACCATCTCCTTCAGCACCCGGTTTTTCCTTTCAGAAATACCATTTTGCTGAGGAGTATAAGGGGCAGTCGTTTCATGGATTATACCAACAGACTGAAAATACAGAGTATCCATGTACTCACCTCCCCTATCAGTCCTTAATCTTTTGATCAGGGAACTTTGTTGCAACTCAACTTCAGTTTTAAATACTTTAAATTTATCTAATGCTTCATCTTTAGAATGTAGTAAATAAACATGACAAAACCTAGAAGCATCATCAATAAAAGTCACAAAGTATTTCTTATTCCCCAAAGAGGGAGTTGCATGTAAATCACAAAGGTCACTGTGAATTAACTCCAAAACTTTAGTTTCACGTTTTACTCCTTGAAAAGGTTTCTTAGTTATCTTGTTCAACATACAAGTTTTACACTTTTCAGTGTTCATATCAAAAGCTGGTATTAACCCATCCTTGGACATATCTTGCATTCTTTTAAAATGTACATGGCCAAGTCTTGCATGCCATAGGTTTGAATCATTAAGTTTAGATGTAGATATAAAAGCAGAATCAATATTATCATGAACAATATTAAGTCTGAACATTTGATTACATAAATAACCAAAACCAATAAAAACACCATTTTTAGATAAAACAAACTTATCAGATTCAATAACCTGTTTATAACCACAATTATTCAAAACACTACTAGAAACCAAATTCTTTCTAATATCAGGAACATGTAAAACATTAAATAAAGAAACAATCTTTCCAGAACTAAACTTCAACTCAACACATCCTTTTCCATGCACCAGGGCCGTTGACTCGTTTCCCATGTGAAGAATAGAACCATCATTCATTGACTTGTAGGTCTTGAACCAGCTTCTATCTTTACACACATGTATTGTTGCTCCAGAGTCAACCCACCACGCAACATCATCATCCTGCACAAAGTAAATGTCAGATATATATGTAACATAATCAATCTTAAAAGACTTATTAAACACATTCTGACCTTTCAGAGAATTGGTGTTACCATTCCCTCCACTTGTGCCTGATCCATTGGATTTGTTTCCAATTTTACCACCCTTGCAATCTTTCCTGAAGTGTCCAGGTTTCCCACACTTCCAACAAGTCACCTTAGGTTTCTTGTTAAGATCAGATTTGGTGTTATCTTGATGCTTACGCTTGCCCTTGTTGTCATTATTCCTGGAGGAGTTGTTATGCTCTACCATATTGACAACTGATGGACCAGTAGCAGTGCTACTCTTTGGCTTGTCAATGTCTTGAGCTTTGAGTGAGTCCTCAATGCGCAAGTGACTGCCCAACTCAACAAGAGTTAACTCCTCCTTCTTATGCTTAAGCATATGCTTGAAATCCTTCCAAGAAGGAGGAAGTTTATCGATGATACAAGAGACTGAAATAGCCTCATCCATGTTCATCTTGTGTTGTGTGAATCGACCAAGTATACCAAGAAGTTCATTGTATTGTTCCATGACAGGTCTAGAATCAACCATTTTGTAATTGTTAAAATTACTTACAAGGAACTTCTTACTTGATGCATCCTCAGCCATATACTTGGCTTCCAAGGAATCCCATAGTTCTTGTGAAGTTTCAACATTCTGATAAATATCAAATAAAGTATCAGACATACCATTGAGAATTAAACCTCTGCAAACATAATCATCATTCTCCCATTTGCTTCTTGCTCTCATCTGATCCATAGTAGCAACTTCTCCAAAATCTTCTGGAATCTCAGTAGTAAGAACATACACCACGTTCATAATGGTCAGCAAGAATTGCATCTTCTTCTGCCATCTTCTGAAATCCACACCTTCAAACTTTTCCAACTTGGAAAAGTTAGCAGCTATTTGTCTCATAGCAGCAGCCATTGATTATCACTAGTAGTTTCTATTGATTGTTGGTTGTTTAGCTGGAAAACAGTTCCCAGATTAGGGTTAAGACAATCAATAAAGGTACCGGATATTCACTTGAAATCGTGGTATCACTTTCCAATAGAAACTATTCGACCCTATGTCTGGGTTACACGAATATCTCTATGGGATAAGACCAAGTGATGTTCTTGTTTTAGGCACAAACCAAGAACCAGATGCGTATTAGAGTGTTTAGGGTTTTGTGTTTTTTATATCGTCAGATCTCTCTCCATGTAGAATGATGTGACCTCTATTTATAATAGAGAATACTCAAAACCCTAGCCCATGGAATTATGTATAATTAACGGCCTATTAATTATAACATAATAATTTCTATAATAATAGGGATCAGTGGTTATCTGTGGAAACATTATCACTAGCAGTGGTAATGTTAACACATCAGTGAAAACGCTAGCAGCAGAATCACACTATCAGCAGAATTCTATTAGCAGCAGAATCAGCTGTCAGCAGAATCCTATCAGCAGGATCAGCTAGCAGCAGAATCATAGCAGCAGATTCACAACATAACCACTATTGAGTCAGGGGATTCAGTGACAAAATGGGTGTATACTCCATACCTCAAAACCCATTACCAGGTGTGAATTGATCCCTCAAGTGCACTAAACTTTCCAACATTTACCACTTTGTCAAATTTTCCTAACTTATTAATTGTCATGTACTAAAATATATTTTTATTTCAAAATATCTACTTATTTGCTATCTTAATGGAGAGCTAGCCATTCACTTGTGTTAGGAGAAGCATTTTGCTCTCTTTTTCTTCTCACCATATACGGCCATAACCACAACAACAATAAGATCCATCAAAAACTTCAAGACTAAGTATTTACATGTTCCATTTTATGTTCTAGTTTAGGTTTTGAAATAAAAACCTTGAAGATTTATTCAAGTATTTGCTACAATCACTCCATCATCTTCAAGTAAGCTTCAATAACATCTTTTTAATCTTTTCATACTTTCATTTGTTATATTTTCAAGTTATATTATTAATTAGGTATGCAAATATTCATGTTAGACATACCACTTGTTACACCTTTTCTTTATAAACATAGATCTATAGATTTTTACTTGCAATCTCATGAGATCCACCATTTTTGGTGAAGACTAGGAACCCGTGATACCCTAAGAAGGTGTATGGTAGGATTGAGTATTTGTGGAGTTGATTGAAAGTAGTTTGGTTAGGTTTTGGACAAGTTACAAACTAGGAAAACCCATTTTTGAAACAATACATAACCTACTGTCCCATTTTGTAAAACGTGGGAAACTCAGGGGCTAGGGTGTAATTTTGGACCAAAGAATCAGAAAATAATTTCAAAAACGAAGCTATGGGCGAAAGAACGGATTAAAACGAGTTTATAACGAAGGAGATATGATTTTTGCAAGTTTAACGACGAAAACTATTTTCTGAAAATGTATTTGCTGTTGGACGAATTTCGACGGACAAAAAGAGGCGTTAGACGTAATCTATAGGAGCCGAACTACTGAAAATATATTTGTATATATTAATACGATTCCGGGGATATAAAGAACATAGAAAACGAGCTTATAACGACCAAGATATACGTGTTTGAAACCCAACAAAACTTATAATAAATTGATAGCTTTTGGTAATAAAAGTTGCTAAGTGTTGAAAACTATATTTTTTCAAGTAACGACATTGAAAGCCATATTTCTTAACCACCAAGACCCGTATGGTCAAAAGTTAAATAACATGACTTCTAGACATTGTTGCAAGGTTTTCAAAAACGCCGAGCTTTACCATTAATACCTAACGTACAATATTTTGCGACTAGTTTTGCGAGGCCAATTTGGGCATATTTTCAAGTAATGAAAATGTTATTTTACGACGAAAATACTATATTTACCGATAAAACACCAAATAGGGATCGTGGAGTACCGTTTCAACGTATTTACATGGAAAGTGATTATTAACTTAACGAGACGTCAAAAATGTATTTTTCGACGATAAACGTTATTTTCAAATTTCACAAGTGGTATCGATAACATACGTAATTGCATGTGTAGCATCATTTCATTTCTTACATCAGAGACTATTATTCATATTAGGTTGCGGTTAGAGATCGTGCCTCATTTTCAGTGTATCCACTTTTGTCATCGTAGCTATCACACCAGGTGAGTCATAGCCCCTACTTTTTCAATTTTTTTGGTAAACTCTTTGGGGGAGAATACATGCTCGTTTTACTTAAACGCATTACTCGCTTTACATGGTTGATTACCTGTATTTCATTAGTATGTTTGATTACCTGTATTTCATCGGTATGTTTGATTACCTGTATTTCATTGGTATGTTTGATTACCTGTATTTCATTGGTATGTTTGATTACCTTTATTTCATCGGTATATTTGATTACCTGCATTTCATGGGATTTGTCATCCTTGTTTATATGACCTCATGGTCATCAATTGTTCAAATATGTCAAATGTAATATTGTGGTTTCCCCACTTGGCTGTGATGTCAAACGTATTGTGGTTTCCCCACTTGGCTGTGATGTCAAACGTAATATTGTTGTTTTCCTACTTGACTGATTTATCATATGACCTCATTGTAATATTGTGGTTTCCCTACTTGGCTGTGATGTCAAACGTAATATTGTGGTTTCCCCACTTGGCTGTGATGTCAAACGTATTGTGGTTTCCCCACTTGGCTGTGATGTCAAACGTAATATTATGGTTTCCCCACTTGACTGTGATGTCAAAGGTAATATTGCTGTTTTCCCTACTCGACTGATTTATCTATATGGCGACATTGTCAAATTTGTTTATATAGCGGTATTGCTACAATCATCTTTGAATCTAGATACAAGTATTACTTTTGTTCACATAACTAAATCATATTTGGCAGTGGGTCGTAAACACACAGGTTACAAGTTTCTTATGGCGGGACATGGAACTGAGTGGATTTACGATGCCTTTGCTGGGAAATCTTCATTCATATGCATTACATTCTTTTTCACAAGACTCTATGAACTCACCAACCTAGTGTTGACACTTTAGCATGTATTTTCAGGTATTAAGTAATGGCACTCTACTGGAGGTTTTGGCAGGGCATGGCATGGTCATAGAAGACTCTGATTATTCATTTAGGGACCATTTTTAACTAATTTAAGGGCCTACTTCTGCACTATTTTTAACGATGTAAATCCGATACTTTTGGTTAAACAATTTTATTCTAAATGATTGAAGTGAAAACCATTTTTGTACTTGTGTCGAGATACCAATTGAGTTACACCCCAGCTACATGTATGCTTTCGCTGGACCCGATTTTGGGGGTGTGACAGATTGGCATCAGAGCTTTGGCTATAGCGAACTAAGTGTTTTTAAAACCTAGACTATAGCTACTTTCATGAAAACTTAACCCTATGACCATCACGTGCCTGCTTGCCAAGCTGAAGCCTTATTTGTGGTTAGTTGCTAACATAGGTGATGAGATTTGTATCTCATTATCTAGTATATTATATTCACTTATTCTACTTGATTACTATAATTGTCTATCATATAAGCATGTTCATGTATCATATATGTCACCGCGTTATGTTTTTCCTTACATAGTTTCATCATTCGACCTCGAGTTTGGTCACTTACCTTAGTCTTTCAGAACGTCTTGGTATTTGTGAAGGACATAGTCTTAGTATAACTGAGCTGAGTATTTCAAAATTCATGAAACCTCGGTGGAATATAGACTTGTCATTTATATTCAACCCGGGATAGTGAGATATAGGTTGACCACCTATGTCTGACTTAGAGATGAATTTTGCAACACTGAGAATGGTTATAATAAAATTTTGTCTGGATTGAATCCTCTACTAAATTTCCAAATGTTTCATTTATGTGTGTGTATACCCTCGTTGTCAGAACATTCATACCTTTCATCATTTCGTGAACCACCGATTGGAAGCACGTCAACTGGTCACTTCATCTCATGAATCTTCACATTTATGCACAATACACTTACATTACAGTATTTTCTTTTATCAAAATCTCGTTTTGTCGCAGTTGTCACAGTCTTTTCCCTTCTCACCATCATTATCATTTCCTTTCCCCATCCCTATATATATAAGGAATTAGCTTACACTCTATGGATTCCGATGTCACTCGTCACTCACTATTCCCAATATTGATGAGTGGATATTATCAATGACCCCCCTAGGAAAGACTTTCCATACCATTTATAAGGAGGATACCTCGGTACATTATGACCATTTAAAACTCAACAGAAATCTCAGGATATCACAGAAACACTCAAACTACGTCAACTGGTCATATCGCAACATCAAGCTTTCATTCTATGACAATCCACTCTCGAACACCTACTACTAGGAAACGTCTTATATATGTTTCACCCTTATTTTCTTGTTTTGAAGAGCTATGCCACCAGGGAAAGCTAAAGCTACACCAACTATGACACCTGCTGCTATTCGGAAACTTGTTAAGGATAGTATAGGCGAAGCTCTAGAGATCGAGAGAGCTGAGGTAGCTGCAAGGGCTGCTGAAACTGCTTCATAGACAGGGACGAATGAACAATCCAATAATAGGCGTAAATGCACTTGGAAGAATTTTAAGATTGGTGATCCCATCAAGTTTAAGGGCACTGAAGGAGCGGTTGCTTTGATTCGCTGGTTCGAAAAGACTGAGAATGTGTTCCTCATGTGCAACTGTCCTGATGTCTGCAAGGTAAAATTCGCTACTGGTATGCTTTTGGATGAAGCTATGTCATGGTGGAATTCTTATGCTCAACCGATTGGTATGGAAAATGCCTACAAGCTCACCTGGGATCAATTCAAGAAATTGATGACTAAGAAGTTTTGCCCTCGTACCGAGGTGAAGAAGTTGGAAATAGAGTTTTATGAGCTAGTGAGAACAGGTAATGATATCGAGGCATATATCCGAAGGTTTCAGGAGTTAGCTGTGCTATGTCCAATTATGGTTCCAGATAATGAAAAGCTGCTAGAAAATTTCATCGGTGGACTACCACCCAACATCAGTGGGAACGTAATTGCTTCTGAACCACACACTCTGGATGAAGCTATCAGAATGTCTCAAAAGCTTATGGCTCAAGTGATGAAGCAAGAAACTACTGTCAACAACAACAACGAAAACAAGAGGAAAAGGGATGACAACCAAGGAAACGATCAAGAATGGCAGCCAAACAAAGGACAAGAAGTGTTTAGAGTCTATGTTGCAGGACCGCACACAAAGAAAAGATATACTGGAAATTTACCTTACTGCAACATGTGTAATCTCCATCACCTAGGACATTGCGGTGAACCGTGAGAAATATGCAAGAAGCGGGGTCATCTAACTAAGGACTGTAGGAAACTCACAAATCAGAGGATCCTAGGAAGTTGCTTCAAATGTGGAAATTTAGGGCATCTCAGAAAGGACTGCCCGGAGCTAAGGAATAAGAAAACCAAAGCCTAAAACCCCTAGTTCTGTATTTCTTTTGTGTTTTATTTTACGTTCTATCGTATAAGTTTCATGTACTATTAACGAATTCCGATCTAATGAATGTTCTATCTTAATGCGACTCAAATACCCACATCTATTCACCGCGTACACTTCAGAGACCAACACAAACTGAACTTCGGGATGAAGTTCCTGTTAGAGGGTAAGACTGTCACAACTCGTAATTTCAGGTCCCTTTTCAAACGTCGAAAATTCATTATTCAACTCAGGGAGTTACTATTCATCCGTTTACTATTCATAATTTACTATTCACCGATCACTATTCATCATTTACTATTCATCGTTTTCGGAGTTAGTTTGAGATTCCGAGAAGCGTTCGAAAATTTTACTATTCATATGACACTATCCAGTTTACGGGTATTCAAATTCGCGTAACCAGTTAGGTTTAGCTGCGAATTTATTCATCATCAGTAGGGACACATCATATTGACTAGAGTAGTCTACATATCATCAGTATCTTATGCCATGCACGGATATGCATTATTTCAATTTACGTATGCTTAATTTGTAATTAACGTTACCACTCAGTTTTTACTACTAACATATACCCGACACTCCCGACTATGACCCTAATATATTTTCATACTCATTATAATAATATAAAATTTATATTATTAATTTACCCGGTGTTTTGAAACAATTTACTATATTTTACGATATATGTTAATAATTTCGTCAGATTATGATATTTCAACACGAGAATTATTTTAACACCCGATTCTCATTAGGAATGTAATTTCATAATTTTTACAATCTCGTCATATTTTATTTCAACTCGTCACGATTTATTTTCAGTTAACTCGGTACCCGGTAACACCTAATACACCTCAAAACCTAACTTAATCCTACAACCATGGACAAGAACATTTAATGAGTTATGGACATTTTCTTTTCTTTCTTGTTTCAGTCGAACACCATCACCAACACTTTACCACATTGTCAGATTTTCCTAATTTATTAATTGTCATGTACTAAAATATATTTTTATTTCAAAATATCTACTTATTTGCTATCTTAATGGAGAGCTAGCCATTCACTTGTGTTAGGAGAAGCATTTTGCTCTCTTTTTCTTCTCACCATATACGGCCATAACCACAACAACAACAAGATCCATCAAAAACTTCAAGACTAAGTATTTACATGTTCCATTTTATGTTCTAGTTTAGGTTTTGAAATAAAAACCTTGAAGATTTATTTAAGTATTTGCTACAAACACTCCATCATCTTCAAGTAAGCTTTAATAACATCTTTTTAATCTTTTCATACTTTCATTTGTTATATTGTCAAGTTATATTAGTAATTAGTTATGCAAATATTCATGTTAAACATACCACTTGTTAGACCTTTTCTTTATAAACATAGATCTATAGATTTTTACTTGCAATCTCATGAGATCCACCATTTTTGGTGAAGACTAGGAACCCATGATACCCTAAGAAGGTGTATGGTAGGATTGAGTATTTGTGGAGTTGATTGAAAGTAGTTTGGTTAGGTTTTGGACAAGTTACAAACTAGGAAAACCCATCTTTGAAACAATACATAACCTACTATCCCATTTTGTAAAACGTGGGAAACTCAGGGGCTAGGGTGTAATTTTGGACCAAAGAATCAGAAAATACTTTCAAAAATGAAGCTATGGGCACGAAAGAGATATGATTTTTGCAAGTTTAACGATGAAAACTATTTTCTGAAAATGTATTTGCTGTAGGACGAATTTCGACGGACAAAAAGAGGCGTTAGACGTAATCTATAGGAGCCGAACTACTGAAAATATATTAGTATATATTAATATGATTCCGGGGATATAAAGAACATAGAAAACGAGTTTATAATGACCAAGATATACGTGTTTGAAACCCAACAAAACTTATAATAAATTGACAGCTTTTGGTAATAAAAGTTGCTAAGTGTTGAAAACTGTATTTTTTCAAGTAACGACATTGAAAGCCATATTTCTTAACCGCCAAGACCCGTATGGTCAAAAGTTAAATAACATGACTTCTAGACATTGTTGCAAGGTTTTCAAAAACGCCGAGCTTGACCATTAACACTTAACGTACAATATTTTGCGACTAGTTTTGCGAGGCCAATTTGGGCATATTTTCAAGTAATGAAAATGTTATTTTACGACGAAAATACTATATTTACCGATAAAACACCAAATGAGGATCGTGGAGTACCGTTTCAACGTATTTACATGGAAAGTGATTATTAACTTAACGAGACGTCAAAAATGTATTTTTCGACGACAAACATTATTTTCAAATTTCACGAGTGGTATAGATAACATACGTAATTGCATGTGTAGCATCATTTCATTTCTTACATCAGAGACTATTATTCATATTAGGTTGTGGTTAGAGATCGTGCCTCATTTTCAGTGTATCTACTTTTGTCATCGTAGCTATCGCACCAGGTGAGTCATCGCCCGTACTTTTTCAATTGTTTTGGTAAACTCTTTAGGGGAGAATACATGCTCGTTTTACTTAAACGCATTACTCGCTTTACATGGTTGATTACCTGTATTTCATTGGTATGTTTGATTACCTATATTTCATTGGTATATTTGATTACCTGTATTTGATTAGTATGTTTGATTACCTGTATTTCATTGGTATGTTTGATTACCTGTATTTCATCGGTATGTTTGATTACCTGCATTTCATGGGATTTGTCATCCTTGTTTATATGACCTCATGGTCACCAATTGTTCAAATATGTCAAATGTAATATTGTGGTTTCCCCACTTGGCTGTGATGTCAAACGTATTGTGGTTTCCCCACTTGGCTGTGATGTCAAACGTAATATTGTTGTTTTCCTACTTGACTGATTTATCATATGACCTCATTGTAATATTGTGGTTTCCCCACTTGGCTGTGATGTCAAACGTAATATTGTGGTTTCCCCACTCGGCTGTGATGTCAAACGTATTGTGGTTTCCCCACTTGGCTGTGATGTCAAATGTAATATTGTGGTATCCCCACTTGACTGTGATGTCAAACGTAATATTGCTGTTTTCCCTACTCGACTGATTTATCTATATGGCGACATTGTCAAATTTGTTTATATAGCGGTATTGCTACAATCATCTTTGAATCTAGATACAAGTATTACTTTTGTTCACATAACTAAATCATATTTGGCAGAGGGTCATAAACATACAGGTTACAAGTCTCTTATGGCGGGACTTGGAACTGAGTGGATTTACGATGCCTTTGCTGGGAAATCTTCATTCATATGCATTACATTCTTTTTGAAAAGACTCTATGAACTCACCAACCTAGTGTTGACACTTTAGCATGTTATTTCAGGTATTAATTAAAGGCACGCTACTGGAGGTTTTGGCAGGGCATGACATGGTCATAGAAGACTTTGATTATTCATTTAGGGACCGTTTTTAACTAATTTAAGGGCCTACTTCCGCACTATTTTTAACGATGTAAATCTGATACTTTTGGTTAAACAATTTTATTCTAAATGATTGAAGTGAAAACCATTTTTGTACTTGTGTCGAGATACCAATTGAGTTACACCCCAGCTACATGTATGCTTTCACTGGACCTGATTTTGGGGGTGTCACGCAAGGTGTAATGAGATGTGACTTTGTTTGGTTTGCAAGATTTATTGCAAAACCAACTGCAAGCCGGGCGGAACCCTGGGGGTACACGGGTGGAACCCATCTAAGGGTTCCGCCGTATCTGCCAGGCCTACAGAAGGCTTTGCTATAAATACCAAGCCACAAGTTGATTTTTGGCTAATCACTCTACATCATATTTTACACACACACATTCATTCTTTCATCTAACTCTTTAACATTTCATATGTGAAGTTTCTTTTTGTAGCAAAGAGATTCACGAGCTCATTAAAAGTAACAATATTCAGTACAATGTTGCAAGACTCGTTAGCTTAGCATTTGTGTAGACTTGTGTAGTTTACACTTCATTTGATTGTGTATTTTCAGTAGTGATCGGTTAGTATTTTAGTCCTCAAAATACAAAGTGTATCGGGAGTAGTTGTACCCTTGTAAAAGAACTAACGGGAGTGGTTGTACTCTTGGTAAAGAACTCGACATCTAGCTTAGTATCGGTAAAAGTATAAGCAACGTGTAAGGTTTTCTCCGCCGGTGAAAGGAGCTTGTTGACTAGTGAAAGAAACTCTCGAGTTGGATACTCGGGGCGTGGACGTAGGGCAAGGAAAAAGAGTCCTTGTAGCCGAACCACGATAAATACTCGTGTTGTGGTTTGATCGTTTCTTTCATTTACTTGCATGTTATATATTGTGTTTGTGTATATATCTTTGATCAAACGGAAAGTTTCAAAGCTAACTAAAAAAGTTAAAAAAAATTTAATTGCTAAACTATTCAACCCCCTTCTAGTTTTCCACAATTGTGGAAAACTAGAAGGGGGTTGAATAGTTTACCAATTAAATTTTTTTCTTCATCATCATCACCTCAAGATGAGTTCTCTGCAGGAAACGGGTTTCTATCTAAAAGGATTGGATTATAGAATGAAATTGAGCATCTCAAGAAGAAAAGATCTGCCAAAGTGGTGTTTTCTTCTTCATCATCACCTCAAGATGAGTTCTCTGCAGGTTCTAGTAAAGATTTGGGAGATTCTTCCAAACAGGGGAGGAAAACAGATGCTGAGACAAAGGGGAGGAAGATTGATTTTGGAGAAGATTATGGTTTGGATGCTGATGCTGATTTTGATTCTGATGATACAGTTGGAACTACTTAACCAATTTCCACTGCTGCAGAACAAGTTCCCACTGTAAGTCGAGATATTCCCACTGCAAGTGAAAATGTTCCCACTGCTAGTCAAGATGATACCACTGCAGAGGAAGAAGCTGCCAGAATAAGAACAGTAAAAGGTAAAGTAGTTGTGACTGGTACAGAACAAGAGCAATCAAGAAAGATTTCTAAGAAAGATCAAGCTCAGATAGATTTTGATGCAAGAATGGCAGAGCAATTAGCAGCAGCTGAGATTGAAAAGAAGAAAAAGCAAGAGGAAGATGAAATTGCTTGTTTTATGGAAGCAAAGAGGTTGGACAAATTGGAAGCAGTGATGGAAGAACCACTTTCAGTTGTTCCACCAACTGTATTACATGAGAAACCTCTTATGTTCACTTATGTGCCTACAGAGGAAGAAATTGAGTTCATGATTAATCATGATCCAGTGATTAGAAATAAGGCTATTGAACTTATTGCTAATACAACTCTTAATGAAGAACAAAGGTCTGCTCAACTGAAAGATTTCATACAAATGAAGAATCAGCAAGCTCTTGATGATATTATTGGAGATGTTAGAAAAGGTCAAAATAAGCCAAGGCAACCTACAAAGGCACATATCATTGCTGAGATGAAGACTTTTTGCTGTCATGTTGGAAATATGAAGATGGCACAGTTCAAAGGAATGTCACATGATCAAATTGAAGGTATTTACTATAGGATTAAAAGACAAGAGAGTAATTTCATTCCTATGGATAAAGAACCTGTAGTGATAAAGTCAAAAAGGTCAGGAGTGAGTCTTGGATTCAAGGACGCAAAAAAATTGAAGACTCAGGAGTCATCTTAAGCAGAAGAAGGTGCTACCAAGTTGACAGAAGAACAAGTTACTAATATGATGTTCATAGAGATTGATGTGCTTAACATTGAACCTTTACAAACAAAATATCCAGTAGTTGGTTGGGAGATCTATTCTGATGATTTTGGAGTTGCTTGGAAGATTATCAGAACTGGAAGTGTCACAAGTATTTGCAAAGACTTTGAAGATATTGTTAGATCTTGTGATAGAGAAGACTTGGATACTTTGTGGAAGACTGTTCAAGATCAGTTCAAGAAAGATGAACTTGTTGATGTCAAGGCTAAGGAGTTGTGGGTTCACTTTAGAAGATTATATGAACCTGATCCAAGTGACATATTTTGGAGATTTTAAGCTCACAATATGAATACTTTGTAGAAATTCTATGACTCAAGTGTTGTACATCATCTTTCTACTCAAGATGGAGTTAATATGTTCATGTTAGCTGAGAAAGAATATCCATTGAGAGCTAGAGTTTTAACTGTGATGATGTCAGTAAGGCTTAGATGTTGGGAAAGAAGTGAAGTCATAGAAGATTTGCTGCAAAGGATCTATGATCAAAGTGTGAGAGCTAATAAGGAATTAAGAAGAAGAAGATAAGTGTTTGGAAGAATTCTCATATCCTCATGTTTACTGATTACTTGAAGAAACTTATTGATTTACATATTAATCATAAGTTTAGGGGAGGATTGTTGGGAATTATACTAACAGTTACCACGGCTAGTGAAGATATTACAACTGCTGAAGAATGCACTTGCAGTGGAAACACATTACCATTGCTAGTACATATATTACCACTGCTGTTAGGATAATTGTTGGGAAACGTGTAAAGATAAATATAGAATAGATCTTGTGTATATCTTATTCTATTAGAGTTATTCTTATCTTGTAGAAGAGGACTCTTTGTGCTATAAAAGAAGGTCCTAGGTTAAGGTTGTGATATACGTTTTTCTAGAGCTTCAAGGTGTAACCCTAGTGATACAAAGAACACACGTATTATTATCTTTAATAATATTGGAGCTTACAGTTTGTTACATACATTGTTCTAATTCATAAACAACTGTTTCATTCACAATCAAACTTTTAAGTATTTCTAAGTAGATTCCACATACTTAGTGATATAACTCAAAGTATCAATCTAACACAGATCAAGGTGTTTAGATCCATCATCACCCTTCAAAAACGCGTACTCGGGATGAGGCGGTAGGTCCTTGAGTTCGACCTCAGGAAAGTCATCAGTTTTTTCAACATCTTTGACTTCCTTGTTATGAAGTTCTTTTGGAGGAAGAGATGATGGATCATCATTAAGCAACTTCTCAATAGAAGTATGTCTTCCTCGGGATTGATAGAATCATTATCAACAGAAGAATCACATGATAAACAAGCTTCAATTTCTTCCAAAATGAAGTCACCTCCCAAAAATGGAGTGAGAGAGGGGGAAGAGACATCAATGGTAGAATTGATTGATCCTTGCACATTTAACACTTCTTCAAAATATTTATCGCATGCAATATCGATGACATCAATTTGGTTAATTGCTTCTCATTCAAGGTCGAGAAGATCTTTTGAAGTGTTTTCAATGTTAATGACCAATTTTTCATCGCCAACTCTTAGAGTCATTTCACCTTCAAAGACGTCGATTAATGCACGAGCCGTTTTCAAGAATGGTCTTCCAAAAATAAGGGGAATACGAGGATCGGCATCAAAATTAACGACTACGAAGTCGGCAGGAAAATGGAACTTGCCAACCTTCACAAAGACATCTTCAGCAATACCCTTCGGAACCGTAACCGTTCGGGTTGCTAATTCTAGAGTCATTCGTGTTGGTGTAAGATCGGGAAGTGAAAGCTTTTGCCAAATAGAGAAAGGCATGATATTTATGCTAGCGCCAAGATCGGCCAAGGCGAAGCATTCTTCTAGCTTTTGGAAATCACAAGGGATGAGAAATTTTCTGGGGTCTCCTAATTTTTCGGGAAGTTTCTTTAGAAGCACCGCTGAATAATTTTCATTCAAACGAGTTTTAGTGAGTTCAAAAAAAATTTCTTTGTTACTTAAAAAAACTCTTGAAAGTGGAAGCAAACTTGGGCATTGATGAGGCGAAAAATGATCCATTTTTAGGGGGTCATTTAAGCCCAAATCCGAATTTATTTGATCAAATATTGCCCTAAATCGTTCCTTTTGTGATTTTAGGTACTTTGGGAGTGAAATCTGGAAAAGGAAGCAATTCGGACGTTTTCGGAGCATAAAAGTGAAGAAAACGCCAAAGTCTTAATTTTCCATGTTGGGAACAGTGCATGACGGCGTCAAGAGTAGTTCCCTGACGGCGTCAAGAGTAAAATTCCATCATGATCCAGAAGAGTTTTGACGGCGTCATGAAGGTAGGGCGTCAAGAGTAAAAGTCATGACGGCCTGGAAATGAATTGTACTTGACGGCGTCAAATGTAGATCTAGGCAGTCCGAGGATTGTTTTGGCGGCGAGGTGACGGCGTCACCTAATTGGTCTTGACGCCGTCAGACCCCTTTTCCTATATATAGTTTTCTATTTTTTCACATTTAAAAAGAAAAGTTTTGGGAGAAACCCTAAGTACGATTTTGGTGTAACTTTACAGGTTTTTCAAGGGTTCCAACCCCTTGATACCTTGCATGATTAATCAAGATAAGTGTTCTTCTAATTCAATCAATATGTCTATGTGTTGGTTGTCTATATCATGTTCTTGTCTTAATTCCATCATGCTAGGCTAGATCTATCTTGTGTTTGCTTAGATCTAATGAAACCTAGATATTGATTATGTGTTGATTACTTGTTTATTCTTGTCTTGGATGAATGATTTATATGTTAGGCTTAAGAAAACTGGCAGATCTCCAATTGGTAACATGCTTGAACGTCTTAAGAAACATGAACCAACGCGCACTAGGTCTTTATTGGTTGTATTTAATGCATGAGCCACTGTTTACAATCCCTATAGTTGTGCTGGGCATGGTGTAGGAGGAGATAAGAGCTCATAGAATTGGGGAGTTATGTGTGCCACCCCATGAATGGTATTAAGGAATACGATCCGTCATCCATGCAATTATAACAAGTAATTAACGTGTAAAAGATATCTAGGGAGTAGTGAAATCTAAGTAAACACATTTTCTCCAATTACTGCTGACAACTTTAGTATAAATTAGTTTATTTTCATTTCTAGTATTTTATTTTGATTGCATCTTAGTATTGGGTTAGTTGATTAGCAATTAATTCCGCCCAAATCCTTCAAACCCAAGATTATAATTTGCTTTCTATAAAATATAAAAACACAAAAATAATCATCCCTCACCTTTAGAACTAGTATTTAGGCTTTCTAATCCTAGCGACACTATTCCTAAGCTGAACGATCAATCCCACGGTACTTGTCACTATACTATACTACAACGATCAGGTACACTGCCTGGTAGGGGTTGTAAGCTTCTCGAGATCCCTCGAGAGGTAAAGTATGTTGCGATTCCCACGCATCAAGTTTTTGGCGCCGCAGCCCGGGGAATAGTTATTGTCTAGGTTAGAATTTCTTTTTATTAGGTCTACTTGCTAGATTTCTTTCTAGTAAGATTTTATTTTTATTTTTAGGTTTTCTTTAGTCTATCTCATTTCTTTGTGCCTTTGTTCGTAACTCTTTACCATCCGACATCATGGAAGGTGGTAACATCTTTGAACCCGTCATCCCACCACAACAAAACCCACCATTAGAACCCCTTAGGCCCCGAACTTTAGGAGAGTATTCCCAACCTAGCCACCAAGGCTACCGAAACACCATTGAGCTCACCGGAGCCAATGTGACCCCCTTGCAATCCGACACCATCCGGTTGGTGCAAAGCGGATGTGCATTCCATGGACTTCGTTCCGAAGATCCAAACCAACATCTTAAGGACTTTCTCAAAATCGTAGATTCCATAGACCTAGGTGTTGAAACTAGAGAGACTACCCGTTTACGCTTATTCCAATTCTCTCTACGGGATCAAGCTAGTCAATGGCTTGAGCGTTTACCCGCGGGATCCATCACCACATGGGATGATCTCACCACTCGTTTCCTTGCTCAATTTTTCCCATCGGGGAGAACTACTAAGCTTAGAAATGACATCTTGATGTTCCAACAACGTCAAAATGAATCTCTTTATGAAGCATGGACTCGTTTCAAGGACTTACTCCAAAAAGTCCCTCATCATGGCATAGATCTTTGGATCCAAGTCCAAATTTTTTATGACCATATCGACATCTCCACGAGGCGAGCCATTGACCAATCGGCTGGTGGTAAGCTACGTGATCTTAGTGCGGAACAATCATGGGAACTCATAGAAGATCTTGCTCTCTATGACAATGAAAGTTGGAATGATCCCCGTGATTTGAACAAAACGGTCAAGGCAATATCTTTGCCTTCGAACAATTCTAGCACTCCCGACCGTAGGATCATGGAACTTGCGGACCAAGTCAAGTTTCTCATGAAATCTTACGAAGCTCCAAAGCCTTCAAGCCAAGTGAACAAAATCACTTCTTCATGCGAATTATGTAGTGGTCCCCATGACACTCGTGATTGTGTGGAACTCCCCGGAACAGCTTTTGCGGACTACGCATCCACGCGTACCGACGAAGCGGGAGATAAGTGGTACACTTTCAATCCCGAGCCAAACACTTACGGTGATTCATACAACCCCTCTTGGAAAAATCACCCAAACCTTAGGTGGAAACAAAATCAACCCAATTCTTCTAATCCGCCTAATCGTTACCAACCAAACGGTCCACCATCCAACCGTACTTTCAACAACAATCCTTCTAACAACTATGGTAGTACCAACAATCTTGAAGGATTGATGTCAAAGTTCATGGCATCTCAAGAAGCTCGCATAGCTAGGTTTAAAACCGAATTCAACCAACAACAGACGGAGATGACCAACAAGATTGACAACTTGTTGAAAGCCCTCAACAACCAAGCGTTAATCACACCTAGGAAGGACACTAGGGACACCAATAGTGGAATCCAAATTAAGGATCCCTCATCATCCAAACATGTCCACTTTGTCAATGTTGTCACCATTAAACCGATAGATAAGGAGATAGAGAGGAGTGACCAGGATGAAGTTAGAGTAGAGGCCGAGATTAAGGATGAGAGTAGGAAAGTTAAGGTTAACAAGGAAGAGGAGTTAGAGGAGGTAGAGCCTATAGAAAAATACTTTGATAAGTTGCCCACCGAGGAAGAACGGGAGTACCATAAGGATCTATTCGATAGTCCTGAGGGACCATATATCTTCGGCACACCTCTTATAAAAATGGGAGACCCCTCTAACATTAACATCCCATGCAATATCGGGCACATGCATATATGGAAAGCTTACATCGACCCTAGATCCCCCGTGAACATCATGACTAGGACTTATTACAATTGGGTGATGAAGAAGCAACTTAATTTTAGGATGATGCCCGGTAAGAATCTGATAAGTAATTTTGCAGGAAGAGTGAAGGGATTACATGTGATTATAGGGAATCTTACTTATGAAATCGATTTTATGATAGTGGAAGACATTCGTCCGGTGATAGATGCTTACCTAAGCCAAATAATATTCGGAAAACCATTTGTTGAAGCCACTAGGATGAGTTATGATCCGAATTTAGGGATAGGTAGATTTAAGGAAGAGAACGATGAGGTTGCCTATCAAATTCCCTACAAGATTGAGCAATACCGCCTTCTCTCTAATTTCGAAAAAGAACACAAGCAAGCGGCTTATTATAGGAATGAGGAGGATAGACGTAGAGGAATAGAATATGTAAAGAATAGGATGCTTGGTTTCTATAAAGAAAGCTTACAACTAGGTCCGGAATACAAAACTGGTTTAGAAGATGACCTTGAGAGTGGAACCAATGATGAAGTCACGTAGTAACCCATGACCTTGAGTCTAGCTACAAGACTCGTAAATAAAGAAAAGCGCTTCTTGGGAGGCAACCCATGTTTTGTGTGATTTTATTTGTTTGTTTGTTATTTGCTTCCATATGCATGCTTTATTTTTATTGTTGGTAGATCATGTTTCTAAACTAAAATGTGAAAATACTTTACTTTGTTGTTTTGGCCTAGTCTTAACTCCACCTAAAGGTATTTTTGCAAAAGATAAGTGTAAGGGGAAACCCCAAATATGTTTTTAAGAAACAAACCTATCATGATTCTCCACAATATTAAATGAACATGTATATTCGTATTTGTTAGAGTCAAATGCTTGTATTGAGTCATAATGAAATTTTGCAGGATTTTCCAGGAAGTAGGACCAAGTTTTTCCAGAAATTTTCCGGAAACTTAACATAAGAATTTTTGCAGGTCAATTCTGACGGCGTCAGGAGTTTACTCTTGACGGCGTCAGGAGTTAAAATCTGGAAATTTTACAGGATTTGTTTTTCTAACGGAGTCTTATGGTTTTTGTTAATTATTAAGTTTTATAATCTCCAGGAGATCTGCAAACTTCATTCCACAAGCATTATATCTTATCTTGTTTTCTAGGATTTAGAAACTTATATAGGATGCCGCCGATTTTACGCGAGGTTGTCTCGTCTATTTTGTCAGGTTTTACAGGTTATGTATGACAAGAAGATGATTTATATTCTGGAAGGGAAGCTTTGATTGTTCATTTTCTTGGAGGAAGATTTAACCTGGCCAACTTATTATCCATACCGAGCGAATCTGGGGAGTATTTGATTTCATTCTCTTTACTTTTTCACTTTTACATTCTTTACTTGAACATTGGGGACAATGTTCATCTTAAGTGTAAGGGGAGGGTAAAAAGATGATACCTTACATATGCACTTTCGCTTGAGTTTGTTTTGTTTGACGGTAGATGTGTAATAAAACTATGAGAAATACTTGTTAGTGCAATTTTAGCGCCAAATTTAAAATTTTTAACAACATTTAGGAGTGAAACTTTAGCCATAGCAAGCGTCTCATGGATAGGAGATTGTATGACTAGCACATAACCGTATATTCAGAAAAATTTTCCACCCAAAAATGTGAGGTTCGCCTTTAGATTTGATAGGAAAAGCATTTACTATTAGTGCTTATGAGTGTACCGGTAGCATTTAAGTCATATTACTTGGCTAGTTAAGTCAACTAATTTTTCCCACACCCTTAGCGTTGTTCTCATTTTTAGTGCATGAAACCCCTAGAACACCCCTCCGAGCCTATCTTTTCGTTTCTAACTTTAAGCATCTTACTTAAAGGAAGAATTTGTTACACCCCACTTAAATGTACAACCAAATCGCCTTAGCCTTCCGTGTATGCGCTCATTTTTAGTGCATTATTGTTATTTGTTAAACCCTAAGTTAACTTTCTAATTGATTACATGGTTACTAAGTCGAGTCATATCCTTGTACATATTGTTTTGGGACGATTGGGACTCATGGGTAAGTACTTATTTTATGGAGTAATGGGGAAGATCATCATTTATTACCCCCATATGTACGTTAATCTTAAAAGTGCTCCAAGTGTTTTGATTTTCTTAATTCGCGTCATTAGATTAGTTTAATGTAAAGTATGTAAAGATTCAAGTGTAAGGGGAATGCTCAATCCCCTATGATGTATTATTTTGGATGGTAGGGTAAGAGTGTATGCAAAAAAAAAAAAAAAAAAAAAAAATAGAAAAAGGAAAAAGAGAAAAAACATACGGACTACCATCCCGTTTCATTCTATGTTCATTTTATGTTTTTGTTATTTTTTATTTATTAGCTTAAGTCGAGTCTAGTCTTGGCTTAGCAACGCCATATTGTACATGTAATTGACTAAGATTGTTAACTCGCCACCAGTAAAACTTCCTTTATCCAACAAAACCGTGTATTTCATATCCCTACACCTAACGTTACAACCCTTTAAAAAGACCTCTTTGATAGTTTATCCTAGGTGCTTACGCCATGTGGTGGAGGTTTGATCCTTTCCCAAGCCTATGGTAATCTATTTTGCTATGACAGGTAGTGAGAGATATCTTCCGTTTCCATATTGTAATTTATACTTTATTACACCCGAGAGATGTGAGTATCTAAACACTATTTGTGAGGTGCTTGTGTATGACCTCTGTGCTTGTCTATCGGTCTTTAGTGGAACGATTATTTGTTGTAATTACTTTTATATTAGTGTTAAATGACCCCTAACTTGTCTTTTGAGTAGAATAAAAGCGCATTTGCTTGAGGACAAGCAAATCTCAAGTGTAAGGGTATATGATGAGGCGAAAAATGATCCGTTTTTAGGGGGTCATTTAAGCCCAAATCCAAATTTATTTGATCAAATATTGCCCTAAATCGTTCCTTTTGTGATTTTAGGTACTTTGGGAGTGAAATCTGGAAAAGGAAGCAATTCGGACGTTTTTGGAGCATAAAAGTGAAGAAAACGCCAAAGTCTTAATTTTCCATGTTGGGAACAGTGCATGACGGCGTCAAGAGTAGTTCCCTGACGGCGTCAAGAGTAAAATTCCATGACGATCCAGAAGAGTTTTGACGGCGTCATGAAGGTAGGGCGTCAAGAGTAAAAGTCATGACGGCCTGGAAATGAATTGTACTTGACGGCGTCAAATGTAGATCTAGGCAGTCCGAGGATTGTTTTGGCGGCGAGGTGACGGCATCACCTAATTGGTCTTGACGCCGTCAGACCCCTTTTCCTATATATAGTTTTCTAATTTTTCACTTTTAAAAAGAAAAGTTTTGGGAGAAATCCTAAGTACGATTTTGGTGTAACTTTACAGGTTTTTCAAGGGTTCCAACCCCTTGATACCTTGCATGATTAATCAAGATAAGTGTTCTTCTAATTCAATCAATATGTCTATGTGTTGGTTGTCTATATCATGTTCTTGTCTTAATTCCATCATGCTAGGCTAGATCTATCTTGTGTTTGCTTAGATCTAATGAAACCTAGATATTGATTATGTGTTGATTACTTGTTTATTCTTGTCTTGGATGAATGATTTATATGTTAGGCTTAAGAAAACTGGCAGATCTCCAATTGGTAACATGCTTGAACGTCTTAAGAAACATGAACCAACGCGCACTAGGTCTTTATTGGTTGTATTTAATGCATGAGCCACTGTTTACAATCCCTATAGTTGTGTTGGGCATGGTGTAGGAGGAGATAAGAGCTCATAGAATTGGGGAGTTATGTGTGCCACCCCATGAATGGTATTAAGGAATACGATCCATCATCCATTCAATTATAACAAGTAATTAACGTGTAAAAGATATCTAGGGAGTAGTGAAATCTAAGTAAACACATTTTCTCCAATTACTGCTCACAACTTTAGTATAAATTAGTTTATTTTCATTTCTAGTATTTTATTTTGATTGCATCTTAGTATTGGGTTAGTTGATTAGCAACTAATTCCGCCCAAATCCTTCAAACCCGAGATTTTAATTTGCTTTCTATAAAATATAAAAACACAAAAATAATCATTCCTCACCTTTAGAACTAGTATTTAGGCTTTCTAATCCTAGTGACACTATTCCTAAGATGAACGATCAATCCCCCGGTACTTGTCACTATACTATACTACAACGATCAGGTACACTGCCTGGTGGGGGTTGTAAGCTTCTCGAGATCCCTCGAGAGGTAAAGCCTGTTGCGATTCCCACGCATCAGGCATATAGAGAAGAGCATCCTCGAAACTAATGTCGAAGTGTAACTTTTGAAATATCTCAAGAAACTTTTTCATTTGATCATTAGTTTGCTCACAGAGTCTTTGATCGTTTAAACGCGAAGGATAGGGTATTGAAGCTTTGGGTTGAACGGGATTTACCGTGGGTTCAAAAACAATTTCCGGTTTGGATTTGGTTTTTGGAACAACATGAGGTTGGACGTGTGCGGTACTTTGTGGGCTAGTAATTTGCACTTGTCCTTTGTCGCCTCAGGTTCACGTTCTACAACCTCAGGAGGAGAAGTAGACGAGGTAGTAGGAATCGCGGGTCCATCATAAGAAACACCACTACGGGTTGTGATCGCCTTTACATCGCCCTTCGGGTTGGCGATCGTGTTGCTAGGTAGCGTTCCCGATCCCGAAGGTCGATCATTTAAAGACTTCTTTAGTTCAGAAATCTGACCGATCAACAACCTGTTTGTTTCTTCTTGAGCTTTCATAAATTGTTTCAATAACTCATCGGTTGATGATCGAGTTTGAACAACGGCTTGGTTTTGAGAAGAATTTTGAGCTCGGTTATTTTGATTGAAACCTTGGTTTTGAAAATTTCCATGGTTTTGGTTACCATGAAAATTGTTTCCTTGATTGAAATTACCATAACCTTGGTTTCTATTAAAGTTTCCTTGATTTAGAAAACCTTGATTGTAATTTCCCCCTTGATTTGGAAATTGATTCATATGGGCTTGAAATTGGTTTTGACCATTTGGATTTCTTTGTTGTTGATTTTGATTGAATCGATTTGGATTATTGGGTTGAGAAAAGCCGGGTGGACCACTTTTATTGTTAGCACGGTAATTTGGTTCTATTTGAGGATGGTATTGGTTACCTCCTTGGTTAGAACTACCGGCTATCGCATTAACTTCAAATGGATTGCCATCAGTGGCAGTACAATTGTAATATGCGTGTGGACCACCACAAGTAACAGAAACTTCAACCTTTTTTACTTCGGCAGGTTGAGAAGAAACTTTCTTACTTTTGGTGAGAACCAAAGCATGAATAGCTTCTGTGAGTTTGTCAAGCCTAGCATCGGTGCTAGATTGAGCCACGGGTGATGAGGTAGAAGGACCAACATTCACTTGGGAAACAACCGATTTGCTTCGTGGAATGCGGACCTTAGATTTATTCTTGATGATCATCAAAGCATCTTTTGTGGTTCGATTCAAGAAATTACCTCCAGCGGAGGCATTGAGAGAGTCTTGATCAACTTGGCTCACACCATTATAGAAAGTGTCGATATGCATTAACTCGGAGAAACCATGATGAGGACATTTACGAAGAATGTCCTTATAACGGTCCCATGCCTCACCGAATGATTCATCGAATTTCTGCATGAATTTCATGATCTCATTCTTGAGGGCCGTGGTTTTAGAAGGAGGAAAGAATTCATTCACGAACTTCTTAACCAAATCTTCCCATGTTTCAATCGATCGAGGGGTTTGTTTGTCAAGCCAATTCTTGGCAGCCCCATCGAGGGAAAACGGGAAGAGAAGAAGTTTGATAGCCTCCTCAGGGACATTTTTGCATTTGATGGTGGACGTGATTTTGTTAAACCATCGAATGTGATCTTGAGGATCATCCCTTTCGAAACCATAGAATTGACGCGAGGTGACTAAGTTTATCAACCCCGTCTTAAGCTCAAAATTGTCAGCCACGATGGCTGGAATAATGATAGCATCTCCGTAACCATCGATGGGTGCTTGGAAAAGCTCATTCATAGTGGGCTCAGCCGCCATGATGGGGATAGTACGAATCTCGGGTTCGACTATTGGATTGGTACATCGTCGATTACGCCTTCTTCTTGGAATGTTGTTAAGCGATTGCAAAGGACTTGTTGACGTAGACGAACGCGTGCGCATGCACCACAAAAAATATCAATTAAAACAATACCACTTTAACGACAAGGGAACTTAAACCAATAATCAAGAACACAAGGTTGACCTTTAAGGATAAACGTACAAGGAGCGGGAGAAAAGAATGGATTTCTCAGTAGGGCGAAGTTCGTTGGATCGCCCTAAACCGTTTCGACTCCTCTTAGCGTAAGCTTATCAATTAAAAGTTTTTCAAAGCGCAAGTGATACAAAGGCAAGTTTTGATCTTTAGTTTGGGAACTTATTATGGTCACACCCCCAGTTGGTAGGTGTTCTACCTTGATTTACGGTGGTAAGATTTTAATGTTGTTATTATTAAACAAAAAACGGGAAAATCTTTTTGTGTTTTTCTTAACTTTTATAGATATAATACATATATAGAAACAAAAGAAAAATATTTTTGGTTTTTTACAAGTTTTATGAAAACGTAACTTCTTGCGAAGGTTCTACAAGACTAATCGTCTAAACCTTATCGAGACTTTCGACACACAGCCTCCCCGGCAGCGGCGCCATTTGATTCGTTGTTTTTTGGTGTGTGCAAAAACAATTTTATCAAAATATCAACAAACGTGAGATCTAAGTTATCGTGAGACAACTAGACGTAGAGAAATACGAGTAAACCTTTTAGGAAAAAGATTACCTCGCAAAACTCGTGAAAGTGATATTTGTGAGACCGGGAAGTGATTTCCTAGGTCGTATCCCAACGAGGTGTGAATGGAAAGCTTCGTGAAAGATCGAGATTAAAATCTTGTATGTTTGGTTGTGAAAGATTATTTGGTTTTGTACTACGTTAAATTAACGAAATTTGAAAATTAACGAACGAGAGTGAAAATAAATTAACCTAAGGGTAAACAAAAGGCAATTAGCAAACTATGGAAATCCTAAAACACTACGGGAAACATAATTAGGTATCGGGAATTCATAAAACGTAATCTAAGTTAAAAACGTGACATTTATTTAAAAATAAACGTCAACGCGTAGAATAAAACGTGAAAGTTAAGCTACAAACATCCTACGGGTTTGCAAATAATTTTCTAACGTACTAAAAGACAAAAGAAAATTTTAGAAAAAAAGAAAATTAATTTTCCAACAAAAATTCTATTTATTACGAATTAAAAACTAATTAACACCAATTAAATTATAATAAATAAATTACAAAGTCTAAAAATCTGAAACCTTTTTTGG
Organism: Artemisia argyi; assembly: GCA_030686995.1. Lineage (NCBI taxonomy): Eukaryota > Viridiplantae > Streptophyta > Magnoliopsida > Asterales > Asteraceae > Artemisia > Artemisia argyi. Next base: position 47,536,518 of record CM060686.1, read on the forward strand.
AAATTAACTTATACTAATATTGATTTTAGAAAAATGCTAAATCAGAAAAGTCTTCCACCAATAAGCTGTTATAAGCTTAACAGTTCAAAATAAGCAAAATGATGAAACTGGATGAAATTACTGTAAATAAATAAAAGGAGAAGATATCAACAGAACTGGTGCCCCAGAGCTAGTGGTAAGGGAATGTGTGCTTGTGTTGTGTGTGAGCTAGAGGTCCTGGGTTCGAACCCCACTTTTTGCCCAAAATTTATTTATTTTTTGTTTTTCTTTTCTTTTTTACTTTTTCTTCTTTACTGACTCACAAAAGGAATATAAAAAACGATTTCAACAACTTCTTGAATCAATTCCAACTCAGATCAAAAACAGTTTCAAGATCAAAAACTTTTTCCTCGTTTTCTTCCTAATTCTTGTTCAAAGGCCACACAGTCTAACTAAGTTCAAAAACACAAATGAATTTTACCAATTAAATGTAGCAACAACAATTGCAATGGTAACAATAACAAGAACAAGAAAAGGAATAAACCAAATCTCAAAAAAACAAGCAAGAACAACAAAGAAATGTAGCAGCAGCCAAACAGGCCAATGAGCTCAAATAAGAAGCTCAGTTATCAAAAGCTTATGCAAATTAATAAACAACAATTATAACAACTAAAAACAGTACTTGGAACAAAAGCAACAACAATTATGAAGTCTCTAACAAAATTAATCAAGCTTAGTACTCATTAAGCTTTAAACAGCATGCAGTCCTAACTAGTCTAAAAGAATGCTTATTTTAAGCAACAAAATATGCTCTTAATGGAAACCTAACTCCTAAATCCTAAACACTACCGAGGGGGCTATCCAAAACACCAAAGAACACCCCCAAATCCCCAGAATTAACCAAGTTATGGTCAGCTGAAGTTTGGATCAAATTGGGTACAGGGAAGAAACCTTCCCTGCAGGTCTGTTTGGAGGGTTGTGGGACCCACTTAGAAAAATCTCAAAAATCTAATGGTTGTGGATTCTTGAAGCTTAGCTGGGATATTATGTCATGTGAAAAGCTCAGAACTTGAAACCTTACACAAAAATCACATTAATTCCTGGAAAATTTGAGTTTTTCTACTCAAACATGAATTTGACTTTTTCAATTTTCCTTCCAAGTTGACTAAACTGAGCTTTAATCAATCCTAACTTATTATATATGATATATTTAGCTAAAACGGAACTAACTAAGCTAGATTAACAAAGTTTGTAACTAAAATATTGTCCTAGCAACCCTAAATCCTAAACAGTTTTATTGTGATCCAATTGAGAGGTGCTTTTGACTTTTTCACTTAAAAAGTACCAAGCTTAAGAGTTGACTGAGCGATATTGACCCTGGGAATGAAGTGCAAGCTGTATTAAACCTCCAAAAGCTACAACATTACTGTTAAAATACTATTGCCAAACACCCCTAAATGTGACTGTTTTTGTGATTATCAAAGCAATTGGCTAAATTAACACTTGAACTACACTAATTACCTTTTATTAAGCTATAACAAACTTAAATAAACAGGAAGTAACAACTAATGATAGCATATATGAATCAACTCAGAATATGGGACAAAATGGCATAATTTCTTACTTGTCATCCAAGCCCAAACTTATACTGAGAACTAGAACCATTAGAACCACCTATAGTCTCCCAAGAGACTCTAAACCATATTCAACATCCTCTGGACCTTCTTCTCTTCCTTCTTTCTTCTCATTTTTTTTTTTATTTTTTTTTATTTTTTTGAATTTCTAACTTAGCAAATTTCTGTTTCCTTTTTCTTTTCTTTCTTCCTTTTGGATTCAGCCCATTTCAAAAACACTTTAGAAACATTTAGCAATATAAAACAACAACTTTCAAATGAAATGTAAGTGATTAGGAAGTGGAGACAAAATTCGAATTCAATTTAAACTTGGATTAACCTTCAATTAAACTTAAAATTGAGAAGTACAATACTGAAAATAAGAGAGAAAACAGAAAAATAAACTAAGATTGGGTGCCTCTAAGGGCTTACAAGAGCTTCCTATTTATACTACAATGGTGGTAGGTACGAATTGCTCCTCTTGTGCTATCTTTGTGCCTTTTAGGGTTGCAATGCCATCTCTTGAGCTTTGCCATCAAATCCCAACCGTTTAATTGAAGTATCATTGATCCTAGCCATACCTGTTGTTTTGGCGCCAAAACATTATTGAGTGGATTGGTGACTTGGAGGGTGTTAGGTAAGGGTTTGTGAGTGATATGGAGTTAGTGGGATTGGGGGAAGGTATGGAGGACAAGAGTTGAGCGTGATGGGGAAGATGGTGATGGAGGTAGTATGTTTGCAGGTCACGGGGAGGGAAAGGGATGGTTGAGGTTTGATTGGTCAAGATTTTCATGTTTTTATTATTAAACGTAAAAGGGGTGGGCTTGGGGTTGAAAGGGTTTGGGCCACAATTTATTATTTGGAGTGGATTTGGATTAAAGGGATTGAAGTAATAAAAGGATCCGTTTGGTTTATAGTGTATAAGGCCCAAGGACAAAAGTTGTAAACTGCTGAAACTTTTAGGGACCTAATTTGCCAATATTCCAAACTTCAATCAAGGACCAAACTTGCCATCTTGTAATTCCACAAGGTCATTGTGATTTTTTTTCTTCAAGTTATAATTCCCGGGGGCCAAAATTGTCACTTTTGAAATTCCAAGGATTTAACTTGTAATCTTTTGAAAACTTTTTACCCAATGATCATTTGTGATATCTTTTGATTTTTAAAGAACTTGGGTTGACTTTTCTTTTAAAATAAATGCTTAGGGCCTAGTTTTGTCAAATTTTGAAAGTTGGGGGACTGAAACTTCCAATCATGCAAATTTTGTTCGTTTTTCGTTTGTTTTCAATCATTTTGCATCTGAAACATATAAAACACAATCTTTGGGATTTTTTCCGTGTTTTGGTGCATTTTTTTAGTGTTTTTAAACATTTTGCGGTTCAGATGTGACTAAAAATGATGAGTATTTACACACTCATCAATAAGCATGGGGTGCCTCCCACGAAGCGCTTGTTTTTTATTGCCGAGTCACATGAGCTTGACTCAATCCCCGAATTTAATTGTCCTTGGGGAAAGTTTGGGGATCCGGGACAACCATGGGTGGTTTGTCCCCTCCGAAATAGTGTTTGAGACGATGACCATTCACCTTAAAGTTGGGACCATTTGATTGAGCTAGCTCGATGGTTCCATAAGGAAAAACTTGGGTGATAGTGAATGGTCCAGACCAACGGGTTTTTAACTTGCCCGAGAATATCTTCAATCGAGAATTGAAAAGATGGACTCGATCACCAATGTTGAAAACGCGATCTTTAATCTTAGCATCATGAATCCTCTTTGTTTCTCTTTGTAGATCAAGGAATTCTCATAGGCTTGATCACGAAGCTCGGTTAATTCATTCAATTGGACTTTACGATGATCACCCGCGGTTTCGAGGTCAAAATTGGTGTGTTTCAAGGCCCAGTAGGCCTTGTGCTCAAGTTCAAAGGGCAAATGGCATGCCTTCCCGTAAACCAGCTTGTAAGGAGTGCAGCCAATGTGTGTTTTGTAAGCGGTCTGGAAAGCCCGTAATGAGATGCGTGGGAATCGCAACAGGCTTTACCTCTCGAGGGATCTCGAGAAGCTTACAACCCCCACCAGGCAGTGTACCTGATCGTTGTAGTATAGTATAGTGACAAGTATCGGGGGATTGATCGTTCAGCTTAGGAATAGTGTCGCTAGGATTAGAAAGCTTAAATACTAGTTCTAAAGGTGAGGGATGATTATTTTTTGTGTTTTTATATTTTTTTAGAAAGCAAGTAAAAATCTCGGGTTTTGGAAGAGTAGGCGGAATTAGTTGCTATTCAACTAACCCAATACTAAGATGCAATCAAAACAAAATACTAAAAATGAAAGTAAACTAATTTATACTAAAGTTGTGAGCAGTAATTGGAGAAAATGTGTTTACTTAGATTTCACTACTCCCTAGATATCTTTTACACGTTAATTACTTGTTATAATTGCATGGATGACGGATTGTATTCCTTAATACCTTTCATGGGGTGGCACACATAACTCCCCAATTCTATGAGCTCTTATCTCCTCCTACACCATGCCCAGCACAACTATAGGGATTGTAAACAGTGGCTCATGCATTAAATACAACCAATAAAGACCTAGTGCGCGTTGGTTCATGTTTCTTAAGACGTTCAAGCGTGTTACCAATTGGAGATCTGCCAGTTTTCTTAAGCCTAACATATAAATCATTCATCCAAGACAATAATAAACAAGTAATCAACACATAATCAATATCTAGGTTTCATTAGATCTAAGCAAACACAAAAGAGATCTAGCCTAGCATGATGGAATTAAGATAAGAACATGATATAGACAACCAACACATAGACATATTGATTGAATTAGAAGAACACTTATCTTGATTAATCATGCAAGGTATCAAGGGGTTGGAACCCTTGAAAAACCTGTAAAGTTACACCAAAATCGTACTTAGGGTTTCTCCCAAAACTTATCTCTCTTATGTGTGAAAATTAGAAAACTATATATAGAAAAATAGGTTTGACGGCGTCAAAAATATACTTGTGACGCCGTCACCTCGCCGCCAAAACTCTTCTCGGACTGCCTAGATCTACTTCTGACGCCGTCAAGACTTATACACTTCCAGGCCGTCATGACTCTTTTACTCTTGACGCCCTTCCTACGTGACGCCGTCAAATCTGTTCTGGGTCGTCATGGAAATTCATGAAATTTGCTCTTGACGCCGTCAAGGTTTTGCTCTTGACGCCGTCACCTACTGTTCCCAGCATGGAAAATTAAGACTTTGGCGTTTTCTTCACTTTTATGCTCCAAAAACGTCCGAATTGCTTCCTTTTCCAGATTTCACTCCCAAAGTACCTAAAATCATAAAAGGAACGATTTAGGGCAATATTTGATCAAATAAATTCAGATTCGGGCTTAAATGACCCCCTTAAAACGGATCATTTTTCGCCTCATCATATACCCTTACACTTGAGATTTGCTTGTCCTCAAGCAAATGCGCTTTTATTCTAGTCAAAATACAAGTTAGGGGTCATTTAACACTAATATAAAAGTAATTACAACAAATAATCGTTCCACTAAAGACCAATAGACAAGCACGGAGGTCATACACAAGCACCTCACAAATAGTGTTTAGATACTCACATCTCTCGGGTGTAATAAAGTGTAAATTACAAAATGGAAACGGAAGATATCTCTCACTACCTGTCATAGCAAAATAGATTACCATAGGCTTGGGAAAGGATCAAACCTCCACCACATGGCGTAAGCACCTAGGATAAACTATCAAAGAGGTCTTTTAAAGGGTTGTAACGCTAGGTGTAGGGATATGAAATACACGGTTTTGTTGGATAAAGGAAGTTTTATTGGTGGCGAGTTAACAATCTTGGTTAATTACATGTACAATGTGGCGTTAAGCTAATAAATGAGAAATAACAAAAACATAAAATGAACATAGAATAAAAACGGGATGGTAGTCCGTATGTTTTTTTTCTCTTTTTCCTTTTTCTATTTTTTTTTCTTGTTTTTTTTTTGATTTTTTTTTTCATACACTCTTACCCTACCATCTAAAATAATACATCATAGGGGATGAGAATTCCCCTTACACTTGAATCTTTACATACTTTACAATTAACTATTCTAATGACTCGAATTAAGAAAATCAAAACACTTGGAGCACTTTTAAGATTAACGTACATATGGGGGTATTAATATTATGTTCTTCCCCATTACTCAATAAAATAAGTACTTACCCATGAGTCCCAATCGTCCCAAAACAATATGTACAAGGATATGACTCGACTTAGCAACCATGTAATCAATTATATAGTTAACTTAGGGTTTAACAAATAACAATAATGCACTAAAAATGAGCGCATACACGGAAGGCTAAGGCGATTTGGTTGTACATTTAAGTGGGGTGTAACAAATTCTTCCTTTAAGTAAGATGCTTAAAGTTAGAAACGAAAAGATAGGCTCGGAGGGGTGTTCTAGGGGTTTCGTGTACTAAAAATGAGTACAACGCTAAGGGTGTGGGAAAAATTAGTTGACTTAACTAGCCAAGTAATATGACTTAAATGGTCAAGTAATCATAATACGGGTTTAACACAAGGGTGATCCTAATGCCTCTTATCATGTAGTAAATCCTACCACACGAATGTAGTCTCACTAGCGGTCTCGGGATGCATCACTAACGCAAGTTCTTGAATCTAAATGCTACCGGTACACTCATAAGCACTAATAGTGAATGCTTTTCCTATCAAATCTAAAGGCGAACCTCACATATTTTGGTGGAAATTTTTTTTGAATATACGGTTATGTGCTAGTCATACAATCTCCTATCCATGAGACGCTTACTATGGCTAAAGTTTCACTCCTAAATGTTGTGAAAAATTTTAAATTTGGCGCTAAAATTGCACTAACAAGTATTTCTCATAGTTTTATTACACATCTACCATCAAACAAAACAAACTCAAGCGAAAGTGCATATGTAAGGTATCATCTTTTTACCCTCCCCTTACACTTAAGATGAACATTGTCCCCAATGTTCAAGTAAAGAATGTAAAAGTGAAAAAGTAAAGAGAATGAAATCAAATACTCCCCTGATTCGCTCGGTATGGATAATAGGATGGCCAGGTTAAATCTTCCTCCAAGAAAATGAACAATCAAAGCTTCCCTTCCAGAATATAAATCATCTTCTTGTCATAAATAACCTGTGAAACCTGACAAAATAGACAAGACAACCTCGCGTAAAATCGGCGGCATCCTATATAAGTTTCTAAATCCTAGAAAACAAGATAAGATATAATGCTTGTGGAATGAAGTTTGCAGATCTCCTGGAGATTATAAAACTTAATAATTCACAAAAACCATAAGACTCCGTTAGAAAAACAAAACCGGTAAAATTTCCAGATTTTAACTCCTGACGCCGTCAAGAGTAAACCCCTGACGCCGTCAGAATGGACCTGCAGAAATTCTTATGTTAAGTTTCCGGAAAATTTCTGAAAAAACTTGGTCCTACTTCCTGGAAAATCCTGCAAAACTTCATTATGACTCAATACAGGCATTTGACTCTAACAAATACGAATATACATGCTCATTTAATATTGTGGAGAATCATGATCGGTTTGTTTCTTAAAAACATATTTGGGGTTTCCCCTTACACTTATCTTTTGCAAAAATACTTCTAGGTGGAGTTAAGACTAGGCCAAAACAACAAAGTAAAGTATTTCCACATTTTAGTTTAGAAACATGATCTACCAAAAATAAAAATAAAACATGCATATGGAAGCAAATAACAATCAAACAAATAAAATCACACAAAACATGGGTTGCCTCCCAAGAAGCGCTTTTCTTTATTTACGAGTCTTGTAGCTAGACTCAAGGTCATGGGTTACTACGTGACTTCATCATTGGTTCCACTCTCTAGGTCGTCTTCTAAACCAGTTTTGTATTCCGGACCTAGTTGTAAGCATTCTTTATATAAACCAAGCATCCTATTCTTTACATATTCTACTCCTCTACATCTATCCTCCTCATTCCTATAATAAGCCGCTTGCTTGTGTTCTTTTTCGAAATTAGAGAGAAGACAGTATTGTTCAATCTTGTAGGGCATTTGATAGGCAACCTCATCGTTCTCTTCCTTAAATCTAACTATCCCTAAAGTCGGATCATAACTCATCGTAGTGGCTTCAACAAATGGTTTTCCGAATACTATTTGGCTTAGGAAAGCATCAATCACCGGACGAATGTCTTCTACTATCATAAAATCGATTTCATAGGTGAGATTCCCTATAATCACATGTAATCCCTTAACTCCTCCTACAAAATTACTTATCAGATTATTACCGGGCATCATCCTAAAATTAAGTTGCTTCTTCATCACCCAATTGTAATAAGTCCTGGTCATGATGTTCACGTGGTATCTAAGGTCGATGTAAGCTTTCCATATATGCATGTGCCCGATATTGCATGGGATGTTAATGTTAGAGGGGTCTCCCATTTTAATAAGGGGTGTGCCGAAGATATATGGTCTCTCGGGACTATCGAATAGATCCTTATGGAACTCCCGTTCTTCTTCGGTGGGCAACTTATCAAAGTATTTTTCTATAGGCTCTACCTCCTCTAACTCCTCTTCCTTGTTAACCTTAACCTTCCTACTCTCATCCTTAATTTCGGCCTCTACTCTAACTTCATCCTGGTCACTCTTCTCTATCTCCTTATCTATTGGTTTAATGGTGACAACATTGACAAAGTGGACATGTTTGGATGATGAGGGATCCTTAATTTGGAATCCACTATTGGTGTCCCTAGTGTCCTTCCTAGGTGTGATTAACGCTTGGTTATTGAGGGCTTTCAATAAGTTGTCAATCTTGCTGGTCATCTCCGTTTGTTGTTGGTTGAATTCGGTTTCAAACCTAGCTATGCGGGCTTCTTGAGATGCCATGAACTTTTACATCAATCCTTCAAGATTGTTGGTACTACCATAGTTGTTAGAAGGATTGTTGTTGAAAGCACGGTTGGATGGTGGACCGTTTGGTTGGTAACAATTAGGCGGATTGGAAGAATTGGGTTGATTTTGTTTCCACCTAAGGTTTGGGTGATTTTTCCAAGAGGGGTTGTATGAATCACCGTAAGTGTTTGGCTTGGGCTTGAAAGTGTACCACTTATCTCCCGCTTCGTCGGTACGCGTGGATGCGTAGTCCGCAAAAGCTGTTCCGGGGAGTTCCACACAATCACGAGTGTCATGGGGACCCCTACATAATTCGCATGAAGAAGTGATTTTGTTCACTTGGCTTGAAGGCTTCGGAGCTTCGTAAGATTTCATGAGAAACTTGACTTGGTCCTCAAGTTCCATGATCCTACGGTCGGGAGTGCTAGAATTGTTCGAAGGCAAAGATATTGCCTTGACCGTTTTGTTCAAATCACGGGGGTCATTCCAACTTTCGTTGTCATAGAGAGCAAGATCTTCTATGAGTTCCCATGATTGTTCCGCACTAAGATCACGTAGCTTACCACCGGCCGATTGGTCAATGGCTCGCCTCGTGGAGATGTCGATATGGTCATAAAAAATTTGGACTTGGAGCCAAAAGATCTATGCCATGATGAGGGACTTTTTGGAGTAAGTCCTTGAAACGAGTCCATGCTTCATAAAGAGATTCATTTTGACGTTGTTGGAACATCAAGATGTCATTTCTAAGCTTAGTAGTTCTCCCCGGTGGGAAAAATTGAGCAAGGAAACGAGTGGTGAGATCATCCCATGTGGTGATGGATCCCGCGGGTAAACGCTCAAGCCATTGACTAGCTTGATCCCATAGAGAGAATTGGAATAGGCGTAAACGGGTAGTCTCTCTAGTATCAACATCTAGGTCTATGGAGTCTACGATTTTGAGAAAGTCCTTAAGATGTTGGTTTGGATCTTCGGAACGAAGTCCATGGAATGCACAGCCGCTTTGCACCAACCAGATGGTGTCGGATCGCAAGGGGGTCACATTGGCTCCGGTGAGCTCAATGGTGTTTCGGTAGCCTTGGTAGCTAGCTCGGGAATACTCTTCTAAGGTTCGGGGCCTAAGCGGTTCTAGTGGTGGGTTTTGTTGTAGTGGGATGACGGGTTCAAAGATGTTACCACCTTCCATGATGTCGGATGGTAAAGAGTTACGAACAAAGGCACGAAGAAATAAGATAGACTAAAGAAGACCTAAAAATAAAAACAAAATCTTACTAGAAAGGAATCTAGCAAGTAGACCTAATAAAAAGAAATTCTAACCTAGACAATAACTATTCCCCGGGCTGCGGTGCCAAAAACTTGATGTGTGGGAATCGCAACAGGCTTTACCTCTCGAGGGATCTCGAGAAGCTTACAACCCCCACCAGGCAGTGTACCTGATCGTTGTAGTATAGTATAGTGACAAGTACCGGGGGATTGATCGTTCAGCTTAGGAATAGTGTCGCTAGGATTAGAAAGCCTAAATACTAGTTCTAAAGGTGAGGGGTGATTATTTTTTGTGTTTTTATATTTTTTTAGAAAGCAAGTAAAAATCTCGGGTTTTGGAAGAGTGGGCGGAATTAGTTGCTATTCAACTAACCCAATACTGAGATGCAATCAAAACAAAATACTAAAAATGAAAGTAAACTAATTTATACTAAAGTTTTGAGCAGTAATTGGAGAAAATGCGTTTACTTAGATTTCACTACTCCCTAGATATCTTTTACACGTTGATTACTTGTTATAATTGCATGGATGAAGGATTTTATTCCTTAATACCTTTCATGGGGTGGCACACATAACTCCCCAAATCTATGAGCTCTTATCTCCTCCTACACCATGCCCAACACAACTATAGGGATTGTAAACAGTGGTTCATGCATTAAATACAACCAATAAAGACCTAGTGCGCGTTGGTTCATGGTTCTTAAGATGTTCAAGCATGTTACCAATTGGAGATCTGCCAGTTTTTTTAAGCCTAACATATAAATTATTCATCCAAGACAAGAATAAACAAGTAATCAACACATAATCAATATCTAGGTTTCATTAGATCTAAGCAAACACAAAAGAGATCTAGCCTAGCATGATGGAATTAAGATAAGAACATGATATAGACAACCAACACATAGACATATTGATTGAATTAGAAGAACATTTATCTTGATTAATCATGCAACGTATCAAGGGGTTGGAACCCTTGAAAAACCTGTAAAGTTACACCAAAATCATACTTAGGGTTTCTCCCAAAACTTCTCTCTCTTATGTGTGAAAATTAGAAAACTATATATAGAAAAATAGGTTTCTCCCAATACTTAGGGTCACCTCGCCACCAAAACTCTTCTCGGACTGCCTAGATCAACTTCTGACGCCGTCAAGACTTATACACTTTCAGGCCGTCATGACTCTTTTACTCTTGACGCCCTTCCTACGTGAGGCCGTCAAATCTGTTCTGGGTCGTCATGGAAATTCATGAAATTTGCTCTTGACACCGTCAAGGTTTTGCTCTTGACGCCGTCACCTACTGCTCCCAGCATGGAAAATTAAGACTTTGGCGTTTTCTTCACTTTTATGCTCCAAAAATGTCAGAATTGCTTCCTTTTCCAGATTTCACTCCCAAAGTACCTAAAATCACAAAAGGAACGATTTAGGGCAATATTTGATCAAATAAATTCGGATTCGAGCTTAAATGACCCCCTAAAAACGGATCATTTTTCGCCTCATCATAATGCATCATCTAACTTATCAGCCCATGAAGCACGATGTTCTCCTACGGTCCTTTCTAAAAAACGTTTCAAGCCACGATTGGACACCTCAACTTGACCACTCGTCTGTGGATGATATGCAGTAGAAAGACGATGTGTGGCACCATATTTAAGCATAACTTTAGTGAATTGTTCATTACAGAAATGGGTCCCACGATCACTTATAATAGCACGAGGTGCACCAAATCGGGCAAAGAGACTTTTAAGAAATTTGACAACAACTCGGGCGTCATTGGAGGGGAGCGCTTTCACTTCAACCCATTTCGACAAGTAGTCGACGGCCACGAGTATATATTTGTTTCCTCTGGAAGATAGGAATGGTCCCATGAAATCGATACCCCAAACGTCAAAAATCTCACAGACATGGATAGCATTTTGAGGCATCTTGATGAGGCGAAAAATGATCCGTTTTTAGGGGGTCATTTAAGCCCGAATCCGTCGTTATTTGATCAAATATTGCCCTAAATCGTTCCTTTTGTGATTTTAGGTGTTTGGAGAGTGAATTCTGGAAAAGAAGCTATTTTGGACGTTTTTGGAGCATTAAAGTGAAGAAAACGACAAAGTACCAAAAATCCATGCTGAAGATACAAGGTGACGGCGTCAAGACTCCCTTCTTGACGGCGTCAGACATGAAGAATTAAACACCGTAGCTGGTGACGGCGTCAGATGGACTGATGACAGCGTCAAAGTGGCAAAGAATAAAATACCATAGGTGGTGACGGCGTCATATAGGCCGTCATAAGTGGATCAAGGGCGTCCGAGGAAGTATATGGCGGCGAGGTGACGGTGTCAGAATTAACTCTTGACTCCGTCAGAGTGTTTTTCCTATATATAGTTTTCTAGTTTTTTCATTAAAGGGGAGAGAAGTTTTGGTGAAACCCTAAAGACGATTTTGGTGCCTCTTTTACAGGTTTTTCAAGGGTTCCAAACCCTTGAGACCTTGCATTGTAATTGAGATAAGTATACTCTTAATTCAATCAATATGTCTATGTGTTGGTTGTTTATCTTTTGTTCTTATCTTAATTCTACTATGCTAGGCTAGATTTCTTTTGTGTTTGCTTAGATCCAATGAAACCTAGATGTTGATTATGTGTTGATTACTTGTCTATTCTTGTTTTGGATGAATGATATTATATGTTAGGCTTAAGAAAACTGGCAGATCTCCAAATGGTAACATGCTTGAACGTCTTAAGAAACATGAACCGAGGCGTACTAGGTCTTTATTGGTTGTATTTAATGCATGAGCCACTGTTTACAATCCCTATAGTTGTGCTGGGTCATGGTGTAGGAGGAGATAAGAGCTCATAGAGTTGGGGAGTTATGTATGCCACCCCACGAATGGTATTAAGGAATACAATCCGTCATCCATACAAGTGTAACAAGTAATTGACATGTAAAAGATATCTAGGGAGTAATGAAGTCTAAGTAAACACAATTTCTCCAACTACTGCTCACAACCTTAGTTTAATTAGTTTAATTTCATTTTCATTAGTTTAATTTAATTATATAATAGCTTTGGGTTAGTTGAATAGCAACTAATTCCGCCCACTCTTCCAAAACCCGAGAATTTACTTGCTTTCATATAAAAATAAAAATACAAAAATAATTATCTCTCATCTCTAGAACTATTTATTAGGCTTTCTAATCCTAGCGACACTATTCCTAAGCTGAACGATGAATCCCCCGGTACTTGTCACTATACTATACTACAACGATCAGGTACACTGCCTGGTGGGGGTTGTAAGCTTCTCGAGATCCCTCGAGAGGTAAAGCAAGGTGCGATTCCCACGCATCAAGTTTTTGGCGCCGCAGCCCGGGGAATAGTTATTGTCTAGGTTAGGATTTCTTTTTATTAGGTCTACTTGCTAGATTCCTTTCTAGCAAGATTTTTATTTTTATTTTTAGGTCTTCTTTAGTCTATCTTATTTCTTCGTGCTTTTGTTCGTAACTCTTTACCATCCGACATCATGGAAGGTGGTAACATCTTTGAACCCATCATCCCACCACAACAAAACCCACCATTAGAACCCCTTAGGCCCCGAACCTTAGGAGAGTATTCCCGACCTAGCCACCAAGGCTACCGAAACACCATTGAGCTCACCGGAGCCAATGTGACCCCCTTGCGATCCGACACCATCCGGTTGGTGCAAAGCGGATGTGCATTCCATGGACTTCGTTCCGAAGATCCAAACCAACACCTTAAGGATTTCCTCAAAATCGTAGATTCCATAGACCTAGGTGTTGAAACTAGAGAGACTACCCGTTTACGCCTATTCCAATTCTCTCTACGGGATCAAGCTAGTCAATGGCTTGAGCGTTTACCCGCGGGATCCATCACCACATGGGATGATCTCACCACTCGTTTCCTTGCTCAATTTTTCCCACCGGGGAGAACTACAAAGCTTAGGAATGACATCTTGATGTTCCAACAACGTCAAAATGAATCTCTTTATGAAGCATGGACTCGTTTCAAGGACTTACTCCAAAAAGTCCCTCATCATGGCATAGATCTTTGGCTCCAAGTCCAAATTTTCTATGACCATATCGATATCCCCACGAGGCGAACCATTGACCAATCGGCCGGTGGTAAGCTACGTGATCTTAGTGCGGAACAATCATGGGAACTCATAGAAGATCTTGCTCTCTATGACAATGAAAGTTGGAATGATCCCCGTGATTTGAACAAAACGGTCAAGGCAATATCTTTGCCTTCGAACAATTCAAGCACTCCCGACCGTAGGATCATGGAACTTGAAGGTCGAGTCAAGTCTCTCATAAAATCTTACGAAGCTCATAAGCCTTCAAGCCAAGTAAGCAGAATCGCTTCTGCATGCAAACTGTGCAATGGCCCTCATGAGACCTACAACTGCATAGAACTTCCAAAACGTGCTTATAACGAATTCACATCATCACACGTAGGGCAGGGTCCGTGAACCTCTGCCGAAGCATATGAGGCATGGAAGGATAAACCTAATTTTAGAGGGTACCAAACACGAAGTGTATCATTCAATGACTCCTCACCGCTCACTTGGTCCGAACATTTTCCGCCGCAAAGTACCCCTAGGCGAAGCTGTGAAGATGATTTAAAAAAATTCATTCTTTCTCAAGAACTGCAGCTCACTACACTCGAGACAAAATTCAAACAACAGCAGGCTGACGTGAACAACAAGATTTGTAATCTGTTGACTGCTATCAAAGAGCATATTGATAATAAGCCCATTCACGTTGATGAGGTTAAGTCTGCTACCGTCATGAGTCCACCAGCCTCCCCTGTAAAAATAAAGAGTCCTAGCAAGCTATTCAAACATCTATCTCCTAACGAAAAAGGACCTATCAACCCCCCTGGACCAATCCACTTCGTAAACACCATCACCACAATATCAGCTGCAGCATCCAATCCAACCCAACAACAAACCGACAGACTCAGTCAGACAGGGAAGGATGAGACCTCAAAGGTTGACCACGCTTCGGCAAGGAAACCTACCAACTCACCCGAGCAGTGCACCGCGCAGAAATCCGACAAACCGGATGAAAGGAACGAGACATCGGAGGAACAGGAGAAAGACCCAACCATTTTGAGCAAATCTGTTATAAAAGAATCCGAAATAGAGGATGTTATAAGTATAGGTAGCAATCAAACCAAGGAGAGCGGCTCTAAACTTTTCAAAATCTCCTGTACCATTGAGGGAAAGGTCTTAATTGATAGTCATATAGATCCTAGCTTCCCAGTCAACGTAATCCCACTTTCTCTATACCACAAAACCTTCCCAGAGCACGTTGCGTGCAAGAAAGTAATAGAGAATGTATCAATTAGGATTGGAGAACTTGATTACAATACTGACCTCACCGTGGTTGATGACGTGGACCCTCTCGCCAATCAAACATTGACCAACCTTGTCCTTGGGATGCCATTCATCAATGAATCGGGAGCAATCCTTGACGAGAAAGATGGTAGTGTATTACTCACCAATGGTGTTAGAACGGTAATTTTTTGTAGGGATGGTGAGGAAGTTTATGAGTATCGTCCCTCCCTTGAGAGGAATCTATACGGGTCAAAGGATGGAGAGTTGAGAAAGATCAAACGACGTGATCCGAATAACCTAAAAATCCCTTGCATGATCGGTCACAAGTACTTCGAAAACATATACACTAATGTATTCCTGCCAAAGAATTTCATGTCATTGTTTCATTATAACAATATCTGCAGATGGGGGATGATTTACAAGGGAGAGAAAGTGGTTGGTATGGATCATGAAATCCAAGTGTTCGTAGGAAATATGGCATTCCCTATGGAGTTCACAATTGTGGACAACATAGAGGACTTTGTTGACCCTAGGCTATCGCAAGTCGTCTTTGGAGCACCCTTTTGTGAAATCACTAAGTTGATAGTGGATGACTTGAACGGAATCATGACTTTCACTGACGGGATTAGGAGGATTTCATACCAAAGGCCATACAAAAGAAGAGATCTTAGGGAGATAGATTGCGACGGGCTCGATGTGATGAGTTCCCAACTTGTCCTGTGTGATGACGATGTTAGAAGAGGGTGTAGAAACATTTCTGATTTATCTTGTGGGTTCTTTAAGGATGTTAGTAAGCTTGGCTCTAAGTATCGACGGGATGTTTTCGAATTCGAAGATCCAAAGTACTTACACTATGAGAGCGACACTAGTTTAGAAGATGACCTAGAAAGTGGAACCAATGATGAGATCACGTAGTAGCCCACGACTTTGAGTCTAGCTACAAGACTCGTAAATAAAGAAAAGCGCTTCTTGGGAGGCAACCCATGTTTTGTGTGATTTTAATTGTTTGATTGTTATTTGCTTCCGTATGCATGTTTTATTTTTATTGTTGGTTGATCATGTTTCTAAATTAAAATGTGGAAATACTTTATTATGTTTTTTGGCTTAGTCTTAACTCCAACCTAAAGGTATTTTTGCAAAAGATAAGTGTAAGGGGAAACCCCAAATATGTTTTTAAGAAACAAACCGATCATGATTCTCCACAATATTTAATGAACATGTATATTCGTATTTGTTAGAGTCAAATGCTTGTATTGAGTCATAATGAAGTTTTGCAGGATTTTCCAGGAAGTAGGACAAGGTTTTTCCAGAAACTTAACATAAGAATTTCTGCAGGTTCATTCTGACGGCGTCAGGGCATTGCTCTTGACGGCGTCAGGAGTCAAAAATCTGGAAATTTTACCGGTTTTGTTTTTCTAACGGAGTCTTATGGTTTTTGTGAATTATTAAGTTTTATAATCTCCAGGAAATCTGCAAACTTCATTCCACAAGCATTATATCTTAATTTGTTTTCTAGGATTTAGTAACTTATATAGGATGCCGCCGATTTTACGCGAGGTTGCCTTGTCTAATTTTGTCAGGATTTACAGGTTATTTATGACAAGAAGATGATTTATATTCTGGAAGGGAAGCTTTGATTGTTCATTTTCTTGGAGGAAGACTTAACCTGGCCAACCTATAATCCATACCGAGTGAATCAGGGGAGTATTTGATTTCATTCTCTTTACTTCTTAACTTTTACATTCTTTACTTGAACATTGGGGACAATGTTCATCCTAAGTGTAAGGGGAGGGTAAAAAGATGATACCATACATATGCACTTTCGCTTGAGTTTGTTTTGTTTAATAGTAGATGAGTAATAAAACTATGAGAAATACTTGTTAGTGTAATTTTAGCGCCAAATTTAAAATTTTTTACAACATTTAGGAGTGAAACTTTAGCCATAGCAAGCGTCTCATGGATAGGAGGTTGTATGACTAGCACATAACCGTATATTCAGAAAAATTTTCCACCCAAAAATGTGAGGTTCGCCTTTAGATTTGATAGGAAAAGCATTTATTATTGGTGCTTATGAGTGTGCCGGTAGCATTTAGATTCTAGAACTTGCATTAGTGATGCATCCCGAGACCGCTAGTGAGACTACATTCGTGTGGTAGGATTTACTACATGATAAAAGGCATTAGGATCACCCTTGTGTTAAACCCGTATTATAATTACTTGACCATTTAAGTCATATTACTTGGCTAGTTAAGTCAACTAATTTTTCCCACACCCTTAGCGTTATACTCATTTTTAGTACACGAAACCCCTAGTACACCCCTCCGAGCCTATCTTTTCGTTTCTAACTTTAAGCATTTTACTTAAAGGAAGAATTTGTTACACCCCACTTAAATGTACACCCAAATCGCCTTAGCCTTCCGTGTATGCGCTCATTTTTTGTGCATTATTGTTATTTGTTAAACCCTAAGTTAACTTTCTAATTGATTACATGGTTGCTAAGTCGAGTCATATCCTTGTACATATTGTTTTGGGACGATTGGGACTCATGGGTAAGTACTTATTTTATGGAGTAATGGGGAAGAACATAATATTATTACCCCCATACGTACGTTAATCTTAAAAGTGCTCCAAGTGTTTTGATTTTCTTAATTCGAGTCATTAGAATAGTTAATGTAAAGTATGTAAAGATTCAAGTGTAAGGGGATTGCTCAAACCCCTATGATGTATTATTTTGGATGGTAGGGTAAGAGGGTATGCAAAAAAAAAAAATAAAAAAAATAAAATAAAAAAAATAAAATAAAAAAAAGATCGAAAAAATTAAGAAAAAGAAAAAAATAATAGAAAAGAAAAAGAGAAAAAACATACGGACTACCATCCCGTTTTCATTCTATGTTCATTTTATGTTTTTGTTATTTTTCATTTATTAGCTTAAGTCGAGTCTAGTCTTGGCTTAGCAACGCCATCTTGTACATGTAATTAACTAAGATTGTTAACTCGCCACCAGTAAAACTTCCTTTGTCCAACAAAACCGTGTAATTCATATCCCTACACCTAACATTATAACCCTTTAAAAGACCTCTTTGATAGTTTATCCTAGGTGCTTACGCCATGTGGTGGAGGTTTGATCCTTTCCCAAGCCTATGGTAATCTATTTTGTTATGACAAGTAGTGAGAGATATCTTCCATTTCCATAATGTTATATTACTTTATTACACCCGAGAGATGTGAGTATCTAAACACTATTTGTGAGGTGCTTGTGTATGACCTCCGTGCTTGTCTATTGGTCTTTAGTGGAACGATTATTTGTTTTAATTACTTTTATATTAGTGTTAAATGACCCCTAACTTGTCTTTTGAGTAGAATAAAAGCTCATTTGCTTGAGGACAAGCAAATTTCAAGTGTAATATATGATGAGGCGAAAAATGATCCGTTTTTAGGGGGTCATTTAAGCCCGAATCCGACTTTATTTGATCAAATATTGCCCTAAATCGTTCCTTTTATGATTTTAGGTGTTTGGAGAGTGAATTCTGGAAAAGAAGCTATTTTGGACGTTTTTGGAGCATTAAAGTGAAGAAAACGACAAAGTACCAAAAATCCATGCTGAACATACAAGGTGACGGCGTCAAGACTCCCTTCTTGACGGCGTCAGACATGAAGAATTAAACACCGTAGCTGGTGACGGCGTCAGATGGACTGATGACGGCGTCAAAGTGGCAAAGAATAAAATACCGTAGGTGGTGACGGCGTCATATAGGCCATCATAAGTGGATCAAGGGCGTCCGAGGAAGTATATGGCGGCGAGGTGACGGCGTCAGAATTAACTCTTGACGCCGTCAGAGTGTTTTTCCTATATATAGTTTTCTAGTTTTTTCATTAAAGGGGAGAGAAGTTTTGGTGAAACCCTAAAGACGATTTTGGTGCCTCTTTTACAGGTTTTTCAAGGGTTCCAAACCCTTGAGACCTTGCATTGTAATTGAGATAAGTATACTCTTAATTCAATCAATATGTCTATGTGTTGGTTGTTTATCTTTTGTTCTTATCTTAATTCTACTATGCTAGGCTAGATTTCCTTTGTGTTTGCTTAGATCTAATGAAACCTAGATGTTGATTATGTGTTGATTACTTGTCTATTCTTGTTTTGGATGAATGATATTATATGTTAGGCTTAAGAAAACTGGCAGATCTCCAAATGGTAACATGCTTGGACGTCTTAAGAAACATGAACCGAGGCGTACTAGGTCTTTATTGGTTGTATTTAATGCATGAGCCACTATTTACAATCCCTATAGTTGTGCTGGGTCATAGTGTAGGAGGAGATAAGAGCTCATAGAGTTGGGGAGTTATGTATGCCACCCTACGAATGGTATTAAGGAATACAATCCGTCATCCATACAAGTGTAACAAGTAATTGACATGTAAAAGATATCTAGGGAGTAATGAAGTCTAAGTAAACACAATTTCTCCAACTACTGCTCATAACCTTAGTTTAATTAGTTTAATTTCATTTTCATTAGTTTAATTTAATTATATAATAGCTTTGGGTTAGTTGAATAGCAACTAATTCCGCCCACTCTTCCAAAACCCGAGAATTTACTTGCTTTCATATAAAAATAAAAATACAAAAATAATCATCTCTCATCTCTAGAACTATTAATTAGGCTTTCTAATCCTAGCGACACTATTCCTAAGCTGAACGATCAATCCCCTGGTACTTGTCACTATACTATACTACAACGATCAGGTACACTGCCTGGTGGGGGTTGTAAGCTTCTCGAGATCCCTCGAGAGGTAAAGCAAGGTGTGATTCCCACGCATCACATCTCGTCTCTTTGAGAAATGTTTCCTTGACGCAGGCAAGAATCACATGATTTCACCAATTCATGGGCATCCCGATAAATTGTCAGCCGGTAGAAGCCAGAATCGAAAACTTTCTTAGCGGTGAAGTTGGCACCATGATGTCCCCCCGTGGGTCCATTGTGGCATGCCATTAGAATTTGAACGGCTTCCTTGCCATGAACGCACCACGGGATAACTTGATCTGCACAAATTTTGAACAAGTAGGGGTCGTCCCAGAAATAATGCTTAACATCTTTGAAGAATTTCTTCTTTTATTGGAACGACATCCCTTTTCGTATGAAATTCCCCGCATGGTAATTCGCAAAATCGGCGAACCGTGGGATACTAGGATCACTGTGTGATAAACTTCTAAGTGTCTCGAGAGAAAATGTTTCGGTAATTTCCTTTTTCTCGAAATCACTTTGATGGGGATTCTCTAAACGCGAAAGGTGATCAGTGGAAAGGTTCTCATCTCCCTTTTTGTCTCGAATTTCAACATCGAATTCTTGAAGGAGTAGAACCCACCGCATCAACCTTGGCTTAGCATCTTGCTTTGCCATTAGATACTTAAGAGCTGAATGATCCGTATACACTATGCATTTCTTTAAAAGCAAATAAGGTCGGAACTTTTCAAAAGCATAAATGACGGCTAACATTTCTTTTTCAGTAGTCGTATAATGGTATTGAGCATCGGTCATTGTTTTACTAGCATAGTGTATTGGTTGAAAATATTTTGACTTACGTTACCCCAGAACTGCACCAATAGCATAATCGCTCGCATCGTACATTAGCTCAAAAGGCAAGTCCCAATCGGGGGCAACTAAGATAGGAGCCTCTATTAACTTCTTCTTAAGAATATTAAATGCTTCAATGCATTCGTTTGAGAAGAAAAACGGAGCATCCTTTTCAAGTAAATGGGTTTGGGGCCGGGCAATTTTGGAAAAATCTTGGATAAAATGTCGGTAAAAGCCGGCATGACCGAGAAAACTTCTAATTCCTTTTACGGTAGTGGGATGAGGTAACTTAGCAATCACGTCGACTTTAGCTCTATCGACCTCAATCCCAGATTTCGAAATCTTGTGGCTGAGGACAATGCCCTCTTTAACAATGAAATGGCACTTCTCCCAATTTAGAACCAAGTTGGTGTCTTCGCACCGTTTCAGCATTCTTTCTAAATGGGAGAGGCAAGAAGTGAAGGAATCTCCATAAACCGAGAAATCATCCATGAAAACTTCCATGGTTTTCTCAATCATATCTGAGAATATAGACATCATGCACCTCTGGAACGTGCCTGGAGCATTGTATAAGCCGAAAGGCATACGTTGATAAGCAAACGTTCCATAAGGGCAAGTGAAAGTGGTCTTTTCCTGGTCTGGAGGGTCAATCGGAATTTGAAAGTAACCAGAAAAGCCATCGAGAAAACAATAGAACTCATTTCCCGCTAAACGTTCGAGCATTTGATCCATAAATGGAAGTGGGAAATGGTCCTTACGAGTCGCATCATTCAATTTTCGATAATCAATACACACTCTCCATCCGGTAACAAGATGTGTCGTAATCAATTCATTATCTTCATTAGTATCTACGGTCATTCCACCATTCTTCAGAACACAGTGGACCGGGCTAACCCATGAGCTATCCGAGATTGGATAAATCATTCCGGCATCTAGGAGTTTGATAACTTCCTTTTTGATAACCTCATGAATTTTCGGGTTAACCCGTCGTTGTTGTTGGACGGAAGGTTTGTAATTGTCTTCAAGCAAAATCTTGTGGGTACAAAAACGAGGGTCGATACCCTTGATATCAGAAATTTGCCAAGCGATGGCACTTTTATGCTTCTTGAGCACATCTAAGAGTCGGGCCTTCTCCTCATCTTTAAGGTCTTTCGAAATTATGACGGGAAGTTTGTCGGTTCCTTCTAAAAAAGCGTATTCAAGATGAGGAGGTAAATCCTTGAGCTCGGGCTCCGGAGGATTCTCAGTAGACGGCTTAACTTCTTTAACATCGGCCATATTATGTCCATCTAAGGGAGAAACGGAGTTGGGTCTTCATTCAACAATTTTTCAATTAAAAGAACATCTCCCTCCGGATCGCAAACGGAATGACCAATTTCTGGTGAAATTGAATCATTAGAGAGAAAGGCCTCGATCTTTTCCAAGATGAAATTACTTCCCTCAAATGGAGTAAGGGAAGGGGAAGGATCGGAGATGATTGGTTTAGAAGAAAGAGTGGGATTGCCACTCGAAGCATTATTTGTAAAACTAAGAAGTTCTTGAGAATACTCCTCCGTAGCTTCATCGATAACATCAACTCGGTTCACGGAAAATTTGTCATAATCGGAGGAGTATCTCGCGGTTTGATCCAAATTAAATGTTACGGCTTCGGTACCAACGCGTAGGGTAATTTCTTCATCGTAAACATCAATTAACGCACGGCCAGTCCTTAGGAAACCTCTCCCGAGAATGAGAGGTACCCGTGGATCAGCATCAAAATCAACAATGACAAAATTGGTGGGGAAATGAAATTTTCCCACATTGACGAAGACATCCTCGGCTATTCCCATCGGGCGGGAAGTAGTTCGGTCGGCAAGCTCGAGGGTCATGCAAGTCGGAGTCAAATCGGGTAAAGACAACTTTTTCCAAATGGATAATGGCATTAGGTTAATGCTAGCACCAAGATCAGCCAAGGCAAAGCATTGAACCATCCCTGAAAATTTGCAAGGAATGAGAAATCGACCGGGTCTTCAAGCTTTTTGGGAAGCTTTTTGAGGATAACCGCGGAACAATTTTCATTTATCTGGGTTTTTGACTTTTCAAATAATTTTTCTTTGTTACTCAAAAGACCTTTTAACATTGAAGCAAACTTTGACATAAAAAGTATTGCATCCGCAAGACTTATATCAAAATGCAATTCTTGAAAGATCTGATAAAACTTTTCCATCTGGTTTTTATCTTTCTCACAGTACTTTTGTTCATTCAAGCGTGATGGATAAGGCAATTTTATTTTGACGGGAATTTCTTTCTCTGCTTCGTTAACAACTTTATCTTTTTCTTTTGATGTTTGGACCACTAGAGATTGGATGTTTTCGGTCCTTCCATTATTAATAGGAATTCCCGTATCCGTTGTCACCTCAGTTTCACGGGCGACTACCTTGGGAGAAGAAGAAGAAGAAGAAGAAGAAGAAGAAGAAGAAGAGGTAGTCGGAGCCATTGGTCCATCATATGAAACACCACTCCTAGTCGTGATCGCTTTTGCATCGCCCCTCGGGTTAGCGATCGTGTTGCTTGGAAGAGTATCCGAGCCCGTGGGTCGAGCATTTAAAGACTTCTTCAATTCAGCCATTTGATTAATTAGCATTTTATTCGTTTCCTCTTGACTTTTCATAAACTGCTTAAGTAACTCATCCGAGGACGACTGGTTTTGATTCACAACTGGGTTTTGAACATTTTGTCCATGATTATTGTTGTTGAAACCTTGGTTTTAAAGATTTTGATTTCCATGATTGGAATTCCCATGATTAGCATTTTGAAAATTCCCGTAATTTCCTTGAAAATTCCCTTGATTCGGGCCTTGATATAATTCCCCCGATTTTGATGAAAACCTTGATTTTGATTTTGAAAACCATTGTTCATCCGGTTTTGATTTTGAATTTCGTTTAATTGATTGTTTCGGTTTTGCATGTTATGATTCACTTGATTGAATTGATTCGGTTGATTGAAACCGGGTGGTCCAAGATAATTGTTAGAATGGTAGCTAAGAAGATTTCGGTCTCCTTGTGGTTGGTAACCGTTACCGCCCATATTGTAGGTTCCCGAAGTAGCATACACATTCTCGTCAGTGAAGCCACTGGAGGCTGGGCACTCAAAATACGAATGAGGACCACCACAAGTCTCACAAACATGGTTGACCACATTGACTTGATGGTTTTTTACTTGATTTTGATTCTGAGTTGTTTGATGCACTCGTAAAACAACCGTAAACAAATCATCGAGTTTCTTAGCAATGGCGGCTATTTTAGAATTAGACGTAGAAGAATTTTGAGCAGCGGTTGATCTTGTTGACTCATTCCTCTCGGCTGAGGAATCCCAGTAATTGTAATGAGCAGTCATATTCTCAATAAGTTCTTAACAATCTTCAGGACGTCATTTCATAAAAGTTCCACCAGCAGCTGCATTGATCGTGTCCCGATGTCGCAAAGTCAAAACATTGTAAAACGTATCGATTATCGTAACAATAAGCATATTATGGTTTGGACACCGATCAATAGCAAGCTTATAACGTTCCCAAGCTTCGAATAAAGATTCATCAGGAAGCTAACGGAAATTGCTAATATCGTTTCGGAGTTTCGTCACCATCGATGGTGGAAAATATTTCGCCAAGAACTTTGAAACCATTTCTTCGAAGGTATGAATTGAGTTCTTTGGAAGACGATCAAACCAAGCGGTGGCATGATGCGTCAAAGAATAGGGGAAGAGAGAAAGACGAAGGGCATCATCGGAGACCCCATGTTGTTTCATACTTTGGGTGACGGTTAAAAATTTGTCAAGATGCTTGTTGGCATTGTCACCCAGTAAACCGTGAAATTGGCATGAATTTTGGACTTGTTGTATCATATGATGCTTGAGTCCAAAATCCGTAGTCTCGATATTAAGAGAGGCAATCGGACCGCCTCTTCCGTGCATTGTTGGTTGGCAAAGCTCCTCCATCGTTCGGAGATCGGGAGCTGGCACGTGTTGGTGATTTTCACCACCCACCGGAGGGTGTTGATTGTTTGGATCCATTTCCACAACGTTGGGGAAATGGACACGGTGTGTGTGTGTCGAATTACCCTTTCGGGGTTTGATAATGGAGAAATAAGAATTTCAGAAGAAGAACGGGTGTTCATACACCACAAAAATCACAAATTTGAAAATAAAAGGAAAATCAAATTTGAAAATGAAAATCTTTTTGTAGTTTTTATTTGGAATTATTTTTGGCTTTTTTTTTAATATATTGGAAAACAAAATTCAAAAACTTAAAACTTTTATTCTCTTTTTTCAAACGTTATGTTAATCGTAACCGTTTCCTTCCAAACTACTCGCGAGGGAACGGGAGAGAAGAGCGTTTCTCTCTTCAGCTTGCAATTTAATGTCTAAGCTTCCGTATTTTCCGCCTATTCGGTTGTAGAATTTAAAGTAATCCGATTAACAACTAATTTCACACGTTCTTATGTTGTTAAGCTTATTTGGTTTACAACGCTCCCTCTTCCACGAGGGAGTCGAGGCTATAACTTTCTTTTTCTTTTTTTGAAAACACTTTAGGAAAAGTGTTTTTGATTTTTTCAATTTTAATATTTCTATAGAAAATATATACAAGGAAGGTTTTCAAAACACGATTCGAAAAGGAAAATCAAAAATTCACTTCAACCATCCTCGGCAGCGGTGCCATTTAATTTAGTCGTTTTAGTATAGGTTTATTTTTCCAAAGAAATACTCGTGAAAGTATTTCCCCGGGTTGTTCGCCCAGCGAAGGTGTGAATGGAATCTCAAACTCCTGGTTCGTGATACGTGTCCTGAAAGTGGTAAAAAGTGATTTTAATGAGAATTACACTAATGAATATGAAAATGAAGCACAATTAATCACTTAAGCAAGTAAATCAAGTAAGGAAACCTAAAACTTAACGTAGAATCAAAAACCGTAAGCTTAAACGTAAAATAAACGTAAACGCGCGAAATAAAAAGTGAAATTTAAGCTATACTAAACCTACGAGTTTGAAAATAATTTTCCTAAGTTAAGAATGATAAAAGAAAATTTTGAGAAAAAGAAAAAAAAATTTTGACTTTTTATTTAATTTTTATGAATTAAAAACTAATTTAACTAATTAAAAATTAAAAGAAAATGAAAATTAAGTGAGAAAAATACAAAACAAATTTTGAAAATTCTGAAATAAATGAACACTAATTTCTAAATATTTTTGGATTTTTTTATGCTTTTTCTGATTTTTTTTGGAATTTTTGGTATTTAAAAAGTATTAAAAATTGAATAAAAACTAAAATTAAATGAGAAAAATAGCAAATAAATTCAGAAAAATATGAAAAATTCAGGAAAAATCTAAAATATTAATCTAATTCTAGGAAAAAATTAAAAATTGAAAAATAAGATCAGGAAATGCTTATTGCTTTGAAACAGCTTAATTGGAGTGCTTATTCATAAGTACACCTTTACCAAACTTGACCAAACTTTGAACAATTGATTCTATGACTCAAATAAGCTCAATGGAACAAGATTTAGACCAATTGGAACTCAAAAACACAGATATGGGCTCAAACAGTTGAAATAAGCACTAAGGAAATAAGCAAATGTCAAACAGAAAAGGCTATGGATCTAAATCAATGAAATAAGCAATAATATGCACTGAGGAACTTATAAGAGCTACAAATCACAAGTTTCAAGCTAAGACACAAAAGATCGGGCCTAATCTATGAAATCAGAACCTAGTTTGAACCACTCAACTTAACAGGTAGGATAAGCAGTTCAAATAAGCTAAGAAGTGTGAGCTTATGAGGGCAAAACAGACTTCAACCTACTGAGATACTAGATTAACCAAAAGACTTGATAATACTACTCAACTACTAGCCTAAAGAATGCCTCGGAAACTGATGAAACTCAATGGTGCAGGGGAATGATAAGTTCAAACAGACAACTTAATTCCAAAATTCAAATAAGCAGTTGAGATTCAAATTGAGATTTTCTTGTTGATTATAGTTCACAAGCTTCCAAACTTTCAAAATCAGCAAAACAAACTTAATTCTAAACTAAATTGAGTCTTACAAGAGTTATCAAAGATTTAATCAAAAACTGAGTTCACACTTTAGTTTAACTATTTGATAAGCAATTTGCTTTGACTAAACTGAATATAATC
Organism: Artemisia argyi; assembly: GCA_030686995.1. Classification (NCBI taxonomy): domain Eukaryota; kingdom Viridiplantae; phylum Streptophyta; class Magnoliopsida; order Asterales; family Asteraceae; genus Artemisia; species Artemisia argyi. Next base: position 47,563,370 of record CM060686.1, read on the forward strand.
CTATCCTAGATGTTCTAATATGTTGTATTAAACTAAAATTAAACTAAATTGAGCAATTATAACTACTTAAGCAACAACTTAAAGAAAAATGTAAGCCTAAAAACTACCTCTTTTAACTACTATTGGATTTTAGAAGCAATTTTGATTATCTATCAAATGACCAACTGTTTTTATGTTTTTATAACTCTAATACATCCCTAAGTGAACTACTGCAATCACCAAATCTTATTGAAAATCAATCCAACTCAGTTAAACTACCTCAGCCAAACACCCCTTAACTTTTGTGGAATGATCAAATTACCTATCAAACTGATTTCTAAGCAATCTAAACCTCAACCTCTGATCAAATCTTATCCAATAATCTAAAACTCAACACAGAGACTTAGAAACCAACCACTTAATAAACAGTAACACAGATCTAAGATGATGACAGAATATGAAACAGTAAACTAGCAAATCAATGTTCAGGCTATAAACTATCAAAATAAAGCTAATTAATAAAGATATTATTCAATGAAAATAGAAATAAGCTATGATAATGAAGGCTACACTACTGCTACTAGATTGCGCTATGTAAAGTAAATTAAATGAAAAACTTACAAGGTAAATCCCCCTCAGCATGAACAGAAGGGGTTCACTTAGCTAGCCTGTCTTTGGACAGGCCAATTGGCACCTTATTGGACTGTCAATCAGCACTGCTTAATCACAGCTTATTGAATAAGCTGTTGTTTGACTTTTGTTGACTTTGTGATTAATTTGAACCTTAGATGAAATTAAACCAAAAATAAACTCACAAATGTAGAACTGAAATAAGCTTATAGGTATTTAAGAAAAAGCTAATTGAAGCTGAGTTTAACAAATGAAAACATATTTTTGGTTTTTTTGTTGATTTTCTGATTTTTTTTTTCTTTATTTTTTTTTTTATATATATATTTTTTTTTGGTTTTTCAATATAAGATTAACAAGGCTTGAATTGAGAAACTGAAATAGACTAACAAGGATTATACTAAATCTTAGAAAAATAGTAAATAACAATTAAACAAAACTAAATAAGGAATTGAAATAATAAGCTAAATAATTAAAAAAAACTGAAATTATATTGATTAAGGAAACTTGATTACAATACTGAAAAAAATATAAAATTACAATTTAAAAAGCAGAAATATAAGCAAACTATTATAAAAACCTACACCTTAAGCTTGTGAGTGAAGGGGGGTATTTATAGGAGAGGGATGAGCTTGGGGTGAAGCTTCTAGCCTTCCACGTCACTGATCCAGGTGAAATTTGTGTTTCCTTGAGTCATCCTCAGCCTTTAGATATCCCTTGGTCTCCAATCTTCAACTCTCAGCCCTTGGATTCATTTTGTGATGTGAATATATCCTGCGTGTGTTATCTCATTGGTCCATGTACGCACTGACATCTCCTGACACCTTCTAGAACTTCAATCATGAGGTAATTATTTAAGTACGAGGTTAATTTGAAAGAGGAGTAATTCTAGGGTTCAATGAATAGTAACTATTCTGGGTAAATGATGATTTGGGGGCGGGAACATGTTTGGGGGTGTTTTTATTATTATTTTGAGTGTTGACCGGGTATAAGTGGGTTGACTGGGTCATGGTAACAGGCTGGGTACAAGGTGGTGGGCTTGAGGTTGGTTTGGGCTTGGCTTTTGTAGGTTTAATATAATTAATAGGATCCGTTAGGTTTTGTTTGGAGTAGTAATATCATAAGGACCAATATTGAAATTCTGAAAATCATAGGGATCATTTCTGCCTTTCTTCAAAATTTTCCTCCAAGGGCTATTATTGTAATTCTCTGATTCATGAAGGACCACATTTGACTTTTCTTCAAATAATTCTTTAAAGGACCAATTTTGTCACAATGTGAAACTTGGAGGACTGAAGTTGCCAATTCTTCCAAACTTTGCCCATGGACTAATCTTGCAACTTAATGAATCTTTGAGGACTTCTTTTGATATTTTGAGCTTTCTTTGATCATTAAGCTTCCCCGGCTCCGGCTTTTAACCTTTTTCCAATCTCGTGCTCGTTTTTGTCGGTTTTGGCTTTGTTTTTGTCCATTTTTCACATATCCGCACCTGCACATACACAAATACAAAAACACATATTTTATTGGCATATTTGGTTAGTATTTGGTACTTTTGGTCTGATTTAAAGTCTAAAAAGGATGTGTGAATAAGCACACATCAGTTTCATCTTAGGACCTTGTAGAATCGGATTGGGTGTGGTTTTTTTTGTAAGTTTGAAGTGTTTTTCTTTGAAAACATCATGGTTTGATTCATCTAGTGTTATTTGATATGTTAGGGGTGTACTTTTATGATCATTGGTGTTAGTACTACATTGTTTTTCAGTTGGTTATGCTATATCAAACGTTTATTTGAAGTTGGGATTGATTTTTGCACGTTTTGCTTGGTTTCGGTTTGCTATACTGTTTCATTTCCTTGTAGCGGTTTGCTACTGAATCTTGTGGTTTGCTAGGCAGTGAGTACTATTTTAGGTATAAGGACAAAACGCAAGATAGTGACTGTTTTGGATTGTTGTGACCTGCGATTTGTTACATACGGTTTGGTCCTGCGACTTAAGTTTTAGCGGTTTGCTCATGCGGTTTATGTTTTTCTGTGTTTACTTCGTCTAGCGTTTAACTCACCTTGCGGTTTGATGTGAATTGCGTTTATCTCACTAGCGGTTACTTCATCCTACGGTTTGCTCCTTTTTTTGCGGTTACCTTGCCTGGTCTAGCGGTTATTTCACAATAGCGGTTACCTCTACTTAGCGGTTTGCTCCTTTTTAGCGAGTTTCTCTACTTTGTTGGCAATTAACTAAGTGGTGAGGCTCTTGTGATAGGTCAATCATTTGTATTTGGTGAATTGCTGTAACTTAAGTCATTTCGATTAATCTGATTGCGATCTGACGTTGTGAGTTAATTCTTACGACTTGACTAATTTCAATTGGATATATTGTAACTTGACTTGTTGCAACTTGACACTTTGTGCAAACTGTGACCACCTACATCATGCCACGCTCTTCAGAGTCAGTGATATCTGATATTCTCAAATTATACGACATGGCTGATGAACATTTGACTTCTAACCTTTCACTACATAACAACGTACATGTGCCTGATAATGCTTCAATGACTACTTCATGCTCGGATACTCAAGTGAATGTGACTCATCAACCAAGTAAATTGCTTGATGATGCAAAGGAATGTCACATTGAATGCTTCTGACTACTTCATTCACACTTCTCGGTACTGTTAGAGGGAAATGGATTGAAAATGGGGTTTGAACGTGCTTTTATCACTCTTTGTGGTCAAGATGTCCAAACTTTCACAGATATAATGATTCTTAATTTGGATCAATTACGACAACAACTGGACCAACAAGAATCCTCCAATATTGGACCCATGGTTGCCCTATGTGTGCTCAACAAACAACTACAGAGGTTCATCGATTCAAAATCCGCCCTGATATATGTTTATGAGAATCAGATGACTATGAAGTGCTTTGCTGACCACACGAAAATTGATGTTGACACATTCAGAGACACATTACTCCAACACATCGATATGATCATGGGGTACATTGAGGAAAGGGCTAAGCAAAAACTGGAGTATGAAGACCAAATGAAGGAACATATGGTACAATCATGTGATTATATTGCCTACTTGGGTGATGCATCGGATGCAGGGTCTGTCATCACTGAACACGAGGAATCTGAAGCTAATAAAATGGACACGACAGACTACTTAGTGTCATGTGATAGTGATGCAGAGCTCAAACCGACTTATGAAACTGGCTCAAGTAATGAGGTACCATTAATTATTCAGAACAACACATTCTCTGATGTACATCAGCATTCTGATTAAAGCAAACCTATTTATGACACAAATCTGATGAAAAGGACTGACAGTCTTACCGTCTCTTTTTCAACAAATGTGTGTCATAAAGGGGGAGAAAATGATCATAATGCTGAACATATTGATGTCTCAAGTTCTCCGCTTAAGGCTGAGTTTTCAAATACTAAGGACAAGGACATGGTTGAAAAAGATGTTTTTAATCAACTGTTAAAAAGATTTTCACAACTCGAAAATATTGTATCTAACTGGAAAACGATTTGAAAACTCAGCTACAAGCCAAGGATTTAACAATCTGCAACTTGAAAGATCGAATTAATATGTATGTGCATGTGCAAAGTAATGAAGCCAAACAGATACATGACATTAATGAAACTGAAAGTAAAATGGCTAAACTACTTAAGGAGAATGAGACTTTGAAAGTGAAATGTAAAGAACTGCGTGATTCAATCAAAGTAATAAAAGATAAAACTGTCAATCAAACAATCTCTCAGTTAGCTAAAAACAATGATCTCATTGCTCAACTTCAGAATAAAAATCCAACAATTACTGGGTCAAAGATTGTGCTAAGAAATGTGACAGGGAATTGTGTGAACTCTAATCTTTCAACCATATATCTTGGGAAAACCAGTTTTAAAATCAGTTGGAAATCAATATGTCATTAGACAACCAAATGCCTTTGCCTCTGAAAGATCAAAATTCCCAAAAGCTCGGTGATACGTGGGAATCGCACCAGGCTTTACCTCTCGAGGGATCTCGAGAAGCTTACAACCCCTACTAGGCAGTGTACCTGGGGATTGATCGTTCAATTCAGGAATAGTGTCGCTAGGATTAGAAAGCCTAAAAACTAGGTCTAGAAGTGAGGGATGATTCTTTTTGTATTTTTATATTTTATAAAAGCAAATAAAAACTCGGGTTTTTGGAAGAGTGGGTGGAATTAGTTGCTAGCCAGCTAACCCAATTAACTAAGATGCAATCAAAATAAAATGACAGAAATGAAAATAAATCTAATTACTAATGCGGTGTAAACAATGATAGGGAAAGTTGTGTTTACTTAGGTTTCATTACTCCCTAGATATCTTTTACAGGTTGATAGTTTGTTACAATTGCATGGATGATGGGTCGTATTCCTTAATACTAGTCGTAGGGCTGTGTACAATATTCCCTAACTCTATAGGATCCTACTTCACTCCTATGTCGAGCCGTTAGAAGCTCCTAACATGGGATCATTAGAATTCTCCTACGCATTAAATACAACCAAAAATCATAGTACACCTCTGATCATGTTTCTTAAGACGTTCAAGCATGTTACCAATGGAAGTCTGCCAGTTTTCTTAAGCCTAACATTGAATATAATCATACGTAACAACTATAAACAAACAATCAACCCATAATTAACATCTAGGTTTCACTACATCTAAGCAAACACACAAGAGATCTAGCCAAACATGTTAAATTGAAAACAAGTGTAAGATATATTCAAGCAACACATAGACATATTGATTGAATTGAAAGAGTACTTATCTCAATTGAACATAAGAGGTTTCAAAGGGTAAAAACCCTTGAAAAAGCTGTGAAAATAGGACTAGGGTTTTTCTCCAAAGTTACACCCTAAAAGTTACACTCTAATGAATAAAAATTGGAAAACTATATATAGATTTTACAGGGTGACGGCGTCAAGAAGAAATTTGTGACGCCGTCAACTCGCCGCCCATAATGAAATCGAATTGCCTAGATCCACTTTTGACGCCGTCATGTGTAAAGTTGCTCTGGGCCATCACTAACATTTGGACCATGACGGCCTATGGTGACGCCGGCATGTCCTTAGTACAAAACTTTCTGGATCATCATGTGCACCATCCACTTCCACCTCTTGTATTACTCTTGAGGCCGTCATTAAGAATCTTGTGACGCCGTCAGGTACTGTTCCCAGCAAGGAAAATTAAGACTTTGCCGTTTTCTTCACTTTTATGATCTAAAAACGTCCATAATGCTTCCTTTTCTAGATTTCACTCCAAAAGTACCTAAAATGACAAAAGGAACGATTTAGGGCATTATTTGATCAAATAAATTTGAATTCGGGCTTAAATGACCCCCTAAAAACGATTCATTTTTCGCCTCATCAAATACCCTTACACTTGAGATTTGCTTGTCCTCAAGCAAATGCGCTTTTATTCTAATCAAAATACAAGTTAGGGGTCATTTAACACTAATATAAAAGTAATTACAACAAATAATCGTTCCACTAAAGACCAAAGACAAGCACGGAGGTCATACACTAGCACCTCACAAATAGTGTTTAGATACTCACATCTCTCGGGTGTAATAAAGTATATATCACAATATGGAAATGGAAAACATCTCTCATTACTTTTCATAACAAAATAGATTACCATAGGCTTGGGAAAGGATCAAACCTCCACCACTTAGCGTAAGCACCTAGGATAAACTATCAAAGAGGTCTTTTAAAGGGTTATAACGTTAGGTGTAGGGATATGGAATACACGGTTTTGTTGGATATAGGCAATATTTACTGGTAGCGAGTTAATCATCTTGGTTAATTACATGTACAATATGGTGTTGCTAAGCCAAGACTAGACTCGAATTAAGCTAATAAATGAAAAATAACAAAAACTTAAAATAAACATAGAATGAAACGGGATGGTAGTCCGTATGTTTTTTCTATTTTCTTTTTCTATCTTTTTTTTTTCCTTTTTCTTTATTTTTTCGATTTTTTTTTTGCATACATTTTTACCCTACCATCCAAAATAATACACCACGGGGAATGTACATTCCCCTTACACTTGAATTTTTACATACTTTACAATAAACTAATCTAATGACTCGAATCAAGATAATCAAAACACTTGGAGTACTTTTAAGATTAACGCACCTATGGGGGTAATAAATGATGTTCTTCCCCATTACTCCATAACACAAGTACTTTACCCATGAGTCCCAATCGTCCCAAAACAATATGTACAAGATATGACTCGACTTAGCAACCATGTAATCAATTAGAAAATTAACTAAGGGTTTAAACATGTAACAATAATGCACTAAAGATGAGTGCATACACGGAAGGCTAAGGCGATTTGGGTGTACATTTAAGTGGGTTGTAACAAATTCTTCCTCTAAGTAAGATGCATAAACTTAGAAATGAAAAGATAGGCTCGGAGGGGTGTACTAGGGGTTTCGTGTACTAAAAATGAGTACAACGCTAAGGTGTGTGAAAAATTGTTGACTTTACTAGCCAAGTAATATGACTTAAATGTTCAAATAATTATGATACGGGTTTAACACAAGGGTGATCCTAATGCCTCTTATCATGTAGTAAATCCTACCACACAAATGTAGTCTCACTAGCTGTCTCGGGATGCATCACTAACGCAAGTTCTAGAATCTAAATGCTACTGGTACACTTATAAGCACTAATAATGAATGCTTTTCCTATCAAATCTAAAGGCGAACCTCACATATTAGGGTGGAAAATTTTTCTGAATGGTACAGTTTCGTGCTAGTCATACGACTCCTATCCATGAGATACCTTCTAAGGCTAAAGTTTCACTCCTAAATGTTGTAAAAAAATTTAAATTTGGTGCTAAAATTACACTAACAAGTATTTCTCTTAGTTTTATTACACACCTACCATCAAACAAACAAACTCAAGTGCAATTGTATCCTATAAGGTATCATCATTTACCTTCCCCTTACACTTAGGATGAACATTGTCCCCAATGTTCAATTAAAGAATGTAAAAGTGAAATAGGTAAAAGAATGAAATCAAATACTCCCCTGATTCGTTCAGTGCGGATAGTGTGGTAACAAGGTTAGATCTTCCTCCAAGAAAATGAACATTCAAAGCTTCCTTTCGAGAAAAATAAATCATCTTCTTGTCATATATAACCTGTTAAACCTGAGAAAACAAACAAGGCAACCTCGTGTAAAATCGGCGGCAATCTATATATACTAACAAGTCCTAGAAAACAATGTAAGATATAATGCTTGTGGAATGAATGTTTGCAGATTTCCTGGAGTTTATAAAACTAAAGAATTAACAAAAACTTTAAGACTCCGTTAGAAAAACAAAACTAGCAAAATTTCCATAATTTTACACATGACGCCGTCCGGAATTAATTCCTGACGCCGTCAGAAGTGATCTGCAGAAATCTTTACGTTAAGTTTCTAGAAAATTTCTGCAAAAACTTATGTCCTAGTTCCTGGAAAATCCTGCAAAACATCATTATGACTCGATACAAGCATTTGACTCTAACAAATACTAATACACATGTCCATTTATTATTGTGGAGAATCATGATCAATTTCGTTCTTAAAACAAATTTGGGGATTCCCCTTACACTTATCTTTTGCAAAAATACCTTTATATGAAGTTAAGATGAAGTTAAACAACAAAATAAAGCATTTTCACAATTTTTGTTTTGAAACATGATCTACCAACAATAAAAATAAAGCATGCATTCGGAAACAAATAACAATCAAACAAAATAAAAATCACACAAAACATGGGTTGCCTCCCAAGAAGCGCTTTTCTTTACTTCACGAGTCTTGTAGCTAGACTCAAGGTCATGGGCTATTACGTGACCTCATCGTTGGTCTCATTCTCTAGGTCATCTCCAATCTTAGTTTTGTATTCCGGACCTAGTAGCAAACATTCCTTGTAGAAACCAAGTATTCTATTCATGACATACTCTACTCCTCTACGTTTATCCTCATCATTTCTATAATAAACCGCTTGCTTGTGTTCCTTTTCTATGTTTGATAGAAGGCGGTATTGTTCAACCTTATAGGGCATTTGGTAAGCAATCTCGTCATTCTCTTCCTTGAATCTAACTATCCCTAGGGTCGGGTCATAACTCAACTTAGAGGCCTCAACAAACGGTCTTCCGAGCACTACTTGACTTAGGCAATCATCTATTACCGGACGAGTATCCTCCACTATCACAAAGTCGATGACATAAGTGAAGTTGCCTACAAAGACGTGTAATCCTCTCACTCTTCCTACAAAATTACTTATCAAATTCTTGTTGGGCATCATCCTATAACCAAGTTGCTTCTTCATCGCCCAATTATAATAGGTCCTAGTCATGATGTTTATAGGAGACCTAGGATCGATATAAGCTTTCCATACATGCATATGCCCAATGTTGCATGGTATGTTGATGTTAGAGGGATCACCTACTTTAATAAGGGGTGAACCAAGGATATATGGTGTCTCAGGATCATCGAATAAATCTTTGTGATATTCCCATTCTTCCTTGGTGGGCAACTTATCAAAGTACTCATCTATGTTTTCTACTTCCTCTAACTCATCCCCCTTCTTATCCTCAACTTCCTTAATCTCATCCCTAGTCTCGATCTCTATTCCAACTTCATCCTTGTCACTTTATTCTATATCCTTATCTATTGGCTTAACGGTGACAACATTGACAAAGTGGACGTGTTTGGATGATGAAGGGTCCTTAATTTGGATTCCGCTATTGGTGTCCCTAGTGTCCTTCCTAGGGGTAGTAAGCACTTGGTTGTTGAGGGCTTTCAACAAGTTGTCAATCTTATTGGTCATCTCCGTTTGTTGTTGATTGAATTCAGTTTCAAACTTAGCTATGCGAGCTTCTTGAGATGCCATGAACTTGGACATCAATCCTTCAAGATTATCGGTACTACCATAGTTATTAGAAGGATTGTTGTTGAAAGCACGGTTAGCGGGTGGATCGTTTGGTTGGTAATGATTAGGCGGATTGGAAGAATTGTTTTGGGGTACGTTTTGGTTTTGTTTCCACCTAAGATTCGGGTGATTTTTCCAAGAAGAGTTGTAGCAATCACCGTAAGGGTTTGGCTCGGGTTTGAAAGTGTACCACTTGTCTCCTGCTTCGTCGGTACGCGAGGATGCGTAGTCCGCAAAAGCTTGTCCGGGGAATTCCACGCAATCACGAGTGTCATGGGGACCACTACATAATTCGCATGAAGAAGTGATTTTGTTCACTTGGCTTGAAGGCTTAGGAGCTTTTTAGGATTTCATGAGAAACTTGACTTGGTCCTCAAGTTCCACGATCCTACGATCGGGAGTGCTAGAATTGTTCGAAGGCAAAGATATTGCCTTGACCGTTTTGTTCAAATCACGGGGATCATTCCAACTTTCATTGTCATAGAGAGCAAGATCTTCTATGAGTTCCCATGATTCGTCCGCACTTAGATCACGTAGCTTGCCACCGGCTGATTGGTCAATGGTTCGCCTTGTGGAGAGATCGATATGGTCATAGAAGATTTGGACTTGGAGCAAAAGATCTATGCTATGATGAGGGACTTTTTGGAGTAAGTCCTTGAAACGAGTCCATGCTTCATATAGAGTTTCACCTTGACATTGTTGGAACATCAAGATATCATTTCTAAGCTTGGTAGTTCTCCCTAGTGGGAAAAATTGAGCAAGGAAACGAGTGGTGAGATCATCCCATGAGGTGATGGATCCCGCGGGTAAACGTTCAAGCCATTGACTAGCTTGATCACTGTTAGCCTCACTTTTTTATAAAGATAACGTCACACATGTGAATTGGACTAGATTAGTAACAAGTAGTACCTGCAGGGACTACTATTGTACATTAGGCAAAGTAATGTTGTAATGAGCCTATAAATACCCCTCTTAACTCTCCAAGAGGGGTGTGAGAAATTGTGTAACTTTCATCTTATCTTTAATATAAACCTTTTTTCTTCACCCTCTCTCTACTTTATCTCTCTAGAACCAAACATGGAGTTCATCTATTTTAATCAACCTCGACCTCCCGAATCAAATAAAAATCATTACTTTTCGGTCCTACAATTGGCATCAGAGCTATGGTTTTACTTTTTGATGATTTTGTGTGGTTCGTTGGTGTTAATGAAGCTGTTTTCTACATCATTTTTCAGATCTGGAAATTTTTTCATTATCTTTGGTTATTAACAAACTTTATGTATCCAAATGGTCAAAACAGTTACCTTTTTCATACACAGTTTCAAATATATAGTTTTTTTTTTTTTCCTTTTGGTCCAAATACATGTATTTGAGTATAATATATTAAAGTGATTGTTTTGTATCAAATACTGTGACAGCAATGGTCAAATAATACTTGTTCACGTGGTCTTAAATATAGTCTGCAGTGTTTAATAATAATATTCCTAACATGGTCTGTATATGTTGCCGGAATTTTTGGCCGGAATCTGGTCGGAAAAGGTCATCTGAATATGGTCAACGGGTCAAAACCCTCTTCTTACGCGAAAATCTTCAGTTTTTCTACGCATAACTTGGAAAGTTATGCGTAAGGTTCATCTAAGGCATAAAACCCTTTCTTACGCGTAATTCTTACGCAAAAGAGAAGGTTTACGCCAAAGATTATGCTTACGCATATAGCATGTTTACGCATAAAGTTGTTTACGCTAAAGCATGTCTATGCAAAAGATTCTTACGCATAAGATTTCAACATGGTTACGCAGAAAGTTATGCATAAATTGGTCAAAAGAAAAAGATGAAAAAGAAGTAAAAGACCAGGACCACTAAACGTCTAAACCATATACCACAACCCAACTCAACCTCAGTTTTATTTACCATCATCAGTGAACAACAAAGTTTATACTCAACAATAATTTCATAAGAAAAAATACTAAATCTATATCGTTAATCAGATCGAACCAACATCAGTCAAACCATGAACCACTCAACCAAAACCTAATCCTCACACTCACAAGTCACTCACCTACTCACATCTATATGTTATACATACACACGATCTTAGATTGTGTTCCATTTCTTATAATCTGTTGCAAGATTTTTTTGTGGAACATACTTCATCACGGATCTTAAACTCAAAAATAACATTCATCCTTTAGAACCCAAGCTTCTTCCTTTTATATCCGAAACTAAAAAGGAGAAGAATAATAACAATTACGTTAGTTTCCTCTCCTTGGTTCGTTGAAAGACAAACAAGACATCAACACCGAACCTACCTGAGACCCCTCAAGGATCGTGAAGACTTTAACATGATCTTGATTCAGAATGGAGCAGCAACTACACAAATCTTGTACGGTAATGTTTGTTAGTTTTGGATCCGTGGTGTGTTATGTAATGAGGAAGTGAGATGAGATGAGTTTTTGGGTTTGAGACCTGATAATGAAGATGAGATGCGTTATTTTTTGAAGATATTAGATGGGTGAGAGGAGCGTCTAAAGTGGTAGGCGTTGTGTTTGTGAAAAGCAATTAGGTTAACGCAAATGAGCAAGTGTAGGGTTGGTTATATCAATAATGGTTATAAATTATTATTGGATCAGGCTTTTCAATTCTTTAAGCGGGCTTTAATTTGTTTTAAGACATATCCAATTTGGGCTGAGAAATCGAATGGGCTTAAGGCGATGATATTAACTGGGCTTGTGCTACTTATCTGAAATTTTTTAAAACGTGCGTTGGGTTGAAAGGTGTTATACAAATATTTGGATACATATGTTTTTATAAGTAGATAGTGTGGTATTTTGGTTCTACAAAATTTCATGGGGATACATTATTCACGGCTAGAATTGTTTCGTTTAACAAAATGACTACGGGGTTCTTGTACGATATTATTAATTTGATTGACATCTCAAAAAGTGTACTTATTTATCTCAAAGTCTAGGTGTGGTTGGATGCACGACTTCTGAAGATAACTTGTCTGTGCAAATAAAAAAGTTCAGTCTTGACAATCTAGTTATTACTGATGTAAGGAGTTATGTTGTAGTGCTCACAGTATAGCTATCACTTAAAGGAGTTACGTTGTAGTACTCAGTGTAACACAAAGTAGTGGATTATTCAAGTGGCGAATATTTCGTGCAACCTCATACTTAAAGGAGTTACATTGTAGTGCTCAGTATAGGTATTAAGTCACATCTATCGTACAAGCATTAAGTCACAAGATGGGATGATTACTTCTTTTTCAAGCTGGTCATATCGGGTTTTCTCCATTAGTGGTCATTTACTAGTAGCCGGTGAATTCAAAGGAGTTTCAATTACAGGTTGATTTGAGAGAAAAGTATTGAGAGTATATTTTTGCGACATATACTCACAGAATATGCTTCAAAGAGCTGTTATGGCTTCTAAATTGCATTAAGTACAAGGTGATTATACAGCATGTACACAACATTATGATGATTCCGAAAACTCAGAACCATCAGGAGGGAGAAGAACATGCCGAAAGAAGTAGTGTTTCATCTTCAGTAATTGGATTGACTGAGAGAATTGTGCTTAACATCGTGAATGGAGAAGTAGTGTGTGTATATCAGGGCTTATTACCAACTTGGATGCAATGTTATGTGAGTTATGTTGTTACGATGCTCCCTGAACGAAAACCATGTGTCTACACTTTTGAATCTACTTTATCCGCTGCGTGATGAAAAGAGAGTTGTCGGTTCAGGAGGGAGTAGGAAAAAGAAATAAAGGCTCACTAGTTAGGAGGGAGTAATAACCTAACTAGACCATTACAGTTGAAGTTCAGAGCTACAAAGACCTTTGCTGTCAGTACGCCGAGATCATAGGAAGAGAGAACTTCAAGTCTGCCTCAGTATCTAGACTATAGAGACTCTGCGCTTCAACAACGTCAACATAGTTTACTATTGTTGTAATTTACATTGTTTATGTATTTATAGGTCTCATTGTAACCATTCACGTGTGACGATATCTTGGAGGGAGATTGTTAGCCTCGCTTTTTTATAAAGATAATGTCACACATGTGAATTGGACTAGATTAGTAACAAGTAGTACCCGCAGGGACTACTATTGTACACTAGGCAAAGTAATGTTGTAATGAGCCTATAAATACCCCTCTTGACTCTCCAAGAGGGGTGTGAGAAATTATGTAACTTTCATCTTATCCTTAATATAAACCTTTTTTTTTTCACCCTCTCTCTAGTTTATCTCTCAAGAACCAAACATGGAGTTCATCTATTTTAATTAACCTCGACCTCCCGAATCAAATAAAAATCATTACTTTTCGGTCCTACAATCATGTAGAGAGAATTGGAATAGGCATAATCGGGTCGACTTTCTAGTTGTAACATCAAGGTCTATAGAATCTACGATTTTAAGGAAATCCTTGAGATGTTGATTAGGATCTTCAGAATTAAGTCCATGGAATGCACATCCGCTTTGCACCAACCGAATGGTGTCGGATCAAAAGGGGGACACATTGGCACCTTGAGAGAGCTCAATAGTGTTTCGATAGCCTTAGTGGCTTGGACGAGAATACTCTCCTAAGGTTCCGGGCCTAAGAGGTTGGTTTGCTAGTGGTGGGTTTTGTGGGTGGTTTTGTTGTGGTGGGTTGATGGGTTCAAAGATGTTACCACCTTCCATGATGTCAGATGGTAAAGGTTACGAACAAAGACACGAAGAAATAAGATAGACTAAACAAAACCAAAAAATAAAAATAAAATCTTACTAGAAAGGAATCTAGCAAGTAGACCTAAAAAAATAAATCCTAACCTAGACAATAACTATTCCCCGGCAGCGGCGCCAAAAACTTGATACGTGGGAATCGCACCAGGCTTTACCTCTCGAGGGATCTTGAGAAGCTTACAACCCCCACCAGGCAGTGTACCTGATCGTTGTAGTATAGTATAGTGACAAGTACCGGGGGATTGATCGTTCAACTCAGGAATAGTGTCGCTAGGATTAGAAAGTCTCCTAAATTAAGTCTAGAGGTTAGGGATGATTCTTTTTGTATTTTTATATTTTATAAAAGCAATTAAAACCTCGGTTTTTAGAAGAGTGGGCAGAATTAGTTGCTAGCCAACTAACCCAATTAACTAAGATGCAACAAAATTAAATGACAGAAATGAAAATAAATCTAATTACTAATGTGGTGTAAACAATGATAGGGAAAGCTGTATTTACTTAGGTTTCATTACTCCCTAGATATCTTTTACAGGTTGATAGTTTGTTACAATTGCATGGATGACGGGTCATATTCCTTAATACTAGTCGTAGGGCCGTGTACAATATTCCCTAACTCTATAGGATCCTACTTCACTCCTATGTCAAGCCGTTAGAAGCTCCTAACATGGGATCATTAGAATTCTCCTACGCATTAAATACAATCAAAAAGCATAGTACACCTCTGATAATGTTTCTTAAGACTTTCAAGCATGTTACCAATGGAAGTATGCCAGTTTTCTTAAGCCTAACATCGAATACAATCATCCGTAACAACTATAAACAATCAATCAACCCATAATTAACATCTAGGTTTCACTACATCTAAGCAAACACACAAGAGATCTAGCCAAGCATGTTAAATTGAAGACAAGTGCAAGATATATTCAAGCAACACATAGACATATTGATTGAATTGAAAGAGTACTTATCTCAATTGAACATAAGAGGTTTCAAAGGGTAAAAACCCTTGAAAAAGCTGTGAAAATCGGACTAGGTTTTTTCTCCAAAGTTACACCCTAAAAGTTACACTCTAATGAATAAAAATTGGAAAACTATATATAGATTTTACAGGGTGACGGCGTCAAGAAGAAAATTGTGACGCCGTCAACTCGCCGCCCATAATGAAATCAGATTGCCTAGATCCACTTTTGACACCGTCATCTGTAAAGTTGCTCTGGGCCGTCACTAACATTTGGACCATGACGGCCTATGGTGACGTCGTCATGTCCTTAGTACAAAACTTTATGGATCGTTGATTGGATTTAAACAGTCAGATAATATCAACCAAGTAATGGTCAACAAGTCAAACAGCTTAGGCCAATTCTCCGTGGAGTTTAGTGTTTCCCCGGATCGTTAAATCCCAACGAGGCGTGAAATCTGAAATAAAAACGACTTTGAGATCAGGTGAATTGAACAGGAAAAGGGTTTAAGTGATTGTACTACCGAAATATAAGTGTGAATAGCTTTAATAAGCTATATCAACCAATACGTGAAATCAGATAAGTACAAGTGAAAAGGGACTGGAAAACGTAAACATTTAATAATTAAACGTAAACAAAAACAACTTTCACAATAGTAGGATTTTGCAAGCCTTAGGGGCTTAAATGCAAATTAAATAAACTTAAAATATTTATTTTATAATTACTTAATTATTTAATTAATTATCTTTATTTAATAACCATTATTAATTATTTAATAATTCACTAATAATTAAGAAAATGTAAAATAAGTCTAGAAAATTAAAATTAAAATTTCTAAAAATCTAAAATATTATAAAACTTATTTTAAAACTAAAATTATATTTTTCACACTATTTATCTATTTATTATTAATTAATTATTATTTAACTAATTATATTGATTTAAATTATTTATAAATACTAAAAAGACTTAGATAATTATGAAAAATTTTATATATCTAATTAACCATCATGGGAATCCTAAAAAATTATAAAAACTTTATTTAATGTATTTTTAATCTAATTTACTAATTATTATTCTATTTGTTAATTATTTATCAATTAAACTAATTATATTATTAAAAATAGAAAATGAACAATATAAATTCTAGAAAAATTTATAATTTTTTTTTACCTTATATAAAAGCTATAAAAATTATAAAAACTATATGGTACTTTATAAAATATAATTATGCTATTTAATTCTTATTTATTAATTAATTATTAATTTAACTAATATTAATTCTAAATAATACCAAATGACAAAGGAAAATTATGGAAAAATTAAAAAAATTACTTTAATATATAAGAGATTTAATAAAAATATAAAATAGCAGAAGTGCTTATAAATAAGCTGAAAATAAAATTAAATAGATAATTTCTATTAAATAGAAGCTATCACTATAATTAAGTTTTGTTTTTTCTTGTTTTTCTTTTATAAAACTGATAAAATACTTAAAATAAGAAACTTTAATAAAAGGAAATAATTTATGAACTCAGAATAAGCACTGAGAGTGCTTATTACCCAAAACAGTTGACTTTTGTTGACTTAGCTAAGAAATAAGCTCAACTGAGCTTGTGTGGGGTCCACAAGGTGAATTCTGGTTTTTCTGACTTATGTGAACTATTATGAGTGAGTTTCAATCAAATAAGCTCAACAATTAAGCCACACAACAACAATAAGCACTTGCTTATTGTTGTTACTTAGACAGATTTGGGACAAAGATTCAAGCTGATTCAAGGTGGGGTCCACTGGTCTAGAGGTCAAACAAAAGGTCAACCCTTAATCTCTGGTAGGAGGGGGATTGGGAAAAGCCAAGTATGAGATGTGGGACCCACTGGCTTAACCACAAATGACCACCAAAGTTGGGTGGTTGAGATGGGGTCTGATTGCACAGGGCAAAAACAAAGAGAAGTAGGCTTGTGTGGGGACCATACAATGGATCAGGGATCCAAATTTAAACTTAAAATATGAAGATAAGCAGTATGGCTTCCTAATAAGTCAACAATCAAGACCTAGATGAAATGTACTAACTACAAGGCTTGTTTGAAAATGAGCACACAATCTGAGTACTCAGTAGACTTAGATGAAATGTACTAACTACAAGGCTTGAGTGCTATGTCTGAATAAGCTCAAAATGACAAATTAAGCTTTGAACTAGCAATATGGCTTATTGGGGTATCCAAAAAGCTAAATTTCACACTCTGGTTTCCACTAATGTAAACTAGGGGAAGGCATGAAGTTGGTTGTTTCAAGCTGATGTATCAGTTTGAGTGGTGATTTTGACAAAGTAAAAGCTGGTTGCAGCCCTACCTAATAAGCTACAAAGTAAAAAATAAATCCTGATTTTGAAAGATAAGCTGCTAAGCTTTTCAAAAAACTAAGAAGCTTACACTGGGACCCACTAATGTGCTTTGGAGATACCATGAAAGTTGGGGTGAAGGACAAGGTCTGTGTAGCAGGGGAGGTTCTTCCCCTGCAAGTGATTTTTAGCTTGTATAACTAACACACAAAAATTTGCAAAAATGTAATGGTAATAGGATTCCACAGATGAGGTGGTAGTTTCCAAGTCCTAAAAATTTGAAAGTCTGAATCCTCTCTCAAAATTCTCTAAAATTCTTTGAAATTTTGGAAAATCTGAGATCAAATAATTTTGACTTTTTCTATTTTCTTGCTAAGTTGACTTTAATGAACTTCTAATCACTCTTACTGATTAAACATGCTGTATTATGCTGTAAATTAACTATTTTAAGACACAACACCTATATATGTATTGATATGGTAGGATTATGGATCTAAAATCCTACACAGTTAACTGTGTAGGTGATCAACTATGAAATTTTGACTTTTATTTGTTGAAACCTTAATTTTGTGACTGACTAGATCTAATACAACCTAAATGGATCAAAAGAAACAACAAGCAAAAAGGGAAACTCCTTAATACCCCTTGAGTAACCCTGATCCAAACACTACTTAACTTATGAAATTGGAATGAAACTTGATTAAACTAGTTAATAAATCATGTATGATCTTAACTATTTTTATTAATCAATAATAAACTGAAATAGACAACAGAGAGCAAGAAATAAGCAGTAATAACAACCAACTCAGAATTAAGTGAAATTGCTTACAATTTTGCAAAACTCCAAGCCACAGATTAAACCACAAGGACCTCAGTAACCTTCCTAATGGTTTTCCATAAAACCACTAACCCAGGGCAATCCAATATGCACCCTGCTCCATCTTGTTCACCATGAATCATACAACTTTTTATTTTATTTCTATTTTCTTTATTTTTTATATATTTTTTCTATTTTAATGCTACACTTGGATTTTATGTTTCTAAAAGCTTATTTAAGCTTTGTCAAAGCTTAAGTGAACTTATTTAATCCTTGTAATCCACTGCAAACAACAAATAGGCTATTTGATAATTTTGAGTGAAAAGGTAATATGCAAATTTGAGAATGATACAGAAAACTTGAAATCTATTATTACCAAAGGGTTAAGATACACTGATGTTCAAGAAATACAACTTGAAAAACTTTAAAGATACAAAGAAACTTGAGAATTTAACTAGTCGGCATACATTATTGAAAATTAAACTAGATACTACACTACATTTCTTCCCTCTTCAATTATATAGATATTTTCTGCTTTCCACATGTCCACTGAGCAAATCCCACCAATCTTGAGCCATCGATTCAGTCTGAATAATCCTAGCCGTTTAAACTTCTTTTTGGCGCCAATTCTGGAACAGGTGGCTAAGGATGATTATAAGCTAATTAAAGCTTTGTGGAGTCTTGTGGAGGTGGCAGGGACATGATTGGAAGGGTTTATAGGCCAAGTTGTGGGTTTAGGTTGAAAACAGAGGTTGTGAGGAAGGATGGAGTGTTGAGTGGTGGGGAAGCATTAAATGGGGTTGTGGGCTAGTTGTGAGGTGGAAGGGATGTGAGGGGGGAGTAGGTGATGAGCTGGGGTTGGACAGGTGGTGGTAAAACCACCATGGTTTCTGGATTGCAGGTGTGGAGGGGGAGGGTGTACAGTGATGCTGGTTTGGGAGAGTCAAACGGGTCAACGCCCGTTTATATAATTAAGGGTGTGGACTGGGCTGAGTTTTGGGCCAAGGAAAAAAAAAGGGGTGGGCTGGGTATTGGTTGTGTTTGGTTTTGGATTTGTTTTTGGGTTAATAACAAATAAGGGTCCGGTTTGTTTATATGTTACACAAGGACCACTTTTGTAATTTGACAAAAATTGAGGGACTGATTTTGTAATTTCCCAAAGTAGTTTCAAATACTATTTTTGTCATTTATTAATAACCTAAGGACCAAAGATGTATTTTTTTCATTTTCAAAACCCAGGGACCTTTTCTGCCAATTCCACAAACTTCAGGGACCTAACTTGTAATTTTCTAAATTTTGAAGGGTTTAACTTGTAACTTCTCAAAAGTTATCATAAGGTCCATTTTTGTTAATTAAGAATAGAGCAAGGCTTATTTTTCATATTTTTCCATTTACAAAACCTTAGGGACTATTTTTGACATTTTCCAAACTTGAGGGACTAAAGTTGTCATTTTGAAATTTTTAACTTTAAAGGACTATACTTGAAAACTTATAAATCCCTAAGGACCTTTGATGATATTTTTCATGTTTTGATTTACCAGGGACTTGTTTTGCCAATTTTTCAAAGTTCAGGGACTGAAATTGTAAATTATGTGAAATGTATTGTTTTTCATCAGTTTTCAATCCTTTTGCATAAAAACACAATCCAGGGATAATTTAATGTATTTTAAGGCATTCCTGTGTGTTTTCATATGTTTTTGCAGTTTAAATGTAACAGAAATGATGAGTATTTACACACTCATCAATCCCCCACACTAAACTATTGCTAGTCCCTAGCAATCTTTTTGAGAAAATTTAATGGATTTTTACTCTTTACCAAAAGCCATCACTTCTGGAGTAGCCAGGTGTAAGAACTGTGGCACACCTGATAACCGTGTGATTTTTAGCAAACCACCAGCTGTCAACGGATTTGATTTGTCTTTACCAAAAGCCGTTTGCTTCTGGACTAGCCAACTCTTGATGGAATAGTCAACATCTTGGTGAGCTGATTACCAATTATGGTTTTTCCACGGCCTTTACCACAAGCCATAATCTTGCGGGCTAGCCAACTCATTCGCTTTATGGGATATGGGGAGTTGAGGAACCATACAATTTTTGGCAAATTGCAAGCCGTAAACGGATTTGAGTTATCTTTACCAAGAGGCGTTTGCTCCTGGATTAGCCAATCCCTTTGTCGGTTAGACCTGGCGGACTGATTACCACAAAAATTTTGGAAATAAAGTGAAAACTTTTTGAAAATTTTTGCCAAAAACGGGGGAACTAGAAGATACATTTTGATAAAAATTCGCTAGAATTCCCCCCCCCCCCCACACTTAGAAATGAATATTGTCCTCAATATTCAAAGTTCCGGCTATTATGCCGACTCTTTGAACGGAAAAAGCTAATATTCGAATCTAACTGCGGAAATACCAAATTTCACTTTATTTCTCTATTTACATTTTTTTTTGAGTTTATATACATATATACATTTTTCAAACAGCGGGGGGGGGGGGGGGGGGGGGGGGGGTTTGGTTATTCCCCCACACTTAGGTGGTAGAAAATAGAAAGAATCAGAGATACGGGTGAAAACCCGTATTGTGCTATCGTTTTTGTTCATCGAGTCGCTAGCTTGACTCGATCCCCGAATTCAATTGTCCTTGGGGAAAGTTTAGAGATCCGGGACAACCATGTTTAGTATGTCCTCTCCAAAGTAGTGTTTCACACGATGCCCATTCACTTTAAAACATGGACCGTCATTTTGAGATAACTCAACGGTACCATATGGATAAACCTTAGTGATAGTGAATGGACCAGTCCAACGGGTTTTTAATTTACCCGAGAAGATCTTTAATCTAGAATTAAAGAGAAGTACTCGATCACCAACGTTAAAAACGCGGTTCTTTATTTTTGAGTCATGAATTCTCTTTGTTTTTTCTTTATAGATTAAAGAGTTCTCGTAAGCCTGATCACGTAGTTCATTTAATTCATTCATTTGAACTTTTCTGTGATCACCCGCAGTTTTGAGGTCAAAGTTGGCATGTTTCAATGCCCAGTAGGCTTTGTGCTCAAGTTCCATCGGTAGATGACATGTCTTTACGTACACAAGCTTGTAAGGTGTACACCCAATGGGTGTTTTATAAGCTGTACGAAAGGCCCATAGTGCGTCATCTAATTTATCCGACCAGGCAGCACGGTTTTCACCAACAGTCCTCTCAAGTATCCTTTTGATACCACGATTTGAAACCTCCACTTGCCCACTTGTTTGTGGGTGATACGCGGTAGAAAGACGGTGGGTTACACCATACTTTTGCATGACTTTGTCAAATTTGTCATTGCAGAAATGCGTACCACGATCACTTATGATAGCACGTGGAGTTCCAAAACGGGCAAAAAGAGATTTCAGGAATTTTACTACAACTCGGGCATCATTTGTGGGTAAAGCTTTTGCTTCAACCCACTTTGATAAATAATCAACAGCCACAAGTATGTACCTGTTTCCTCTGGATGATGGAAATGGCCCCATAAAGTCAATGCCCCAGATATCAAATATTTCACATACTTGAATAGCATTTTTTGGCATCTCATTTCTTTGTGAAATGTTTCCATGACGCTGACAAGCGTCACAGGTTTTAATGAGATCCTGGGCATCTTTATAAATTGTGGGCCAGAAGAATCCAGAATCAAACACCTTTTTGGCGGTGTAATTAGGACTATGATGTCCCCCAGTGGGTCCAGCATGGCAAGCCTTGAGAATTTCAGTGGCTTCCTGTCCATATACACACCGTCGGATGACTTGATCCGCACAGATTTTGAATAAGTAGGGGTCATCCCAGAAGTAATGTTTAACATCCTTAAAGAATTTATTCTTCTGTTGGGTTGACATCCCTTTCACAACAAAGTTACCCGCATGATAGTTTGCGAAGTCGGCAAACCATGGGGTAGTAGAATCTCCTTGAAAAGCAACCGCATTGAGTGTTTCGAGAGGAAATGTTTCATTTATTTACTTTTTCTCATACACATCTTGATGAGGGTTCTCTAATCGGGACAAATGATCAGCAGCCAGGTTCTCATCTCCTTTTTTATCACGAATAATGATATCAAATTCCTGGAGGAGGAGGAGAACCCAGCGGAGCAATATCGGCTTTGCATCTTGTTTTGTAAATAGATATTTTAGAGCCGAGTAATCCGTATACACTACGCATTTAGTCAAGATTAAGTATGTCCGAAATTTCTCAAAAGCATACACCACGGCTAATAATTCTTTTTCCGTAGTGGTGTAATGAGTTTGAGCTTCGTTCATAGTTTTGCTTGCGTAGTGGATAGGCTGAAAGTGTTTCGTTTTGCATTGCCCCAAGACTGCACCGATAGCAAAATCACTTGCATCGCACATAAGTTCAAAGGGTAAATCCCAGTCGGGGGCAACAAGAATGGGTGCCTCAGTAAGCTTTTTCTTCAATGTTTCAAAAGCTTCGATGCACTCAGGTGAGAAGATAAAAGGAGCATCCTTTTCAAGCAGATGAGTTATAGGCCGTGAGATTTTAGAAAAATCTTGTATGAATCGACTATAGAAACCGGCATGACCCAAGAAACTCCTAATACCTTTTACGGTAGTAGGGTGAGGCAGTTTAGCAATGACATCAACCTTAGCTCTGTCAACCTCAATCCCATTCTTGGAAATCTTATGGCCGAGGACGATGCCCTCTTTGACCATAAAGTGACTCTTTTCCCAATTTAGACATAGATTGGTGTCTTCACACCTTTTCAACATTGTTTCTAAATTGGTGAGACATGTTTGGAATGAATCCCCAATGACCGAGAAGTCATCCATAAAGACCTCCATGGTTTTACCGATCATGTCGGTAAATATGGCCATCATGCACCTCTAGAACGTACCTGGAGCATTACATAAGCCAAAAGGCATACGTTTATAAGCAAAGGTTCCATAAGGGCATGTAAAGGTAGTCTTTTCTTGATCTGATGGATCAATGGGGATTTGGAAATATCCTGAGAAACCATCAAGGAAACAATAGTACTCGTTTCCTGCTATTCTCTCAAGCATCTGGTCCATAAAGGGCAGTGGAAAGTGGTCTTTGCGGGTGGCATCATTTAACTTACGATTGTCAATGCAAACACGCCACCCGGTAACCAGCCGAGTTGGAATCAACTCATTTTCCTCATTAGTGACAACAGTTATGCCACCCTTTTTTGGGACGTAATGGATGGGACTGACCCAAGGACTATCAGAGATGGGGTAAATCAATCCTGCATCAAGAAGTTTGAGAACCTCTTGTTTAATTACATCATGGATTTTTGGATTCACCCGTCTTTGGTGTTGCACAGCGGGTTTGAAGTCATCCTCCATTAAGATTTTGTGTGTACAAAACTCTGGGTTAATACCCTTAATATCGGAGAGCTTCCAAGCAATTGCTTGCTTGTGTGACTTCAAGACCTTTATGAGAGCAACTTTCTCCTCATCACTCAAACCTTTAGCAATAATGACGGGTAATTTATCATCACCCTCCAAAAATGGGTATTCAAGATGAGGAGGTAAGTCCTTGAGCTCGACCTCAGGAAAATCATCAGTTTTCTCAACATATTTGATTTCCTGATTATGAAGTTGTACGGGAGGGAGTGGAGGAGAATTGTCTTGATTTAGCAATCTCTCAAGGAGAAGAATATCTCCCTCCAGATCAATCTCAGTGTTATCAATCCCCAATGGAACTGAATCACTTTTGAGAAAAGCCTCGACCTCTTCCAAAAGGAAATCACTTCCCTCAAACAGAGTGAGAGAAGGGGAAGAGTTGGAAATGATAGGTTCAGATGATGGAGTGGGATCCCCACTCACAGAATTATGAGAATAACCAAGAAACTCTTGAGAGTACTCCTCCAAAGCAATGTCAATTATATCTATTTGATTAACTACTTCAGAATAATAATTAGAGGAGTACCTCGAGGTTTGATCGAGGTTAAAGGTAACGGCTTCATTACCCACACGAAGAGTGATTTCTTGCTCAAATACATCGATAAGAGCATGGCCCGTTCTAAGGAAACCCCTCCCAACAATGAGAGGGACCCTTTGATCAGCATCGAAATCAACCACTACAAAGTCAGCGGGGAGATGGAACTTTCCTACCTTCACAAACACGTCCTCGGCAATGCCGAGAGGACGAGATATCGATCGGTCTGCAAGCTCTAAAGTCATGCAGGTAGGAGTAAGATCCGGAAGAGAAAGTTTCTTCCAAACTGAGTATGGCATTAGGTTGATACTTGCACCAAGATCTGCCAAGGCATAGCAATCAACCATTCCCGGAAATACACATGGTATTAGAAATTTTCCAGGATCTCCCAGCTTCTCGGGAAACTTCTTTAAAATAACTGCTGAGCAGTTCTCATTCAAAGGAGTCTTTGCCATTTCAAACAGTTTCTCCTTGTTGCTTAACAAGTGTTTGATTGTTGATGCAAATTTGGGTATCAGAATAATAGCATCCGCAAAGCTAATGTCAAAATGCAAATCTTGGAAGATTTGAAAGAATTTATCCATCTGGTGACTAGCTTTTTCACGGAGCTTTTGTTCACTCAAGCGTGAGGGGTAAGGAATAGAGGAGGTAGAAGGCTTGGACTGAGGTGTTTCAACTGGGATATCATTTAGTTCAAAAGCAACTCTAGGTTTTGGTTTGGGTTTCGGGACAACATGAGGTGGGACATCTTGGGTACCTCCCTTATGAGTAGGAAGTACTTCGTCCTTATTTACCTCGGTGTTATTTTCCACTACCTTGGGAGAAAGAGAAGAAGTGGTAGTGGGAACAGTGGGTCCATCATATGAAACTCCGCTCCTGGTTGTGATCGCCTTTGCATCGCCCCTCGGGTTTGCGATCGTGTTGCTCGGAAGTTTTCCAAAGCCCGAGGGTTGTTCATTTAAAGATTTCTTGATTTCAGAAATCTGGCTGACCAACAACCTGTTTGTCTCTTCATGAACTGCTTTAACAACTCATCGGATGATGGTTGTGGAGCTGGGAGACTGGCTTGTGTTTGGTTGGGGAAATTTTGGACCCGGTTATTTTGATTATAACCTTGTTATGGTTGAAAATTCCCATGATTTGGATTACCATTTCCCTGAAAATGATTTCCCGGGTTGAAATTGTTTCTGTTAAAGTTTCCTTGATTGTGGAAACCTTGATTCTCTCCAGGATGGAAATTCCCTTGGTTTTGATAACCTTGGTTCATTCGTGGTTGGTTCTGGTTTCGGATTTGCAAATTTGGGTTTGGATTAAACCCGGGTGGTCCGATATGTATGTTAGCACGGTAACTTGGTTCAATTTGAGGACGGTATTGATTACCTCCCTGATTTGTAGTACCGGCTAGGGCATTGGCTTCAAAAGGACTACCATCAGTGGCAGTACAATTGTAGTAAGCATGTGGGCCAAAGCTTGAATGGCGTCCGTGAGTTTGTCTATCTTAGCATCGGTGCTAGAAGTACTCACGGGTGATGAAGTAGAAGGACCAGCACTCACTTGGGAGTTATATGGCTTTGTGCGTGTAGTGCGGACTTTGGACTTATTTTCAATGATTTCTAAAGCTTCTTTTGTGGTTTTGCTCAAAAAATTACCTCCCGCGGAGGCATTGAGAGAATCTTGGTCAGATTGACTCACACCATTATAAAAGGTGTCAATTTTCATTAATTCAGTGAAACCATGATGAGGACATCGACGAAGCAATTCTTTGAAACGGTCCCATGCGTTACCAAACGATTCATCAAACCTTTGAGTAAATTTGATGATTTCATTTTTAAGACTTGTCGTTCTGGACGGGGGAAAAAATTCGTTTACAAATTTGGTAACTAAATCTTCCCATGATGTTATTGAACGAGGAGGTTGTTTTTCCAGCCAAATCCGGGCTGCCCCCTCAAGAGAAAACGGGAAAAGAAGAAGTTTGACTGCTTCGGAAGGGACGTTTTTGTATTTGATGGTAGATGTCATCTTGTTAAACCATCGAATATGAGCATGAGGATCATCCCTCTCAAAACCATAAAATTGGCTTGAGGTTACTAGATTTAGTAACCCGGTTTTGAGCTCAAAGTATTCAGCCACAATGGGTGGGACTACAATAGCGTCTCCGTAACCCTCAATGGGTGCTTTGAGAAGCTCATTCATCGGACGGTCTTCTGCCATGATAACTTTCTTTGGGGAAACAGCACGTACCTCAGATACGGCTGTTGGGGCAGAACGTCTACGGCGTCTTCGAGGAATTCTGACAAGCTCACGTAAAGGGCTTGTTGACCTAGAAGAACGAGTGCGCATGCACTAGAGATGACTCTAAGAATCCTTAGAGTGACGGGAAAATACAAATAGAAAATAAAATATGAACAAAAAGATGATGTATAACAAAGTGTGATAATTCAAACTCATAGATACTTCAAAAAGTCGTAATACGCAGCACACCTCCCCGGCAGCGGCGCCAAATTTTGATTGGATTTAAACAGTCAGATAATATCAACCAAGTAATGGTCAACAAGTCAAACAGCTTAGGCCAATTCTCCGTGGAGTTTAGTGTTTCCCCGGATCGTTAAATCCCAACAAGGCGTGAAATCTGAAATAAAAACGACTTTGAGATCAGGTGAATTGAACAGGAAAAGGGTTTAAGTGATTGTACTACTGAAATATAAGTGTGAATAGCTTTAATAAGCTATATCAACCAATACGTGAAATCAGATAAGTACAAGTGAAAAGGGACTGGAAAACGTAAACGTTTAATAATTAAACGTAAACAAAAACAACTTTAACAATAGTAGGATTTTGCAAGCCTTAGGGGCTTAAATGCAAATAAAATAAACTTAAAATATTTATTTTATAATTACTTAATTATTCAATTAATTATCTTTATTTAATAACTATTATTAATTATTTAATAATTCACTAATAATTAAGAAAATGTAAAATAAGTCTAGACAATTAAAATTAAAATTTCCAAAAATCTAAAATATTATAAAACTTATTTTAAAACTAAAATTATATTTTTCACAATATTTATCTATTTATTATTAATTAATTATTATTTAATTATTATTTAACTAATTATATTGATTTAAATTATTTATAAATACTAAAAAGACTTAGATAATTATGAAAAATTTTATATATCTAATTAACCATCATGGGAATCCTAAAAAATTATAAAAACTTTATTTAATGTATTTTTAATCTAATTTACTAATTATTATTCTATTTGTTAATTATTTATCAATTAAACTAATTATATTATTAAAAATAGAAAATGAACAATATAAATTCTAGAAAAATTTATAATTTTTTTTTACCTTATATAAAAGCTATAAAAATTATAAAAACTATATGGTACTTTATAAAATATAATTATGCTATTTAATTCTTATTTATTAATTAATTATTAATTTAACTAATATTAATTCTAAATAATACCAAATGACAAAGGAAAATTATGGAAAAATTAAAAAAATTACTTTAATATATAAGAGATTTAATAAAAATATAAAATAGCAGAAGTGCTTATAAATAAGCTGAAAATAAAATTAAATAGATAATTTCTATTAAATAGAAGCTATCACTATAATTAAGTTTTGTTTTTTCTTGTTTTTCTTTTATAAAACTGATAAAATACTTAAAATAAGAAACTTTAATAAAAGGAAATAATTTATGAACTCAGAATAAGCACTGAGAGTGCTTATTACCCAAAACAGTTGACTTTTGTTGACTTAGCTAAGAAATAAGCTCAACTGAGCTTGTGTGGGGTCCACAAGGTGAATTCTGGTTTTTCTGACTTATGTGAACTATTATGAGTGAGTTTCAATCAAATAAGCTCAACAATTAAGCCACACAACAACAATAAGCACTTGCTTATTGTTGTTACTTAGACAGATTTGGGACAAAGATTCAAGCTGATTCAAGGTGGGGTCCACTGGTCTAGAGGTCAAACAAAAGGTCAACCCTTAATCTCTGGTAGGAGGGGGATTGGGAAAAGCCAAGTATGAGATGTGGGACCGACTAGGTTAACCACAAATGACCACCAAAGTTGGGTGGTTGAGATGGGGTCTGATTGCACAGGGCAAAAACAAAGAGAAGCAGGCTTGTGTGGGGACCATACAATGGATCAGGGATACAAATTTAAACTTGAAATATGAAGATAAGCAGTATGGCTTCCTAATAAGTCAATAATCAAGACCTAACTCTCACTGATAAGCTAGATAAGCTTGTTTGAAAATGAGCACACAATCTGAGTACTCAGTATACTCAGATGAAATGTACTAACTACAAGGCTTGAGTGCTATGTCTGTGATGCGTGGGAATCGCACCTTGCTTTACCTCTCGAGGGATCTCGAGAAGCTTACAACCCCCACCAAGCAGTGTACCTGATCGTTGTAGTATAGTATAGTGACAAGTACCGGGGGATTGATCGTTCAGCTTAGGAATAGTGTCGCTAGGATTAGAAAACCTAATTAATAGTTCTAGAGATGAAAGATGATTATTTTTGTATTTTTATATTTTTATGAAAGCAAGTAAAATCTCGGGTTTTGGAAGAGTGGGCGGAATTAGTTGCTATTCAACTAACCCAAAGCTATTATATAATTAAATTAAACTAATGAAAATGAAATTAAACTAAATTATACTAAGGTTGTGAGCAGTGGTTGGAGAAATTGTGTTTACTTAGACTTCATTACTCCCTAGATATCTTTTACATGTCAATTACTTGTTACACTTGTATGGATGACGGATTGTATTCCTTAATACCATTCGTGGGGTGGCATACATAACTCCCCAACTCTATGAGCTCTTATCTCCTCCTACACCATGACCTAGCACAACTATAGGGATTGTAAACAGTGGCTCATGCATTAAATACAACCAATAAAGACCTAGTATGCCTCGGTTCATGTTTCTTAAGACGTTCAAGCATGTTACCATTTGGAGATCTGCCAGTTTTCTTAAGCCTAACATATAATATCATTCATCCAAAACAAGAATAGACAAGTAATCAACACATAATCAACATCTAGGTTTCATTAGATCTAAGCAAACACAAAGGAAATCTAGCCTAGCATAGTAGAATTAAGATAAGAACAAAAGATAAACAACTAACACATAGACATATTGATTGAATTAAGAGTATACTTATCTCAATTACAATGCAAGGTCTCAAGGGTTTGGAACCCTTGAAAAACCTGTAAAAGAGGTACCAAAATCGTCTTTAGGGTTTCACCAAAACTTCTCTCTCTTTAATGAAAAAACTAGAAAACTATATATAGGAAAAACACTCTGACGGCGTCAAGAGTTAATTCTGACGCCGTCACCTCGCCGCCATATACTTCCTCGGACGCCCTTGATCCACTTATGACGGCCTATATGACGCCGTCACCACCCACGGTATTTTATTCTTTGCCACTTTGACCCCGTCATCAGTCCATCTGACGCCGTCACCAGCTACGGTGTTTAATTCTCCATGTCTGACGCCGTCAAGAAGGGAGTCTTGACGCCGTCACCTTATATCTTCAGCATGGATTTTTGGTACTTTGTCGTTTTCTTCACTTTTATGCTCCAAAAACATCCAAAATAGCTTCTTTTCCAGAATTCACTCTCCAAACACCTAAAATCACAAAAGGAACGATTTAGGGCAATATTTGATCAAATAAAGTCGGATTCGGGCTTAAATGACCCCCTAAAAACGGATCATTTTTCGCCTCATCAGTCTGAATAAGCTCAAAATGACAAATTAAGCTTTGAACTAGCAATATGGCTTATTGGGGTATCCAAAAAGCTAAATTTCACACTCTGGTTTCCACTAATGTAAACTAGGGGAAGGCATGAAGCTGGTTGTTCCAAGCTGATGTATCAGTTTGAGTGGTGATATTGACAAAGTAAAAGCTGGTTGCAGCCCTACCTAATAAGCTACAAAGTGAAAAATAAATCCTGATTTTGAAATATAAGCTGCTAAGCTTTTCAAAAAACTAAGAAGCTTACACTGGGACCCACTAATGTGCTTTGGAGATACCATGAAAGTTGGGGTGAAGGACAAGGTCTGTGTAGCAGGGGAGGTTCTTCCCCTGCAAGTGATTTTTAGCTTGTATAACTAACACACAAAAATTTGCAAAAATGTAATGGAGATAGGATTCCACAGATGAGGTGGTAGTTTCCAAGTCCTAAAAATTTGAAAGTCTGAATCCTCTCTCAAAATTCTCTAAAATTCTTTGAAATTTTGGAAAATCTGAGATCAAATAATTTTGACGTTTTCTATTTTCTTGCTAAGTTGACTTTAATGAACTTCTAATCACTCTTACTGATTAAACATGTTGTATTAAGCTGTAAATTAACTATTTTAAGACACAACACCTATATATGTATTGATATGGTAGGATTATGGGTCTAAAATCCTACACAGTTAACTGTGTAGGTGATCAACTATGAAATTTTGACTTTTATTTGTTGAAACCTTAATTTTGTGACTGACTAGATCTAATACAACCTAGATGGATCAAAAGAAACAACAAGCAAAAAGGGAAACTCCCTAATACTCTCTTTTTCTTTTCCTTTTTTTTTTCTTAATTTTTTCGATTTTTTTTTTTTTTTTTTTTTTTTTTTTTTGCATACACTCTTTCCCTACCATCCAAAATAATACATCATAGGGGTTTGAGCAATCCCCTTACACTTGAATCTTTACATACTTTACATTAACTATTCTAATGACTCGAATTAAGAAAATCAAAACACTTGGAGCACTTTTAAGATTAACGTACGTATGGGGGTAATAATATTATGTTCTTCCCCATTACTCCATAAAATAAGTACTTACCCATGAGTCCCAATCGTCCCAAAACAATATGTACAAGGATATGACTCGACTTAGCAACCATGTAATCAATTAGAAAGTTAACTTAGGGTTTAACAAATAACAATAATGCACTAAAAATGAGCGCATACACGGAAGGCTAAGGCGATTTGGGTGTACATTTAAGTGGGGTGTAACAAATTCTTCCTTTAAGTAAAATGCTTAAAGTTAGAAATGAAAAGATAGGCTTGGAGGGGTGTACTAAGGGTATCGTGTACTAAAAATGAGTACAACGCTAAGGGTGTGGGAAAAATTAGTTGACTTAACTAGCCAAGTAATATGACTTAAATGGTCAAGTAATTATAATACGGGTTTAACACAAGGGTGATCCTAATGCCTCTTATCATGTAGTAAATCCTACCACACGAATGTAGTCTCACTAGCGGTCTCGGGATGCATCACTAACGCAAGTTCTAGAATCTAAATGCTACCGGTACACTCATAAGCACCAATAATAAATGCTTTTCCTATCAAATCTAAAGGCGAACCTCACATTTTTGGGTGGAAAATTTTTCTGAATATACGGTTATGTGCTAGTCATACAACCTCCTATCCATGAGACGCTTGCTATGGCTAAAGTTTCACTCCTAAATGTTGTAAAAAATTTTAAATTTGGCGCTAAAATTACACTAACAAGTATTTCTCATAGTTTTATTACTCATCTACTATCAAACAAAACAAACTCAAGCGAAAGTGCATATGTATGGTATCATCTTTTTACCCTCCCCTTACACTTAGGATGAACATTGTCTCCAATGTTCAAGTAAAGAATGTAAAAGTTAAGAAGTAAAGAGAATGAAATCAAATACTCCCCTGATTCGCTCGGTATGGATTATAGGTTGGCCAGGTTAAGTCTTCCTCCAAGAAAATGAACAATCAAAGCTTCCCTTCCAGAATATAAATCACCTTCTTGTCATAAATAACCTGTAAATCCTGGCAAAAGTAGACAAGGCAACCTCGCGTAAAATCGGCGGCATCCTATATAAGTTACTAAGTCCTAGAAAACAAGATAAGATATAATGCTTGTGGAATGAAGTTTGCAGATTTCCTGGAGATTATAAAACTTAATAATTCACAAAAACCATAAGACTCCGTTAGAAAAACAAAACCGGTAAAATTTCCAGATTTTTGACTCCTGACGCCGTCAAGAGCTATAGCCTGACGCCGTCAGAATGAACCTGCAGAAATTCTTATGTTAAGTTTCCAGAAAATTTCTGGAAAAACTTTGTCCTACTTCCTGGAAAATCCTGCAAAACTTCATTATGACTCAATACAAGCATTTGACTCTAACAAATACGAATATACATGTTCATTAAATATTGTGGAGAATCATGATCGGTTTGTTTCTTAAAAACATATTTGGGGTTTCCCCTTACACTTATCTTTTGCAAAAATACCTTTAGGTTGGAGTTAAGACTAGGCCAAACAACATAATAAAGTATTTCCACATTTTAATTAAGAAACATGATCAACCAACAATAAAAATAAAACATGCATACGGAAGCAAATAACAATCAAACAATTAAAATCACACAAAACATGGGTTGCCTCCCAAGAAGCGCTTTTCTTTATTTACGAGTCTTGTAGCTAGACTCAAAGTCGTGGGCTACTACGTGATCTCATCATTGGTTTCACTTTCTAGGTCATCTTCTAAACCAGTTTTGTATTTCGGACCTAGTTGGAAGCATTCTTTGTAGAAACCAAGCATCCTATTTCTAACATACTCTACTCCTCTACGTCTATCCTCCTCATTCCTATAATAAGCCGCTTGCTTATGTTCTTTTTCGAAATTAGAGAGAAGGCGGTATTGTTCGATCTTGTAGGGCATTTGATAAGCGACCTCATCATTATCTTTCTTGAACCTAACTATCCCTAAAGTCGGATCATAACTCATCCTAGTGGCCTCAACAAATGGTTTGCCAAACACTACTTGACTTAGGCAAGCATCTATCACCGGACGGATGTCTTCAACTATCATAAAATCGATCTCATAGGTGAGATTCCCTATAATGACATGCAATCCCTTCACTCTTCCTACAAAATTACTTATCCTATTCATACCGGGCATCAACCTAAAATTGAGTTGCTCCTTCATCACCCAATTGTAATAAGTCCTAGTCATGATGTTCACGGGGGATCTAAGGTCGATGTAAGCTTTCCATATATGCATGTGCCCGATATTACATGGGATGTTAATGTTGGAGGGATCTCCCATTTTGATCAGAGGGTCGCCAAAGATATATGTTTTCTCGGGACCATCAAATAAATCCTTATGGTATTCCTGTTCCTCTTCGGTTGGCAACTTATCAAAGTATTTTTCTATAGGTTCTATCTCTTCTAGTTCCTCATCCTTATTAACCTCAACTTCCCTACTCTCATCCTCACTATTGGCTTCTACCTTAGCTTCATCCTTGTCACTCTCCTCTATCTCTCTATCTATTGGTTTAATGGTGACAACATTGACAAAGTGGACATGTTTGGATGATGAGGGGTCCTTAATTTGAATTCCACTATTGGTGTCCCTAGTGTCCTTCCTAGGTGTGGCTAACGTTTGATTGTTGAGGGCTTTCAACAAGTTGTCGATCTTGTTGGTCATCTCCGTTTGTTGTTGGTTGAATTCGTTTTCGAACCTAACTATGCGGGCTTCTTGAGATGCCATAAATTTCGACATCAATCCTTCAAGATTGTTGGTACTACCATAGTTGTTAGAAGGATTGTTGTTGAAGGTGCGGTTGGATGGTGGACCGTTTGATTGGTACCGATTAGGCGGATTGGAAGAATTGGGTTGATTTTGTTTCCACCTAAGGTTTCGGTGATTTTTCCATGAGGGGTTGTATGAATCACCGTATGTGTTTGGCTCGGGCTTGAAAGTGTACCACTTATCTCCCGCTTCGTCGGTACGCGTGGATGCGTAGTCCGCAAAAGCTATTCCGGGGAGTTCCATACAATCACGAGTGTTATGGGGACCACTACATAATTCGCATGAAGAAGTGATTTTGTTCACTTGGCTTGAATGCTTTGGAGCTTCGTAAGATTTCATGAGAAACTTGACTTGGTCCTCAAGTTCCATGATCCTACGGTCGGGAGTGCTTGAATTGTTCGAAGGCAAAGATATTGCCTTGACCGTTTTGTTCAAATCACGGGGATCATTCCAACTTTCGTTGTCATAGAGAGCAAGATCTTCTATGAGTTCCCATGATTGTTCCGAACTAAGATCACGTAGCTTACCACCGGCCGATTGGTCAATGGTTCGCCTCGTGGGGATATTGATATGGTCATAGAAAATTTGGACTTGGAGCCAAAGATCTATGCCATGATGAGGGACTTTTTGGAGTAAGTCCTTGAAACGAGTCCATGCTTCATAAAGAGATTCATTTTGACGTTGTTGGAACATCAAGATGTCATTCCTAAGCTTAGTAGTTCTCCCCGGTGGGAAAAATTGAGCAAGGAAACGAGTGGTGAGATCATCCCATGTGGTGATGGATCCCGCGGGTAAACGCTCAAGCCATTGACTAGCTTGATCCCGTAGAGAGAATTGGAATAGGCGTAAACGGGTGGTCTCTCTAGTTTCAACACCTAGGTCTATGGAATCTACGATTTTGAGGAAATCCTTAAGGTGTTGGTTTGGATCTTCGGAACGAAGTCCATGGAATGCACATCCGCTTTGCACCAACCGGATGGTGTCGGATCGCAAGGGGGACACATTGGCTCCGGTGAGCTCAATGGTGTTTCGGTAGCCTTGGTGGCTAGGTCGGGAATACTCTCCTAAGGTTCGGGGCCTAAGGGGTTCTAATGGTGGGTTTTGTTGTGGTGGGATGATGGGTTAAAAGATGTTACCACCTTCCATGATGTCGGATGGTAAAGAGTTACGAACAAAAGCACGAAGAAATAAGATAGACTAAAGAAGACCTAAAAATAAAAATAAAAATCTTGCTAGAAAGGAATCTAGCAAGTAGACCTAATAAAAAGAAATCCTAACCTAGAAAATAACTATTCCCCGGCAGCGGCGCCAAAAACATGATGCGTGGGAATCACACCTTGCTTTACCTCTCGAGGGATCTCGAGAAGCTTACAACCCCCACCAGGCAGTGTACCTGATCGTTGTAGTATAGTATAGTGACAAGTACCGGGGGATTGATCGTTCAGCTTAGGAATAGTGTCGCTAGGATTAGAAAACCTAATTAATAGTTCTAGAGATGAAAGATGATTATTTTTGTATTTTTATATTTTTATGAAACCAAGTAAAATCTCGGGTTTTGGAAGAGTGGGCGGAATTAGTTGCTATTCAACTAACCCAAAGCTATTATATAATTAAATTAAACTAATGAAAATGAAATTAAACTAAATTATACTAAGGTTGTGAGCAGTGGTTGGAGAAATTGTGTTTACTTAGACTTCATTACTCCCTAGATATCTTTTACATGTCAATTACTTGTTACACTTGTATGGATGACGGATTGTATTCCTTAATACCATTCGTGGGGTGGCATACATAACTCCCCAACTCTATGAGCTCTTATCTCCTCCTACACCATGACCCAGCACAACTATAGGGATTGTAAACAGTGGCTCATGCATTATATACAAACAATAAAGACCTAGTACGCCTCGGTTCATGTTTCTTAAGACGTTCAAGCATGTTACCATTTGGAGATCTGCCAGTTTTCTTAAGCCTAACATATAATATCATTCATCCAAAACAAGAATAGACAAGTAATCAACACATAATCAACATCTAGGTTTCATTAGATCTAAGCAAACACAAAGGAAATCTAGCCTAGCATAGTAGAATTAAGATAAGAACAAAAGATAAACAACCAACACATAGACATATTGATTGAATTAAGAGTATACTTATCTCAATTACAATGCAAGGTCTCAAGGGTTTGGAACCCTTGAAAAACCTGTAAAAGAGGTACCAAAATCGTCTTTAGGGTTTCACCAAAACTTCTCTCTCTTTAATGAAAAAACTAGAAAACTATATATAGGAAAAACACTCTGACGGCGTCAAGAGTTAATTCTGACGCCGTCACCTCGCCGCCATATACTTCCTCGGACGCCCTTGATCCACTTATGACGGCCTATATGACGCCGTCACCACCCACGGTATTTTATTCTTTGCCACTTTGACGCCGTCATCAGTCCATCTGACGCCGTCACCAGCTACGGTGTTTAATTCTCCATGTCTGACGCTGTCAAGAAGGGAGTCTTGACGCCGTCACCTTATATCTTCAGCATGGATTTTTGGTACTTTGTCGTTTTCTTCACTTTTATGCTCCAAAAACGTCCAAAATAGCTTCTTTTCCAGAATTCACTCTCCAAACACCTAAAATCACAAAAGGAACGATTTAGGGCAATATTTGATCAAATAAAGTCGGATTCGGGCTTAAATGACCCCCTAAAAACGGATCATTTTTCGCCTCATCAGTCTGAATAAGCTCAAAATGACAAATTAAGCTTTGAACTAGCAATATGGCTTATTGGGGTATCCAAAAAGCTAAATTTCACACTCTGGTTTCCACTAATGTAAACTAGGGGAAGGCATGAAGCTGGTTGTTCCAAGCTGATGTATCAGTTTGAGTGGTGATATTGACAAAGTAAAAGCTGGTTGCAGCCCTACCTAATAAGCTACAAAGTGAAAAATAAATCCTGATTTTGAAATATAAGCTGCTAAGCTTTTCAAAAAACTAAGAAGCTTACACTGGGACCCACTAATGTGCTTTGGAGATACCATGAAAGTTGGGGTGAAGGACAAGGTCTGTGTAGCAGGGGAGGTTCTTCCCCTGCAAGTGATTTTTAGCTTGTATAACTAACACACAAAAATTTGCAAAAATGTAATGGAGATAGGATTCCACAGATGAGGTGGTAGTTTCCAAGTCCTAAAAATTTGAAAGTCTGAATCCTCTCTCAAAATTCTCTAAAATTCTTTGAAATTTTGGAAAATCTGAGATCAAATAATTTTGACGTTTTCTATTTTCTTGCTAAGTTGACTTTAATGAACTTCTAATCACTCTTACTGATTAAACATGTTGTATTAAGCTGTAAATTAACTATTTTAAGACACAACACCTATATATGTATTGATATGGTAGGATTATGGGTCTAAAATCCTACACAGTTAACTGTGTAGGTGATCAACTATGAAATTTTGACTTTTATTTGTTGAAACCTTAATTTTGTGACTGACTAGATCTAATACAACCTAGATGGATCAAAAGAAACAACAAGCAAAAAGGGAAACTCCCTAATACCCCCTTAGTAACCCTGATCCAAACACTACTTAACTTATGAAATTGGAATGAAACTTGATTAAACTAGTTAATAAATCTAATGTATGATCTAAACTATTTTTATTAATCAATAATAAACTGAAATAGACAACAGAGAGCAAGAAATAAGCAGAAATAACAACCAACTCAGAATTAAGTGAAATTGCTTACAATTTTGCAAAATTCCAAGCCACAGATTAAACCACAAGGACCTCAGTAACCTTCCTAATGGTTTTCCATAAAACCACTAACCCAGGGCAATCCAATATGCACCCTGCTCCATCTTGTTCACCATGAATCATACAACTTTTTATTTTATTTCTATTTTCTTTATTTTTTATATATTTTTCTAATTTAATGCTACACTTGGATTTTATGTTTCTAAAAGCTTATTTAAGCTTTGTCAAAGCTTAAGTGAACTTATTTAATCCTTGTAATCCACTACAAACAACAAATAGGCTATTTGATAATTTTGAGTAAAAAGGTAATATGCAAATTTGAGAATTATACAGAAAACTTGAAATCTATTATTACCAAAGGGTTAAGATACATCATGTTCAAGAAAAACAACTTGAAGAACTTTAAAGATACAAAGAAACTTGAGAATTTAACTATTCGACATACATTATTGAAAATTAAACTAGATACTACACTACATTTCTTCCCTCTTCAATTATATAGATATTTTCTACTTTCCACATGTCCACTAAGCAAATCCCACCAATCTTGAGCCATTGATTCAGTCAGAATAATCCTAGCCGTTTAAACTTCTTTTTGGCACCAATTCTGGAACAAGTGGCTAGGGATGATTATAAGCTAATTAAAGCTTTGTGGAGTCTTGTGGAGGTGGCAGGGACTAGGCCAAGTTGTGGGTTTAGGTTGAAAATAGAGGTTGTGAGGAAGGATGGAGTGTTGAGTGGTGGGGAAGCATTAAATGAGGTTGTGGGCTAGTTGTGAGGTGGAAGGGATGTGAGGGGCGAGTAGGTGACGAGCTGGGGTTGGACAGGTGGTGGTAAAACCACCATGGTTTCTGGATTGCAGGTGTGGAGGTGGAGGGTGTACAGTGATGGTGGTTTGAGAGAGTTAAACGGGTCAACGCCCGTTTATATAATTAAGGGTGTGGACTGGGCTGAGTTTTGGGCCAAGGAAAAAAAAAGGGTGGGCTGGGTATTGGTTGTGTTTGGTTTTGGATTTGTTTTTGGGTAAATAACAAATAAGGGTCCGGTTCGTTTATATGTTACACAAGGACCACTTTTGTAATTTGACAAAAATTTAGGGACTGATTTTGTAATTTCCCAAAGTAGTTTCAAATACTATTTTTGTCATTTATTAATAACCCAAGGACCAAAGATGTATTTTTTTTTCATTTTCAAAACCCATGGACCTTTTCTACCAATTCCACAAACTTCAGGGACCTAACTTGTAATTTTCTGAATTTTGAAGGGTTTAACTTGTAACTTCTCAAAAGTTATCTTTAGGTCCATTTTTGTCAATTAAGAATAGTGCAAGGCTTATTTTTCATGTTTTTCCATTTACAAAACCTTAGGGACTATTTTTGACATTTTCCAAACTTGAGGGACTAAAGTTGTCATTTTGCAATTTTTAACTTTAAAGGACTATACTTGACAACTTATAAATCCCTAAGGACCTTTGATGATATTTTTCATGTTTTGATTTACCAGGGACTTGTTTTGCCAATTTTTCAAAGTTTAGGGACTGAAACTGTAAATTATGTGAAATGTAATGTTTTTCATCAGTTTTCAATCCTTTTGCATAAAAACACAATCCAGGGATAATTTTATGTATTTTAAGGCATTCCTGTGTGTTTTCATATGTTTTTGCAGTTTAAATGTAACAGAAATGATGAGTATTTACACACTCATCAATCGTCATGTGCACCATCCACTTCCACCTCTTGTATTACTCTTGACGTCGTCATTAAGAATCTTGCGACGCCATCAGGTACTGTTCCCAGCAAGGAAAATTAAGACTATGCTGTTTTCTTCACTTTTATGCTCCAAAAACGTCCAAAATGCTTCCTTTTTCCAGATTTCACTCCAAAAGTACCTAAAATGACAAAAGGAACGATTTAGAGCAATATTTGATCAAATAAATTCGAATTTAGGCTTAAATGACCCCCTAAAAATGGTTCATTTTTCGCCTTATCACTCGGTTTGTCTCCCAAGTTGATGAGAAATGTGCTTTAATCAAATCAGTTGTTCAAAACATAAATCTCATGATCCATTGGTCAACATTCAGGATAAGTTGTTGAATCATAATGCTAAAGGTAAAAGGGTCACTTCATGTGCCGGGATTTCCAAGTCTACAAGCATCCAAAATGCGTGCAAAACTGTAAAGCCCTTAAGATATAGACAATGGAGAACTGAAAACAGAACAAATCACCATAAGACTGTCACAATGCATGAAATACCATAAAAGTTTAGAACCCCATTCATGTGGGTACCAACAGGAAGGATTTTCACGATGAATGGTAACAAATGGTAATGTGTGTGTAAGCATACATCAATTAACATGAAAGTTATAGAATTTCCAAATGGCTTGAATGACATGTTTAAGAAAACCCAAGCATGGCGACCAATGGCACTGAAATCTCCTATGACAGGAGATCTGATCACTCTCCAGTGATGAATGGTCATCTAGACTCCTGTTTATCTCTACTCTGGACTCTGTCTTCTCTTGTTACTGATTGAATGAACCATGATATTTATTCTATCTGTATTCTTGTATATAATTATTTATTTTGTTTTGCTCCACCACTCATGTGCAGTTATTGCTAGTCATGGTATCTTTCGTGTGTGTATAGTCGTCTAGGAAGTTAGTTAGTACAAGGACTTGTTTTGCCATTTATAGATAGTTTTATTTTTGTTATCATATATAACTTAGGCTAGCGGTTAAGTTTCATTTTTTTTGCCACCATATCTTTTTCTTCCCTTTATAACTCGACATCTAATCGCAAAGCTACTGCCACTTCACTACATCATTCTCATCATCATTAAAATCATCTAGGTCAGTCTAAGTTGGTATCACTGCATTTCCTCGCATTTTCCTTAGTTACTTGCCTAACATTATGATTTGTTATGGATTTAATTTAGGTATTGGACGTCTTCGATTGCATCGATATCTAGGTTAGTCTTAAGCTATATGTGTTGTAATCATGTTTATATGTAGTTGTATAACGTAGGGGGAGATCTCTTATGATTTTGTGTATGAATTAGAGGGTGTTCGATTGGTGTGACTTAGCGTTTTTATGTTTGTTTAAGAATGGTTATGGATCATGTGTTGGAACTATCCTTTGTTGTGCCCTTTATACCATTCCTGGTTGCTGATTAGTGGGATACATGTTTGAATCAGTGGACGTGTCAATTGAGTGGCTGCTTAGGTTATGTGTTTCCTGATAGCGGTTTTCATATGTTCTTGATTACGGTTTCCTCTATTTTATTATTGGCGTTTAAGTCTTAGCAGTTAATACATTTTTCGGTTATCCTCTGTGGTGTGTAACCTTATTTAGTGTTTAAATCTAGGTAGCAGTTACTTGTGTTTGCGACTAACTCCACTTTCGTTTAATCTTGTTTGTTATTATCCGTGTTTGCGATTAAGTCTGTTAGTCGTTAACTCGTTCAGCGGTTAACTTGTTTAGCAGTTAACTTGTTTAGCGGTTAACTTGTTTAGCGGTTAACTTGTTTAGCAGTTAACTCGGTTAGCGGTTAACTCGCTTAGCGGTAACTCATTTAGCGGTTAACTCGTTTAGTGGTTAACTCGTTTGGCGGTTAACTTGTTTAGCGGTTAACTCGTCTAGCGGTTAACTCATTTAGCAGTTAACTCATTTAGCGGTTTATCCTTTTAGCAGTTAACTCGTCTTGCGTTAAACTTTGGTTAGCATACATTCCTGTTAGCAATTATCTCTTTAAATGGCTATTTGGGTTACTAGATCCTCAATTCCTGGTTCTGCGTTTTTCTTTGTAATGTGATGTTTTGTGCCTTGTTCTTTATTATAGGAGCTTGTTAGATCATATTTACCTCTCTCTCGATGATTTTCTGTGGTTCACCTTTTAGATCCACTAAGGCATTCCTCTCGTGGTATCTAATATCATGATTTGGTGTTAATTGTTTCTGACTGTCTCACTTGCTTTAATTGTTCTATGATAACTGTATAGCTCATATCTGTGGTCTGATGTGTTGTACGTGACCTGGCATAGTCTTGATCATTCGATGGGGTTGAAAATTATGGGTGCACACATGCGTTTATTTTTGTGTATTCATTTGGCACAGTTCTCATGTGTGTCTTCTAATGTCATCTATGTGTAGTGATATCAGGGATTCACTTATAACTAACATGTTCACTTCCATGTGTTTTGTTCTCTAGTGTGATTTGTGGAATTTACAGATACAATGGCAGAGTCTAATGTTGAAGGATCATCAGCTCCTCATATTCATTCTGATAACGATATCCTTCCTTTCAATAAGTGGGTGTCTATCAGGAAAAGTAATTGCTATGTGAAGGCTGATAAACCCCATAACCACCCCATATTTCGAATTGCTCTGGATATACTTAAACACACCACATTCTTCAGAGCTTTCACTGCATTTGCAACTATCCCATCCATTTACATCCAATAGTTCTGAAACACCATTAGCTACGACAGGGCTACTGACACTTACAAATGTCAGCTTGATGAACATTGGGTGAACATCACTAAAGAAACTCTTGGCAGTGCACTTCAAATCTTACCGACTAGTGATATGTGGAGTACACTCCCCTGCCTAATCCAGCTACCTTACTACGCTTTGTCAATGAACTGGGATATCCCACTCAAGTTTCCACATTATCCTCGGTCATCACTCATGATATGTACCAACCATGGAGAGCCCTCGCGAGTTTCATTAACTTGTGTTTAACTGGTAAAACTTCGGGCTACGAAAGACTTAGAGCTCCTTCACTACAGATTCTGTGGGGTGTAGTCAATGGGAAGGATGTCGATTTTGTTGAAAGAATCTGGGAGGAGTTTACTTACTCTATTCATTAATTTCTAGAAGATAAAGCAAATGTTGAAGCAAACAAAGATGGAAAGAAGAGATCCGCCAAACTTCTTATTCCTAGCATTCGATTCACCAAGCTAATTATCTTAAGTCTCCAACGATCCTTTCACTTTCACCCTAGAGAAGGATCTGCTCTCCACCAACCCTCAGATGAAAATCCATTAGGATATCTTAAGTACTCTGCTAAAGGTACATCCCAAATAATCTTTGGTATGGCAATTCCCGATGCTATACTCACTCGTGATATACTCACTACACCTTACTACGAGGAGTATATTAAACTTCTGAAAGCGAGTCAGGAAGCATCTGCTATTGAACAATCTCTATCCACTAAGTCTGACAAAACCTCATCGAAGAAACACAAGGGAGTGTCCTCTTCAGCTGCTTCTTCTGAAGGTACAAAAAAGCTTAAACACACCACTGGGAGCAAGAAGCCCAGCTCCAAGAAGTCCATGTCTAAGGAAAGTGATCCAGAAGAAACACCTAGCATCGTACAAATACTACTATCAGAGGAAGAAATGATTCAAATGGCAACTGAAGAAAGTCTGAAAGATGCTTACATGCCACCGGTACCTCCAGTCAGTGGAGTCAGCATCAAAGAACCTAAATCGGAAAAAATTCAACAACTGCAACATGTAGAGGGTAGAGGTAAGGAAGTCGCAACTAAGGAACAGGCTGCACAAACACTGTTAAAAATCTCATCTCATGCGACCAAATCTACAAGCACAAAGTTCATCCCCGAAACACATTCTCCTATATCATCATCTGCCAAAGTGTCTCTTGACAAAGAAATATCACACTCACCTAGTCTGGTGCAATCTGGTGGCTCAAGTGAGTCTGAGACTGATACCAGTTCTACTCACAAAGGTGATGACACCATCCTAGCAACGCAAGATGTCACCAGTATCAAGCCTGTACGGGATGAAGCTGTCGGGGCTGAAACACCATTAGACCCACTTCAT
Source organism: Artemisia argyi (assembly GCA_030686995.1). Lineage (NCBI taxonomy): Eukaryota > Viridiplantae > Streptophyta > Magnoliopsida > Asterales > Asteraceae > Artemisia > Artemisia argyi. The sequence goes on from CM060686.1 coordinate 47,606,882, forward strand.
GATGAGTTTGTGTCCACTGCTTATCCTAATTTACAAGGTAATCTCAAGCTCAAAACTGATGATCCTAAGCTCGCAGTGGAACCTGACAGCTCAACAGGAACTCTTGCTTCTTTCAAGAATCTTGACACATTTGGAGATCAATTCTTAGTAGATAAGCCTGATGAAACAGAAGGTGAAAAATCAGGTGATGAACATGAAGAAGTTGTCTCAATGGTAGATGTCACTATCCAGCAGGACACTTCTACTATTCCTACCCTATTTACACCAACTCCTACTGCAGCAACAACCACTACTGGTACCACTCAGGCCACCGCCACACTTGAGAAATCCTCCGAAACCACAAAAATCTCAACTCAACCCACCTCCGAGAAGAAATCGGTTCTCGGACTGGATGATGTAGTTGGTATTACTGCTGGAATCGTACAAGACAATCTCACCATTCATGAGAAGTTGGATAAGCATGCATTGTTGTTAAGGAATATTGTGGATCTCGACTTGCCTCGAACTATCAAGAACCACAGCACGAGACTATACAATTTAGAACATCTCGACCTAGAGCAACAAGTGTCTCATGCTATCAACGAACAAGTCGCTGAAGCTGTTAGCATTGCTCTGGAAGCACCTCTCTGATCTCGATTCAGAGACTTACCCATTGACGACATGAAGGTGATCCTGCATCAAAGTATGTACGAGAAAGACCAACACAAAGGGCATGAAGCACACATCAAATTACATGAAGCATTAGAAGCTTCTATCAAACAAGATAATGCCAAGAAGCATGCAAAAGACATGGAAATTGTGTTGAAGAGAAAAAAGAGGCGTCAGAGTTACCCTAGGCCTCCATCGGGATCACCACCTCATCCTCCACCACCTCCTCCACCCTCTGGATCATCAGGACCATTGGGAACCGCTACACAACCCGGAGGTTCTCACTCACGAACTATGCCATCCCATCCTACATCATCATCAAAACAACAACAACCCGGCAAATCTTCTAACTCTACATCATCCAAACAAGCCAAGCAGGTCACGTATGCTGCATGGACCACCATTGACACTGGCATGACCTCCATCGCTTCACCAACCAATGATGATGTTGCCATTAATGAAGAGTCCTTTGTGCCTCATCCTACTGTCTCATCTGATGAGGATAACGATGATGCTTCCACATCTAACATCCCTCTCAAGGAGCACTGGTGGACATCATTCACAAGAAGTGACTCAACAGATCCACCACCAGTAAACTTGACCAAGGAAGATAAAAAGTCCTTGTGGAAACCCGATGCTGAGCCTTCACACTCTCCTGAGCCAAACTGGGTTGTTGATATAAATAAATGACTAAAAACGTTATTCATATCTTTCGATATCTCTATGTTTTGATAATAACAAAATGAAAACTCATCAAACCAAAGATTATGACATAAACAAGTATTTAGTAGTAAATACTCATCTTTACCATTTAATCACTTAAGGTATGAATAAACAAAGTGTCTAATGTATTACAAGATCAAAGGAACACTTTTATTAATCACTAGATATTTATAAAATGACACAAAACATTTTATATCTTTTGTAAAACTTTTTTGGAATTAAAAGAATATGTTTAATTCATTACAAATTTGTGAATTCAAATTTTCAACCAAAAATGGCAAATCTAATGTAAAACCCGAAAATCCGTTTCCCTTAAATTTCCCATATAAATTGAATTTCCCCTAAGTTTGGCGATCATAACATAAGTAATTTGGACCATAATAATTGAAGCTACGAAGTACTAAATCCATAACTTATGAATAAATCAACACAACATATGTCCTAGTCACTAATATCACACGCTAATACGTTGTTGGACCGATTGAGATTTTTACCTTGTGCACAACATTTTATTAGAAGATATGTTTGAGTTTATTTTTTTTAAATATGGAAATTAGACTACCAAATAAGAATTAAAAATTAATTAGCAAAAACTTCCCTAATACCACGCTATGTTAGCATGAAATTCGGTCCAATCCGTCCTTAATATCCGAACCCTCCCTAAAATACTTCTCCAAAATCGTTTTAATATGAGGTGCTCTTTTCTCCTTTCCACCTTTCAAACGTATATCATATTTTTTCTCTATATACATAAAACCTAGTTTACAAAAGTGGCGGCTCCATCTTTCTTGTCACTTATTCGATCGCTAAAAATCATGTACGAAGCCTAGGAAAAATTGTTTCTAGTTCGTGATTAAGGTGCGGTGATTGTGCTTCGTTTCGTGGGTGTCTCTTTGGGTTGTATTCTGGTCCGAGGTGGTGTTTTGGTCGCGGTATTATATATCAGATTCGAGGGGTGTAGGATTGCTTAATTTCGGTTTGATTCTGGTCTCGGGTTCTTGCTCCACCCCTAGTTGATCGCGAAGAGTAATATTCTTACTCTTTTTCTTTTTCATTTGATCATAATATTTACGTACACAACATGTCTTTTAAACAAACCTACATGAATCGGTTTAGTATATATATATATATATATATATATATATATATATATATATATATATATATATATATATATATATATATATATATATATATATGCATGCTATTTGTGTTTCGGTTTTAAAAGAATGAAAGGAGGTACGCAGGGTGTTTAGCAAGGTGGTAATCAACTTGGTCTTGGCAAGGTGTGGTGATCGTTGGGGGCTTAATTATTTGGTGTGGTCGTGAGCTTTAGTTCGAGAAGGTTTTGTTGAGGTTCCTTGTGTTCTTTGTTCGTCCTAGCATTCGACCAAGAGGTATCCTCTATCGTCGTCCTTGTGTTTTCTTATTTGAAATATGAAACGCATATAATCCGAATGGAATATTTATCACATGAAATAATATATATATGAAGCATATGAGTGTCGATCTTGTTCTGTTATGAAACGCAAGAAATCTGTTGTAATATACGTTTTTGTTTTGGCCATTAAAACATCTATACGATCTCGAATATTTGTGCTAAAACCTGGATACTATAATGTCGACCTTATTCTCGTTTTGGGGCATGCAAATCAGTGACACGTAAGTCTTTTGAATCTGGTCATTTAAGTCCTTATATGTTCATTAAAACATGATCTAAAATGAGCTCTACAACATATAAATGAATACCAGTTGATGAGGCGTATGACATGTGAAACATAGTCTTGGTTTTGTATATAATATAACTATTTTAATGGATATATATATATATATATACGCATAGAATCTGAACTAATTATGTAATACGAAGTATATGTTTTGACTCATTTTGTTTTGAAGCTTTTGAATATCTTAGTTAATACGTATTAAATTTGGTCATTTAATTTCTAAATTATTCATGAAAATGTGATCTAAAAACTAGTAGTGTGTAGGCTCCTAATACATGGACTGAAATGGTGTATATTGGGTCGTCGCGGCATAAATATTAACATCGTGGGTACGTTAATAAATTATATAAAAATTATAAATGACGGGTCCAAAATTATTATTTTAATAATAATTTGTTAAAATAGACTTTAAAATAATTTTATTTGACGTTTTAATATTTAATTTTGATAATTTATATTTTGACCCTAAACTTTAGTAAATCGTCGTACTTAACCCTAACTTACTATATTGGTCATTTTAAACCTTATATAGTATTTAATCGTCAATAATAACCTTAAAGTATTAAAGTACTAATTCGGAAAAGTTACTAAAAATAGGAAGCCGACTAAAACGAGTAATCTGATTTAAAATAAACATTTGAATAATAAACCGATCATTAATTCGTGTAGATTCGCTGAAGAATGGTGTGACTTCCTATTCGTGTGTTATGGTTTCGTTGGCGGTTTAAGGTACAGATATTCTACCCTTTCTCATTAAGGGTTCTGATCTCATGACTTTTCGATCCTTGACTTTGATTCGTTTACTATGATATGATTCATTGATATAAGCCTTTGCTATGATCCCTTTGATATGATTCGTTGCTATCCATTTTGTTGATTACCTGATTACTATCTCCTGGTTGAGATTCTGTTTGATTATGATATGATTCGTTTGTTATGGATATGCTTTGTTTGATATGATTCGTTTCGTTCTTATGCCCGAGTTTTTATTCTACTCATGGAGGTACCATGGGCGTGTCAGTGATGGCACCACTGGCATGACACTTTCTGGGGAGGTGTGATTGATCCCTGGCATTCCCTTCTGTTTGATATATATGTGCACTATGGCCAATTAGTTATATATGTGTCCAGTCATGAGCTGGCATGTGTATTTTGTTTGATTCAGGGAGTGTATGGATGCATCCTAGGTTCTGTTTTGTTTTGAGAAGACAGTGACTGGCTGTACGTGCCTTGTACCCCTTTCACTTCTGGTACAATGGAGTCTACAGCTCCTTGTACAACTTATGAATTGACGGATATGTGATTATGTGATTTGAGACCTATTCGAGTGGCTCTGGTAGGTCGGCTCGTGGCTTTCCTATGTTTCGTTGTGTCTATTCGAGTGGCTCTGGTAGACACGCCTTTGTTGATACGTGCTCTTTGATTCTGGTTACTATATGATTCATATTATCACTTGACTCTTCGTACTCATTATTCATTTGACTTATGATATTTGTTCAGTTATCGTTGATCTCTTATGCATTTGACAGATGATATTCGTTTCAGCAGGAGTTATGATTTCCTTTTTCCTATACTTATATACGTTTCGATTACTTGTTTTGTTATATATCTGTTCACTGGGCTTTTTAAGCTCAGCCACATTTCTTTTCCTGCGGCAGGTTTTAGGTTGGAAGCTGGGTTTGGGTGAAGAGTGCATAGGAGCATTAGTGGACTACCCGATGACTAGAAGCCCATTTGCATTGGACTTTGATTTTGATCCAGCTAGATTTGTTTTGACTTGTAATTCTTTTAGTAATAAGTTAACATTTCATTTTGTACCCTTAGAATACCTTTGTAACTTTATGTTTAAAGTCTTCCGCTTGCGTTGTATGCTTTGATATGTCACCATACTATAGCGCTCCGGACCCATGTCGGGTTGGGGTGTTACAATTATGGTATCAGAGCTCAGGCTGCGACTTGTAGTACATAAGTTATGGCCTGTGAGGATTTGGACCCTTAGTTTTGCACTTTAGGAGCTTATGGAATAACCTTGGAAGAATTTGCTCTAGGTTTCTCCCCTTAGGAACTTTAGTTATGACCGGTGAGGATTGGGTAGATTATAAGATAAGACGTTAGTTAGTTATCTTTCTTCCGCATCACTCTGATTTATACCTCTGCCTTTAGTTAGGCCTCTATAAGATCATTCATTCCGGAGATTTAGAAGATTTATCAGGATACGCGACATAAGTTTAGATTGCCATAAGACCCTGTAGCAATGCCTTATAGGTTTCATCTTCTGAGGGTTATCACTTTCTTTTGAACTTTGATTCTTGATTCGTTTGACATTCGTTTAGATGCCTTTTGTTCGTTCGAAGATTCGCGTATGTATGAATCCTACGTGTTTGACACATTCTATGACTTCTCCCTGCTTTTCATTCTTTCTTCATTGTTGATTTTTGACCTTACCTATTCCACCCCTGTGAACGTTTTGCGATTTTTCATCGTGTATATTCGATTGTCCGATGCATTCTGGAGATATTTGGAGACGATTTTGTTGTGATAATCTAATGACATTGGAGATGTCCTATTCGATGTTATTCTGGATTTTGATTTGTTGCCTGAGTATTATGATGATGATGACTGTCATTTTATGTTTGTCACCTTTGACGTTCTGTGAAGTTCATATTCTACACCATGATTCTTAACCTGATAATCGTTTGTGACCACCTTGTTCTAAAACTCGTGCGTTGATTTCCCCACTGCTGTGAAGATACTTCTCTGATGAAACTCGCCTCGAGGGTTATTCGATTTGTTGGGAACGTTCGTTGTGTATCTTTATGTGTTTTTGTTTTATTCATGGAGGAGAATGATGATGGTATTTATTGTTGGAAGCTGAATCGTGTCATAATCTGTGTGAAGAACGGGTTATTCTTTGAAATTTCTTTTCGTATTCGTTGTGATCTCTATGAACGTCGTAATGCTAATTGTATTAGCTACCACTATGACTATTCCTATGAAATCGATAAATCGTGCCTTTCATGAATACTTGGACAAATTGTCATAGTATGACATGTTAGTGTGTTCAGAGACAAAAGAGAAACACGAGAATCATCTTCGTTTTCAGTGTTGAATTTCTATGATGGAAGGAAGCAGTTTGAAGTGAATGGTCTTATCAACTCTATTCATCTTAGTTGTACTAATATGTATAGAGCCTTGAAGCAAGAGCTGGGCGGGATGGTATGAAGATGGTGGTGACTACATCAAAGATTTCCACGCACCGGAGGAAGGACAAAACGAGTGGAGTTATGATGGAGCATTGACTAGGACGGCTTGCTTGGAAGATCGGCAGAGATTTCTTTCGACAGAAGATTATTCAAGCTACATGGCGCACCTGCAGTGATCGTGTCAGAGAATTGTGTTTTGCAGCACTCTTCCAGAAGGAGTATATAAGAGTTAGACGTCTTGGCATTTGAGCAAGCTTTAGTTCGCGAAACGTTAGATCTTGGATTCGTTCTCATCCGTACGATTATTCTACCTATTCTGTTATGCCTTCTCATACGTTTTGATACTCTGATTTGTGATTTCGATCGTTAGTATGAATATATTATCCATCTCTTTGTGAGACTCCTAATACGTTTGATGATTCGATTTGTGCTCCTCCGACTTTGGCAAGTTCCTTTGTTCGTTCAGAATTCGGTAGGAGTTGATGAAGATTTATCGTTTAGCACTATCTCCGTTTTTGCCTTGTAGGAATTTGTGTTTCGTGTATCTTCTTGTAGGATCCCATCTGTCATCTGTCATCTGTCATCTGTCATCTGTCATCTGCTACACATATGTTTCGCATTTATTGGATCAGATTTATTACGATTTTTTTGTTTTGTGGAGAGCCTGTGGCTATCCGAGTTTGTCGGGATTGAGTCATGAGAAATTTCTGTTTGTAAAGATTTTGTTGGAAGGACCACCCCGAGCGAGAGGTTAATTGCGTCGTTTCTTTTGTGAATTAATGCGTATCCGTCTAACTTTTGCGACTCCAAATTTCGCGGACGAAATTCTCTTTTTAGAGGGGAAGAATTGTAAAACCCGAAAATCCGTTTCCCTTAAATTTCCCATATAAATTGAATTTCCCCTAAGTTTGGCGATCATAACATAAGTAATTTGGACCATAATAATTGAAGCTACGAAGTACTAAATCCATAACTTATGAATAAATCAACACAACATATGTCCTAGTCACTAATATCACACGCTAATACGTTGTTGGACCGATTGAGATTTTTACCTTGTGCACAACATTTTATTAGAAGATATGTTTGAGTTTATTTTTTTTAAATATGGAAATTAGACTACCAAATAAGAATTAAAAATTAATTAGCAAAAACTTCCCTAATACCACGCTATGTTAGCATGAAATTCGGTCCAATCCGTCCTTAATATCCGAACCCTCCCTAAAATACTTCTCCAAAATCGTTTTAATATGAGGTGCTCTTTTCTCCTTTCCACCTTTCAAACGTATATCATATTTTTTCTCTATATACATAAAACCTAGTTTACAAAAGTGGCGGCTCCATCTTTCTTGTCACTTATTCGATCGCTAAAAATCATGTACGAAGCCTAGGAAAAATTGTTTCTAGTTCGTGATTAAGGTGCGGTGATTGTGCTTCGTTTCGTGGGTGTCTCTTTGGGTTGTATTCTGGTCCGAGGTGGTGTTTTGGTCGCGGTATTATATATCAGATTCGAGGGGTGTAGGATTGCTTAATTTCGGTTTGATTCTGGTCTCGGGTTCTTGCTCCACCCCTAGTTGATCGCGAAGAGTAATATTCTTACTCTTTTTCTTTTTCATTTGATCATAATATTTACGTACACAACATGTCTTTTAAACAAACCTACATGAATCGGTTTAGTATATATATATATATATATATATATATATATATATATATATATATATATATATATATATATATATATATATGCATGCTATTTGTGTTTCGGTTTTAAAAGAATGAAAGGAGGTACGCAGGGTGTTTAGCAAGGTGGTAATCAACTTGGTCTTGGCAAGGTGTGGTGATCGTTGGGGGCTTAATTATTTGGTGTGGTCGTGAGCTTTAGTTCGAGAAGGTTTTGTTGAGGTTCCTTGTGTTCTTTGTTCGTCCTAGCATTCGACCAAGAGGTATCCTCTATCGTCGTCCTTGTGTTTTCTTATTTGAAATATGAAACGCATATAATACGAATGGAATATTTATCACATGAAATAATATATATATGAAGCATATGAGTGTCGATCTTGTTCTGTTATGAAACGCAAGAAATCTGTTGTAATATACGTTTTTGTTTTGGCCATTAAAACATCTATACGATCTCGAATATTTGTGCTAAAACCTGGATACTATAATGTCGACCTTATTCTCGTTTTGGGGCATGCAAATCAGTGACACGTAAGTCTTTTGAATCTGGTCATTTAAGTCCTTATATGTTCATTAAAACATGATCTAAAATGAGCTCTACAACATATAAATGAATACCAGTTGATGAGGCGTATGACATGTGAAACATAGTCTTGGTTTTGTATATAATATAACTATTTTAATGGATATATATATATATATACGCATAGAATCTGAACTAATTATGTAATACGAAGTATATGTTTTGACTCATTTTGTTTTGAAGCTTTTGAATATCTTAGTTAATACGTATTAAATTTGGTCATTTAATTTCTAAATTATTCATGAAAATGTGATCTAAAAACTAGTAGTGTGTAGGCTCCTAATACATGGACTGAAATGGTGTATATTGGGTCGTCGCGGCATAAATATTAACATCGTGGGTACGTTAATAAATTATATAAAAATTATAAATGACGGGTCCAAAATTATTATTTTAATAATAATTTGTTAAAATAGACTTTAAAATAATTTTATTTGACGTTTTAATATTTAATTTTGATAATTTATATTTTGACCCTAAACTTTAGTAAATCGTCGTACTTAACCCTAACTTACTATATTGGTCATTTTAAACCTTATATAGTATTTAATCGTCAATAATAACCTTAAAGTATTAAAGTACTAATTCGGAAAAGTTACTAAAAATAGGAAGCCGACTAAAACGAGTAATCTGATTTAAAATAAACATTTGAATAATAAACCGATCATTAATTCGTGTAGATTCGCTGAAGAATGGTGTGACTTCCTATTCGTGTGTTATGGTTTCGTTGGCGGTTTAAGGTACAGATATTCTACCCTTTCTCATTAAGGGTTCTGATCTCATGACTTTTCGATCCTTGACTTTGATTCGTTTACTATGATATGATTCATTGATATAAGCCTTTGCTATGATCCCTTTGATATGATTCGTTGCTATCCATTTTGTTGATTACCTGATTACTATCTCCTGGTTGAGATTCTGTTTGATTATGATATGATTCGTTTGTTATGGATATGCTTTGTTTGATATGATTCGTTTCGTTCTTATGCCCGAGTTTTTATTCTACTCATGGAGGTACCATGGGCGTGTCAGTGATGGCACCACTGGCATGACACTTTCTGGGGAGGTGTGATTGATCCCTGGCATTCCCTTCTGTTTGATATATATGTGCACTATGGCCAATTAGTTATATATGTGTCCAGTCATGAGCTGGCATGTGTATTTTGTTTGATTCAGGGAGTGTATGGATGCATCCTAGGTTCTGTTTTGTTTTGAGAAGACAGTGACTGGCTGTACGTGCCTTGTACCCCTTTCACTTCTGGTACAATGGAGTCTACAGCTCCTTGTACAACTTATGAATTGACGGATATGTGATTATGTGATTTGAGACCTATTCGAGTGGCTCTGGTAGGTCGGCTCGTGGCTTTCCTATGTTTCGTTGTGTCTATTCGAGTGGCTCTGGTAGACACGCCTTTGTTGATACGTGCTCTTTGATTCTGGTTACTATATGATTCATATTATCACTTGACTCTTCGTACTCATTATTCATTTGACTTATGATATTTGTTCAGTTATCGTTGATCTCTTATGCATTTGACAGATGATATTCGTTTCAGCAGGAGTTATGATTTCCTTTTTCCTATACTTATATACGTTTCGATTACTTGTTTTGTTATATATCTGTTCACTGGGCTTTTTAAGCTCAGCCGCATTTCTTTTCCTGCGGCAGGTTTTAGGTTGGAAGCTGGGTTTGGGTGAAGAGTGCATAGGAGCATTAGTGGACTACCCGATGACTAGAAGCCCATTTGCATTGGACTTTGATTTTGATCCAGCTAGATTTGTTTTGACTTGTAATTCTTTTAGTAATAAGTTAACATTTCATTTTGTACCCTTAGAATACCTTTGTAACTTTATGTTTAAAGTCTTCCGCTTGCGTTGTATGCTTTGATATGTCACCATACTATAGCGCTCCGGACCCATGTCGGGTTGGGGTGTTACATCTAATCCAGAAAAATTTCCCTCACAAAAGAACAAGAAAATCCAACGTTCAGGAGGGCGGCCCCCTTAATTTTACTAGGCGGCCCCTTTAATCATTAAGGGGACCGCCTCCTAATTAAGGGGACCGGCACGCTCCAGAACAGTATTTTCTGGCCCTATAAATATTGGATCATTCCACATATTTTTCTCACCTTTTTGCACTAAAAACTTTCTGATCTAAACATCCTTTTCCATCCTCTAAAAATCCTTTGATCTTACATACTTTGATCTTTTTTTCAAAGTGATTCAAGCCTCAACACTCAAGTGCAAAGAGAAGAATACTTCTGTTAGAAGTATTACAACTTAGTATCATCTTGCTATCTAAGTTGTTTGTTTGTTTCATCTTGTTGATCTTTCATATTTTGGTGAATAAGGTGTATGTATTAGTTAGCTAGATTTAGTTGTAGAATCTAGAAATGTTGTAAGTGTAAAGGGGAACTTCAAGTGAAGAAGTAGTGTTGGATAGTAGTGGAGATAGGAGATAGTAGCAATAGTGACTAGTAGTGAATTAATTGAAGCTTTCAAGTGGAGAAGACTAGAAGACATTAGTAGATTGAAGTTGTGAAGACAATAGTGGCTTGAAGGTGCAAAGACATTATTGGTTTGAAGTGGTGAAGACATTGGTGCTTTGAAGTTGTGAAGTTGCAAGACATTAAAGTTGTGAGGTATTTTGTGAAGGCGTGAAGATACTTGTGGTGTGAAGAAGTATAGAAGAAGTAAAAGTTGTGAAGAAGTTGTGGTGTGACGTTTGGTGTGAGATTGGTTCTAGCTACGATTAGAACTCGACATTTTGCTTTGTGTCATTAATTGGTGTAAGCTTTTGGTGTGTACGGTTTTCTCCGCCATAAGGGAGGTTATTGACTTAGTGAAGAAAACTCTCGAGTTCGGTGCTCGGGGAGTGGAGTTGGGCAAGGAAGGTGTCCTTGTAGCCGAACCACTAAAAATCCTTTGTCTCTCGGTTTGATCTTTCCATCTCTCATTCTTTACTTGTTTACTTACTTGCTTCTTGTACATTATTATTATTGTGTGTTGTGCATATATTGATTTCACATAAAGATCAAACTAGGATTCCATTTAAAACCTTAACTATACATTAGTGAAATATAAGTATATACAATTATTAAAACACATATACATATATAAATACTTACTTGTAATTAAGTGAGATATATGAAATAATTATTTCTATTCAACACTTTAAATAAGTAGTATCTATGTGATATAGGTAACTTAATTTGTATCTATACTTTAGCTTCAAAGGTTTTTACAACTACCATTAATTCTTTGAAAGTGAACTTTTATTAAACGAAAAAAGATGCAAAACTATTCAACCCCCCCCCCCCTTCTAGTTTTCCACAACTTGTATCAAGAGCCACGTTTAACAAGATTTTTAAAATAGATTGTATTTTAAAACTTGTAACGATCTATGGAATTTGAAAAATATTTAGAAGGGGAATTTACACAACAACCACCATTATTTGATAATGGTCATTTTCTTGAATGGAAAAACAAATTTGAAAATTATGTGAAATCAATAGATCTTGATCTTTGGCATATCATTTCAATTGGTGATCTTAAACCAACCAAAATGGATTTTGAAAATCAATATAAAAATCTTCAAACCAAAATTGATAAAAACACTAAAGCCAAATTACTCATTTTCAAAACTCTACCAAGAGTTAAATATGTAAGATTATTTCGTTGTAAAACGGAAAATGATATTTGGAAATGTCTTTTAAAGTGTCACCAAGAGAAATGTAAAATCAAAGATGATAAACTTGATATTGCACAAGAAATAGTTAATCTAGAAAATTTAGTAAATAAATATTTAGTTGAAACAAACACATGTACTACTAGTTCAAATGTGATCATTGAAGGTATCTATAACGAAGAATACATGAGCCAAATCCGAAGAAAGAGCGTGAATAAATCATGGTGCAACAAGTGCAAAGAAGACGATGATAATACGGCTTATGAGAATATTCAAACAAATGTGAACACAAGTATTGATGGCAAGGACTACATGCTTCTAGATCCAAGCGAAACTACAAACAAAACATGGAGCGACATGGGCAATGGAATTGATCACCGTATAGCATGTGAAGAATGTACAACTACAAATAAGGTACAATCCAAACCAAATATTTTTGCTATGATCAATTTATATTAGAATTTTCAAAAATGGAAAACAACTTCAAACATTTTTGCAACATTGATTCAAAAATTATTTTTAAAAACGAATCTTCAACATCCGCTGAAAACAACTTTGAAAAAGAAATAATTTTAGAAGATAAAATGTCTAGACTTGAAAGTAATATTGAAATTGATCTTGAATGTAAAAAATGTCAAGACTACAAACATGAAATTAAAATGGAAAATGAAAAAGCAAAAACATTGGCAAAATTCGAAAATAGTTCTAAATCTTTAAAATATCTTCTCAACATTCAAAAGTCATTTTATGATAAAACCGGCTTAGGATTTATCGTAAATGATTCTTCAACAAATGTATCAAAACAAATAAAATTTGTTAAACCTAGTGAATAAATTTAGAACTAATACTATTAACACTCATTATTTATTACTCTAGTCAAGAAAGTCATTGTTTGTTAATTAAAACAAACTATTGATAAATTCTTGTACTCATCGACGACATCCTTACCATGTGCATTCAAATGCAATGGATGTTCTCATCTAACCAACTAGGACCAATGAGAATCTGGGTACCAAGCTTTTTATCATGTTTAGGTAATTAACGAACGAAGAGTCTATTACGTGTTGATTTACTCATCTTACTCTATTACCTTTGACGGCTATTGGTTTCTATCACGTTGTTTCACTTTCTGCAAATGTTTCGCCAATGACGTCGTTGCGGGAATCTTCTTGTCTCGGCATTTTGTTCTTCACTCTTGGAGTATTGATATCATGGTGTGTCCGTTACTATTTCAAGATGAAGCCTCCAAAGCACAATTTTTTATTAGCCTTCACGACTTGTGATGATTGGTGTGATCGATTAAGCATCTCGGATCTAGCTTCCTTGATTTCTATTGCGTTGGAATGTTTCTTGGCTACTTAGACATGTTTTGGACAAACTCTTAAGATTTCTTCCATTTCCCTCATGCCCACTCTTTAAGGAAAGCTGGACCTGAGATAAGTTTTCTTTTCAAAAACTTTCAAATATTACATTATATTTTAGAATGCTTTAATTAGTATGTGAATATGATTTAACTTATAAGTTGCCATGCTTTTAGATCATTAATACTAATATATGCATATATGATATTAGCATCATTAACCTTCTTGTTGTTTAGTCTATTATCATTTTTCTTAATCCTCTATAATCTATAGTAGAATGCTTTCCACTTAAGCTATATGATCTTACTAGCTGCATAAATAGATGTATTATAACTGAGACTTGTTAGTAACTTCATATTATGATGTTCGTTGTATATATATATATATATATATATATATATATATATATATATATATATATATATATATATATATATATATATATATATATATATATACACACATGTCTATCTTGTATCCATGAATAATTTACTTTGCTCCTTTCTATCTCATTGCATTTAGATCATAAATATCTACCATATCTTTTTCATATCTTTAGGTGTCATTAAAGATGATTATGTGTGACAATGGGCTAAATTGATTCTCTTGAGCATGATAAGCTTCCATTTCAAATCCTTTGTTGGGAATTATACTAACAGTTACCACGGATAAGAGAAGAAGTTACAACTGCAGAAGATTGTACTTGCAGTGGAAACTCATTACCACTGCAAGAACATATATTACCACTGCTTATTAGATAACTGTTAGGAAACGTGTTATAGATAAATATAGAATAGATCTTGTGTATATCTTATTCTATTAGTTTTATACTTATCTTGTAGAAGAGGACTCCTTGTGCTATAAAAGGAGATCCTAGGTTAAAGGTTTGATATACAATTTCTAGAGATTCAAGGTGTAACCCTAGTGATATCAAGATCACTCGTATTATTATCATTAATAATATTGGAGCTAATAGTTTGTTTACATACATTGTTTATATACAACTGTCTTACTTACAATCAAACTTCTAAGTGTTACTAAGTAGATTCCGCATACTTAGTGATATAACTCAAAGTATCAATCTAACACAAGTTCAAGGTGTGTAGATCCATCAAGTGGTATCAGAGCCAGGCTTTGATACTTTGATTTAGAATACTCTAGTTCACTTAGAAGAATCTATAGAGACAGAAACCAATAACTCAAACATTGCTGCTAAGCTTCCAAAGCTTAAGTTGAATGACTATGAGATGTGGAGGCTAATGATCAAACAATTCTTTATGGTCCAAGACTACAGACTCTGGGAGATCATTATGGTTGGAAATTCTTTCAAACCAAGTTCTACATCAGAGATGGTTAATGGCAAGGAAGTAATTAAGGTCAACACTGGACCTGTTACTAATGATGAAAGACTTCAGCTGAAGAATGATCTAAAGGCCAGAGGTTTGTTGCTGATGACACTTCCCAGAGACCAAGTTCTAGCATTCAGTAAGTACAAGACTGCAAAGACTCTCTTTGATGAGATCTGTGAAGTTTTTGGTGGTAATGATTCCACCAAGAAGACTCAAAAGACCTTGCTGAAGCAGACTTATGAAAACTTTGGTTCATCAAGTAATGAATCTCTTGATAGCATCTTCACAAGGCCACAAAAGATTGTTACTCAACTCACTGTTTTTGGAATTGAGGTAGAAAGGGAAGACCTCAATCTAAAGTTCTTAAGAAGCTTACCCTCTGAGTTTGGAACCAATGTTGCGGTGTGGGAAGATAAGCCAGAGTTGGAGACCATGAAACTTAATGACTTGTACAATAACTTCAAGGTTATTGAACAAAGATTGAAGAAAGCTGGCAAGATAAGCTCAAGTTCAGGAAGTGTAGCACTCATATCATCATCTCTTGATGATAGTTCAGATGAAGAAAGTGATAGTGATGATGACAGTGCTAACATTGTTGTTTCCACTGGTAGTGGAAGTGTTTCCACTGGTAGCTCAAAGAGACAGATTGCAGGGCTTAGTGGTACTACTTTTTATGCCTTTATATCAAATCAAGTGGGTGGTTCAATTCTCAATCATGAGGATCTGGATCAAATTGATGAAGATGATATGGAGGAGATGGACATTAAATGGCAAGTGGCATTACTAAGCTTAAGGACAAAGAAGTTTTGGAAGAAGACTGGAAGAAAGATCAACATCGGTGGCAATGAAATAGTAGGTTTTGACAAAAAGAAGGTGGAGTGCTACAATTGTCATAAGAAGGGGCACTTTGCCAGGGAGTGTAGGAAGCCAAGGAAGTCTGACAACAGGACAACTTGGTACAAGCAGGACAAGAAGAAGGAACCTACTACTGATGAGCCAAAGGGGCTATTGGCCATTGATGGAGTGAGGTTTGATTGGAGCTTTATGACTAAGGAAGAGGATGATGATTCAGAGTCTGCAATGGTTGCTACAGAGCTTGCACTAATGGCTTTTTCTGACTCTGAGGTACAAATTGATAATGCTTGTTCTAAATCTTGTAAGGCCTTAAAAGAGTATGAGAAACTTAAAGCATAATTTAATGAGAAACACATAGAGTTAACTCATACTAATTATAACTTAGCAAATCATAAAAGAGGCCTAGGTGTTTTAGAAATTCAATTAGAGCATTATAGGGCAAATGAATCTAAGTTCAATGATGATATTGCAGTATTAAGAAGAGACTTAGATTATCAGGTTGCTGTTAATAAGGTTCTTAGAGAAGAACTAGAAAAGGTTAAAGTGGCTAGTGATAATATAATGATAACTAAGCAAACACTGGATCATCAATCCAAGTGTATTGATAAAATTTGGGAAGCCCAAATTGTGAGCAAAGCTAAATCAGGTCTTGGATACAAAATTGTTCCACCACCTCTAAGAGGTGTTCCATCACCTCCTGGCATTGACTTAGCTCACACAGGTTTAGAAGAATTCCAGGAACCACCTATGACCTATGGACCAAAATTTGTTAAACCAGTTGAAATTGAAAAGGTTCATGTTGAGGTTGATGTATTTGATAGTGCTAGTGACTCATCTCTTAAAGATGAAAATTTAAATGTTGAGTCTAAACCTAGTGTTCCCGAGAATGTTAAAGTGGAGGTTAAAAGAAGTATTCCTGATGTAGTCAAAGAGAAGCCTAGGTCACAACCTAATTTCACTAGGCCCACTACTAGATATGCAGAGATGTACAGAAGTATGTCACCAACTCCTAGGGGTAATATGAGGAGTTGGAATCATGTTAAATCTAGGCAATTTGGTAGTGACTTTGTGTTCAATAACAAACCCTGTCATATATGTGGTAGCTTTGACCATTTGTCTTATAGCTGTACCTACCACTTGGGAAGAAGGGAAGTGTTTGGGAATACTAGGGTGAATGGACAAAATGCTAATAACTTAACTCACCCAAATCCACTTAGCAAGATGATTCCCAGGTCTGTTTTGCTTCATTTTGGCATTAAAACAATTTCCACTGCTAGACCAGCAGTTGCCACTGCCAGAAATAAAAACAGAGTTTACCCTAGGTCCCCTGTTACTACTTTTGTTAAATCTACTCAAACAGGGAAAAAGACCAATTTTGAAAAGAAAGTTAACAATAATCAGAAGTGGGTACCTAAAGTTTCAAAATTAGCAGTTTCCACTGCTAAGCCAGCAGTTACCACTGCAAGGCCAAAGGTTACCACTGGTAGGTCTGTTAACAAGAAAAGGGTAAATATGGGAAATGCTGTTAAGGCCTCAGCACGTTGGGAATGGAAACCAAAAGGAAACATTACCTCAAACAATCCCAATGGTGTATCAATGACCTTTGGTAGATATAATTATATTGATACACGAGGCAGATCCAAGTCATTTGTGGCTTGGGTCCCCAAAAGGAACTAATTCCTTTATTTTGTATGCAGGGACATTCAAAGACTACTAATGATCAAGGATACTCAGACAGTAGATGTTCCAGGCACATGACTGGCAATAAGTCCTATCTTTCAGACTTTCAACCTTATGATGGACAATTTGTCAGCTTTGGAGGAGGAATTGGTGGCAAAGTTTCTGGCAAAGGAACAATCAAGGCTGGAAACATTGATTTTGAAGATGTGCAGTATGTGAAAGAACTCAAGTACAACCTCTTTAGTATGTCACAGATGTGTCACAAAAAAGCATAGAGTTCTATTCCCAGAAGATGAATGCTATATCTTATCTAAGAATTATAAGCTTCCTGATGAAAGTGACATTTTGCTTAAAATCCCTAGAAAATGAAATTTGTATAGCACTGACATGCAGAACATAGTGGCTAATAATGATGTTACTTGCTTGCTTGCCAAAGCCACTTTGGATGAATCAATGCTTTGGCATAGAAGACTTGGTCATGTTAATTTCAAGACCATCAACAAGATTGTGAAAGATGGACTTGTCAGAGGCCTACCAAAGAAAAGATTTGAAAATGACCAAACTTGTGTTGCCTGTCTCAAAGGAAAGCAACACAGAGCTTCATGCAAGACCAAGGCATTCAATTCAATCAATCATCCACTCTTTATGCTGCATATGGACTTGTTTGGTCCTACCTCTGTGAGCAGCATCAATTTGAAGAAGTATTGTCTAGTTGTAACTGATGATTTTAGTAGATTCACATGGGTTTTCTTTTTGAGTACCAAAGATGAAACCACAGGCATCCTTAAGACATTCATCACTCAGGTTGAAAATCAATTTGAAAAGAAAATCAAGATCATCAGGTGTGACACTGGGACAGAATTCAAGAATAAAGTTATGGATGATTTCTGCAGAGACAAAGGTATTAAAAGAGAATTTAGTGTTGCAAGAACTCCTCAACAAAATGGAGTTGCAGAAAGAAGAAATAGAACACTAATTGAGGCTACTAGAACCATGTTAGCTGATTCCAAGCTTCCAGTGACTTTTTGGGCTGAAGCAGTTAACACTGCTTGTTACATTCAGAATAGGGTTTTAGCGGTCAAAACAAAGAACAAGATACCTTATGAGTTGTTCAGAGGAAGACCTCCTACTTTGGAGTTTATGAGGCCATTTGGGTGTCATGTTACTATTCTTAATACCATTGATCATCTGGGCAAATTGAAGAAAAGTCAGATGAAGGCTTCTTTGTTGGATACTCTATGGTTAGAAAGGCTTTTAGAGTCTATAACTTAAGAACAAAGAAGATTGAAGAGAACTTGCATGTTCAGTTTCTTGAAAATAAAGCAAACATGGCAGGTTCAGGACCTGATTGGCTATTTGATCTTGAAACATTATCAAATACAATGAATTATGTTTCTCTCACTTCAAGTACTGGAGACAAAGATCTTGAAGATTCAGAAGAATTCATTGATGAAGTTGAAGCTTGCAAAGATGATGAAGATCAAATTGTTATGCCACTTTGGGACTTTGGTGATAATTCTGAAAAACCAAGTGATGCAGATGGTGTGAATAAAGAAATTCCTACTAGCAGTGGTAACTCAATTCCCACTGCTACACCAGAAGTGTCCACTGTAAGCCCAAATGTGGACCATACTTCTCAGGAATCACCAAGTGATGATGTAGAGATCTCAAACATGCCTTCAACATATGATATTCCTAGCACATCACAGTCTACAATTCACAAAGTGCATCCACTTGATAATGTTATTGGTGAACTTCAATCAGGTGTGAAAACTAGAAGACAGACAAAGAAAGATGATATTCATGGGTTCATAAGTAAAGTATATGAGTCCAAGAAACATAGTAAGAAGAATGAGTGTTTGTTCTTCTGTTTTCTCTCACAAGTGGAGCCTAAGAATGTATATATGGCTCTAGGAGAATCTAGCTAGGTTGAAGCTATGCAAGAAGAGTTGCTGCAGTTTAAACTTCAAAAGGTTTGGGTTCTTTGTGACTTGCCTGATGGTATGAAGGTCATTGGTACTAAATGGGATTTCAGGAACAAGAAAGATGAAAGAGGCATTGTAATCAGGAACAAAGCTAGATTGGTTGCTCAAGGATACACTCAATAGGAGGGTATTGATTATGAAGAAGTGTTTGCTCCTGTTGCAAGGATTGAGGCTATTAGATTGTTTTTAGCCTATGCATCCTTTATGGGCTTTACAGTCTATCAAATGGATGTTAAGAGTGCCTTTCTGTATGGAACTATTGATGAGGAGGTATATGTGTAACACCCCCAAAATACCGCAGCGGAAGACTGTGTCATTAGGATGCTACTTCAGGGCACAAAGTACAAGATATAGAAAACGACCTCTAAATGAGACGTTTTGAAAAGTTAGCATTCGAATAGATAAAAGTCATATTTTACAAACAAAAGATCCCAAAGTAGAACAATACATAAGTTTTTAAAGAGTATCGAATGGTAATTGATAAAAGCGAAAGTCTCCAAAAGCATGCCCTAAGACTCTCAGCTCCACATACCTGCTATCGCCCTTCTAACCTGAGATAAACATGCTTAAAGGTGTCAACACAAAGGTTGGTGAGTTCATAGAGTTTGTTTAACAAATAAAGTTTATAGAAAGATGGTCACACAGCAAAGGCATCGTAAATCCACTCAGTTACATGTCCCGCCATAAGAGACTTGTAACCTGTGTGTTCACAACCCACTGCTAATAGATAGTTTACACAATGCACCGGATTATATTCGCCCAAGGTCAAGAATAGACACAAGGGCGGGGCCTCTTCCCAAGTAGTACTACGACATCCAAGGTCAAGTATAGACACAAGGGTAGGGGGCATCTTCCCATGAGTACTACCAATACCTCTCCAACAGTATAGAGTATTATGTATGCACGTAAATACGAATCTGGTACTTAAGTTAAGCAAGTATAGTGTAACAAGTATGTATAACGCAATCAAGTATAATGCCAATCAAGTATAAGACAATCAAGTATAAATGTTTCAAGTATCAAGAAAGTATGTTTTGAGTATTTATACAAGTAAGCAAGTAGTTGAGCATGTATCTCCCCCAAAGAGTTAAAACAAGTATAAAGAGTAAAAGTGGGGCTATGACTCACCTGGAGTGAAGATACAAAGATGCGAAATGATAAGGACAACAAGGAGCGAACACTATCCGCAACCTAAAATGAATGATAGTGATCTAATTTAGATCATGCCGTGATGTAATGAATGCACATGCACATGATACCCATACCACTCGTAACTTGAAAATAATTGTTAACGTCAAAGTAAAGTATTTTCCATACTTAGGAAAAATAAGTCCAACTAGGCTTATAAAAACTTGTTGTAATATATCGTATATAAAAATGTTAGTGTTATATTCCTCGTATCGAAAACCTTAAAATAGTGTCTAGTAGTCGCGTAATAGACCTTAAGTCGTACTTACTTTGTTAGTTAAAAGTAAACTCCTTGAATGAGAAAATCTAGAAATATACTATTTTGTACGTAGTTATATTATTTTCTAGTAGTGACCATATATATATTTATATATAATTTTGACAACTTTAAAACGTGTATAACTTGGTCGTTTTAAGCTCATTTTACTCGTTCTTTATATCCACGGATTCGTTTTAGTATATACTAATATATTTTCGATAGCTCGGCTCCACTAGGTTACGTTTAACGCCTCTATTTGCTCGTCGAAAACTGTCAAACAGCATGCAGTTTTTCAGAAAATAGTTTTCGTCGTTAAATTTACAAAAATCATATCTCCTTCGTTATAAGCTCGTTTTAATCCGTTCTTTCGCCAAAAGTTTCGTTTTTGAAAGTATTATCTAAATCTTTGGTCAAAATTTATCCATCAACTACTGAGTTTTCCACGTTTTAAAAATGGGGACAGAAGGTATTTCTATTTGTTCAAAAACCATTTTCAAGGCTCTAAACTAGTTCCAACTTCAACCAAACCACTTTCAATCACCACAAAACTAGTCTAATCCTACCATACACCTTCTTAGGGTGTCATTGGTTCCTAAACATCATAAACCAAGTGGATCTAATAAGGATCTAACTATAATCACTTTCTAGGCTTCAAAAGTTAAAAGTTTGTAAAAATAAAGTGGTATAAATAGCATATGCATGTAGATCTAGTATATATATCATATGGATCTTGTAAAAACTTGATAAAATCATAAGGTTGAGTTTCTTATACTTACTTGAAGGATGAAGAGATTGGAGGATGAAAACCTAAGTAAACCTTGAGTTTATCTTTCAAAACCCAAAAAGGTATACAAACTAAGCTTGATTATTACTAGATCTAAAAAAATATATGGTGTCTTGCCTTGTTCTTGTTGTTTGCCGTGAACCAAAAGAGAGAAAGAAAAGAGAGATGAAAGTTTTCTTGACTTGAGATAAATGAGATGGAAATAATAGCTTTGGTATAATATATATTAGTTTCTTTAGACAAGAAGTACAAATAATTAAGATTTAGTGAGGAAATATTTCAATGTGTAAGAATGTAGTATGGAGGGGGGGGGGGGGGCGGCAAAATGGTTGAAAGGAAGAAAATAATGGAGGGTGTAAGAGATTTGGTAGATTTATGTATATATTATTAGTTTTAGGTAATACCGGGTACCGAGTTAACTAAAAAAAAATTTTAACGGAGTTAACCGGGACATAATAAAGTCGTAAAAATTATAAAAATAAGTCGGGTATAATTATTGAGTATTTTGGAAAATTACTGTTTAGTTTTTACGAAAACCGTCGTAAAGAAATTAGGCGTACGATATAAATTAAATAAATTTCCAAAACACCGGGTAAATTAATATTATAATTTTTATACTATAAAAATGAGTATAAAAATATATTGGGATCATAGTCGGGAGTATCGGACGTGTTAGTCACATTATTGATCGTTTGTTAACGTTTATTTAAAAATAAACATACGTAAAAAGTCAAATATATCAAAAGTATTAATTTGAATATCCTAAGAGTGGAATAGTATGCAAGTGCCATAATGATGATATGCGGACTATTTCTAGTCCGTATGAAGTGTCCCTAATGATAATGTATGAATTCGCACCTGAACCAATACGGTTACGCGAATTTAAGCACTCGTAAACAGAATTTACGATGAAATGAACAATGCACGTGAATAGTGAAAACTTTGAGAAATGACCAGAATTTACGAGTTGTGACAGTCTCTCTCCCTAAAAGGAACTTCGTCTCGATGTTCAGCTCATTCATTCCACATATGTGCCTAGGGGTCTGATTCGACAATGTAAGCTTTCCCAGCTTGCTATAATTGCTTACACTAACCAAATCATCTACTATCAATATAACTAAGGTTAATGATGCTAGGTCTCAGATTAGTCGGTGTTGTGTATAAGTTCTATACTAAGACTTAAGTGCTACGAAAATAATATAGTTGTTCAAGAGAATGTACCCGTTATGCTATCGTGGACATGTTGGGTGATAGGATTTCCTAGAAAGTAAGCTCTGCCACGCGCGGGTGGAATCTCAACGGTCTCATCTTGTGGCCCTTCAATTGCTGCTGCTAAGTTTGGACGATTGCTTCCTAGGTTAAGATTCCTATTCAACTTAGGACAATTATAACGGAAATGGTTTGGGCTGTTGCACTCATAACATGTCTTTTGGTTGTTTCCTATATTGCCCGCGCTCATCGATGCTCCACACCTATTTGCGAAATGACCCAACTATTTGCCCTTTTACACACTCGGCAGGGCTCAGACCTCTGATGATGATAAGCACATTTAGTACACTTAGGATGCTGGCCTAAATACTCTCTCTGACCAGAACTAGTCGCCGCAAAGGTCCTTGCCCTTTTGTTGTCAGCTATCGCGCCCATCTGCTTGTTCGACTCGCTTGTTCCCTTCCTTTTATCACTGTTCCCCAAGCTTCCATTTCTAACCATCTCATCTGTCAGAGTCCCTGCTCTCAATATTGCACTCTGAATTGTAGAAGGTTCAGTTGTTTTCACAGTCCCACGAATTTCTGGGACAAGACCATATATATACCTTTCGATCCTCTTGGACTCAGGGGTAACTAGATGTGGAACTAGTCTGGCTAATTCATGGAATCGATCTGTATAGGCTGCATGTCCAGCCCCTATCATAGAGTAATGATAAAGTTCATCCTCCAGCTTCTGCATTTCATTGTCCGGGCAGTATTCCTCCTTCAATAATGCCTTAAAATCATCCCATGTCATACCTACAGCTGCCTCTCTACCCCTAGCTTGAACCTGCGTATTCCACCATGTCAATGCCTTTCCTGACAGCAAGCATGCGGAGTACTTCACCATTTGATGTGCTGCACAGTCACTAATGTCGATCACCGACTCCATCTTTTCAACCCATCGAGTATATACTAACGCGCCTCCTACACCATCGAATTCAATTGGCTTACATGACGTAAATTCCTTATACGTACATCCAGTCCTAATGTTGTTGTTGCCATTACCATTCTGGCCTATACCATTGGTGTTGTTAATTCCGCTTTCGTGGTTTGCCATGTTATTCATATGATCGCCAACTTGAGTGACAATAGTGGGGAGAAAGTTTTGAAGTTGTCGAGCGATGATGGCTTCAAAATCAGTATTTCCACCGTCGTTGTTATCATTGTTTTCAATGCCGTGACCACCTCCTCTACCTCCACGTCCACCAGTTCTTCCACCATCGTTACTTGGGTTACTAGTGTCATGAGCAGCTCCTCTACCTCCTCTACCTCCACGTCCACCAGTCCTTCCACCCCTTGGTGTTGCGCCTCCTCGAACAGAGCTACGAGTCACTCTCTTTGGTGCCATGATTTCCTGATAGGAAGGACATTTAGTGAACGTTAGAGATGAGGGAAAACCGTTGATTAACCAAAGTCTATACTTAACATCCTCATATATAATACCGCGCCACCAGTTGTTTCCTAAGTTGTGCCAACACCGATCTACATATGCATAGTCATATGTCCACGTGTGTCGTGAAGCACTTATAATTATGTTGGCCACCACAATTATAAATGTTTCCTTTCACAGGTGTACATATTACCAGGCACACATATCTCAGTGGTAGACGTTGCTTAAATGGAATTCTAGGGAATGTCACACTCAGTACGAAGGAACAAAGGATTCTCCCTTAAGTGCTAAAGTCACTGGGTAGTCTAGTTTCTAACGGTTTCTAAAGAGTATCTTCAAGAGAACTCCCATCCTCGGGCAAATCATCAAATCTCTACAGCTAAGTAACAACCTTCATTTAACTTAGTCTCATGTCTCATCAAACAGGAACTGTCACAAGATTAAGTTAAATGATCAGTTATTACCGAGCTCCATATTTCTGATAACTTGCCTAGATTTTGGGACTTCCCCATCGGTACCACAAAATATCTAATAGCGTAGGTCTAAGAAAATTATCAGCAAGCGTACGTGTATGAAAAAAAATGCAAGGCGATAGGGAGGAGAGTCTAAATGTATGTAGTTATAGTCTAGACTCTAAAAACAACCTAGTTCTCTATAACCAAGGCTCTGATACCAATCTGTAACACCCCCAAAATACCGCAGCGGAAGACTGTGTCATTGGGATGCTACTTCAGGGCACAAAGTACAAGATATAGAAAACGACCTCTAAATGAGACGTTTTGAAAAGTTACCATTCGAATAGATAAAAGTCATATTTTACAAACAAAAGATCCCAAAGTAGAACAATACATAAGTTTTTAAAGAGTATCGAATGGTAATTGATAAAAGCGAAAGTCTCCAAAAGCATGCCCTAAGACTCTCAGCTCCACATACCTGCTATCGCCCTTCTAACCTGAGATAAACATGCTTAAAGGTGTCAACACAAAGGTTGGTGAGTTCATAGAGTTTGTTTAACAAATAAAGTTTATAGAAAGATGGTCACACAGCAAAGGCATCGTAAATCCACTCAGTTACAAGTCCCGCCATAAGAGACTTGTAACCTGTGTGTTCACAACCCACTGCCAATAGATAGTTTACACAATGCACCGGATTATATTCGCCCAAGGTCAAGAATAGACACAAGGGCGGGGCCTCTTCCCAAGTAGTACTACGACAACCAAGGTCAAGTATAGACACAAGGGTAGGGGGCATCTTCCCATGAGTACTACCAATACCTCTCCAACAGTATAGAGTATTATGTATGCACGTAAATACGAATCTGGTATTTAAGTTAAGCAAGTATAGTGTAACAAGTATGTATAACGCAATCAAGTATAATGCCAATCAAGTATAAGACAATCAAGTATAAATGTTTCAAGTATCAAGAAAGTATGTTTTGAGTATTTATACAAGTAAGCAAGTAGTTGAGCATGTATCTCCCCCAAAGAGTTAAAAAAAGTATAAAGAGTAAAAGTGGGGCTATGACTCACCTGGAGTGAAGATACAAAGATGCGAAATGATAAGGACAACAAGGAGCGAACACTATCCGCAACCTAAAATGAATGATAGTGATCTAATTTAGATCATGCCGTGATGTAATGAATGCACATGCACATGATACCCATACCACTCGTAACTTGGAAATAATTGTTAACGTCAAAGTAAAGTATTTTCCATACTTAGGAAAAATAAGTCCAACTAGGCTTATAAAAACTTGTTGTAATATATCGTATATAAAAATGTTAGTGTTATATTCCTCGTATCGAAAACCTTAAAATAGTGTCTAGTAGTCGCGTAATAGACCTTAAGTCGTACGTACTTTGTTAGTTAAAAGTAAACTCCTTGAATGAGAAAATCTAGAAATATACTATTTTGTACGTAGTTATATTATTTTCTAGTAGTGACCATATATATATTTATATATAATTTTGACAACTTTAAAACGTGTATAACTTGGTCGTTTTAAGCTCATTTTACTCGTTCTTTATATCCACGGATTCGTTTTAGTATATACTAATATATTTTCAATAGCTCGGCTCCACTAGGTTACGTTTAACGCCTCTATTTGCTCGTCGAAAACTGTCAAACAGCATGCAGTTTTTCAGAAAATAGTTTTCGTCGTTAAATTTACAAAAATCATATCTCCTTCGTTATAAGCTCGTTTTAATCCGTTCTTTCGCCAAAAGTTTCGTTTTTGAAAGTATTTTCTAAATCTTTGGTCAAAATTTATCCATCAACTACTGAGTTTTCCACGTTTGAAAAATGGGGACAGAAGGTATTTCTATTTGTTCAAAAACCATTTTTAAGGCTCTAAACTAGTTCCAACTTCAACCAAACCACTTTCAATCACCACAAAACTAGTCTAATCCTACCATACACCTTCTTAGGGTGTCATGGGTTCCTAAACATCATAAACCAACTGGATCTAATAAGGATCTAACTATAATCACTTTCTAGGCTTCAAAAGTCAAAAGTTTGTAAAAATAAAGTGGTATAAATAGCATATGCATGTAGATCTAGTATATATATCATATGGATCTTGTAAAAACTTGATAAAATCATAAGGTTGAGTTTCTTATACTTACTTGAAGGATGAAGAGATTGGAGAATGAAAACCTAAGTAAACCTTGAGTTTATCTTTCAAAACCCAAAAAGGTATACAAACTAAGCTTGATTATTACTAGATCTAAAAAAATATATGGTGTCTTGCCTTGTTCTTGTTGTTTTCCGTGAACCAAAAGAGAGAAAGAAAAGAGAGATGAAAGTTTTCTTGACTTGAGATAAATGAGATGGAAATAATAGCTTTGGTATAATATATATTAGTTTCTTTAGACAAGAAGTACAAATAATTAAGAGTTAGTGAGGAAATATTTCAATGTGTAAGAATGTAGTATGGAGGGGGGGCGGCAAAATGGTTGAAAGGAAGAAAATAATGGAGGGTGTAAGAGATTTGGTAGATTTATGTATATATTATTAGTTTTAGGTAATACCGGGTACCGAGTTAACTAAAAATAAATTTTAACGGAGTTAACCGAGACATAATAAAGTCGTAAAAATTATAAAAATAAGTCGGGTATAATTATTGAGTATTTTGGAAAATTATTGTTTAGTTTTTACGAAAACCGTCGTAAAGAAATTAGGCGTACGATATAAATTAAATAAATTTCCAAAACACCGGGTAAATTAATATTATAATTTTTATATTATAAAAATGAGTATAAAAATATATTGGGATCATAGTCGGGAGTGTCGGACGTGTTAGTCACATTATTGATCGTTTGTTAACGTTTATTTAAAAATAAACATACGTAAAAAGTCAAATATATCAAAAGTATTAATTTGAATATCCTACGAGTGGAATAGTATGCAAGTGCCAAAATGATGATATGCGGACTATTTCTAGTCCGTATGAAGTGTCCCTAATGATAATGTATGAATTCGTACCTGTACCAATACGGTTACGCGAATTTAAGCACTCGTAAACAGAATTTACGATGAAATGAGCAATGCACGTGAATAGTGAAAACTTTGAGAAATGACCAGAATTTACGAGTTGTGACAATATGTCTCTCAACCTCCAGGCTTTGAAGATCCTCAACACCCAAATAAAGTTTACAAAGTGGTTAAGGCTCTTTATGGCTTACATCAGGCTCCAAGGAAGTGGTATGAAACCTTAGCTAATTATTTGTTGAATAATGGGTTTCATAGAGGCAAGATTGATCAAACTTTGTTCATCAAGAAAGACAAGGGTGATATCCTACTTGTGCAAGTATATGTTGATATTATCTTTGGGTCTACTAAACAAGAGATGTGCAAAGAGTTTGAGAAGCTGATGAAAGATGAATTTTAAATGAGTTCTATGGGAGAACTTACATTCTTTTTGGGGCTTCAAGTACAACAGAGTAAGGAAGGCATATTTATCAGTTAAGACAAATATGTGGCTGAGATTATTAAGAAGTTCAAGTTTACTGATGCAAAATCTTCAAATACCCCTGCTGACAAGACCACTCACTTATTGTTGAAGAATGCTAGTGGTGCTAATGTTGATGTTCACACTTACAGATCTATGATTGGTTCTTTGATGTATCTTACTTCATCAAGGCCAGACATTATGTTTGCTGTATGTGCTTGTGCAAGATTTCAAGTGACTACAAAGACATCACATATGACAGCAGTGGAAAAGATTTTTAGGTACTTGAAGACTTATCCTAATCTAGGATTATGGTATCCAAGAGATTCTCCAATGGAATAGATCACATACTCAGATAGTGACTATGCTGGTGCAAGTTTGGATAGAAGATCAACTACTGGAGGATGTCAATTTCTTGGATGTAGATTGGTGTCATGGCAGTGCAAGAAGCAAACTATGGTTGCTACTTCAACCACTGAAGCAGAATATGTTGCAGCTGCTAGCTGTTGTGCTCAGATCCTTTGGCTTCAGAATCAGTTATTGGATTATGGGTACAATTTCATGAACACCATTATCTATATAGACAATAGTAGTACAATATGCATTATTAAAAATCATGTGTAACACACTAAAACTAAACATATTGAAATTAGACATCACTTTATTAGAGATTGTTTTGAGAAAAAGATTATTAATGTTGTCAAAATTCATACTGATGACAATTATGCTGATTTATTAACAAAAGGGCTTGATGTGGGTAGGTTTCAATACTTGGTAACAGGTATTGGAATGCTCAATCCATAAATCTTTGATGTCTAATACTTTTCAGTGTTGTAGGATACTTTTTAGGTACTAATATTGTTTGTATTGTATGTATGGTTTTCTACTAACTTGTATGCAGAATTATCAAGAGCACAGTGGTCATTAACATACAACAGTGGGAAGATTGGTGATAATAGCAAGTAGAAATGAGTACTTTTATTGATTATTAAGAAGAGTACATCACAACCATCAACAAAATATTGTCACCAAAACAGAAAACCATTACATCTGACATGAACCTACAACCTAACTCCTACTCCATGGGTTTCTTTCCTTTTCCCTCATACTGATGCTTGCCTTTGGATATTTTCTTTCTCTTGTCATCAAAAGAGAGTTGTTTCCTTGGACAAGCAAGTCCCAAAACTTGCTTGGGAGGCCTTGGTGCTTGAGTAGGCTTGTCTACAGCTGGCCACTTCATGTTGTTTATTGTAGTTATCAATGTTGTGGTGAGGGCCTTTGGGAGTTCCTTGGAAAGATTAAAGGTTGGATCATTATCATCATCAGATGAAGAGCTTGAATAATACTCTAGAGATGGAGCAGGATCAGCTGATATCTTCTTATTAGGCTTCATGCTTGAAGATGTAGCAGTTGCAGCACTTGGTGTAAAATATCCACTCCATCCAGCAGAAAGTTCTTCAGAGTCTGAGTAGTAACTGATTTCCTCATCTGAAGAATCATCAGAGGAGATGTAGATTATTGGAAACCAACTCATGATGATGTATAGGGTTTGTGTTTATTGAAGAAGATTGTTGATAAAAGATAAAAGATGTTGAGCCCCCTTTTATATGCAAAGTCAAGGTCGAATTACAATTAATGAAGGATATTTACTCCTACTTGTTTTGGTAGGTTGGAGGAGTAAATTTGGTTATTATCGGGTTGACTTTTGGAAGATATTTTTGTGAATAGTAACTTGGTTAAAAAGTTACTTTGGGTTAAGTTTTATGGGTTAAGTTGAGTTGCTGAATACAACCCATATTATTGGAGTCATTGGAGTAATAAGGTGTGTATCATGGACACACAACAAATGGTTATTGATTCACCTTGTCTAATCCACATAAGAATCAACTAGTCCAGAGCAAACGGCTACTGGTAAAGACTTAACAAATCCGTTTATGGTTGATAGTTTACCAAAAACTAGGTTATCAACTCACCATTGTGGAAAGGATTCTATACTTGTATTGAATTGTGCAAACACTTGAGATGTTAAACTCAGTAATGTGTTTAGGATATTTATGAATGACTGTGAGTTAGCACGCGGAATTTACTAAAACACACTAAAGGAACAAAGGTGGTAAATAAGTAAAATGGAATGAGTTGCAACAAGAATAACACAAAATGATTCAATATTATTGATGAAATAATACGGGTGATCAAAACTATCACCAGGATTACAAGTGTAACCTTGAATCTTTGATACGTGAAAGAGTTCAAATATGGAAGATATGCATGGGTAAGATGAGTATAACAGATGTAGGTTATGCAAGTTATATGTCTAAGAAGGTGTCTTAAGGGTTCCTTTTATAGTATAAGGAGCCCTTGTTACAAGTGGTCAAGTTGCTTAATATAATATACTAGAGGTTTATCTTATCCTAATATTACACCTTTCAAGGTAAAACACTCCATTACATCTACTGAGACTTCTGTACTACTTTTACTTAACGTATAACTTTGTACAAAGACTAATAATACAAGTAAATATCTCTAATTAAAATATAGCAACTTGTTGTGAAAACTGGCAGGACGTTCTTTAACTAGCAGTACCTTCTTACCCAGAAGGTACTGTTAGTATATCTTCAACATCAACAAACTGAAGAGGCAGGCTTAACTATCACTAGCAGGCTCTTCTGGCAGACTCTTTACTTTGTGCATTTTATTCCCAACAATCCTCCCCTAAACTTGTTATTCCCATACAAAATAACCAAGTTTCTTTGTGAATAAAATTCATACCTTGAGGATTTGAGGGAACTCTTCCAAAAAAAACTTTATCTTTTTCTTCTTAGGCTTTCATACTGATCTAGTATGCTTTCCTTCAATCTTTTGACTGCATCAGTTTCTTCTTCACATAATAGCTTGTTGGAGATCAAGACTGACAACACTTCATAGCTTAAGGGGTACTCCTTTTCACCTAGCATAAAGAGCTCTATTCCACTCTGAGTGGAAAGATGATGAACATGACTCATGCTGAAGTATTCCCATGTAACAGATAAATCATAGTAAGGAAATTTCCAATGAGTATCAGTAGGATTTGGATCATACAATCTGCTGAACTCTACCCATAGCTCTTGCTCCTTTGCATCTGGCTTGTATTTGGTTTTCAGCTTCTCTTGAACTAATACCCATAATTCATCTAAATCCATTCTGCTTCATGCTCTGAGTAGATTTTCAATGTTCTTGAAAATCTCAACCTTGTTTCCAACTCTTGTTATCTTCCATGCTTTGCCAAACTTGTCATTGAATATTTCCCAATCTATGACTGGATGCCTTGCATGTAAGGGTTCAGCAAAAACAACTTGTGGAACATGGACAACCATTTCTCTTGATTCAACAGGAGGTAATTCTGCTTTCTCTTTTTGTTCCTTCTGATCATCTTCTCTTCCTTTGGAAGGTCTTTCTTGAGTATCCATTAGAAAACTGGTTTTGTTTCTTTTGTAAGCCTCTAAGTATAGAAGCTTCAATTCATCAAAAGATTTACCTTTGAGTTAATGATCTTTCATGTTCACTTCTCTTTTCAGATATATCTTGAAGAACTTCTTCTGATCTGCTTCAGAATGTGGCATTTTGAATCCTTTCTTCTGATTCTTCTGAATCTGCTGATAGACATCATCCAATGCCTCTTGATTGTATTTCTTGGTGATGAAATCATTGAGCTTGATTGTAATTTCTTCTGAGCTAAGAGATTCATCACAAATCAGGGTATAAGCTTCACCTCTTACAATTGGGTCAATGGAGATGATGTATTGCAGCTGAGCATCAAACTTTTCTTGCACCATTCTTGATTCTTCTTCAGCCCTCAATACTTCTTCTTCATGAAGCTTTTTGGACAACTCTTCATCTACAGCCAATTGTACTTGTTCTTTCTGCTTCATCTTTTTAAGCTTTGGTTCATCATCAACCACAATTTTCTTGCCTTTGTCTTTTGGTGATGATACTGGACTTGGAGCAGCAGATTGTTCATCAGAGACACTAAACCTCCCCTGAGGTTGTGATCCTCTCTTTCTTTTATAAGACACTTGATCAGATCCTTTTAAATTCATATCTAATAGCCTCTGAATCCCAGCAGGCTCTTGCTCTACTTCAGCAGTATCTTTCTTTGCTTCAGCAGTATCTGTAGCAGCAATATCTTTCAAGCTAACAGGCTCTTGCTCTTGAGTAGCAGGCTCTTCATCAATCACTGGAGATCCTTCATGAAACTGAAATTGAATCTCTTCTTCATCTTTAGAACTACCCATCCTCCCCTTTTTGTAAGAGAGACCCAAACCCTCTGCATCTGAACTTGAGGAACTAGAAACAAACAACTGAGTAGACTTTTTACCCTTCAACAACTTCACTTTCAACTCTAATTTCTCAACCCTCTTAACTAACTTTGTGTTGATCTCTGTAAAATGCTTGTTTTGACTTTCAAGAGAAGTTTGTAAGTTCTGCACTTGCTTTTTTAATTCCCTGATAGTCTGAGCATCTACATTTTGTTGTGGAGGAGACTGAGGTGGTGAGTTATGATGTGATAATGATGGTGATGTTGCAGATGGTGTTTGTGTTTGTTGAGGAGATGGTAATGGTACTGATGATGGTGGTGTGACTGATGGTACTGTTGGTGTGGGTGATGGTACTGGTGATGGATGTGATGATGAATGATCAGGTTCTTCAGAGTGTTGTGGTAACATTTCCTCAAAAAGTGGTTCTTCTTCTCCTTGAAAACCAATTTTCATGTTTGAAAACACCTTGTGTGTAAGTTTGGGAGTCTTAAAAGGTTTGTTTGGGGGAAGCAACAAATGTTTGGATTTGTTTATGAGGCACTGAATGAACCTTGGGTACATCAAAAACTTTGTATCACTGTCCACATTTTTAACCAATCCTTCAAAAATGTATTTTGAAAAGTTGAATTTCTTGTTTGTTGCCAGGCAAACGAGAGCTGCAGCCATGTTACCACTAAATTGCTCCCATGAGGTTTTCTTTTGGCTTAAACAATGAAGGATGGTATGAATCAAAAATCTCCATTGAGGGGTAAAATACTTTTTAAGAAATGTAAGCTTTGTAGAAGTTACATTATACCCCAGTTTTGTCAAATTTTCAAATATTTTAGTATCAGGTAGTTGACTAATGCCATCTGAATCATCCAAATGAAGATGTCTTCTAATGGATGCTTCGGTAAAAGTCAATGTTCTACCATCCACTTTGGCCATTAACTCTTGAATCCCATCCTCAAGAGTATTAAGTTTAGCAGTTTGCCAAAATTGTGAAATTTGAGATTCAAAAATAGTGGGATCCACGAGTAAAGCAAACCTGACATAAGAATTGTTTAGAAAATCCACTGCTTGATGAAAAGGTTCATTGTCATAAGACTTTTCCAAAAATGCCAATTGATTGTGACGTTTGACAAAACTTAGACGAGCCATGGTGAAAGGTTTGATGAAAATTTTTGATTTCTATGGTGGGATTTTATTGTTGTACTGGTAGAAGATGAAAGGTGAGTCTGAATTATGATAAGGATTGAATATGATAAAAATAACTTTTGACCGACTATAAAAGTTATGGATAAGAAATTGAAGAGGCGGTCAAAAAGATCTTTTATTATAATAACTATATCCTTAATGTTAAGAAAACATGAATAATTCACAAAAATACCCTTTTAAAAACAACGGCTATAATTTAGCCTGACAGACTCAACGGTTATGTAGCAGTACCATTTTACTCTACCAGTACTAAAATTTGAACTACCAGTACCTTGTTTTGAAATAAAACTTTGCAGTCTCTTTGAAATTTTAGATAATATCCCATATAGTTTTTAGCAAACTACCAACTATCAACGGATTTGATAAGTCTTTACCAAGAGCCGTTTGCTTTGGACTAGTCAGTTCGTTTAAGTTTTTGAAACTGGGTGAACTGATTACCTTATAGTTTTTAGCAAACTATCAGCTATCAACGGATTTGATAAGTCTTTACCAAGAGCCGTTTGCTTTGGACTAGTCAGCTCTTAAAGTTTTGAACAACTTGGTGAACTGATTACCATTTCCATATCTTGATTGTGTTAGCAAGCTTTGATTAACCTGAAATGGTTAGTTGTAAACAAAAAGAACAGAGTGCAAAGCACTTGTTTTATAGCATTGTTAACATTTAAACATCAAGATGAGCAAAAACAGAGCAAACTTTGAACTAGCAGTACCAATTTTGTACTGACAGTACCTTATGACTAACTAGCAGTACCATGTTTAGAGTCCAGAACTTGTTTATTTATATACAAAACACATGTTTTTCAAAGATTTATCATACCAATACCTGCTACCAGATATTTAAACCTACCTAAATCAAAAGCTTTGGTGAGAAGGTCTGCAAAATTATTTTCAGAATCAATTTTGACAACTTGAATTAACCTTTTCTCATTGCAATCTCTTATGAAATGATGTCTAATTTCAATGTGTTTTGTTTTTGAATGTTGAACTGGATTTTTGATGATACATATAGTACTGCTATTGTTAATGTAAATAATGGTGTTAAGAAAATTGTACCCATAGTCAAGCAATTGATTCTGGATCCAAAGAACTTGGCCACAACAACTTGCACTTGCAACATATTCTGCTTCAGTTGTAGAGTTGGCCACCATTGTTTGCTTCTTGCATTGCCATGATATGAGTCTGCATCCAAGAAATTGACATCCACCAGTTGTGGATTTTCTGTCTAGGGTTGCACCAGCATAGTCACTATCTGAGTAAGCTACCAAATCAAAAGATGATTCCTTTGGATACCATAGACCTAACTTAGGCTGGCCTTTGAGGTATCTGAAGATCCTTTTGACTGCTGTGAGATGAGAAACTTTTGGATTGACTTGAAATCTTGCACATACACATACTGAGAACATGATATCTGGTCTTGATGATGTAAGGTACATTAGAGACCCAATCATTGATCTGTAGTTGTGCACATCAACATCTTCACCCTCAGCATCTTTGTGTAACCCCTTTTCTGGATCCATTGGTGTACTTGCAACCTTTAAATCTGCAAACCCAAATTTCCTTAAGATCTCAGCTACATACTTATCTTGGCTGATAAATATGCCTGCATTTGATTGTTTCACTTGGAGACCTAAAAAGCAAGTAAGTTCCCCCATGGAACTCATTTCAAACTTACTATGCATAAGTTTTTCAAACTCTACACACAATTCTTGATTTGTAGATCCAAAGATAATGTCATCAACATAAATCTGCACTAGCAAGATGTCTTTCTTGGTTCTTTTGATGAACAAAGTTGGATCAATCTTGCCTCTTTGAAATCCATTCTCCAATAAATAGAAAGCCAATGTTTCATACCATGCTCTAGGAGCTTGGTGTAGACCATAAAGAGCTTTGGTAACCTTGTACACCTTGTCTGGATATTCTGCATCAATGAAGCCTGGAGGTTGAGAAACATACACCTCTTCTTCAATAGTACCGTATAAAAAGGCACTTTTGACATCCATTTGGTAGACAGTGAATCCTATGAAAGAAGCATAGGCCAAAAATAGCCTAATTGCTTCAATTCTTGCAACTGGAGCAAAAACTTCTTCATAATCCACTCCTTCTTCTTGAGTATACCCTTGGGCCACCAATCTGGCTTTGTTTTTTTATCACTATTCCCCTTTCATCTTTCTTATTTCTGAAAACCCATTTGGTTCCAATTGCCCTGTATCCTTTGGGCAAATCAACTAGTACCCAAACCTTCTGTAGTTTAAATTAAAGTAGCTCTTCTTGCATTGCTTCAACCCAGCTTGAATCATCTAAGGCTTTTGTAATGTTTTTGGTTTCTACTTGAGAGAGAAAGCATGAAAATAGGCATATGTGGGCAACTTCATGGTTCTTTTCTTCATACACAGCTAGGACAAACCCATCTTTGTCTGAAGATAAGACTTGAGTTCTTGTTTTAACACCAGAATCAATGCTGCCAATCACATTTTCAATGGAGTGATCTTTGAGAATTCTTGTGTTGTGTGTTGTAGGAACATCATAGGAAATTGGAAGGTTTCCAATTCCTATATCTTCTAGTAAGGAATCATCTGATAGAACATTTAATGGTTCAGCAGGACCAATTTGTGAACTAGCAGTACCATCTGTTGAACTGGCAGTACCATCTTGAGAATTGACAGTACCATTTCCATTTTCAGAATTTTCTTGATTTCCTTGATCTTGAGTTCCATGATCTTGAGTTTCATGATCATCTTCAATACCTTCATTTGTTTCTTGAATCCCTTGATTTGAAGAATTTGAAGGCTCTCCATGACTTGAAGATGAGTCCAATCCTGTCCAAATTGGCATCAATATGTAATCTTGACCCTCAGATGTTTCATCATTGTCTTCAAAACCTGCATTATCATTAGTATTTGTACCTGTGACAGGCACATAATTCATAGATTCTGAAAGCTTATCAATATCAAAACACCAATCTGGTCCAGTGCCTGCAACATTTGGTAGTTTCTCTTGGAACTCTATGTGCAGGTTTTCTTCCACTAGCCTAGTGCATTTATTATACACCCTATAGGCCTTACTTTGCAAAGAATACCCTATCATGTAGCCTTCATCAGCTTTTCCTTCAAACTTTCCTAGATGATCTTTGGTATTGAGAATAGTGACATGACATCCAAAAGGTCTCATAAAAC
Organism: Artemisia argyi; assembly: GCA_030686995.1. Taxonomy (NCBI): domain Eukaryota; kingdom Viridiplantae; phylum Streptophyta; class Magnoliopsida; order Asterales; family Asteraceae; genus Artemisia; species Artemisia argyi. The sequence goes on from CM060686.1 coordinate 47,643,849, forward strand.
TTTGGTGTTCTACCAAACAAAAGTTCATAAGGAGTCTTTCTATGAGGTTTAATTACAAGAACCCTATTCTGTACATAACAAGCAGTACCTACTTCTTCAGCCCAAAATGAAATAGGCAACTTAGAATCTACTAGCATTGTTCTAGCAGCCTCAATAAGTGTTCTATTTTTCCATTCTGCTACTCCATTTTGCTGTGGGGTTCTAGCTACACTATATTCTCTTTTTATTCCTTTTTCTTTGCAAAATACATCCATAACTCTATTCTTGAATTCTGTCCCATTGTCACATCTAATTACTTTTACTTTCTTATCAATTTGGTTTTCTATCCCTGTAATGTAGGACTTAAGGATCTCACTTGTTTCATCCTTAGTTCTTAAAAAGAAAACCCAAGAGAATCTGCTGTAATCATCAGTAACTATAAGACAATATTTTTTACCATTCAAGCTATTCACAGAAGTAGGACCAAAGAGATCCATATGAAGCATGTATAAAGCTTGAGAAATTGAGTTATGGGTCTTGGGCTTACAAGAAGCTCTATGTTGTTTGCCTTTTAGACAATCAACACAGGTTTGGTCATTTTGAAAAATCTTTTTGGGTAAACCTCTAACCAAATCATACTTTGCAATTGTATTGATTGTTTTAAAGTTTACATGACCAAGTCTTCTATGCCAAAGCATAGATTCATCCAATGAGGCTTTTGCTACTAGACAGGTTAAGCTCTCTTTAGGAACAATGTTCTTTAAATCAACAATGGACATATTGTTCTTTCTAGGGATTTTAAGAAGAATCTGACTTTCATCAGGGATTTTAAAATCAGGAGAAAGCACAATGCATTCAGTGTCAGTAAAAAGAACTTTGTTCTTTGTATCACACATTTGTGAGACACTTAAGAGATTAAACTGTAGTTCTTTCACAAAATACACATTTTCAAAATCTAATTTACTGGTTTTAATTGTACCTTTACCAGTAATCTTTCCTTTGATTCCTCCCCCAAAGGTAACATATCCTCCATCAAATGATTTGAAGTCTGTGAGGTAAGACATGTTGCCTGTCATGTGCCTTGAACATCCACTATCTACATATCCTTGATCTGCAATATCATTTGAATGTTCCTGCACATGTATACACATATTAGTTTCTTTGGGGTACCCAAGCCATGACTGACTTGGGTTTGCCTCGTGCATCAATGTAATCAAACCTTTTTAGGACTGTTGATGCACCATTTGGTTGGAGTGGTCTCCAAATCCAACATGCTGAGGACTTAACAGCATTTTTATTTTTGACACATTTTATGGTTTTGGTCTGACAGTACCAAATTTGGCAGTACCATTTGGTCTAGCAGGACCATATGGTCTAGCAGAACCTTTTGGTTTTGGTTTCCAGTCTTGTGTTTTATCTACAAAATTCCTTTCAATATGACTTTTCACAACTTTTGGTGTATGTTTGAAAGCATTACTTGCACCCTTAGTAGTGAACTTTGGGTAAACAGGCTCATTTGTTCTAACAGTATGATTGACTTTTGGTGTGTTAGATTTAACAGAACCTTTTCTGGGGTTTGTTTTACTTGTTTTAGACCTTGATGTACTCCCAGAAACCCAATTGTTACAATAAGCATGAGTATGATTAAAACTACCACAGTAATAGCATGCTTTATTGTACAAAACAAAGTTATCACCAAGTTGATGTGACTTAAGATTGTTCCAATTTCTCTGACTACCTCTAGGTTTGCTATTACATTTAGCACAACATTCAACAGTTTTTAGAACAACTTTAGTCTTTGTTATACTCTCTACACTTTTAGGACTAATGAGTCCTACTTTGTTTCCTTTCTTAGAAACAGTCTCTTTTCTATTCTCATCAGATGTACAACCTTCAATAGTTGTAATATCTGAGCTCTTATCAGTGAGCACCTTTTCTTTGGAGAGAGAAGTATTACTTGTACTCTCAAAAGGTTCACTATTTTCTACAAATTTTACTTTTTCTAGTGGTTTATTTGTGAGCTCATGTAGACCTGATTCAGCAAGATCTAAACCTGGGGGACAAGGAATTCCTCTGTAAGGAGGAGGACATGTGTTGTATCCAATCCAAGATTTGATTTTCTTGTTCATTTGGTTCTCAACTATACTTTTAGTACAAGCAGAAGCATTTTCTAATGTTGTAACAGTTAGTTGAATATTATCTTTTGCTTGTTTCACTTTAGAAAACTCAGTTCTTAACAGGTTTATTTCAGCATCTTTAAGAAATATGTCTCTATTAAGAATAGCTTTTGTGTCAGAAAAGGTGAGTTCATTTTCTCTAAAGTGAATTATCTGTTTCTCAAGTTTGGACATACCACACTTATGATTAACTAGGTCTTGATGAGTTTTTCTATGTTCTTCTTTCAGCTCATCATAAAGTTTTCTTAAGATTTCTAATTCTTTAAAAACTTCACAAGTAGCAGAACATTTAGTAATTTGTACCTCAGGATTGGAGAGAGCCATTAAGGCCATTTCATTTGAGGATGACTCTTCTTCACCCATAAAGCTCCAATCAAAACCCAGCACATCAATGGCTACCATTGCTCTTGTTTTAGTGATGTCCACTTCCTTGCTCTTGTTCTCATTGTTTCCCCTATTCTTGTTCTCAAAACCTCTTCCCTTATCACCCTGCTTCTTTGGTCTTCTACATTCTCTTGAGTAGTGACCCTTCATGTGGCAGTTGTAGCACTCCACTTTAGATTTGTCATACCCAGCAGGTTCATTGCTATTTATGACAATCTTCTTTCCAGTCCTCATCAAATATTTCTTAGCCCTCATGCTAAGAAGTGAAAGCTGCCATTTTATGTCCATTTCTTCAAGATCATCATCACTGATCTCTTGAAGATCTTCAAAGGTCAATGTGGAACCATTGTGTTGTGATGTTAGAAAAGCACAACCAATTGTTTCATCTAAAATGGTTTTGGTACTGCTGGAAGTACTGGCAGTACCAAAATTTGTGTTGGCAGTACCTTCTACTCTACCATCTTTTTCTTCATCAACTTTCTTGGTAGTACCATGAGATGACATGAATGCCATATTTCCAGAGCTTGAACTTGTAGACTTCTTTAGTTTATGCTCTACTATCTTGAAGTTGCTGTAAAGATCATTGAGACTCATGGAATCAATATCTGGTTTGTTTTTCCAGACAATGACATGCATGGCCCATTCAGAGGGTAGACTTCTAAGAAATTTGGAGTTTAAGTCTTCTTGAGATATTATCACTTCATGAATGGCTAACTGGCTAGAAAGCTTTTGTAGTCTATTGAACATGCTGTCCAAGGACTCATTTGGTGTGGCTGAAAAGTTTTCAAACTGTTGTTTTAAAAGTGTTTTCTGGGTTTTCTTGGTAGCATCATTACCACCAAATCTAGCTACAATAGCTTGAAAAAGAGTTTTAGCACACTTGTATTTGTTAAAGACTAGAAGCTGGTCATTTGGAATAGACATGAGAAACATACTCCTGGCTTTAAGATCATTTCTCTTTTGAATTCTTTCTTCAGCGGTTATTGGGTTTACTTGCACGGTTGTGACAAGTGCATCATTTACTGTGGAGGTGGTGGTTGCAGGTTTAAATGAGTTTCCTTCTTCAATAATCTCCCAAAGTGCATAGTCTTGCACTTGGAAGTATTGTTCAACCCTCAGTCTCCACATCTCAAACTCATTCTGTTTAAGTAATGGAAGTTTTGCAGCCACATTGGTTTGAATGTGCTCAACATCCATTTTTGCTTTGTTCTTTTATGTCATAAATATCAGCCTAGCTCTGATACCACTTGTGGAAAGGATTCTATACTTGTATTGAATTGTGCAAACACTTGAGATGTTAAACTCAGTAATGTGTTTAGGATATTTATGAATGAATGTGAGTTAGCACGCGGAATTTACTAAAACACACTAAAGGAACAAAGGTGGTGAATAAGTAAAATGGAATGAGTTGCAACAAGAATAACACAAAATGATTCAATATTATTGATGAAATAATACGGGTGATCTAAACTATCACCAGGATTACAAGTGTAACCTTGAATCTTTGATACGTGAAAGAGTTCAAATATGGAAGATATGCATGGGTAAGATGAGTATAACAGATGTAGGTTATGCAAGTTATATGTCTAAGAAGGTGTCTTAAGGGTTCCTTTTATAGTATAAGGAGCCCTTGTTACAAGTGGTCAAGTTGCTTAATATAATATACTAGAGGTTTATCTTATCCTAATATTACACCTTTCAAGGCAAAACACTCCATTACATCTACTGAGACTTCTGTACTACTTTTACTTAACGTATAACTTTGTACAAAGACTAATAATACAAGTAAATATCTCTAATTAAAATATAGCAACTTGTTGTGAAAACTGGCAGGACGTTCTTTAACTAGCAGTACCTTCTTACCCAGAAGGTACTGTTAGTATATCTTCAACATCAGCAAACTGAAGAGGCAGGCTTAACTATCACTAGCAGGCTCTTCTGGCAGACTCTTTACTTTGTGCATTTTATTCCCAACAACCATACATCCATGTGATCAAGAGTTGGCTAGTCCATAAGCAAACGGCTCATGGTAAAGACATATCAAATCCGTTGATAGCTAGTAGTTTGCTAAAAACTATGATAAGAGCAGCAAATTTTCATGTTTTATTTACCACTGGTCTTTGATATGTTGTGAAAATTTTACCACTGCTAGTTCATTAGTTACCACTGCAAGAGTCATTTTTCCACTGATGAACTAGCCGTTACAACTGTTGTGTCAGTAATCCATTTTTTACTAGCCGTTGTAAAAATAACCGTCATTCCTTATTAATAGGGTAAAATCTTTTGTGAATTATCTACTTACTTATTATAAATTATTCTTTTTCCAAAGATAATTCTTTCCAAAGATAATTCACATTGCGCAACCTCCTCAAACCCTATTAGTATAAATTAATCATCATACGGCTTGCTTTTTATCTTGATTACTGACACTCTTATTCTCTTTATCACAAATATCATGGCGATTCTAAAATTTGTCGAGGAGCACAACCAAGTGGCTTACTTACAAAAGTCAAACGAGAAGAGTGGCCCTGTTTTTCATGAGATTGTGGATTTTCTAAACACAACTCATATACGGTATGCCTTAACTATTAATCCCACAATCTATGTCTCTCATATCAAACAGTTCTGGAACACTGTGGAGTCCATAACTCTTGAACAGGGAGACACACAAGAATCTGTGGATGCTCTAAGAGCCACAGTTGATGGGGTAACTATTGATGTTACTGAGTCATCCTTGAGGAGAATTCTCCAATTGAATGATCTCAATGGTATCATCACATTACCTAATTCAGAAATTTTCACTAATATTGCTTTAATGGGGTATGATACATCTGAACAAAAAGTTACTTTCAGAAAAGGATGTTTTTGTCCCCATGGGAGATTTTTAATTCACACTCTTTTACATTGCCTAAGTCCTAAGAAAACTTCTTATGAGCAATTTGCATCAACCATGGCTTATCCTTTGTGTAACAATTCGCATTTTTCAGGTTAATTACTTTTCCCGGAAAATTCACTATTCACTTTTTACTATTCACTTTTTACTATTCACTTTTCACTATTCATCTCAGAAATTTTTATTTCATATTCTTGTAAGTTAAACTATTTTAACGATAATCCGAGAGTTTGACGCTCGTTGGATCATTTCTGCAAAAATCACAAAGCCGTGTCCGAGATTTATTTTTAGGTTTAAACGTCCTTCCAGCATCCCGATATATCCATAAAATGTCATAAACAATAGAAATATGATTTTCTATCATTTTATGACAATTCCAAAAGTTTTGGGATTTTACGTTTTCTAGTTCAGCGTTTTACGCGAATTACGCGTTTTTGATCCGTGTTTCCAGTTTTTAGCAGGGTTTTAGCACCCGATAGATCCTACCACTCATTTTGTATTTTATTATGGACTATATGGACATGTTTAACAATACTTTCAAATTCCATAATTTTACGACACCCGGTTTTATGTTTTGAGGCTTAATCATTTACGATTGGCATTTCCCGGAGTCAAAACTCATCTAGTAACTTGGATAATATCATCCAAGGCACACCTCACCCCCCCTTATCCATGTGAACCGCCCTAGGAGGGGGGATTCACACTATGTGGCTCAATCTCATGACTTTAGCCCATAGATCATCATTTTATTACAACTTTGTCACCAAGTTATGTAACTTTCCTAGTAAGCTTCCTAACCTCCTCATTTGGACTATAAATACTCCCTCCCCATCCCTTCTTTGTGCCGTGCATCCCCAACCCCATAACCATCCCATTCTTAGCTTAATTCCTTCTAATTTCTAGCAAGGTTCAAGTGATTCTTCAAGGTAGAAACCCTAGTTAGAATATCATTCACCAAAACTCTTCCAATCCCTAATATACTTGGTGATTTCTCTTGAGTTTAAATCCACTCAATTCACCTCAACTTTCATTACATCTCTTTCAAGAATACCAAGGGTAGAAAGATTGCATGAAGTGAAAAAGGGTTGAAGCAAGTCTATCAAAGTCCTATCCTTACATGTTAACTTCCTTTCATCTTTGAAAGCCAAAAGTTGTGAGCCAAACCCTAACTTGATTCTTGTTAAATAATCATGTTCATGTTATTTACATATTATTTGTGCTATATATTGTCTTGTTATCATGTCCATGATGTATAAAAGTGAGTAAAACAAGTTGTTGTAATTGATTGTTAATATAAGTTCATAAAACAAGTAAACTAGTGACTTTGTTGGTATAACCTGATCAAAATAGTAAAAATATGATATTGGATTATTACATATTGTAGTAGAGGACCTAACAAGGAAAACATAGCAATTTGAACCACCTAAAACGAGTATACGAGTCAAAAGTTACGCCCATTTGAAGTTACAAAAGATTTGCGGCAAAGCTGCCAAAATGTTTCTGTGACGGAATAGAAAACACGCAAAAAGAGGCCTTTCTGGTCCGTTTCATGAAAAAGTTAAAACACGAAAGTTGTCCAGAATCACGTTTTCCTTCAGGAACTAAGAGGCTCGAGCCTTGAAAACACTTTCTGAGTGAGATATTTTAAATTTCTTAACAGCTATTTACATATATATAAGTCACTATATTATGGTTATACTTTAAAAGGAATAAGAGGTCTTATGACCAATAATCAAGACCACCACCATGGCTAGAGCCAAGGTTGTGTCTCATGACCTTGAAACAAGGACTAAAGGTCATGGCTAGGCCATGACGAAATGACCATAACAACTTACATAGGCATAAACATGAAACAATGAATTAGGCGATAACATGAACAAGCAATTTGGATCTACTTCACCTAAAAGGAAACCATGAGATATTACCAAGAGAAAATGGTCATTCAAAACTTATGAAACTACCCCTAATAACAATCTTCATGTACTAATAAACTTTCCTAAGTTTATTCAAAATATCGGACATGTAACTTTTCGGATCAAAACTGATATCTATATATTTTATCAACTACTACAATAGTAGGGAGCCTCATGTGAGGAGTTCATTATGTAAGCCGTCGAGATGAGTTGTGGATTTACGAGTTAAAGTGTCCTGGCTCTTCGAACGCTTACTAACATGACTTCTGAAATATGTCAGCCCGAACGGTAGTAAACGATATACAAAACATACATGTTCATGAATCTTTTCTTTCAAAGACATACAATATACATCATACCACATCATGGACTAAATGCAAGATATATATATAGGCACTCCGTCATATTCTTTATTCCAAACCTAAGTTACAATAATTATTCTAGGTTGCTCGTAGAAGTTCTTACGACATATCCATCATTCTCATTATACATCATCCAACTCAAGGTGAGTTCATGGCCCCATTTTCCATTACTTAATTGTTTTACAAACCCTTGGGGGGAATACATGCTATTTTAACCGAGCACAATGTTTTTAAATTGTATGCTTGCCTGATTGTTTTATTATCACTAAGTACCAACCTTGCTAAACCGAGATCCCTTATTATGAACCATTTAATCACTAGCAATAGTGAGCGCAAATATTGTGAATAGGCCTATTGGGATTGACGAATCCCATTTGTATTGACTAAGTTCAAACAAATGCATTAATATTTGAGATTTAGGTATGTTAGCAAAGTACCTACCGGGATAAATCTGCCGATCGATATTGGTACACGTTAATGTTTTGGTGTCATAAGCTTAGTGTATAATACATTTTATGGGCGTATAATAACGTAGCCTACCTGTTTTATTTTCCAAACATTGGTGTGAGTCTACAAGCTCACACTACCAACATATTGTGTTCAAACGATTTAACAAACTCTATGAATATCACTCAACCTTTGTGTTGACCTCTCAAGCATGTATTTTAGGTTCATGACGATCAAGGATGGCACGGAAGGACACGGATACTCAAGAGGGCTATAAATTTTATTATCATTCAAAACTCATTTAAATTGTAAACATGGAACCATCTGGGACCTCATTTTGTAATCTCTGATATTTATATAATTTGAATGATAAATCTTTTAAAACGACTCAATTGGAGTTCGTTTTCTATTATTGTGACTATTGTGCCGTCAAGTAACACCCAGTTCGAATTCCGCTGCATCCATGAATTGGGGGTGTTACAGATTGGTATCAGAGCCATGGTTATAGAGAAACGGGTCTAATTGAGACCTAAACTATAACTACAATTACAAGCAAAAACATTTTATAGCCTTCCGCTCTTCGTGTCTTCCATCCTCCAGACGATTATGGACTTAGTAAGCATGTTATGCTTCACAAACATATTAGTATATTCATATATACCCATTTTGAGCATTTCCCTGTAAGCATTAGTATATTGATATATAAACTCGGTTTATTTTCAATCATTTATCTAAACAATGGACTAAACATATCTGTGTATGCCTATTCTAGGGCATTTCGACACAATCACATTCTCCCAATCATGTTCCTATTCCAACATTTTTTGTCCAAGACATTGTAACTGATTGCAATGGTCTTTCCTATTTTCCAAGACATTGTATTATACAATGGTCTTAACCATTTCTCAAATGTTTTGAGTCACACAATGGTCTAACCTACTTCCCAGACATTATGAATTGCACAATGGTCTAACCTACTTCCGAGACATTGTGTTTTGCGCAATGGTCTCTAGAATTATTCCATCACATCATCAATATCATTTCATATGATATCAAAAACCCGTCACAACCTATCGATTTGTAAATAAGAAATATGAGATTTCTAAAGGACAAACAAATCCATTACCTACAAAAGCTGAAGTTCAGCTCTGCATTCATCAAAATTTTCTTATGAAACCTTCATTATTAAAAGTTCGTGATCCTGGCCAAGTATGTTCTATTTTAGAACTACTTAAAACTTCCTTTCCATACGTACCTACCCTTACTATCTTCTATGCAATGGAATATGAAACCATACGTTACAAGTCTTGTATGGACGGGACTTGCAACTTAAGGGTTTGACATCGCCTTTGTTAGTGGACAGTTTCCCGAAAGCAACAGACATATCACATGTATACCTAATTTAGGTATTTGAAAATTTTATCGAACCTTGGCTAAATATAGACTAGTCACCTATATTTAACCTAGGGACAGTGGAATATAGTCTGACTAACTATATTCGACTTAAAATTTTCAAATACTGAGAATAGTTGTACTAGGGTTATGTTTAGATTGATTTCCTACATGAACACGATAAACCACCAGAATACATTAAAACAATCTAGAGACACGATAGTGTCTTACCACTCAGCGATATCTTAACACCTTATTTGTACTACCTAAATTCATTCTTGAAATTTTTCATTTATGAGATAATCCGATCTACTATCTTGGATAGTTATCAATTATTCTCTTCATCCTGTAGAAGTACTATCCTGTTTAGGTCCTAAGGATACCATTCCATCATAAACTTTTAAAATCTCTTAAGATTTTTAAAGCAAACTCAACATCTATACCTAAGAGTATTAATGTTAAGCATACACTACACACTTTTATCACATCATTATCTTCACAACCGTTACAAACACAAGCTCATTAACAGATCTTGATGCACTTTTAAAGCTCAAATCATCCTTAGTTACACCACAAGCACCCTCACCAGCTTTACAAGATTGAATATTCATCTTGTACTTTTGCAACACCAGTATCATTTCGTAATACACTACCTTGTAACTCACCGGCTAATTGTGAATGTTGTGTTGGGAATTCTTAAGTAGGATGATTTATAATTATTTGAATGGATTGGGATGCCTTTTCATTTAAATAAAGACATTGTAAATCACCGAACCATAAGTTTATACTTCCCTATTTACATTGTTTGGGATGCCTCTCTATGTAAATAAAGAATTATAAACAAGTGGGCTTATTTGTATCCGAAATAACATAAGTATGAAGTCAATAAACACTAGGTACAACAACCGATTACCCACTAGGCTATGATTGCAATTACTATCTCAATTCCTATTAATATTTGACTGCTATATCAATTTCCTTTGATATTCGACTATTACCATACCTTTCCTACATAAAAGTAAGCCTCATCCTACACCATACACTGAAATGACAAATCAAACTGCATCACTAGTAATCCCAGACTTCAGTCCTCATAAGTAACCACACCTTTTCATTGACACCACTCCAACATATGACACACAAAGAAGTTCGGGACGAAGTTCCCCGTAAGGGGTAGAGACTGTAACAATTCGCATTTTTCAGGTTAATTACTTTTCCCGGAAAATTTCACTATTCACTTTTTACTACTCACTTTTTACTATTCACTTTTCACTATTCATCTCAGAAATTTTTATTTCATATTCTCGTAAGTTAAACTATTTTAACGATAATTCGAGAGTTTGACGCTCGTTGGATCATTTCTGCAAAAATCACAAAGCCGTGTCCGAGATTTACTTTTAGGTTTAAACGTCCTTCCAGCATCCCGATATATCCATAAAACGTCATAAACAATAGAAATATGATTTTCTATCATTTTATGACAATTCCAAAAGTTTTGGGATTTTACGTTTTCCAGTTCAGCGTTTTACGCGAATTACGCGTTTTAGATCCGTGTTTCCAGTTTTTAGCAGGGTTTTAGCACCCGATAGATCCTACCACTCATTTTGTATTTTATTATGGACTATATGGACATGTTTAACAATACTTTCAAATTCCATAATTTTACGACACCCGGTTTTATGTTTTGAGGCTTAATCATTTACGATTGGCATTTCCCGGAGTCAAAACTCATCTAGTAACTTGGATAATATCATCCAAGGCACACCTCACCCCCCCTTATCCATGTGAACCGCCCTAGGAGGGGGGATTCACACTATGTGGCTCAATCTCATGACTTTAGCCCATAGATCATCATTTTATTACAACTTTGTCACCAAGTTATGTAACTTTCCTAGTAAGCTTCCTAACCTCCTCATTTGGACTATAAATACTCCCTCCCCATCCCTTCTTTGTGCCGTGCATCCCCAACCCCATAACCATCCCATTCTTAGCTTAATTCCTTCTAATTTCTAGCAAGGTTCAAGTGATTCTTCAAGGTAGAAACCCTAGTTAGAATATCATTCACCAAAACTCTTCCAATCCCTAATATACTTGGTGATTTCTCTTGAGTTTAAATCCACTCAATTCACCTCAACTTTCATTACATCTCTTTCAAGAATACCAAGGGTAGAAAGATTGCATGAAGTGAAAAAGGGTTGAAGCAAGTCTATCAAAGTCCTATCCTTACATGTTAACTTCCTTTCATCTTTGAAAGCCAAAAGTTGTGAGCCAAACCCTAACTTGATTCTTGTTAAATAATCATGTTCATGTTATTTACATATTATTTGTGCTATATATTGTCTTGTTATCATGTCCATGATGTATAAAAGTGAGTAAAACAAGTTGTTGTAATTGATTGTTAATATAAGTTCATAAAACAAGTAAACTAGTGACTTTGTTGGTATAACCTGATCAAAATAGTAAAAATATGATATTGGATTATTACATATTGTAGTAGAGGACCTAACAAGGAAAACATAGCAATTTGAACCTCCTAAAACGAGTATACGAGTCAAAAGTTACGCCCATTTGAAGTTACAAAAGATTTGCGGCAAAGCTGCCAAAATGTTTCTGTGACAGAATAGAAAACACGCAAAAAGAGGCCTTTCTGGTCCGTTTCATGAAAAAGTTAAAACACTAAAGTTGTCCGGAATCACGTTTTCCTTCAGCTACAAAGAGGCTCGAGCCTTGAAAATACTTTCTGAGTGAGATATTTCTAAATTTCTTAACAGCTATTTACATATATATAAGTCACTATATTATGGTTATACTTTAAAAGGAATAAGAGGTCTTATGACCAATAATCAAGACCACCACCATGGCTAGAGCCAAGGTTGTGTCTCATGACCTTGAAACAAGGACTAAAGGTCATGGCTAGGCCATGACGAAATGACCATAACAACTTACATAGGCGTAAACATGAAACAATGAATTAGGCGATAACATGAACAAGCAATTTGGATCTACTTCACCTAAAAGGAAACCATGAGATATTACCAAGAGAAAATGGTCATTCAAAACTTATGAAACTACCCCTAATAACAATCTTCATGTACTAATAAACTTTCCTAAGTTTATTCAAAATATCGGACATGTAACTTTTCGGATCAAAACTGATATCTATATATTTTATCAACTACTACAATAGTAGGGAGCCTCATGTGAGGAGTTCATTATGTAAGCCGTCGAGATGAGTTGTGGATTTACGAGTTAAAGTGTCCTGGCTCCTCGAACGCTTACTAACATGACTTCTGAAATATGTCAGCCCGAACGGTAGTAAACGATATACAAAACATACATGTTCATGAATCTTTTCTTTCAAAGACATACAATATACATCATACCACATCATGGACTAAATGCAAGATATATATATAGGCACTCCGTCATATTCTTTATTCCAAACCTAAGTTACAATAATTATTCTAGGTTGCTCGTAGAAGTTCTTACGACATATCCATCATTCTCATTATACATCATCCAACTCAAGGTGAGTTCATGGCCCCATTTTCCATTACTTAATTGTTTTACAAACCCTTGGGGGGAATACATGCTATTTTAACCGAGCACAATGTTTTTAAATTGTATGCTTGCCTGATTGTTTTATTATCACTAAGTACCAACCTTGCTAAACCGAGATCCCTTATTATGAACCATTTAATCACTAGCAATAGTGAGCGCAAATATTGTGAATAGGCCTATTGGGATTGACGAATCCCATTTGTATTGACTAAGTTCAAACAAATGCATTAATATTTGAGATTTAGGTATGTTAGCAAAGTACCTACCGGGATAAATCTGCCGATCGATATTGGTACACGTTAACGTTTTGGTGTCATAAGCTTAGTGTATAATACATTTTATGGGCGTATAATAACGTAGCCTACCTGTTTTATTTTCCAAACATTGGTGTGAGTCTACAAGCTCACACTACCAACATATTGTGTTCAAACGATTTAACAAACTCTATGAATATCACTCAACCTTTGTGTTGACCTCTCAAGCATGTATTTTAGGTTCATGACGATCAAGGATGGCACGGAAGGACACGGATACTCAAGAGGGCTATAAATTTTATTATCATTCAAAATTCATTTAAATTGTAAACATGGAACCATCTGGGACCTCATTTTGTAATCTCTGATATTTATATAATTTGAATGATAAATCTTTTAAAACGACTCAATTGGAGTTCGTTTTCTATTATTGTGACTATTGTGCCGTCAAGTAACACCCAGTTCGAATTCCGCTGCATCCATGAATTGGGGGTGTTACACTTTGGTTTGTTTGGCAACTGATAGGACTTTCAATTTTTCAAAGTTTCTTTTCAATAATATGAAAGGCAATGTAAAGAGTCAATATAAATTTTTGATGTATCCAAGGTTTGTGCAGGCAGTGTTAAATGAGTTTCAACTGCACCCTCACAAAAGAATTTATGAACCTTCCACTCTTAAGCCAAAAGTTTTTCAAAATATGTCTAAGGCTTCAGAACTTTGGAATGGGGTGGTTCATCCACTTTTCCCTCAAATGCTTGCTAAAATTTCTCAAGTACAGGGTGAGGATGTACCAATCCCAGCTGCATCTCAAAACACACCCACTATTGTTGTTCCACCAATTCAACATACCCCTGCAGTCACTCACACTTATGAGAGGAGGTCTAAACAGCCAACTTCTCTCATCTCAACATTGCATGTTGCTGAGACTTTTGGTTTAGGAACAAGCAGTGGTGGTTCAAGGCTTAATCCTAGTCCAACTAGGGAAGAGCCTGAATCAATGCCTCATGATTCACCTCTCCCAGCAGGTTACACAGTTGGAAGTGATGAAGGCAGTGTGCAACAAAATGAATTGATGGATATTTGTACCAAATTAGTCAAGCAGGTTCAAGCTCTGGAGAAAGACCTGGCACAGACCAAAGAACAATATGCCACAGAGCTGACTAAATTCAAGGATGAGATTCAAAGATTGCAGAATGAAGTTGAGAATCTCAAGAAGCAAAGATCTCAGGTTGTATCATCATCATCTTCACCTTCAGATGAATTTTCTGCAATTTCTACTAAGGTTTTGGGAGATTCTTCCAAACAAGGGAGGAAAATAGATGCAGAGCTTAAGGGGAGGAGTAAAAATTTTGATAAAGATTTTGCTGAGCTCAATGATTCTGATAATGCTCAAGCAAAAGATGATGTAGCTGAGACTGAGGGGAGGAAATTGGATATTGAAGATATGGATGCTGATGCAGGTTTTAACTTTGATGATTTAGTTGGAACTGCTCAACCAATTTCCACTGAAGCAGAACAAGTTCCCACTAATCAACCAATTACCACTGCAAGTGAAAATGTTCCCACTGCTAGTCAAGAAATTACCACTGTAGAGGAAGAGGCTGCCAGAATAAGATCAGTTAAAGGAAAGGCTATTGAAATTGCTTCAGATCAAGAGACAAGAAAGATTTCTAAGTATGAACAAGCTCAGATTGATTTTGATGCTAGATTAGCAGAGCAACAACAAGCTGAAGAGTATGAAAGAAAGAAAAAGCTTAAAGAAGATGAAGTTGCTAGTTTTATGGAAGCAACTAGGTTGGATAAACTTGAAGCTGTAATGGCAGAACCTATTTCAAGTGTCTCACCAACTGTCATACATGAGAAACCTCCATTATTCAGTTATGTGCCTACAGAAGAAGAGATTGACTACTTGATTAATAATGATCAAGTAATCAGGAAGAAGGATTGAATTGATTGCAAATACAACCTTGGATGAAGAACAAAGGTCTGCTCAACTTAAAGATTTCATTCAAATGAAGAATCAGCAGGCTCTTGATCAAATCATTGGGGATGTTAGAAAAGGTCAAAAGAAGCCAAGGAAACTTACAAAGGCACAGATCATTGCTGAGATGAAGACTTTTTGTTGCCATGTTGGTAATATGAAAATGGCTTAATTCAAAGGAATGTCACATGATCAGGTTGAAGGTATTTACTACAGGATCAAAAGACAAGATAGTAATTTCATTCCAATGGATCAAGAACCAATAACAATGAAGACAAAAAGGACTGGAGTAAGTCTTGAATCAAAAGATGCAAAGAAGTTGAAGACTCAGAAATCATCTCAAGCAGAAGAGGGTCCTAGCAAGTTGACAGAAGAGCAAGTTACAAACATGTTGTTTATAGAGACTGATATACTTAATATTGAACCTCTACAATCAAGATATCCAGTAGTTGGTTGGGAAATCTTTTCTGATAGTTTTGGTGTAGCTTGGAAGATCATCAGAACTGGAAGTGTCACAAGTATTTGCAGAGATTTTGAAGATATTGTTAGATCTTGTGATAGAGAAGATTTGGATACTTTGTGGAAAATTGTTCAAGATCAGTTTAAGAAGGATGAACTTGTTGATGTCTAAGCTAAAGAGTTATGGGTTCACTTCAGAAGATTATATGAACCTGACCCAAGTGATAGATATTGGAGATTTGAAGCTCATGGTACAAGAACTTTGTGGAAATTCTATGATTCAAGTTCTGTGCATCATGTTTCTACTCAAGATGGAGTTGATGTCTTTATGCTGGCTGAGAAAGAATATCCATTGAGTGCTGGAGTATTAACAGTGATGTTGTCAGAGAAGCTTAGGTGCTGGGAAAGAACTGAAGTCATAGATGATTTGCTACAAAGGATTTATGATCAAAGTGTGAGAGCTGATAGAGAGTTAAGAAGAAAACGATAAGTGTTTGGAAGAATTCCCATATCCTCATGTTTACTGAATACTTGAAGAAACATATTGATTTATGTATTAATCATAAGTTAGGGGAGGATTGTTCGGAATTATACTAATAGTTACCACGGCTAAGAGAAGAAGTTACAACTGCAGAAGATTGTACTTGCAGTGGAAACTCAATACCACTGCAAGAACATATATTACCACTGCTTATTAGATAACTGTTAGGAAATGTGTATATCTTATTCTATTAGTTTTATACTTATCTTGTAGAAGAGGACTCCTTGTGCTATAAAAGGAGATCCTAGGTTAAAGGTTTGATATACGTTTTCTAGAGCTTCAAGGTGTAACCCTGGTGATATCAAGATCACTCGTATTATTATCATTAATAATATTGGAGCTAATAGTTTGTTTACATACATTGTTTATATACAACTGTCTTACTTACAACCAAACTTCTAAGTGTTACTAAGTAGATTCCGCATACTTAGTGATATAACTCAAAGTGTCAATCTAACACAAGTTCAAGGTGTGTAGATCCATCATCCTTCACTTGCAATTTCTTGTTATCATGATCAAAACATCATGTTTAAAACTTCTTTCTTTTTGAATGAAAATCTTTTAAATATCTATATTATCTTTCTTGAAACAATTTGCTTAACTAAAATTTTTTCCATAACCTTATTTTAATCAAAAACAAGATTGAATTTTTTTTTTATTACATGTTATGAAACAAAATTCAATTTGTTTTGTTGTAATGCACACTTGAATTTACTTCAAAACATTGTTAAATAAAACTAAAAACGTTTTGCTTAAAACACATTTGATTTTCTCACATGTGTCATACACTTCTATTGGAAATGACATTCACAATTTAATCAAATCATTTCATGAGAATCATGGCTTGTCCATATGGATCTTGTTTGTAACAAGTCTTGAAGTCCATATAATCATATCCACCTATTTGTTACTTGTTAACAATCATCTATATGTTTGCTCTAGACTAAATGTTATCATCTTCATATAGTTATACATTTAACTTATTTGCCTTATTGCCTCCTTAGTTGCATATCTTAATTGATAAATTAATAGATAGCATGATTATTATAAATTAATTGCCTAACTTAATTATTTCTATATCACTCTCTACATTCATGAATAGTATGCCCTATATTGCCTCAAAGAGTTGAACTTACTTGAATCCAAATCCAAAAACACACCCTTTTTGAAAATTTTCTGCCAAAAACCCATTTCTGGCATTCTGGGAATCACCAGATGGGCGGCCCCCTTAATTATATAAGGTGGCCCCCTTAATGATTAAGGGGACCGGCCCCTAATTAAGGGGACCGGCCATCTGATGGTCGGGGATACTGTTTTCTTTATCACTTTTTGACCCATTTCAACCTATACTTCCCAAAATTCACAAACATATTTTGTCCCATACTATCCCTCAAATTATCCTTCCTAAACCACATTTCTCATACACTATAAATACTCTCTTCCCATCATTAATGCCATCACACCCAAACATGTCATCTCCCAACAACCAAAAACCAAAGATTTCAAGAACCGCAAGGATCTACGTCAAACCCGTTTGGAGGAGGAAACTTGATTCTTGTCATAACTCAAGTGATGTTGTTCCAAATCAACCAACAACTAAACCTCAAACCCACTCTAATGAGTCATCTCACAACCCATCTTCCACTCATACCCTCATTAATGCTTCTTCTTATGATGAGCATGATCCATCCCAAAACAACAATCCCAACATGTCAATCAATACTTCACATGTTGCTCATTCAACAAAAACACCACTCACTCATGAAGAAACTCTTCCACCCTTTTCATGTTTTCATGACTACCCAAGCTCAACCATGTCTCCACCACCAAGAGTACCACCACCACATCCTACAACTTCACATGCCATTCCTATGTTGCATGTTCAAACCTTCACCCAAGACAACTATCATGTTCCACCACCAACACCTTCCTCCGAACACTTGAAGTTCATTGAGGAGCTAAAAGAGGCTCATGAGCTTAGTGCTCTTTTAGCATTACATCTTGCTCAACGCAATTTGGATCCACCCCAATCAAGCTCACCATCATCACCACACAACATCAACCAAGTTGAGAAGCATGTCAACAATTGCCCTTGTTGCATCTTCCTTCAACAACAAACCATTGCTTTGAATGAGCACTTCACTTGGATTGAGTATCTTCTTACAAGATCTCAACAAACACCATCGCTTGAACAACATCAAAACCCTCAATCAACAAACCCTACCTCTAACCCACCACCTACAAGTTCCACATCTCCAAACTCACCAACATCCATGCAACCAAAAGTTTATCTCCACTAAACTACCAAGCATTTTATATGCTGATTCGATTCTTTTCGTAGTATTGTTTGTTTTTCCGAAGAAATACCGGTTAAAGTATGTTCCCCGGGTCGTTCTCCCAACGAATCGCTGAATTGATCTTGTCGACACGGTTTGTAAATCTTGTGAAGTGAATGGGGTTTTAAAAGAGATATTTTGGGTTTTGATTATGCTACAATTGAGAATAAAATTGCAATTAAAACAAAGAAAATAAGCAAATAATGCAAAACACATTAGCAAATAAAACAAACATACTCAAAAGTGAAAAAAAAAGAAATAAAAATGTAAAGAAAACTTAATATTACTAATTTGAAAATAAAAATAAAAGTAAAAGTGAAACTAGTTCTACGATTGCAAATTTAGTTTATCTAAATAAGAAGATATAAAAGAAAAATAACGTAAAGGAAAATTATATTTTTGGCTTTTTAATTGTTTTTATAAATGAAAAGGATGTGAAGACTAATTAAAAAGGAAATACGTAAAAGAAATAAAAACTATTTATATTTAAACTAAAAAATGTTTACTAGATAACGTGACTAAATAAAAAAACTAACTTGTTATGAAATAAATCCTAACTTGATAAAATTTTTAGAAAATTTCGGCAGAGTTTCGTTTAGATAATAAGAAAAGAAAACCTCACTCGAAAAACGATGAGGGAACGATTATGGAACTTGATAATCTTGGCTAACTCGCCAAAAGAAATGAAACTTGGTAAAAATAAAAACTCAAACTCGATAAATATTTTGACACCTAACTCGATAGACACATATTAAATACCTAACTCGAAAGTTTTGACAAACTCTAACTCGATAGACTCTATATTACCCTAACTCGATAGTTTTGACAAACTCTAACTCAATAGACTCTATATTACCCTAACTCGATAGTTTTGACAAACTCTAACTCGATATGTATTTAAAAACCTAACTCGATAGACACACTTTAGAACCCTAACTCGATACCACAAACCTAACTCGATAGACCCTTATTAAACCTCTAACTCGATACTACTAGAATTACCCTAACTCGATACCTTTTAGTTAATTCTAACTCGATAACACATAAACACCTAACTCGATAAACCTATTTTACCCTAACTCGAAAGTACACATTTAGATCTAACTCGATAGAAATATGACCTCAAACTCGATAAAAAATTTAGTTAACCTAACTCGATAAACAATAAGCTCTAACTCGATAAACCCTAATAACCTAACTCGAAAAACTCATATATAAAACTAACTCGAAAACCTTTTAGAAATCCTAACTCGATAGTATTTAAATATGCAAACTCGACAAAAAAAAAAAAAAAAAAAAAAAATTTAAGAATTAAAACTTGAATAAAATAAAACGTAACTCAATAAAATACATAACCAAACACCATTTTGATCCAAAATAAAGCTTAAAAATTAATGTTTTTCACCAAATTTATTACCAAACAAACTAGTTTAACCATAAGCCATAAATCCCACCAATTAAAACACAAATTTAACAACTAGAAATTAAAGACTTTTAGAAAAATAAAGCTTTTTAAAGAGAGAAAGTAAAATAAGACTTGATAAAAATTAAAGCATTAAAAACTTAAGAATAACAACTTGAAATTAAAAACTTTAACTCTTAAAATAAAACAAACAATAACCAAGAACTACTCATAAAAACTTACCATAAAACTAGCCAAAAACTAACCCAAAAACTAACCCACCTCAAAAATGAGGTATACAACTATATTTATAGGCTAGGGGCTAGGGCTTCACTAATCTTTTACATTGTTGCACATTTAGCCCCTAGACCTTTACAAAATATGAAATTCAAGCTTAAAACATTATAAAATGTAACTAATACAACTTAATATTAAACGTAACGACCTAGTAACTTGGAGGAATAGAGTTGACTTTTCTTCCTAAGTTCTTCAAAGGATCAAAGACGACAGCTTGTGAATACTTGGAGTATTTTTCATGTCAATAACTTCACGCATCCACCAAGGGTCCCTTTGTCATTCTTTGAATATTTAAGAATTAGAATTGTCGTTTTGGGCTTTTCTTGGATAAATTTCTTCCTCGGCTTAGTCTTGTGACCTTTTCCAATCTCATGCTCGTTTTTGACTGTTTTGCTTTGTTTTTGTTCATTTTTCTCATATCCGTACCTGCACATACACAAATACAAAAACACACAATCTCATGGCATTTTTGGTTAGTATTTCGTGTATTTGGTCTGAATAAAGGTCTAAAAAGGATGTGTGAATAAGCACTCATCAAAATCCCCCAGACTAAGGTATTGTCGTGCCCTCACGCAATGTCATCACCTCACGCTTAAGAGATAAATAATTTCAAAACCTCTCTTTACTGACGTTGTAAAGTAGCAATGACGTTCAAAAGAGATATTAAAATCATTTATTCTCAAAAACGCTCCGTTTTCCGATTTTCTGGAATAACAACTACAACTACTATTTTTGTACTTTTTCATTTATATATGTGACGGTTTGCCTTGACTTTCATTATCAATTCATATCTGTTGATAATTTTCAGGGTCAACGAGTAGAAACACTTCAAGGAGAAGAGACCATATGGATAAAAATCGTCATCCTTGATTTTTCACAAGCTCCCAAACTAAACGTAAAATCGAGATCATTGTTTATCAGAAGTTAGATGCTAACACTGCCCACAAAAGTTACTTGTGTATTACCTCTTGTCCCCAGGTCCTAAGTTTTGTATCTAAAGATTTTAATTGTGAGAAATGAATTGCTTCATATTTTCTCGTTTCGATATTTGTTAGTCCGATAGTGACACCTAAGTTAAAACGATAAGTAGTTATTCATTTTCTCTTAAGAACCACTGCAATAGAAATTCGGTCCACATCAAGGAATTTGGGGTACATACAATATCAAGGATATTAAGTTGCGGAGTACAATCACGTGCACCTCATGTGACTGATTACTAATCACTTATCACATGCACCTCACGCGCCAACAACTTATTGATACATACATAGCTCTTATTCTACAATACTACAACTTTCATTTTTTTTCATTTTTCACTTTTCTCATTTTTTTCATATTTTTCATACTTTTGATACTTTTTTCTTTCTTGACTTTTTTTTTCTCAACATCAATGGAAGCTTATAGGGTAGCTCCAAAACCACATGCATAATCAACTTTTGACTTTTGATTATTCACTTTTTGCTCTTATTTTTGATGTTCCTTGATATGTACCCAATTTCTAAAGCAAAAAATTCTCTTAAGAAAACAAAGAACTAAAAATTATTCAAACCTAAATACCACTAATTAACCTAGAACATCTATTATATATATTGGTGACGTATCTGATGGGAACAAGGAGGCCACAAGTACCTCTCGTGGGTTTTTTAAATCCCAAGGTTGAGATCCGTGTATAGCACGAAACTTCTAAATAAACTCTATCATTCCTCGATCTCCGCAAATTTAAAATCCCAAGTAATGAGATCCGCGGATGCTTAGCCGATAATCTTATGATTATATTGGTTAAGGGAGACGAGCTACGGCTCAACACGCCCGGTCAAGTCGAAACATTTATTTCTACTCTCGCCGGTAGGAAAATCAAAACAAGGTGTCAAATCTTATTATTCATATCATATATATTTTTTTTTCATTTTTTTTTTTTTTTTTTTTAATAAAAAGGTGACAAAAATTTTAAATTTTTGGTGGAAAACGGAGTTACGTAAGTTAACGGCTCAGACGATGGTACAAGTCAAATCGAATCGAAGATTCACCCCCCCAGACTAAAGTGAAACATTGTCCTCAATGTTTTAAGGGTACGGGTAATCCTACGTAAAATCTAAGGCCGTTTATTAAGTATGCCAAGAGATAAACGTTAGTCGATAAGATTTAGGATATGGTAAATTTCCGATAGAGCAGCGAAGGATGAAACTCGAGTGGAGAGAACGACAAACCACGAGCACGAGAGTCTTCAAACTTTGGGGAAATTCCTGCACATTCACAAACAACCACGAAAACACGAGATATAGAAAAGGTTGCCCTCCTCAAGTTACGTTATTAAAGAAAATAGAAAATAAATAAAATGAAATGGATAAGCATGGGGTGCCTCCCACGAAGCGCTTGTTTTTGTTCACCGAGTCACATGAGCTTGACTCGATCCCCGAATTAATTCGTCCTTGGGGAGAGCAGATGGAACGGACAACCCGCACAAACGGAGATGCCGGGGTCAAAAACGGTATCCTCACTCCCGGTGGAGTGGAAAAGTGAAGAAATGATGGGATAATCAAAGAACGGATAAAACACCCAGATGATAAAAGCAAAGTCGATTTTAGAATCAAGGGTGGGTTGGGTGGGTAAAATATTAAGCATAGGAACATCATGTTCAAAAATCTCGTCCACCACTCCAAAAATTACTTCATTCGTATCTGATCCAAAATCCTCATCGGGTGGTTTCGCGGGCGGACGAGAAGAAAGTGAATCGAAAATAATATCATTCTCATCATTCTCAATACCCGGTGGTATCGAGTCATCCGTAGCAGGAAATAGATCGACATCCTCTAAAAGAGGGTCACATAACGGATTATAGAAAATAGGTGTAGAGTCGATTTCAAAGACAAAACGCTCATAATCCGGAAGAGAGATATCAGCATGAATAGTGGGATTGCCACTACTCGTCTCTTCAAATCGAAAAATTTCAAGCTCGGGTGAAAAATCACTATCCGTATCGAGGATAGGAAATGAAGAAGTAATCGCAGCATCAGTAGACGGAGTCGGATTATTTAAAGCTTCGATTTTAGAAATGAGAAGATAAACTTTGGATAATTTCTCACGAAGAGCCTCATCTTGGATTTCAGTATCAACTTCTTCATCATTCTCTTTTTCTAAGCTGACGAGCTCAGTAGGTACTTCATCAATGTAATCGATATCTCCACAAGATAAAGAAGTACAATCATCGTCGGAATCGGAATGATTATTAGCAAGACAAGCCTCGATCTCATCTAAAAAGACATCGCTCCTCTCAACTGGTTCAAGAGAAGGATGGGAAGAGTCGGAAATGAGAGGATCAGAGGATGGAGTGGGATTGCCACTCGGAGATGAATCTGAAATTTCAAGAACGTCTTCGTTGACCTTTTTATCAGCATATAAAGCTCGGATATTCTTCATCTGTTCTTCTGCTAATAATTCTCCAATACTCTTTTCTTCTTTGACGGGTGTGATTTCAGCGGATGAAGTGTAAATACCCCCAATTTGGATGGAATCCTCATCATCGTCGTCATCGTAAATAAAAGTCTTTCGTAACTTAGCATTTCTCTCCTCGGCAAGTAATTCTCCCATGGTCTTCTCATTAGGATCGGGAGTATATGTAATACGATTAGCCATGAACTCTCGTACCATTGCAGTAAGGGATTTCATTTCATCAATAACTTCATTCGGAACTTGAATCATGTCGGGAGTTTGTGGGGGTTGGTTAAAACCATGAGAATCGTAACATGAATTCGGCTCATAACAAAAATTTTCAAACGATCCCCCACAATTTTCAAAATTAGATAAACTTTGGAACGAATTATCATTGAAATATGGTACTTGCTCATAAGAATTGAAATCGTTGTGATAAAAATTGGAAAAGTTCGGATCATGATCGGAGGTGAATGTGGGTTCAGCTTTTGACATATAACACATACAAAGTCCACGAGGAAATCCACATTCTTTGCAAAAACACCGTTCACAAAGTACTCCTTCTTCGAAGAGATTTCCACAATTAAAACAAGTGAACGGAGGCGGCGGTGGTGTTGGAGGATAATCGGAAATGTTTGAAGGATTGTTGAACGATCTTTGATCATACGTGTGAGAATTACAAAACCAACAAACTCCGTCACTAAGATTACTACCACATTGTTCGCACGTACACCAAACGCATGAACCTTCAAAGAACGGTTCCCCACATTT
This sequence comes from Artemisia argyi, assembly GCA_030686995.1. Lineage (NCBI taxonomy): Eukaryota > Viridiplantae > Streptophyta > Magnoliopsida > Asterales > Asteraceae > Artemisia > Artemisia argyi. The sequence continues at coordinate 47,668,427 of CM060686.1, forward strand.
AAAACAAGTCGGATCCATAAGTGAGAAAGTGAAAGAATTATCGTTTTAGAGGGTTAAATAAGAAGAATCAAATGATAAGAGGAAAAGGAGATTCTTTTTGGTTTTTAATTATTTGAAAAAGAAAATCAAAGTAGAAAAGGAAAATCTTTTTGTGTTTTTATTACTTTTTTTTTTTTTTTTTTTTTTTTATTTATTTATTTTTAGAAGCGATAACTTCCAAAGGAAGGTTCTTCAAAACACAAATCAAACAAACGATCGACGAAATCTTAACAACGCTTCCCCGGCAACGGCGCCAAAATTGATTCGATTCTTTTCGTAGTATTGTTTATTTTTCCGAAGAAATACCGGTTAAAGTATGTTCCCCGGGTCGTTCTCCCAACGAATCGCTGAATTGATCTTGTCGACACGGTTTGTAAATCTTGTGAAGTGAATGGGGTTTTAAAAGAGATATTTTGGGTTTTGATTATGCTACAATTGAGAATAAAATTGCAATTAAAACAAAGAAAATAAGCAAATAATGCAAAACACATTAGCAAATAAAACAAACATACTCAAAAGTGAAAAAAAAAGAAATAAAAACGTAAAGAAAACTTAATATTACTAATTTGAAAATAAAAATAAAAGTAAAAGTGAAACTAGTTCTACGATTGCAAATTTAGTTTATCTAAATAAGAAGATATAAAAGAAAAATAACGTAAAGGAAAATTATATTTTTGGCTTTTTAATTGTTTTTATAAATGAAAAGGATGTGAAGACTAATTAAAAAGGAAATACGTAAAAGAAATAAAAACTATTTATATTTAAACTAAAAAATGTTTACTAGATAACGTGACTAAATAAAAAAACTAACTTGTTATGAAATAAATCCTAACTTGATAAAATTTTTAGAAAATTTCGGCAGAGTTTCGTTTAGATAATAAGAAAAGAAAACCTCACTCGAAAAACGATGAGGGAACGATTATCGAACTTGATAATCTTGGCTAACTCGCCAAAAGAAATGAAACTTGGTAAAAATAAAAACTCAAACTCGATAAATATTTTGACACCTAACTCGATAGACACATATTAAATACCTAACTCGAAAGTTTTGACAAACTCTAACTCGATAGACTCTATATTACCCTAACTTGATAGTTTTGACAAACTCTAACTCGATAGACTCTATATTACTCTAACTCGATATGTATTTAAAAACCTAACTCGATAGACACACTTTAGAACCCTAACTCGATACCACAAACCTAACTCGATAGACCCTTATTAAACCTCTAACTCGATACTACTAGAATTACCCTAACTCGATACCTTTTAGTTAATTCTAACTCGATAACACATAAACACCTAACTCGATAAACCTATTTTACCCTAACTCGAAAGTACACATTTAGATCTAACTCGATAGAAATATGACCTCAAACTCGATAAAAAATTTAGTTAACCTAACTCGATAAACAATAAGCTCTAACTCGATAAACCCTAATAACCTAACTCGAAAAACTCATATATAAAACTAACTCGAAAACCTTTTAGAAATCCTAACTCGATAGTATTTAAATATGCAAACTCGACAAAAAAAAAAAAAAAAAAAAAAAAAAAAAAAAATTTAAGAATTAAAACTTGAATAAAATAAAACGTAACTCAATAAAATACATAACCAAACACCATTTTGATCCAAAATAAAGCTTAAAAATTAATGTTTTTCACCAAATTTATTACCAAACAAACTAGTTTAACCATAAGCCATAAATCCCACCAATTAAAACACAAATTTAACAACTAGAAATTAAAGACTTTTAGAAAAATAAAGCTTTTTAAAGAGAGAAAGTAAAATAAGACTTGATAAAAATTAAAGCATTAAAAACTTAAGAATAACAACTTGAAATTAAAAACTTTAACTCTTAAAATAAAACAAACAATAACTAAGAACTACTCATAAAAACTTACCATAAAACTAGCCAAAAACTAACCTAAAAACTAACCCAAAAACTAACCCACCTCAAAAATGAGGTATACAACTATATTTATAGGCTAGGGGCTAGGGCTTCACTAATCTTTTACATTGTTGCACATTTAGCCCCTAGACCTTTACAAAATATGAAATTCAAGCTTAAAACATTATAAAATGTAACTAATACAACTTAATATTAAACGTAACGACCTAGTAACTTGGAGGAATAGAGTTGACTTTTCTTCCTAAGTTCTTCAAAGGATCAAAGACGACAGCTTGTGAATACTTGGAGTATTTTTCATGTCAATAACTTCACGCATCCACCAAGGGTCCCTTTGTCATTCTTTGAATATTTAAGAATTAGAATTGTCGTTTTGGGCTTTTCTTGGATAAATTTCTTCCTCGGCTTAGTCTTGTGACCTTTTCCAATCTCGTGCTCGTTTTTGACTGTTTTGCTTTGTTTTCGTTCATTTTTCTCATATCCGTACCTGCACATACACAAATACAAAAACACACAATCTCATGGCATTTTTGGTTAGTATTTCGTGTATTTGGTCTGAATAAAGGTCTAAAAAGGATGTGTGAATAAGCACTCATCATATGCTTATGTTTCTCATTTTCAAATAAAACTCTTCAACTATTTCGGGATTCAAGAAAGTTTGGTGACACTCCTTGTTAGCACAATAGAATGCTATACTTAGTCTTAGTATTCTATATTTATGGCTTTTGTAACAATGATTATGGGTTGACATAATCATTTTCTATCAATGAATGACTTAATATGTGTTTCTTATTAAATTTTGCCATGTTTATTAATTGTTGGTATTATGATATATGTGTTTGCTTGTGCCATGCTTGTGCTTCTAATATTTTTCTTGCAAGAATTCCTATTCTCGAACCCTTGGTGCCCTCAAACGGGGGGGGAGCATACATCAAGGGGGAGCTTCCTTTCTATTGGCTTAAACCTTTTTGATAAAACAAAAAGGGGGAGAAGTGAATATAAACTCACTAAATACTTGTCTAAAAATTAATTTTTGGATTTAATGAGTTTAGGTTTTGTAATCATCAAAAAGGGGGAGATTGTTGATATAAATAAATGACTAAAAACGTTATTCATATCTTTCGATATCTCTATGTTTTGATAATCACAAAACGAAAACTCATCAAACCAACGATTATGACATAAACAAGTATTTATTAGTAAATACTCATCTTTACCATTTAATCACTTAAGGTATGAATAAACAAAGTGTCTAATGTATTACAAGATCAAAGGAACACTTTTGTTAATCACTAGATATTTATAAAATGTCACAAAACATTTTATATCTTTTGTAAAACATTTTTGGAATTAAAAGAATATGTTTAATTCATTACAAATTTGTGAATTCAAATTTTTAACCAAAAATGGCAAATCTAATCCAGAAAAATTTCCCTCACAAAAGGACAAGAAAATCCAACGTTCAGGAGGGCGGCCCCCTTAATTTTACTAGGCGGCCCCCTTAATCATTAAGGGGACCGCCCCCTAATTAAGGGGACCGGCACGCTCCAGAACAGTATTTTCTGGCCCTATAAATATTGGATCATTCCACATATTTTTCTCACCTTTTTGCACTAAAAACTTTCTGATCTAAACATCCTTTTCCATCCTCTAAAAATCCTTTGATCTTACATACTTTGATCTTTGTTCCAAAGTGATTCAAGCCTCAACACTCAATTGCAAAGAGAAGAATACTTCTATTAGAAGTATTACAACTTAGTATCATCTTGCTATCTAAGTTGTTTGTTTGTTTCATCTTGTTGATCTTTCATATTTTGGTGATTAAGGTGTATTTATTAGTTAGCTAGATTGAGTTGTAGAATCTAGAATTGTTGTAAGTGTAAAGGGGAACATGAAGTGAAGAAGTAGTGTTGGATAGCAGTGGAGATAGGAGATAGTAGCAATAGTGACTAGTAGTGAAGTAATTGAAGCTTTCAAGTGGAGAAGACTAGAAGACATTAGTAGATTGAAGTTGTGAAGACAATAGTGGCTTGAAGGTGCAAAGACATTATTGGTTTGAAGTGGTGAAGACATTGGTGCTTTGAAGTTGTGAAGTTGCAAGACATTAAAGTTGTGAAGTATTTTGTGAAGGCGTGAAGATACTTGTGGTGTGAAGAAGTAAAATTTGTGAAGAAGTTGTGGTGTGATATTTGATGTGAGATTGGTTCTAGCTACGATTAGAACTCGACATTTTGCTTTGTGTCATTAATTGGTGTAAGCTTTTGGTGTGTACGGTTTTCTCCGCCATAAGGGAGGTTATTGACTTAGTGAAGAAAACTCTCGAGTTCGGTGCTTGGGGAGTGGAGTAGGGCAAGGAAGGTGTCCTTGTAGCCGAACCACTATAAATCCTTTGTCTCTCGGTTTGATCTTTCCATCTCTCATTCTTTACTTGTTTACTTACTTACTTCTTGTACATTATTATTATTGTGTGTTGTGCATATATTGATTTCACATAAAGATCAAACTAGGATTCCATTTAAAACCTTAACTATACATTAGTGAAATATAAGTATATACAATTATTAAAACACATATACATATATAAATACTTACTTGTAATTAAGTGAGATATATGAAATTATAATTTCTATTCAACACTTTAAATAAGTAGTATCTATGTGATATAGGTAAATTAATTTGTATCTATACTTTAGCTTCAAAGGTTTTTACAACTACCATTAATTCTTTGAAAGTGAACTTTTATTAAACGAAAAAAGATGCAAAACTATTCAACCCCCCCCCTTCTAGTTTTCTACATGAGCTATTTCCTCCTCTGATCTATTGACATGTGACAACAACTGGGCTAATGCCATCACTGCCAGCTTTGTCCCCCCCCCCTCAGAAGACTCCCTGCTAGCACAAACTGGGGATATGGGGACATTTATTGCATGGTTTTGTAAAGAGCGAGGATTATCAAAGCTAACACAAAAGGATCTGGAAGGACCGGCCTTCGAAATTGTCAAGGTTTTTCATCCGGACATCACTCATCTACAATATCAAATGGAGGAATGCCACAAGATGTTCAATGATATCATAAATGAAGGGATCATGAAGTACAACTACAACAATCCACTCCCTCTGGGTGGATCTCCAAGTCATACGAGCAGAGTTCTTCTTCAACAAGGATCTCGAGTATCTTAGATTCGGTAGCAAGCAATGCAAATCAGCTTTGTCTATCACCAAGATGAAAGTTGCTCATTATCAAGATATTGGATTAGAACAGCTTGTCCCTGATGATATGTGGATTACACAAGAATGTGATTATGATGTTGCTGCCTCTCTTGGAATCTCTCACTGGTGGCTCAAGAAGCAACAATTTTATGTGGATCGGTTTCAAGCTCAAAGTGACCGTAAATCTGTTCAATCACCACTCCAAATCATCAGTGTGGTCAAGATCCAAATACACCCCATCCACGGATATGACTATCTCAAGAGCATTGTTCTTCGACGAACTGATTTCAAAGAATATACCATCTCTGAAGTCGACTTCAAACATCTTCGCCCCAATGACTTTGAAGACATGTATCTATTACACCTTCAGGGAAAACTGCATCATCTACCATCTCGTGAAAAGAATACTCTTGTGTTTGCTGTTCTTCATTGGATCTGGGGTATTGTCATCAGAAAACGTGTTGAAGACTTCCAACTTGGCATCGAAATTTATCAATCCAAGCTCAATCTCACACGACCCCAATGGGATGTTTCCAGCATGGAACCAGTTGTTGATTTTACAGTCATAGAATCTCCCATGGCTGTGATGTTCCGTGATCAGTACAACGTTCCTATGGTCTTGCGCTTCAAGGAATTACACAAGTTCAATGACGGTACGTTGCAAATGGTCGATGAAGCTTTGGACTTCAGAGTTAAAGAATATCAAGTTTACTCACACAGATCGCGAAGGTACAACAATCACTGGACAGATCATGATTTGATGCTGAACAACAAATTTCTACAAGGTATTCGCAAGCACTTGAAGTTGAGAAGAAACTTTCGTAGTCTGGAATGCTACATGGGTGGTAGAGTTCGAGAAGGTGACTACCGTCTCCTACAACGAACTGAATGATTTCTGGCATGGTGTGGTGTCTCGTCATGTTTTTGTCTTTTGGGTGTTGTGATGTGATGTAATTTCTTAAGTACATTATAAACTTTATGCTTGCATCATTCACATATCCTTTTATATTTTTCATACATTATACCTATAAGTAAATAATCATATATAAAACTTAAAACAAAATGAAAATAGCAAATTATAAAAACCATAAAAATCTGAAAAAACATTAAAATCCAAAAAATATTCTTCTCACAACATGTCTCTTGTGTAATCAATATTATGTACATTTCTATAAATGTCATTCAACAATGACATAGAATCATACATATGCTTGAGCAAGAGTTTTTCGGTTTCAAATAAAGTCTTTTTTCTAAAACATGTCGTATCTCAAAATGTTCTTCAAAACTATGGCTTACAGTCATTTCAGGCTGTAACCCGGACTTAAAATTATGGCTTGCTATTACTTCAGATAGCAACCCATTTTTCAAAATGGGGAAAACACGTCGCATAAAAGACGGTTGTCCTTTTTACCAGGTGATGTTCACCTGGGCATGGATTACTTTATATCCATGTTTCCTCGATCTAATGTATGCTTCAGTGCATTATTTCTTGATAAAGAAGAGAAATCTTCTTTTTATCACAAATACTTTTCCTTCCAGGATTCTTTCGGAAAGTATTTGTGAAAAACTTAGTGGTACCATGAGATTTTATTTGGAAATCAATTTGAACTCAAATTTTGATAAATTTTTTCTGTTAGATCCCAAGTTTTATATCATTTCACACATATGAGATATGCTTAGAGAGAGAAAGATATGTGTTAGAGAGAATTAGAGAGGGAAATAACAGAGGATTTTTTATTCCTTGGACCAACACCCTCCTTGGAGGGTTACATCTCTATTTAAACTAGTAGTCTAGGGCTTCACATAACTTTCTACTTATGACATAACTAGTCCTTAGACTTTAACAAAACATGTAAACATTAATAAACTACCATAAAACATATTATATCTATAACGTACTAACATAATATTGCAACCTATTACAAGACTCATTGATTCGATAATGATCGTCACTTCAAACATTCCCAACAATCTCCCCCTAAGGGATGATAATTGAGATCTTTCTTTGATTGCATTTATGATCATCACTTTTGCGTTTCCAACAATCTCCCCCTAAAGGGGTGATCATTTGAGATATCTTTTGCGACCTTTGGGTTATGGGTCCACCAATAGAAATGACTGATCTTTTGACTTCTTAAATGCTTGTAGTTTTGAACTTTGAGTCTTTATGTAATGGCTTTGCTAGATTCTTTGTTCCAATCATGCTTTGTGATCTTCATTCTTTGTTCTTGTTGTTGTGATCAAATGACGGAGTAATCAGCCTTTCCTCACTTTTGCGTTTGTGGTGGTTGCCCGCCATTCCAACATGCTCATATATCTTTGGACTTTGACTTTCACATGTACATAGTTCCCTTTCTTTCACTTTGATCTTTAGTCTCTTTACTTTGTAGATTCTTCTTTTTGGCATAGAATCTTTCTTTGAACTTTGTGTTGCTTAGATCATTGAGGGAGCTTACTTTGACTTCAAGATGTATGTATGAGCATGCGGAATCTATCGCCATGGAGGTGATGTGTAGCTGCAGGTAAACAGTTAGCAATAAACAACCAGTACTTACAGATAAGGAATTATAGATCGTCAACAGCATAGTGTGAAGACTCCTTCTAACCCATACCAAGGCCGTTCCCATTTCGGATACTCCCGAGGGAGCTTACGAGACCTACTAAGTAGATCAACGAATGGGTAAGTCGCTGGAGATCACCCCACGACTATAGACCGTATTTAGAACCACCGCGAACACTAAGCGTAACCCGTGAAGGGTTACCAAAGTGGCCTGCTGTCAGGGCTGTTTGATGTTGACCCTGGCAGAAATTTCTGTTCAATCATTGAGAAATACATTTGTAATTCTCTCATAAACGTTCTCGGCAGATTGCTAAGATCTGGGAAGGACTCGATAATTTACAACTGGTGTCCATTGATGTAGAACACTAGATGTAGAAATACTAAGTGTTCCTAAGAGATCTTTGATGTATCTCATGGCTCTAGACTCAATAAGTGCACACTAAGGTTTCCTATGCGGAGACTAGAGAGAGGTCTCCTGCTTCAATATCAACCATCTCTAAGAGATAAGTCGATAGATTACACTGGTTCCCCGTGAGAATGAAACAAGCTCTTTTAAGAGAACTTGAGTGGTTAAGAAGGTTTAGTGCATTGCATCACTGGGTCCATGACGACTTTATCTTCAATACCGATGTTGTCTTTGCAACAACCAGTAGCATACAAATTGAACCCGGTGTCTGCCCTAAGGTTGAACATATAGAGGGCTATTTCTTTACTTTTATTTTTTAATTCTTCAACCCCTTCTTTCCCCTTTCATTCATTTCTCCTTTTTTCATATCATACCTAAGGACTTCTAATTCTAACTATTTGTGATGTCCTTAGGGAGATCCCTCCAGCTCTGGCGGATCATAGGACGGTTTTCCCTAACCTTAGTCACCTTATAACTCCATGACTATCCTACAATTTCCATGAAACCTTTGTTTGAAAATCTCTCAAAGTGTTTGTATTTATCAAACATTTTTTTAACACTTTGAGAGTTTTGTGTTTACTTTTGAAGGGCTCCCCCTTCACATGTGCTCATAAGTATTTAATAAATTTGCACATGCGAGAGGAGCAAGCACTTTTTGAATTGATCCACTTTCAGTGAACAAGACCGATTCGAGACACGCTTACATCACTAGTTATACTAGCTTGAAGTTATTACCCAGCCTGGTCGAGTCCACAGAAAGTTTCTCGAACTGGTACATTTCTACTAAGACGAATCCTTTTCGAGACACGCTTACATGGATAGTTAGAGAGTTCCATTGTCAGCTTTTAGGTGACAACTAGCTCCTAGTAACTAACTTGATGTTATTACCCGTCGAGGACAAGTCTTTTCAATTACTAACTTTTGTTGTTTTGTCAATTCCTGGGTCAATTCTGAGTCGAGCTCGCATGAGATTGAACTTTTAGCATCCTTAAACATTCATATTTTAATCACTTTTTCTTTTCTCCCCCTCAAAAATAACATATAAGACGTTGTTTTTGATGAACTTTTTATTAAAATATGCTTTTTGAGTCTTATGGGGAGATTCACCAAGAACTTATCATTTTGAACAAAGATCATTTCAAATACTCCCCCTCAATAAGTGAAATAACTATTTGAGGTTTTGATTACGAGAGGGAATACATGTCCTTTTGAGTAGAATTTATGAAAAACATAGAAAATTTGATTAATTCTACTCAAAAGTAAGAAGCTTTCGCTCCTTATGTTAGGATTGAGGCACTGAAGCATACCTCAGGGTCCTTTAATTTCAAAGAACGGGTTATACAGTGCTATAAGTGCACAAGCAATTAAGCATGATTTTGACGAAACATTTTGTTTTGGAAATACTCCCCCTCAAAACTCGCATATGTTTTGAGAATTTTAAACTTTTTAAAGTTTGAGGGAAGGAGTCTTCTTGAAGCAAAATTCTGAAAGATTTAGAAATTTCAGTTTGAAAAATTCTTGAATAAATTTTGCTTCAAGGTAGCAAAAACTTTATACGCTGAAATACTCCCCCTCAAAACTAGCATATGTTTTGACATTTTTAAACTTTGGAGCGAATTGGCGAGCAAAGATTTGAAAAATCTAGAGCAAAATTTAGAAAATTTTTGAATAAATTTTGCTCAAGATTAAGAAGTTTTAGATAAGCTCTGCATGAGAACTTCTTCTTGTTTTCAAGGATAAGTGCACATTTGGTTTTAAGGAATGGTTTTGAAAGGCACTTTCCTTTCTTTGAAACCCGAGTTGTACACTGTAATGTGTGCATAAGTCGTAATGTTTAAGCCTGGGTTGTAAGCTGAAATACTTACAAGCCATTAATTTAGATTAGACAACAACCTTGGGAACCCATTTAAGCACGGCGCCAATGGGTTTACCAAATTTTGAAATCCATTTGTAAGTTGTGTCAATCTGCTTTAAAGATTTTGAATTCCAACAAGGACTGAAAACCGGTGTTTCATTTTGAAATAACACTCATGGAATCAATGGTGATTTAAAACTCTTTTTCTGTTGAAAATTGTTTGAGAAACCCGGTGTTTCTCTTGGAATTTTAAAATCTGAAGAAGAAGATTTCCATCTAGAGTTGAACCTCATGGGTTCTTTTTGAAGATTTGTTTTTGTGATAAATGGAAACCTTCCGGTATTTGGAATGTTCAAAGCAAAGTCATTTTCTTGTTGCAGCGAAAGAAATTCTGATATTGAATATTTGAAAGGTTTTGAACGACTTTGCTTTGGTCTCCATACTTGCTTTCCTGGTGAAAAACGATGGTTTGGAGTTTGAAAAACATGATTTTTTTCTTTTGAAGCATTTGGGGGTTTTGAAAAACTTTGCTTTCGTCTCCACACTTGCTTTACCGGTGTAAAACGAGAGTGTGGAGTTTGAAAAACATGATACTTTTCTTTTAAAGAATTTGGATTTGAAAACCTTTTAGAAGTAAATGTTTCAAAAAAACTTGGTCTCTTTGATAATTTCGCTCCTTTTTGCAAAGAATAGGTTGTAAACTGAGAAACGCTTTTCGAAAATGGTTTTGAAGATTCACCCATGTAAACCTTCTTCGAAACACTCACTTCTGGTGTTGAAACATTTGAAATTGGAGCTTTACCCTTTGATCGGTTAAGAGTATCAAACTTCACTTTTAAAGCATTGTATGAAACTCTCAAATCATTGTATTCTTTTTGAAAAGAAAGATGATCTTGGGATGCCAACTTTGATTCTAAAGAAGCAATTTGTTTCAAAAGTTGATCCTTTTCGGCTTTAGAATCATCCGTTTTACGAGCCAGTTTCTGTTCGAACTCAACATTTTCTTTTTCATGTCTTTCAAAATAATTTTCAAATTTGGTTACTTTGTTAAAAAAGTCGGTTTTGGCATCCTCAAAATCGTTTGTTTGATGAGCTAAAACCGTTTCAAGCTCAACAACTTTCGTTTGAAGCACGTGATTTTCATTTTCAAAAAGGTACATTTTCTCCCACGTTTCCTTTTCAAAATCTGGAGTATTAGAATCGAACAGGGGTTTTGGAAAGGAAACTTTTGTGATTTGAAAATCAACATTTTTCTTTTTCATTGATTCAATCTTTTGCAAAACATTTTCAAACTTTTGATCTGCAAATTCATACAATTGAGACTTCAAATCTTCAGTCTCTTGTTGTTTCAAGTTTTAGTTTTATGTCTGAACTAGTGAACGTTTGATTGAATCAAACAGGTTTTTGTAAATCTGTTTCAAACGCTCAATCTCTTTTTCGTATTTTGAAATCTGACATTTCATTTACACGTTTTCATTATCAACTTGTTCAAGCTTTGACATTCAAGGGTTTTCAAAAGACTGCTTTTCAAGATTGTGTTGTAAAGCTAGCTCAAAGTTAATGCTTTGTGCTTGACATCTTTGAAAATTTTGTTCCAGAGAAAATATTTGACGTTTAAGTTTCTCTTAGATGTCGCTTGATTCTTTTAAAATCTTCTCATTTTCGTGTCTAAACATCCCATTTTCCACTCTTAAGTTTTCAGACTCAACAATCAACGATTTATCACAAGCAGTTTTTTCATAAACTTTCAATTTAGCTTCTAAATCAACAATGTCGTTAAGATACGAGTCTTCCTTTTTCCTTTTCCGCAGTTTATGTTCATAAAATTCCTTTTTGCAAGTTGACAACTCTGTTTGTGTTTCTGAAAGCTCTTTTTGAAGTTGTTCAACTTGTTGTTTGAGTTCACATTTTTCATTTTCGTGTTTTGAAACCAATTTTCTGTTCGACTCAATTAATTCACGTATTTTGTGTTGAAGATCTTGTTCTTTATTGTAATATTCTTGAAATCCCACTTCAAAACTTTTTTCAAGTTTGGCTTTGTTTTCATGATTTGAAAGTTCTATTTTATAGCACTCAATGTCCCTTGTTAATGACACATTTTTTGCTTTTAGTTCACATTTGAGCCTGTTACATCGATCAACTTCGTTTTGCATATTCTTAATCATTAAAGCAGTTGAAGCACATTCTTGATCATGATTCACACTGTTATGTTCAACCGTACCTCCATTAAGATCCATATATGGAGTCTCAGGAGTAATATTTCTATCATCCTAATTCACCAACTCAATTAATTCGCGTATTTTGTTTTGAAGATCTTGTTCTTTATTGTAATATTCTTGATATCCCACTTCAAAACTTTTTTCACGTTTGGCTTTGTTTTCATGATTTGAAAGTTGTATTTTATAGCACTCAATTTCCCTTGTTAATGACACATTTTTTGATTTTAGTTCACAGTTGAGCCTTTTACATCGATCAACTTCGTTTTGCATATTCTTCATCATTAAAGCAGTTGAAGCACATTCTTGATCATGATTCACATTGTTATGTTCAACCGTACCTCCATTAAGATCCATATATGGAGTCTCAGGAGTAATATTTCTATCATCTTGATTCACCACATATGTGTCGTTAATGTACTCAGGTTGTACATGACTTTGTGTCTCATAAGCAAACACATTTTCAAATCTATCATCATCATTAGATCGATGTACCTGAACGAGTGCAACTGAACTTTGTGAAGAACTGACAGCAGCTGCATTATTCAAACCATCCTTACATTTGTGTTTCCCGTCAGCATCTGAATCATTCCCTGAAGTGCTGCTTTCTGTCTGCAGTTCTAGTAATGCATTGTTACCCGTGAATACCAAACTGTCATCCAACGTCCCTTCATTGTTAACTGTTCCTTCATGTGTCTGCCTTTTACTTCCATTCTCCTGTACATTCAATTCCCTTCCTCGTTTCTGCATCTCTAGTTCTTTGACAACACTCAGATGAAGTGATCTTTCATTAAGCTCAAATTCTAAGCATCTCAGTCATGAAACCAGTTGATCTCTAAAAGCTTCAACCTCCATACTAGTGATGTTCTCTCTCCATAATTTGCTTTCATATTCATAGTGTATAAGAGAAGCTTTAAAATCCATGGTCACGAACCATTTGAACTGTGTCTTGAGCGCTCTAAATTCTACCATGCAATCACTTCCCTGTTCAATTTGCTTTTCTAGTTGAACTATGTTTTCTCGGAGTTTCCTTTGGAAGGTTAGACGGTCCATTTCAGTTCCGAAGAATGCAGTAAAGGTACTACAGGAAGGAAACCTTGCATCTAAGAGAATCATGCATTGAATCTTAACTGATTCAAAATGTGCTAAACAATTTTCTGTAGAATTAATGGCTCTTTTCTCAACTTCAGATATCTTTCTCCCTTGTGAACTTGATTGATACATTTTCTCTCCTCCGTGATTGTTGCGATGTAATCGGAATAATCAAACTAAAAATGTATGGTTGGTATATGACACACAAGGTCGAAATAGTGATTTCTAAGGTTACAAGAAAATTTTGAGTTTTAAAAATTTTGCCGCCAAATTTTACCGAAAAATTTTGAATTTTGGCCTAAAAATTCGAATTTTGGGCCAAAATTTTCACTGTTAAACCAAAATTTGAATTTCACGTAAAAATTGAACGTTTAGTCTCCTGTAAAAATTAAATTTTACTCAAATTTTCCCGCCAAAAAACTTTTTTTCTTTTTTCTCTTTTTTTTTTTTTTTTTTTGAAATGAGGAAAGAAACAGAGAGAAAGATAAGAAGGATTAAGTTGTTACTGTTAGATGGATCTTTGAAGGATAAATAAAGCTTGTGGTTTTAGGTTTCCTGACTTGCTAACTCGATAAAACTAGCAACTAACTCGGTATAACTTGATGTTCTAACTCGGTAAAGCTTTTGTTAGTAACTCGGTAAAGCTTGCTGGAATACTAACTCGATAACACAATCTTCTAACTCGGTAAAATCTTGTAACTCGGTAACTTAATTTGAGTCTCTAACTCGATAAGTTGATTTGCTAACTCGATAAAGCTTACTAAAAACGTAACTCGGTAACACTATTTTGATTACCTAACTCGATAAGTCAAACTACCTACTTAACTCGGTAAAGTGAATTTAATTGGGCAGAGTTTCGCCTAAGTATGGAGTACAAAGATCCTTACTCGATAAATGATAAGGAATGGCTAACTCGCCAAAATTAAACTTAACTCGATAAGAAACAAAAGTCTAACTCGGTAGCACCCAACCCAAACTCGATAACCAAAATTTCCTAACTCGCTAAAAAAAACCAATCTAACTCACAAGTCAGAAAATTCTAACTTGATAAAAGGTTGTCTAACTCGCTAATTCCACAATGAACAGTAACCGATTACCAAAAATTCACTTTAATACCTAGTTTTTTCTACCAAATCAAACCTAAAACAACCTATATTATCCCTTGGCGAATGATACCAATTGTTAGATCCCAAGTTTTATATCATTTCACACACATGAGATATGCTTAGAGAGAGAAAGATATGTGTTAGAGAGAGAGAGAACTACAGAGGGAAATAAGAGAGGATTTCTTATTCCTTGGACCAACACCCTCCTTGGAGGGTTACATCTCTATTTATACTAGTAGTCTAGGTGATGAGGCGAAAAATGAACCGTTTTTAAGGGTTATTTAAGCCCGAATTCGAATTTATTTGATCAAATATTGCCCTAAATCGTTCCTTTTGTCATTTTAGGTACTTTTGGAGTGAAATCTGGAAAAGGAAGCATTTTGAACGTTTTTAGAGCATAAAAGTGAAGAAAATGGCAAAGTCTTAATTTTCTTTGCTGGGAACAGTACCTGACGGCGTCACAAGATGCTACATGCCGGCGTCAAGAGTAATACAAGAGTTGGAAGTGGACTATACATGTGATGATCAAGAGACTTTTGTACTAAGGAGATGACGGTGTCACCCAAGGCCGTCATGGTCCATATATTAGTGACGGCCTAGAAGAAAATTACACATGACGGCGTCAAAAGTGGATCTAGGCAATCCGATTTCATTATGGGCGGCGAGTAACTGCGTCACAAGTTTACACAGGACGCCGTCACCCTGTATTATCTATATATAGTTTTCCAAATTTCATTCATTAGTGTGCAACTTTGAGGGAAAAACCCTAGGACGAATTTTTCCATCTTTTTCAAAGGTTTCAACCCTTTGAACTTTTCATGTCAATTTGAGATAAGTACTCTTTCAATTCAATCAATATGTCTATGTGTTGCTTGAATATATCTTACACTTGTCTTCAATTTAAGATGCTCGGCTAGATCTCTTGTGTGTTTGCTTAGATGTAGTGAAACCTAGATGTTAATTATTGGTTGATTGTTTGATTATAGTTGTTACGGATGATTGTATTCGATGTTAGGCTTAAGAAAACTGGCAGACTTCCATTGGTAACATGCTTGAACGTCTTAAGAAACATGATCAGAGGTGTACTATGATTTTTGGGTGTATTTAATGCGTAGGAGAATTCTAATGATCCCATGTTAGGAGCTTCTAACGGCTCGACATAGGAGTGAAGTAGGATCCTATAGAGTTAAGGAATATTGTACAGGGCCCTACGACTAGTATTAAGGAATACGACCCGTCATCCATGCAATTGTAACAACTATCAAACTATAAAAGATATCTAGGGAGTAATGAAACCTAAGTAAACACAATTTTCCCCATCATTGTTTACACCACACTAGTATAATTAGATTTATTTTCATTTCTGTTATTTTATTTTGATTGCATCTTTAGTTATTGGGTTAGTAGGCTAGCAACTAATTCCGCCCACTCTTCCAAAAACCGAGATTTTAATTGCTTTTATAAAATATAAAAATAAAAAAGAATCATCCCTTACCTCTAGACTTAATTTAGGAGACTTTCTAATCCTAGCGACACTATTCTTGAGTTGAACGATCAATCCCCCGGTACTTGTCACTATACTATACTACAACGATCAGGTACATTGCCTGGTGGGGGTTGTAAGCTTCTCGAGATCCCTCGAGAGGTAAAGCCTGGTGCGATTCCCACGTATCACTAGGGCTTCACATAACTTTCTACTTATGTCATAACTAGCCCTTAGACTTTAACAAAACATGTAAACATTAATAAACTAGCATAAAACATATTATATCTATAATGTACTAACATAATATTGCAACCTATTACAAGACTCATTGATTCGATAATGATCGTCACTTCAAGCGTTCCCAACATTTTCACTCAATCAATGACATCATGATTGGTTCTGAACTAGTCAACTTTTATTAGTCAACCACTTGTGAATGGTCAACCATAAAAGTCAAACTAATCAAGCCAATACTCCGTGGATAGTGTAGTGTTTCCCCGGGTCATTAAAGTCCCAGCGAGATTGAAATGGTGCTTTGGAAATCGTTTATGAGTGAGTGGGACTGAGGACAGTAGCCCAGATGATATGGAATTGATTTTGCTACTGTTATTTTGGTGTTGGTACACAGATATAATATTCACAAAAATCAGATATCAGATATATGCACGTATTCACAATTCAGATCACGTAACAAACAGAGAAAGTGGGATTTTAGTATTTATCAAACTACAGGGGGTGCTTTTGACACTTTTTAAAACTAAAATTAAAAATGAAAATTAAATTATGAAAATGATTAAAATACTATTTAAATATTATTTAATTAATTAAACTATTTAAAATCTAAATTAAAATATAATTTAAATTAACTAATAATTATAACTAATACAAATTAAACTAAAAATTTTCAAAAATAATTTCTAAACTTAAATTAGAACTTGAAGAAAGTATAAAAAATAAAAATAAATATTTTTGTCTTTTTGTGGATTTGTTATTAATTAAAAACTTTTTAACTTAATTAAACTAATTAAACTACTTTTAATTAATATTAATACTAAATCAACTTAGAAAATTAAGAAAAAATTTATAAAATTACTTAACAATCACTGGAATCCTACAAAATTATAAAAACTATAAAAATTATGTTCTAAGATTAAACAACTAATTATTTACCTTTTAATTAACTTAATACTAATTTAAACAATTAAAATAAGAAAAATATAAAATGAACAGTAGAATTTGAAAATATATTTTCTAAAAGTCTATTATACTATATTAGAACTAGGAAAAATATAAAAACTAAGTTTAACTTTATAAAAACTAAATAAGCTATTTAATACTTAATATTAATTAATAATTAATAAAACGAAAATTAAATCTAATAAATACTAAATGACAAAATAAAAATCTGAAAAAATTGCTAAAATTAATTTACTATATAAGGTATTTAATAAAAATATAAAAACACTAAGTACTTAAGTAAAATATAAAAATAAAAATAAAAATTAAATTGAATTAAATAGAAACTATCACTTATTTTAAATTGGTTTTTTCTTGGATTTTCTTTTACCAACTAACTTTACCACTAAAAATATAAAACTTTTGTAAAACCACTTTTGAAAATAGCTTATAAATAAGCTATAAGCACCCCCTTGGTTTATACAGTTGACTTATGTTGACTGAGTGGTCAAATGAGGTCAACTGGCTTTGGGTGGGGTCCACAATGGTCAAAATGGGTACAAACAAGCTTGACAAACTTAAATAAGCCAGAAACAACAAGCACTGAGCACAAATAAGCTGAATAAACCAAATAAGCACTTTTGCACAATCACAAGTGAACTTAGAACTGGGACAGACTTTGTGGGCAATTCTAAGTGGGGTCCACTGGGTCCTAGGTCAACCCAAGGGTCAATCCACACTCCCTGGTAGGAGGGAGATTGGGAAAAGTCAACTTGGACCACTAGGGCTCACTGAGGTGGTCTACAACCACCACCAAAGTTGGTGGTGTGGGTGAGGTCTGATGTGCACAGGGCAAACTCTTGCCCTGCAGTTCACTTTGGGGGTCTGTGGGACCCACTTAAACTTCTACAAAAATTAAGTAAAAATTAGGGCTTGAAGATCAGCTGATAGACTCTCACTACAACAAGTTTCAACCCTTAACTCCCATTACACAAATCACAATTGAACTTGGAAGTTTTGCAAAAATCTGAGAATGGTAAATTTGACTTTTTAAGAAATTTATGCAAATTGACTTATATGAACTTAGATCCTAGATTAATGATTTATTATGATGATTTAAGCTAAGTTAAGACCAAATTATCCTAAACCACTCAATTGTGATTGGGAATGGGGCATAAGCCACTCTTTAACCAATCACAGGGGGTATAATTGGCCTGTTGGTGTTGATTTTGACTTTTTAATGAACATAGCTGGTGTTTTATTGTTATTCTGAGCTAATATGATACTAAGGAGTATGTGCAAGCAAGAATCAACAACAAGAACAAGCTGAGTATCAAGAAACATAAAAATCCAAACACTACTTTAGGAAACAGATTATTAATAAAACAAGTTATACTATAATTTAAAGCTATTCTATGAATCAGAAACTCTTAATTAAGTAATAAGAAAGTAAAATGAACTACTTTGAACTACTATTAAGCATTCTAAATAGAACGTGGATTAAAAAGGATTTTGCTTACAAATTTTTGCACTCCTGCTACAATCATGAACCAAGGACCAGAAAACTCTTCCTAACATCCCCCATGGGATTCTAACCCAGGGCCATCCAAGATACACCCTGCTCCAGCTTTGATAACCATGATGGTGGACCCTTTGACTTTTATTGAGTTTTTAGTATTTTGAGCTTTTGATTACTAAACTGCTTTTACTGATTACTAATAGCTTCAATAAGCTATATGGGAGCTTACATGAGCCTATAAGTCCATAACATTACACAGAAACAACTAATAAGCTTAATCTATATATTGAAATTGAAACAGAATAGCTTAAGTTGAAATAGTAATGGAAACTTAAAATTGATTGATTGAAATAAGTTGCAATACACTTAGGAAGGGAAATGAACAGCTTAAAAGCTTAATATTACACTACAAATTCAAATTGCATAATAACGACACAATTTAACTAAAAAAAACTAACTAACTTCTCTTCCTTGCATTCATCTTCTATTTATAAGCACCAATTAGGGTTCCCACGAGCTTCTGATCAAATCCCACTTTAAATTACATTCGTTGGATCACTGCAAGCTCTTAATCTGATGCCACGCGTTTTTGGCGGGAAAAGAAGTTTGGATGTGTTTGGACTGTTTCAGGCAAGGGGGTGGTGCATTAATTGTGATGTGAGGGTAGGTGCAGGGAGGTGTGGGGTTGTGATGATTGCCCTGCAAGTGGTGGTGGTGGAGCTGCGAAACCAGGGGGAAAGGATGGTGGTTTGGCGGTTTGGCTGGTGTTTGACTGGTTTTGACCAGGGTCAACGTTGACCCTGGGTTTTAGTTTGGTTTGTGGTGGGCTGGTAACACTTGGGCCCAAAGGATAGGAATTGGGTGGGCTTATGGGTAAATGGGTATTGGATTGGATTTGTGTTTATAATAAATAAGGGTCCGGTTTAGGTTTATATTTCACAAGGACTTTTTTGTAATTTTTGCAAAGTTTGAGGGTAGGATTTGGCATGTTTCTAATTTGTTTCCAAGGGTATTTTATGCCATATTGTGAATAGTAAAAGGTCCTTTGTTGATTTTTCCAATTTATTTTCACCAGGGACTGAAACCGTCAAACTTTCAAACTTCAGGGACCATTTGTGTAATTTTCACCAAACTTTCCACCAAGGACCAATCCTGTCATAAAAGGTTAGTGCAAGGACAAAATTTGTTTATCTCAAAGATTTTCATATCCCAGGGACCATTTTTGACAATTTTCAAAGTTCAGGGACTAAACTTGACATTTTGTGAAACTTTTCACCAAAGGACTAATTATGTAACTTTTTGATTTATAAGGGCCTTTGGTGACTTTTTCATGTTTTTAGAATGACCAGGGACTAGATTTGACAACTTTTGAAAGTTGGGGGACTGAAACTGCCAATTAAGCAAACTTTGTGCATTTTTCATCTGTTTTTGGTATTTTTGCATTTGAAACATGTAAAACACTTTCCTGGGATATTTTCACTATTTTGATTCATTATTGAGTGTTTTTGGATGTTTTGGCAGCTCAGAAATGGTAAAAATGATGAGTATTTACACACTCATCAATCCCCCACACTAAAACATTGCTAGTCCCTAGCAATCTTTTGAGAAAAAACCTGATGGATTTGAAATTCTCTTTACCAAAAGCCATCACTTCTGGAGTAGCCAGGAGTAAGAACTGTGGCACACCTGATAACCGTGTGATTTTGAGCAAACCACCAGCTGTCAACGGATTTGATTTGTCTTTACCAAAAGCCGTTTGCTTCTGGACTAGCCAGCATCTTGATGGACTAAGTCAACATCTTGGCGAGCTGATTACCAATTATGGATTTTCCACGGCCTTTACCACAAGCCATAATCTTGTGGGCTAGTCAACTCATTTGCTTATGAGGATACGGGGGAGCTGAGGAACCATACAATTTTTGGCAAATTGCCAGCCATCAACGGGTTTGAGATGTCTTTACCAAGAGCCGTTTGCTCCTGGACTAGCCAATCCATTTTTCATTTAGACTTTGGAGGACTGATTACCACAAAAATTTTGAAATAAAGTGAAAAATTTTAGGCCTAAAAATGGGGGTACTTAGAAAGTTTTGTGATAAAATTCGTAAGAATTTTCCGAATTTCCCCCCCCCCCCCCACACTAGAACTGAATATTGTCCTCAATATTCAAAGTCCCGGCTATTATGCCGAATCTCTGGACGGAAAAAGGTAATATTCAATGCTAACTGTGGAAATATGGATTTTATTTTTTTCTTTATTTATCTGTACATACAATCATTTTTTTTTTTTT
Organism: Artemisia argyi; assembly: GCA_030686995.1. Lineage (NCBI taxonomy): Eukaryota > Viridiplantae > Streptophyta > Magnoliopsida > Asterales > Asteraceae > Artemisia > Artemisia argyi. The sequence continues at coordinate 47,689,289 of CM060686.1, forward strand.
TTAGAGAGAAACTTATATACATATTTACTTTTCGAATGGTGGGGGACGGCCACTCCCCCACACTAGGGTGGTAGAAAGTAGAAAGAAGTCAGAAATACGGGTGAAAACCCATATATGCTGCTAATTTTTGTTCACCGAGTCACTAGCTTGACTCGATCCCCGAATTCATTGATCCATGGTGAAAGTTTGGAGATCCGGGACAACCATGGGTGGTATGTCCTCTCCAAAATAATGTTTCAATCTATGACCATTCACTTTGAAGTTGGGACCTTCGGGTTGAGATAACTCAACAGTCCCGTATGGGTATACTTTAGCAATAGTGAATGGTCCAGTCCATCGGGTTTTTAATTTCCCCGAGAAAATCTTTAATCTTGAATTGAAAAGAAGGACTCTATCACCGACGTTGAAAACTCGGTTCTTAATCTTAGAGTCGTGAATCTTCTTTGTCTTTTCTTTGTAGATCAAAGAGTTCTCGTAGGCTTGATCACGAAGTTCGTTTAATTCATTGAGTTGAACCTTACGGTGATCACCCGCTTTATGAAGGTCGTAGTTAGCATGTTTTAAGGCCCAGTAGGCTTTGTGCTCGAGCTCGATCGGTAAATGACACGCCTTTCCGTATACGAGCTTGTATAGAGTACACCCGATGGGTGTTTTGTAAGCTGTACGGAAGGCCCAGAGTGCATCATCTAGTTTATCCGACCAGGAAGCACGGTTTTCACCTACTGTCCTCTCAAGAATCCGTTTTATACCACGGTTGGAAACCTCCACCTGCCCACTTGTTTGGGGGTGATATGCGGTAGAAAGACGATGAGTAACACCGTACTTAAGCATGACTTTTGCAAACTGATCATTGCAAAAGTGAGTACCGCGATCACTAATGATGGCACGTGGGGTTCCAAAACGAGCAAAGAGGGATTTCAAGAATTTCACAACTACTCGGGCATCATTAGTGGGTAAGGCCTTAGCCTCAACCCATTTTGACAAGTAGTCAACAGCCACGAGTATGTATTTGTTTCCACGAGAAGATGGGAATGGCCCCATAAAGTCAATGCCCCAGACGTCAAAGATTTCACAAACTTGAATAGCATTTTGTGGCATTTCGTTCTTTTGTGAAATATTCCCGTGACGCTGGCAAGCATCATAGGCTTTGACTAACTCGTGGGCATCTTTATAGATCGTGGGTCAATAGAAACCGGAATCAAACACCTTTTTGGCGGTGTAGTTAGGACTATGGTGGCCCCCGGTGGGTCCAGCATGGCAAGCCTTGAGAATATCAGTGGCTTCCTGTCCGTATACACATCGCCTGATGACTTGATCGGCACAGATTTTGAAGAGGAAGGGGTCGTCCCAGAAATAATGTTTGACGTCTTTAAAAAATTTGTTTTTCTGTTGGGACGTCATCCCCTTCACGAGGAAGTTACCCGCATGGTAATTTGCAAAGTCGGCAAACCATGGGGTAGTAGAGTCACCACGAAAAGTAACCGCACTGAGTGTCTCTAGAGGGAATGATTCATTTATTTCTTGTTTCTCGGACACATCTTGATGTGGGTTTTCTAATCGTGAGAGATGATCAGCAGCAAGGTTCTCAGCTCCTTTTTTATCACGGATAATGATATCAAATTCTTGGAGGAGGAGAACCCAACGAAGAAGTCTCGGCTTTGCATCTTGCTTTGCAAATAGGTACTTCAAAGCCGAGTGATCCGTATACACCACGCATTTGGTCAAGATTAAGTATGGCCGGAATTTCTCAAAGGCATACACCACAGCTAAGAGTTCTTTTTCAGTGGTGGTGTAATGACTTTGAGCCTCGGTCATAGTTTTGCTTGCGTAGTGTATAGGCTGAAAGTATTTTGCTTTTCGTTGCCCCAAGACCGCACCTATGGCAAAATCACTAGCATCGCACATAAGCTCAAAAGGTAGGTCCCAATCGGGGGCAACAAGAATCGGTGCCTCGGTAAGCTTTTTCTTTAATGTTTCAAAAGCTTCGATACACTCAGGAGAGAAGATGAAAGGAGCATCCTTCTCGAGGAGATGGGTCATAGGCCGGGCAATCTTAGAAAAATCTTAGATAAACCTACGGTAAAAGCCGGCATGACCCAAAAAGCTCCTAACACCTTTTACGGTGGTGGGATGAGGTAATTTGGCAATGACATCGATTTTAGCTCTGTCAACCTCAATCCTGTCTTTTGAAATTTTATGGCCGAGGACTATGCCCTCTTTAACCATAAAGTGACTCTTCTCCCAGTTGAGACTTAAATTCGTTTCTTTGCAACGTTTAAGCATTTGTTCCAAGTGGGAGAGACAGGTCTGGAATGAATCCCCGATGACTGAAAAGTCATCCATGAATACCTCCATAGTTTTTCTGATCATGTCGGAAAAAATAGACATCATGCATCTCTGGAACGTGCCTGGAGCATTACATAAGCCGAAAGGCATACGTCTGTAAGCAAAAGTTCCGTAGGGGCATGTGAAGGTAGTCTTCTCTTGATCCTGGGGATCAATGGGGATTTAGAAGTAACCCGAAAAACCATCGAGGAAGCAGTAGTATTTATTCCCCGCAAGTCTTTCAAGCATCTGGTCCATAAAAGGGTGAGGGAAATGGTCTTTACGGGTGGCGTCATTTAACTTTCGATAGTCAATACATACTCGCCAACCCGTGACCAATCGAGTTGGAATCAACTCGTTATCCTCGTTGGTGACAACGGTAATGCCACCCTTTTTAGGGACACAATGAATTGGGCTAACCCAAGGACTGTCAGAAATAGGGTAAATCAATCCCGCATCAAGAAGTTTATGAACTTCTTGTTTGATAACTTCGTGGATTTTTGGAATTACCCTTCTCTGTTGTTGCACTGCTGGTTTAAAGTCATCCTCCATTAAGATTTTATGCGTACAAAAGTTCGGGCTTATGCCCTTAATGTCGGAGAGTTTCCAAGCAATTGCTTGTTTATGTGACTTTAGAACCTTTAGGAGTGCTGCCTTTTCCTCATCTTTTAAGTCCTTAGCAATAATGACGGGTAATTTATCATCACCCTCCAGAAATGCATATTCTAAATGAGGAGGCAAGTTCTTGAGCTCAACCTTGGGAAAGTCTTAAGTTATTTCAACATTTTTGACTTCCGCTTTATGAAGTATTTTTGGAGACGGAGAGGGTGAAGGATCGTCATTTAACAATCTTTCAAGGAGAAGAATGTCCCCCTCCGGGTCAAGATAGTTTTCATCAACCCCATCGGGGATTGAGCTATCTTGAGCAAGAAAAGCCTCGAGCTCTTCCAGAAGGAAGTCACCTCCCTCAAACGGAGTGAGGGAAGGGGAAGAGTCGGAAATGATCGGATCAGTAGAAGGAGTGGTACTGCCATTTGCTGAGAAACCAAGGACTTCTTGGGAAGATTCCTCCGACGCAATATCGATGATGTCAATTCGGTTAACCGTTTCAGCGTCATAATTGGAGGAATATCTTGAAGTCTGATCAAGATTGAATGTTATGGCCTCGCCATCAACATGTAGAGTGATTTCTTCTTCGAATACATCGATCAAAGTACGACCCGTTCTTAAGAATCCCCTCCCGAGAATGAGAGGGACTCGTGGGTCAGCATCAAAATCAACAATCACGAAATCTGCCAAAAAATGGAACTTTCCTACTTTCACGAAGATATCTTCGGCAATGCCGAGAGGACGGGATATGGTACGGTCTGCAAGCTCGAGTGTCATGCAGGTCGGAGTGAGAGCAGGGAGTGAGAGTCTTTTCCAGACTGTGTAAGGCATCAGGTTAATGCTTGCGCCAAGATCGGCCAAGGCAAAGCATTCAACCATCCCAGGGAAAACACAAGGAATGAGAAATTTCCCGGGATCTCCAAGCTTTTCGGGAAGCTTTTTCAAGAGCACTGCTGAGCAATGCTCGTTAAGAGGAGTTTTTGCCATCTCACAAAGTTTTTCTTTGTTGCTTATCAGATTTTTGATCGTCGAAGCAAACTTAGGCATGAGAAGAAGAGCATCCGCGAAGCTAATATCAAAGTGTAATTCTTGGAAAATTTGATAAAATTTTTTCATCTGATGGTTAGCTTTCTCGCGGTTCTTTTGTTCATTCAATCGTGAAGGATATGGAATTGACGGCTTAGGATCATTTTTTGGTATTTCATCAGAACTCACATGGGGATCAAATACAACTTTCGGCTTATGAGCCGAGACCGGGACAACTTGAGGTTGGACGTTGTTGGTACCTCCGTTATTAGTAGGAAGTACCTTGCCCATAGTAACCTCAGGCTCACGTTCCGCTACCTTAGGAGGAGAAGAAGAGGTAGAAGGAATCGAGGGTCCATTGTATGAAACCCCACTTCGGGTGGTGATCGCCTTGACATCGCCCCTCGGGTTAGCGATCGTGTTGCTCGGTAATGTACCCGGGCCCGAGGGTAGATCATTTAAAGACTTCTGAAGTTCAGAGATCGTGCTAAGCAATAACCGATTTGTTTCCTATTGTGTTTTCATGAATAGTTTAAATTCAACATTGGAGGAAGACGAGGGTTGAACAACGTTTTGATTTTGAATAGGGGGATTTTGAACACGGTTGTTTTGAAAATTCCCTTGATTTTGATTGTTGTTACCTGGAAAAGTGTTTCTCTGATTGAAATTACCTTGATTGTAATTCCCTTGATTTTGGTTTCTTTGAAAATTTCCTTTAAAACCCTGGTTTTGATTGCCATTTTTAAAATTGTTATGATTAAACTGGCTTTGATTTTGATTCGGGTTTTGGAAATTTGAGTTTTGACCTTGGTTAAAATTCTGATTCGTGTTACGGTTTTGATTTTGGTTAAAACCTGGAGGTCCGAGAAAATTGTTGGAACGATAGCTTAAGAGATTACGGTCCCCTTGCGGTTGGTAAGTGATGCGTGGGAATCGCACCTTGCTTTACCTCTCGAGGGATCTCGAGAAGCTTACAACCCCCACAAGGCAGTGTACCTGATCGTTGTAGTATAGTATAGTGACAAGTACCGGGGGATTGATCGTTCAGCTTAGGAATAGTGTCGCTAGGATTAGAAAACCTAATTAGTAGTTCTAAAGGTGAAAGATGATTATTTTTGTGTTTTTATATTTTTATGAAAGCAAGTAAAATCTCGGGTTTTGAAAGAGTGGGCGGAATTAGTTGCTATTCAACTAACCCAAAGCTATTATATAATTGAAATAAAATACTAAAAATGAAATTAAACTAAATTAAACTAAGGTTGTGAGCAGTGGTTGGAGAAATTGTGTTTACTTAGACTTCATTACTCCCTAGATATCTTTTACATGTTAATTACTTGTTACACTTGTATGGATGACGGATTGTATTCCTTAATACCATTCGTGGGGTGGCATACATAACTCCCCAACTCTATGAGCTCTTATCTCCTCCTACACCATGACCCAGCACAACTATAGGGATTGTAAACAGTGGCTCATGCATTAAATACAACCAATAAAGACCTAGTACGCCTCGGTTCATGTTTCTTAAGACGTTCAAGAATGTTACCATTTGGAGATCTGCCAGTTTTCTTAAGCCTAACATATAATATCATTCATCCAAAACAAGAATAGACAAGTAATCAACACATAATCAACATCTAGGTTTCATTAGATCTAAGCAAACACAAAGGAGATCTAGCCTAGCATAGTAGAATTAAGACAAGAACAAGAGATAAACAACCAACACATAGACATATTGATTGAATTGAAAGTATACTTATCTCAATTACAATGCAAGGTCTCAAGGGTTTGGAACCCTTGAAAAACCTGTAAAAGAGGCACCAAAATCGTCTTTAGGGTTTCACCAAAACTTCTCTCTTTTTAATGAAAAAACTAGAAAACTATATATAGGAAAAATAGTCTGACGGCGTCAAGAGTTACTTCTGACGCCGTCACCTCGCCGCCATATACTTCCTCGGACGGCCTTGATCCACTTATGACGGCCTATGTGACGCCGTCACCACCCACGGTATTTAATTCTTGCCACTTTGACACCGTCATAAAGCCTTCTGACGCCGTCACCACCTACGGTGTTTAATTCTTCATGTCTGACGCCGTCAAGATGGTGGTCTTGACGCCGTCACCTTGTATCTTCAGCATGGAAATTAGGTACTTTGCCGTTTTCTTCACTTTTATGCTCCAAAAACGTCCAAAATGGCTTCTTTTCCAGAATTCACTCTCCAAACACCTAAAATCACAAAAGGAACGATTTAGGGCAATATTTGATCAAATAAAGTCGGATTCGGGCTTAAATGACCCCCTAAAAACGGATCATTTTTCGCCTCATCATATACCCTTACACTTGAGATTTGCTTGTCCTCAAGCAAATGAGCTTTTATTCTACTCAAAAGACAAGTTAGGGGTCATTTAACACTAATATAAAAGTAATTACAACAAATAATCGTTCCACTAAAGACCAATAGACAAGCACGGAGGTCATACACAAGCACCTCACAAATAGTGTTTAGATACTCACATCTCTCGGGTGTAATAAAGTAATATAACATTATGGAAATGGAAGATATCTCTCACTACCTGTCATAGCAAAATAGATTACCATAGGCTTGGGAAAGGATCAAACCTCCACCACATGGCGTAATCATCTAGGATAAACTATCAAAGAGGTTTTTTAAAGGGTTATAATGTTAGGTGTAGGGATATGAATTACACGGTTTTGTTGGATAAAGGAAGTTTTACTGGTGGCGAGTTAACAATCTTGGTTAATTACATGTACAAGATGGCGTTGCTAAGCCAAGACTAGACTCGACTTAAGCTAATAAATGAGAAATAACAAAAACATAAAATGAACATAGAATGAAAACGGGATGGTAGTCCGTATGTTTTTTTTTCTCTTTTTTTCTTTTTCTATATTTTTTTTTCTTTTTCTTAATTTTTTCGATTTTTTTTTTTTTTTCATACACTCTTACCCTACCATCCAAAATAATACATCATAGGGGTTTGAGCATTCCCCTTACACTTGAATCTTTACATACTTTACATTTAACTAATCTAATGACTCGAATTAAGAAAATCAAAACACTTGGAGCACTTTTAAGATTAACGTACATATGGGGGTAATAATATGATGTTCTTCCCCATTACTCCATAAAATAAGTACTTACCCATGAGTCCCAATCGTCCCAAAACAATATGTACAAGGATATGACTCGACTTAGCAACCATGTAATCAATTAGATAGTTAACTTAGGGTTTAACAAATAACAATAATGCACTAAAAATGAGCGCATACACGGAAGGCTAAGGCGAGTTGGGTGTACATTTAAGTGGAGTGTAACAAATTCTTCCTTTAAGTAAGATGCTTAAAGTTAGAAACGAAAAGATAGGCTCGAAGGGGTGTACTAGGGGTATCGTGTACTAAAAATGAGTACAACGCTAAGGGTGTGGGAAAAATTAGTTGACTTAACTAGCCAAGTAATATGACTTAAATGGTCAAGTAATTATAATACGGGTTTAACACAAGGGTGATCCTAATGCCTCTTATCATATAGTAAATCCTACCACACGAATGTAGTCTCACTAGCGGTCTCGGGATGCATCACTAACGCAAGTTCTAGAATCTAAATGCTACCGGTACACTCATAAGCACCAATAATAAATGCTTTTCCTATCAAATCTAAAGGCGAACCTCACATTTTTGGGTGGAAAATTTTTCTGAATATACGGTTATGTGCTAGTTATACAACCTCCTATCCATGAGACGCTTGCTATGGCTAAAGTTTCACTCCTAAATGTTGTAAAAAAATTTAAATTTGGCGCTAAAATTGCACTAACAATTATTTCTCATAGTTTTATTACACATCTACTATCAAACAAAACAAACTCAAGCGAAAGTGCATCTGTAAGGTATCATCTTTTTACCCTCCCCTTACACTTAGGATGAACATTGTCCCCAATGTTCAAATAAAGAATGTAAAAGTTAAGAAGTAAAGAGAATGAAATCAAATACTCCCCTGATTCGCTCGGTATGGATTATAGGTTGGCCAGGTTAAATCTTCCTCCAAGAAAATGAACAATCAAAGCTTCCCTTCCAGAATATAAATCATCTTCTTGTCATAAATAACCTGTAAATCCTGACAAAAGTAGACAAGGCAACCTCGTGTAAAATCGGCGGCATCCTATATAAGTTACTAAATCCTAGAAAACAAAGTAAGATATAATGCTTGTGGAATGAAGTTTGTAGATTTCCTGGAGATTATAAAACTTAATAATTCACAAAAACTATAAGACTCCGTTAGAAAAACAAAACCGGTAAAAGTTCCAGATTTTTGACTCCTGACGCCGTCAAGAGCAATACCTTGATGCCGTCAGAATGGACCTGCAGAAATTCTTATGTTAAGTTTCCGGAAAATTTCTGGAAAAACTTTGTCCTACTTCCTGGAAAATCCTGCAAAACTTCATTATGACTCAATACAAGCATTTGACTCTAACAAATACGAATATACATGTTCATTAAATATTGTGGAGAATCATGATCGGTTTGTTTCTTAAAAACATATTTGGGGTTTCCCCTTACACTTATCTTTTGCAAAAATACCTTTAGGTTGAAGTTAAGACTAGGCCAAACAACATAATAAAGTATTTCCACATTTTAGTAGAGAAACATGATCAACCAACAATAAAAACAAAACATGCATACGGAAGCAAATAACAATCAAACAAATAAATCACACAAAACATGGGTTGCCTCCCAAGAAGCGCTTTTCTTTATTTACGAGTCTTGTAGCTAGACTCAAAGTCGTGGGTTACTACGTGACTTCATCATTGGTTCCACTCTCTAGGTCGTCTTCTAGACCAGTTTTGTATTCCGGACCTAGTTGCAAGCATTCTTTGTAAAAACCAAGCATCCTATTTCTAACATACTCTACTCCTCTACGTCTATCCTCCTCATTCCTATAATAAGCCGCTTGCTTATGTTCCTTTTCGAAATTAGAGATAAGGCGGTATTGTTCGATCTTGTAGGGCATTTGATAAGCGACCTCATCATTATCTTTCTTGAACCTAACTATCCCTAAAGTCGGATCATAACTCATCCTAGTGGCTTCAACAAATGGCTTCCCGAATATAATTTGGCTTAGGCAAGCATCTATCACGGGACGAGTGTCTTCCACTATCATAAAATCAATCTCATAGGTGAGATTCCCTATGATCACATGTACTCCCTTAACCCTTCCTGCAAAATTACTTATCCAATTTTTACCGGGCATCATCCTAAAATTGAGTTGCTTCTTCATCACCCAATTGTAATAGGTCCTAGTCATGATGTTCACGGGGGATCTAAGGTCGATGTAAGCTTTCCATATATGCATGTGCCCTATATTACATGGGATGTTAATGTTGGAGGGATCTCCCATTATGATCAGGGGGTCGCCAAAGATATATGTTTTCTCGGGACTATCGAATAAATCCTTATGGTATTCCCGTTCCTCCTCGGTTGGCAACTTATCAAAGTATTTCTCTATAGGTTCTATCTCCTCCAATTCCTCATCCTTTTTAACCTCAACTTCCCTACTCTCATCCTCACTATTGGCTTCTACCTTAGCTTCATCCTTGATGAGGCGAAAAATGATCCGTTTTTAGGGGGTCATTTAAGCCCGAATTCGACTTTATTTGATCAAATATTGCCCTAAATCGTTCCTTTTGTGATTTTAGGTGTTTGGAGAGTGAATTCTGGAAAAGAGGCTATTTTGGACGTTTTTGGAGCATAAAATGAAGAAAACGACAAAGTACCAAATCCAAGCTGGAATTACAAGGTGACGGCGTCAAGGATTTACTCTTGACGGCGTCCGAAAGGATGAATATTTTACCGTAGGTTGTGAAGGCGTCAGATGAAGAGATGACGGCGTCAAAGTGGCCAAGATTAATTTACCGTAGGTGGTGACGGCGTCACCAAGGCCATCACAATTGGATCTAGGGCGTCCGAGGAAGTTATTGGCGGCTGGCTGACGGCGTCAGAATTAACTCTTGATGCCGTCAGGACGATTTTCCTATATATAGTTTTCTAGTTTTTTCATTAGAAAAGGAGAAGTTTTGGTGAAACCCTAAAGACGATTTTGGTGCCTCTTTTACAGGTTTTTCAAGGGTTCCAAACCCTTGATACCTTGCATTGTAATTGAGATAAGTATACTCTTAATTCAATCAATATGTCTATGTGTTGGTTGTTTATCTTTTGTTCTTATCTTAATTCTACTATGCTAGGCTAGATTTCCTTTGTGTTTGCTTAGATCTAATGAAACCTAGATGTTGATTATGTGTTAATTACTTGTCTATTCTTGTTCTTGGATGAATGATATTATATGTTAGGCTTAAGAAAACTGGCAGATCTCCAAATGGTAACATGCTTGAACGTCTTAAGAAATATGAACCGAGGCGTACTAGGTCTTTATTGGTTGTATTTAATGCATGAGCCACTGTTTACAATCCCTATAGTTGTGTTGGGTCATGGTGTAGGAGGAGATAAGAGCTCATAGAGTTGGGGAGTTATGTATGCCACCCCACGAATGGTATTAAGGAATACAATCCGTCATCCATACAAGTATAACAAGTAATTGACATGTAAAAGATATCTAGGGAGTAATGAAGTCTAAGTAAACACAATTTCTCCAAATACTGCTCACAACCTTAGTTAATATTAGTTTAATTTCATTTTCATTAGTTTAATTAGTTATAAAGTAGTTTTTGGGTTAGTTGAATAACAACTAATTCCGCCCACTCCTACAAAACCCGAGATTTTACTTGCTTTCATAAAATATAAAAACACAAAAATAATCATCTTTCATCTTTAGAACTATTAATTAGGCTTTCTAATCCTAGCGACACTATTCCTAAGCTGAACGATCAATCCCCCGGTACTTGTCACTATACTATACTACAACGATCAGGTACACTGCCTGGTGGGGGTTGTAAGCCTCGCGAGATCCCTCGAGAGGTAAAGCAAGGTGTGATTCCCACTCATCAAGTTTTTGGCGCCGCAGCCCGGGGAATAGTTATTGTCTAGGTTAGGATTTCTTTTTATTAGGTTTACTTGCTAGATTCCTTTCTAGTAAGATTTTTATTTTTATTTTTAGGTCTTCTTTAGTCTATCTTATTTCTTCGTGCCTTTGTTCGTAACTCTTTACCATCCGACATCATGGAAGGTGGTAACATCTTTGAACCCGTCATCCCACCACAACAAAACCCACCATTAGAACCCCTTAGGCCCCGAACCTTAGGAGAGTATTCCCGACCTAGCCACCAAGGCTACCGAAACACCATTGAGCTCACCGGAGCCAATGTGATCCCCTTGCGATCCGACACCATCCGGTTGGTGCAAAGCGGATGTGCATTCCATGGACTTCGTTCCGAAGATCCAAACCAACACCTTAAGGATTTCCTCAAAATCGTAGATTCCATAGACCTAGGTGTTGAAACTAGAGAGACTACCCGTTTACGCCTATTCCAATTCTCTCTACGGGATCAAGCTAGTCAATGGCTTGAGCGTTTACCCGTGGGATCCATCACCACATGGGATGATCTCACCACTCGTTTCCTTGCTCAATTTTTCCCACCGGGGAGAACCACTAAGCTTAGAAATGACATCTTGATGTTCCAACAACGTCAAAATGAATCTCTTTACGAAGCATGGACTCGTTTCAAGGACTTACTCCAAAAAGTCCCTCATCATGGCATAGATCTGTGGCTCCAAGTCCAAATTTTCTATGACCATATCGATATCCCCACGAGGCGAACCATTGACCAATCGGCCGGTGGTAAGCTACGTGATCTTAGTGCGGAACAATCATGGGAACTCATAGAAGATCTTGCTCTCTATGACAACGAAAGTTGGAATGATCCCCGCGATTTGAACAAAACGGTCAAGGCAATATCTTTGCCTTCGAACAATTCAAGCACTCCCGACCGTAGGATCATGGAACTTGAAGGTCGAGTCAAGTCTCTCATGAAATCTTACGAAATTCATAAGCCTTCAAGCCAAGTAAGCAGAATCGCTTCTACATGCAAACTCTGCAATGGCCCTCATGAGACCTACAACTGCATGGAACTTCCAAAACGTGCTTATAACGAATTCACATCATCACACGTAGGGCAGGGTCCTCGAACTTCTACCGAAGTATATGAGGCATGGAAGGATAAACCTAATTTTAGAGGGTACCAAACACGAAGTGTATCATTTAATGATTCCTCACCCCTCACTTGGTCCGAACATTTTCCATCACAAGATACCTCTAGGCAAAGCTGTGAAGATGATTTAAAAAAATTCATTCTTTCTCAAGAACTGCAGCTTACTACACTCGAGGCAAAATTCAAACAACAGCAGGCTGACGTGAACAACAAGATTTGTAATCTGTTGACGGCTATCAAAGAGCATATTGATAATAAGCCCATTCACGTTGATGAGGTTAAGTCTGCCACCGTCATGAGTCCACCAGCCTCCCCTGTAAAGATAAAAAGTCCTGGCAAGCTATTCAAACATCTATCCCCTGACAAGAAAGGACCTATCAACCCCTCTGGACCAATCCACTTTGTAAACACCATCACCACGATATCAGCTGCTGCAGCCAAACCAACCCAACAACAAACTGACAACCTGAGTCAAACAACAAATGATGTGACACCAAAGGTTGACGACGCTTCGGCAAGGAAACCTGCCAACTCACCCGAGCAGTGCACCGCGCAGAAATCCGACAAACTGGATGATTGGAACAAGACATCGGAGGAACAGGAGAAAGACCCAACCATTTTGAGCAAATCGATTATAAAAGAATCCGAAAAAGAGGATGCTATAAGTAGGGATGGCAATCAACCCGAGGGGAACAACTATAAGCTTTTCAAAGTCCCCTGTACCATTGAGGGAAAGATCTTAATTAATAGCCATGTAGATCCTAGCTTTCCGGTCAGCATAATCCCGCTTTCTCTATACCACAAAACCTTCCCCGAGGACGTCGTATGCAAGAAAGTAATAGAGAATGTATCAATTAGGATTGGAGAACTTGATTACGATACTGATTTCACCGTGGTTGATGACGTGGACCCTCTCACCAATCAAGCATTAACCAACCTCGTCCTTGGGATACCATTTATCAATGAATCGGTAGCAATCCTTGACGAGAAAGATGGTAGTGTATTATTCACCAATGGTGTTAGAACGGTAATTTTTCATAGGGATGGTGAGGAAGTCTATGAGTATCGTCCCTCCCTTGAAGGGAATCCATACGAGTCAAAGGGAGGAGAGTTGAAAAAGATCAAACGACGTAATCCGAATAACCTAAAAATCCCCTGCATGATTGGTCACAAACACTTCGAGAACGTGTACATTAATGTATTCCTACCAAAGAATTTCATGTCGTTGTTTCACTATAACAATATCTGCAGATGGGGGATGATTTACAAGGGAGAGAAAGTGGTTGGTAAGGATCATGAAATCCAAGTATTCATAGGAAATATGGCATTCACTATGGAGTTCACAATTGTGGACAACATAGAAGACTTTGTTGACCCTAGGTTATCACAAATTGTATTTGGAGCGCCCTTTTGTGAAATCACTGAGTTGATAGTGGATGACTTGAACGGAATCATGACTTTCACTGACGGGATTAGGAGGATTTCATACCAAACGCCATACAAAAGAAGAGACCTTAGGGAGATAGATTGCGACGGGCTCGATATTATGAGCTCCCAACTGGTTTTGTGTGATGACGATGTTAGAAGAGGTTGTAGAAATGTTTCTGATCTATCTTGTGGGTTCTTTAAGGATGTTAGTAAGCTTGGCTCTAAATATCGAAAGGATGTTTTAGAATTTGAAGATCCAAAGTACTTACACTATGAGAGCGACACTAGTTTAGAAGATGACCTAGGTAGTGGAACCAATGATGAAGTCACGTAGTAACCCACGACTTTGAGTCTAGCTACAAGACTCGTAAATAAAGAAAAGCGCTTCTTGGGAGGCAACCCATGTTTTGTGTGATTTTAATTGTTTGATTGTTATTTGCTTCCGTATGCATGTTTTATTTTTATTGTTGGTTGATCATGTTTCTCAATTAAAATGTGAAATACTTTATTATGTTGTTTGGCCTAGTCTTAACTTCAACCTAAAGGTATTTTTGCAAAAGATAAGTGTAAGGGGAAACCCCAAATATGTTTTTAAGAAACAAACTGATCATGATTCTCCACAATATTTAATGAACATGTATATTCGTATTTGTTAGAGTCAAATGCTTGTATCGAGTCATAATGAAGTTTTGCAGGATTTTCCAGGAAGTAGGACAAGGTTTTTCCAGAAATTTTCCGGAAACTTAACATAAAGATTTCTGCAGGTCCATTCTGACGGCGTCAGGCAATTGCTCTTGACGACGTCAGGAGTAAAAATCTGGAAATTTTACCGGTTTTGTTTTTCTAACGGAGTCTTATGGTTTTTGTGAATTATTAAGTTTTATAATCTCCAGGAAATCTGCAAACTTCATTCCACAAGCATTATATCTTACTTTGTTTTCTAGGATTTAGTAACTTATATAGGATGCCGCCGATTTTACGCGAGGTTGCCTTGTCTACTTTTGTCAGATTTTACAGGTTATTTAAGACAAGAAGATGATTTATATTCTGGAAGGGAAGCTTTGATTGCTCATTTTCTTGGAGGAAGATTTAACCTAGCCAACCTAAAATCCATACCGAGCGAATCAGGGGAGTATTTGAATTCATTCTCTTTACTTTTTACTTTTACATTCTTTACTTGAACATTGGGGACAATGTTCATCCTAAGTGTAAGGGGAGGGTAAAAAGATGATACCATACATATGCACTTTCGCTTGAGTTTGTTTTGTTTGATAGTAGATGTGTAATAAAACTATGAGAAATACTTGTTAGTGCAATTTTAGCGCCAAATTTAAAATTTTTTACAACATTTAGGAGTGAAACTTTAGCCATAGCAAGCGTCTCATGGATAGGAGGTTGTATGACTAGCACATAACCGTATATTCAAAAAAAATTTCCACCCAAAAATGTGAGGTTCGCCTTTAGTTTTGATAGGAAAAGCATTTATTATTGGTGCTTATGAGTGTACCGGTAGCATTTAGATTCTAGAACTTGCGTTAGTGATGCATCCCGAGACCGCTAGTGAGACTACATTCGTGTGGTAGGATTTACTACATGATAAGAGGCATTAGGATCACCCTTGTGTTAAACCCGTATCATAATTACTTGACCATTTAAGTCATATTACTTGGCTAGTTAAGTCAACTAATTTTTCCCACACCCTTTGCGTTGTACTCATTTTTAGTACACGATACCCCTAGTACACCCCTCCGAGCCTATCTTTTCGTTTCTAACTTTAAGCATTTTACTTAAAGGAAGAATTTGTTACACCCCACTTAAATGTACAACCAAATCGCCTTAGCCTTCCGTGTATGCGCTCATTTTTAGTGCATTATTGTTATTTGTTAAACCCTAAGTTAACTTTCTAATTGATTACATGGTTGCTAAGTCGAGTCATATCATTGTACATATTGTTTTGGGACGATTGGGACTCATGGGTAAGTACTTATTTTATGGAGTAATGGGGAAGAACATAATATTATTACCCCCATATGTACGTTAATCTTAAAAGTGCTCCAAGTGTTTTGATTTTCTTAATTCGAGTCATTAGATTAGTTTAATGTAAAGTATGTAAAGATTCAAGTGTAAGGGGATTGCTCATACCCCTATGATGTATTATTTTGGATGGTAGGGTAAGAGTGTATGAAAAAAATAAAAAAAATAAAAAATAAAAAAAAAAAATCGAAAAAAATTTAAGAAAAAGAAAAAAAAAATAGAAAAAGGAAAAAGAAAGAAAAAACATACGGACTACCATCCCGTTTTCATTCTATGTTCATTTTATGTTTTTGTTATTTTTCATTTATTAGCTTAAGTCGAGTCTAGTCTTGGCTTAGCAACGCCATCTTGTACATGTAATTTACTAAGATTGTTAACTCGCCACCAGTAAAATTCCCTTTATCCAACAAAACCGTGTAATTCATATCCCTACACCTAACATTATAACCCTTTAAAAGACCTCTTTGATAGTTTATCCTAGGTGCTTACGCCTTGTGGTGGAGGTTTGATCCTTTCCCAAGCCTATGGTAATCTATTTTGCTATGACAGGTAGTGAGAGATATCTTCCATTTCCATAATGTTATATTACTTTATTACACCCGAGAGATGTGAGTATCTAAACACTATTTGTGAGGTGCTTGTGTATGACCTCCGTGCTTGTCTATTGGTCTTTAGTGGAACGATTATTTGTTGTAATTACTTTTATATTAGTGTTAAATGACCCCTAACTTGTCTTTTGAGTAGAATAAAAGCTCATTTGCTTGAGGACAAGCAAATCTCAAGTGTAAGGGTATATGATGAGGCGAAAAATGATCCGTTTTTAGGGGGTCATTTAAGCCCGAATTCGACTTTATTTGATCAAATATTGCCCTAAATCGTTCCTTTTGTGATTTTAGGTGTTTGGAGAGTGAATTCTGGAAAAGAGGCTATTTTGGACGTTTTTGGAGCATAAAATGAAGAAAACGACAAAGTACCAAATCCAAGCTGGAATTACAAGGTGACGGCGTCAAGGATTTACTCTTGACGGCGTCAGAAAGGATGAATATTTTACCGTAGGTTGTGAAGGCGTCAGATGAAGAGATGACGGCGTCAAAGTGGCCAAGATTAATTTACTGTAGGTGGTGACGGCGTCACTAAGGCCGTCACAATTGGATCTAGGGCGTCCGAGGAAGTTATTGGCGGCTGGCTGACGGCGTCAGAATTAACTCTTGACGCCGTCAGGACGATTTTCCTATATATAGTTTTCTAGTTTTTTCATTAGAAAAGCAGAAGTTTTGGTGAAACCCTAAAGACGATTTTGGTGCCTCTTTTACAGGTTTTTCAAGGGTTCCAAACCCTTGATACCTTGCATTGTAATTGAGATAAGTATACTCTTAATTCAATCAATATGTCTATGTGTTGGTTGTTTATCTTTTGTTCTTATCTTAATTCTACTATGCTAGGCTAGATTTCCTTTGTGTTTGCTTAGATCTAATGAAACCTAGATGTTGATTATGTGTTAATTACTTGTCTATTCTTGTTCTTGGATGAATGATATTATATGTTAGGCTTAAGAAAACTGGCAGATCTCCAAATGGTAACATGCTTGAACGTCTTAAGAAACATGAACCGAGGCGTACTAGGTCTTTATTGGTTGTATTTAATGCATGAGCCACTGTTTACAATCCCTATAGTTGTGCTGGGTCATGGTGTAGGAGGAGATAAGAGCTCATAGAGTTGGGGAGTTATGTATGCCACCCCACGAATGGTATTAAGGAATACAATCCGTCATCCATACAAGTATAACAAGTAATTGACATGTAAGAGATATCTAGGGAGTAATGAAGTCTAAGTAAACACAATTTCTCCAAATACTGCTCACAACCTTAGTTAATATTAGTTTAATTTCATTTTCATTAGTTTAATTAGTTATAAAGTAGTTTTTGGGTTAGTTGAATAACAACTAATTCCGCCCACTCCTACAAAACCCGAGATTTTACTTGCTTTCATAAAATATAAAAACACAAAAATAATCATCTTTCATCTTTAGAACTATTAATTAGGCTTTCTAATCCTAGCGACACTATTCCTAAGCTGAACGATCAATCCCCCGGTACTTGTCACTATACTATACTACAACGATCAGGTACACTGCCTGGTGGGGGTTGTAAGCCTCGCGAGATCCCTCGAGAGGTAAAGCAAGGTGTGATTCCCACGCATCAATCCTTGTCACTCTCCTCTATCTCTCTATCTATCGGCTTAATGGTGACAACATTGACGAAGTGGACATGTTTGGATGATGAGGGGTCCTTAATTTGAGTTCCAATATTGGTGTCCCTAGTGTCCTTCCTAGGTGTGGCTAATGTTTGGTTGTTGAGGGCTTTCAACAAGTTGTCGATCTTGTTGGTCATCTCCGTTTGTTGTTGGTTGAATTCGTTTTCGAACCTAGCTATGCGGGCTTCTTGAGATGCCATAAATTTCGACATCAATCCTTCAAGATTGTTGGTACTACCATAGTTGTTAGAAGGATTGTTGTTGAAGGTACGGTTGGATGGTGGACGATTAGGCGGATTGGAAGAATTGGGTTGATTTTGTTTCCACCTAAGGTTTGGGTGATTTTTCCATGAGGGGTTGTATGAATCACCGTATGTGTTTGGCTCGGGCTTGAAAGTGTACCACTTATCTCCCGCTTCGTCGGTACGCGTGGATGCGTAGTCCGCAAAAGCTGTTCCGGGGAGTTCCATACAATCACGAGTGTCATGGGGACCACTACATAATTCGCATGAAGAAGTGATTTTGTTCACTTGGCTTGAATGCTTCGGAGCTTCGTAAGATTTCATGAGAAACTTGACTTGGTCCTCAAGTTCCATGATCCTACGGTTGGGAGTGCTTGAATTGTTCGAAGGCAAAGATATTGCCTTGACCGTTTTGTTCAAATCACGGGGATCATTCCAACTTTCATTGTCATAGAGAGCAAGATCTTCTATGAGTTCCCATGATTGTTCCGCACTAAGATCACGTAGCTTACCACCGGCCGATTGGTCAATGGTTCGCCTCGTGGAGATGTCGATATGGTCATAGAAAATTTGGACTTGGAGCCAAAGATCTATGCCATGATGAGGGACTTTTTGGAGTAAGTCCTTGAAACGAGTCCATGCTTCATAAAGAGATTCATTTTGACGTTGTTGGAACATCAAGATGTCATTTCTAAGCTTAGTAGTTATCCTCGGTGGGAAAATTTGAGCAAGGAAACTAGTGGTGAGATCATCCCATGTGGTGATGGATCCCGCGGGTAAACGCTCAAGCCTTTGACTAGCTTGATCCCGTAGAGAGAATTGGAATAGGCGTAAACGGGTAGTCTCTCTAGTTTCAACACCTAGGTCTATGGAATCTACGATTTTGAGGAAATCCTTAAGGTGTTGGTTTGGATCTTCGGAACGAAGTCCATGGAATGCACATCCGCTTTGCACCAACCGGATGGTGTCGGATCGCAAGGGGGTCACATTGGCTCCGGTGAGCTCAATGGTGTTTCGGTAGCCTTGGTGGCTAGGTCGGGAATACTCTCCTAAGGTTCGGGGCCTAAGGGGTTCTAATGGTGGGTTTTGTTGTGGTGGGATGATGGGTTCAAAGATGTTACCACCTTCCATGATGTCGGATGGTAAAGAGTTACGAACAAAGCACGAAGAAATAAGATAGACTAAAGAAAACCTAAAAATAAAAATAAAAATCTTACTAGAAAGGAATCTAGCAAGTAGACCTAATAAAAAGAAATCCTAACCTAGACAATAACTATTCCCCGGGCTGTGGCGCCAAAAACTTGATGCGTGGGAATCGCACCTTGCTTTACCTCTCGAGGGATCTCGAGAAGCTTACAACCCCCACCAGGCAGTGTACCTGATCGTTGTAGTATAGTATAGTGACAAGTACCGGGGGATTGATCGTTCAGCTTAGGAATAGTGTCGCTAGGATTAGAAAACCTAATTAGTAGTTCTAAAGGTGAAAGATGATTATTTTTGTGTTTTTATATTTTTATGAAAGCAAGTAAAATCTCGGGTTTTGGAAGAGTGGGCGGAATTAGTTGCTATTCAACTAACCCAAAGCTATTATATAATTGAAATAAAATACTAAAAATGAAATTAAACTAAATTAAACTAAGGTTGTGAGCAGTGGTTGGAGAAATTGTGTTTACTTAGACTTCATTACTCCCTAGATATCTTTTACATGTTAATTACTTGTTACACTTGTATGGATGACGGATTGTATTCCTTAATACCATTCGTGGGGTGGCATACATAACTCCCCAACTCTATGAGCTCTTATCTCCTCCTACACCATGACCCAGCACAACTATAGGGATTGTAAACAGTGGCTCATGCATTAAATACAACCAATAAAGACCTAGTACGCCTCGGTTCATGTTTCTTAAGACGTTCAAGAATGTTACCATTTGGAGATCTGCCAGTTTTCTTAAGCCTAACATATAATATCATTCATCCAAAACAAGAATAGACAAGTAATCAACACATAATCAACATCTAGGTTTCATTAGATCTAAGCAAACACAAAGGAGATCTAGCCTAGCATAGTAGAATTAAGACAAGAACAAGAGATAAACAACCAACACATAGACATATTGATTGAATTGAAAGTATACTTATCTCAATTACAATGCAAGGTCTCAAGGGTTTGGAACCCTTGAAAAACCTGTAAAAGAGGCACCAAAATCGTCTTTAGGGTTTCACCAAAACTTCTCTCTTTTTAATGAAAAAACTAGAAAACTATATATAGGAAAAATAGTCTGACGGCGTCAAGAGTTACTTCTGACGCCGTCACCTCGCCGCCATATACTTCCTCGGACGGCCTTGATCCACTTATGATGGCCTATGTGACGCCGTCACCACCCACGGTATTTAATTCTTGCCACTTTGACGCCGTCATAAAGCCTTCTGACGCCGTCACCACCTACGGTGTTTAATTCTTCATGTCTGACGCCGTCAAGATGGTGGTCTTGACGCCGTCACCTTGTATCTTCAGCATGGAAATTAGGTACTTTGCCGTTTTCTTCACTTTTATGCTCCAAAAACGTCCAAAATGGCTTCTTTTCCAGAATTCACTCTCCAAACACCTAAAATCACAAAAGGAACGATTTAGGGCAATATTTGATCAAATAAAGTCGGATTCGGGCTTAAATGACCCCCTAAAAATGGATCATTTTTTGCCTCATCAGTAAGAATTACCCCCCGTATTGTAGGAACCGTGAGTAGCATAAACGTTCTCTTGAGGAAAGTCAGCAGTAGTTGGACACTCGGAATACAGATGTGGGCCCCCACAAGTTTCACAACTTCGGGCCACGGCTTTCACTTGTTGATTTTGAACCTGATGTTGTATCGTTTGGTTCATTCTCAACACAGCCGTAGAAATATCATCCATCTTTTTGGTAAGAGCAATTATTTCAGGAGATGATGATGAGGGGGTAACTGAATTACATGACGCATCCCTCTCCGCAGAGGAATCCCAAAAGTTATGGTGGGCAGTCATGTTCTCAATCAAGTCATAGCACTCCTCGGGACGCCTTTTCATAAAGGTCCCACCAGCAGCAGCATTGAGAATGTCTCGGTGCCTCAATGTCAGACCATTATAGAAGGTATCTATGATGGTAACTTGTAACATATTGTGGTTAGGGCACCGATCAATAGCTAGCTTATAACGCTCCCAAGCCTCAAAAAGAGACTCATCCGAACATTGCCGGAAGTTGCTGATATCATTTCGTAACTTGGTAACCATGGATGGTGGAAAATATTTTGCTAGAAACTTGGTTACCATTTCATCAAAGGTACGAATAGAATTCTTTGGGAGTCGGTCAAACCATGCAATGGCATGATGAGTGAGAGAATAGGGGAAGAGGTACAGCCGGAGGGCATCATCGGTGACACCATGCTGTTTCATGCTTTGGGTGACCGTGAGATATTTGTCAAGGTGCTTGTTGGCATCGTCACCCGGTAATCCGTGAAATTGACACGAATTCTGGACTTGTTGGATCATGTGGTGCTTGAGGCCAAAATCCGTAGCCCCAATAGTGAGTGGTGCAATAGGCCCACCCCGCCCTTGCATGGTAGGCTGGCACAGCTCCTCCATCGTTCGGAGATCGGGAGCTGGCACATCCCTAGGAGGGTCAGGGGGTGGTAATGGTGGTGGTGGCCCAGCGGCCATTTCGGTTTCTGTATCAGAACGTAGCTCGGGTACGTCTTTCTGTTTTTTATTCTTTGTTTGAGACCGAGTGCGCATGCACTAAAAACAATTTTTCAACACAAGTTCGAGGCAAAACCACAGTGAACTTAAACCAATAATCACAAGTGAGCAGCTTCTTTGAAAAAGGTACATCACTCACAGGGATATAAAGGCAAGTTTTAATCTTAAGTTTGGGAACTTATTATGTTCACACCCCCAGTTGGTAGGTGTTCAGCCTTGGTTTGCGGTGGTAAGATTTTATGTATTTATTTTGAAAAACTGCTTTAGGCTTACAGGTGTGTGTGCAGAAAACTTGGGAATTATTTTTGGAACTGATTCGTTAACCGAAATCGTTCTTTTAAGATTACTCGCAGGCTGGCGGGAGGAAGTAAATAGGTTTCCTCTTCAGTTCGCAATTTAATGTCAGAACTTACCTTAAACCAACTGTTTCAGGTTGTAATCTTAAAGGAAACGAAGTAATTTAACTTCACAGTTTGTTTTGTTGTTTTAGATTTTTTTGGTGTTTTTAACACTTTAGGGAAAGTGTTAATGAACGTTTTTGATGTGATTATGTTTTTACAAAACTTTTTACAAATTTGTGTGAAATTTGTACAGGGAGGGTTTTGAAAACCACTTAACTTAAAACGATTTTATAAAACACGCAACAACCTCCCCGGCAGCGGCGCCAAAAATTGATTGGTTCTGAACTAGTCAACTTTTATTAGTCAACCACTTGTGAATGGTCAACCGTAAAAGTCAAACTAATCAAGCCAATACTCTGTGGATAGTGTAGTATTTCCCCGGGTCGTTAAAGTCCCAGCGAGATTGAAATGGTGCTTTGGAAATCGTTTATGAGTGAGTGGGACTGAGGACAGTAGCCCAGATGATATGGAATTGATTTTGCTACTGTTATTTTGGTGTTGGTACACAGATATAATATTCACAAAAATCAGATATCAGATATATGCACGTATTCACAATTCAGATCACGTAACAGACAGAGAAAGTGGGATTTTGGTATTTATCAAACTACAGGGGGTGCTTCTGACACTTTTTAAAACTAAAATTGAAAATGAAAATTAAATTATGAAAATGATTAAAATACTATTTAAATATTATTTAATTAATTAAACTATTTAAAATCTAAATTAAAATCTAATTTAAATTAACTAATAATTATAACTAATACAAATTAAACTAAAAATTTGCAAAAATAATTTCTAAACTTAAATTAGAACTTGAAGAAAGTATAAAAAATAAAAATAAATATTTTTGTCTTTTTGTGGATTTGTTATTAATTAAAAACTATTTAACTTAATTAAACTAATTAAACTACTTTTAATTAATATTAATACTAAATCAACTTAGAAAATTAAGAAAAAATTTATAAAATTACTTAACCATCACTAGAATCCTACAAAATTATAAAAACTCTAAAAATTATGTTCTAAAATTAAACAACTAATTATTTACCTTTTAATTAACTTAATACTAATTTAAACAATTAAAATAAGAAAAATATAAAATGAACAGTAGAATTTGAAAATATATTTTATAAAAGTCTATTATACTATATTAGAACTAGGAAAAATATAAAAACTAAGTTTAACTTTATAAAAACTAAATAAGCTATTTAATACTTAATATTAATTAATAATTAATAAAACTAAAATTAAATCTAATAAATACTAAATGACAAAATAAAAATCTGAAAAAATTACTAAAATTACTTTACTATATAAGGTATTTAATAAAAATATAAAAACACTAAGTACTTAAGTAAAATATAAAAATAAAATAAAAATTAAATTGAATTAAATAGAAACTATCACTTATTTTAAATTGGTTTTTTCTTGGATTTTCTTTTACCAACTAACTTTACCACTAAAAATAGAAAAATTTTGTAAAACCACTTTTGAAAATAGCTTATAAATAAGCTATAAGCACCCCCTTGGCTTATACAGTTGACTTATGTTGACTGAGTGGTCAAATGAGGTCAACTGGCTTTGGGTGGGGTCCACAATGGTCAAAATGGGTACAAACAAGCTTGACAAACTTAAATAAGCCAGAAACAACAAGCACTGAGCACAAATAAGCTGAATAAACCAAATAAGCACTTTTGCACAATCACAAGTGAACTCAGAACTGGGACAGACTTTGTGGGCAATTCTAAGTGGGGTCCACTGGGTCCTAGGTCAACCCAAGGGTCAATCCACACTCCCTGGTAGGAGGGGGTTGGGAAAAGTCAACTTGGACCACTAGGGCTCACTGAGGTGGTCTACAACCACCACCAAAGTTGGTGGTGTGGGTGAGGTCTGATGTGCACAAGGCAAACTCTTGCCCTGCAGTTCACTTTGGGGGTCTGTGGGACCCACTTAAACTTCCACAAAAATTAAGTAAAAATTAGGGCTTGAAGATCAGCTGATAGACTCTTACTACAACAAGTTTCAACCCTTAACTCCCATTACACAAATCACAATTGAACTTGGAAGTTTTGCAAAAATCTGAGAACGGTAAATTTGACTTTTTAAGAAATTTATGCAAATTGACTTACATGAACTTAGATCCTAGATTAATGATTTATTATGATGATTTAAGCTAAGTTAAGACCAAATTATCCTAAACCACTCAATTGTGATTGGGAATGGGGCATAAGCCACTCTTTAACCAATCACAAAGGGTATAATTGGCCTGTTGGTGTTGATTTTGACTTTTTAATGAACATAGCTGGTGTTTTATTGTTATTCTAAGCTAATATGATACTAAGGAGTATGTGCAAGCAAGAATCAACAACAAGAACAAGCTGAGTATCAAGAAACATAAAAATCCAAACACTACTTTAGGAAACAGATTATTAATAAAACAAGTTATACTATAATTTAAAGCTATTCTATGAATCAGAAACTCTTAATTAAGTAATAAGAAAGTAAAATGAACTACTTTGAACTACTATTAAGCACTCTAAATAGAACTTGGATTAAAAAGGATTTTGCTTACAAATTTTTGCACTCCTGCTACAATCATGAACCAAGGATCAGAAAACTCTTCCTAACATCCCCCATGGGATTCTAACCCAGGGCCATCCAAGATACACCCTGCTCCAGCTTTGATAACCATGATGGTGGACCCTTTGACTTTTATTGACTTTTTAGTATTTTGAGCTTTTGATTACTAAACTGCTTTTACTGATTACTAATAGCTTCAATAAGCTATATGGGAGCTTACATGAGCCTATAAGTCCATAACATTACACAGAAACAACTAATAAGCTTAATCTAAATATTGAAATTGAAACAGAATAGCTTAAGTTGAAATAGTAATGGAAACTTAAAATTGATTGATTGAAATAAGTTACAATACACTTAGGAAGGGAAATGAACAGCTTAAAAGCTTAATATTACACTACAAATTCAAATTGCATAATAACGACACAATTTAACTAAAAAAAACTAACTAACTTCTCTTCCTTGCATTCATCTTCTATTTATAAGCACCCATTAGGGTTCCCACGAGCTTCTGATCAAATCCCACTTTAAATTACATTCGTTGGATCACTACAAGCTCTTAATCTGATGCCACGTGTTTTTGGCGGGAAAAGAAGTTTGGATGTGTTTGGACTGTTTCAGGCAAGGGGTGGTGCATTAATTGTGATGTGAGGGTAGGTGCAGGGAGGTGTGGGGTTGTGATGATTGCCCTGCAAGTGGTGGTGGTGGAGCTGCGAAACCAGGGGAAAGGATGGTGGTTTGGCGGTTTGGCTGGTGTTTGACTGGTTTTGACCAGGGTCAACGTTGACCCTGGGTTTTAGTTTGGTTTGTGGTGGGCTGGTAACACTTGGGCCCAAAGGATAGGAATTGGGTGGGCTTATGGGTAAATGGGTATTGGATTGGATTTGTGTTTATAATAAATAAGGGTCCGGTTTAGGTTTATATTTCACAAGGACTTTTTTGTAATTTTTGCAAAGTTTGAGGGTAGGATTTGGCATGTTTCTAATTTGTTTCCAAGGGTATTTTATGCCATATTGTGAATAGTAAAAGGTCCTTTGTTGATTTTTCCAATTTATTTTCACCAGGGACTGAAACCGTCAAACTTTCAAACTTCAGGAACCATTTGTGTAATTTTCACCAAACTTTCCACCAAGGACCAATCCTGTCATAAAAGGTTAGTGCAAGGACAAAATTTGTTTATCTCAAAGATTTTCATATCCCAGGGACCATTTTTGACAATTTTCAAAGTTCAGGGACTAAACTTGACATTTTGTGAAACTTTTCACCAAAGGACTAATTATGTAACTTTTTGATTTATAAGGGCCTTTGGTGACTTTTTCAAGTTTTTAGAATGACCAGGGACTAGATTTGACAACTTTTGAAAGTTGTGGGACTGAAACTGCCAATTATGCAAACTTTGTGCGTTTTTCATCTGTTTTTGGTACTTTTGCATTTGAAACGTGTAAAACACTTTCCTGGGATATTTTCACTATTTTGATTCATTATTGAGTGTTTTTGTATGTTTTGGCAACTCAGAAATGGTAAAAATGATGAGTATTTACACACTCATCACATCACTTATTTAAGTTTCAATATCCATCATTAATTGAGGGGGAGAGTGATTTCTCAAAATTTTATGTATCATCAAAACTCTCCACTTTGTACAAAAATCTTGCAATAATACACTTTGTGATGGTTATGTGTCAGAATGAGAAATTTTCAAAGAGTTTTCTTTAAAAACTTCAAATCTTTTGTAAACTCATCAAATCTGACACATAACAACCTCCCTCACAGATTGAGGGTGAGCAAGAAAAAGGTTCCTTTTATTAGAAAATATTAAAACTGACCGCATTTCTCTCCCAAAAGCTTTCTAACTTATTTAAATCAATTGAGATCCAAAATCTTGAAAGATTTGAAATTTTTGATCGGGGGAGAGAATGTGATTTAAATATGAAATCTGATAATCAAACGTGATCTTTTGGACTCAACAATAGGCTCCCACATATGTGCTAAACTCTTTCGAATATCGATGCACATATTGAGGGGGATCAAAAGGCGTTTGTGGAAGTAATACCAAAGACCGGCCATTTATCTTTATGCATGGAGTTATATGGATGGTTAAGGTTAGGTATGAGTTCCCATGATCCACCAGAACCAGAAGGATCTTCCCAGGGACAATCCATAGATAGATTAGAAGTCCTTAGGAATGACTGAAAAAAGGAGAAAAGTGAGAAAGGGCAGAGTGCGGACTGAGATAGAGCTAGGACTGGAACAAACCCAACAAGGTTCTAGTGATGAAGTCTCGGTAAGCACTGAAGGGGTTGAAGAATGAAAAAGAAATGAAATGAGAAATGGTGAAAAGAAATAGCCCTCCATATATTCAACCTTAGGGCAGAAACCGGGTTCAATTCATAAGCTACTGGCGGTTACTAAGGTAACACTGTTATAAGGCAAAAAATGATCCGTTTTTAGAGGGTCATTTAAGCCAGAATTTGAATTTATTTGATCAAATATTGCCCAAAATCGTTCCTTTTGTGATTTTAGGTACTTTGGGAGTGAATTCTGGAAAAGGAAGCATTTTGGACGTTTTTGGAGCATAAAAGTGAAGAAAACGGCAAAGTCTTAATTTTCCTTGCTGGGAACAGTACTTGACGGCGTCAAGAAGATTTTGATGATGGCGTCAAGAGCAAAAATGGTGACGGCCCAGTGAAAACGTGACGGCGTCAAAACATGGCCGTCAAGAGTAAAAGTGGTGACGGCCCAGAACAAGATTACACATGACGGCGTCAGATCTGGATCTAGGCAGTCCGAGAATTTTATGAGCGGCGGATTGACGGCGTCAGAAGGTTCTTCTTGACGCCGTCACCTTAGGAAATCTATATATAGTTTTTGTAATTTTCATTCTAGAGGAGAGGAGAATTTTAGGGTCGACTTGAATAAACCCTAGCTCGTTTTTAACAATATTTTCAAGGGTTTTCACCCTTTGAAACCCTTCATGTTCAATTGAGGTAAGTATCCTTTCAATTCATTCAATATGTCTATGTGTTGTTTGAATATATCTTACGCTCGTCTTGATTTTAACATGCTGGGCTAGATCTTTTGTGTGTTTGCTTAGATGTAATGAAACCTAGATGTTGATTATAGGTTGATTACTTGTTTATAGTTGTAATGGATGAATGATTTCATTGTTAGGCTTAAGAAAACTGGCAGACTTCCATTGTGTAATATGCTTGAACGTCTTAAGAAACATGAACCAATGCGTACTAGGTTTTTATGGTTCTATTTAATTCATTAGCGAATTCTAGTGATCCCATGTTAGGAGTGTAACACCTAAAATCTGAGAACATGTGAAAAGACCAAAATACCCCTACAAGTTTAAAATTTAATTAAAAGTTTATAAAGTCTCCAAATAAATCCCAAACTCCTGACAATGCACAAGTTATGTATCCAAATAATTTTAACAATTACATTTAACATTTATAAAAGTAGTAAAATTACCAAATTACCCTTCTAAGGGCCGATTGGGATAAGACTTATTTTAAAGTGATTTATTTGGTTTAATTTGATCTAAATTTGGTAATTTAAGAAGATAATCACCAAGGAATATTTTGTCAATTATAATTCCGAAATTCTGGCCCAAACTCTCCCCAAAACACACGGCATTACTCTTTTTAAGTCAATACATACCTTTTATGCTAAAACCCTAATTGCCGATTAAAAGAAAAACACACACAAAAGTCATATAGCCCCCATTCGGCAACCCCATCATTCCTAAGCATTTTTCTGTGATCAAACAACATCCAAGAGGTCCTAGAAAAATACCCATTCGAATTGTTGAAGCTTGGTTCGATCGTGGTACATTTTTCCTTTTGTCGAGCCCTATAAACAAGGTAATTCGTTTTTGATTCATTCGACCTCCACAAAATTCGTTTCTTATTTTTCCTGTGATACTTACATCATATAAGACCCACAAAAATTGGTTTCAAGGTTTGAAGATCATTGGTGAAGTCGTGGTGATTTTTGGATCATTTTGCCTATACGCGTAGGTTACAATTCGTACAGCCCTCTCCACACGTTCAAGCCTTGGTTTGGTATTTTTCTCAGGTCCCTTACATCCTATAAACATCAAATAAAATGGTTGATTCGATCCATGCATGCTCTACATCATTTTGGTAAATTAAACCCTAAAAACATGTGTAAATCGTAAAATACACCATGTGATCCATAATAATTCTAAATATAATTTATTTACACTTGTTATAATGTATAGTGATCTGGAAAAATGTTGGAAGAATTATCATGGCCTAAAACATTATGTTTCGTAATTATTTTGTTTTGATTAAATCGTATAAAGAGAAAAAAAGAAAATAAAGTCGTGTGCCCTAGGCTTTTGGTTTAGGGCTGGAAATGGTGTTAATTAATGATATTAATGATGATATGATGATTGAGAATTGATTAGAAGGATTAGGGTTTCTAAAATCTATGTTTTTGGTTTATACGATTTGGCTAAAAAGGTTTTGGGTGAGTTTTGTGAACTTTAAAACTAAAGGGTTATTTTTGAAACTTATTCTGGGCTGTATACTGTTCAAATAAAATATATAATGAGGGTGCTAAGTGTAAGTTTTGCATTTAAATGGATTAAAATGTATTTTAAACCTAATTAGGGTTTGTTTTGAAAATAATTAAAAGAGAGGGACTAAACATGTAATTTCTAGAAACTTGGGACTGATTTGAGTGATAAAATATATTCAGGGGGTTTTGTGCTAATTTGGTAATTTAATGGCTTAATATGTAATTATTGATAATCAAAAGTTGAAATTGTAAATTAAAGGGTTAAATATGTAACTTTTATAACTTGAGGGACTTAAAGTGTAAATTATAAAAGTTTGAGTATCCATTCGTATAACATCTTAAAATAAGTGCTCATTATGTAAAATGGATAAGTTAAGGGTTTAAGGTGTAACTTTGAATACTAAAAGGTTTAAAGTGTAATTTTGGAAAGAAAAGGGTATAAAATGCAAAGTTATGAAACCCTAAGGACCAAATGAGTAAAAAGGTTAAAAGATACTTTATTTCCATTAATAATGATTCAACTTTCTAAAAAAGTGGAAACTTACTATTTATGGAAACCTGCTAAAAGTGGAAAGTCACTTTAAATGGAAAGTTAATAAAACTGGAAAGCCGACTAAAATGAGTGTGGAAAACTAGAAGGGGGGGTTGAATAGTTTTACGTCTTTTTAGTTGTTATAAAACAAATTGTTTAAAAGTTTTTGTTGATTTATAAAATATAGATTCGATGGTATATGAAATCTAGTTATACACAATATGAACAACACTAAGTATATATATACTATGAAGCAATAATTATGTAAGTAATGAAATAAGTGAAGGATGGAAAGATCAAACCGAGAGACAAGCGATTTATAGTGGTTCGGCTACAAGGCACCTTCCTTGCCCTACTCCACTCCCCGAGCACCTAACTCGAGAGTTTTCTTCACTATATCAACAAGCTCCCTTATGGCGGAGAAAACCTTACACACCAATATACACACCAATTTACACACCAATTTACACACCAATCTTCACACCAATATTCACACCAATCTACACACCAATCTTCTTCACACCTAGCTTCTACACACCAATCTTCTTCACACCTAGCTTCTACACACCAATTTTCTACACACCTTCTTCTACACACCAATCTTCACAACTATCCTACTTCACAACTAATCAACTTCTACTATCTACACAACTATTCTCTAACAAATAATCACAACTAATCACACTATGAAATAATAATTAATGATGATACTCAAACAACTTAGATGTGGAGATCACAACTAGTTGTAATACTTCTTGTCTTGAGGGATAGAAGTATTCTTCTCTTGCACTTGAATGGATTAAGTATGGATCACTTTGAAACAAAGATTTAAGAATGTATGATCAAAGGATTTATAGATTGGAAATGGAGATCTAGAACAGAAAGTTCTGGAGTGCAAAAGGTGGGGAAAAAATCCAGGTTTAAGGTGGTATTTATAGGCAAAAGTTTCTGACAGAGGAGCGTGGCCGGTCCCCTTAAAGCATGGCCGGCCCCCTTAAAATTAAAGGGGCCGCCCCTTATAATTAAGGGGGCCGCCCAACTGTAACGGCCAGAAACTTTGTCTTTTAGTGGGGAAAGTTTATTTGGTGAAAAACTAACTGATTTTGGTTAAATATTTGAAATCATATATTTAGTATGATTAAAACATTTTTCCTTATTACCAAAAGTGTTTTTCAAAAATATATAATAAGATTATATAATTAAATAAACTTTGTATTAGTTAATTAAATACCCCTTTGATCATACATTGCACTAAACACTTTGTTTATTCATACCTTAAGTGATTTGGATGTAAAGAGAAATATTAATCACCAAATACTTGTTTATGTCATAAGTTTTAGTTCTTTGAGGTTATATTTTGTAATGATCAAAACATAGAGATATTGATAAAAACTTAATAATGTTTTTAAGGCATTATTTATGTCAACAATCTCCCCCTTTTTGATTATTACAAAACCTTAAACTCAAAAGATTTAAAACTTGTTATTAGACAAGTATTATAGAGTTTACCATTTCTCTTCTCCCCCTTTTTGTAAAATCAAAAAGGTTAGGCCGAATAATCTTCGTGAAAGAAGTTTAAACGGGTAGAGAACTCCCCCTTGATGTATGCTCCCCCTCGTTTGAGAGCACAAAGATATTTTGAAGAGAGCAACACACATATATATGCAAAAACAACAATTATGCAAATAAAAATAGATTCATTCAAGCATGATAGAAATAATTAGCATAACAACATTCAATATGCTTGTAGCATATTGATTACACTAAAACAAAAGAAAAGATATAGTCCTATATTGCCTAAGAGAGCACTTGGACTTGCTTGCAACCCATGGTTGATTTGTTTTATTTGCTTGAAGGAAAACAAAAGCATGGAGCTTAGATGTTTGATTGAGGTGGATATGGGGTGTTGCATGGAGCGGAAGAAGTGGATCTCACGATGTTGTATCGTGTTAAGGGTGGTATTGGATGATTACGAGTGAGAAGATATTCAATCCAAGAAATATCTTCACTCAAGTAGAGGATTTGTTTTTGAAGGAATATGCAACAAGGGCAAAAGTGAGTGTGATTTGTAACTTGATCCAAGTTAAGAGAGTGGGGAAGGCAATTTGCATAGGGTGATGATGGAGGTAGCCCTTTGTTGCGTTGTGCAAGATGCATAGCAAGGAGATCACTAAGATCATGGATTTGGTTTATTTCATCACGGAACTTTTGTTTTTCCGTGGCAATGTGGAGGGGATCATAGGTTTGGTATGGATGAGTTGGGTTTGAGTAGTTGGAATTGTAGTTTGATGGTTCATCAAACTTGCATGGATCATTATAAGTTTTTGGAGGTTGAGAGGTGTAGTTTGGCTTGAAGGAAGATGTTTGGCCAATGTTGTATGGTTTGTAAAGTGGATCAAATAAATGCCTTTGTTGGTTTGATGCAAAGTTTGGGAAATAAGAGGTTGGTGGTGAGGAATGATTTCCAACTACATTTGTGATGATGGATTTGTTTCGAGGACTTTTTCGTCGCCAAACGGGTTTTTCCGTCATCCTTGCTAGCCTTGAGGCTTTTGATTTTGGTTTGTTTGGAGAGTTCATGATGGGATGAATGGAGAGCTTTGAGGATTGGGGATATTTATAGTGTAAGATTTGTGTGTTTAAGGATGGATAAAGTTTGTTTGGAGGATTAGGACAAAATGTGTTGGTGAAAAATGGGAAATGTAGGTTGAAATGGGCTAAAAAGCAGAAAAGATTCTGTAAACCCGACCATCAGATGGCCGGTCCCCTTAATTAGGGGGCGGTCCCCTTAAAATTAAGGGGGCCGCCTTACATAATTAAGGGGGCCGCCCATCTGGTGATTTCCAGATTGCCAGAATTGGGTTTTTGGCAGAAAATTTGCAGAAAGGTTGTGTTTTTGGATTTGGATTCAAGCAAGTTCAATTCCTTTAGGCAATATAGCATCTAATCTAATCAAGATATAGCATACATGCAAAAACATATAAGCAAAGGAGCAAATAATCAACACATAATAAGCAATAGGAGGTAAACAAAGGCAAGCACACTTAATCTTCCTAAGGCACCTATCTTAGATTGAAGGCAAGGATCTTAGTGAGTGGAAAAACTAGTGATGGATCAAGATGACACCATTATTAGTGAATTTGTCCTAGTGAGTGTCTATATGCAACAAATGTGGAGTTGTGATTGTTTCGACTCCTAGAAGCAAAAAGAAATAGCGATCCTAAGAAACAATCCAAATAATCTCCTTGATTCAATTTTTGCTCGATCATGAGTGTCAAAGACATATATTAGATTATATACCTTGACAATTTATGTGAGAGTTTATGCATGATTTTGAAATACAATGTTTTTAGAATTAGTCAACAATGCAAGGAAAATGGTTTTCATGGGGTTCCTAGATTGTGAGAATAATTTTTAGAGAAAATTGATTGAGTTTAAAAAAAAATTTATGCAAAGAAAATAAATTTTCCCAATCTTTAGTTTTGTGCGAAATAGATTCCTAGACTCAGAAAAGATGAAATGGAAGAAAAATAAATTTCATGCAAGTATTAATTTGAAATATTTCAATATAATTTAGTCAACTTGTTCCATCATTCCTAATCCTAAACGCAAGTGGTTGAATAATTCACGCTTAAGGGGTTTTGTGAATATATCCGCAATGTTATCTTCCGATGCAACCTTTTCTATAGATATATTTCCTTTTTGTACATTATCCCTAAGAAAATGGTGACGTATTTCTATATGTTTAGTCCTAGAGTGTTGCACCGGATTTTTACTTAAATCTATCGCACCTTTGTTATCGCACATAATGGGGACATTTTCTAACCTAATGCCATAGTCTATGAGAGCTTGTTTCATCCATAGTGCTTGTTGACATGCCTTTCCGGCGCTTACATATTCAGCTTCGGTGGTAGAAATAGCAAGAGCGGTTTGCTTCTTCGAAAACCAAGACGTTAGACAACATCCCATAAACGTGCAAATACCGCTAGTGCTCTTTCTATCTACGTAGTCTCCCGCATGATCCGAATCCGCATATACAATGGTTTCTATGCCGGATTCCTTAGGATACCATAATCCTAAGTGTATAGTGCCTTTAATGTATCGGAAGATACGCTTAACCGCTTCTAGGTGAGAGGTTTTGGGATCCTCTTGAAAACGGGCACAAAGGCAGACACTAAACATGATATCGGGTCTACTTGCCGTCAAGTATAGTAAACTACCTATCATTCCTCTATACTTGGAGTTATCTACGGACTCACCTTCATCGTCCTTTGTGAGCTTTACCTCCGTAGACATGGGTGTTTTTATGGGTTTTGAGTCTTCTAGGCCAAATTTCTTAAGCATTTCCTTAATGTACTTAGATTGGTTAAAGAATATTCCATCTTCTAATTGTTTTATTTGTAATCCTAGGAAGAAGTTAAGTTCACCCATCATACTCATCTCAAACTCATCATGCATGATTTTGGCAAATTCATCACACATGTCTTGACAAGTCGATCCAAATATAATGTCATCAACATATATTTGAACAATGATGAGATTAGGGTCTTTCCTTTTAGTGAAAAGAGTGTTATCTACCATTCCCATGGAATAATCATGTTTAATAAGAAAAGCTTTTAATCGATCATACCAAGCTTTGGGAGCTTGTTTGAGTCCATACAAAGCTTTCTTTAACTTATAAACATAATCAGGTTTTGCGAAGTCAATGAATCTTGGAGGTTGTGCCACATATACCTCCTCATTGATAAAACCGTTAAGGAATGCACTTTTCACATCCATTTGGAATAACTTAAAATCTAGGGCGCAAGCATAGGCAAGTAATATCCTAATTGATTCTAGTCTAGCTACGGGGGCATAAGTTTCATCATAATCAATTCCTTCTTGTTGATTATAACCTTGGGCAACTAACCTAGCTTTATTCCTAGTAACTATTCCATTCTCGTCTAACTTATTTCTATATACCCATTTGGTTCCTATAATGGTCATATCCTTTGGATTTGGGACTAGTTCCCAAACATCATTTGCCTTAAATTGATTTAATTCTTCTTGCATAGCTATAATCCAACTTTCATCCTTTAAAGCCTCACTAATATTCTTAGGTTCTATTGCTGAGAGGAAACAAAAGAAGTTGTTTTTATCTTGGGCTTGTGACCTAAGGGTTCTTTGATTTAGATGTCCTATTATATTATCTAAAGGATGTGATCTAGATTCTTTAATATTAACGATTTCGTTATTTTCTAAGTGAGTTTCTTCATTGTCATTTCCTATGGGTTTTGTTTTACTAATCTCAATAGCTTCTTCTTCGACTAAATTATCATCTTCTAAAGGTAGCGTTTTAGGAGGTGGTGGTGTTTCATCAAATGTTACATTTAGTGATTCCTCTACCTTCATGGAGTGTTTGTTAAGTATTATATATGCTTTACTATTTTGTGAGTATCCTAAAAATATTCCTTCATATGATTTTGGATCAAACTTAGTGAGGTAGTCCTTAGTGTTTAAAATATAGCATTTACTTCCAAATACCCTAAAGTAGCTTAAGTTAGGTTTTCTATTTCTTAATAACTCATAAGGAGTTTTTCCTAGAATTCTTCTAATTGATACCCTATTTAGAATATAAGTCGATGTATCTACGGCGTGACACCAAAATTTTTGTGGAATGGATTGTTCATTTAACATAGTTCTACTCATTTCTTGTAGTGACCTATTTTTTCTTTCTACTACCCCATTTGATTGAGGAGTACGAGGAGCGGAGAAATTATGAGATATTCCATTTAACTCACAATATTTTCCGAATTGTACTTCGTTATCAAATTCCCTTCCATGGTCCGTCCTAATGGCAACTATTGAGCATCCTAACTTATTTTGAATCATTTTGCTAAATATTTCGAATTTTTCAAATGCTTGGGTTTTGTCACTTAAAAACCTAGTCCACGTGTATCGTGAATAGTCATCTACTATTACTAAGGTATACGTGTTTCCTCCATAGCTCCGCACAGCGGATGGACCAAAAAGATCCATATGTAATAATTCTAGGCACCTAGTAGTGGATACTATATTCTTAGCTTTGTGACTAGCATGAGCTTGTTTTCCAACTTTACATGCATCACAAAAATGTTTGTCATATTTTAGATTAGGCAAGTTTCTAACTAATTCCTTAGAGGCCAAAGATTGTATTTGTTGCATGTTAGCATGTCCTAATCTCCTATGCCACAAAGTGGAATTTTCGTCTAGGGTCGTTAGGCATATCCTATCTTCAGGTTTGTTTCCTAGTTTCATAACATATACACCTCCTTTCCTAATACCTCTACCTATAATTTTTCCATTCTTAACTATTTCGCTATCTTCTTCAGAAAAGATAACTTTACATTTATTATCGCATATTTGGCCTACACTAAGTAAGTTATATGTTAAATTATTAACATGTTCAACATTTTCAATAGTAAGTGAGTCTTGAGAAATCGTACCTTTGCCAATAATTTTTCCACGCAAGTCACTACCGAAAATAACGTTACCTCCATTGTATGCCTTGTATGTAGAGAATAGCTTGCGATTCCCCATCATGTGCCTCGAACATCCACTATCCTTGATCCATTCGTTAGGTTCCAAGTCAATTCCAAGGCATATTTCGTCGGTTGCATTTGCCACAAAACACTTTTCTTCTTTTGGTTTTTCCACTTCTTCTTTATCACTATCACTCCATGTTCCACTAACAAATGCGCTTTGATTTTCATAACCCGGCGGCTTTAAACATTCTCCAACGAGATGATTTGGACTTCCACATCTAAAGCACTTTCTTTTCACGTAATTATCACTTCTATTTCTTTGGAACGATTTTCTATCGTCATGTGATGACCTAGTAAATCTTCCTCGTCTCTTGAAGAATTTCTTGAATTCTCTTACGGCCATTGCATATTCTTCGTCTTCACTTTCGTCACTTGAATCATCATCATCACTAGATTCCTTTTTGGCTTTTAGAGCAATGGATTTGATTTGTTCTTTCTTGACCTTGACCGTTTCCGAATCTCTTCTTATGATTTCTTCATGAACCTTCAAGTTGCCAATTAGTTCATCTAGTGATAACGTCATCAAGTTCTTTGATTCTTCAATTGCCGTGACCTTAGCTCGCCATTTTGGATGCAATGCCCTAAGAAATTTCCTAACACAATTTTTACTAGAAAATGTCTCATCAAGTGCTTTTAAACTTGTGATGATAGTGTTAAACTTAGCAAAAGCATTATCAATTGATTCCTCTTCCGGAATCGTAAATTGTTCATATTGTTGTACAAGAAGATCTATTTTATTTTCTTTGACTTGGCTATTACCTTGGTGAGTGATTAGTAAAGAATCCCAAATTTCTTTTGCGGTTTTACACATAAAAATTCTTTCATATTCTTTGCGTGGTAACGCATTATAAATAACCATTTTAGCCTCATTATTTTTTGCTAGTTTCTTTTTCAAATCATCATTTTGTTTTTCAAAAGCTACAATTTCATCCATTTTGGTTTCAACATTATATTGAATAGGGGGAAAATCACCAAAGGTAATAATATGCCAAAGATCAAGATCTTTTGATTTCACATATGTTTCGAATCTATTTTTCCAATATAAAAATCCATCACTTTCAAATAGTGGTGGTCTTTGCATAGATTTCCCTTCTAAATATTTTAAAGATTCCATAGATCGTTACAAGTTTTAAAATACAATATATTTTAAAATTCTTGCTAGACGTGGCTCTTGATACCAATTGTGGAAAACTAGAAGGGGGGGTTGAATAGTTTTACGTCTTTTTAGTTGTTATAAAACAAATTGTTTAAAAGTTTTTGTTGATTTATAAAATATAGATTCGATGGTATATGAAATCTAGTTATACACAATATGAACAACACTAAGTATATATATACTATGAAGCAATAATTATGTAAGTAATGAAATAAGTGAAGGATGGAAAGATCAAACCGAGAGACAAGCGATTTATAGTGGTTCGGCTACAAGGCACCTTCCTTGCCCTACTCCACTCCCCGAGCACCTAACTCGAGAGTTTTCTTCACTATATCAACAAGCTCCCTTATGGCGGAGAAAACCTTACACACCAATATACACACCAATTTACACACCAATTTACACACCAATCTTCACACCAATATTCACACCAATCTACACACCAATCTTCTTCACACCTAGCTTCTACACACCAATCTTCTTCACACCTAGCTTCTACACACCAATTTTCTACACACCTTCTTCTACACACCAATCTTCACAACTATCCTACTTCACAACTAATCAACTTCTACTATCTACACAACTATTCTCTAACAAATAATCACAACTAATCACACTATGAAATAATAATTAATGATGATACTCAAACAACTTAGATGTGGAGATCACAACTAGTTGTAATACTTCTTGTCTTGAGGGATAGAAGTATTCTTCTCTTGCACTTGAATGGATTAAGTATGGATCACTTTGAAACAAAGATTTAAGAATGTATGATCAAAGGATTTATAGATTGGAAATGGAGATCTAGAACAGAAAGTTCTGGAGTGCAAAAGGTGGGGAAAAAATCCAGGTTTAAGGTGGTATTTATAGGCAAAAGTTTCTGACAGAGGAGCGTGGCCGGTCCCCTTAAAGCATGGCCGGCCCCCTTAAAATTAAGGGGGCCGCCCCTTATAATTAAGGGGGCCGCCCAACTGTAACGGCCAGAAACTTTGTCTTTTAGTGGGGAAAGTTTATTTGGTGAAAAACTAACTGATTTTGGTTAAATATTTGAAATCATATATTTAGTATGATTAAAACATTTTTCCTTATTACCAAAAGTGTTTTTCAAAAATATATAATAAGATTATATAATTAAATAAACTTTGTATTAGTTAATTAAATACCCCTTTGATCATACATTGCACTAAACACTTTGTTTATTCATACCTTAAGTGATTTGGATGTAAAGAGAAATATTAATCACCAAATACTTGTTTATGTCATAAGTTTTAGTTCTTTGAGGTTATATTTTGTAATGATCAAAACATAGAGATATTGATAAAAACTTAATAATGTTTTTAAGGCATTATTTATGTCAACAATGAGAAATCTGAATTGAATAAGTTATTAATAACAAGCCGACCATTAATTCGTGTAGATTCGCTGAAGAAGGAGTTTTGCTTTCGACCTTTATGTTTCTGTCATGTGTGCACTTGCGGTTTAAGGTACAGATATTCTGACCTTTCTCAAAAGGTTTCTCATGATCTCTTTCATATTCTGATCCGTTAGTTTCCGAATTGATGCCATTGCTATGATCCCCTTTACTTGAACTTTCTCTGTTGATCCCACTTGATATGACCTCCGTTATGAAACCATGCTATGAAAACCTTTTAATTATGCCACGGAAATGTTTTGAGAAGAACCGATTTGAAAAGATGTTTATAAATGATGCTAAAATTCTTTTTAAAAGAAAGGTTATTTAACTTTCATGAACCCTATATTTTGAAAGACCATTTTTACGAAAACTGTTTTAAAAGATTATTTAAATTGGACTTTTAATAGAAACTTTTGAAACGGACTTTTGAACTGAACCATGAATTGATTTTTGAATATGAACCTTGACCTGATAAACTCTGAATGGACCTTGCATACTATTTCTGATATGATTTTGAGATGACTTTGAGATAAACCTTTGCTATATGACCTTTTGCATGACTTTGAGACCTGACTCTTAGTTGGATACCCGAGCCATTTATGTTTCTCCTACCTATGGAGGTACCATAGGCATGTCTGTGATGCACCACTGGCATGACTCATGTGTGGGTGAGTGATTTCTCACGCCGTCCCTTTTTATGATTACTATTATGGCCATTATGACTTTGAGTATATGACTTTGAGATTGACTTTGAGTAAGGGGCGTATGGGTTGCAATCCTAGATATGTATGCTTAGTGGATTTAACTATGACTTTGAGTTGACTTTGAGGTGACTGGTACTGTGTGCTATACATGCCTTTCACAACTTCTGGGAGCTGATCACTCCACCCTTATGATACATGAGGACACCCCTCAAATTATCTGGTTGCCTGAGAGGTATCCCCTCTGATTGTGAGATTATGACTTTGAGATTATGACTTTGAGAATTATGACTCTGAGAATTATGACTTTGCGATTTATGACTTTGAGTTTCTGGGCTCGTGGTAGATGACTATCCTTTCTTCTTTCTATTCTATTATTCATTTGTTTATTCCTTATTCTATTTCCCCAATGCACTATATTTCAGTTCTGTTTCATTACCATTGCTTTGTATATGTATCTGTTCACTGGGCTTTTTAAGCTCAGCCGCATTTCCTTTTCCTGCGGCAGGTTTTAGTAGGAAGCTGGGTTATGGGAAGAGAGTGTGACTGGACTTAGAAGACTATGCTTTGGACTAGAGACGATTAGATGAAGTTTCACTTTATTAGACATAGTATTTATTGTTTTGTAACCTTATAGTTTCAGATTTTCATTTGTAACCCTGAATTTCGTTGTATGTATGAATCATATGCTTGTGTTTGTTCTGATATGTCACTGTAATGTAATACTTCTACCCTTATCGGGTTGGGGTGTTACAATTATGGTATCAGAGCCCAGGCTGCGATTCGTAATACATTTACCCTTGACCTGTGAAGTTTGGACCCCTAAGTTTCCACTGTAGGCGCTCATAAGACAACCTTTGAAACTTTACCTTAGGATTCCCTATAGGAACCCAAGTTATTACCAGTGAGGAATGGGTAGACTAAGACGTTTATGTAAGTATCATTTGCTTCCGTATCACTCTGATCGTGCCTTTGCTCTTAGATAAGCCTTATAAGGACCTTTGTTTCAGAAGTTAGAAGTTTTGCAACTTAAGCTTAGTAACCAAGTAAGTTTGGAATACCTCGGAAGGCTACCTGGATACCTTACACATTTAAGTTTCACCTTCAGATTTTGATCTCCGCCTCCGATTTGTTTGATAAGCTGTTTGACACCTTTTCAACCACATCGTAGGTCATTCAACCACAATGTGTTCGACACATTCTGTAAATTCATTACTTATGTTGGGTATGAATGTATCATCCGATACTACTTAACTCTGTATGATCCATTATTACTCCTATGAGAATTTTGGTAATTATGAACCACGAATATGAGAAGTTTTGTTTCCTCTCTTTGAATGATGAACCTTGTTCTGCCAACCGTTTCCTTTGGAAGGGTATGATGTAAATACTATCTCTATATGGATTTGTTAACTAAGCATGATGATGCTGATAACTGAGATTCTGTACCTCTCACAATTGACAATTATACGATATTCGTATTACCAATGATACACATCCTACCTGCTACTTATGCTAAGAAGCTAAACGAAATTCCCACACACTGAACTGTTCGTTTATCCATCCCAACATTTTTGTTGAACCATGTACTTGACTCTGATATATGAACTATCTGTATGATTTTACGACTGTATTCACTCTATGAATCCTTTGACTTTGAGATGTCTGATTGTACGGTCTTTTGGACTGAATGGCTATTCGTGAAGATACCATAGACTACCATATCTGAAATGTGACCTTAAAAATCTGCTTCACCCTATTCCATTATGATGACTCTCTACATCTGCTAAAATTTCTGTCACTATGGAAACACCTACCCCAAACTCATGTGATTACCAAGTTGTCCTGAAAACCATTATTATCAACCCTTGGAAAGTTCTACTATTGGGAAATATTTTGTCATACGAAGATTTTCCGGTATTCTCTGATGAACCTTTTGGTACTCCTTCCTGCTTAAGAAGTAGAGTGGACATTGAACTGATATCAGTGAAGAAACCATGGTGCCATAGAAGTTGAGAGATTGAAGGAGCTGATGGAATATGATTTTTAACCTTGGTGATTCTCCTTAGATGCTCTTGTTTGTTTATGAAGAAGAACGAGAGAAGTATGCGATGACGTATCGACTATCGTAAACTTAAACGTACCACTATCACTAATCATTATCTGTTTCCGCGTATCAACAATTAATTTGGTCTTCCTTTGAAACTCCGCGTCTGATTGCATCATTTTAGATTTGAAGGACTGAAGAAGCAACCACAAAAACTTCTAAGAAGGGGGTTAACTAACCGAGAGTAACCTTTGGGAAGTATTTCAGTTCCTGAAGAAGAAAGAAGGCGATGTGAAAATTCCCTGAGATGATTTCTGAAGTTGCCTTTGCACTCGTTACCACAATTGTGAGTTTGAATGATGCCAATGGTGTTGGCTAGAATAATCATGTTTTCGCGTGTTTTGGACAAATTGTCATAGTATGACATTGTGTTGTGTTCTAAAACGAAAGAAGAACATAGAGATTATTGGTGAGACGACCCTTTGTTCTGGAAGAGAAATTTGATTGACGTTCAGAAAGCATAATAGACAACACTACCCTGTATAATGTAAAGACAGAGCTTTCACAAGAAGAACCAAGATCGAAGATCGTT
Source organism: Artemisia argyi (assembly GCA_030686995.1). Classification (NCBI taxonomy): domain Eukaryota; kingdom Viridiplantae; phylum Streptophyta; class Magnoliopsida; order Asterales; family Asteraceae; genus Artemisia; species Artemisia argyi. Next base: position 47,731,657 of record CM060686.1, read on the forward strand.
ATCGGAGTTAGAAACTTGGTGGAAGAGTCATAGAAGATGGTTGCGACAAGCATTACCATGGAAGAAGCATATAAGAAGAAGAGAGGAACTGGGATAGTGCTCGATCATACATCATGCAACACGTGAAGATTTCAGTTTGGGCACCAAGACAACCAGACCAAAGAAGACGAACCATTCAACACACAACCTGGAGTCGACAACAACATCATGTACCTTAAAACCTGGAGCTATGTTAGGAGACCTGTCGAAGAAACGCAGTCTTGTTTCTCTATTCATTTTAGTTGTACTAAGATGAATTGAGAGCAGAAGCAGACCTGCGGATGGAGGGATGCACAGTGATCGCGTCAGAGACTACCGCTACGACGCCACAGTACCAAGAAGAGTTGCTGAAGGCTTGAGGAACCAGACTCGAATTTTAAATTCTCTTAATCATGAGGTAAGACGGACAAGAATAAACAGACTACTCCAACTTGGAAGAAATTTTGAAATTTGTAAATGAGTGGACGGATTTTGAAGCGGACATTGTGTTTAGATGAGATGATGCTGTAAAGAATTGACGTTACTGATGACGTACCTTAATTTTGAATGACATTCTCGGATTTCCGTTACTCTTCGAGTAATTTCGTTCTCTTAGTTATGTTGTTTGTTTCTGATGATCTTTGAGACTGTAGAAGTACTAGGTGGATTAAGATAGGTGGTTTTGACTCACGACTTGAGATAAAGTATGACCAGCATGAGGGCATATGTATATGATGCCAGTATTATGACGTCTGGCCAGCGTGATAATACTTACATCATATAACGTGCACTTATGGTGGGCATGTGATATTTCGAGGAGTGCCTTAGAAGCTTAAGAATTCTGGCATCTGGTCAAGATCATCTGAGTTTAGTGAGACTTTAGGTTCATTCTACCTATACGTTTGATTTTGCTGTCCTTGTTATACGATTCGATACGTTTGGACTCTCGACACGTGTTTTGCTGATCTTTGCAACTTCTGATAAGAATCTTAGGTTCCATTATGAAATTTCTGCCGTTGACGATATCTAACGATATGCTTTCTGTCCGTATACGATTCGCATTCGTGAAGTTGTTCATTATGATCTGCTATGAGTAAAATATGTGGTTATGGACTTTGAGGAAATGAGATCTGTTCGTTTATGAGAATACCTTTGGAAGGTTATCTAAAAGCCGAGACTATCTGAGAAGCTGAAGAGTTAAACCTTATATCACCCCATATTTGCTACAATTCAATGTATTCTCATCTGATTCGCCTAATCAATTTGATGAAAATCCTATGTATTTTTATACCTCTTCCTGGAGAATTCGTTTATCATCCGTTATGTTTGGTACATTATCCTTTTGATTCAAATTAAATATGATATGCCCTTCTGAGAAATCTGAAATTGTTTTGACAATAATTACGAGTCATGAGAAACCAGTTGGTCTGAATATCTTTTGGAAGAACCTCCCCGGGCGTGAGAATGTTGTGACGACTTTTGCGGTTTGCTATGACTTCGTCTAACTTTGCGACTTCAAATTTCGAGGACGAAATTTTTCTTTTTAGAGGGGAAGAAGTTGTAACACCTAAAATCTGAGAACATGTGAAAAGACCAAAATACCCCTACAAGTTTAAAATTTAATTAAAAGTTTATAAAGTCTCCAAATAAATCCCAAACTCCTGACAATGCACAAGTTATGTATCCAAATAATTTTAACAATTACATTTAACATTTATAAAAGTAGTAAAATTACCAAATTACCCTTCTAAGGGCCGATTGGGATAAGACTTATTTTAAAGTGATTTATTTAGTTTAATTTGATCTAAATTTGGTAATTTAAGAAGATAATCACCAAGGAATATTTTGTCAATTATAATTCCGAAATTCTGGCCCAAACTCTCCCCAAAACACACGGCATTACTCTTTTTAAGTCAATACATACCTTTTATGCTAAAACCCTAATTGCCGATTAAAAGAAAAACACACACAAAAGTCATATAGCCCCCATTCGGCAACCCCATCATTCCTAAGCATTTTTCTGTGATCAAAAAACATCCAAGAGGTCCTAGAAAAATACCCATTCGAATTGTTGAAGCTTGGTTCGATCGTGGTACATTTTTCCTTTTGTCGAGCCCTATAAACAAGGTAATTCGTTTTTGATTCATTCGACTTCCACAAAATTCGTTTCTTATTTTTCCTGTGATACTTACATCATATAAGCCCCACGAAAATTGGTTTCAAGGTTTGAAGATCATTGGTGAAGTCGTGGTGATTTTTGGATCATTTGGCCTATACGCGTAGGTTACAATTCGTACAGCCCTCTCCACACGTTCAAGCCTTGGTTTGGTATTTTTATCAGGTCCCTTACATCCTATAAACATCAAATAAAATGGTTTATTCAATCCATGCATGCTCTACATTGTTTTGGTAAATTAAACCCTAAAAACATGTGTAAATCGTAAAATACACCATGCGATCCATAATAATTCTAAATATAATTTATTTACACTTGTTATAATGTATAGTGATCTGGAAAAATATTGGAAGAATTATCATGGCCTAAAACATTATGTTTCGTAATTATTTTGTTTTGATTAAATCGTATAAAGAGAAAAAAAGAAAATAAAGTCGTGTGCCCTAGGGTTTTGGTTTAGGGCTGGAAATGGTGTTAATTAATGATATTAATGATGAGATGATGATTGAGAATTGATTAGAAGGATTAGGGTTTCTAAAATCTATGTTTTTGGTTTATATGATTTGGCTAAAAAGGTTTTGGGTGAGTTTTGTGAACTTTAAAACTAAAGGGTTATTTTTGAAACTTATTCTGGGCTGTATACTGTTCAAATAAAATATATAATGAGGGTGCTAAGTGTAAGTTTTGCATTTAAATGGATTAAAATGTATTTTAAACCTAATTAGGGTTTGTTTTGAAAATAATTAAAAGAGAGGGACTAAACATGTAATTTCTAGAAACTTGGGACTGATTTGAGTGATAAAATATATTCAGGGGGTTTTGTGCTAATTTGGTAATTTAATGGCTTAATATGTAATTATTGATAATCAAAAGTTGAAATTGTAAATTAAAGGGTTAAATATGTAACTTTTATAACTTGAGGGACTTAAAGTGTAAATTATAAAAGTTTGAGTATCCATTCGTATAACATCTTAAAATAAGTGCTCATTATGTAAAATGGATAAGTTAAGGGTTTAAGGTGTAACTTTGAATACTAAAAGGTTTAAAGTGTAATTTTGGAAAGAAATGGGTATAAAATGCAAAGTTATGAAACCCTAAGGACCAAATGAGTAAAAAGGTTAAAAGATACTTTATTTCCATTAATAATGATTCAACTTTCTAAAAAAGTGGAAACTTACTATTTATGGAAACCTGCTAAAAGTGGAAAGTCACTTTAAATGGAAAGTTACTAAAACTGGAAAGCCGACTAAAATGAGAAATCTGAATTGAATAAGTTATTAATAACAAGCCGACCATTAATTCGTGTAGATTCGCTAAAGAAGGAGTTTTGCTTTCGACCTTTATGTTTCTGTTATGTGTGCACTTGCGGTTTAAGGTACAGATATTCTGACCTTTCTCAAAAGGTTTCTCATGATCTCTTTCATATTCTGATCCGTTAGTTTCCGAATTGATGCCATTGCTATGATCCCCTTTACTTGAACTTTCTCTATTGATCCCACTTGATATGACCTCCGTTATGAAACCATGCTATGAAAACCTTTTAATTATGCCACGGAAATGTTTTGAGAAGAACCGATTTGAAAAGATGTTTATAAATGATGCTAAAATTCTTTTTAAAAGAAAGGTTATTTAACTTTCATGAACCCTATATTTTGAAAGACCATTTTTACGAAAACTGTTTTAAAAGATTATTTAAATTGGACTTTTAATAGAAACTTTTGAAACGGACTTTTGAACTGAACCATGAATTGATTTTTGAATATGAACCTTGACCTGATAAACTCTGAATGGACCTTGCATACTATTTCTGATATGATTTTGAGATGACTTTGAGATAAACCTTTGCTATATGACCTTTTGCATGACTTTGAGACCTGACTCTTAGTTTGATACCCGAGCCATTTATGTTTCTCCTACCTATGGAGGTACCATAGGCATGTCTGTGATGCACCACTGGCATGACTCATGTGTGGGTGAGTGATTTCTCACGCCGTCCCTTTTTATGATTACTATTATGGCCATTATGACTTTGAGTATATGACTTTGAGATTGACTTTGAGTAAGGGGCGTATGGGTTGCAATCCTAGATATGTATGCTTAGTGGATTTAACTATGACTTTGAGTTGACTTTGAGGTGACTGGTACTGTGTGCTATACATGCCTTTCACAACTTCTGGGAGCTGATCACTCCACCCTTATGATACATGAGGACACCCCTCATATTATCTGGTTGCCTGAGAGGTATCCCCTCTGATTGTGAGATTATGACTTTGAGATTATGACTTTGAGAATTATGACTCTGAGAATTATGACTTTGAGATTTATGACTTTGAGTTTCTGGGCTCGTGGTAGATGACTATCCTTTCTTCTTTCTATTCTATTATTCATTTGTTTATTCCTTATTCTATTTCCCCAATGCACTATATTTCAGTTCTGTTTCATTACCATTGCTTTGTATATGTATCTGTTCACTGGGCTTTTTAAGCTCAGCCGCATTTCCTTTTCCTGCGGCAGGTTTTAGTAGGAAGCTGGGTTATGGGAAGAGAGTGTGACTGGACTTAGAAGACTATGCTTTGGACTAGAGACGATTAGATGAAGTTTCACTTTATTAGACATAGTATTTATTGTTTTGTAACCTTATAGTTTCAGATTTTCATTTGTAACCCTGAATTTCGTTGTATGTATGAATCATATGCTTGTGTTTGTTCTGATATGTCACTGTAATGTAATACTTCTACCCTTATCGGGTTGGGGTGTTACAAGGAGCTTCTTGCAGGCTCGACATAGGAGTGAAGTAGGAGCTTATAGAGTTGGGGAAGTAAGTATGCCACCCCACGACTGGTATTAAGGAATATAACCTGTCATCCACGCAACTGTAACAAACAATTAACCTGTAAAAGATATCTAGGGAGTAGTGAAATCTAAGTAAACACAATTCTCCCATATATTGTTCACACCACTAGTTTAATTAGCTTTATTTTCATTTTTGTTATTTTACTTTGATTGCATCTTAGTTATTGGGTTAGTTGACTAGCAACTAATTCCGCCCACTCTTCCAAAAACCCGAGATTTTACTTGCTTTCATAAAACCATAAAAATACAAAAAGAATCATCCCTCACCTCTAGACCTAGTTTTTAGACTTTCTAATCCTAGCGACACTATTCATGAGTCGAACGATCAATCCCCCGGTACTTGTCACTATATTATACTACAACGATCAGGTACACTGCCTGATGGGGGTTGTAAGCTTGTCGAGATCCCTCGAGAGGTAAAGCCTGGTGCAATTCCCACGCATCAAGTTTTTGGCGCCTCATCCCAGGGAATAGTTATTGTCTAGGTTAGAATTTCTTTTTATTAGGTCTACTTGCTAGATTCCTTTCTAGTAAGACTTTATTTTTATTTTTAGGTTTTCTTTAGTCTATCTTATTTATTCGTGTCTTTGTTCGTAACCTTTACCATCCGACATCATGGAAGGTGGTAACATCTTTGAACCCATCAACCCACCACAACAAAACCACCAACAAAACCCACCACTAGTAAACCAACCTCTTAGGCCCCAAACCCTAGGAGAGTATTCCCGACCCATCCACCATGGCTATCGAAACACTATTGAGCTCACCCAAGGAGCCAATGTGTCTCCCTTGCGATCCGACACCATCCGGTTGGTGCAAAGCGGATGTGCATTCCATGGACTTCGTTCCGAAGATCCTAATCAACATCTCAAGGACTTCCTTAAAATCGTAGATTCTGATGTTACAACTAAAGAGTCGACCCGATTACGCCTATTCCAATTCTCTCTACGTGATCAAGCTAGTCAATGGCTTGAACGTTTCCCCGCGGGATCCATCACCTCATGGGATGATCTCACCACTCGTTTCCTTGCTCCATTCTTCCCACCGGGGAAGACTGCGATGCTTAGAAATGACATCTTGATGTTTGAACAACATCAGGGTGAAACTTTCTACGAAGCGTGGGCTCGTTTCAAGGATCTACTCCACAAAGTCCCTCATCATGGTATAAATCTTTGGTTATTAGTTCAAACCTTCTATGACCATGTCGACTATCACACTAAACGTACCATCGATAGAGCCGCAGGAGGTAGATTGCGTGATAAGAACGCCGAGGAGTCTTGGGAAATTATTGACGAGCTTGCCGCCGATAATCAAGAGTTATGGGAGTTTAATCACACTATAAAAGCGGCCATCAACGCAATCTCGACACCTGGAGGGACTAATCAAATCTCTGATGAACTACTTTCCAAACTTGAGGCAAAAGTTGACTATTTTGAGGAAAGGCAAAAGAGACCCTTGAGCCCTAGACGGGCTGCTGTCAATTCTGTCTCGAAAATGACTTCAACGCCGTTATCAGAGTCGCCCTCTAGAGAGAATGTTGAGACCTTTCAAAACTTTGCCCCACCTTATTCTCCTCCTGAAAAACTTAGCCCGGAATTTGAAGCCAGAATGAGGGAATATATGGCAACCCATTCTGAGCGGCTTGCCAGATTCGAGGAAGCGGTTTATAAACAAAAGGAGGAGATGCAAGAGAAAATGAATGAGATGATGAGCCTAGTGGAGGAGTATGCCAACCAGAAAACCCCTGAAAGGATGTTACTGAGGAAAGAAAGCGTCACCCTCACTACCCGGTTTGTTAATTCCATCACAATTTTCTATACGGATAATGAGAATGTAGAAACCCCTAGGGAACAAACCACAGACGAACCGCCACGATCTCAACCCTTAAGTTACTACCTGAAACATGATATAAACGAAAGCACCATAACAAATTGGATAAAGGGTGACGGGCGTAACCAATCCTCCAAACAGGGTTCAGAGGAGGAGGAAGAGGGAAAAGATGAGTATGATATATTACCTGGGGGACCAATATTTGAGAAACTACTGGTATAAAAAGTAGCTACTAAGCAGATGGCGTGTGGGAACTTTGAGATACCGGCCAGCATCGGGAATTTGAAATATCTAAACGCTTTCGCCGACCAAGGATCGGAAGTAAATCTTATGCCCCTAACTATCTACACCCAACTAACGTCAAAAATACCAGCCACCACTCGTATTAGGCTATCCTTTGCTGTATACTCTTACGTGTACCCTCTGGGAATCGCAGAAGATGTGCTGGTCAATGTCGTGGGATTCATGTATCCCGTTGATTTCATGATCATCGATGATAAAGGGGGTGGATGCATGCCAATAATCCTTGGGGCACCATTCCTTACCACCGCAAGAGCGGTCATTAGGTATGAAAATAGGAAAATTGAGCTTAAATCAGGGAAAAGAAATATTAGCTTTCCCATGACCCCGCGATAAGCGCAAGAAAGTTTGATGAGGAGAAGGCTCAAAAACAACATTGACACATCGCCTATTCATGTTCAGGAGAAGATACTTGCATGGGAGGCAAGAATCAAAAGTTACAAAGAAACTAAACATGAAGGAAGCAAAAGCAAAAGCAAAAGCAACGAAGTTCATGTCGAGTTTGAACATAGTCAACCAACAAGGAACCATGTACCATTCGAAAAAGGGGACCTAGTACTCTTAAGACACTTGGAGATAACGATACCTCCTGATAAACCGAGTCCCTGGTGGTATGGGCCTTTCACAATTGAAAGCATAAGCCAAGATGGGATGGCTAACTTGAGAAGTAACGGAGGAGGAGAGGTGATTGCGAGTATCGACAAATTGAAACACCACCACCACGATAGTAATGATCGCAACTATATGGGGTACATCATTGCGAGAGATGAGGTCACGTAGTAACCCATGACCTTGAGTCTAGCTACAAGACTCGTTAATAAAGAAAAGCGCTTCTTGGGAGGCAACCCATGCCTTTTGTGATTTTTATTTTGCTTGATTGTTATTTGTTTCTGTATGCATGCTTTATTTTTATTGTTGGTAGATCATGTTACAAAACTAAAATGGTGAAAATACTTTATTTTGTCATTTGGCTTAGTCTTAACTTCATCCAAAGGTATTTCACAAAAGATAAGTGTAAGGGGAAATCCCAAATATGTTTTTAAGAAACAAAATTGATCATGATTCTCCACAATATTAAATGAACATGTATATTCATATTTGTTAGAGTCAAACGCTTGTATCGAGTCATAATGATGTTTTGCAGGATTTTCCAGGAAGTAGGACATAAGTTTTTCCAGAAATTTTCCGGAAACTTAACGTAAGAATTTCTGCAGATCACTTCTGACGGCGTTAGGAAGAAACTCCTGACGGCGTCATGTGTAAAAATCTGGAAATTTTGCTAGTTTTGTTTTTCTAACGGAGTCTTAAAGTTTTTGTTAAATATTTAGTTTTATAAACTCCAGGAAATCTGCAAACATTCATTCCACAAGCAGTATATCTTACATTGCTTTCTAGGATTTGTTATCATATATAGATTGCCGCCGATTTTATGCGAGGTTGCCTTGTTTGTTTTCTCAGGTTTAACAGGTTATGTATGACAAGAAGATGATTTATATTTCTGGAAGGGAAGCATTGATTGTTCATTTTCTTGGAGGAAGATCTAACCTTGTTACCGCACTATCCATACAGAGCGAATCAGGGGAGTATTTGATTTCATTCTTTTACCTATTTCACTTTTACATTCTTTAATTGAACATTGGGAACAATTTTCATCCTAAGTGTAAGGGGAGGGTAAAATGATGATACCTCATAGGATACACTTTCGCTTGAGTTTGTTTGTTTAATGGCAGGTGTGTAATAAAACTAAGAGAAATACTTGTTAGTGTAATTTTAGCGCCAAATTTATAATTTTTTACAACATTTAGGAGTGAAACTTTAGCCTTAGCAAGCGTCTCACGGATAGGAGTAGTATGACTAGCACAAAACCGTACAATTCAGAAAAATTTTCCACCCAAATATGTGAGGTTCGCCTTTAGATTTGATAGGAAAAGCATTTACTATTAGTGCTTATGAGTGTACCGGTAGCATTTAGATTCTAGAACTTGCGTTAGTGATGCATCCCGAGACCGCTAGTGAGACTACATTCGTGTAGTAGGATTTACTACATGATAAGAGGCATTACGATCACCCTTTTGTTAAACCCGTATCATAATTACTTGACCATTTAAGTCATATTACTTGGCTAGTTAAGTCAATTAATTTTTCCCACACCTTAGCGTTGTACTTATTTTTAGTACACGAAACCCCTAGTACACCCCTCCGAGCCTATCTTTTCGTTTCTAACTTTAAGCATCTTACTTAAAGGAAGAATTTGTTACAACCCACTTAAATGTACACCCAAATCGCCTTAGCCTTCCGTGTATGCACTCATCTTTAATGCATTATTGTTATTTGTTTAAACCCTTAGTTAATTATCTAATTGATTACATGATTGCTAAGTCGAGTCATATCCTTGTACATATTGTTTTTGGACGATTGGGACTCATGGTTAAAGTACTTATGATATGGAGTAATGGGGAAGAACATCATATATTACCCCCATATGTGCGTTAATTTTAAAAGTACTCCAAGTGTTTTGATTATCTTGATTCGAGTCATTAGATTAGTTTATTGTAAAGTATGTAAAAGTTCAAGTGTAAGGGAATGTTCATTCTCTATGATGTATTATTTTGGATGGTAGGGTAAGAGTGTATGCAAAAAAAAAAAAGAAAAAAAAAAAGCATACGGACTACCATCCCGTATCATTCTATGTTTCTTTTATGTTTTTGTTATTTTTGATTTATTAGCTTAAGTTGAGTCTAGTCTTGGCTCAGCAATGCCATATTGTACATGTAATCAACTAAGATTATTAAATCGCCACCAGTAAAGATTGCCTTTATCCAACAAAACCGTGTATTCCATATCCCTACACCTAACGTTATAACCCTTTAAAAGTCCTCTTTGATAGTTTATCCATGGTGCTTACGCCATGTGGTGGAAGTTTGATCCTCTCCCAAGCCTATGATAATCTATTTTGATATGACAGGTAGTGAGAGATGTTTTCCATTTCCATATTGTGATATATACTTGATTACACCCGAGAGATGTGAGTATCTAAACACTATTTGTGAGGTGCTAGTGTATGACCTCCGTGCTTGTCTTTGGTCTTTAGTGGAACGATTATTTGTTGTAATTACTTTTATATTAGTGTTAAATGACCCTTAACTTGTATTTTCATTAGAATAAAAGCGTATTTGCTTGAGGACAAGCAAATCTCAAGTGTAAGGGTATATGATGAGGCGAAAAATGATCCGTTTTTAGGGGGTCATTTAAGCCGGAATTTGAATTTATTTGATCAAATATTGCCCTAAATCGTTCCTTTTGTGATTTTAGGTACTTTGGGAGTGAATTCAGGAAAAGGAAGCATTTTGGACGTTTTTGGAGCATAGAAGTGAAGAAAACGGCAAAGTCTTAATTTTCCTTGCTGGGAACAGTACCTGACGGCGTCAAGAAGATTTTGATGACGGCGTCAAGAGCAAAAATGGTGACAGCCCAGTGAAAACGTGACGGCGTCAAAACATGGCCGTCAAGAGTAAAAGTGGTGATGGCCCAGAACAAGATTACACATGACGGCGTCAGATCTGGATCTAGGCAGTCCGAGAATTTTATGGGCGGCGGGTTGACGGCGTCAGAAGTTTCTTCTTGACGCTGTCACCTTAGGAAATCTATATATAGTTTTTGTAATTTTCATTCTAGAGGAGAGGAGAATTTTAGGGTTGACTTGAATAAACCCTAGCTCGTTTTTAATAGTATTTTCAAGGGTTTTCACCCTTTGAAACCCTTCATGTTCAATTGAGATAAGTATCCTTTCAGTTCATTCAATATGTCTATGTGTTGTTTGAATATATCTTACACTTGTCTTGATTTTAACATGCTAGGCTAGATCTTTTGTGTTTTTGCTTAGATGTAATGAAACCTAGATGTTGATTATAGGTTGATTGCTTGTTTATAGTTGTAATGGATGAATGATTTCAATGTTAGGCTTAAGAAAACTGGCAGACTTCCATTATGTAACATGCTTGAACGTCTTAAGAAACATGAACCAATACGTACTAGGTTTTTATGGTTGTATTTAATGCATGAGCGAATTCTAGTGATCCCATGTTAGGAGCTTCTTGCAGGCTCGACATAGGAGTGAAGTAGGAGCTTATAGAGTTGGGGAAGTAAGTACGCCACCCTACGACTGGTATTAAGGAATATAACCCGTCATCCACGCAACTGTAACAAAAAATTAACCTGTAAAAGATATCTAGGGAGTAGTGAAATCTAAGTAAACACAATTCTCCCATATATTGTTCACACCACTAGTTTAATTAGCTTTATTTTCATTTTTGTTATTTTACTTTGATTGCATCTTAGTTATTGGGTTAGTTGACTAGCAACTAATTCCGCCCACTCTTCCAAAAACCCGAGATTTTACTTGCTTTCATAAAAACATAAAAATACAAAAAGAATCATCCCTCACCTCTAGACCTAGTTTTTAGACTTTCTAATCCTAGCGACACTATTCCTGAGTTGAACGATCAATCCCCCGGTACTTGTCACTATAGTATACTACAACGATCAGGTACACTGCCTGGTGGGGGTTGTAAGCTTCTCGAGATCCCTCGAGAGGTAAAGCCTGGTGCAATTCCCACGCATCACACCGGTATTGAAGACAAGACGTAATGGACCCAGTGACGCACTGCACTAAACTTCCCAACCACTCAAGTTCTCTTAAAAGAGCTTGTTTCATTCTCACGGGGAACCCTATGCAATATATCGACCGCTCATTTTGAGCCATGTTGGTACCTAAAATAGGAGACGCCTCCCCAGTCTCCCAGAGTGGATCAAAACGCACTATTGAGTCTAGAGCCATGAGATCATCCATAAATCTCAATAGGACACACTTCCAAATATGCTTTTTTTTTCACACAATGTGGAAAGTAAGATTATATATTTAGAGTCCTACGCATTATCCTTGTGGTATTGCCAGAACATCTAAGTGATATGAAAATATTCACGATGAAGATGGAAATCCTTCTAGGGCGAACATCACTCAAGCTCTTGGTAGGTGACATGTGAGATCCGTCTTGGATCAATGATAAAGTGACAACTGGAAAGCAATGATGATGCGATTCAGAATTGAATCAAACTTGTTCCAGAAAATGGATTGACGGATACTTTTGCAAAACCGTTCAATGTGCTCACCAACTCATTTTCGAGCACATTGATTGTGTATAATCTTTCAAACAAAGGTATTTTTATGGAAATGTGATTCAAAGCTTAAAACTCTCGTTGTGTCTCAAAAATGTCTTTATTTGACACGCGAGTGACTTCTATAGATCAATTTCTCATCAATCCGTGAATACCAATTCACTTATTCACTCTATCGTGCTGTCTGCTTTGAGACGTTCCGGTATGAGAACATCCTTAGTATAAAGATTCCTAAGTGGATTCTTAGGAAGATTCATTACTACAAGCTGGAAATTCATGTCAAGGAGAGTCTTCTTTAACAGAGACTCTACCTGATCACAGGTCGGTTTTCACAAAACCGGAGGGTATTCTGTCCTCACAGAACAAATGACAAAGCCATATTCGTTCTCAATCTTTATAGCTAATTGTTTTATTTCAGGGACACATATAAAGATGGCATTGATGGTTCCTATTTCCAGCTGAATCGGGTCAATCCATACCTCATGCTCACACATCCTACGCGCTGTCAATGATGATCATGAAAGTTAAAGAGACTACCAACAACGTTTCCGCAACTCTGATGAAAAGTCTCCTATTACAGAAGGGTGTTAGCATGACGGTCCTAATGTCACTACGTCACATGAAGGCAATACGACTAAGGATGAGCTTGGAGATTTACTATGGCTGATGATCTCATAGAAAGATCAAAGATCACCCATTCCAAAGGAACTCAAAATCACAAGATCATTGCTTGATGTACAAAGTGAGCCTAAAGTGAATAATCAGAACCTGTTGGGACCATAGTTTTCACTATTTTATGAAGTCTCGGTCATTTGTAATAATGTTAGGTTGCTTAACTATTATTTACTTTCATTTACTAAATGTATTAAGTTTACTAGGCTTAAGGTATGTAACCCATGGGCCTCAAAGCCCACGAAATGATGAAAGGAAGGAGAGGGAGTGTTGCCCTAGCTCCTTCCCTATATATAGAAGCCTTAGGTCACTTGTAAACTTGGTTGGTTATGTGAAATATTAAGGAAACTATTGCAATTCTAATTCTCTAAATTCTCATAATTATCCCATTCTCATTCTCATCTCATTTCTATCATTATTGTGCTTGTGTTTACTAAATGTTTGTAACAATTCGCAATTTCAGGTTAACTTTTATTCTTGAAAATTTTACTATTCACTTTTTACTATTCACTTTTTACTATTCACTTTTCACTATTTATCTCAGAAATTTTTATTTCATATTCTCGTAAGTTAAACTATTTTAACGATAATCCGAGAGTTTGACGCTCGTCGGATCATTTCTGCAAAAATCACAAAGCCGTGTCCGAGATTTACTTTTAGGTTTAAACGTCCTTCCAGCATCCCGATATATCCATAAAACGTCATAAACAATAGAAATATGATTTTCTATCATTTTATGACAATTCCAAAAGTTTTGGAATTTTACGTTTTTCAGTTCAGCGTTTTACGCGAATTACGCGTTTTAGACCCGTGTTTCCAGTTTTTAGCAGGGTTTTAGCACCCGATAGATCCTACCACTTATTTTATATTTTATTATGGACTATATGGACATGTTTAACAATACTTTCAAGTTCCATAATTTTACGACACCCGGTTTTACGTTTTGAGGCTTAATCATTTACGATTGGCATTTCCCGGAGTCAAAACTCATCCAATACTTGGATAATATCATCCAAGACCAACTCATCCCTTCCTATCCACTCCAAACCGCCACTAGGAGGGGGGATTCACACTATGTGGCTTCATCTCATGAATTTACCCCTAGATCATCACTAAATTACAACTTGGTCACCAAGTTTTGGTAATTTCCTAGTTGTTTCCTAACCTCCTCATTTTTGGTATAAAAGAGAGCTCATTCTCTTCCTTTCTCTTGCAATACCAACGACCCAAAACCATATAAATGCACCATTTTGATCATTGATCTTGCTCATTCAATCCATCACAAGTTCAAGTCATAGTTCCTAGTTGATCCTTAACACCTTTCAACCATAAAACTCTATAAAAACACCACAAAAACTCATCAAATTTCCAAGTGTTCTTAGTAAAGATTTTTACTAAGGCTTGTTTTTGTGATAGATTAGTGTTTATCAAGGGATTATAAGATAGGGTTTTTGATATGGAAGCTTGGCTATGGTTGGAAAATATTTGGAAAATATTTGGAAGATTAAGTAGTGGTTCTTGGTCTTGATCTTGGTTCTAGTTAGTTTCTTCACAAGTTGTAAGCAAACCCTAAATTGTTTCTTGTTAAATAATCATGTTCATGTTATTTACATACTATTCTTGCTATATTATGTCTTGTATGCATGTCCATGATGTATAAAAATGAGTAAAACAAGTTGTTGTAATTGATTGTTAATATAAGTTACTAAAACAAGTAAACTAGTGACTTTCTTGGTAAGACCTGATCAAAATGGTAAAATTATGATCTTGGATCATTACATAATACATTAGAGGACTTAACAAGGAAACCATAGCAATTTGAACCACCTAAAACGAGTATACGAGTCAAAAGTTACGCCCATTTGAAGTTACCAAAGATTTCCGGCAAAAACTGCCTAAACCTTACTGAATCGCATTCTGACTTTTTGAAAGTCACTCTTCTGGTCCGATTCATCAAAAAGTTAAAACCCGAAAGTTGTCCGGAACGCCGTTTTCGTTCAGGAACAAAGAAGCTCGAGCCCTGAAAACGCTTTCTTAGTGATAAATTCTTCAAAATTCTAAACAGCCCATTTTTAGGCCAAAGTCACTATACTATGGTTATACTTTAAAAGGAACAAGAGGTCTTATGTCCTATAATCAAGACCACCACCATGGCTAGAGCCAAGGCTGTGTCTCATGACCTTGGAACAAGGACCAAAGGTCATGGCTAGGCCATGACGAAATGACCATAACAACTTAGATAGGCGTAAACATGAAACAATGAATTAGGCGATAACATGAACAAGCAATTTGGATCTACTTCACCTAAAAGGAAACCATGAGATATTACCAAGAGAAAATGGTCATTCAAGACTTATGAAACTACCCCTAATAACAATCTTCATGTACTAATAAACTTTCCTAAGTTTATTCAAATATCGGACATGTAACTTTTCGGATCAAAACTTATATCTATATATTTAATCAACTACTACAATAGTAGGGAGCCTCATGTGAGGAGTTCATTATGTAAGCCGTCGAGATGAGTTGTGGATTTACGAGTTAAAGTGTCCTGGCTCCTCGAACGCTTACTAACATGACTTCTGAAATATGTCAGCCCGAACGGTAGTAAACGATATACAAAACATACATGTTTCATGAATCTTTTCTTTCAAAGACTTACATTATACATCATACCACATCATGGACTAAATGCAAGATATATATATAGGCACTCCGTTATATTCTTTACACAAATCCTAAGTCGCAACATTCTATTATAGGTTGCTCATAGAAACCTACACGATCCAACCATCACCTTCATTACTTGCTATCCTACTTAAGGTGAGTTCGTAGCCCCACTTTCTATTGTTTAACTATTTTACAAACCCATGGGGGGAATACATGCTATTATTTTTCTACTCGAACACAATGCTTTCTACTGTATGCTACCCGACTATGTTTTATTGTCACTAAGTAACGATTGCCATGTTCGAAGTCCCTATATCATGAACCATTAGTCACTACCTATAGTGAGCGCGAATATTGTGAATAGATCTATTGGGATTGACGAATCCCATTTGTGTTGAACAACGATGAGTTCACACAAATGCACTATATTTGAGATTTAGCGGTATAACGGCAAAAGTACCTTGATAGGGCTTCTATAATGCCAATTTTGTTGGTTCGATGTTAATGTTTTGGTTGCATGAGCTTAGTGAAATAAATAACGATTTTGTTTTCTAACTATGAGTGTGAGTCTATAGCTCACACTACGATTATTGTGTTCAAACGATTTAACTAAACTCTACGAATTCCACTCAACCTTTGTGTTGACCTCTCAAGCATGTATTTCAGGTTCATGACGATCAAGGATGGTACGGAAGGGCACGGATACTCAAGAGGGCTATAAATTTTATTATCATTCAAAACTCATTTAATGTAAATTGTAAACATGGAACCATCTGGGACCACATTTTCAAATCTCTGATATTTATACAATTTGAATGATAAATCTTTTAAAACGACTCAATTGGAGTTCGTTTTCTATTATTGTGACTATTGTGCCGTCGAGTAACACCCAGTTCGAATTCCGCTGCATCCATGAATTGGGGGTGTTACAATGGTGACCTAACAAGTGGTATCATTCGCTAGAGGAAGGTGTAGTTATTGTTTTCATTGATTTTTATCTTAAAATCGTTTTTTAAATCGAATTTTTTTGTGAAAATTTTAACCTTTCTTGTTTGTTTCTTGGTTTTTCTCACATCTTTGCTTACAAACTTGTGTTTAAAATCGAAACAAACCAAAAAGTTCCAAACTTTTTTACAAAAATATTCGACTTGGTGATTTGTACTTTTATCGAAATCTTTTTTAGTTTTGAAAAAGTTCTTAAAGTTTTCAACTTTCTTTAAGATCTATTCATTTTACACACAAAAGTACAAGTATCTTGAAATAAAAACGAGTTTTAGGATTGCTTTCTTTGTAAAACAAAAACTACCAAGTTATCGAGATCCTCTATTGCTACCATTTCGAGATCTTCTCTACGTGCACTACCTCGACTTCGTTTGTGTGGACTTGGTATTTTTCTTTCTTGT
The DNA here is from genome assembly GCA_030686995.1 of Artemisia argyi. Taxonomy (NCBI): domain Eukaryota; kingdom Viridiplantae; phylum Streptophyta; class Magnoliopsida; order Asterales; family Asteraceae; genus Artemisia; species Artemisia argyi. Next base: position 47,748,754 of record CM060686.1, read on the forward strand.
ATAAGAAAGTTAAGTACTTCGACGTTTGGAAAAGTTTTCGAAATTGTATAATTTCGAAAACTGTTTTTCGTAACTTTGTGTTTTTTTGAAAAATATCAAATTTTTGAAATCACAAAGTTATCTCAAAACTTATTAAGTTTCGAAATCTTATTATTTCGCAAACCTAAAAAGTTTCGCAAACCCTTGATTTTTTCGAAATTTCAAGTTTTCGAAAACCTGCAAAGTATCGCAAACATTGATTCTCGAAAACCTGACAAGTTTCGCAATCCAAATTTCGAAATCACAGCTGAGCCATTTTTTCGAAATCATTGGAATTCCATAGTTCGCAATCCCTGTTGATCAAGGTTTCGCAATCCGAAGTTGTGCTAAGTTTTTCGATACTTGGTTAATTCTACACTTTCTACAAGATCCATTTCTACACAAGTGTTCTACGATGTCTCAACCACCTAATCACTACGTCCCTCATACTCAGCAACATCAACATCAGCAGCAGTATCAGCAACAACAATACCTTCCGTACCAAATGTATCAACAACCTTCTCAAAAACAAACATACAATCCACCACATCATTACCTAATGATGCAACAACATCAGATCATTCCTCAACAACAATCATATCAAGTGCCACAACAAAACACTCAGTTTTCCTCCAAACAACCTCACTGGTTTGACAGAATGTGTGAAGTTATTACAACTCAACAATCCCGACATGAGGCAGGATCACTTGAGACACCTCCAATGCTAACACCTGGTAACTATGTACAATGGTCAAGTCGATTCCTACGATTTCTTGAACTAAAGAAACCTCATGGGAAATTCTTGAAGCAAGTGATACTTGAAGGACCATTTGAGTGGCCGACAAGATTTGAAGCTGGTGATCCACATGCTGATCCTCCACGTCCTCCTGGTGATAGACCTCTTCCAGAATCTTCACTCACTGAAGAACAGAAACTACATCGTGAAGCTGATGAGTATGCAATGGCTTATATACTTCAAGGTATACCTAATCCGATCTATCGAAGTGTCGATGCTCAGAAAACAGCCAAAGCTATGTGGGAACACGTTCATCTCCTAATGGAAGGCACTCAATTGAACAAAGATGATATGGAATCCAAACTCTACATGGAATACACTGACATCACAATTGAACCAGGAGAGTCACTTGAATCCTACTATCACCGTTTCACAAATGTGGTTAACGATCTGGAACGTCACAAAATCACAGTACCAAGGATCGCTGTGAACTCCAAATTTGTTGGTAGTCTTGGCCCTGATTGGCATAAATATGTGACATTTGTTCGTCAAACAAAGAATCTGCATGATGCTTCATATGGTTTGTTGTATGACTTTCTGAAACTCCATGAACCTGAAGTGGAAAAAGATCGAGCTCTACGAGGAGGATACATACCCACACCAACACCAAATTCTTTGGCTCTCGTAGCTCAATCTCCCTATGCTCCACTACCAATGACATATCAAGCATACGTTCAAGAGCAAAACTACTTCAGTTATCCACAATCTTCCACCTCGAACCAAATGGTCCCTTATGATTCATCTCCACAGAATACCTCTACTCAACTTGTTCCGTCAAACAACAATGATGCTGTGTACTACTCCAACTCCAATGATGATGACGATGATGACTTTCACACATTGAATCAGGGACTTGCTCTTATTGCTCGTGCTTTCAGCAAATTCTCCAACAAAACAAACAACCGTCAACGTTCATCTTCTAACACAAGGAATCAAGCTGTTGTCAATGATGGAAGAGTGGAAATTCAGAATCGTAACTATGGTCGATCTGGTTCAGGAAGCTCTTCAGGAAATTATGGGAATGATTAGAGGTTTAGTAACAATACGGGGTTCAGGAACAACTCAGGATCCTCTCAACAAAGGTCTGACTCAGTTGCAACAAGGAACTCCAACTCAGGGAATGCAGTTTGGTGCTACAATTGTAATGAACAAGGTCATATAGCTACAGCATATACCAAACCGAGAACTCGGGGCAGTAAGTTTCACAAGCAGGCATTACTCATGGCTCTTCAAGATGAAAAGGATGGACATTTCCCTGAACAGGACAACAACTTCATGGCAAATGTGCACAATGACGATGACATGGAAGATCTAGAAGCTAATGCAGCTGTGATGCTTATGGCCAACATGCAGGAACTTAAGATCAATGATTCAGGTCCAGTGTATGACACTGACGGCTTGTCTCAGGTACATGACTTCAATGCATGCTTTATAAATGATATAGTCTCACCCACTGCTTCTGAATCAGATATGGCGCAAGTTGTTCCATCTGAATCATCTTCATCGTCTCAAACAGATGAACAAATAAGCACAGTTGTCATATTTGATGATGACACAGTTGTTTCATTTGATGATCCTATTGAGAATGATAAAAATGATTATTTAGAACAACATGAACCATCATTTGATCCAGACCCTGACCTCATATTGTTATCTAAACAACTGGATGCTCAACAATTGCAAATAATAAAATGCAACGAGACTAATAAAACTTTAAAAGAACAAAATGCATCACTTTCAAGAGATATTGAGTGTTATAAAATTCAGCTTTCAAATCAGGAAGACAAGATTAAAAATGCAAAAAGTTTTGAAAAAGCTTTTCAAGATTCTTACAACAAAGAACAAGATCTTCAACGCAAAATGCAAGATTTAATTGAGTCAAACGGAAAGTTGATTTCGAAACTTGAAAGTGAAAAGTGTGAATTGAAAATGCAAGTTGAACATCTTCAAACAGAACTTTCAAAAACAGAAACAGAATTGTCAAGTTGTAAAAAGGATTTTTGTGAACATAAAATACGAAAAAGAAAGTACATCGATGACTTAGTCGGTGATATTGTTGATCTTGAGACACAACTCAAAGAATTTCGTAACATTGTTTACAAACACGGGAACTCTGTCACAACAATTCAGAAATTTACTTTAAAACCGAGACCCGATAAACGATTTGCACTTGGTGATTACAATTCAATGTTTCTTCACACGGCATTCAAAGATATTCCAAAAATTTACAGTATGGACTGTTTGCTTGATAATACGATTGTGCGTGCTGTTGTTTTTGATACTGAGGAAGAAGAAGAACTTGAAGACGAGAGTCGATCTAAAATGAGCTATGTTCAATATTGGACACCATATGACTATTCAAAAGCTCCTCCCATTTCAAAATCTTTTGTTACTCAAAAGGACTTACCTGAGAAATCATGGTTTATCGAAGAGTCATATGTTTCATCTCACAATGCGGCTCCTGTCCAAACTGTAGCACAAATAAATGGTCCTTTACCATCATCCAGTGAACTTACACCTTTACCAAAAACTTGTCGTGTCTTAAATTATTTCAAAACCTTTATGGAAGACATCGAAATTTTGGAGGAAACAATTGAACGTAATTCTGAAATAAAAATTGAAACTTTTCAATCTGCTTACGAGCGAGAAAAGAGAGATATTTTTCAAAAACAAATGAAGCCAATTGTTCAACACCTCCGTCTATGTGCTACACGTTGGGATCAGGAACTTCAAAAGGAGGTCAAAAATATGATAAATGTTTTCAACGCTACTGAAAATGAGATTTTGGTCCAAAAGCAAAAAACTAGAGTTTTCAAAAATGATGCTGATCAACTCTTGGAACAAGTTCTCTGTGCTGATATTCTGTCTGTCATCATGAATGATCTTTATCATTCTGGTACTGCTATACTTGTGGATGATCTTCGTGTTGATAATAATTTGTTGAATGTGGAATTAGAGACACTCAAACATGAGAATGACAATCTGAGAAAAAAAAATGATGATGTGACAAAACAGTTTTCAAAAGAAATTTGTCAACTCAAACAAAGGCTTGAATGGTGTCAAGCTCAGAGTCTTAAAAAGGAATTGAAACTTCAAAGTCAAAATATTTCTAACTCTTGTCAGCTTTGAAAAACAATGAGTCTCTCAAAAGTTTGTGTCTCAAATACGAGAAAGAAATTGCGGACTTATAAATTGAAAACGCCGAATGGCAACAAAACCGTGATGACATCAAATATTGCAATGGTTTACTTGAGTCTGAAATTCAGGATAAGAATCACATCATCATTGATTTAAAATAGAAAGTTAAGCTACTTCAAAAAGGAAAAATGGTTGACACCACGGTGATAGCACCAGGATTGTATCAATTAGACAAAACAACTAAAGGAAATGTTGTTCAAACCACTAATGTTGATAACTCCACTTCTACAGGACTAGTCTCCACTAATAGCATTAGCAGACCCAAGCGAAACAGTAAAAAGAAGAATAGGATCTTGCAACGTAAGAGAGGACAACTAGAAGCTCAAGAAGTAGAAGATCAACTTAGGAATTTGAATAAAAATCATGTTGCATCAGATTTAGATTCTAATCTAGCAAATTGTAATCAAAATCTAAATGTAACGAATGATGAACCTTTAAATGTTTTGAATATTAATGCATCTTGTGTGTTTTGTCGTAAAAGCGTATCATCTGGTAATCATACAAAATGTATAGCTAATTCTATTCTCAATCGTCATAAGAAACGTAGGACACACATTCCTTCTAGGCCCACTACTGCCTCTAAGTCTAACTTAGGAAAGCCGTCTTCCACGGTTTCTAATGAAGTTGCAGTTACCCCCATAGGTGCCGAGAACAAATCTAGGAATGAGCCAACGACTAGTGCATTTAACATTAAGAAAGCAAAAACTAGTTGGAACTGGTAACGTTGGTTACAATACAAACCAAACTTTAAATGGATTCCTAAACTGTTGAATACATGTGTGTCTAACTAACAGGAACCCGCACTATCTTTGGGTTCCACCCTTACTTCTGTTCCATCTGTGTCCTCTTCTTGTGATGCAGGTAGTTCAGATCGTTCTCTGGATTGTTGATACCGGATGCACCCGACATATGACAGGCAATCTCAAACTACTACACAACTTTGTCTCAAAGTTTATTGGTACTGTCAGATTCGGGAATGATCATTACGCTCTAATCATGGGATATGGTGACTATATCAGCGGGAACATTGAAATCAGTCGTGTTTACTACGTGGAAGGCCTTGGACACAACCTTTTCTCTGTTGGTCAATTCTGTGATGGGGATCTAGAAGTTGCATTTCGTGAGAAAACTTGCTTTGTTCGTGACTTACAAGGAAACGATCTAATGTCTGGCTCACGCGGCTCCAATCTTTATACAATATCAATGTCAGATATGATCGCAACATCTCCGATATGTCTTCTCTCCAAAGCTGAATCGACTAAATCTTGGTTATGGCACAAACGTCTTTCGCACTTGAATTTCAGAACTATGACTGACCTTGCTCGTTATAAACTTGTCGATGGATTTCCAAGATTCCGTTTTACCAAAGATCACCTATGTCCAGCCTGTGAACAAGGAAAAAGTACTCGTGCTCATTTTCCGTCTAAACCTGAGCAAAGTACGAATCATGTTTTACAAATGCTTCATATGGATTTATGTGGACCGATGCGTGTTCAAAGTATCAACGGTAAACGCTACATACTCGTAATTGTAGATGACTTCTCCAGATGGACTTGGGTTTATTTCTTACGAAGTAAAGATCAGGCTCCTTCAATGATCATCACCTTTCTCACTAAAATTCAAGTTCAGTTACGCAACACGGTACGCATCGTCAGAACTGACAATGGAACTGAATTCAAAAATCAGACACTTAGGTCTTATTATGAGAAAGTGGGAATTGAACATCAAACATCTATTCCTAGAAGCCCAGAACAGAATGGTGTGGTTGAAAGATGCAACAGGACGTTAGTGGAAGCTGCTAGAACTATGTTGATTAATGCTCAATTACCAGATTACTTGTGGGCAGAAGCTGTTTCAACCGCATGTTATACACAAAATCGTTGCATGATCACAAAACGCCATCGCAAAACACCATATCAAATTGTTCATAAAAGGAAACCGAACATCGATTACTTTCATGTATTTGGAGCACTTTGTTATCCGAAAAATGATCGTGATGATTTAGGTAAACTTAAAGCAAAGGCTGACATTGGAGTGTTCGTTGGATACTGTGAAAATTCCAAAGGTTTTCGGATATGGAATCGTCGTACAAGAGAAATTCAAGAAACCATTCACGCTAATTTTGATGAACTCACACAAATGGCTTCTGAGCAACACAGCTTAGGACCCGAATTCAACCGTCTTAACTCTCCGGCATCTTCAGCTGAACCATTGCCACTCAACCGCAAAGAATTGGAAACTTTATTTGCTCCACTATTTGATGACACAATTGAATACCGTCCTACTGAGGTCTCACCTAATTCCGCTGCTCAACCTGATAACATTCCAGTACCAGACTCACCTCAACAAACTACTACAAGTGTTGAGAGAGACGGTCCTCCAATTGTATCACCATCTACAGCAGAACAAACTGGTTCTAACTCCCGCCATCCAGCTGAAGATCCAACACCACTATCAGTTCCATAACCCGCAGAGCATGATCCTGATGCGTTCTTTAATCCGTTTGCACCAGCTACTACAGTTCCTGACATAGCTGAGTCGTCAACACGCAATTTGGATCCTGCTAACATGCGAGATACTTATCAACTACACCCTTCAACACACAAATGGACTCGAGACCATCCACTAGTTCATATTATTGGCCATCCAGATGCACCTGTTATGACAAGACAACGACTTCATACAGATGGAGAAACTTGTATCTATGCACTCACAGTTTGTCACGAAGAACCTAAGAACATTAAAGATGCAATGACTTATGACAACTGGATTGAATCTATGCAAGAGGAATTTCAGCAATTCATAAGATTAGAAGTCTGGGAATTAGTTGAAAGACCTGACGGAGTCTTTGTCATTGGGTTAAAATGGATCTGGAAGAATAAGCTTGATGCTGAAGGAACTGTCATACGTAACAAATCACGTCTGGTAGCGAAAGGATACTCTCAACTGGAAGGACTTGATTTTGCTTAATCCTTTGCTCCAGTGGCTAGACATGAAGCTGTTCAAATCTTTTTGGCCTATGCTGCACACAGGAACATGGTGGTTTACCAAATGGATGTCAAAACAACATTTCTTAATGGAGAACTCCGTGAAGAAGTTTATGTTAGCCAACCTGAAGGCTTTGTTGATCCTGAGCGTCCTAATCACATTTACCGACTCAAAAAGGCACTCTAAGGACTCAAGCAAGCCCCACGGGCGTGGTATGACAAACTGTCCACTTTCTTGCTGGCCAATAAATTTTCTAAAGGATCGGTGGATCCAACACTGTTTACAAAAACCTACGGGGAGGACTTACTTGTTGTTCAAATATATGTCGATGACATCATTTTTGCCTCAACAAAACGAAGTTACTCTAATGATTTTGCAAAATTAATGAAAGATAATTTTGAAATGTCCATGATGGGTGAACTTTCGTTCTTTCTAGGATTACAAGTTCATCAATCACCCCGTGGAATTTTTATAAATCAGTCTAAATATGCTCTTGAAATTTTAAAGAAACATGGAATGATGTCTTGTGATACTTATAATACACCAATGGGCTATACCACAAAACTAGATGCTGATTTACATGGGACTCCAGTTGACCCTACCAAATACCGAAGTATGATTGGGTCCCTCATGTATCTCACAGCTAGTAGACCTGATATAGTATTTGCTGTCTACATGTGCTCTCGCTATCAGTCCAAACCAACTGAAAAACACCTCAGTGAGGTCAAGAGAATCCTTCGATACATAAAGGGAACCATTAACTTGGGAATCTGGTATCCGAAGGATTCTGGCTTTGAACTAATTGCTTTTTCAGATGCTGACCATGCAGGATGTTTAGACACACGCAAAAGCACATCTGGTGGATTACAATTTCTCGGAGACAAACTTGTGTCATGGCAATCTAAGAAGCAGGACTACACATCATTGTCATCTACAGAATCTGAATACGTAGCCATGTCTGCTTGTTGTGCTCAAGTCATCTGGATGAGATCACAACTTAAGGATTATGGCTACCTATTCAACAAGATTCCTATCTACTGTGATTCAAAGAGTGCAATTGCTATCTCCTGCAACACAGTACATCATTGCAAATCCAAACACATCGATCTCCGATATCACTTCATCAAAGAGCATGTGGAAAAGGGTACCGTTGAACTTTATTTTGTTGGAACTGAGTACCAATTGGCAGACTTACTTACCAAATCTTTAGCACCATCAAGGTTTGCTAGTCTAGTTCACCAAATTGGTATGCGATGTTTGACTCCAGAAGATCTGGAAAAGTTTTTAAAACACAATTGATCGTCAAACATCATAACTATCTTTGTAAAATATTTTTGTTAACTATAAACTTGCAAAAAAAAAAAAAAATGATGCAAGTATATCACTTCACTTCAACATTTTGTTCTTATTTTACAAGTGTTGAGGGGGAGTCACGCTTTTAATTTTTACCAACTTTTATTGGTATACTTGCATGTTTTTCATATTTTACGGTACTTCGGAGTGTGTGGACGTTCTTTTTACATCACTTTGTCTCATCCCATAATAAGGTCTTCATAAGTCAGGATTAACGGATGTATATCTCAATGTTACACATGCTTGCTATTTACTTTAGGACTCAAGTAGGCATATCAAATAGTTAAGGGACCTAAAGTGACTAAAACTTAAAATTTCAAAAAATAATAAAACAAACAAACCGTATAACACAAACCCCACAAAATTCAAAACCTCTTAAACCCTTTTATCAAACCTACGGCCCTTATTCATTCGAGCCATCCACGATCTTGATCATAAATTTGTAAGTTCCTATGTAATCACTAGGGTATAACATACATAGGATCTTGGTTAATTGAAAAATCAACGGCTCGATCTCCAAATATCATGATTTCGAGAACTAGGGTTTATAATTTCAAAAATTGCTCTTAACATGTTTAGGTGTTTGATTCTTGATAGGGTTTTGTTACAAAGCATATTTCTAACATATCCTCATCGTTTTTTCATACATTCCATCATGTTTGTTTCGATTTAGAAATCTAGGTATTGGGTCGATTTGCGATTGTGAGATTATGTGTTTGTTTGCTTTTTTTAATGGTGGGATATGTTTCTTCACTAATATGCATGTTTGAACTGATGTTATTGATTTTCACCATTGATAATTGGTTTTCGATAAGTTAGTATGCCACGTTCTTGAATAACTTCGATCTAACTGAGTCCAATGAGTTGTATGCTGTTATAACATGTCTCATACTTATGCTTGTGATATGCTAGAACCATTCTTGCTCATTAGTCTCAAACTTGATACATTTTCGAGAAAGTTGATCTTGAAAATTATCGAGATCTTTGTTTAACGTGTGTATTGCTTATATCTAAGTTGTGTTTATCAATCTTTGTGACAGGCCTGAGTCATTGGAAAAGTTATTTGTTAAAGAAACGTACGTGTAACTTCAAAATCGATTTGATTCTTGTATAAGAATGTTTTCGAGAAACTCAAGAATTATCGCAATCTATGATAAACTTATCGAGAAACTTATGTTTTCGATAAATGTTGTTCAACCTCAGTTTTTTCGAAATTATCTTTTCGAAATCACTCTTTGAACTATACATTTCGAAAACTTAAACCTTTCGCAATTCTTGATAAAGGAAAGATCTCGATAAAATTTACGTATAAGGATTTTTTCGATAAATTTACTTTCTCGATAAAAATTCTTTGTAACATTTTTTCGAAATCTTTTCTCAACACAAGTTTGCGATAAAAGGTTTATTTTATTTTTTTTCGAAATCTTGTTTAGGCCTTGTTATGTAATATCCGTGTAACCTTGTTGTGATTCAATGTTGTTATGTAATGTGAAGCTACTATGAATTGTGTATATCAATCGTACTTATTTGCGAGACATTGCATTGTATATTTGATTTCGTGATTCTAACTGAACTATGATTATTCAAGTATGCATTATGTGACTCTTCACACATAACATAATGATGCATTTGTGCTTAATTGTCTTAAGTAGTAATCTATAACCAAACTCAAAACTGTGCTAACACGTAACAAATTTGGATGTTTGGTTTATGACTATATTTTTCAGATTAACATGGCTGAACACAACGAGAATGTCCCTGAACAAGTTCTTCCATTACTCACCATGGATGACATCACTCCCGATAACTACAATGTCACGATTGGCAATAACAATCCCCGAGTTGATTTCGACAAATTGAAAATCACCGAGAACTCGTGCATGATTGTGAAAGATATCCTACTTGCACACCCATGCAAACCTCTGCTCACCTGTTCTACTTCAGTTCCTCTGTTCTACCTTCATCAGTTCTGGCTTACTGCTCAGGCTAACTTGGATGATGAGTCTTTCACTGTTACATTGGATAGCCAAGAATACACTGTAGATCACGACGTTCTTCGAACAGCCCTTCTCCTGCCACAAACTGACAACGAATTTGCTCCTATACTACCTGACCTGGATCTTCTTGACTTCTTCATTGAATTAGGATATGAGGTTGATGATGATGTACCGCTAGTCAAGCTTTCCCGATTTAATGCCAAGAATATCCCTCAGCCTTGGAGAACATTCTGTCTGTTGGTGGTAAGATCTATATCTGGAAGGAAAAGTGGTCATGAACATCCAAGGCTCGAACATTCGCAAACATTCTGGGGAATGGTGACTCTGACACCTATTGACTTTGCAGTTCCTATCATGAATGATCTCGTCCACAGTATTCAGACCAAACGTGTGAAGACCATGATACCATTCACAAGATTCACCAAGCTTCTCATAGAACATCTCTGCAAAAGCTCTCCAGAATTCATCAAGAGGATGGCTGATCCTAATGAGCCGAAGCACCTCTTCGAGGACGACTTCACCACCTCATTCATCAAGACGACCACTTCCTCAACCAAGATCAAAGGAATGAGGCTTCCCGAATACCTGCTTAATGACAAAATCAAGAAGAGTCTGAACTACAAGCTGTATGATAACGCTTACAAAGGGGTACAGGAAGAAGCAACAATAAAGACTCGTAGCAAAGGAGGTGTAAAGTCTGGGAGTACCACAAGCACCACTGGATCACCTCATACTAGATCTAAGGCTGCTCCAATGTCAAAACCCAAGACATCTACCACACCTAAACCTACATCCAAACCTAAACCTGCTACCAAGCCAAAGAAGAAAGTAACTCCTGAATACACTCTTCGTGATGAACCTACACCTCCACCTTCTAACACCGAATCCGAGTTCGACACGGAATCTGAAGAAGAAGAACCGGATTATGAACTGAAGGTAAGAGCACCTGAAACAAGACTCTCTGCAACTGAAATTGCCATTCAACAAAGTCTTGAAACTTATGAAGAAGAGACAAGGAAAAGAAAAGGAGTCACTATCAATGAACCTCAGGATGATGAAGACGAACCAATCGTTGAACCATTGGTCGATAAACGCAAACTCAAAAGTATAGTTGTCGACACTCGAGCTGAAGAAAAGCGACTTCTCAAAGAACAAAGGAAAGCAAGTCTTGAAAGCCGACTTCTATCACAACCTCCAACACCACCACCTATCGATCAGTCAGAACATGTAGGGGCTACAAGCAGCATGATTCCTCCCACAACGTCAGAATCAGCTCCACAACCTGATGACAACGTTAAGGATACAGACAAAACTAAAGATGTCCACATAACAGAGACTGCTAATTTAGAGGAGAATGTTGGCGGACAAGAGCCCATAGCTACGGATACGGAACAGGAATACCTCATTACTCCAGAGTTTCTTGCACGAGAAGCAGAGGAAGCAGAGGAACGTCGTAGAAAAGAAAATGAAGAAAAGAACGTGTTCGACACCAACATATTTCTAAAGTCATCTTCTCAGCAGACTTCCTCAGCACAACCTCCACCTCCTCAAGACTCTCCACCAAAGGATCCGACTCCTCCCGCTTCTTCTTCAAACTCACACAACGAGTTGTCTTCAGAATCATCACCTGAGCACTCATCTCCCACACCTTCTGAAACCGCATCTAAACAGCATTCGATCAATGAACCAAAACAACCAGTTGATCTTCAGGAGCAAGTGAACAAACTCACCGACATGGTTACCAATCTTACCAAACAAGTTGAGAACTTCCAGGAGTCAAAGCAGCTGATCGACAAGTTCTTGAACTCTGATTACGAAGGATTTATCAGAACTGCAACACATGATTTTCTCACTGAAAATCTGGTTGATATGATCACTCCTGAAGTAGCAAACCTTCTTGAACCAATCAATGACAACTTGGATCACAGAATCAGAAGTGTTACAAGGAAAATGTTGTCTACTACACCATTCACGCTTCACACCGCAAAACCTTCTACTGTGGCTCCAACCGTCCCTGAATTGTCCTTCAATGACATGCTTGCCAAACTCTTTGACAACATTGCCTCCAAACCCACACAGACTGCAGAAGAAAAAGCACTGTATGATGCTATGGTGGCTTACATATCAAAGGAGTCATGCAAAGATGCTGCTGGAACCCGAAAACGGACAAGAAAAGATGACGATCCTGACCCAAACTCCAAAGGCAAGAAACCTAAGTCTGGAACAGGTCCCTCATCCTCTCTACAACCACAAAAGGACTCCACTCCTCCTGGAAATCAACAACAACCCTCAACTACTGGTCAAGTTCAAACAGAAGATGAAGAAATTTTCATGGAGCACACTGATGACTTCCAAGATCAACTTGACACCGATTACCGTGCTCCACCTACTCATGATTCTCATGCTGGACCATCGTCACCGTCCAAAGCCAAAGACAAAGATGCTACATCTAAGTCTAAGAAATCCAAGAAGAAAAGACGTCATTCATGGCTCGACAATGACGATACTCCTCAAGATGACTGGTTGACAGAAATGGTTCAAGCTCAACCTCCTCTAGAAGATGAAGAACCCCTTCCTGGCAATACTCTACAGTTCACCCAAGTTATTATGAAGGATCTTCAGATCAACAAACTAACAAAGACGGAGCTCAGAAGAATCAATAGGGATGCACAAGAATTCCTCAAGAAAAGATCTAGAAACAAAGTTGAATACGAATTTCATTTGCAGAATATAGCCAGTGCAATGTCTGCCGAGTTTGACTGGCTAAATCCTGAAATGAATATCGATTTCAGTTCCAAGAACCATGAAAAACCTTACTTCACTGACTGGACAAAACCATTACCTTTGACAGGGTTTCCAGATAAGCCCAAGTTACCCTACAGCTATTTTTTCAACAAAGATCTTCAAAATATCAAACTCACCCAAGTGAAAACCAAGAAGAAATATGCTTCATCACTCACAATTCCTGCCATCGAAGAAACAACTCGTGTTTTCAGCAACTCCATCGTAGCTTACGACAGAGATGCCCTACACGGCATTCAACACTGGCCAGAACGTCGTCGTCTCGGTTATACTAGGAGATTGGGAGAGAAATCATTGGAAAATGTGAAGCATAAATCTAAGATCATCGCCATCTTGCAGATTCACGAGTCGCAACGATTTAACTACAAATTCATGCGTGAAATTGTTGTTAAACGACAAGATGAAAAGAAGTACAAGTTCTCCAAAGCAGATTTTCCAGACCTTAATCTCAATGACATCGAAGATATGAATCTCGAAAAGGTTAAAGGAAGAATGCGTGGTTTTGACAGAGATGTACAGTACAACTTTATGGCATCACTACTTCTTTACATCCGACGATTGATAGTTCAAGAAAGGGTGGAAGATCTTCAACTGGGTGTGGAAAGTTATCAACAGAAGATCAACTTGACAAAGCCGCAATTCACTTTTGATGGTATCTATCAAACGTCACAGTTTACTCTCAACCAAGATCCTTTTGGTTTCACCTACATCAACAGCAAACAGCTACAAAGTTTCATGAGATTCGATGAGGTGCACAAATTCTGTGATGTTACACTCAAATCTGTTCGTGATGGGCTGGTCAAAAGGTTGAATGATGATCGACGAAAGATAGCTAAGGGGGAACAACCGAGATGGAAATCCAGCACAAGAAGACAAGTTCGTAATTTTGTCTTAAAGATTGAAGAAAGGTTATTTCGACGGGAACAGATCAGACGACTGGAAAGCTACATCGGCGTCAGACCATCGTTTCCTGTCAGAAACTTCGAAAGACCAGAACCCAAGTTCACTGACTTTGATGCTCCACTTCCTGACGAAGAGTAACTTGGTACATTTGATTATTTCATTTGATTGAATGATTTTTCATAATGGCTTGTGTACGCATTACAGTGCACAACCCGTAATTGTAAAGAAAGGACCCTGAGGTACGCTTCAGTGCCTCAATCCTAATATAAGGAGCGAAGGCTTCTTACTTTTGAGTAGAATTAATCAAACATTTCTGATTTTCATAATTCTGCTCAAAAGGACAAGTATTTCACCTCAATAAGACCTAATCACTTGTTGAGGGGGAGCACTTGTCAAAACAAAATACTTTGCTCAATATCAAAAGTTCTTGGTGAATCTCCCCACAAGACTCAAAAAAGGCATATTTTAATCTTAAAATTTGTCAAAAACACCATTTTATATGCTATTTTTGAGGGGGAGAAAATGTTAACGTGATTAAAATATACGAAGTCAAAGCTTAAAAGTTGTATCATAAGCGAGCTAGACTCAGTATTGACCCAGGAATTGACGAGACAATAAATGTTAGTATTATCGAAAAGACTTATCCTCGACGGGTAATAACATCAAGTTAGTTACTAGAGCTAGTTGTCACCTAAAAGCTGACAATGCATCTCTTTAACTAACCACGTAAGCATGTCTCGAAAAGGATATGTCTTAGTAGAAACGTACCGTCTCGAGAAACCTTCTGTGGACTTGACCAGGCCGGGTAATAACTTCAAGCTAGTCTAACTAGTGATGTAAGCGTGTCTCGAATCGGTCCTGTTCACAGAAAGTGGATCAATTCAAAAAGTGTCTGCTCCTCCCGCATGTGCAAATTTATCAAATACTTATGAGCACATGTGCAGGGGGAGCCCTTCAAAAGTGTACTCAAAACTCTCAAAGTGTTAACCAAAATATTTGATTATCACAAACACTTTGAGAGATTTTCAATCAAAGGTTTCTTGGCTACTGTCGGAGTTATAAGGTGATTAAGATAGGAATATCCGTCCTATGATCCGCCAGAGCCGGAGGGATCTACCCAAGGACATCTCCCATAGTTAGAATTAGAAGTCCTTAGGTATGATACGAAAAAAGGAGAAATGAATGAAAGGGAAAGAAGGAGTTGAAGAATTAAAAAAGAAAAGCAAAGAAAAGGGTGAAAAGAAATAGCCCTCCATATGTTCAACCTTAGGGCAGACACCGGGTTCAATACATATGCTACTGGCTGTTGCAAAAGACAACACCGGTATTGAAGATTAAGTCGTCATGGACCCAGTGACGCGATGCACTAAACCTTCTTAACCACTCAAGTTCTCTTAAAAGGACTTGTTTCATTCTCACGGGGAACCCGCGTAACCTGTCGACCTATCTCTTAGAGACGGTTGATATTGAAGCAGGAGACCCCTCCCCAGTCTCCGCATAGGAAACCTAGGAGTGCACTTATGGAGTCTAGAGCCTTGAGATACATCAAAGATCTCTTAGGAACACTTAGTATTTCTACAACTGGTGTTCTACATCAATGGGCATCAGTTGTAAACTATTGAGTCCTTCGCAGATCTTAGCAATCTGCCAAGAACGTTTATGAGAGGATTACTTAGGTATTTCTCAATGATTGAACGGTAATCCTGCCAGGGTCAACATCAAACAGCCCTGACAGCAGGTCACTTCGGTAACCCCACAAGGGTTACGCTTAGTGTTTGTGGTGGTTCCATTACGGTCTACAGTCGTGGAGTGATCCCCAGCGACTCACCCAGTCATTGAGCTACCTAGTAGGTCTCGTAAGCTCCTTCGGGAGTATCTGATATGGGAACGGCCTGGATAAGGATTAGAAGGAGTCTTCATAATATGCTGTTGATGAGCTCTAATTCCTTATCCGTAAGTACCGGTTGGTTTATTGCTAACTGTTTACTCGCAGGTACCTCACTTCCATGATGGTAGATTCCAACATGCTCATACATACATCTTGAAGTCAAAGAAAGCTCCCCCAAAGATCTTAGCAACACAAAGTTCAAAGAAAGATTCTACAACAATAAAGAAGAATCTACAAAGTTTAAAGACTAAGGATCTCAATGTATGAAAAGGAACTTCTTGTACGTGAAAGTCTAAGTCCAAAGATGTATGAGTATGTTGGAATGGCGGACAACCACCACAGACGCAGGAGTGACGAACGGCAGATTACTTCATAACATAATCACTACAACATCATCAAAGAACAAAGACAAAGAGCAAAGTATATCCATTATTATTCTAATCATTTTTGAAGACGTCTAGAGTTTCACATGTCACAAGTCTACGACAATGATGAAGACGTCAAGCAACCGTGATGACCAACCCTTAGGGGGAGATTGTTGGGACCATAGTTTTCACTATTTTATGAATTCTCGGTCATTTGTAATAATGTTAGGTTGCTTAACTATTATTTACTTTCATTTACTAAATGTATTAAGTTTACTAGGCTTAAGGCATGTAACCCATGGGCCTCAAAGCCCACGAAATGATGAAAGGAAGGAGAGGGAGTGTTGCCCTAGCTCCTTCCCTATATATAGAAGCCTTAGGTCACTTGTAAACTTGGTTGGTTATGTGAAATATTAAGGAAACTCTTGCAATTCTAATTCTCTAAATTCTCATAATCATCCCATTCTCATTCTCATCTCATTTCTATCATTATTGTGCTTGTGTTTACTAAATGGTGACCTAACAGAACCTACGAGCTACAAGGTCTAAAGAATGCTTAAAGATCAAAGAGCTTAATTTCCAAAGGTGACCTCGCTTAGGGGGAGATTGTTAGGAATACAAATATTCCTATAAAAGACCCGGTCACCTAAATGTTGTAATAGCATTAAGATAGCACGTAGTTAGTTTATTATCTAGTTAGTTTAGTTTAAGTAACATCGTGGAAGAAGGACGGGTCTTTACCCAATGTATGCCTGATCCACAGCTCGGGTGTGGGTGTTTTCTTTTCTTTGTATAAATACCCCTCTCCCCCCCAAGGGAGAGGGTTGGACCTTCATTCACAAGCTAATATATTACAAGTTTCTCTCAAGGCTCTCATCTCTTTCTCTCTCTAATCTCTCTCTAAAACTACACGATTCGATCCATACATACTAAACCATATGTGCATATGTTTATGTTTATCCTACACAAAATCAGTTAGATTTTCACCAAATAAACTTTCACCAGAAAAAGACAAAGAATCTGGCCGTTACAGGAGGGCGGCTTCCTTAATTATAGGGTGGCCCCCTTAATAAATAAGTGGGTCGGCCACCATTTAAGGGGGCCGACATGCTCCTGTAGCCAGATTCGTTTGCCTATAAATACTGGTTCATTTCTGCAATTTTTCCTTACCTTTTGCACGAAAATTTTCATTCCCAATCCTTTCTAAACACACTTCTAAATCCTTTGATCATAAGATTATAAGTCTTCTTTTCAACTGATTCAATACCTCACCACTCAAAGTGCAAGAGAAGAATACTTCTTCAACATCAAGTTAAGAAGTATTGTAGATTTGTGTATATAGTCTTGTAGTTGTGTAAATTATTTGTAAAGGTATAGCGTGTTTATAATAGGTAGATCTAGGTTTGTTAGTAGTGAAGAGAAGTAGTGAAGTAGAAGTAGTGTTATGAAGAAGAAGTAGTGAAGTAGTGTGAAGGTGTGAAGTAGTAGTGGTGTGTACAAGTTGTGTATAAGTTGTGACAAGTAGTGAAGAGTCGTGAGATTCATTCTAGCTATTATTGAAACTCAACATTTTGCTTGGTGTCGTTAAACGGTGTAAGAAAAGGTGTGTAAGGTTTCTGTTCGGAATTCTTCTAAATAAGAATTCTGCTGAAGGATACTGCTGAAGGTTCCTGCTGAGCTGGTTTCTCCTGAAGTAGTGTTTCTGCAGAAGAATAGATTCTGCGGAATTTGTTTCTGCGGATATAGATGTTACGTATATTTTTTTATTTAGTTAGGATATGCATGAGATTTATTAGGAAGTGATAATGCATATCTCGTTAAGTTTATAGAAGATACATTTCTTGTGAAACGGTTTAGGGTTCCTTATCTATAAAAGTAACACACGATTATGTTTTATGTACACGTTTGAAAAACAACTTTTAGTATTATTAAAATATCCATAGAGGATCAAAGCATTCTTAGTATTCTGTGTTTATACTTGCCTTTATTTTCGTTTTAAGAATACAAGTTATAGAGACTTTCTATTAGTGTGTTTGTGATTACATAAGCATTACTAACGATCCACGAGTGCTCAAAGATCTATCAAGGTTTTAAGGTTCAACAAGTGGTATCAGAGCCTCGGGAGAGTCTCTGTGATACTAAGAACATCTTTCTTAAACCCTCACAACTAAAAACAACCAAAACAATCAAAATAACCAATGGCTGGATCAGATGATGAATCAGATGTTACTCAGAACCAAAACACCACATCTTTCCAACAACTGACTCTCACAAACAGTAATGCCAAATTCCTATACCTTAAGAATGCAGAGGAGTATGAATTATGGGCTATGAAAATGCAAAATTGGATCACCAATATTGACTGGAATCTTTGGGAAGTTGTCCGTAAGGGTAAAAGTTTGAAGAAACATGTCAAAGATGCTGATGGACTTATTACCATTGTTGGTCCCAAAACTGCTGAAGAGATTCTAGCTGTTCAGAGAGAGAATAAAGTTAGAACTATTCTCCTTTCGGCTATACCAGATGATCACATGAGTCACTTTCACTTCATGGAAGATGCTAAGGACATCTGGATGGCAATCAAGGCTAGGTTTGGTGGGAACGAGGAGTCAATGAGGATGAAGAAATCCATGCTGAAACAGCAGTTTCAAGAATTCCAAATATCTGAGGAAGAAGGAATCCACAAGGGTTATGACAGGTTCCATAGGATTTTGAGTCAATTAAATCAGCCGAAGGCCAGGCCAGATAATGAGGATTGCAATGCAAAGTTCCTATGATCTTTGCCACCATCTTGGTTGCAAGTAAGCATTCCACTCAAAGCTAAAGTTGGATTGGATATGCTCTCTTTTGATGATCTCTACAAAAGACTCAAATCTCTTGAGCCTGATGTCAGAAGTCCCATTCGTACATCCACTCACTCAGCTTTTGTTAGCACCTCATCCAATCAGGTGACTCATGCCTCAAGCCCATACTCAGCATCATCTTCCCACATCACCACTAAATAAAATTCTCAACCAAAATCCAGTAACATAATGGAAGATGTACTTCACTCTTTTGTTGCTGATTATGAAAGTCAGCAGCAACTTGCTTATGAGAATTTTGAACAGTTGGATCCACTGGATATGGAAGAGATGAATTTGAAATGGCAGTTGGCCATGATTTCTCTGAACATCAAGAGGTTTGAGAATAAGTCTGGGAGAAAGTTTAGTTTCAAGGGAAGAGATCCAGGAAGATTTGACAGAAGAAAGGTCAAGTGCTACACTTGTGGTCAGATGGGTCACTTCTCAAGAGAATGCAAGGATAGGAAGGCTGATGATGAGGTTAGATATACTACCTATTAGCAGAGTCAAGTGGAAGCTGGAAACTCTAAAGTTGGATGGTCCAAAGCTTTGGTCACTCTAGATGACCATGTCAACTAGACGGTTCATGAGCCTGTTGATGATGAAGCTTCTGGTTCTGAGCAGATTTCTATGCTGGCAAGCTGCACTACAGAGGATCAGCATGATCAAGTTGCCTTGATGGGCATCTCTCAAGTACATAACTGTGTTTTTGGTTGTAGTGAAAGATATAATGAACTTAAGGAAGCTTATGATGAATTGAAACCCAAATATAATGAATGCTATGTAGAAGTTGAGGCTTATAAACAGGCTTTAAAAACTTTAGAAAGACAAAAAAAAATTGGTTTCAAAAGAATCAGCTTGCTTATGATGAAAAGATAAGGGTGTTAGAAAGTGAATTAGAATGTACTAAGATTGATTTAAGGCGTACTGAGAAAGAAAAAGCTGATTTAGTTTCAGAAAACCAAGTGCTGAAAGAGAAACTAGATGATGAAATAGCTAAACATAAAACATGGTTAATATCAGGTGACAAGTTAGCTAGCTTAATCTATGGTAGTCAATCTGTAAACTCTAGAATAGGTTTAGGTTTTAAGAAGTATGTTGGTTTAGAAGCTAGGAATGATTAGGGTAAATCTACATCAGCAGGATTAGCTAATTATGTAAAAGAAGGAAAATTACATATGCCCACTGACCTTTCCATTACTATAGACTTTGATGGATCACACCATGTTTATGGCAAAAAGTCAAGTGACTTGCCAGACCCTGATTCTAAATCTACTGACTTTGTCTCTTGTTCTGACAGTGACAAGTCCTCTGACCAAGGGTCTTTATACGTGGGAATTGCTCCCTTGCAATAGGTTTTACCTCTCAAGGGATCTTGAGAAGCTTACAACCCCACCAGGCAATGTACCTGATCGTTGTAGTATAGTATAGTGAGAAGTACCGGGGGATTGATCGTTCAACTTAGGAATAGTGTCGCTAGGATTAGAAAGCCTACTAAACTAGGTCTAGAGGTGAGGGATGATTCTTTTTGTATTTTTATATTTTATGGAAAGCAAGTAAAATCTCAGGTTTTGAAGGAGTGGGTGGAATTAGTTGCTAGCCAAGTAACCCAATTAACTAAAGATGCAATCAAATTAAAATAAAAGAAATGAAAATTAAACTATTGTACAAATCTGGTGGAAACAATAATGAGGAAAGTTGTGTTTATTTAGATTCATTACTCCCTAGATATCTTTTACAGGTTGATTAGCTTGTTACAATTGCATGGATGATGGGTCATATTCCTTAATACTAGTCGTAGGGCCGTGTACAATATTCCCTGACTCTATAAGATCCTACTTCACTCCTATGTCGAGCTGTTAGAAGCTCCTAACATGGGATCATTAGAATTCTCTTTCGCATTAAATACAACCAAAAATCGTAGTACACCTCCGATCATGTTTCTTAAAACGTTCAAGCAAGTTACGAATGGAAGTCTACCAATTTTCTTAAGCCTAACATCGAATACAATCATCCGTAACAATTATAAACAAACAATCAATCCATAATCAATATCTAGGTTTCACTACATCTAAGCAAACACAAGAAAGATCTAGCCTAGCATGTTAAAAAGAAGACAAGCGTAAGATATAATCATACAACACATAGACATATTGAATGATTTGAATAAGTACTTATCTTCAGTTTAACATGGAAGAATCAAGGGGTTGAAACCCTTGAAAAGCTGTTAAAATTCGTCTAGGGTTTATTCCCTCAAAGTTGCACCCTAATGAATGAAAATTGGAAAACTATATATAGACTTTACACCTTGACGGCGTCATGTGTTAGCCTCTGACGCCGTCAACTCGCCGCCATGATAAAATTCGCATTACCTAGATCCAATTGTGACGCCGTCATGTGTAAATGAGCTCTGGGCCGTCACGTGTATTTAGACCCTAACGGCCTAGGTGACGCCGTCAGGCCAATAAGCTTGAAAACTTTCTGGGCCGTCACGTTATAAGTTCTATATCCACCTCTTTTGTCACTCTTGACGCCGTCACGTGTAGAAGCTTGACGTCGTCAGGTATTGTTCCATCAAGGAACTTTGAGACTTAGCTGTTTTCTTCACTTTTATGTTTCAAAAACGTCCAAAATGCTTCCTTTTCCAGATTTCTCTCCAAAAGTACCTAAAATGACAAAAGAAACGATTTAGGGCAATAATTGATCAAATAATCTCGAATTCGGGCTTAAATGACCCCTTAAAAGCGGTACACTTTTCGCCTCATCAAATACCCTTACACTTGAGATTTGCTTGTCCTCAAGCAAATGCGCTTTTATTCTAATCAAAATACAAGTTAGGGGTCATTTAATACTAACATAAAAGTAATTACAACAAATAATCGTTCCACTAAAAACCAAAAACAAGCACGGAGGTCATACACTAGCACCTCACAAATAGTGTTTAGATACTCACATCTCTCGGGTGTAATAAAGTATATATCACAATATGGAAATGGAAAACATCTCTCACTACCTGTCATAGCAAATAGATTACCATAGGCTTGGGAAAGGATCAAACCTCCACCACTTGGCGTAAGCACCTAGGATAAACTATCAAAGAGATCTTTTAAAGGGTTATAACATTAGGTGTAGGGCAATGTTTACTGGTGGTGAGTTAATCATCTTGGTTAATTACATGTACAATATGGCGTTGCTAAGCCAAGACTAGACTCGACTTAAGCAAATAAATCAAAAATTAAAAAAAAAACATAAAACAAACATAAAATGAAACGGGATGGTAGTCCGTATGTTTTTCTCTTTTTATTTTTTCTTTTTTTTTCTTTTTTTCTTAATTTTTTGATTTTTTTTTTTTTTTTTTTTTTTTTTTTTTTTTTTTGCATACACTCTTACCCTACCATCTAAAATAATACATCATAGGGAATGTACATTCCCCTTACACTTGAATTTTTACATATTTACAATAAACTACTCTAATGACTCGAATCAAGATAATCAAAACACTTGGAGTACTTTTTAAGATTAACGCACATATGGGGGTAATAATTTGATGTTCTTCCCCATTACTCCATATCACAAGTACTTTACCCATGAGTCCCAATCTTCCCAAAATAATATGTACAAGATATGATTCGACTTAGCAACTATGTAATCAATTAGACAATTAACTAAGGGTTTAAACAAATAACAATAATGCACTAAAGATGAGTGCATACACGGAAGGCTAAGGTGATTTGGTTGCACATTTGGGGTGGTTTGTAACAAATTCTTCCTTTAAGTAAAATGCTTAAAGTTAGAAACGAAAAGATAGGCTCGGAAGGGTGTACTAGGGGTATCGTGTACTAAAAATGAGTACAACGCTAAGGTGTGGGAAAATTAATTGACTTTACTAGTCAAGTAATATGACTTAAATGGTCAAGTAATTATGATACGGGTTTAACACAAGGGTGATCCTAATGCCTCTTATCATGTAGTAAATCCTACTACACAAATGTAGTCTCACTAGCGGTCTCGGGATGCATCACTAATGCAAGTTCTAGAATCTAAATGCTACCGGTACACTCATAAGCACTAATAATGAATGCTTTTCCTATCAAATCTAAAGGCGGACCTCACATATTTGGGTGGAAAGTTTTTCTGAATGGTACGGTTTTGTGCTAGTCATACGAATCCTATCCATGAGACGCTTGTTAAGGCTAAAGTTTCACTCCTAAATGTTGTAAAAAAATTTAAATTTGGCACTAAAATTACACTAACAAGTATTTCTCTTAGTTTTATTACACACCTACCATCGAACAAACAAACTCAAGTACAATTGTATCCTATAAGGTATCATCATTTACCCTCCCCTTACACTTAGGATGAACATTGTCCCCAATGTTCAATTAAAGGATGTAAAAGTAAAATAGGTAAAAGAATGAAAACAAATACTCCCTTGATTTGTTCGGTGTGGATAGTGTGTTAACAAGGTTAGATCTTCCTCCAAGAAAATGAACGTTCAAAGCTTCCCTTCCAGAAATATAAATCATCTTCTTGTCATATATAACCTGTTAAACCTAAGAAAACAATCAAGGCAACCTCGCATAAAATCGGCGGCAATCTATATATACTAACAAATCCTAGAAAGCAATTTAAGTTATAATGCTTGTGGAATGAATATTTTCAGATTTCCTAGAGTTTATAAAACTAAAGAATTAACAAAAACTTTTAAGACTCCGTTAGTAAAACAAAACTCGCAAAATTTCCAGAATTTTACACGTGACGTCGTCAGGTGTTAAACCTTGACGCCGTCAGAAGTGACCTGCAGAAATCTTTATGTTAAGTTTTCGGAAACTTTCTGGAAAAACTTATGTCCTATTTCTTAGAAAATCCTGCAAAACATCATTATGACTCGATACAAGCATTTGACTGTAACAAATACTAATATACATGTTCATTTAATATTGTGGCGAATCACGATCATTTTCGTTCTTAGAAACTAATTTGGGGATTCCCCTTACACTTAGTTTTTGCAAAATACCTTTATATGAAGTTAAGACGAAGTTAAACAACAAAATAAAGCATTTTCACAATTTAATTTGAAACATGATCTACCAACAATAATAATAAAAAATGCATACAGAAACAAATAACATCAAACAAATGAAAATCAAACAAATAAAAAGGGGCTTGGGTTGCCTCCCAAGAAGCGCTTGTTTTTGTTCGAGTCACGAGCCTGACTCTACCCTTAAGCTAGGAATGATTAGGGTAAATCTACATCAGCAGGATTAGCTAATTATGTAAAAGAATGAGAATTACATATGCCCACTGACCTTTCCATTACTATAGACTTTGATGGATCACACCATCTTTATGGCAAAAAGTCAAGTGACTTGCCAGACCCTGATTCTAAATCTACTGACTTTGTCTCTTGTTCTGACAGTGACAAGTCCTCTGACCAAGGGTCTTGACACGTGGGAATTGCGCCCTCGCAACAGGTTTTACCTCTCAAGGGATCTTGAGAAGCTTACAACCCCCACCAAGCAGTGTACCTGATCATTGTAGTATAGTATAGTGACAAGTACTGGGGGGTTGATCGTTCAACTCAGGAATAGTATCCCTAGGATTAGAAAGCTTACTAAACTAGGTCTAGAGGTGAGGGATAATTCTTTTTTAATTTTTATATTTTATGGAAAGCAAGTAAAATCTCGGGTTTTGAAGTAGTAGGCGGAATTAGTTGCTAGCCAACTAACCCAATTAACTAAAGATGCAATCAAGATAAAATAAAAGAAATGAAAATTAAACTATTATACTAATGTGGTGGAAACAATAATGAGGAAAGTTGTGTTTACTTAGATTTCATTACTCCCTAGATATCTTTTACAGGTTGATTAGCTTGTTACAATTGCATGGATGACGGTTCATATTCCTTAATACTAGTCGTAGGGCCGTGTACAATATTCCCTAACTCTATAAGATCTTACTTCACTCCTACGTCTAGCCGTTAGAAGCTCCTAACATGGAATCATTAGAATTCTCTTACGCATTAAATACAACCAAAAATCGTGGTACACCTCCGATCATGTTTCTTAAGACGTTCAAGCAAGTTACCAATGGAAGTCTGTCAGTTTTCTTAAGCCTAACATCGAATACAATCATCCGTAATAATTATAAACAAACAATCAACCCATAATCAATATCTAGGTTTCACTACATCTAAATAAACACAACAAAGATCTAGCCTAGCATGTTAAAGAGAAGACAAGCGTAAGATATAATCACACAATACATAGACATATTGAATGATTTGAATAAGTACTTATCTTCAATTGAACATGGAAGAATCAAGGGGTTGAAACCCTTGAAAAGCTGTTAAAATTCGTCTAGGGTTTATTCCCTCAAAGTTGCACCCTAATGAATGAAAATTGGAAAACTATATATAGACTTTACACCTTGACGGCGTCATTTGTTAACCTCTGACGCCGTCAACTCGCCGCCATGCTGAAATTCATTTTGCCTAGATCCAATTGTGATGTCGTCATGTGTAAATGAGCTCTGGGCCGTCACGTGTATTTGGACCCTGACGGCCTAGGTGACGCCGTCAGGCCAATAAGCTTGAAAACTTTCTGGGCCGTCACGTTATAAGTTCCATATCCACCTCTTTTATCACTCTTGACGACGTTGCGTGTAGAAGCTTGACGTTGTCAGGTACTGTTCCAGCAAGGAAGTTTGAGACTTAGCCGTTTTCTTCACTTTTATGCTCCTTAAACGTCCAAAATGCTTCCTTTTCCAGATTTCTCTCCAGAAGTACCTAAAATGACAAAAGGAACGATTTAGGGCAATAATTGATCAAATAATCTTGAATTTGGGCTTAAATGACCCCTTAAAATCAGTAACTTTTCGTCTCATCAGGTCTACTACATATACCAGTTGTGATTCAAGTGAAAAGTCAGACCTTCACAAGACCTCACCTAAGACAACACCCAAGACTCCCCACAAGCCTGTTAGAGTTACTACTGATCCCAAGACAGTTTCCTTTGAAGACTTGTCATTTAATTCTTTGCAAAACAATGTTTTTAATTTTGTCAAAAACAATTCTATTAATGTTTGTGGTTTGAATGCTTTTGCATGTAATGGAACATCTTTCACTTTGAATAAATCTTCTAAAAAGAAGAAATGCTTTGTGTGTGGAAGTAAATTTCATTTGATCAAGGATTGTAATTTTCATGAGCAAAGAATGGGTGTATGTGCTAGTCAAAAGAAACCTAGACCAATGTGGAAAAATGTTAATGATATACCATCTTTTGTTCCAAAAGCAACTCATAAAACCAGCAAGAACAATTCTGTTGATAAACCTTCTCCTTGGAGAAGATCTGTTGCTAGACCATATGTGAAATCAACTAGTTCTTATTTTCAAAATGGTTATTGGCCTAGATATTTTGACTCAATGTATGTTGGTGGAGGATATTGGGATACTGCTGTGAAGCCCTCAGCAGGTTGTTCTTGGACTAAAAAGGGACCTAATTTTCAAGGAAGGCCCAAGAACAATGGTGGATCTTATGTATCTCCATGGCCTAATTCTTATGATCCACAAGACAGGCTAAAGTCAGCAATGACTTGAGTCTCCAATGTGTACTAACATTTTGTATATTATTTTTGTTGTTGTTGTAGGATCATCCTCTGAAAAGTAAGGAATTAGGAATAGTAAATAGTGGTTGTTCCAGGAGCATGTCAGGTAACAAGGATAAGATGCATAATTTTGTACCCATAGAAGGAGGAGGCAATGTGACTTTTGGTGGAGGAGATGGTAGAATCACTGGGAAAGGCACCATCAGAACACCTAAGTTGGATTTTGAGAATGTATATTATGTGAAGGAACTGCAACATTTCAACTTGTTCTCAGTATCACAAATATGTGACACCAAGAATAAAGTCTTCTTCTCTGAGGATGAATGTCTTGTGCTCTCTAAAGACTTCAAACTTCCAGAAGATACAACCATTATGCTAAGAGTTCCTAGAAACAACAATTTGTACACATTCAATTTGAATGATATCCAACCTGAAGGTGATCTAACATGTTTGGTGGCTAAAGCGTCCCTGGATGAATCTACAAGATGGCATAGAAGGATGGCTCATGTGAATTTCAAGACCATTAACAAGCTTTCTAAACTTGGTCTTATTCAAGGACTTCCTTCAAAAGTTTTCACCAATGAACACAATTGTATTGCCTGTAACAAAGGAAAGCAACACAGTGCCTCATACAAAGACATTAAAGTTGTGAGCACCATCTCAGAACCTCTTCAGTTGCTGCACATGGATCTATTTGGTCCAACTCAAATCAGAAGTATTGATCATAAGTACTTCTGCTTGGTAATCACTGATGACTATAGCAGGTTTTGTTGGGTATTCTTTTTGAAAACTAAAGATGAATCATCTCCAATTTTAAAAGAATTCATTACCCTTATTGAAAACCAGCTAAACAAAAAGGTTAAAGGCATTAGGTGTGATAATGGGACAGAGTTCAAAAATGTTGTATTAATAGAACTGTGTTAGTCTAAAGGGATAAAAAGGGACTATAGCAATCCAAGAACCCCACAACAAAATGGGGTTGCTGAAAGAAAGAATAGGACCTTAATAAAGGCAGCAAGATCCATGCTTTCAGACTCTAAATTACCCACTAGGTTCTGGACTGAAGCAGTAAGCACTGCTTGTTATGTTTTGAAAAGGATATCCATCACTAGACCCCATTTCAAGACACCTTATGAACTTCTCACTGGGAAAGTTCCTGATATTCATTACCTCAAACCTTTTGGTTGTCAAGTAACCATTTTGAACACTAGTGATTCACTGGGAAAATTTGATGGAAAAGCTGATGAGGGGTATATTGTGGGTTATTCAGCTCATAGTAAGGCTTATAGGGTTTACAATTTAAATGCTAAAAAGATTGAGGAGACTCTTGACCTGAGATTCTTAGAAGATAAGCCTAATGTTCAAGGACAAGGTCATGTTTGGTATTTTGACCTGGATTACTTAATTGATCACTTGGGCTATACTAGATATGTTCATAACCAATCTACAGGTACACAAGAGCCTCCCACTAACAATGCAGGTACCCTGGATGATGACTCAGATAGTGAATCTGAGCAAGATGAACAAACCATTGTTGTACCTTATTTTCCTCCTAATTCATTTGCAGGTGATAATTCTAAAGAAACTTCTGCTGAGAATGAAGATGAGTCACACTATGCAGAGGATCTTGCTAGATTCAAGCAGCAAGAATATGCAGCCACTCAAGAAGCTAAGAGGCTTGGTATGGAGTTTGCAAAAGAGACTGAGGCACTACTCAGACAATCAGCACAAGCAGTCAGTGGAAACCAGGATTCTGCTGACAGTTCTGCTGAAGGTTCTCCTGTTTCTTCTGACATTAACAAATCTGCTGAAAGTCCTGCTACACAATCTCCAATCTCCACCAGTGTGTCCACAGACTTTAGAAAACCATATACAAGATTTCCAAGTCCTTCTGATCTTGGTCAGCACCAACCCAAAGCTGGTATCTTTACCTCCTCTTCCTATGACAGTGAGTTTGGACCCACAGTGAACAATCTTGACACCACAATTGATGTCAACCCCATTGCAACAAAGAGGATCAACATTGCTCATCCTCAATCCAAGATTATTGGAGATCCAAAAGCACCTGTTAGAACTAGAAGCACTGTGAAAAATACTAAGTATGGTGAAGTTGCTTTTATTTCCTATGTCTCAAATCAACAGAGGGACAATCATACAGACTTTAAGCATTGTTTATTTGCTTGCTTTCTTTCTCAAATGGAACCTACCAGTGTTTCTCAAGCTCTTGCAGATTCAAGTTGGATTGAAGCAATGCAAGAAGAGATGCTCCAATTTAAGAATCAGCAGGTTTGGATACTGGTACCACTACCTGATGGGAAAATTGCAATTGGGACAAAATGGATCTTGAAGAACAAAAGAGATGCAAGGGGTATTGTGGTGAAAAACAAAGCCAGATTAGTGGCTCAGGGGTTCAGGCAAGAGGAAGGAATAGATTATGATGAAGTTTTTGCACCGGTGGCTAGAGTTGAGGCCATTAGAATTGATACGTGGGAATCGCACCAGGCTTTACCTCTCAAGGGATCTTGAGAAGCTTACAACCCCCACCAGGTAGTGTACCTGATCGTTGTAGTATAGTATAGTGACAAGTACCGGGGGATTGATCGTTCAGCTAGGAATAGTGTCGCTAGGATTAGAAAACCTAAATACTAGTTCTAAAGGTGAGGGAAGATTCTTTTTGTATTTTTTATATTTTATGAAAAGCAAGTTAAAATCTCGGGTTTGAATGATTTGGGCGGAATTAGTTGCTAATCAACTAACCCAATACTAAGATGCAATCAAAATAAAATACTAGAAATGAAAATAAACTAATTTACACTAAAGTTGTGAGCGGTAATTGGAGAAAATGTGTTTACTTAGATTTCACTACTCCCTAGACATCTTTTACACGTTAATTACTTGTTATAATTGCATGGATGACGGATCGTATTCCTTAATACCATTCATGGGGTGGCACACTTAACTCCCCAATTCTATGAGCTCTTATCTCCTCCTACACCATGCCCAGCACAACTATAGGGATTGTAAACAGTGACTCATGCATTAAATACAACCAATAAAGACCTAGTGCGCGTCGGTTCATGTTTCTTAAGACGTTCAAGCATGTTACCAATTGGAGATCTGCCAGTTTTCTTAAGCCTAACATATAAATCATTCATCCAAGACAAGAATAAACAAGTAATCAACACATAATCAACATCTAGGTTTCATTAGATCTAAGCAAACACAAGATAGATCTAGCCTAGCATGATGGAATTAAGACAAGAACAAGATATAGACAACCAACACATAGGAATATTGATTGAATTAAAAGAACACTTATCTTGATTACACATGCAAGGTATCAAGGGGTTGGAACCCTTGAAAAACCTGTAAAGTTACACCAAAATCGTACTTAGGGTTTCTCCCAAAACTTCTCTCTTTAAATGTGAAAAATTAGAAAACTATATATAGGAAAAGGGGTCTGACGGCGTCAAGACCAATTAGGTGACGCCGTCACCTCGCCGCCAAAACTAATCCCGGACTGCCTTGATCTACATTTGACGCCGTCAAGTATTAATCATTTCCAGGCCGTCATGACTTTTACTCTTGACGCCCTACCTTCATGACGCCATCAAATCTCTTCTGGATCGTCATGGAATTTTCCTCTTGACGCCGTCAGGGAGTTACTCTTGACGCCGTCACCTACTGTTCCCGGCATGGAAAATTAAGACTTTGGCGTTTTCTTAACTTTTATGCTCCAAAAACATCCGAATTACTTCCTTTTCCAGATTTCACTCCCAAAGTACCTAAAATCACAAAAGGAACGATTTAGGGTAATATTTGATCAAATAAATTCGAATTCGGGCTTAAATGACCCCCTAAAAACGGATCATTTTTCGCCTCATCATATACCCTTACACTTGAGATTTGCTTGTCCTCAAGCAAATGCGCTTTTATTCTTCTCAAAATACAAGTTAGGGGTCATTTAACACTAATATAAAAGTAATTGCAACAAATAATCGTTCCACTAAAGACCAATAGACAAGCACGGAGGTCATACACAAGCACCTCACAAATAGTGTTTAGATACTCACATCTCTCGGGTGTAATAAAGTGTAAATTACAAAATGGAAACGGAAGATATCTCTCACTACCTGTCATAGCAAAATAGATTACCATAGGCTTGGGAAAGGATCAAACCTCCACCACATGGCGTAAGCACCTAGGATAAACTATCAAAGAGGTCTTTTAAAGGGTTGTAACGTTAGGTGTAGGGATATAAAATACACGGTTTTGTTGGATAAAGGAAGTTTTACTGGTGGCGAGTTAACAATCTTGGTTAATTACATGTACAATGTGGCGTTGCTAAGCCAAGACTAGACTCGACTTAAGTTAATAAATGAAAAATAACTAAAACATAAAATGAACATAGAATGAAAAGGGATGGTAGTCCGTATGTTTTTTCTCTTTTTCTTTTTCTATATTTTTTTTTTTCTTTTTCTTGATTTTTTCGATTTTTTTTTTTTTTTTTTTTTTTTTTGCATACACTCTTACCCTACCATCCAAAATAATACATCATAGGGGATGAACATTCCCCTTACACTTGAATTTTTAGATACTTTACAATTAACTAATCTAATGACTCGAATTAAGAAAATCAAAACACTTGGAGCACTTTAAAGATTAACGTACATATGGGGGTAATGAATGATGTTCTTCCCCATTTCTCCATAAAATAAGTACTTACCCATGAGTCCCAATCGTCCCAAAACAATATGTACAAGGATATGACTCGACTTAGCAACCATGTAATCAATTAGAAAGTTAACTTAGGGTTTAACAAATAACAATAATGCACTAAAAACGAGCGCATACACGGAAGGCTAAGGCGATTTCGTTGTACATTTAAGTGGGGTGTAACAAATTCTTCCTTTAAGTAAGATGCTTAAAGTTAGAAACGAAAAGATAGGCTCGAAGGGGTGTACTAGGGGTTTCGTGTAAAAAAATGAGTACAACGCTAAGGGTGTGGGAAAAATTAGTTGACTTAACTAGCCAAGTAATATGACTTAAATGGTCAAGTAATTATAATACGGGTTTAACACAAGGGTAATCCTAATGCCTCTTATCATGTAGTAAATCCTACCACACGAATGTAGTCTCACTAGCGGTCTTGGAATGCATCACTAACGCAAGTTCTAGAATCTAAATGCTACCGGTACACTCATAAGCACTAATAGTAAATGCTTTTCCTATCAAATCTAAAGGCGAACCTCACATATTTGGGTGGAAAATTTTTCTGAATATACGGTTATGTGCTAGTCATACAATCTCCTATCCATGAGACGCTTGCTATGGCTAAAGTTTCACTCCTAAATGTTGTAAAAAAATTTAAATTTGGCGCTAAAATTGCACTAACAAGTATTTCTTATAGTTTTATTACACATCTACCATTAAACAAAACAAACTCAAGCGAAAGTGCATATGTAAGGTATCATCTTTTTACCCTCCCCTTACACTTAAGATGAACATTGTCCCCAATGTTTAAGTAAAGAATGTAAAAGTGAAATAAGTAAAAAGAATGAAATCAAATACTCCCCTGATTCGCTCGGTATGGATAATGAGGTGGCCAGGTTAAATCTTCCTTCAAGAAAATGAACAATCAAAGCTTCCCTTCCAGAATATAAATCATCTTCTTGTCATACATAACCTGTAAAACCTGACAAAATAGACAAGACAACCTCGCGTAAAATCGGCGGCATCCTATATAAGTTACTAAATCCTAGAAAACAAGATAAGATATAATGCTTGTGGAATGAAGTTTGCAGATCTCCTAGAGATTATAAAACTTAATAATTCACAAAAACCATAAGACTCCATTAGAAAAACAAAACCGGTAAAATTTCCAGATTTTTACACCTGACGCCGTCAAGAGTAAACTCCTGACGCCGTCAGAATTGACCTGTAGAAATTCTTATGTTAAGTTTCCGGAAAATTTCTGGAAAAACTTGGTCCTACTTCCTGGAAAATCCTGCAAAACTTCATTATGACTCAATACAAGCATTTGACTCTAACAAATACGAATATACATGTTCATTTAATATTGTGGAGAATCATGATCGGTTTGTCTCTTAAAAACATATTTGGGGTTTCCCCTTACACTTATCTTTTGCAAAAATACTTTTAGGTGGAGTTAAGACTAGGCCAAAACAACAAAGTAAAGTATTTCCACTATTTAGTTTAGAAACATGATCTACCAACAATAAAAATAAAGCATGCATACGGAAACAAATAACAAACAAACAAAAATAAAATCACACAAAACATGGGTTGCCTCCCACGAAGCGCTTTTCTTTATTTACGAGTCTTGTAGCTAGACTCAAGGTCATGGGTTACCACGTGATACGGGTGAGTTCCTCGTTGAGGACATCTTTGGGATCAAACTTAGGTTTCAACTTCCTATCGGTTTCCTTAGTATGGTATGACCTTTCAAACTTTTCTCCATCTGGATCATACAAATTCATTCTCATATGCCATGATCCGTTACCTTCTTTAGGTGGCTTGTTCCACCTCCATTTACACTTGTCTCCCTCTCTTTTCCATTTATTTAACTCTATATTAATAGGCATTACTCTTAAGAACTCAATCATCTTCCTAAAGACTAAGGGGTCCTCAAAGGGATCTAGCTCTTCATCTCTAGCTATGAGTTGTTCTACCGAATGTGTCTTTTCAGCGAAATCTTTTTCCAGATATGGGCATTGAGGTCCTATAAAGTTCCTTTCTATCCAAGGTCCATATCTAGACGGTATCCTATTCATCTCTACCCAATGCGGTATCGGTTCATCATCACAATCATAACTATGCTTCTTAACATCGTACACCGTCCAAGTATCGCCTTCACCTACCGCTATCTTAGACTCCTTACAATCTATCATGGCACTAGCGGTTGATAAAAATCCCCTTCCTACCAATAATGGGCATGTAGTGTCACTAACCATGTCTAGGACGTGAAAATCCGCTAATATAGTTAACTTTCCCACGTGAACAACTACATCCTTAATCATTCCAACCGGGTGGGCAATACTCCCATCCGCTAGCCCTATCAATACCTCCGTTTCCTCTAACTTTCCTAGCTTAAGAGCGGTGAATAAGGTTAAGGGAATCAAGTTGAGGCTTGACCCTAAATCGGCTAGTGTGTCGAAAGCTTTCGGATCTTCCTATCTTACAAGGCAAAACAAATATACCCGGATCATCAAGCTTTTTAGGCAACTTGTTTTGAATGAAGGCAGTCCCATTTTTACCTAGCTTACACTTCTCATATTTTTCTAGGAGGGCACTATAATAAGGAGCACGCGCTAAGACATCAATGACGGGGCGTTCAAGGTGAAGTTCTTTGAATTCATCATCAAGGTCTTGCGTAAGAGGTGTTTCAATTATGCTTTTGACCGGCTCTATAGTGGGCGTTTTATTTGATTGGTCCTTTTGGAGAACTTGGTTTTGTTTGAAACACGTGCTTGTGGATTTGACCGAGTAGTATTGTGGACACGAAGTGGGTGATGAAACTGAAGATATGGAATTAACGTTTAGTTTCGGATTCTTGATTGTGTCGCTTGGGAGTGCTCCCATTTCTCGGTCATTGAGAACCTTCAACAATGCGTCAATTCGAGTGGTCATCTCGCTTAGCTTTTGTTTGAAATCAGCTTCAAATTTAGATATGCGAGCTTCTTGAGATGCCATGAACTTAGACATCAATCCTTCAAGATTGTTGGTACTACCATAGTTGTTAGAAGGATTGTTGTTGAAAGTACGGTTGGATGTGGACCGTTTGGTTGGTAACGATTAGGCGGATTGGAAGAATTGGGTTGATTTTGTTTCCACCTAAGGTTTGGGTGATTTTTCCAAGAGGGGTTGTATGAATCACCGTAAGTGTTTGGCTCGGGCTTGAAAGTGTACCACTTATCTCCCGCTTCGTCGGTACGCGTGGATGCGTAGTCCGCAAAAGCTGTTCCGGGGAGTTCCACACAATCACGAGTGTCATGGGGACCACTACATAATTCGCATGAAGAAGTGATTTTGTTCACTTGGCTTGAAGGCTTAGGAGCTTCGTAAGATTTCATGAGAAACTTGACTTGGTCCTCAAGTTCCATGATCCTACGGTCGGGAGTGCTAGAATTGTTCGAAGGCAAAGATATTGCCTTGACCGTTTTGCTCAAATCACGGGGATCATTCCAACTTTCGTTGTCATAGAGAGCAAGATCTTCAATGAGTTCCCATGATTGTTCCGCACTAAGATCACGTAGCTTACCACCGACCGATTGGTCAATGGCTCGCCTCGTGGAGATGTCGATATGGTCATAAAAAATTTGGACTTGGAGCCAAAGATCTATACCATGATGAGGGACTTTTTGGAGTAAGTCCTTGAAACGAGTCCATGCTTCATAAAGAGATTCATTTTGACGTTGTTGGAACATCAAGATGTCATTTCTAAGCTTAGTAGTTCTCCCCGGTGGGAAAAATTGAGCAAGGAAACGAGTGGTGAGATCATCCCATGTGGTGATGGATCCCGCGGGTAAACGCTCAAGCCATTGACTAGCTTGATCCCGTAGAGAGTATTGGAATAGGCGTAAACGGGTAGTCTCTCTAGTTTCAACACCTAGGTCTATGGAATCTACGATTTTGAGAAAGTCCTTAAGATGTTGGTTTGGATCTTCGGAACGAAGTCCATGGAATGCACATCCGCTTTGCACCAACCGGATGGTGTCGGATCGCAAGGGGGTCACATTGGCTCCGGTGAGCTCAATGGTGTTTCGGTAGCCTTGGTGGCTAGGTCGGGAATACTCTCCTAAGGTTCGGGGCCTAAGGGGTTCTAATGGTGGGTTTTGTTGTGGTGGGATGACGGGTTCAAAGATGTTCCCGTTGTCCATGATGTTGGGTGGTTACGAACAAAGGCACAAAGAAATAAGATAGACTAAAGAAAACCTAAAAATAAAAATAAAATCTTACTAGAAAGGAATCTAGCAAGTAGATCTAATAAAAAGAATTTCTAACCTAGACAATAACTATTCCCCGGGCTGCGGCGCCAAAAACTTGATACGTGGGAATCGCACCAGGCTTTACCTCTCAAGGGATCTTGAAAAGCTTACAACCCCCACCAGGCAGTGTACCTGATCGTTGTAGTATAGTATAGTGACAAGTACCGGGGGACTGATCGTTCAGCTAGGAATAGTGTCGCTAGGATTAGAAAACCTAAATACTAGTTCTAAAGGTGAGGGAAGATTCTTTTTGTATTTTTTATATTTTATGAAAAGCAAGTTAAAATCTCGGGTTTGAAGGATTTGGGCGGAATTAGTTGCTAATCAACTAACCCAATACTAAGATGCAATCAAAATAAAATACTAGAAATGAAAATAAACTAATTTATACTAAAGTTGTGAGCAGTAATTGGAGAAAATGTGTTTACTTAGATTTCACTACTCCCTAGACATCTTTTACACGTTAATTACTTGTTATAATTGCATGGATGACGGATCGTATTCCTTAATACCATTCATGGGGTGGCACACTTAACTCCCCAATTCTATGAGCTCTTATCTCCTCCTACACCATGCCCAGCACAACTATAGGGATTGTAAACAGTGGCTCATGCATTAAATACAACCAATAAAGACCTAGTGCGCGTCGGTTCATGTTTCTTAAGACATTCAAGCATGTTACCAATTGGAGATCTGCCAGTTTTCTTAAGCCTAACATATAAATCATTCATCCAAGACAAGAATAAACAAGTAATCAACACATAATCAACATCTAGGGGTTGGAACCCTTGAAAAACCTGTAAAGTTACACCAAAATCGTACTTAGGGTTTCTCCCAAAACTTCTCTCTTTAAATGTGAAAAATTAGAAAACTATATATAGGAAAAGGGGTCTGACGGCGTCAAGACCAATTAGGTGACGCCGTCACCTCGCCGCCAAAACTAATCTCGGACTGCCTTGATCTACATTTGACGCCGTCAAGTATTAATCATTTCCAGGCCGTTATGACTTTTACTATTGACGCCCTACCTTCATGACGCCGTCAAATCTCTTCTGGATCGTCATGGAATTTTGCTCTTGACGCCGTCAGGGAGTTACTCTTGACGCCGTCACCTACTGTTCCCAGCATGGAAAATTAAGACTTTGGCGTTTTCTTCACTTTTATGCTCCAAAAACGTCCGAATTGCTTCCTTTTCTAGATTTCACTCCCAAAGTACCTAAAATCACAAAAGGAACGATTTAGGGCAATATTTGATCAAATAAATTCGAATTCGGGCTTAAATGACCCCCTAAAAACGGATCATTTTTCACCTCATCAAGAATCTTCTTGGCTAATGCATCTTATATGGGTTTCATGGTATATCAGATGGATGTCAAAGGTGCTTTTCTATATGGTGAAATTGAAGAGGAGGTTTATGTAACTCAACCCAAAGGTTTTGAAGACCCAGCTCATCCAAATCATGTCTACAAGGTTGTAAAAGCTCTCTATGGACTACATCAGGCACCAAGAGCTTGGTATGCTAGGCTTTCTGCATTTCTGCTGAAGCATGGTTACAGAAGAGGTGTCAATGACAAAACACTCTTTCTAAAGAGAAATTCCAGAGATATCAATCTTGTGCAAGTGTATATGGATGATATCATCTTTGGCTCCACTAAAGAAGAATGGTGCAGGGAGTTTGAGGAATTGATGAAGGGAGAGTTTCAGATGAGTGCTTATGGAGAACTTACTTTCTTTTTGGGTTTACAAGTTCAGCAGAAACCTGATGGTATATTTATCAGTCAGGATAAATATGTGAAAGACATGTTGAAGAAGTTTGATATGGAAAATGTCAGAACTGCCACTACACCTTATGAAGCTCCAAAACTAAAGAACAATCTTGGACAGGATCTTCCTGTGAATGTTCATTTATACAGATCCATGATTGGTTCATTGATGTATTTGACAGCTTCAAGGCCTGACATTACATTTACTGTGAGTGCTTGTTCTAGACACCAGGTCACTCCACTTACTTCTCACTTGAATGCAGTCAAAAAGATCTTCAAGTACCTCAAAGCCCAACCCAATTTAGGTCTTTGGTACCCAAGAGAGTCTCCTTTTAGGTTGGAAGCCTATAGTGATAGTGATTATGCTGGTGCAAATATGGATAGGAGATCCACAACTGGAGGTTGCCAATTTCTTGGAAGAAGATTGATTTCTTAGCAATGCAAGAAACAGACTATTGTTGCTACCTCAACTACTGAAGCAGAGTATGTTGCTGCTGCCAATTGTTGTGGACAGGTTCTATGGATACAGAATCAATTGCTGGATTATGGGTTTAATTTCATGAACACCACAATTTTTATTGATAATCAAAGTACCATATGCATTGTTAAAAATCCAGTTTTTCATAATAGAACCAAGCATATTGAAATCAGGCACCACTTTATAAGAGATGCATATGAAAAACATTTGATTAAAGTGGTTAAGATTCACACAGATGATAATGTGGCAGATTTGTTGACTAAAGCTTTTGATGGACCTAGGTTTCAACACTTAGTTGTCTATATTAGGATCCTTAACTCTTAACTGCAAAGTTTGAGGGGAGGCATATGCCTCAGGGGAGGATTATAGTTGTAAACTTTGTAGATTATTGTTTATGTTTACTAACACTAACCAATTAATGTTCTTGTAAGTTATGGTTTGGTTTTTTTTTGCTACTTTGTGTCTGTTTTGCAGAATGTCCTTATGAGTAGTTGCTGATCTTAAGTTGAAGTTCACCAAGATTGTTTAAATGGGAATGTGGTCATTGTTTCTACTGAAGTGTAATACAAATGATACTCATTGATTCTACTGAAGTAAAGTTCATGAGAAGCTAATTGAGAAAAGTTGTTCATTCATTCAAGAAACAATTTACAAATTACAATTGTTGATGCAAAATTTGGGTGTTCCATATTTGGGTTCCTGTTCCCGTACCAATTAGATCTTAATGCTTGAGACCTACGCACTAAGAAAACAAACAAAACCGTTAGGCTTATCGTGGGATTGTCTCCCACGATTATCCTCCGGCGTAAGAGTAAGTAATCGGTTTTTAGGGTTATATTGAAGAGCTGGGTTGTCAGTCGTACCTTTAACGGGGGTTATGATATTCTTTATATAGGCACGAAATCCTTATTGGATACGTGCTCCTCACTCTTTGGTATATATCCGGTTGTTTTGATACACATCCCTTAAATAAGAGATATCTATATCAAAACCATAAATAACTTTGGGCTTGGGCTTTCGTGAGCCCAAACCATTAGTATGATAGCCTAATCATCGTTATGATAACCTACTCGTGGTGGGTTTGGGTCTTAGTAATGTTTATTAATCGGGTTCGTGACCCGAGTATGGACTATACGTCATCAAGTCCCCTAGTCTAGTGTGCGCAGGTATTTACCGCGGATGCTAGACTAGTAATGTGAGCGGTAAGCTTGGGGAAAAATTCAAATATCTACCGTCGAAAAATATGGACCATGTATCTAGTCCAAAAAAGTCTAAAAATTGCCTTGGTAAATAGGGAGGTCATCCACGTGTCCTTCGGAAAACGTAAAAAAGTGCTTGTACCCTATGGTATTCCAGCCACACGATGAAGGTAGTGGGATCCACGTGGCATCCATCTAAGGCAAGGGGAAACCCTATATAAAGGTTTCCCATCGTCACTGTGTTTACCACAGTGAAAAAACGCCATTTTCTTCCATATTAAGAATCCTTGTGCAAGAAAAACTAGTATCTTCAAAGGTAACTTTGTGTGCGCACCCTATTAAAAATGGTTCGTCAATTAGAAGAGTTCCGTTCTGAGACAGACGAGGATGAACTACGTCAGTTCACCTCCGATTATTTCATCCCGCTTGCGGTGCATCCAGAAGTACCGGATGCGGACGCATGTATCGCAGATTTCCCTGAGGGGAAAATAGGGGTATACACGCGCTTTTTTGAATTTGCAAACCAACGCGTGCCTATATACCTGTTTTTGAGCGACGTGCTCAACTTCTATCGTCTGCATATCTCTCAGCTGCACTGTATAGGTGCAGCGAAAATAACAAATTTTGAGGTAAATTGTCACTTACTTGCGATAAACCCTACTATCAACCTCTTTCGCGCGTTTTACCATACAACGTGGTCGAACGGGTGAGTAACGTTTTTGAAGCGCCCAGGGCACTATCAGTGTTATACTGAGAAAGTAGACGCCCTTAGGGATTAGAGGGAGAAGTTTTTCTGGATAGATGATAGGGTATTTACCACGCTCTCTGAGTTTTATACTCAAGGGACGCTTCCAAAGGATGAGCGTCAAGATCCAATGCGTACAACGTGGATGATGCGGAGACCATTAATGGTAACCGCATCCCAATAAACTCCTATCCCGAGGAGTTTCTGGTTCATATGGGAATGAGTCGCAGCTACTTCAGAGGAAGTGATGAAGTGCCAACATTTTTGGATGGAAGCGGCCAGGGTGGGTGCTTGTCCTTTCTTTTCCTCGCGTTTATAATGTAAGCGCTCTTGTATATTTTGATTTTATCAACTAACTTGTTCTTTTCTTGTTCGTTCATATGTTGCACAGAGATGGATCTGTTTTCCGTGGTGAGGTTGACAAAGCCCACGCAGATAACTGTGGGTGTGCGCCCCCTGAGGGAGGGTGAATTGCCTATCTTGGAGGCTACCGCCGAACGTCTTTAGGAGCCTGCACAAGAAGAATCCTCTGATGCAATACAACCTATTGTGAATGCAACACCGGTGCAGACTGTTCCCGCGCTGGGAGTGGCGGCTCCTGAGCCAGTGCGCAATGAGTCGTCTGACAGTGTTGGGATCCTCAAGGTTGACACCGACTCTGAAGAGGAGCGCCAAGGTGCGAAGTGCAAGGCTGTTGATGATGGTGGTGAGGGTACCTCCAAGCGCAGACGTCATACTATCATTGTGGATGAGTCTACAAATGAGGAGACGTCATTATCCTTTGCTATGCATGAGAATGTTGATACTTCACCTCCTACGTAAGTAACAATTGTTTGATTATTTATTTTCTTTCTCCTTATTCGCCATGCAATTCCTTGACTTCTTTCTATTTGCGTGTAGTGACAAAGCTGCAGGGGGTGATGCAGCGTTTGTTGAGGGGTCAGTGCCACCCCAAACGGCTCATGATCATGTGGAGAAGCTGTTGAGGGTGCGTGAGGAGATGTCTACGCAGCAACTGATGGAAGAGTTGGGTGCGGCTGTTGAGCGTCAGGCTGAGTTGGTTACTCAGCTCAAGACTCGGTATGTTGGTGAAAGTAGCAGCCTCGCACAGAAGGATGAGGAGATTGCACTATTGAGGCGCAGTTGACTAATGCGCGGACTGATGTAGAGTCCACAACTGCGCACGCTAGAAGGCTTGCAGATGAGAAGGTGTCTTTGATGGAGGAGCTGAAGCGTGAGCGTGCTGCTGCTGAGCAGTACAGGTCTAGCTGCGCTTGGGGGTTGAAATACTTGCAAGAGAATAGGAGCAAGCATTTCGCCCGTATTGATGAATTCCACGAGCGTATGGAGACGGCTCTGAAGGTGCAGGAGAGCAAGCTGCGTAAGTTGAGTATCGAGTATGATGAGGAGTTGTACCCTCATCTTATGTCTACTATTGCTGAGTGCAGGTACGTATCCTCTTTTTGAATTCTTTTTCTAACTCTATGTGCCTTAATGCTCTTTATCATTTAACGCTCGTATTATTGCGTGTAGATGGTTAATCAGTCATGGTCTCCGCTTGGCTGTTATGGGTACGCTGGAGTC
The DNA here is from genome assembly GCA_030686995.1 of Artemisia argyi. Taxonomy (NCBI): domain Eukaryota; kingdom Viridiplantae; phylum Streptophyta; class Magnoliopsida; order Asterales; family Asteraceae; genus Artemisia; species Artemisia argyi. The sequence goes on from CM060686.1 coordinate 47,790,284, forward strand.
CCAAGAGGTTGTGGAAGCCTTTGGGAAGGTTGTAGAGTGTGTCATAGCACGTGGCAAGGCTCAGGCTGCGGAGGAGCTTCATGAGAGCAAGATACTGACAGTGCCGCTCGCAGAAGTGCCTGGGTATAAGGCGGATGCTTATGATGAGCTAGTGGAAGCCATGGAGAAGATGAAGTTGTTTGAGCTTCCCTGTATCGCACAGCTAGAGCGTGACCAGGATCAACCGATTTTGGAGACTATGGAGGGGTTAGTCCTGGGGAGACACATCCTAGAGGATGCGGAGGCTTAACATGACTACTTTTTGAGACCGGATGTGTCGCAGCTTCAAGTGCCTGTGTTCGCGTAACCGGGTGACATCCTTAACCCATTCGCCCTTGAGAAAGAAATTTCTTTGAAGGAGTGCTTAGAGGCCCACTTGACCAGGGTTGCTTGTAAGAAGGGTGTGAAAGGGAAGGCTATTTTATGTGGTGTTGGCGCGGCCCATCTCCCCAGGTCTGATAGGATTCCCGTCAGCATACCAACGGTATCTCAGGAGGATAGTAGCCTGCTGAGAAGGCAGAGTGAGGCTGGGGAGTTGGCGCCTACAGCTAGTAGCTCAAGTCATAGACGTGCTCATAGCATGTAGATATCTATGGATTTTTGTATATGTAATTTGTATAAATTTGTGGTTCTTATGAATAATAATATTTAACTTTTTTTTGTATGTCTTGTTTGTATCATTTTGTACTTAGAATATTTTCTTTTTTGTAAAAGACTATCCAAGAGTCAAATTGAAACCGAGACATACTTAGGATGACTTGTATTAAGTGCATAGCTTAACAAAAAATCATAAGTGTATGAATAGACTTGCATTGTGTTGCAAATACTATATCAAATGACCAAGAGTCTTGGCTCGTAAATTTCTAAACATGTATAGTGTACGTTATTTTGCGTATCCTTCGTGGGATGCGCATTAAGCTTACTTCAACGTCTTGAAAGTAAGGTGTTTAGCAAGGATGCGTGATCCAGTGTTGATGGGTTTGCAACCCTCTTACTCAACGAGTTATTTAGTAGGTTTACTCATCCTTTCTGCCATCGTAGGTCTTAGTAAGTGCATGCACGTCAGGTAAGCAAAATATAAAGTAACAATATTGAGACATAAGAAAAAATGTAAGCAATAAAGTTAAATGTGTTATGGGATTAGCTAGAAACCACAACGTTTTATTAATACTTGCAAGTTTATGAAAATAAAAGACAATTTCCTAAAAAAGAAAATTTAAATACACGGACATTTATTGGGCATGTACTAAAGTGCGGAGTTGTCTGTGCGTGGGCCGTAGCCTTTCCTAAATATAGCATCTCTTGAGATTGCAGATATTCCAAGTGCGTGCTAGCTCATGGCCTTCCATATCGCGCAATATGTATGCACCGTTGCCTAGTACATCTGTGACCTCATAGGGTCCTTCCCATTTGGGTCCAAGATTGCATGTGTCTTCTGGGTGGCTGGCATCATTGGCGCGGTATACAAAGTCTCCTGGCCTGAAAGAAGTGTGTTTGACTTTTGCATCAAAATACTTCTTCATCTTTGACTTAGCCTTTGCTTCACGTATAGCTGCGCGTTCGCGCCATTCTTCCAACAGATCCAAGTCTATGCGCCGCTCATCGTCATTTGTTGTAGCATTTATTTCCGCCGTACGGATAGTTGGCATTCCAATCTCGGCTGGTATGACAGCTTCTGTCCCGTAGACAAGAGAGAATGGTGTGTCTCCAGTACTGGTTTTTATTTTCGTGTGGTGCGCCCATAAAACATGTGACAATTCATCTACCCACCTTCCTTTATGTTTGTCAAGGCGCGCTTTTATTCCTTCGCCCAGTCTGCTATTTGCGCGTTCGACCAAGCCATTGGTTTGTGGGTGCTTAACTGAAGCAAAGTGTTGTGTAATGTTTAATTGCGCGCACCAGTCTTTGAACGGGTTGTCACAGAATTGTTTTCCATTGTCCGAAATAATCTCTCCAGGTAGCCCAAAGCGACATACAATGTTGTCCCAAATGAAGCGTTTGACTTGGTTACCTGTGATGCTTGCCATTGCTTTTGCCTCGATCCACTTAGTAAAATAATCTATAGCTACGATGAGGAATTTTAGCCCTCTCGCTGCAACTGGAAAGGGGCCTGCGATGTCAATGCCCCATTTATAGAATGGCCATGGGGAGGTGATAGGGGTTAGCTCTTGTTGTAGTCGGCGCGGAATTGGCCTGTGGACTTGGCAATCGCTGCATTTCTTTATCATATCCGCGCGTCGCGGTGCATAGTAGGCCAATAGTATCCTGACCGCAGGGTGCGCGCCACCACAGACCGTGGTCCTGAGTGCATACTCCATTGATACGTGGGAATCGCACCAGGCTTTACCTCTCGAGGGATCTCGAGAAGCTTACAACCCCCACTAGGCAGTGTACCTGATCGTTGTAGTATAGTATAGTGACAAGTACCGGGGGATTGATCATTCATCTCAGGAATAGTGTCGCTAGGATTAGAAAGCCTAAAAACTAGGTCAAGAGGTGAGGGGTGATTCTTTTTGTACTTCTATATTTTATAAAAGCAAGTAAAATCTCGGGTTTTTGGAAGGGTGGGCGGAATTAGTTGCTAGCCAACTAACCCAATAACTAAAGATGCAATCAAAATAAAATAACAAAAATGAAAATAAATCTAATTACTAATATGGTGTAAACAATGATGGGGAAAGTTGTGTTTACTTAGGTTTCATTACTCCCTAGATATCTTTTATAGGTTGATAATTTGTTACAATTTCACGGATGACAGGTCGTATTCCTTAATACTAGTCATAGGGCCGTGTACAATATTCCCTAACTCTATAGAATCCTACTTCACTCCAATGTCGAGCCGTTAGAAGCTCCTAACATGGGATCATTAGAATTCTCCTACGCATTAAATACAACCAAAAATCGTAGTACAACTCTGATCATGTTTCTTAAGACGTTCCAGCATGTTACCAATAGAAGTCTGTCAGTTTTCTTAAGCCTAACATCGAATACAATCATTCGTAACAACTATAAACAAACAATCAACCCATAATTAACATCTAGGTTTCACTACATCTAAGCAAACACACAAGAGATCTAGCCAAGCATGTTAAATGATAAGATATAAAAGTGAAACCTAGATCTCTCGGACTAAAATGACCCCCTAAAAACGATTCATTTTTCGCCTCATCATGCATGAACCAGCATGAATCTCTCAGAGTAGGTAATCTGCCTGAAGAGGTCCAACGCACCGGAGCCATGGTTGTAGGAATGAACATCGATATAGGATGCCATCTCGGAGTTCAAATCTCTGCTCTGTGCGCCGTACTCTACGAGCGTCCTTCTGATCTTGTGGTAAGATTCCTTTGCTTATAAATTCAATGATAGGTGTCATCCACGTAGGATCCTGTTCCTCTATCACCGTGGATATTTCCATCTCCGAGATTAATTTGTTTTTCAGGGTTTCCACCAATACTTGTTTTGATAGGTGCACAAAGCTTGTAGATGCGATCTTGCTAAGCGCGTCAGCTTTCCTGTTTTCTCCTCTAGGAACTTGTTTGATGGTGAACCTATCAAAATTCTGAATTAGAGACTTGGTTTTTTCGAGGTATTGGACCATGTGTTCATCCTTAGCCTCATATGTAACAATTCACATTTTCAGGTTAATTACTATTCTCGGGAAATTTTACTATTCAATTTTACTATTCACTTTTACTATTCATTTTTCCCGAAATTTTCCCGAAATTTGATTTTTGTTTCTTGGCCTCGAGTGATAAATCATTCCCATAGCAAATTAAAAGGTTGACACTCATCAGATCATTTTCGTGAAAGTTATTAAGAAATTACACGGAATTACACGTTTTAGGGTAAAACGTCATTCAAAAATTCTACGCACAACGAAACTCGACCGCGTTAAGTGACCCCGCATCAGAAAAATGTTTAGTACTCTCATGATTAATTAGAGAATTAATCATGACTGAGAAAAATATGACCAAATAAACCTCGGCCGTGAAAAACTGGAATTTTCAGTTTTTAAGCGTTTTTACATAGCCGTACTCTTAGCCTATACCTGCACCGTGTTTCTAAGACGATTTGAGTTTTCAACTTATTAGAAAAAGTCAACATATTTTTCCCTCCTCCTTTGACCAAAAATCATTCCTTGATTTTTAGGCTTACGATTTTAAGTTTAAAGACATTTAATACCAACCGACAGTAGACTGAGCCCAGCCTAAACATTATAAGTCATTTTAAGTCATTAGTATCCTATTAGAAAAGTTACATTTTACTTTTCTAAATTTTACGCAACTTTCGTACGTTTTACGTATTACGCGTTTTAGACCCGTGTTTCCAGTTTTAGCAGGGTTTGAGCACCTTAATAGAACCTACCACTCATTTTATATTTTATTATGGAGTATATTGATAAGTTCTAGCATAATTATAAGTTTCATATTTTTAGGATACCCAGTTTTACGTTTCGTGACTTAACAACTTACGGTTAGCATTTTACGGGTCCAAAACTAGCTCCATAAGTAGGATAATACCAAAACCCACCAAGTCATCCTTCCTTATCCTTGGAAAACCGCCTCTAGGGGAAATCAGCCCATGTGGCTTAATCTCATGACTTTAGCCTTAAGATGTTAACTAGTGTCTAAATTTCCATGCTAAGCTTCCTAATCCTAAACTTGGTCATAGGGATGGTAAAAGCACCCGAAACCGACGGAGAAAACCGAAACCCAAACCGGTTGGGTCGGGTTCGGGGGCGGGTTGGCGGGTTTGGATGCGGGTTTGGGTATTAATATAATTTTTTAGCCGGGTACGGGTTCTGGTAATACCCGCCCGATTACCCGTACCCGTACCCGTATCCGTTTACCCGAATCTATACCCGCTTTATTAATATTATAATTAACTAGAATATATATGTACTATATATAATTTCTTCCATTATATTTTTTTATATATGTATCTCTATTACATATATTTTATTTTGTACATGAATTATTCAAAAGTATTAAATCGTTTGATACTATATTCATTTTCTTTAACTTAAAAAAAATGATTATATTAGGGTGTTTTCCTTTGTTTTTCGGTGGATTTTAGTGTCACTTAATGTTAATACCGTCATTTTGTCTATATATTATTCAATTATATATTATTCAATTGGGGATAACCGAAACCCGCGGGAAAACCCGAAAAACCAATGGATAATATTAATCGGGTACCCGACGGGTTTTGGGGCGGGTTTGGGTATGGATATTATAAACGGGTACGGGTACGGGTTCACTAAAACCCGACCCAAACCCGACCCGTTGCCATCCCTACTTGGTCACCAAGTTTAGGCACCTTCCTAGACACCTTCCTAACCTCCTCAAACTCACTATAAAATCAAGCTCATACCTTCATCTTTTCATCACAAAAACGCCACACCATTAATTCCTAGCACCATGATCCTTTGATCTTCAAACTAGAAGTTACACTACAAAGTTCAAGTTCTTAGTATTCTCTACCTAGTTCTTAAGTTTGTTTGGTGATTCCATGGTTGAATTAGGAGCTACACAAGGTGATTAGGTGCTGAAGTTAAATGGTTTTCACAAGGGTTAGATCAAGGCTAGCAAGGGTTTCAAGAGTTATGGTGAAGGGTTTACAAGCATAGGTTTAGTGTCCTAGTTTCATACTTGACTTCCTTTCTTTAGAAAGCCAAAAGTTGTAAGCAAACCCTATTACACTTTCTTGCTCAATGATTGGCCCTTAACTAGTCAACTCTTATTAGTCAACCACTTGTGAATGGTCAACCGTAAAAGTCAAACTAATTAAGCCAATACTTCGTGGATAGTGTAGTGTTTCCCCGGGTCGTTAAAGTCCCAGCGAGATTGAAATGGTGCTTTTGAAATCGTTTATGAGTGAGTGGGACTGAGGACAGTAGCCCAGATGATATGGAATTGATTTTGCTACTGTTATTTTGGTATTGGTACACAGATATAATATTCACAAAAATCAGATACCAGATATATGCACAAATTCACAATTAAGATCACGTATCGGACTGGAAAAGTGGGTTTTTGGTACTTATCAAACTATAGGGGGTGCTTCTGACACTTTTTGAAACTTAAAATTAAAAATGAAAAATGAAATTATGAAAATGATTAAAATATTATTTAAATATTATTTAATTAATTAAACTATTTAAAATCTAAATTAAAATCTAATTTAAATAAACTAAAAATGACAAATGATTTAAATTAAACTAAAAATTAACAAAAATATTTTCTAAACCTAAATTAGAACTTGAAGAAAGTATAAAAAATAAAAATAAATATTTTTGTCTTTTTATGGTTTTGTTATTAATTAGAAACTATTTAACATAATTAAACTAATTAAACTACTTTTAATTTATATTAATACTAAATTAACTTAGAAAATTAAGATAAAATTTATAAAATCACTTAACCATCACTGGAATCCTACAAAATTATAAAAACTCTAAAAATTATGTTTTAAGATTAAACAACTAATTATTTACCTTTTAATTAACTTAAGTCTATTTTAAACAAATAAAATAAGAAAAATAGAAAATGAACAGTATAATCTCAAAATATATTTTCTAAAAACTTATTATACTATATTAGAGCTAGGAAAAATATAAAAACTAAATTTAACCTTATAAAAACTAAATAAGCTATTTAATACTTGATATTAATTAATAATAAAGAAAATTAAAATTAAATCTAATTAACACTAGATGACAAAATAAAAATCTGAAAAAATTATCAAAATTACTTTACTATATAAGGTATTTAATAAAAATATAAAAACACTAGTGACTTAATTAAAATCTAAAAATGAAAATTAAAATTAAGTTGAATTAAATAGAAACTATCACTTATTTTAACTTTGGATTTTTTGGATTTTTCTTTTACAGAACTATTTTACTACTAAATATGAAAGACTTTTGTGAAAAAACTTTGAAAATTAGCTTATTTATAAGCTGTAAACACCCCCTTGTCTTAAACAGTTGACTTTGGTTGACTGTTTGGTCAAATGTGGTCAAATGGCTTAAGATGGGGTCCACAATGGTAAAAATGAGTTTCAGCAAGCTTAATAATCAATAATAAGCAGATATCAAACAACAAATAAGCCTCAATAATCCAAAAAGCCAAGATAAGCACTTAATTATTGGTGTTCTGATGCAGTTTATGGGACAGACTTCCAAGCTTAAATCAAGTGGGGTCCAGTGACTTAGGGATAAAACAAATGGTCAATGAGTCAACCCTGGTAGGAGGGGGGTTGGGAGGAACAATTTTCAAGGGTCTTGGATCACTGTAGTGGCCACAAACCACCACTTAAAGTGGTGGTGTGGTGGAGGTCTGATGTGAGCAGGGCACACCCTTGCCCTGCAAGTCACTTTGAGGGTCTGTGGGACCCACTTAAGTTCCCACAAAAATTAAGCAAAAATTAGGGTTCAAAGTTCAGCTGGTAGACTCTTACCACAACAAATTTCAAACCTTAACTCCCATTACACAACTCAAAATTAATCTTTGAATTTTAGTAAAAATCTGAGAATGGAACTTTTGACTTTTTGTATGAACTTGATACTTTGACTTATGTGAGATTCTAATCACTAATACTGACTTAATAAGTTACTATAAGCTATATTTAACCTAAATTAAGCTAGAATTATGTCTTATAAGCTAAATGATAGGATTATGAACCTAAAATCCTTCACAGTTAACTGTGAGGGGTGATTAACCAAATTTTTGACTTTTAGAACTTATAGCTACTGTTTTTATACCCTATATGATCTTATTTATACTAATGTAGCATGCAGAAACCAAGAGTTATGACAACAACTAAGCTTAACACCAAGCAATCAGTTAATCCAAACACTACTTTTTGTGGACTGTTTAAAGATTTTCAAGGCATATGGTCTCTAGCAGGTGCAAGCTTAATTCCAAACAACACTTATGACTAAGATTAACTGGTTTGAGTGCTTAGAAATCAGATTATCACAATACTTATGCAAATTTGATCACTGAAGCCAATAAGACAGTTAAACCTTAAATTTTCAACAACTAATTACTTTTATAAGATAAGCTATGATTACCAAGCTATAAACTACTCAAGCAATACACAAACAACACAAATCAACACAGATTAATAGATTTAAGCAAGCAAATGAGAACTAACTAAGAACTTAGAATTTTAGTGAAATTTCAAATGAGCAAAGCTTACAAGACCATCCCTAGCATGAACAAGGGATTTTCCTTTGAAGCCTATCTTTAGATAGGCAAACTTCAACTCAATCCTGCTCCTCAATGATGCTCAAAACCTGAAACAAACTCAAATATGCAAACAGTTGACTTTCATTGACTTTTTTATTCTATTTTGATTTTCTTAACTAAGCAGTGTTTTAAGAATCTCTACAAGCTTGAATAAGCTTTAGGGAGCTTATATTAGCCTAACTCAGTCCATGATCCCACACACCATCAATTCGAATGCCTTGAAATTGAGTAAAATGCAAAGATGAAAATTAAACTTGAAATTTGAGATTTTATAAATTCAAAAGGAGCACATTACAATACTAATACTGATACAATACTTGAATTAGAAAAGATTAGACTAATTTTTGCTTGAAAATTTAAATTCGATACAACATTTAACTAAAATAATCTACACCGACTTCATCTTGCACTCTCTTCTATTTATAGCCTCAGATTAGGGTTCCTTGATCTTTTCTGAGCATATCCCACCATCCCTTGGCTTCTTTGGTCCAATCTAAGCTTGCCACGTGGTTTGGCGGGAAAGTTATCTTTTGCAAATTGGTCTAATAACGTGAAATGGGGAAGGAGCATTAAATGTGGTGTGAGAGGGTAGGTGTAGGGAGGTGGGAAGGTGATGATGACTCTGCAAGTTGGGGGGTGGTGGAGCTGTAAAACTAGGGGTAGAAGAAGGGTGTTTGACTAGTTTTGACCGAGGGGTTATTTAGAACGGTTTTGTGGGATGGGTTGGGCTAAGGGTTGGACTGGATTAGTTTTGGGCCCAAGTGAAATAAGGTGGATTAGGCTTAGGGGTTTGGATTGGATTTGGTTTAGTTATTTTGGATCCGGTTTAGGTTTGTTAACACAAGGACCATTTTTGCAATTTTGGGAAAGTTGAGGGTGTGAACTTGGCATCCTTTTAATTTGTTTTCAAGGGTGTATAATGCCATATGATGAATAGTAAAAGGTCCCTTGTTGATTTTTCCAATTTATTTTCATCAGGGACTAAAACCGTCAAACTTTCAAACTTCAGGGACCATTTGTGTAAATATCACCAAACTTTCCTCCAAGGACCAATCCTGTCATAAAAGGTTAGTGCAAGGACAAAATTTGTTTTTCTCAAAGTTTTTCATATCCCAGGGATCATTTTTGACAATTTTCAAAGTTTAGGGACTAAACTTGACATTTTGTGAAACTTTTCACCAAAGGACTATTTATGTAACTTTTTGATTTATAAGGACCTTTGGTGACTTTTTCAAGTTTTTAGAATGACCAGGGACTAGATTTGACAACTTTTGAAAGTTAGGGGACTGAAACTGCCAATTATGCAAACTTTGTGTGTTTTTCATCTGTTTTTGGTATTTTTGCATTTGAGACATGTAAAACACTTTCCTGGGATATTTTCACTATTTTGATTCATTATTGAGTGTTTTTTGATGTTTTGGCAGTTCAGAAATGGTAAAAATGATGAGTATTTACACACTCATCAATCCCCCACACTAAAACATTGCTAGTCCCTAGCAATCTTTTGAGAAAAACTTAATGGATTTGAAACTCTTTACCAAAAGCCATCACTTCTGGAGTAGCCAGGTGTAAGAACTGTGGCACACCTGATAACCGTGTGATTTTGAGCAAACCACCAGCTGTCAACGGATTTGATTTGTCTTTACCAAAAGCCGTTTGCTTCTGGACTAGCCAGCATCTTGATGGACTAAGTCAACATCTTGGTGAGCTGAATACCAATTATGGATTTTCCACTGCCTTTACCACAAGCCATAATCTTGTGGGCTAGCCAACTCATTTGCTTATGAGGATACGGGGGAGCTGAGGAACCATACAATTTTTGGCAAATTGCCAGCCATCAACGGGTTTGAGATGTCTTTACCAAGAGCCGTTTGCTCCTGGACTAGCCAATCCATTTGTCATTTAGACTTTGGCGGACTGATTACCAGAAAATTTTGAAATAAAGTGAAAAAATTTTGAAAAATTTAGGCCTAAAATGGGGGTACTTAGAAAGTTTTGTGATAAAATTCGCAAGAATTTCCCCCCCCCCCCCCCTCACTAGAACTGAATATTGTCCTCAATATTCAAAGTCCCGGCTATTATGCCGAATCTCTGAACGGGAAAAGCTAATATTCGATGCTAACTGTGGAAATTTTTATTTTTCACTTTATTTTATCTGTAAATACAATCTTTTTTTTTTTTTTTTTCAAGGAAACTAATTCCAGAGGTTGAAATATGATATATGTAATCACTACCTCCCAGCCTTGTGTCAGGTTTACCATGCTAGCTAATCACTTGTGAATGATTAACTGTAATAAATATGCCCTGACAGCCCGGGAGTTGAATGATAAAGTATATATAATATACATACAAGGATAGATATTTGAACAAAATACAAAATTCATTATTTATTATTATTATTGAATTTTGAAACATATTTACTTTTGAAACGGTGGGGGATGGCCACTCCCCCACACTAGGGTGGTAGAAAGTAGAAAGAAGTCAGAAATACGGGTGAAAACCCATATATGCTGCTAATTTTTGTTCACCGAGTCACTAGCTTGACTCGATCCCCGAATTCATTGGTCCATGGGGAAAGTTTGGAGATCCGGGACAACCATGGGTGGTATGTCCTCTCCAAAATAATGTTTCAATCTATGACCGTTCACTTTGAAGTTGGGACCTTCGGGTTGAGATAATTCAACAGTCCCGTATGGATATACTTTAGCAATAGTGAATGGTCCGGTCCATCGGGTTTTTAATTTCCTCGAGAAGATCTTTAATCTTGAATTGAAAAGAAGGACTCTGTCACCGACGTTGAAAACTCGGTTCTTAATCTTAGAGTCGTGAATCTTCTTTGTCTTTTCTTTGTAGATCAAAGAGTTCTCGTAGGCTTGATCACGAAGTTCATTTAATTCATTGATTTGAACCTTACGGTGATCACCCGCTTTATGAAGGTCGTAGTTTGCATGTTTCAAGGCCCAGTAGGCTTTGTGCTCGAGCTCGATCGGTAAATGACACGCCTTCCCGTATACAAGCTTGTATGGAGTACACCCGATGGGTGTTTTGTAAGCTGTACGGAAGGCCCAGAGTGCATCATCTAGTTTATCCGACCAGGAAGCACGGTTTTCACCTACTGTCCTCTCAAGAATCCGTTTTATACCACGGTTGGAAACCTCCACCTGCCCACTTGTTTGGGGGTGATATGCGGTGGAAAGACGATGAGTAACACCGTATTTAAGCATGACTTTTGCAAATTGATCATTGCAAAAGTGAGTACCGCGATCACTAATGATGGCACGTGGGGTTCCAAAACGAGCAAAGAGGGATTTCAAGAATTTCACAACTACTCGGGCATCATTAGTGGGTAAGGCCTTAGCCTCAACCCATTTTGACAAGTAGTCAACAGCCACGAGTATGTATTTGTTTCCACGAGAAGATGGGAATGGCCCCATAAAGTCAATGCCCCAGACGTCAAAGATTTCACAAACTTGAATAGCATTTTGTGGCATTTCGTTCTTTTGTGAAATATTCCCGTGACGCTGGCAAGCATCATAGGCTTTGACTAACTCGTGGGCATCTTTATAGATCGTGGGTCAATAGAAACCGGAATCAAACACCTTTTTGGCGGTGTAGTTAGGACTATGGTGGCCCCCGGTGGGTCCAGCATGGCAAGCCTTGAGAATATCAGTGGCTTCCTGTCCGTATACACATCGCCTGATGACTTGATCGGCACAGATTTTGAAGAGGAAGGGGTCGTCCCAGAAATAATGTTTGACGTCTTTAAAAAATTTGTTTTTCTGTTGGGACGTCATCCCCTTCACGAGGAAGTTACCCGCATGGTAATTTGCAAAGTTGGCAAACCATGGGGTAGTAGAGTCACCACGAAAAGCAACCGCATTGAGTGTCTCGAGAGGAAATGTTTCATTTATTTCCTTTTTCTCGGACACATCTTGATGAGGGTTCTCTAATCGTGAGAGATGATCAGCAGCAAGGTTCTCGGCTCCTTTTTTATCACGGATAATGATATCAAATTCCTGAAGGAGGAGAACCCAACGGAGAAGCCTCGGTGATGCGTGGGAATCGCACCTTGCTTTACCTCTCGAGGGATCTCGAGAAGCTTACAACCCCCACCAGGCAGTGTACCTGATCGTTGTAGTATAGTATAGTGACAAGTACCGGGGGATTGATCGTTCAGCTTAGGAATAGTGTCGCTAGGATTAGAAAGCCTAATTAATAGTTCTAGAGGTGAAAGATGATTATTTTTGTATTTTTATATTTATATGAAAGCAAGTAAAATCTCGGGTTTTGGAAGAGTGGGCGGAATTAGTTGCTATTCAACTAACCTAAAGCTATTATATAATTAAAATAAACTAATGAAAATGAAATTAAACTAATTAAACTAAGGTTGTGAGCAGTGGTTGGAGAAATTGTGTTTACTTAGACTTCATTACTCCCTAGATATCTTTTACATGTCAATTACTTGTTACACTTGTATGGATGACGGATTGTATTCCTTAATACCATTCGTGGGGTGGCATACATAACTCCCCAACTCTATGAGCTCTTATCTCCTCCTACACCATGACCCAGCACAACTATAGGGATTGTAAACAGTGGCTCATGCATTAAATACAACCAATAAAGACCTAGTACGCCTCGGTTCATGTTTCTTAAGACGTTCAAGCATGTTACCATTTGGAGATCTGCCAGTTTTCTTAAGCCTAACATATAATATCATTCATCCAAAACAAGAATAGACAAGTAATCAACACATAATCAACATCTAGGTTTCATTAGATCTAAGCAAACACAAAGGAAATCTAGCCTAGCATAGTAGAATTAAGATAAGAACAAGAGATAAACAACCAACACATAGACATATTGATTGAATTGAAAGTATACTTATCTCAATTACAATGCAAGGTCTCAAGGGTTTGGAACCCTTGAAAAACCTGTAAAAGAGGCACCAAAATCGTCTTTAGGGTTTCACCAAATCTTCTCTCCTTTTTTAATGAAAAAACTAGAAAACTATATATAGGAAAAACACTCTGACGGCGTCAAGAGTTAATTCTGACGCCGTCACCTCGCCGCCATACACTTCCTCGGACGGCCTTGATCCACTTATGACGGCCTAGTTGACGCCGTCACCACCCACGGTATTTTATTCTTGCCACTTTGACGCCGTCATCAAGCCTTCTGACGCCGTCACCAGCTACGGTGTTTAATTCTCCATGTCTGACGCCGTCAAGATGGTGGTCTTGACGCCGTCACCTTGTATCTTCAGCATGGATTTTTGGTACTTTGCCGTTTTCTTCACTTTTATGCTCCAAAAACGTCCAAAATAGCTTCTTTTCCAGAATTCACTCTCCAAACACCTAAAATCACAAAAGGAACGATTTAGGGCAATATTTGATCAAATAATGTCGGATTCGGGCTTAAATGACCCCCTAAAAATGGATCATTTTTCGCCTCATCATATACCCTTACACTTGAGATTTGCTTGTCCTCAAGCAAATGATCTTTTATTCTACTCAAAAGACAAGTTAGGGGTCATTTAACACTAATATAAAAGTAATTACAACAAATAATCGTTCCACTAAAGACCAATAGACAAGCACGGAGGTCATACACAAGCACCTCACAAATAGTGTTTAGATACTCACATCTCTCGGGTGTAATAAAGTAATATAACATTATGGAAATGGAAGATATCTCTCACTACCTGTCATAGCAAAATAGATTACCATAGGCTTGGGAAAGGATCAAACCTCTACCACATGGCGTAAGCACCTAAGATAAACTATCAAAGAGGTCTTTTAAAGGGTTATAACGTTAGGTGTAGGGATATGAATTACACGATTTTGTTGGATAAAGGAAGTTTTACTGGTGGCGAGTTAACAATCTTAGTTAATTACATGTACAAGATGGCGTTGCTAAGCCAAGACTAGACTCGACTTAAGCTAATAAATGAAAAATAACAAAAACATAAAATGAACATAGAATGAAAACGGGATGGTAGTCCGTATGTTTTTTCTTTCTTTTTCCTTTTTTCTATTTTTTTTTTTTCTTTTTCTTAATTTTTTCGATTTTTTTTTTTTTTTATACACTCTTACCCTACCATCCAAAATAATACATCATAGGGGTATGAGCAATCCCCTTACACTTGAATCTTTACATACTTTACATTAAACTATTCTAATGACTCGAATTAAGAAAATCAAAACACTTGGAGCACTTTTAAGATTAACGTACATATGGGGGTAATAATATGATGTTCTTCCCCATTACTCCATAAAATAAGTACTTACCTATGAGTCCCAATCGTCCCAAAACAATATGTACAATGATATGACTCGACTTAGCAACCATGTAATCAATTAGAAAGTTAACTTAGGGTTTAACAATTAACAATAATGCACTAAAGATGAGCGCATACACGGAAGGCTAAGGCGATTTGGGTGTACATTTAAGTGGGGTGTAACAAATTCTTCCTTTAAGTAAGATGCTTAAAGTTAGAAACGAAAAGATAGGCTCGGAGGGGTGTACTAGGGGTTTCGTGTACTAAAAATGAGTACAACGCAAAGGGTGTGGGAAAAATTAGTTGACTTAACTAGCCAAATAATATGACTTAAATGGTCAAGTAATTATGATACGGGTTTAACACAAGGGTGATCCTAATGCCTCTTATCATGTAGTAAATCCTACTACACGAATGTAGTCTCACTAGCGGTCTCGGGATGCATCACTAACGCAAGTTCTAGAATCTAAATGCTACCGGTACACTCATAAGCACCAATAGTAAATGCTTTTCCTATCAAAACTAAAGGCGAACCTCACATTTTTGGGTGGAAAATTTTTCTGAATATACGGTTATGTGCTAGTCATACAACCTCCTATCCATGAGACGCTTGCTATGGCTAAAGTTTCACTCCTAAATGTTGTAAAAAATTTTAAATTTGGCGCTAAAATTACACTAACAAGTATTTCTCATAGTTTTATTACTCATCTACTATCAAACAAAGCAAACTCAAGCGAAAGTGCATATGTATGGTATCATCTTTTTACCCTCCCCTTACACTTAGGATGAACATTGTCCCCAATGTTCAAGTAAAGAATGTAAAAGTTAAGAAGTAAAGAGAATGAAATCAAATACTCCCCTGATTCGCTCGGTATGGATTATAGGTTGGCCAGGTTAAATCTTCCTCCAAGAAAATGAACAATCAAAGCTTCCCTTCCAGAATATAAATCATCTTCTTGTCATAAAAAACCTGTAAATCCTGACAACAATAGACAAGGCAACCTCGCGTAAAATCGGCGGCATCCTATATAAGTTACTAAATCCTAGAAAAAAAAGTAAGATATAATGCTTGTGGAATGAAGTTTGCAGATTCCCTGGAGATTATAAAACTAAATAATTCACAAAAACTATAAGACTCCGTTAGAAAAACAAAACCGGTAAAATTTCCAGATTTTTTTGACTCCTGAAGCCGTCAAGAGCAATACCCTGACGCCGTCAGAATGAACCTGCAGAAATTCTTATGTTAAGTTTCCGGAAAATTTCTGGAAAAACTTTGTCCTACTTCCTGGAAAATCCTGCAAAACTTCATTATGACTCGATACAAGCATTTGACTCTAACAAATACGAATATACATGTTCATTAAATATTGTGGAGAATCATGATCGGTTTGTTTCTTAAAAACATATTTGGGGTTTCCCCTTACACTTATCTTTTGCAAAAATACCTTTAGGTTGAAGTTAAGACTAGGCCAAACAACATAATAAAGTATTTCCACATTTTAGTTGAGAAACATGATCAACCAACAATAAAAACAAAACATGCATACGGAAGCAAATAACAATCAAACAATTAAAATCACACAAAACATGGGTTGCCTCCCAAGAAGCACTTGTTTTTGTTCGAGTCACGAGCCTGACTCTACCCTTATTTAATGGAAATAGGGGAGGTTCTCCCTACACTTAGGATTAAGTGCGGGTGGAAGTAGCGATACACACCCTTAGGGTGGAAATATGCCTCATGAGGAAAGAGTGATGGATGAATTATATGCTCAAAGGGGTGTGCTCCTATCATCATAACCTTACCTAATTCAATCGGGTTAATAGGTGAATTAAGATTTTCTCCTAGAAAGGGATCATTTTCTATCAACTTCAAGAGACTACTAGTTGGGGATCCATCTTGACCTAATAGACCCGGTTTAAACCCATAATGTTTCTTGTGATCAATCATAAATGGGTGATGTAAGCATGTAAGGCCATTTTCCACTCCTATATTGGCTTCCTCTCTACAAGGCTTAAAGTCCATTACCTTTATCCTAAGACTACCCGGACTACATGGGTTGATGGGTGGGTCGGCTCCTCTTTTGTCTCCTAGATGTATATCTAAGGATGGAAAGTTGTGTGAAGATTGAGGTTCCGGTTCATCAACACTAGGTAATTCCCTAGAACTAAGAATAAGGTTATTACTACAAGTATTCAAACCTATATCCTCTAGTGGTGTTTGGTACAAGGGTTCTACCTCTATTTGGGCTCCTATAGTCTCTTCTACTTCTTCCGGGTAAGTCACGGGTGGTGTGTATTCCTCAAGTGATGGTAGGACTTGTGGGGTACTTATTGGGCTTGGGTTTTCTACTATCTCTTCCATTTGTATTGTGGTGAAATCATACCACCCCGTATGCCCAGTTATCTCATCTATAGTTTTATCCCCAAACAGTCTTCTTGCTTGTTCCCTTAAACTTGCTATCAATTGATCCGTAACAACGTTTGTTGGGTTGTCCATTTTTTTGGCAAGTATGGCACAATTCTCTATGGTTTCCCATGCTTCATCAGCACTTAATCCCCAAAGGTCCCCATGTGCGGTATGGTCAATGTCCATTTTGGTATTGTGGTCGACACGATGGTAAAATATTTCAATTTGGGACCACAGATCAAAATTATGATGAGGGACTTTTCGGAGTAAATATTTAAAACGAGCCCATGCATCATAGATAGGTTCATCCTCGTGTTGTTTAAACATCAAGATGTCATTTGGAGTGGGTAAATTTCGTGGTTTGTAGTATGGTGGATTCGCGTTCTCCATAATGGCTAACGGAATAGTCAATGGAAAGGTTTTTACTAACAAAGACACAAAGAAAAGATAGACTAAAGAGAACCTAAAAATAAAAATAAAATCTTACTAGAAAGGAATCTAGCAAGTAGACCTAATAAAAAGAAATCCTAACCAAGACAATAACTATTCCCCGGCAACGGCGCCAAAAACTTGATGCGTGGGAATCGCACCTTGCTTTACCTCTCGAGGGATCTCGAGAAGCTTACAACCCCCACCAGGCAGTGTACCTGATTGTTGTAGTATAGTATAGTGACAAGTACCGGGGGATTGATCGTTCAGCTTAGGAATAGTGTCGCTAGGATTAGAAAGCCTAATTAATAGTTCTAGAGGTGAAAGATGATTATTTTTGTATTTTTATATTTATATGAAAGCAAGTAAAATCTCGGGTTTTGGAAGAGTGGGCGGAATTAGTTGCTATTCAACTAACCCAAAGCTATTATATAATTAAAATAAACTAATGAAAATGAAATTAAACTAATTAAACTAAGGTTGTGAGCAGTGGTTGGAGAAATTGTGTTTACTTAGACTTCATTACTCCCTAGATATCTTTTACATGTCAATTACTTGTTACACTTGTATGGATGATGGATTGTATTCCTTAATACCATTCGTGGGGTGGCATACATAACTCCCCAACTCTATGAGCTCTTATCTCCTCCTACACCATGACCCAGCACAACTATAGGGATTGTAAACAGTGGCTCATGCATTAAATACAACCAATAAAGACCTAGTACGCCTCGGTTCATGTTTCTTAAGACGTTCAAGCATGTTACCATTTGGAGATCTGCCAGTTTTCTTAAGCCTAACATATAATATCATTCATCCAAAACAAGAATAGACAAGTAATCAACACATAATCAACATCTAGGTTTCATTAGATCTAAGCAAACACAAAGGAAATCTAGCCTAGCATAGTAGAATTAAGATAAGAACAAGAGATAAACAACCAACACATAGACATATTGATTGAATTGAAAGTATACTTATCTCAATTACAATGCAAGGTCTCAAGGGTTTGGAACCCTTGAAAAACCTGTAAAAGAGGCACCAAAATCGTCTTTAGGGTTTCACCAAATCTTCTCTCCTTTTTTAATGAAAAAACTAGAAAACTATATATAGGAAAAACACTCTGACGGCGTCAAGAGTTAATTCTGACGCCGTCACCTCGCCGCCATACACTTCCTCGGACGGCCTTGATCCACTTATGACGGCCTAGTTGACGCCGTCACCACCCACGGTATTTTATTCTTGCCACTTTGACGCCGTCATCAAGCCTTCTGACGCCGTCACCAGCTACGGTGTTTAATTCTCCATGTCTGACGCCGTCAAGATGGTGGTCTTGACGCCGTCACCTTGTATCTTCAGGATGGATTTTTGGTACTTTGCCGTTTTCTTCACTTTTATGCTCCAAAAACGTCCAAAATAGCTTCTTTTCCAGAATTCACTCTCCAAACACCTAAAATCACAAAAGGAACGATTTAGGGCAATATTTGATCAAATAAAGTCGGATTCGGGCTTAAATGACCCCCTAAAAACGGATCATTTTTCGCCTCATCACTCGGCTTTGCATCTTGTTTTGCAAATAGGTATTTCAAAGTCGAGTGATCTGTGTACACTACGCATTTAGTCAAGATTAAATAAGACCGGAATTTCTCAAAGGCATACACCACAGCTAGGAGTTCTTTTTCAGTGGTGGTGTAATGACCTTGAGCCTCAGTCATAGTTTTGCTTGCGTAGTGTATGGGCTGAAAGTATTTTGCTTTTTGTTGCCCCAAGACCGCACCTATGGCAAAATCACTGGCATCGCACATAAGCTCAAAAGGTTGGTCCCAATCGGGGGCAACAAGAATCGGTGCCTCGGTAAGCTTTTTCTTCAATGTTTCAAAAGCTTCGATGCACTCAGGAGAGAAGATGAAAGGAGCATCCTTCTCGAGGAGATGGGTCATAGGCCGGGCAATCTTAGAAAAATCTTGGATAAACCTACGGTAGAAGCCGGCATGACCCAAAAAGCTCCTAACACCTTTTACGGTGGTGGGATGAGGTAATTTGGCAATGACATTGATTTTAGCTCTGTCAACCTCAATCCCGTTTTTGGAAATTTTATGGCCGAGGACAATGCCCTCCTTGACCATAAAGTGGCTCTTCTCCCAGTTGAGACTTAGATTCGTTTCTTTGCAACGTTTAAGCATCTGTTCCAAGTGGGAGAGGCAAGTCTGAAATGAATCCCCGATGACCGAAAAGTCATCCATGAATACCTCCATAGTTTTCCCGATCATGTCGGAAAAAATAGACATCATGCACCTCTGGAACGTGCCTGGTGCATTACATAAGCCGAAAGGCATACGTCTGTAAGCAAAAGTTCCGTAGGGGCATGTGAAGGTAGTCTTCTCTTGATCCTGGGGATCAATGGGGATTTGGAAGTAACCCGAGAAGCCATCGAGGAAGCACTAGTATTCATTCCCCACAAGTCTTTCGAGCATTTGGTCCATAAAAGGGAGAGGAAAATGGTCTTTACGGGTGGCTTCATTTAACTTTCGATAGTCAATACAAACACGCCAACCCGTGACCAAACGAGTTGGAATCAACTCGTTATCCTCGTTGGTGACAACGGTGATGCCCCCCTTTTTGGGAACACAATGAATTGGGCTAACCCAAGGACTGTCAGATATAGGGTAAATCAATCCCGCATCAAGAAGTTTAAGAACTTCTTGTTTGATAACTTCGTGGATTTTGGGATTTACCCTTCTCTGATTTTGCACAGCTGGCTTAAAATCATCCTCCATTAATATTTTATGAGTACAAAAGTTCGGGCTTATGCCCTTAATGTCGGAGAGTTTCCAAGCAATTGCTTGCTTGTTTGACTTAAGAACCTTTAGGAGTGCAGCCTTTTCCTCATCTTTTAAGTCTTTGGCAATAATGACGGGTAATTTATTATCACCCTCCAGAAATGCATATTCTAGATGAGGAGGCAAGTCCTTGAGCTCAACCTCGGGAAAGTCTTCAGTTATTTCAACATTTTTGACTTCCACTTTATGAAGTATTTGTGGAGACGGAGAGGGTGAAGGATCGTCATTTAACAATCTTTCAAGGAGAAGAATGTCCCCCTCCGGGTCAAGATAGTTTTCATCAACCCCATCGGGGATTGAGCTATCTTGAGCAAGAAAAGCCTCAAGCTCTTCCAAAAGGAAGTCACCTCCCTCAAACAGAGTGAGGGAAGGGGAAGAGTCAGAAATGATCGGATCAGTGGACGGAGTGGTACTGCCACTTGCTGAGAAACCAAGGACTTCTTGGGACGATTCCTCTGACGCAACATCGATGATGTCAATACGGTTAACCGTTTCAGCGTCATAATTGGAGGAATATCTTGAAGTCTGATCAAGATTGAATGTTATGGCTTCGCCATCAACACGTAGAGTGATTTCTTCTTCGAATACATCGATCAAAGCACGACCCGTTCTTAAGAATCCTCTCCCGAGAATGAGAGGGACTCGTGGGTCAGCATCGAAATCAACAATCACGAAATCTGCCGGAAAATGGAACTTTCCTACGTTCACGAAGATATCTTCGGCAATGCCGAGAGGACGGGATATGGTACGGTCTGCAAGCTCGAGTGTCATGCAGGTCGGAGTGAGAGCAGGGAGCGAGAGTCTTTTCCAGACTGTGTAAGGCATCAGGTTAATGCTTGCGCCAAGATCGGCCAAGGCAAAGCATTCAACCATCCCAGGGAAAACACAAGGAATGAGAAATTTCCCGGGATCTCCAAGCTTTTCGGGAAGCTTTTTCAAGAGCACTGCTGAGCAATGCTCGTTAAGAGGAGTTTTTGCCATCTCACAAAGTTTTTCTTTGTTGCTTATCAGATTTTTGATTGTCGAAGCAAACTTAGGCATGAGAAGAAGAGCATCCGCGAAGCTAATATCAAAGTGTAATTCTTGGAAAATTTGATAAAATTTTTCCATCTGATGGTTAGCTTTTTCGCGGTTCTTTTGTTCATTCACTCGTGAAGGATATGGAATTGACGGCTTAGGATCATTCTTTGGTATTTTATTAGAACTCACTTGGGGATCAAATACAACTTTCGGCTTACGAGCCGGGACCGGGACAACTTGAGGTTGGACGTTGTTGGTACCTCCGTTATTAGTAGGAAGTACTTTGTCCGTAGTAACCTCAGGTTCACGTTCCACTACCTTGGGAGGAGAAGAAGAGGTAGAAGGAATCGAGGGTCCATTGTATGATACCCCACTTCGGGTGGTGATCGCTTTGACATCGCCCCTCGGGTTAGCGATCGTGTTGCTTGGTAGTGTACCCGAGCCCGAGGGTCGATCATTTAAAGACTTCTGAAGTTCAGAGATCGTCTTGATCAATAACCGATTTGTTTCCTCTTGTGCTTTCATGAATTGTTTAATCTCAGCATCGGAGGAAGACGGGGGTGGAACAACGTTTTGATTTTGAACAGGGGGATTTTGAACACGGTTGTTTTGAAAATTCCCTTGATTTTGATTGTTGTTACCCTGAAAAGTGTTTCTCTGATTGAAATTACCCTGATTGTAATTCCCTTGATTCTGGTTTCTTTGAAAATTTCCTGGAAAACCTTGGTTTTGATTGCCATTTTGAAAATTGTTTTGATTAAACTGGCCTTGATTTTGGTTCGGGTTTTGGAAATTTGAGTTTTGACCTTGGTTAAAATTCTGATTCGCGTTACGGTTTTGATTTTGGTTAAAACCGGGAGGTCCGAGAAAATTGTTGGAACGATAGCTTAAGAGATTACGGTCCCCTTGCGGTTGGTAAGAATTACCCCCCGTGTTGTAGGAACCGTTAGCAGCATAAACGTTCTCTTGAGGAAATTCAGCAGTAGCTGGACACTCGGAATACAGATGTGGGCCCCCACAAGTTTCACAACTTCGGGCCACGGCTTTCACTTGTTGATTTTGAACCTGATGTTGCATCGTTTGGTTCATTCTCAACACAGCCGTAGAAATATCATCCATCTTTTTGGTAAGAGCAATTATTTCAGGAGATGATGATGAAGGGGTAACTGAATTACATGACGCATCCCTCTCCGCAGAGGAATCCCAAAAGTTATGGTGGGCAGTCATGTTTTCAATCAAGTCATAGCACTCCTCGGGACGCCTTTTCATAAAGGTCCCACCAGCAGCAGCATTGAGAATGTCTCGGTGCCTCAATGTCAGACCATTATAGAAGGTATCTATGATGGTAACTTGTAACATATTGTGGTTAGGGCACCGATCAATGGCTAGCTTATAATGCTCCCAAGCCTCAAAAAGAGACTCATCGGGACGTTGTCGGAAGTTGCTGATATCATTTCATAACTTGGTAACCATGGATGGTGGAAAATATTTTGCTAGAAACTTGGTTACCATTTCATCAAAGGTTCGAATAGAATTCTTTGGGAGTCGGTCAAACCATGCAGTGGCATGATGAGTGAGAGAATAGGGGAAGAGGTACAGCCGAAGGGCATCATCGGTGACACCATGCTGTTTCATGCTTTGGGTGACCGTAAGATATTTGTCAAGATGCTTGTTGGCATCGTCACCCGGTAATCCGTGAAATTGACACGAATTCTGGACTTGTTGGATCATGTGATGCTTGAGGCCAAAGTCCGCAGCCCCAATAGTGAGTGGTGCAATAGGCCCACCCCGCCCTTGCATGGTAGGTTGGCACAGCTCCTCCATCGTTCGGAGATCGGGAGCTGGCTCATCCCTAGGAGGGTCAGGGGGTGGTAATGGTGGTGGTGGCCCAGCGGCCATTTCGGTTTCTATATCAGAACGTAGCTCGGGTACGTCTTTCTGTTTTTTATTCTTTGCTTGAGACCGAGTGCGCATGCACTAAAAACAATTTTTCAACACAAGTTCGAGGCAAAACCACAGTGAACTTAAACCAATAATCACAAGTGAGCAGCTTCTTTGAAAAAGGTACACTACTCACAGGGATACAAAGGCAAGTTTTAAATCTTAAGTTTGGGAACTTATTATGTTCACACCCCCAGTTGGTAGGTGTTCAGCCTTGGTTTGCGGTGGTAAGATTTTATGTATTTATTATTTTGAAAAACTGCTTGAGGCTTACGGGTGTGTGTGCAGAAAACTTGGGAATTATTTTTGGAACTGATTCGTTAACCGAAATCGTTCTTTTAAGATTACTCGCAGGCTGGCGGGAGGAAGTAAATAGGTTTCCTCTTCAGTTCGCAATTTAATGTCAGAACTTACCTTAAACCAACTGTTTCAGGTTGTAATCTTAAAGGAAACGAAGTAATTTAACTTCACAGTTTGTTTTGTTGTTTTTGATTTTTTTGGTGTTTTTAACACTTCAGGAGAAGTGTTAATGAACGTTTTTGATATGATTATGTTTTTTACAAAAACTTTTTACAGGGAGGGTTTTGAAAACCACTAAACTTAAAACGATTTTGTAAAACACGCAACAACCTCCCCGGCAGCGGCGCCAAATTTTGATTGGCCCTTAACTAGTCAACTCTTATTAGTCAACCACTTGTGAATGGTCAACCGTAAAAGTCAAACTAATTAAGCCAATACTCCGTGGATAGTGTAGTGTTTCCCCGGGTCGTTAAAGTCCCAGCGAGATTGAAATGGTGCTTTTGAAATCGTTTATGAGTGAGTGGGACTGAGGACAGTAGCCCAGATGATATGGAATTGATTTTGCTACTGTTATTTTGGTATTGGTACACAGATATAATATTCACAAAAATCAGATACCAGATATATGCAAAAATTCACAATTAAGATCACGTATCGGACTGGAAAAGTGGGTTTTTGGTACTTATCAAACTATAGGGGGTGCTTCTGACACTTTTTGAAAATTAAAATTAAAAATGAAAAATGAAATTATGAAAATGATTAAAATATTATTTAAATATTATTTAATTAATTAAACTATTTAAAATCTAAATTAAAATCTAATTTAAATAAACTAAAAATGACAAATGATTTAAATTAAACTAAAAATTAACAAAAATATTTTCTAAACCTAAATTAGAACTTGAAGAAAGTATAAAAAATAAAAATAAATATTTTTGTCTTTTTATGGTTTTGTTATTAATTAGAAACTATTTAACTTAATTAAACTAATTAAACTACTTTTAATTTATATTAATACTAAATTAACTTAGAAAATTAAGATAAAATTTATAAAATTACTTAACCATCACTGGAATCCTACAAAATTATAAAAACTCTAAAAATTATGTTTTAAGATTAAACAACTAATTATTTACCTTTTAATTAACTTAAGTCTATTTTAAACAAATAAAATAAGAAAAATAGAAATTAACAGTAGAATCTCAAAATATATTTTCTAAAAACTTATTATACTATATTAGAGCTAGGAAAAATATAAAAACTAAATTTAACCTTATAAAAACTAAATAAGCTATTTAATACTTGATATTAATTAATAATAAAGAAAATTAAAATTAAATCTAATTAACACTAGATGACAAAATAAAAATCTGAAAAAATTATCAAAATTACTTTACTATATAAGGTATTTAATAAAAATATAAAAACACTAGTGACTTAATTAAAATCTAAAAATGAAAATTAAAATTAAGTTGAATTAAATAGAAACTATCACTTATTTTAACTTTGGATTTTTTGGATTTTTCTTTTACAGAACTATTTTACTACTAAATATGAAAGACTTTTGTGAAAACACATTGAAAATTAGCTTATTTATAAGCTGTAAACACCCCCTTGTCTTAAACAGTTGACTTTGGTTGACTGTTTGGTCAAATGTGGTCAAATGGCTTAAGATGGGGTCCACAATGGTAAAAATGAGTTTCAGCAAACTTAATAATCAATAATAAGCAGATATCAAACAACAAATAAGCCTCAATAAGCCAAAAAGCCAAGATAAGCACTTAATTATTGGTGTTCTGATGCAGTTTATGGGACAGACTTCCAAGCTTAAATCAAGTGGGGTCCAGTGACTTAGGGATAAAAGAAATGGTCAATGAGTCAACCCTGGTAGGAGGGGGTTGGGAGGAACAATTTTCAAGGGTCTTGGATCACTGTAGTGGCCACAAACCACCACTTAAAGTGGTGGTGTGGTGGAGGTCTGATGTGAGCAGGGCACACCCTCGCCCTGCAAGTCACTTTGAGGGTCTGTGGGACCCACTTAAGTTCCCACAAAAATTAAGCAAAAATTAGGGTTCAAAGTTCAGCTGGTAGACTCTTACCACAACAAATTTCAAACCTTAACTCCCATTACACAACTCAAAATTAATCTTTGAATTTTAGTAAAAATCTGAGAATGAAACTTTTGACTTTTTGTATGAACTTGATACTTTGACTTATGTGAGATTCTAATCACTAATACTGACTTAATAAGTTACTATAAGCTATATTTAACCTAAATTAAGCTAGAATTATGTCTTATAAGCTAAATGATGGGATTATGAACCTAAAATCCTTCACAGTTAACTGTGAGGGGTGATTAACCAAATTTTTGACTTTTAGAACTTATAGCTACTATTTTTATACCCTATATGATCTTATTTATACTAATGTAGCATGCAGAAACCAAGATTTATGACAACAACTAAGCTTAACACCAAGCAATCAGTTAATCCAAACACTACTTTTTGTGGACTGTTTAAAGATTTTCAAGGCATATGGTCTCTAGCAGGTGCAAGCTTAATTCCAAACAACACTTATGACTAAGATTAACTGGTTTGAGTGTGTGGAAAACTAGAAGGGGGGTTGAATAGTTTTACGTCTTTTTCGTTTTGCTTATTTTATAAAAGATAGTTTCTAAGATGAAACCTTTAAATCACTTTAATACATAAATATATATACTAGTTAATTTATGATTTTGTATAAATATTACTTATGTATAATGTACAATTTCAAAACACTTAACTACAAAAGTACAAATACAAGATTTATTAAAGGTTTTATATATACAATGCTTATGTATAATGTTAGGAAAGAATATACAATTTCGTATATTTTATGTAAGCATATATATGTGTAGTAGTAGTGTATAGATATAATTTTATGTACTAGGTTGTTTTTTGTAAGATTAGTTTTATGAATGGATTTTAGTTTGATCTTTATGTGAAATCAACATATGCACAATACTATCAATTATGACTATGTATGAAATGCAAGTAAGTAATAAATCAAAGAGTGAGGGATGGAAAGATCAAACCGAGACACAAAGGATTTATAGTGGTTCGGCTACAAGGACACCTTCCTTGCCCTACTCCACTCCCCGAGTCACCTACTCGAGAGTTTTCTTCACTAGATCAAAGACCTCCTTTATGGCGGAGAAAACCGTACACACCAATATACACACCAATTTACACACCAATCTTCACACCAATCTACACACCAATCTACACGCCAAACTACACACCAATCTTCACACCAATCTACTATTTTCTTCACACCAATCTTCTACACACCAATCTTCTATTCTCTTCACACCTTCAAAGTACTAATGTCTTGACACCTTCAAGTCACTAATATCTTTGCAACTTCAATGCACTAGTGTCTTGACACCTTCAAGCCACTAATGTCTTCACACCTTCAATGCACTAATGTCTTGACACCTTCAAGCCACTAATGTCTTCACACCTTCAATGCACTAATGTCTTGACACCTTCAAGCCACTAATGTCTTCACAACTTCAATCTACAAATGTCTTCTAGTCTACTCCACTAGAGATCCTTAATTTCTTCACTACAAGCTCCTATTGCTACAATCTCCTATCACCACTACTATCTAACCCTTCTTCTTCACTTCAAGTCACACTTCACACTTACAACAATTCTAGATTCTTCAACTAAATCTAGTTAACTAATACATACACCTTATTCACCAAAGTATGAAAGATGTACAAGGAAATGTAAACAAACAACTTAGATAGCAAGATGATACTAAGTTGTAATACTTCTAATAGAAGTATTCTTCTCTTTGCACTTGAAAGAATGAGGCTTTGGATCACTTGGAAACAAAGGCTTATGAAATGAAATGATCAAAGGATTTTTTAGGATTGAAATAGAGATCTAGAACAGAAAGTTTCTGTGCAAAAAGGTGGGGAAAAAATCCAGGTTTAAGGTGGTATTTATAGGCAACAAGTTCTGACAGAGGAGCGTGGCCGGCCCCCTTAAAGCATGGCCGGCCCCCTTAAAATTAAGGGGGCCGCCCCTTATAATTAAGGGGGCCGCCCAACTGTAACGGCCAGAAAGCTTGTCTTTTAGTGGGGAAAGTTTATTTGGTGAAAAACTAACTGATTTTGGTTAAATATTTGAAATCATATATTTAGTATGATTAAAACATTTTTCCTTATTACCAAAAGTGTTTTTCAAAAATATATAATAAGATTATATAATTAAATAAACTTTGTATTAGTTAATTAAATACCCCTTTGATCATACATAGCACTAAACACTTTGTTTATTCATACCTTAAGTGATTTGTTGGTGAAAGTGATTATTTATTACTAAATACGTGTTTACGTCATGATCTTTGGATTTGATTAGTTTAAGTTTTGTGATTATCAAAACATAGAGATATCGGAAGATATGAATAATGTTTTTAGTCAATTATTTATAAAAATCTCTAATTGGCAACTAAAGATATGAAAGAGATATGGTAGACATTAAACATCTAAATGCAATGAGATAGGAAGGGACAAAGAAAATCATCAATGAATACAATATAGGCATATGAATGTATGCATGTATACAAGACACATTGTAATATTGAGTTACTAGCAAGTCTTAATTATAACACATCTATTAATGCAACTAGTAAGATCATATAGCATAAATGGCAAGCATTCTACTTTAAATCATAGAAGATTATCAATATAGATGAAAACTAAGACAAATGATAATAGACATAGCAACAAGAGAGTTAATTATCCTAATGTCATGTATGCATATATTGGTATTCATGATCTAAAAGCATAGCAACTTATAAATTAAATCATATTAATATACTAATTGAAGCATACTTTATCTTAATGTAATGTAGGCAAGTTTTTGAAAAGAAAACTTACCTCAGGTCCAACTCTTCTTTAAGAGTGGTCATGAGAGCAATATAAAACGTCAGGAAGGTTTTCCCCAAAGCAAGTTGAAGAAGCGAAGTAATATCCTAATGCGAAAAGGATCAAGGAGACTTGATCATAGAAACACTATCGGTCGCCCCAATCATCACAAGTCGTGCAGATTAAGAATGGTAGAACAAGAATCCTTCGTCATGAGGTAGTAACGAATACACCATAAAGACAATGGTCATCAAATGAAAGAAAGCGAATAGAGCGATCCAAAAAGTGGTAGTTCCTTTGATCGTTAATTACCTACACATGACAGAGAGCTTGGTACCCAGATTCTCATGGGTCCGATTTGATTAGTAGCGAACATCCAATGCACTTAAATGCATATGAAGAGGATGTCGTCGAGAAGTACAAGAATTCATTATTTGTTTGTTTTAGCAAACAAACAATGACTTTCTTGACTAGAGAAATAATCAATGGATGTAAATAATAATAGTTCTAAATTTTTCCATTAGGTTTAACAAATTTTATTTGTTTTGATGTATTTGTCAAATACTCATCTGCCGTATATCCTAATCCGGTTTTATCATAAAATGACTTTTGAATGTTAAGTAGATATTTTAAAGATTTAGAACTATTTTCGAATTTTGCTAATATTTTAGCTTTTTCCTTTTCCATTTTAATTTCATGTTTATAGTCTTGACAATTTTTACATTCAAGATCAATTTCAATATTACTTTCAAGTCTAGACATTTTGTCTTCTAAAAATGATTTAAAATGACTTATAATGTCTAGACTGGGCTCAGTCTAGTGTCGGTTGGTATTAAATGTCTTTTAGACATCAAACCGTAAGCCTAAAAATCACGAAATGACTTATAAAATCAAGGAATGATTTTTGGTCAAAGGAGGAGGGAAAAATTATGTTGACTTTTTCTAATAAGTTTGAAAACTCAAAACGTCTTAGAAACTCGTTTTGTGGTCTAACGGTTAATCGCCCATTCGGTTAAGCGTGCTCATGTGAGAGTAGTACCGACATGGGTGACCTGCTGGGAAAAGTAATTAATCTGAAAATGCGAGTTGTTACAGTCTCTACCCCTTACGGGGAACTTCGTCCCGAAGTTCTTTGTGTGTCATATGTTGGAGTGGTGTCGATGCAGAGGTGTGGTAACTTATTAGGACTAAAGTCTGGGATTACCAGTGATGTAGTTTGATTTGTCGTTTCAGTATATGGTGTAGGATCAGGCATACTTTTATGTAGGAAAGGTATGGTAATAGTCGAATATCAAAGGAAATTGATATAGCAATCGAATATTAATAGGAATTGAGATAGTAATTGCAATCGTAGCCTAGTAGGTAATCGGTTATTGTACCTAGTGTTTATTGACTTTGTACTTATGTTATTTCGGATACAAACAAGCCCACTTGCTTATAATTCTTTATTTACATAGAGAGGCATCCCAAACAATGTAAATAAGGAAATATAAACTTATGGTTTGGTGATTTACAATGTCTTTATTTAAATGAAAAGGCATCCCAATCCATTCAAATAATTACAAATCATCCTAGACAACATTCTCTAGACAACATTCATACTTAGTCGGTAAGTTACAAGGTATTACGAGATGATACTGGTGTTCCAAAAGTACAGGATGAATATTCAATCTTGTAAAGCTGATGAGGGTGCTTGTGGTGTAACTAAGGATGATTTGAGCTTTAAAAGTGCATCAAGATCTGTTAATGAGCTTGTGGTTTCAACGGTTGTGAAGGTAATGTTGTGATATGTTGATGAACAAAAGTGCTTAGTGTATGCTTAATGTTAATACTCTTAGGTATAGATGTTGAGTTTGATTTAAAAATCTTAAGAGATTTTAAAAGTTTACGATGGAATGGTATCCTTAGGACCTAAACAAAATAGTACTTCTACAGGATAAAGAGAAGAATTGATAACTATCCCAAGATAGTAGTTCGGATTATCTCATAAATGAAAACTTTCAAGAATGAATTTAGGTAGTACAAATAAGGTTTTAAGATTTCGCTGAGTGGTAAAACACTATCGTGTCTCTAGATCGTTTTAAAGAATTCTGGTGGTTTATCGAGTTCAAGTAGGAAATCAATCTGAACATAACCCTAGTACAACTACTCTCAGTATTTGAAAATTTTAAGTCGAATATAGTTAGTCAGACTATATTCCACTGTCCCTAGGTTAAATATAGGTGACTAGTCTATATTTAGCCAAGGTTCGATAAAATTTTCAAATACCTAAATTAGGTATACTTTTGATATGTCCGTTGCTTTCGGAAAACTGTCCACTAAACAAAGGTGATGTCAAACCCTTAAGTTGCAAGTCCCGTCCATACAAGACTTGTAACGTATGTTTTCGTATTCCATTGGATATAAGATAGTAAAGGTAGGTACGTGTGGAAAGGAAGTTTTAAGTAGTTCTAAAATAGAACATACTTGGCCAGGATCACGAACTTTTAATAATGAAGGTTTCATAAGAAAACTTTGATGAATGTAGAGAAAGTTCAGCTTTCGTCGATGATGGATTAGTTTGTCCTTTAGAAATCTCATATTTCTTGTTTGGAAATCGATAGATTGTGATGGGTTTTTGATATCATATGAAATGATGTTGATGAGGTGGTGGAATAATTCCAGAGACCATTGCATAAATCACAATGTCTCGGAAGTAGATTAGACCATTGTGTGACTCAAAACATTTGAGAAATGATTAAGACCATTGTATCATACAATATCTTGGAAAATGAAAAGACCATCGTAATTCGTTATAATGTCTTGGATATAAAATGTTGGAGTAGGAACATGGTTGGGAGAATGTGGTTGTGTCGAAATGCCATAGAATAGGCATGTGTAGATATGTTTAGATAAAATGATTGAAAATAACTCGTATGTATATATAAATATACTTATATGTTCATGTAGCATACAATGCTTAATAAGTCCATAATCGTCTGGATGATGGAAGACACGAAGATCGGAAGGCTATAAAATGTTTTTGCTTTTAGTGTGGTTATAGTTTAGGTCTCAATTAGACCCGTTTCTCTATAACCATGGCTCTGGTACCAATCTGTAACACCCCCAATTCATGGATGCAGCGGAATTCGAACTGGGTGTTACTTGATGGCACAATAGTCACAATAATAGAAAACGATCTCTAACCGAGTCGTATTAAAAAGATTTATCATTCAAATTATATAAATATCAGAGGTTACAAAATGAGGTCCCAATTGGTTCAATGTTTACAAATCACATTAAGTGAGTTTTTGAATGATAATAAAATTTATAGCCCTCTTGAGTATCCGTGCCCTTCCGTACCATCCTTGATCGTCATGAACCTGAAATACATGCTTGAGAGGTCAACACAAAGGTTGAGTGGAATTCGTAGAGTTTAGTTAAATCGTTTGAACACAATAGGTTGGTAGTGTGAGTTATAGGCTCATACCAATGTTTGGAAAACAAAATCGTTATTTATTTCACTAAGCTCATGCAACCAAAACATTAACATCGAACCAACAAAATTGGCATTATAGAAGCCCTATCAAGGTACTTTTGCCGTTATACCGCTAAATCTCAAATATAGTGCATTTGTGCGAACTCGTCGTTGTTCAACACAAATGGGATTTGTCAATCCCAATAGATCTATTCACAATATTCGCGCTCACTAAAGGTAGTGACTAATGGTTCATGATATAGGGACTTCGAACATGGCAATCGTTACTTAGTGATAATAAAACATCGTCGTGAAGCATACATTAGAAAGCATCGTGTTCGAGTAGAAAAATAATAGCATGTATTCCCCCCATGGGTTTGTAAAATAGTTAAACAATAGAAAGTGGGGCTACGAACTCACCTTAAGTAGAATAGCAAGTAATGAAGGTGATGGTTGGATCGTGTAGGTTTCTATGAGCAACCTATAATAGAATGTTGCGACTTAGGATCGGAGTAAAGAATATAACGGAGTGCCTATATATATATCTTGCATTTAGTCCATGATGTGGTATGATGTATATTGTATGTCCTTGAAAGAAAAGATTCATGAACATGTATGTTTTGTATATCGTTTACTACCGTTCGGGCTGACATATTTCAGAAGTCATGTTAGTAAGCGTTCGAGGAGCCAGGACACTTTAACTCGTAAATCCACAACTCAACTCGACGGCTTACATAATGAACTCCTCACATGAGGCTCCCTACTATCGTAGTAGTTGATAAAATATATAGATATAAGTTTTGATCCGAAAAGTTACTTGTCCGATATTTGAATAAACTTAGGAAAGTTTATTAGTACATGAAGATTGTTATTAGGGGTAGTTTCATAAGTCTTATATGACCATTTTATCTTGGTAATATCTCATGGTTTCCTTTTAAGTGAAGTAGATCCAAATTGCTTGTTCATGATATCGCCTAATCCATTGTTTCATGTTTACGCCTATGTAAGTTGTTATGGTCATTTCGTCATGGCCTAGCCATGACCTTTAGTCCTTGTTTCAAGGTCATGAGACACAACCTTGGCTCTAGCCATGGTTGTGGTCTTGATTATAGGTCATAAGACCTCTTGTTCCTTTCATAGTATAACCATAATCTAGTGACTTTCGCCTAAAAATGGGCTGTTTAGAATTTGAAGAATTTTATCACTCGGAAAGCATTTTTAGGTCTCGAGCTTCTTTGTTCTTGAACGAAAACGGCGTTCCGGACAACTTTCGTGTTTTAACTTTTTGATGAATCGGACCAGAAGTGGGACTTTCAAAACCCAAATTTGATCAGAATGGTATTTGGCAGTTTTGCCGGAAATGTTTGGTATTTTCAAATGGGCGTAACTTTTGACTCGTGTACTCGTTTTGGGTGATTCAAATTGCTATGTTTTCCTTGTTAAGTCCTCTTTAACAGTAAGTAAGTGTCAAATATCCAAGTTACACTATTGTGGTCGTGGTTTTCCATAAAAATCACTAGTTTGCTTGTTTGCTTGTCATAAGTTAACATATGTATACCAATACTCGTTTTACCCATTTTTATACATCATGGACATGATCACAAGACAAAATATAGCATGAATGATATGTAAATAACATGAATATGATATTTAGCAAGAAGTATGTTAGGGTTTGGCTTACAACTTTTGGCTTTCAAAGATGAAAGGAAGTTAACATGTAAGGATACGACTTTGATAGACTTGCTTCAACCCACTTCACTTCATGCAATCTTTCTACCCTTGTAATCTTGAAAGATGGATGATGAAGGTTGAGGTGACTTGAGTGGATTCAAACTCAAGAGAATCACCAAGAGTTTCAAAAGGATTTGAAGTAGTTTGATGAATCAAAACCAAACTAGGGTTTATGTGTTGATATAGCACTTGATTCTTGAATAAAACTTGAAGTAGAGGGAAAATTAGGAGTGTGTTTGTGTGTTTGAGGTTATGAACGACCAAGAGAGGGTGAGGAGGGTTATATAGGTCCTTGAGGAGGTGCTAGGAAAGTGTTAGGAAGTTTCCTTTGAGGAGGTGCAAATATTAGGATATTTAGGAAGCTTACATGAGAAGTTTTACACATGTAACCATCCTAAGTGATCAAGGCTTCATCACAAGCCAACAAGGCTTGTGACTTGCTCAAAAATTTCGTGCATAGCTTATCTTGGATGACTAGATATGATTCTTGATGTTATCTTGCTTTTACGGAGTAAGTTTTGGTCCCGTTAATCGCAAACCGTAAGTTTTTAGGCCACGAAACGTAAAACCGGGTATCGTAAAATTATGAAACTTTAAAGTATTGTTAGACATGTCCATATGTCCCATAATAAAATATAAAATGAGTGGTAGGTTCCATTTGGGTGGTAAACCCTGCTAAAAACTGGAAACACGGGTCTAAAACGCGTAATACGTAAAATGTACGAATTTTGCGTAAAATTGAGAAAAGTAAAATGTTACTTTTCTAATAGGATAAAAATGATTTAAAATGACTTATAATGTCTAGACTGGGCTCAGTCTAGTGTCGGTTGGTATTAAATGTCTTTTAGACATCAAACCGTAAGCCTAAAAATCACGAAATGACTTATAAAATCAAGGAATGATTTTTGGTCAAAGGAGGAGGGAAAAATTATGTTGACTTTTTCTAATAAGTTTGAAAACTCAAAACGTCTTAGAAACTCGTTTTGTGGTCTAACGGTTAATCGCCCATTCGGTTAAGCGTGCTCATGTGAGAGTAGTACCGACATGGGTGACCTGCTGGGAAAAGTAATTAATCTGAAAATGCGAGTTGTTACAGTCTCTACCCCTTACGGGGAACTTCGTCCCGAAGTTCTTTGTGTGTCATATGTTGGAGTGGTGTCGATGCAGAGGTGTGGTAACTTATTAGGACTAAAGTCTGGGATTACCAGTGATGTAGTTTGATTTGTCGTTTCAGTATATGGTGTAGGATCAGGCATACTTTTATGTAGGAAAGGTATGGTAATAGTCGAATATCAAAGGAAATTGATATAGCAATCGAATATTAATAGGAATTGAGATAGTAATTGCAATCGTAGCCTAGTAGGTAATCGGTTATTGTACCTAGTGTTTATTGACTTTGTACTTATGTTATTTCGGATACAAACAAGCCCACTTGCTTATAATTCTTTATTTACATAGAGAGGCATCCCAAACAATGTAAATAAGGAAATATAAACTTATGGTTTGGTGATTTACAATGTCTTTATTTAAATGAAAAGGCATCCCAATCCATTCAAATAATTACAAATCATCCTAGACAACATTCATACTTAGTCGGTAAGTTACAAGGTATTACGAGATGATACTGGTGTTCCAAAAGTACAGGATGAATATTCAATCTTGTAAAGCTGATGAGGGTGCTTGTGGTGTAACTAAGGATGATTTGAGCTTTAAAAGTGCATCAAGATCTGTTAATGAGCTTGTGGTTTCAACGGTTGTGAAGGTAATGTTGTGATATGTTGATGAACAAAAGTGCTTAGTGTATGCTTAATGTTAATACTCTTAGGTATAGATGTTGAGTTTGATTTAAAAATCTTAAGAGATTTTAAAAGTTTACGATGGAATGGTATCCTTAGGACCTAAACAAAATAGTACTTCTACAGGATAAAGAGAAGAATTGATAACTATCCCAAGATAGTAGTTCGGATTATCTCATAAATGAAAACTTTCAAGAATGAATTTAGGTAGTACAAATAAGGTTTTAAGATTTCGCTGAGTGGTAAAACACTATCGTGTCTCTAGATCGTTTTAAAGAATTCTGGTGGTTTATCGAGTTCAAGTAGGAAATCAATCTGAACATAACCCTAGTACAACTACTCTCAGTATTTGAAAATTTTAAGTCGAATATAGTTAGTCAGACTATATTCCACTGTCCCTAGGTTAAATATAGGTGACTAGTCTATATTTAGCCAAGGTTCGATAAAATTTTCAAATACCTAAATTAGGTATACTTTTGATATGTCCGTTGCTTTCAGAAAACTGTCCACTAAACAAAGGTGATGTCAAACCCTTAAGTTGCAAGTCCCGTCCATACAAGACTTGTAACGTATGTTTTCGTATTCCATTGGATATAAGATAGTAAAGGTAGGTACGTGTGGAAAGGAAGTTTTAAGTAGTTCTAAAATAGAACATACTTGGCCAGGATCACGAACTTTTAATAATGAAGGTTTCATAAGAAAACTTTGATGAATGTAGAGAAAGTTCAGCTTTCGTCGATGATGGATTAGTTTGTCCTTTAGAAATCTCATATTTCTTGTTTGGAAATCGATAGATTGTGATGGGTTTTTGATATCATATGAAATGAT
This sequence comes from Artemisia argyi, assembly GCA_030686995.1. NCBI lineage: Eukaryota > Viridiplantae > Streptophyta > Magnoliopsida > Asterales > Asteraceae > Artemisia > Artemisia argyi. The sequence continues at coordinate 47,826,525 of CM060686.1, forward strand.
GTTGATGAGGTGGTGGAATAATTCCAGAGACCATTGCATAAATCACAATGTCTCGGAAGTAGATTAGACCATTGTGTGACTCAAAACATTTGAGAAATGATTAAGACCATTGTATCATACAATATCTTGGAAAATGAAAAGACCATCGTAATTCGTTATAATGTCTTGGATATAAAATGTTGGAGTAGGAACATGGTTGGGAGAATGTGGTTGTGTCGAAATGCCATAGAATAGGCATGTGTAGATATGTTTAGATAAAATGATTGAAAATAACTCGTATGTATATATAAATATACTTATATGTTCATGTAGCATACAATGCTTAATAAGTCCATAATCGTCTGGAGGATGGAAGACACGAAGATCGGAAGGCTATAAAATGTTTTTGCTTTTAGTGTGGTTATAGTTTAGGTCTCAATTAGACCCGTTTCTCTATAACCATGGCTCTGGTACCAATCTGTAACACCCCCAATTCATGGATGCAGCGGAATTCGAACTGGGTGTTACTTGATGGCACAATAGTCACAATAATAGAAAACGATCTCTAACCGAGTCGTATTAAAAAGATTTATCATTCAAATTATATAAATATCAGAGGTTACAAAATGAGGTCCCAATTGGTTCAATGTTTACAAATCACATTAAGTGAGTTTTTGAATGATAATAAAATTTATAGCCCTCTTGAGTATCCGTGCCCTTCCGTACCATCCTTGATCGTCATGAACCTGAAATACATGCTTGAGAGGTCAACACAAAGGTTGAGTGGAATTCGTAGAGTTTAGTTAAATCGTTTGAACACAATAGGTTGGTAGTGTGAGTTATAGGCTCATACCAATGTTTGGAAAACAAAATCGTTATTTATTTCACTAAGCTCATGCAACCAAAACATTAACATCGAACCAACAAAATTGGCATTATAGAAGCCCTATCAAGGTACTTTTGCCGTTATACCGCTAAATCTCAAATATAGTGCATTTGTGCGAACTCGTCGTTGTTCAACACAAATGGGATTTGTCAATCCCAATAGATCTATTCACAATATTCGCGCTCACTAAAGGTAGTGACTAATGGTTCATGATATAGGGACTTCGAACATGGCAATCGTTACTTAGTGATAATAAAACATCGTCGTGAAGCATACATTAGAAAGCATCGTGTTCGAGTAGAAAAATAATAGCATGTATTCCCCCCATGGGTTTGTAAAATAGTTAAACAATAGAAAGTGGGGCTACGAACTCACCTTAAGTAGAATAGCAAGTAATGAAGGTGATGGTTGGATCGTGTAGGTTTCTATGAGCAACCTATAATAGAATGTTGCGACTTAGGATCGGAGTAAAGAATATAACGGAGTGCCTATATATATATCTTGCATTTAGTCCATGATGTGGTATGATGTATATTGTATGTCCTTGAAAGAAAAGATTCATGAACATGTATGTTTTGTATATCGTTTACTACCGTTCGGGCTGACATATTTCAGAAGTCATGTTAGTAAGCGTTCGAGGAGCCAGGACACTTTAACTCGTAAATCCACAACTCAACTCGACGGCTTACATAATGAACTCCTCACATGAGGCTCCCTACTATCGTAGTAGTTGATAAAATATATAGATATAAGTTTTGATCCGAAAAGTTACTTGTCCGATATTTGAATAAACTTAGGAAAGTTTATTAGTACATGAAGATTGTTATTAGGGGTAGTTTCATAAGTCTTATATGACCATTTTATCTTGGTAATATCTCATGGTTTCCTTTTAAGTGAAGTAGATCCAAATTGCTTGTTCATGATATCGCCTAATCCATTGTTTCATGTTTACGCCTATGTAAGTTGTTATAGTCATTTCGTCATGGCCTAGCCATGACCTTTAGTCCTTGTTTCAAGGTCATGAGACACAACCTTGGCTCTAGCCATGGTTGTGGTCTTGATTATAGGTCATAAGACCTCTTGTTCCTTTCATAGTATAACCATAATCTAGTGACTTTCGCCTAAAAATGGGCTGTTTAGAATTTGAAGAATTTTATCACTCGGAAAGCATTTTTAGGTCTCGAGCTTCTTTGTTCTTGAACGAAAACGGCGTTCCGGACAACTTTCGTGTTTTAACTTTTTGATGAATCGGACCAGAAGTGGGACTTTCAAAACCCAAATTTGATCAGAATGGTATTTGGCAGTTTTGCCGGAAATGTTTGGTATTTTCAAATGGGCGTAACTTTTGACTCGTGTACTCGTTTTGGGTGATTCAAATTGCTATGTTTTCCTTGTTAAGTCCTCTTTAACAGTAAGTAAGTGTCAAATATCCAAGTTATACTATTGTGGTCGTGGTTTTCCATAAAAATCACTAGTTTGCTTGTTTGCTTGTCATAAGTTAACATATGTATACCAATACTCGTTTTACCCATTTTTATACATCATGGACATGATCACAAGACAAAATATAGCATGAATGATATGTAAATAACATGAATATGATATTTAGCAAGAAGTATGTTAGGGTTTGGCTTACAACTTTTGGCTTTCAAAGATGAAAGGAAGTTAACATGTAAGGATAGGACTTTGATAGACTTGCTTCAACCCACTTCACTTCATGCAATCTTTCTACCCTTGTAATCTTGAAAGATGGATGATGAAGGTTGAGGTGACTTGAGTGGATTCAAACTCAAGAGAATCACCAAGAGTTTCAAAAGGATTTGAAGTAGTTTGATGAATCAAAACCAAACTAGGGTTTATGTGTTGATATAGCACTTGATTCTTGAATAAAACTTGAAGTAGAGGGAAAATTAGGAGTGTGTTTGTGTGTTTGAGGTTATGAACGACCAAGAGAGGGTGAGGAGGGTTATATAGGTCCTTGAGGAGGTGCTAGGAAAGTGTTAGGAAGTTTCCTTTGAGGAGGTGCAAATATTAGGATATTTAGGAAGCTTACATGAGAAGTTTTACACATGTAACCATCCTAAGTGATCAAGGCTTCATCACAAGCCAACAAGGCTTGTGACTTGCTCAAAAATTTCGTGCATAGCTTATCTTGGATGACTAGATATGATTCTTGATGTTATCTTGCTTTTACGGAGTGAGTTTTGGTCCCGTTAATCGCAAACCGTAAGTTTTTAGGCCACGAAACGTAAAACCGGGTATCGTAAAATTATGAAACTTTAAAGTATTGTTAGACATGTCCATATGTCCCATAATAAAATATAAAATGAGTGGTAGGTTCCATTTGGGTGGTAAACCCTGCTAAAAACTGGAAACACGGGTCTAAAACGCGTAATACGTAAAATGTACGAATTTTGCGTAAAATTGAGAAAAGTAAAATGTTACTTTTCTAATAGGATAAAAATGATTTAAAATGACTTATAATGTCTAGACTGGGCTCAGTCTAGTGTCGGTTGGTATTAAATGTCTTTTAGACATCAAACCGTAAGCCTAAAAATCACGAAATGACTTATAAAATCAAGGAATGATTTTTGGTCAAAGGAGGAGGGAAAAATTATGTTGACTTTTTCTAATAAGTTTGAAAACTCAAAACGTCTTAGAAACTCGTTTTGTGGTCTAACGGTTAATCGCCCATTCGGTTAAGCGTGCTCATGTGAGAGTAGTACCGACATGGGTGACCTGCTGGGAAAAGTAATTAATCTGAAAATGCGAGTTGTTACAGTCTCTACCCCTTACGGGGAACTTCGTCCCGAAGTTCTTTGTGTGTCATATGTTGGAGTGGTGTCGATGCAGAGGTGTGGTAACTTATTAGGACTAAAGTCTGGGATTACCAGTGATGTAGTTTGATTTGTCGTTTCAGTATATGGTGTAGGATCAGGCATACTTTTATGTAGGAAAGGTATGGTAATAGTCGAATATCAAAGGAAATTGATATAGCAATCGAATATTAATAGGAATTGAGATAGTAATTGCAATCGTAGCCTAGTAGGTAATCGGTTATTGTACCTAGTGTTTATTGACTTTGTACTTATGTTATTTCAGATACAAACAAGCCCACTTGCTTATAATTCTTTATTTACATAGAGAGGCATCCCAAACAATGTAAATAAGGAAATATAAACTTATGGTTTGGTGATTTACAATGTCTTTATTTAAATGAAAAGGCATCCCAATCCATTCAAATAATTACAAATCATCCTAGACAACATTCATACTTAGTCGGTAAGTTACAAGGTATTACGAGATGATACTGGTGTTCCAAAAGTACAGGATGAATATTCAATCTTGTAAAGCTGATGAGGGTGCTTGTGGTGTAACTAAGGATGATTTGAGCTTTAAAAGTGCATCAAGATCTGTTAATGAGCTTGTGGTTTCAACGGTTGTGAAGGTAATGTTGTGATATGTTGATGAACAAAAGTGCTTAGTGTATGCTTAATGTTAATACTCTTAGGTATAGATGTTGAGTTTGATTTAAAAATCTTAAGAGATTTTAAAAGTTTACGATGGAATGGTATCCTTAGGACCTAAACAAAATAGTACTTCTACAGGATAAAGAGAAGAATTGATAACTATCCCAAGATAGTAGTTCGGATTATCTCATAAATGAAAACTTTCAAGAATGAATTTAGGTAGTACAAATAAGGTTTTAAGATTTCGCTGAGTGGTAAAACACTATCGTGTCTCTAGATCGTTTTAAAGAATTCTGGTGGTTTATCGAGTTCAAGTAGGAAATCAATCTGAACATAACCCTAGTACAACTACTCTCAGTATTTGAAAATTTTAAGTCGAATATAGTTAGTCAGACTATATTCCACTGTCCCTAGGTTAAATATAGGTGACTAGTCTATATTTAGCCAAGGTTCGATAAAATTTTCAAATACCTAAATTAGGTATACTTTTGATATGTCCGTTGCTTTCGGAAAACTGTCCACTAAACAAAGGTGATGTCAAACCCTTAAGTTGCAAGTCCCGTCCATACAAGACTTGTAACGTATGTTTTCGTATTCCATTGGATATAAGATAGTAAAGGTAGGTACGTGTGGAAAGGAAGTTTTAAGTAGTTCTAAAATAGAACATACTTGGCCAGGATCACGAACTTTTAATAATGAAGGTTTCATAAGAAAACTTTGATGAATGTAGAGAAAGTTCAGCTTTCGTCGATGATGGATTAGTTTGTCCTTTAGAAATCTCATATTTCTTGTTTGGAAATCGATAGATTGTGATGGGTTTTTGATATCATATGAAATGATGTTGATGAGGTGGTGGAATAATTCCAGAGACCATTGCATAAATCACAATGTCTCGGAAGTAGATTAGACCATTGTGTGACTCAAAACATTTGAGAAATGATTAAGACCATTGTATCATACAATATCTTGGAAAATGAAAAGACCATCGTAATTCGTTATAATGTCTTGGATATAAAATGTTGGAGTAGGAACATGGTTGGGAGAATGTGGTTGTGTCGAAATGCCATAGAATAGGCATGTGTAGATATGTTTAGATAAAATGATTGAAAATAACTCGTATGTATATATAAATATACTTATATGTTCATGTAGCATACAATGCTTAATAAGTCCATAATCGTCTGGAGGATGGAAGACACGAAGATCGGAAGGCTATAAAATGTTTTTGCTTGTAGTGTGGTTATAGTTTAGGTCTCAATTAGACCCGTTTCTCTATAACCATGGCTCTGGTACCAATCTGTAACACCCCCAATTCATGGATGCAGCGGAATTCGAACTGGGTGTTACTTGATGGCACAATAGTCACAATAATAGAAAACGATCTCTAACCGAGTCGTATTAAAAAGATTTATCATTCAAATTATATAAATATCAGAGGTTACAAAATGAGGTCCCAATTGGTTCAATGTTTACAAATCACATTAAGTGAGTTTTTGAATGATAATAAAATTTATAGCCCTGTTGAGTATCCGTGCCCTTCCGTACCATCCTTGATCGTCATGAACCTGAAATACATGCTTGAGAGGTCAACACAAAGGTTGAGTGGAATTCGTAGAGTTTAGTTAAATCGTTTGAACACAATAGGTTGGTAGTGTGAGTTATAGGCTCACACCAATGTTTGGAAAACAAAATCGTTATTTATTTCACTAAGCTCATGCAACCAAAACATTAACATCGAACCAACAAAATTGGCATTATAGAAGCCCTATCAAGGTACTTTTGCCGTTATACCGCTAAATCTCAAATATAGTGCATTTGTGCGAACTCGTCGTTGTTCAACACAAATGGGATTTGTCAATCCCAATAGATCTATTCACAATATTCGCGCTCACTAAAGGTAGTGACTAATGGTTCATGATATAGGGACTTCGAACATGGCAATCGTTACTTAGTGATAATAAAACATCGTCGTGAAGCATACATTAGAAAGCATCGTGTTCGAGTAGAAAAATAATAGCATGTATTCCCCCCATGGGTTTGTAAAATAGTTAAACAATAGAAAGTGGGGCTACGAACTCACCTTAAGTAGAATAGCAAGTAATGAAGGTGATGGTTGGATCATGTAGGTTTCTATGAGCAACCTATAATAGAATGTTGCGACTTAGGATCAAAGTAAAGAATATAACGGAGTGCCTATATATATATCTTGCATTTAGTCCATGATGTGGTATGATGTATATTGTATGTCCTTGAAAGAAAAGATTCATGAACATGTATGTTTTGTATATCGTTTACTACCGTTCGGGCTGACATATTTCAGAAGTCATGTTAGTAAGCGTTCGAGGAGCCAGGACACTTTAACTCGTAAATCCACAACTCAACTCGACGGCTTACATAATGAACTCCTCACATGAGGCTCCCTACTATCGTAGTAGTTGATAAAATATATAGATATAAGTTTTGATCCGAAAAGTTACTTGTCCGATATTTGAATAAACTTAGGAAAGTTTATTAGTACATGAAGATTGTTATTAGGGGTAGTTTCATAAGTCTTATATGACCATTTTATCTTGGTAATATCTCATGGTTTCCTTTTAAGTGAAGTAGATCCAAATTGCTTGTTCATGATATCGCCTAATCCATTGTTTCATGTTTACGCCTATGTAAGTTGTTATGGTCATTTCGTCATGGCCTAGCCATGACCTTTAGTCCTTGTTTCAAGGTCATGAGACACAACCTTGGCTCTAGCCATGGTTGTGGTCTTGATTATAGGTCATAAGACCTCTTGTTCCTTTCATAGTATAACCATAATCTAGTGACTTTCGCCTAAAAATGGGCTGTTTAGAATTTGAAGAATTTTATCACTCGGAAAGCATTTTTAGGTCTCGAGCTTCTTTGTTCTTGAACGAAAACGGCGTTCCGGACAACTTTCGTGTTTTAACTTTTTGATGAATCGGACCAGAAGTGGTACTTTCAAAACCCAAATTTGATCAGAATGGTATTTGGCAGTTTTTCCGGAAATGTTTGGTATTTTCAAATGGGCGTAACTTTTGACTCGTGTACTCGTTTTGGGTGATTCAAATTGCTATGTTTTCCTTGTTAAGTCCTCTTTAACAGTAAGTAAGTGTCAAATATCCAAGTTATACTATTGTGGTCGTGGTTTTCCATAAAAATCACTAGTTTGCTTGTTTGCTTGTCATAAGTTAACATATGTATACCAATACTCGTTTTACCCATTTTTATACATCATGGACATGATCACAAGACAAAATATAGCATGAATGATATGTAAATAACATGAATATGATATTTAGCAAGAAGTATGTTAGGGTTTGGCTTACAACTTTTGGCTTTCAAAGATGAAAGGAAGTTAACATGTAAGGATAGGACTTTGATAGACTTGCTTCAACCCACTTCACTTCATGCAATCTTTCTACCCTTGTAATCTTGAAAGATGGATGATGAAGGTTGAGGTGACTTGAGTGGATTCAAACTCAAGAGAATCACCAAGAGTTTCAAAAGGATTTGAAGTAGTTTGATGAATCAAAACCAAACTAGGGTTTATGTGTTGATATAGCACTTGATTCTTGAATAAAACTTGAAGTAGAGGGAAAATTAGGAGTGTGTTTGTGTGTTTGAGGTTATGAACGACCAAGAGAGGGTGAGGAGGGTTATATAGGTCCTTGAGGAGGTGCTAGGAAAGTGTTAGGAAGTTTCCTTTGAGGAGGTGCAAATATTAGGATATTTAGGAAGCTTACATGAGAAGTTTTACACATGTAACCATCCTAAGTGATCAAGGCTTCATCACAAGCCAACAAGGCTTGTGACTTGCTCAAAAATTTCGTGCATAGCTTATCTTGGATGACTAGATATGATTCTTGATGTTATCTTGCTTTTACGGAGTGAGTTTTGGTCCCGTTAATCGCAAACCGTAAGTTTTTAGGCCACGAAACGTAAAACCGGGTATCGTAAAATTATGAAACTTTAAAGTATTGTTAGACATGTCCATATGTCCCATAATAAAATATAAAATGAGTGGTAGGTTCCATTTGGGTGGTAAACCCTGCTAAAAACTGGAAACACGGGTCTAAAACGCGTAATACGTAAAATGTACGAATTTTGCGTAAAATTGAGAAAAGTAAAATGTTACTTTTCTAATAGGATAAAAATGATTTAAAATGACTTATAATGTCTAGACTGGGCTCAGTCTAGTGTCGGTTGGTATTAAATGTCTTTTAGACATCAAACCGTAAGCCTAAAAATCACGAAATGACTTATAAAATCAAGGAATGATTTTTGGTCAAAGGAGGAGGGAAAAATTATGTTGACTTTTTCTAATAAGTTTGAAAACTCAAAACGTCTTAGAAACTCGTTTTGTGGTCTAACGGTTAATCGCCCATTCGGTTAAGCGTGCTCATGTGAGAGTAGTACCGACATGGGTGACCTGCTGGGAAAAGTAATTAATCTGAAAATGCGAGTTGTTACATACTGGATTAGTTTTGGGCCCAAGTGAAATAAGGTGGATTAGGCTTAGGGGTTTGGATTGGATTTGGTTTAGTTATTTTGGATCCGGTTTAGGTTTGTTAACACAAGGACCATTTTTGCAATTTTGGGAAAGTTGAGGGTGTGAACTTGGCATCCTTTTAATTTGTTTTCAAGGGTGTATAATGCCATATGATGAATAGTAAAAGGTCCCTTGTTGATTTTTCCAATTTATTTTCATCAGGGACTGAAACCATCAAACTTTCAAACTTCAAGGACCATTTGTGTAAATATCACCAAACTTTCCTCCAAGGACCAATCCTGTCATAAAAGGTTAGTGCAAGGACAAAATTTGTTTTTCTCAAAGTTTTTCATATCCCAGGGATCATTTTTGACAATTTTCAAAGTTCAGGGACTAAACTTGACATTTTGTGAAACTTTTCACCAAAGGACTATTTATGTAACTTTTTGATTTATAAGGACCTTTGGTGACTTTTTCAAGTTTTTAGAATGACCAGGGACTAGATTTGACAACTTTTGAAAGTTGGAGGACTGAAACTGCCAATTATGCAAACTTTGTGTGTTTTTCATCTGTTTTTGGTATTTTTGCATTTGAGACATGTAAAACACTTTCCTGGGATATTTTCACTATTTTGATTCATTATTGAGTGTTTTTGGATGTTTTGGCAGTTCAAAAATGGTAAAAATGATGAGTATTTACACACTCATCACTCAATATCATTTTCATGCTTATTATGTTTCTTTCATGCTATATATGGTCTTTGTATTATGTTCATGATGTATAAAAACTAGTAAAACAAGTTATGGTATATATATGTTAACTTATGTTATTTAAACAAGTAAACTAGTGACTTTTATGGAAAACCACGACCAAAATAGTATAACTATGATATTGGACACTTACTTACTGTTAAAGAGGACTTAACAAGGAAAACATAGCAATTTGAATCACCCAAAACGAGTACCCGAGTCAAAAGTTATGGCCATAAGAAGTTAGCAAAACCAAAACGCCGAAACTGCCGATACCTACTGTTTTGCATTCTGCCATTTTGAAAGTAGGGCTGCAATCAAGTCAAGCTTTTATCAAGCAACTCGAGCTCGAGCTTGGCTCGATCGAGTCAAGCTTTTATCAAGCTCAAGCCCAAAAATCAGCTCGAAACATTTAACAAGCCAAGCTCAAGCTATGTATAGCTTGGCTCGAGCTCGTATCAAGCTTGTTAGGTCACCATTTAGTAAACACAAGTATGATTATGAAAGAAATAAGATGAGAATGAGAGGTGGTTGATTAAGAGATAATATGTAAAGTGAAAGTGCAAGAGTTTCCTTAAGATAATCAAATAACCAACAAAAGAAATGTTTACATAAGCCTTCTATTTATAAGGGAGGAGTTAGGGCAACACTCCCTTCCTCCCTTATCCTTAATTTCGTGGGCTTTAAGGCCTTATGGGCTTTTACATGTTGCCCATTAACTTAAACAATAATGATAAATAATACTTAAGCAACCTATTACAAAATGTAATGACCGAGACTTGACTAAATACTAAAGTATGATCCCAACAATCTCCCCCTAAGGGTCGGTCATCACGATTGCTTGACGTCTTCATCTTTGTCGTCGACTTGTGACATGTAAAACTTTAGACGTCTTCAAAATGAATGATAATGAAAGTACTTTGCCCTTTGTCTTTGTTCATTGGTGATGATGTAGTGAATAAGTTATGAAGTTGTCTGCCGTTCGTCACTCCTGCGTCTGAGGTGGTTGTCTGCCATTCCAACATACTCATACATCTTTAGACTTTAGACTTTCACGTACAAGAAGTTCCTTTTCATGCATTGAGATCTTTGTCATTATACTTTGTAGATTCTGCTTATTGCCGTAGAATCTTTCTTTGAACTTTGTGTTGCTAAGATCTTTGGGGAAGCTTTCTTTGACTTCAAGATGTATATATGAGCATGTTGGAATCTACCATCATGGAGGTGAGGTACCTGCGAGTAAACAGTTAGCAATAAAACAACCGGTACTTACGGATAAGGAATTAGAGCTCATCAACAGCATAATGTGAAGACTCCTTCTAATCCTTATCCAGGCCGTTCCCATATCAGATACTCCCGAAGGAGCTTACTAGACCTACTAAGTAGCTCAATGACTGGGTGAGTCGCTGGGGATCACTCCACGACTGTAGACCGTAATGGAACCACCGCAAACACTAAGCGTAACCCTTGTGGGGTTACCGAAGTGACCTGCTGTCAGGGCTGTCTGATGTTGACCCTGGCAGGATTTCCGTTCAATCATTGAGAAATACCTAAGTAATCCTCTCATAAACGTTCTCGGCAGATTGCTAAGATCTGCGAAGGACTCGATAGTTTACAACTGATGCCCATTGATGTAGAACACCAGTTGTAAAAAATACTAAGTGTGCCTAAGAGATCTTTGATGTATCTCAAGGCTCTAGACTCTATAAGTGCACTCCTAGGTTTCCTATGCGGAGACAGGGGAGGTGTCTCCTGCTTCAATATCAACCGTCTCTAAGAGATAGGTCGATAGATTACGCGGGTTCCCCGTGAGAATGAAACAAGTCCTTTTAAGAGAACTTGAGTGGTTAAGAAGGTTTAGTGCATCGCGTCACTGGGTCCATGACGACTTAATCTTCAATACCGGTGTTGTCTTTTGCAATAGCCGGTAGCATATGTATTGAACCCGGTGTCTGCCCTAAGGTTGAACATGTGGAGGGCTATTTCTTTTCACCCTTTTCTTTGCTTTTCTTTTTAATTCTTCAACTCCTTCTTTCCCTTTCATTCATTTCTCCTTTTATCGTATCATACCTAAGGACTTCTAATTCTAACTATGGGAGATGTCCTTGGGTAGATCCCTCCGGCTCTGGCGGATCATAGGACGGATATTCCTGTCTTAATCACCTTATTACTCCAACAGTAGCCAGGAAACCTTTGATTGAAAATCTCTCAAAGTGTTTGTGATAATCAAATATTTTGGTTAACACTTTGAGAGTTTTGAGTACACTTTTGAAGGGCTCCCCCTGCACATGTGCTCGTAAGTATTTAATAAATTTGCACATGAGAAAATATTTTTTGAATTGATCCACTTTCTGTGAACAGGACCGATTCGAGACACGCTTACATCACTAGTTAGACTAGCTTGAAGTTATTACCCGGCCTAGTCTAGTTCACAGAAGGTTTCTCGAGATGGTACGTTTCTACTAAGACATATCCTTTTCGAGACACGCTTACGTGGTTAGTTAAAGAGATGCATTGTCAGCTTTTAGGTGACAACTAGCTCTAGTAACTAACTTAATGTTATTACCCGTCGAGGATAAGTCCTTTCGATATTACTAACTTGTATTATCTCGTCAATTCCTGGGTCAATGCTGAGTCTAGCTCGCTTATGATACAACTTTAAAGCTTTGACTTCATATATTTTAATCACTTTTTCATTTTCTCCCCCTCAAAAATAGCATACAAAGTGGTGTTTTTGACAAACTTTTAAGATTAAAATATGCCTTTTGAGGCTTACGGGGAGATTCACCACGAACATTTGATATTGAGCAAAGTATTTTGTTTTGACAAGTGCTCCCCCTCAACAAGTGATTAGGTCTTATTGAGGTGAAGTACTTGTCCTTTCGAGCAGAATTATAAAAAATCAGAAATGTTTGATTAATTCTACTCAAAAGTAAGAAGCCTTCGCTCCTTATATTAGGATTGAGGCACTGAAGCGTACCTCAGGGTCCTTTCTTTACAAGTTCGGGTTGTGCACTGTAATGCGTGCACAAGCCATTATGAAGTATAATTATGACAAATCAAATCAAATTCTTACAATGTTCTACCATTCAGGCCTCTGAAATGTCAACACCGGAAATTTCTGTTTGCCTCCCACATAGCTCTCCAACCTTCGAAACTGATCCCTGCGCCTTAAGCGGTTCTCGATCCTTGATATGAATCTGCGGGCATCCCTAACCTCTGTTGTATTCCACCGTTTCGATTTACCCAAAGCAATGTCATCTACTCTGCTTTTGATGCCGTCCCTGACGAACTTTAGCGTTTCATCACAGAACTTCTGAACTTCGGTGTAAGCCATGAAGCAGTTGCGACCATTAATGCTGCGGTAGGTGAACCCGAAAGGATGTCTGATCAAGGTGTACTGAGGCAGATGTTGAAGGTCAGGGATATCGAACATGTTTGGTTTGGTTAGATTGAGCTTCTTCTGGTAACTTTCCACTCCTAATTGAAGATCTTCGACTCGTTCTCTGATTACGATTTGCCTGATATAAATGAGGAGTGCTTGGATGAAGGCAAGTTGTATGTCTTTGGGTAAACCACAGAGTTTGCCTTGCACTTTGAGCAGGTACAGGTCTTCGATATCATTGAGAAGTAGGCGTGGAAAGTCTGACTCGGAAATATCGTACTCCTTTTTATCAAGCCTTTTTAGTGTAATTTTGCTGAGAAAGGGGTACCCGAAGTGAGTGACAGTTGAGATGAACTGAATTGAGACAATCTTCAGATCACTTGTCACTTCGCCCATTGTCTGGTTCAGTCTGCTGCTACGATAGTATTGTGCCCGGTTTTTTGGCCAGTGATGAATACCGTAAAGTGCATTTCGGTCATACTCAACAAGTTTGTCAACGAATAATGCTGAAGCTTCTTCTTCGATGGCATTGTTGAGATATCGAGCAGCAGGGAGAAAGGCGAATGAGGTAACGTACTTCTTCTCATTAGCACTGCCAAGTTTCAGAAATTCCAAGTCGGTGTTGAAGAAGAACATGTATGGGATCTTTGGTTCCTTGGGCCTCCCAATCATCGGTAGTGGTTTTGACCAGTCGGTGATGTAAGGTGCTGACTTATTCGTGACTGGGTCGACAAAAGATTCTGGATTAATCCAGTCAATATCGCTTGACATGGCTCGAGCGATATTTTCCAGATGATACTCAAGCTCGATGGAGTTTGCAGACCGATCTCTGAGAAGATTAAATGCTTCATTCTTAATTCTGCGCAGCTCTTTCTTGTTCATCTTTTTCATCTTGAACTTGTGCTGAAGTAATTGAGCATATTCCACTGTCCGACCATCTTGTGGTTCCTGATTGTCTTCCAGTGGTGGTTGGGAATTAATCATCTTCTCAAACCAGGAATACTCGGCAGTCTCATCTTTATCGAGCCATTGAAGGACGGTTTTGGGTTTCTTGGGTTCCTTTTCTTTAGATGAGGTGTCCGGTTTGGGTTGATGATGTTTTCCTTTCCTTTCTTTCTTCTTTTTCTTGGTTGATGGTTATGGAACTTCATCGGTTTGAGGAATGTCGTCACCACCGGTGTATTCGAAGTGATCGTGTTCTTTGGGGGAAGAACCTGATGCCTTCGGTTGGTGTGTGGAGGTTGTAGTGGTAGGGGGAATGACCGGTGTTCGAGATGAGGGTCGTTCGGCTTGTTTTTGTTTCTTAGCCTGAGAATTGGGATCCCTGTCTTCGTCATCTCTTTGACGCTTTAGCTTTTCTGCCTTTGTGCTGCATGTCTCTTTGTTCATCTTGTCTTTTAGTGCTTCCAGTACTTTTGCTTCTTCAGGAGTCAAGGTGAACTTGTTTGCCAGCTTTTCTAAGAGTTGTGCTTCCAAATCATCCAGAGATAGTCCTGGTAGAGGAGCAGTAGACTTGTCGGCACGAAGAGTGAAGGTAGTTGATCTGATCACTTTCTTGACTGCTTGCTCAGCGAACTTGGTGAGTTCTTCTCTCATTGGTGTCAGGAGATCTTTCAGCTCAGCAACTAAGTGTTGTGCCATGTATTCTTGTGCTTGAGCTGCTAATGCGGCTTCCAAGTTCTCTGTAACGTCTTTAGCTAAGAAAATATCAACCTTATCTTGTAGCTCATTGACGTTCGAGTTCAGCTTAGACAGTTCAGCAACTTGGGTTGCAAGAGTAGCAACCTGATCTTCTAATTTGCTTCTCTTCTTCTCATGTACCCTCTTGAAAGCTGTCTTGAGTAGTTTGGATGCAGCAGAGGCTTTGGAGCTCGGTTTCTTGATAGATTTGGCACGTGTTGATTCAGATGCAGGAGGTGATGACTGTGTGGATTCAATAATGGTGGTAGAGTCTTTGTCATCACCTTTCTTTGGTTCGGGTTGTTCAGCTTTCTTATCTTTGGCTGCATCTTCTTTCACCCTTAGTTCTTCTGCCAGTTTATCAGCTTCGGCTTTCAGTCTTAGCTCTTCAGCAACCCTGGCTTCTTCTTCTTTCTTTAATTTCTCTTCAGCCAGTTTGGCTGCTTCTTCAGCTTTCCTGTTCTCTTCCATTCTAATTGTTTCTTCTAGTTTAGCTTGAGCAATTTCTTCAAGCCTGGCCTCTTCTGCCTCTTGCTTCTTCTTCAATTCTTCTTCCTGAGCCCGTTCTCTACGCTCCATTTCTTCCATGGACATAAGTCTTGGAGCATCAGTGTCCATGGGATCATCTTCTCCTTCCTCTCCCATTGCTGTAGTCATCTCAACGTCAGTGGAAGATACTGAGGGATTATCATAAACTACTAAGTCAGTATGGATCTCAGTGTTAGGCTCAGGAATGCTGCTTGAAGTGCCAGCCTCGGTGGTGGTCTGGGAGAACACTAGAGGTGGTGGTAGATCAGCATTGAAGGTGTCGATTCGGCTGTGGAGGAGACCAAGGTTGAATGCCCTTTCATTTTCTTCTTCTACTGAAAGGCCTTCAGGCTCTTGTACAGCTGTAACAGGTTCCTTCATCTTTTCCCTTCTAATTCTTTCTTCTTCCAGCACTGTCTGAGCCTCTGTGAATGGTCTTTGATTGAGGTATGAAGGATAAACGGCATTATCAGCAAATTCATCAATGTCTTTATCCCAATCGATGTCTTCCAGATTCTCATCTTTCTCAATATTAGCAAATGCTTCCCTATACTGAGGACCTTCATCAGATTCGGTTCGTTCGGAGTCAGATTGCTTGGGAGAAGATTGTGGTGAGGGAAACCACCCAAGTTCAGCAGTTGGTTTCTTTGCAGGAATTCTGATCTTAAGTGATCCCTTTTTCTTAGGTTTGGTCTTGGTAGAACTTTCTAAGCTGCCAGATTTGCTACCTTTCTTTCCTTTCTTCTGCATGTATGACGGTAGAACAACTTCGTCCAAGAACCCAACTTTATCTGCTTCAAGAGCTTGAAGGTAGTACTTGTAGTTATTGCATTCTTGAACCTTCTTAGTCAGAAGGCAATCAGGAAGTTTCTTTCCTTGTTTCCTTGTACTAGTATCCATTCTCTTGATGACCTTAAGTGTGTCCTCATTCTTGTATGTGTGCTGAAACTCATCATTCAGTCTTTGAGGTATGTCATCATATTCATGGAGGAAGCTTGCAATGAGAAGCTTGGTGAAACGGACGAATGGAATATTGGTCGTCTTGTGTTGTATGTGCCACACAATGTCTTCCCAGATAATGCTGGCATAATCAACATTCTTGACATTAGCAATAGCCCAAAACAGCTTGAGATGTTGGAGCTTAGGGTGTCCATGGCCTGTGTCTCTTCCAGATAGTGACTTGGCAATGATGATGTAGAGAGTTCTCCAAGGCTGTGGAAGAAATCTGATATTGACCTTAGAGTGCCTAGTTATGACCCCTTCAGACTCATCATACCCAATATCTCTCAGCCATTCTATCAATTCTTCTTCACTGGGAACTTGGTCATATTCTTCATTAGGTTCAAGTTCGGGAAGTCCAAGAACACTACGGAGAAGATCCTTGTCGACCGTAACTTGTCTCATGTGAAGCATACAAGTAAGGGATTCTTCAAGGAGGTCCAAGTGGAGTGTGTGCCAAAACTGATGTATGTAGAAGCATGCCACTGCAGCAGATTTGGTGAGTAGAACTTTGCACGGGTGATAGATAAGAGCATCTACTGCAACAAGGCAAGAAGACTCATTGCATGTAATTTTGTTGAAGTTGACTCTCAGATTGTTATTTCCTATCTTTCTGGAGTAGTTCTCAGGAAAGGTGTCTTCCCATGCACGTATGGGTTCAGGCTCAGGTCCATAAGGAATGTCATTGTGTTCTGCCATCTGGTTTGATCATAAACAATCACAAACATAGCAATGATATACTTTGTTAGCACAGACATTCAAGTACTAGATTATGAACACATTATTGATTGATCAGTGGGTGTTTGTGTGTGAAAAACTTTTGTTATATGACAAACTTATGTTTTAATCACATAATAGAAACTTATAACACTTAAGTTACAACATGAGTTCATCACTACAAGAGATTACACATTGGAAATATTACAACACTTAGAAAATTTCATGAATTTGACAAGTTTACGCGTAAGTAGAAAAATCTACGCATAACTTATATTACGCGTAGGAAATGAAATTATGCGTAGGTTTAATTTCTACGCATAACTTTATATGTTACGCGTAAGTTCAACTTCTGCGTAGGCTTAATTTTACGCGTAGGATTAAATCTTAGGCGTAAGATTAGAGCTTAGGCAAAGAATTGAACTTTGAGCGTAAGATATAACTTGTGCGTAGGTTTAAACTTATGCGTAAGATCATGACTTACGCGTAAGAAACAACTTAAGCGTAAGTTATTCTTTTATGCGTAAACAATGTCTTATCCAAGACAATGTTTGTCTACGTGTCGAATCTTACGCGTAAGATTCAATCTTACGCGTAGGATGAATATTTTGTGCGTAGAAAAGCCTTTTTTCCAGAAAAATCACCTTTGAAATTCGAGTTGTATGTTTCCTGAAAGTGTACAAACATTACCACTGATCAATAATTAACCCAACACACTTAATTCACACATTTAAAGCGTAAACATGCCAAAATCCAACTTAACGCGTAACCACGCATGAACAACTAATCACAACCTTAATCAAACATGTTTCTGGGTATGATTTGGACATGGGCGAGTGTAATATATATCCTAAGGATCATATGGTCCAAATTATAACAACAATTGACCATGAAATCTTAATAGCAAAACTGCTAGTGTCGAAGAACCCTAGATCAAAGATTAATGATTCTAACACGTTTATGATGCAATTAAACTACTGGGATATGATCCTTAACACTAATACACGCTATCCCTATCATCAATCATAATCAAAACATCCACAATCAAGAACCCCTAATCTATACGTATGAACCCTAATATCCAAATCACTCAAATCACTCAATTGATGATTCTGGGTGAGATTGGAGTTCACAAACATGTTTAGTAGCATCATATGAGCAAATCCCACTAACCAAAATTCATCCTAACACACTTAATAGTCAAACCCAGATTCTACGCATAACTCTAAAGACAAATTAAGCGATTGTGATTGATTGACCCGTTGGATTGTAATGAAATTAAAAACCTTTGTTTTAAATCATGATCAAAACATAATCACACTTACAGATTTGAAGATTGGTACTCAGATTATTCAGATGATTTTGGGTCGTTGATGATGGTTGTTGAGGGTAGTAAATGTGTTTGCAGAAAAAGTAAATGTGTGTGGTCAAAATTGGTTTTGACTAGGGTTAATTCAAGTTATGCACATTGACATTATTAGCCCCTTAACCTGACAAAACATTTAAACCAAGGCCTAATCACATTAACACATGTAGCTTTCGTTTATTTAACACCAAGACATAATAAGAACAACTTGTCGTACTCCCCCTCGACCTTAGATCATAGTAAATTTAATTGGTTTTGGTCAAGGAGAGTAACCCGAAATCCTTTTGAATCAACACTTTAAAAAAATGTATTAATTTGTGTTAAAATGCAAGTATAAAAGACAAAATGTTTTAGTTTTGAGAAATTAAAACGTTACTTTTCCTCCCCCTCAACACTTGTTTTAAATGATTGAAGACATTTTAGAAAATAGTGTTGAAAGAGGTGGTTTATACTTGCATTTTTTTTTTTTTAGGATAAATGACCAAAATATTTATGAGTTTTTGATTGGTTTTATATTTTTGTATTTTGTTTTTGAAAAAAAATATTTACAAAGATAGTTTTGATGTTTGACGATCAATTGTGTTTTAAAAACTTTTCCAGATCCTCTGGAGTCAAACATCGCATACCAATTTGGTGAACTAAACTAGCAAACCTGGATGGTGCCAAGGATTTGGTAAGTAAGTCCGCCAATTGGTACTCAGTTCCAACAAAATAAAGCTCAACTGTACCCTTTTCCACATGCTCTTTGATGAAGTGATAACGGAGATCGATGTGTTTGGATTTGCAATGATGTACAGTGTTGCAGGAGATAGCAATTGCACTCTTTGAATCACAGTAGATAGGAATCTTGTTGAATAGGTAGCCATAGTCCTTAAGTTGTGATCTCATCCAGATGACTTGAGCACAACAAGCAGACATGGCTACGTATTCAGATTCTGTAGACGACAGTGAAGTGCAGTCCTGCTTCTTAGATTGCCATGACACAAGTTTGTCTCCGAGAAATTGTAATCCACCAGATGTACTTTTGCGTGTGTCTAAACATCATGCATGGTCAGCATCTGAAAACGCAATTAGTTCAAAGCCAGAATCCTTCGGATACCAGATCCCCAAGTTAATGGTTCCCTTTATGTATCGAAGGATTCTCTTGACCTCACTGAGGTGTTTTTCAGTTGGTCTGGACTGATAGCGAGAGCACATGTAGACCGCAAATACTATATCAGATCTACTAGCTGTGAGATACATGAGGGACCCAATCATACTTCGGTATTTGGTAGGGTCAACTGGAGTCCCATGTAAATCAGCATCTAGTTTTGTGGTATAGCCCATTGGTGTATTATAACTATCACAAGACATCATTCCATGTTTCTTTAAAATTTCAAGAGCATATTTGGATTGATTTACAAAAATTCCACGGGGTGATTGATGAACTTGTAGTCCTAAAAAGAACGAAAGTTCACCCATCATGGACATTTCAAAATTATCTTTCATTAATTTTGCAAAATCATTAGAGTAACTTCTTTGTGTTGAGGCAAAAATAATGTCATCGACATATATTTGAACAACAAGTAAGTCCTCCCCGTAGGTTTTTGTAAATAATGTTGGATCCACCGATCCTTTAGAAAATTTATTGGCCAGTAAGAAAGTGGATAGTTTGTCATACCACACCCGTGGGGCTTGCTTGAGTCCGTAGAGTGCCTTTTTGAGTCGGTAAATGTGATTAGGACGCTCAGGATCAACGAAGCCTTCAGGTTGACTAACATAAACTTCTTCACGGAGTTCTCCATTAAGAAATGCTGTTTTGACATCCATTTGGTAAACCACCATGTTCCTGTGTGCAGCATAGGCCAAAAAGATTTGAACAGCTTCATGTCTAGCCACTAGAGCAAAGGATTCAGCAAAATCAAGTCCTTCCAGTTGAGAGTATCCTTTCGCTACCAGACGTGATTTGTTACGTATGACAGTTCCTTCAGCATCAAGCTTATTCTTCCAGATCCATTTTAACCCAATGACAAAGACTCCGTCAGGTCTTTCAACTAATTCCCAGACTTCTAATCTTATGAATTGCTGAAATTCCTCTTGCATAGATTCAATCCAGTTGTCATAAGTCATTGCATCTTTAATGTTCTTGGGTTCTTCATGACAAACTGTGAGTGCGTAGATGCAAGTTTCTCCATCTGTGTGAAGTCGTTGTCTTGTCATAACAGGTGCATCTGGATGGCCAATAATATGAACTAGTGGATGGTCTCGGGTCCATTTGTGTGTTGAAGGGTGTAGTTGATAAGTATCTTGCATGTTAGCAGGATCCAAATTGCGTGTTGACGACTCAGCTATATCAGGAACAGTAGTAGCTGGTGCAAACGGATTGAAGAACGCATCAGGATCATGCTCTGCGGTTTGTGGAACTAATAGTGGTGTTGGATCTTCAGCTGAATGGCGGGAGTTAGAACCAGTTTATTCTGCTGTAGATGGTGATACAATTGGAGGACCGTCTCTCTCAACACTTGTTGTAGTTTGTTGAGGTGAGTCTGGTACGTGAATGTTATCAGGTTGAGCAGCGGAATTTGGTGACACCTCAGTAGGACGGTATTCAATTGTGTCATCAAATAGTGGAGCAAACAAGGTTTCTAATTCTTTGCGGTTAAGTGGCAATGGTTCAGCTGAAGATGCCGGAGAGTTAAGACAGTTAAATTCGGGTCCTAAGCTGTGTTGCTCAGAAGCCATTTGGGTGAGTTCATCAAAATTAGCGTGAATGGTTTCTTGAATTTCTCTAGTACGACGATTCCAAATCCGAAAACCTTTAGAATTTTCACAATATCCAACGAACACTCCGATGTCAGCCTTTGCTTTAAGTTTACCTAAATCATCACGATCATTTTTCGGGTAACAGAGTGCTCCAAAAACATGAAAGTAATCGATGTTCGGTTTCCTTTTGTGAACAATTTGATATGGTGTTTTGCGATGACGTTTTGTGATCATACAACGGTTTTGAGTATAACATGCAGTTGAAACAGCTTCTGCCCACAAGTAATCTGGTAATTGAGCATTAATCAACATAGTTCTAGCAGCTTCCACTAACGTCCTGTTGCGTCTTTCAACAACTCCATTCTGTTCTGGGCTTCTAGGAATAGATGTTTGATGTTCAATTCCCACTTTCTCAAAATATGACCGAAGTGTGTGATTCTTAAATTCAGTTCCATTGTCAGTTCTGACTATTCGTACCGTATTGCGTAACTGAACTTGAATTTTAGTGAGAAAGGTGATGATCATCGAAGGGGCCTGATCTTTACTTCGTAAGAAATAAACCCAAGTCCATCTGGAGAAGTCATCCACAATTGCTAGTATGTAGCGTTTACCGTTTATACTTTGAACACGCATCGGTCCACACAAATCCATATGAAGCAGTTGCAGAACATGATTTGTACTGTGCTCAGGTTTATTAGGAAAATGAGCACGAGTACTTTTTCCTTGTTCACAGGCTGGACATAAGTGATCTTTGGTAAAGCGGAATCTTGGAAATCCTTCAACAAGTTTAAAACGAGCAAGGTCAGTCATGGATTTGAAATTCAAGTGTGAAAGACGTTTGTGCCATAACCAAGATTTAGTTGATTCTGCTTTGGAGAGAAGACATATCGGAGATGTTGCAATCATATCTGACATTGATATTGTATAAAGATTGGAGCAACGGGAGCCAGACATGAGATCGTTTCCTTGTAAGTCACGAACAAAGCAAGTTTTCTCACGAAATGCAACTTCTAGATCCCCATCACAGAATTGACCAACGGAGAAAAGGTTGTGTCCAAGGCCTTCCACATAGTAAACACGGCTGATTTTAATGTTTCCACTTATATAGTCACCATATCCCATTATTAAAGCGTAATGGTCATTCCCGAATCTGACAGTGCCAATGAACTTTGAGACAAAGTTTTTCAACAGTTTGAGATTGCCTGTCATATGTCGGGTGCATCCGCTATCAACAATCCAGAGAACAATCTGTACCACCTGCATCACAAGAAGAGGACACGGATGGAACAGAAGTAAGGGTGGAACCCAAAGAAACTGCGGGTTCCAGTTGGTTAGAAGCGCAAGTATTCAATAATTTAGGAATCCATTTAAAATCAGGTTTGTGTTGTAACCAACGCTGCCAATTCCAACTAGTACGTGCTTTCTTAATTGTGAATTCACTAGTGTTTGACTGATTCCTAGACTTGTTCTCTGTACTTATGGTGACATCATCGTCCTTAGAAACCATAGAAGGCGGTTTTCCTAAGATAGACTTAGAGGCAGTAGTGGGCCTAAGAGGAATGCTTGTCCTACGTTTCTTATGACGATTGAGTAGAGAGTTGGCAATACATTTAGTATGATCACCACATGATACACTTTTACGACAAAACACACAAGATGCATTAATATTCAAAACATTCAAAGGTTCATCATTCGTTACATTTAGATTTGGATTACAATTTGCCAGACTAGAATCTAAATCTGATGCAACATGAGTTTTATTCAAATTCCTAAGTTGGTCTTCTACTTCTTGAGCTTCTAGTGATCCTCTTTTACGTTGCCAGAGCCTATTCTTCCTTTTACTTTTACGCTTGGGTCTGCTAACGCTATTAGTGGAGACTAGTCCTGTAGAAGTGGAGGTATCAACATTAGTGGTTTGAACAACATTTCCTTTAGTTGTTTTGTCTACTTTATACAATCCTGTTGCTATCACTGTGGTGTCTACCATTTTTCCTTTTTGAAGTAGCTTAACTTTCTCTTTTAAATCAATGATGATGTGATTTTTATCCTGTATTTCAGACTCAAGTAAACCATTGCAGTATTTGATGTCATCGCGGTTTTGTTGCCATTCGGCGTTT
Organism: Artemisia argyi; assembly: GCA_030686995.1. NCBI lineage: Eukaryota > Viridiplantae > Streptophyta > Magnoliopsida > Asterales > Asteraceae > Artemisia > Artemisia argyi. The sequence continues at coordinate 47,849,647 of CM060686.1, forward strand.
TCAATTTTTAAATCCGCAATTTCATTCTCGTATTTGAGACACAAACTTTTGAAAGACTCATTGGTTTTGCAAAGCTGACAAGAGTTAGAAATATTTTTACTTTGAAGTTTCAATTCCATTTTAAGACTCTAAGCTTGACACCATTCAAGCCGTTGATTGAGTTGACAAATTTCTTTTGAAAACTGTTTTGTCACATCATCATTCTTTTTTCTTAGATTTTCATTCTCATGTTTAAGTGTCTCTAATTCCACGTTCAACAAATTATTATCAACACAGAGATCATCCACAAGCATAGAAGTACCAGATTTATAGAGATCATTCATGATAATAGACAAAATATCAGCACAGAGAACTTGTTCCAAGAGTCGATCAGCATCATTTTTGAAAACTCTAGTTTGTTGCTTTTGGACCAAAATCTCATTTTCAGTAGCGTTGAAAACGTTTATCATATTTGTTTCCTCTAAAATTTCGATGTCTTCCATAAACGTTTTGAAATAATTTAAGACACGACAATTTTTTGGTAAAGGTGTAAGTTCACCGGATGATGGTAAAGGACCATTTATTTGTGCTACAGGTTGGACAGGAGCCGCATTGTGAGATGAAACATATGACTCTTCGATAAACCATGATTTCTCAGGTAATTCCTTTTGAGTAACAAAAGATTTTGAAATTGGAGGAGCTTTTGAATAGTCATATGGTGTCCAATATTGAACATGACTCATTTTAGATCGACTCTCTTCTTCAAGTTCTTCTTCTTCCTCAGTATCAAAAACAACAGCACGCACAATCGTATTATCAAGAAAATAATCCATACTGTAAATTTTTGGAATTTCTCTGAATGCCGTGTGAAGAAACATTGAATTGTAATCACCAAGTGCAAATCCTTTATCGGGTCTCGGTTTTAAAGTAAATTTCTGAATTGTTATGACAGAGTTCCCGTGTTTGTAAACAATGTGACGAAATTCTTTGAGTTGTTTTTCAAAATCAACAATGTCACCGAGTAAGTTATCTATGTACTTCCTTTTTCGTATTTTATGTTCACAAAAATCCTTTTGACAACTTGACAATTCTGTTTCTGTTTTTGAAAGTTGAGTTTGAAGACATTCAACTTGTTTTTTCAATTCACACTTCTCACTTTCAAGTTTTGAAATCAACTTTCCGTTTGACTCAATTAAATCTTGCATTTTGCGTTGAAGATCTTGTTCTTTGTTGTAAGAATCTTGAAAAGCTTTTTCAAAACTTTTAGTGTGTTTAATCTTTTCTTCCTGATTATAAAGCTGAATTTTATAACACTCAATGTCTCTTGCAAGTGTTGCATTAGTTTCTTTTAAAACTTTGTTTTTCTCGTTGCATTTTACAATTAGCAATTGTTGAGCATTCAGTTGTTTAGATAACATTATGAGGTCAGGGTCTGGATCAAATGATGGTTCATGTTGTTCTAACTGATCATATTTATCATTCTCAATAGGATCATCAAATGAGACATCTGTGTCATCATCAAATATGACAACTGTGCTTATTTGTTCATCTGTTTGAGAGGATGAAGATGATTTAGATGGAACAACTTGCACCATATCTGATTCAGAAGCAGAGGGTGAGATAATATCATTTATAAAGCATGCATTGAAGTCATGTACCTGAGACAAGCCGTCAGTGTCATAAACTGGACCTGAATCATTGAGCTTAAGTTCCTGCATGTTGGCCATAAGCATCACAGCTGCATTAGCTTCCAGATCTTCCATGTCATCGTCATTGTGTACATTTGCCATGAAGTTGTTGTCTTGTTCAGGGAAATGTCCATCCTTTTCATCTTGAAGAGCCATGAGTAATGCCTGCTTGTGAAACTTACTACCCCGAGTTCGCGGTTTAGGACATGCAGTCGCAATATGACCTTGTTCATTACAGTTATAACACCACACTGCATTCCCTGAGTTGGAGTTCCTTGTTACAACTGGTTCAGACCTTTGTTGAAAAGATCCAGAGTTGTTCCGGAACCCTTCATTGTTACTAAACCTCTGACCATTCCCATAATTTCCTGAAGAACTTCCTGAACCAGATCGACCATAGTTGCGATTCTGAATTTCCACTCTTCCATCATTGACAACAGCTTGATTCCTTGTGTTAGAAGATGAACGTTGACGGTTGTTTGTTTTGTTGGAGAATTTGCTGAAAGCACGAGCAATTAGAGCAAGTCCCTGATTCAACGTATTAAAGTCATCATCGTCATCATCATTGGAGTTGGAGTAGTACACAGCATCATTGTTGTTTGACGGAACAAGCTGAGTAGAAGAATTCTGTGGAGCTGAATCATAAGGGACCATTTGGTTCGAGGTGGAAGATTGTGGATACCCGAAGTAGTTTTGCTCTTGAACATATGCATGATTTGACATTGGTGGTGGAGCATATTGAGATTGAGCTACAAGAGCCAAAGAATTTGGTGTTGGTGTGGGTATGTATCCTCTTCGTAGAGCTCGATCTTTTTCCACTTCAGGTTCATGGTGTTTAAGAAAATCATACAACAAACCATATGGAGCATCATGAAGATTCTTCGTTTGACGAACAAATGTCACATATTTATGCCAATCAGGGCCAAGACTACCAACAAATTTGGAGTTCACAACGATCCTTGGTACTGTGATTTTGTGACGTTCCAGATCATTGACCACATTAGTGAAACGATGATAGTAGGATTCAAGTGTCTCTCCTGGTTCAATTGTGATGTCAGTATATTCCATGTAGAGTTTGGATTCCATGTCATCTTTGTTCAGTTGAGTGCCTTCCATAAGGAGATGAACATGTTCCCACATAGCTTTGGCTGTTTTCTGAGCATCGACACTTCGATAGATTGGATTTGGTATACCTTGAAGTATATAAGCCATTGCATACTGATCAGCTTCACGATGTAGTTTATGTTCTTCAGTGAGTACAGATTCTGGAAGAGGTCTATCACCAGGAGGACGTGGAGGATCAGCATGTGGATCACCAGCTTCAAATCTTGTTGGCCACTCAAATGGTCCTTCAAGTATCACTTGCTTCAAGAATTGCCCATGAGGTTTCTTTAGTTCAAGAAATCGTAGGAATCGACTTGACCATTGTACATAGTTACCAGGTGTTAGCATTGGAGGTGTCTCAAGTGATCCTGCCTCATGTCGGGATTGTTGAGTTGTAATAACTTCACACATTCTGTCAAACCAGTGAGGTTGTTTGGAGGAAAACTGAGTGTTTTGTTGTGGCACTTGATATGGTTGTTGTTGAGGAATGATCTGATGTTGTTGCATCATTAGGTAATGATGTAGTGGATTGTATGTTTGTCTTTGAGAAGGTTGTTGATTCATTTGGTGCGGAAGGTATTGTTGTTGCTGATACTGCTGAGGTTGTTGTTGCTGAGGTGGATGTTGCTGAACATGAGGGAAGTAGTGATTAGGTGGTTGAGACATCTTAGAACACTTGTGTAGAAATGGATCTTAGTAGAAGATTGAAATGCACGTTCCTTTGAGTAAGTTGCAAAATCCTTGGGGTAAGTTCAATTCTTACGCGTAACTTAATCTTACGCGTAAACTTTAGGTTATGCGTAAAGAGTAGGTTACGCGTAAACTAATAGTTTATGCGTAAGTTTTCTCTTTACGCGTAAGCTTAGGCTTATGCGTAAGTTTAGACTTATGCGTAAGGTTTAAACAACCAAACAAATCTTTCAAACTTATCCAAGCTTGAAAGATGTCCGTAGTCGAAGTATTCCACTAACTTATCCAAGCTAGGGAAGTACTGAGTCACCGTTACACGAGGAGAAGATCGTTGATGAAGCTTACACGTAGATTCTGGCAAATTACGCGTAAATCAGACTTACGCGTAGGATCTAACTTAAGCGTAGGTTTATGGCGTAGAGGAGCAAGTTACGCGTAGGATCAGGGTTTTAACCTATTTTACGCGTAAGAAAAGGGTTTAGACCTATTTTACGCGTAAGAAAAGGGTTTAGACCAAAACTTAAGCGTAAACCGACCAAAAAACACTGTAGACAGCTGGAAATAGTACTTTTTTCCGACCAACTTACGCGTAAAACGTACTGTTCATCCAAAAAATGATTTTTTGATGAAAAAATGCTTAGAAATAAGGTACTTTTTATCAAATAACTTCACCAATACTTAGAAAACCTTAACTTTATAAGATTTAGCTACCAAAAACTAGTTTTCCAATATCAAAGAAGCTATAAAACCTTAAAATTCACAACTTTATGCAACAACTAAGCTTCAAATCACTATATCAACCTTGAAACTTGTCCAAGCTTCAAGATTTGAGTGAAAGAAACAAAGAAAAATGCAAAAAGATGAAGAAATAAGCACCAAACCCCACGTAAATCAAAGAAACACACTTCAAACTTCTAGTAGGCGAATGATACCACTTGTTAGGTCACCATTTAGTAAACACAAGTATGATTATGAAAGAAATAAGATGAGAATGAGAGGTGGTTGATTAAGAGATAATATGTAAAGTGAAAGTGCAAGAGTTTCCTTAAGATAATCAAATAACCAACAAAAGAAATGTTTACATAAGCCTTCTATTTATAAGGGAGGAGTTAGGGCAACACTCCCTTCCTCCCTTATCCTTAATTTCGTGGGCTTTAAGGCCTTATGGGCTTTTAAATGTTGCCCATTAACTTAAACAATAATGATAAATAATACTTAAGCAACCTATTACAAAATGTAATGACCGAGACTTGACTAAATACTAAAGTATGATCCCAACAAAGCTTCTATCAAGCTTTAATATAGATATTTTCATATAATTAATTAGGAGCAAATTTGGTTATTAAGCTAATTATAAGGGCTTAGTTCGTAAATATTGGATAATGTATTCTAGAAACCTTCAATCTCCTCCACTCATTCAAGCTTTTCAAGCCAAGCTCAAGCTTTGCTCGAACCTACTCAAGCCAAGCTCAAGCCTGGATGATGAAAGCTTGACAAGCTATCAAGCTAAGCTCAAGCCTAGTGTTTTTCTTTCAAGCCAAGCTCAAGCCTTGTTGAGCTTGAGCTCGGCTTGACTCGATTGCAGCCCTATTTGAAAGTCACCCTTCTGGTCCGATTCATCAAAAAGTTAAAACATGAAAGTTGTCCGGAACGACGTTTTCGTTCAGGAACAAAGAAGCTCGAGCCCTGAAAACGCTTTCTGAGTGATATTTTCTTCAAATTCTTAACAGCCCATTTTTAGACCAAAGTCACTATATAATAGTTATGATTTACTAAGACCAAGAGGTCTAATGACCTAAAGCCAAGACCACAACCATGGCTAAAGCCAAGGTTGAGTCTCAAGACCATGGTAACAATGACCAAGGTCACGGCAAAGCCACGGCTAAAGACCATATAACTTTTAAAGATCAAAACTTATATATATGTTATCAAATACTACAATAGTAGGGAGCCTCATGTGAGGAGTTCATTAAGTAAGCCGTCAAGATGAGTTGTGGATTTACGAATTAAAGTGTCCTGGCTCCTCGAACGTTTACTCCATGACTTCTGAATTATGTCGGCCCGAACGGTAGTAAGAGATATACAACTTATACATGTTTCATAAACCATTTATATTCAAAGACTTACACTATATACTATGTACTACATCATGAACATTATGCAAGACATATATAGGCAATTCTTCGTATTCTTAGATGTTACTCCCAACCTAAGTCGCAACGTTCTATTATAGGTTGCTCTTAGAGACTTTCGCGATTCGACTACCACTTTCATTTCTCATCACTTAAGCTTAAGGTGAGTCATAGCCCCTACTTTTTCATACTTGTTTTAACTCTTTGGGGGAGATACATGCTCAACTACTTGCTTACTTGTACAAATACTCAAAACGTTTATACTTGACTGTGTTATACTTGATTGCATACATACATGACTGCGTTATACTTAATTGCGTTATTCTATTTATTGACTAGTAGTTATCTTTGGGAAGTGGCTCCCAGTTATCTTTGGGAAGTGGCTCCCAGTTGTCTTTGGGAATTGGCTCCCAAGTGAGGTCTTCGGAGATGAAGTAGAGACTCATTACTAATTGCTTAATTGTTTTGATGAACTTATACATGTCTTATTCATATTATATATGTAGCAGTGGGTTGTGAACACACAGGTTACAAGTCTCTTATGGCGGGACTTGCAACTGAGTGGATTCACAATGCCTTTGCTGTGTAAACATTCTTTTGAGGCTTTTCAACTGTTTTAAGACAAACTCTATGAACTCACCAACCATTGTGTTGACACTTTAGCATGTTTATCTCAGGTTAGTAAGGTGATAGCTAGTGCGTGGAACTTAGAGTCAAGCTGCATATTCTGAAGATTTACGCTTTTATCATTTACCATTCAAAACATTTTGTATACATTTATGTATCATACTTTGGAATCTCATGTTTGTAACTTTGAATTCATTAATCGAATGGTAACTTTTCAAAACGTCTCATTTAGAGTTCGTTTTCTATAACTTGTACTTTGTATTATGAAGTAGCACCCCTAGGGACACAGTCTTCCGCTGCGGTATTTTGGGGGTGTTACAGATTGGTACCAGAGCCTTGGTTATAGAGAACTAGGTTGCATTTAGTGCCTAGACTATAACTACTATATACGTTAGGACTCTCCTCTTTATTTTCCTTACACACACTACATACGCATACGCTTCTTGGTAGTTGTTGGTTTAGTTCCACGCTGTTAGATGATGTGACTTTAGTATTATAAGGAGCCCCAGAGTTTAGTCGAGTCATTAAAAACATGGAGCTCAGTAATAACTAATTATTTAACTTGATCTTGTGACAGTTCTTGTTTGATGAGACACAAGATTTGAGTTAAATAATATTATTGCTTAGCTTTAGGGATTTGATGACTAGATTATCTTACTATCGGCCTCAGAAGGCGGATTTTGTGTCGGAAATTCTTAAGTAGGATGTTTTAGAATCTCCTTATTTAAATGGATTGGGACGCCTCTTCATTTAAATAAAGAAATTGTAAATCACCGAACCATAAGTTTATGAGACCTTACTTACATAAATTTAAATGCTTCTTTATGTAAGTAATGTGTTATAAATAAGTGGGCTTAATTATAGCCGATACGACTCCTTAACCACAACCTTAGACGAATCAGAGTGAACACCACTATATTAGAGATCCCGAATTCTTTTAGACACACCATAAGTAGTTAACATCAACTGAACTTCGGGACGAAGTTCTCCTTAAGGGGTAGAGACTGTAACAATTCACATTTTCAGGTTAATTACTATTCCCGGAAAATTTTACTATTCATTTTTCCCGAAATTTTCCCAAAATTTGATTTTTGTTTCTTGGCCTCAAGTGATAAATCATTCCCATAGCAAATTAAAAGTTTGACACTCATCAGATCATTTTCGTGAAAGTTATTAAGGAATTACACGGAATTACACGTTTTAGGGTAAAACGTCATTCAAAAATTCTACGCACAACGAAACTCGACCGCGTTAAGTGACCCCGCATCAGAAAAATGTTTAGTACTCTCATGATTAATTAGAGAATTAATCATGCCTGAGAAAAATATGACCAAATAAACCTCGGCCGTGAAAAACTGGAATTTTCAGTTTTTAAGCGTTTTTACTTAGCCGTACCCTTAGCCTATACATGCACCGTGTTTCTAAGACGATTTGAGTTTTCAACTTATTAGAAAAATTCAACATATTTTTCCCTCCTCCTTTGACCAAAAATCATTCCTTGATTTTATAAATCATTCCTTGATTTTTAGGCTTACGGTTTTAAGTTTAAAGACATTTAATATCAACCGACACTAGACTGAGCCTAGCCTAAACATTATAAGACATTTTAAGTCATTAGTATCCTATTAGAAAAGTTACATTTTACTTTTCTAAATTTTACGCAACTTTCGTACGTTTTACGTATTACGCGTTTTAGACCCGTGTTTCCAGTTTTAGCAGGGTTTGAGCACCATAATAGAACCTACCACTCATTTTATATTTTATTATGGAGTATATTGATAAGTTCTAGCATAATTATAAGTTTCATATTTTTAGGATACCCGGTTTTACGTTTCGTGACTTAACAACTTACGGTTAGCATTTTACGGGTCCAAAACTAGCTCCATAAGTAGGATAATACCAAAACCCACCAAGTCATCCTTCCTTATCCTTGGCAAACCGCCTCTAGGGGGAAATCAGCCCATGTGGCTTAATCTCATGACTTTAGGCTTAAGATGTTAACAAGTGTCTAAACTTCCATACTAAGCTTCCTAATCCTAAACTTGGTCACCAAGTTTAGGCACCTTCCTAGACACCTTCCTAACCTCCTCAAACTCACTATAAAAGCAAGCTCATACCTTTATCTTTTCATCACCAAAACGCCACACCATTAATTCCTAGCACCATGATCCTTTGATCTTCAAACTACAAGTTACAATACAAAGTTCAAGGTCTTAGTATTCTCTACCTAGTTCTTAAGTTTGTTTGGTGATTCCATGGTTGAGTTAGGAGCTACACAAGGTGATTAGGTGCTGAAGTTAAATGGTTTTCGCAAGGGTTAGATCAAGGCTAGCAAGGGTTTCAAGAGTTATGGTGAAGGGTTTACAAGCATAGGTTTAGTGTACTAGTTTCATACTTGACTTCCTTTCTTTAGAAAGCCAAAAGTTGTAAGCAAACCCTATTACACTTTCTTGATCAATATCATTTTCATGCTTATTATGTTTCTTTCATGCTATATATGGTCTTTGTATTATGTTCATGATGTATAAAAACTAGTAAAACAAGTTATGGTATATATATGTTAACTTATGTTATTTAAACAAGTAAACTAGTGACTTTTATGGAGAACCACGACCAAAATAGTATAACTATGATATTGGACACTTACTTACTGTTAAAGAGGACTTAACTAGGAAAACATAGCAATTTGAATCACCCAAAATGAGTACCCGAGTCAAAAGTTATGGCCATAAGAAGTTAGCAAAACCAAAACGCCGAAACTGCCGATACCTACTGTTTTGCATTCTGCCATTTTGAAAGTCACCCTTCTGGTCCGATTCATCAAAAAGTTAAAACACAAAAGTTGTCTGGAACGACGTTTTCGTTTAAGAATAAAGAAGCTCGAGCCCTGAAAACGCTTTCCGAGTGATATTTTCTTCAAATTCTTAACAGCCCATTTTTAGACTAAAGTCACTATATAATAGTTATGATTTACTAAGACCAAGAGGTCTAATGACCTAAAGCCAAGACCACAACCATGGCTAAAGCCAAGGTTGAGTCTCAAGACCATGGTAACAATGACCAAGGTCACGGCAAATCCACGGCTAAAGACCATATAACTTTTAAAGATCAAAACTTATATATATGTTATCAAATACTACAATAGTATGGAGCCTCATGTGAGGAGTTCATTAAGTAAGCCGTCGAGATGAGTTGTGGATTTACGAATTAAAGTGTCCTGGCTCCTCGAACGTTTACTCCATGACTTCTGAATTATGTCGGCCCGAACGGCAGTAAGAGATATACAACTTATACATGTTTCATAAACCATTTATATTCAAAGACTTACACTATATACTAAGTACTACATCATGAACATTATGCAAGACATATATAGGCAATTCTTCGTATTCTTAGACGTTACTCCCAACCTAAGTCGCAACGTTCTATTATAGGCTGCTCTTAGAGACTTTCGCGATTCGACTACCACTTTCATTTCTCATCACTTAAGCTTAAGGTGAGTCATAGCCCCTACTTTTTCATACTTGTTTTAACTCTTTGGGGGAGATACATGCTCAAATACTTGCTTACTTGTACAAATACTCAAAACGTTTATACTTGACTGTGTTATACTTGATTGAATACATACATGACTGCGTTATACTTAATTGCGTTATTCTATTTATTGACTAGTAGTTATCTTTAGGAAGTGGCTCCCAGTTATCTTTGGGAAGTGGCTCCCAGTTGTCTTTGGGAATTGGCTCCCAAGTGAGGTCTTCGGAGATGAAGTAGAGACTCACTACTAATTGCTTAATTGTTTTGATGAACTTATACATGTCTTATTCATACTATATATGTAGCAGTGGGTTGTGAACACACAGGTTACAAGTCTCTTATGGCAGGACTTGCAACTAAGTGGATTCACAATGCCTTTGCTGTGTAAACATTCTTTTGAGGCTTTTCAACTGTTTTAAGACAAACTCTATGAACTCACCAACCATTGTGTTGACACTTTAGCATGTTTATCTCAGGTTAGTAAGGCGATAGCTAGTGCGTGGAACTTAGAGTCAAGCTGCATATTCTGAAGATTTATGCTTTTATCATTTACCATTCAAAACATTTTGTATACATTTATGTATCATACTTTGAAATCTCATGTTTGTAACTTTGAATTCATTAATCGAATGGTAACTTTTCAAAACGTCTCATTTAGAGTTCGTTTTCTATAACTTGTACTTTGTATTATGAAGTAGCACCCCTAGGGACACAGTCTTCCGCTGCGGTATTTTGGGGGTGTTACATCATATTCACCTAGCACGTGATTGGCTACTAGCCTGGAATCTATATTTGCCTCTAGGTTACGTACACCCATTTGAGTTGCAATGCGTAGTCCAGTAAGTAGGGCTTCATATTCTGCGTCGTTGTTTGTGGCTGTGAATTCAAAACGCAGTGCGTAAGTGAATTCCACTCCATCTAGATTAGTGAGGATAAGGCCCGCGGCCTGATCCATCCACGCATGAGGATCCATCTGTGAATAGAACCCATGGTTCTTGTAATTCTATCTTGCTTGTTGAAGGTGGAGTATCGGTATCTGGCTTCTCAACAATAAAGTCGGCTAATATCTGCCCCTTGATTGCAGTGCGTGGTCTATACGAGATGTTATACTCGCTCAATAACACACTCGATTTTTGTAGCCGTCCTGATGCGTCAGGTTTAGAGATAACTTGTTTGATAGGTTGGTCCGTTATTACAGCTATTGGGTGCACCTGAAAGTATCTGCGCAGTCTTTTAGCTGCAAATACTAAAGCTAGGACCAGCTTTTCCATAGCAGTATAGTTAGTCTCTGTCTTCTTAAGTGCTTTGCTTACAAAGTATATGGGTGTTTGAACGGAATTCCTATCTGTCAATAGTACCGCGCTGACTGCTCCATGAGTTGCAGATAAGTACATGATCAATTCTTCCCCTAGTCGGGGTGTGACAAGTTTGGGAAGCACTGCAAGATGTTGCTTAAGTTTTTGGAAGGCTTCCTCCGCATCCTCAGTCCAACGAAAGTCTCCCTTTTTTGTACACTTCGTGAGTGTCTTAAAGAGAGGGAGTGACTTGTCTGCTGATTTGGACAAGAATCGATTTAGCCCAGCTAGCTTTCCGTTTAATGACTGGACTTCTTTCAATGTGCGTGGTGAAGGGATATCAATGACAGCTTTTGTCTTTTCTGGGCAGGGCTTGATGCCATCAGGTTCTATTAAATATCCAAGAAACATGCCCTCTGTCGCTCCAAAAGTACACTTCTTGGGGTTTAACTTCATGTTTATCTTTCCCAGTGTTTTGAATGTCTCCTCGATATCGCGCACCAATTCTTCCTTAGTATGACTCTTGATGACAAGGTCATCGACATAAACTTCCAGGTTGCGACCTACTTGCTTTTCAAACGCCGTGTCCACCAATCGCTGGTATGTTGCTCCCGCGTTCTTTAGACCAAAGGGCATTTTTGTATAGCAATAGACCCTTTGACTCGTGTGGAAGGCTGTTTTCTCTTCATCTTCTTCAGCCATCTGAATTTGATGGTACCCTTTGTATGTGTCTAGGAAACATTTAAAGGGATATCCACACAGAGATTCTACCTTCCAGTCTATCTCTGGTAGCGGATAACAGTCCTGTGGACATGCTTTATTAAGATCAGTAAAGTCTACGCACATTCTCCAACTGCCATCACTTTTCTTTACCATTACTGGATTGGAAAGCCAGTCATGGTAGTAGACTTCCCGCATGATGCCTGCGTCTACAAGTTTGTGTACTTCTTCCAGGATGGCTTTTGCGCGATCTGGAGCTTGGCCGCGCTTTTTCTGTCGTATTAGAGGATATCCTTGTCGGATTTGTAGCTTGTGCTCTGTGATAGATCATGGCACTCCATTCATGTGCTTTGGTTCCCCATGCAAAGATATCTAGTTTCTTTTGCAAGAGTGCGCACGCAGCTGCTTTGCCTTTGTCAGATAGTGACCCTCCAATTGATATTTGTTGATCTAGGTAGTCAGGGTGAATGACAACTTTTAGGTTTGGTACTTTAACTACGCGTTGTTCTGGAACATTCTCTACTTCACTGGTTACTGTGTTGCATTCTTTAGGTGACACAGTGGTATTGTAGAGGGTGACAATGCCTCCTTCTACTGGGAATTTGAGCATCCCATGCGCTGTGGATGGTACAACGCGCATGGATGATATTCAGGTCTCCCAATGATGCTGTTGTATGGTGAAGGAGACTTGATTACCATAAAGTTTATCCAAGTTGCTGTAGATTGTTGTTCATTACCAACAACTACAAGTAAGCGCAATTGCCCCATAGGCCATATCTTCTCGCCTGTGAAGCCAGTCATCGATGTCGTGGCCGGAATTAACTGACTTTGTGGCTCAGGTCGCAGCCTCTTGAAAAAATGTTCATACAGAATGTCTGCGGATGCTACTCCATCAATATACATGCGGCGGATATTGTGTCCCCCAGTATGTATCTCAATGGTTAGCGGCTGTACTACTGCATTGTCCGCAGCTAGAGTGGGGAAGGATATTTCATTCCCAAAAGAGAATTTTTGGCTGATTTTTTGCTTCGTCTTTCGCTGTCATGACTGTATCATGTAAATAATGTCAGCCTTATCTTTGGGTGGCTCTTTCTTACCTCCATTCTTTTGTTTATCCTTTCCTTCTTTAATATTCTTAACGAGGTGATCCATTCTACCCTCTTTTACTAATTTGTCGATTAGTTGTCGTAGTTGGACACACTTGTTGGCGGTATGGCCCTTTTGTCCATGGTATTCGCAGTATTCATTCCCTACACGCCGATCCTCTAGGGTGCGCATTGGTGGGGGTTTCGGGAAGTTTGCGCCTTCTGTTACAAATATCTCCCTCGGAGTCTTCGTGAGGGGAGTGTATTTGTCATTATCTCGTCCGCTTCCCTGACTGCGATAGTTCTTGCTGCGATTGCTACTCTGGTCATTGGATTGTCTCCTAGGCTGTTCTTGCTGCCTGTAATTTGAGTAGCCTTTTTTGCTATCCGCAGCGGCTGCTTCTCCTTGGATAAAGGACCTTGTGCGCTTCATTAGTTCATAAAAGGTTTGGGGAACCTTATCATTTAATTTCCTAATGAGTTCTGGGTTATTAATCCCATTCATGAACCCTGAGATTTCCAGCACTTCAGGACACGCCTTGACGTGTATACATTCATCCTTAAAGCGCTCCACGTAAGCACTTGTTGATTCCCCTTGGCGCTGTTTTACTCTGGCCAGTTCAACAGGGTTCTTGGCGCACTTCTTTCTCTGAGTGAAGTTCAAGCGGAATGCTTTTCGCAACTCTTCAAACCCGTTTATGCTTCTTTGTGGAAGCTTGCTAAACCAAGTTCACGCATTCCCCACTAATGTGGAGTTAAACATATGGCACCACACAGGTTGTGGCCAATTTTCGATAGTAGCAGCGGATTCGAAAATTTTTAGGTGGTCATCAGGATCACCCGTTCCATCATATGTTTTAACATTGGTGGGCATGCGCCTTTTCTTGTGATCCGAATAATCGCTGATGCGCCATGTGAATGCATCAACCTTTTGGCGACGCCAAGGAAGAGATATATCTTCGTCCTCTTCCTCGCGATGTCTTCCTTTGGACTTCCAGTGTCCTGTCTCTTTGTCCGAGGAGTCACTTGAGGAAGAATCATCCCTTTTGCGGCGCTTGCGCTGTTTTTCCTCAGAGTCCGAGCTTGAGGGGCTTTCACTTGGGGAAACTCGTCTTCCCAGTCTATCATGAATCCTTCTGCTTCCAGACTTTGAAGAGCTCCCGCTTGGTGAGCGTCGCTGTCCAAGTCTATCTTGCATCCTGCGACTACCATGTCTTGCGTGGACATTGGTACGCCTCTCATTGTCCTCGTATTCCTCCGAGTATTGTGAATCAGATGATGTACCAAGTCTATCGTGGACATTGGTACGTCTTTCGCGCCCCTCCTTCTGGTAGCGCGATGGGGATGTTTCGTACTCTAGGTTAAAGTTAAGTCGGGCTTGTAGGCTCTGACTTGACCTTCTCCTTGCTTCCTCTTGCATGAGGTTAGTTAAAGTTTCGTAATTTTGAGATACAAAATTACTTAACGTTAACTCGGGCGCATCCTCTCCCAGTGCAAGAATATTTGCTTCAACATTAGGTCCCCTATCTCGATTAGGCGCGCCTGGCGGTACAGTGTTGTCCACAATAGGTGCCGCTTGATGGGTAGTAGTGAAGAGGGTGCGCTGAAGTTCTTCAGTGCTTGGAACCACCGTGGTGGTCTGGGTAGTCCCTGTGGGCAATTCTACTGTTGGGAGAATTAGAGTTGGGCCCGTTTCTTGGTGATCAGGCATGCTGGTTGTTCCAGAGGCCTGTCTAGGGATTGAATCTTGATTCTTCCTTCTCTGGGAGTCACCATGTGTTTTTTCCAACTACGGAGTCCGCTGGCTTGAGTTTTTGTGTTTCGTCATTCTAGTTCTTAGTGTAGGGTCCCACGGATGGTGCCACTTGTTCATACAAAAGTTGGGCGTTCCTTATTTGGGTTCCTGTTCTCGTACCAATTAGATCTTAATGCTTGAGACCTTCGCACTAAGAAAACAAACAAACACCATTAGGCTTATCGTGGGATTGTCTCCCACGATTATCCTCCGGCGTAAGAGTAAGTAATCGGTTTTTAAGGTTATATTGAAGAGCTAGGGTTGTCAGTCGTACCTTTAACGGGGGTTATGATATTCTTTATATAGGCACGAAATCCTTATTAGATACGTGCTCCTCACTCTTCGGTATATATCCGGTTGTTTTGATACACATCCCTTAAATAAGAGATATCTATATCAAAACCATAAATAACTTTGGGCTTGGGCTTTCGTGAGCCCAAACCATTAGTATGATAGCCCAATCATTGTTATGATAGCCCACTCGTGGTGGGTTTGGGTCTTAGTAATGTTCATTAATCGGGTTCGTGACCCAAGTATGGACTATACGTCATCAACAATCAACTTCAAGATGAAATACAAGACCATTCCTATACAATGTCTACCAGAATTATTCTAGCTCCTATCATCTATTACAAAAGCTGGTGGATAAGCATGACTAGTACAATGAAGAAGCTGAAGGTGAAAATGGAAAGGAGGGAATGATGATGATGACGACGAAGATGCTCAAGAACCTAGTTTTATATCTTTGGTCCCTGGCAACATCACATCATCTTCTACTCCACCTTCCCTTTTCCCTTACCCATCACCTCTTCCTTCTTGCCATTTCCCCTGCATCCATGGTATGAAGCACCAGATCCTGGAGCAGGAAGACCAATCACCACTTCCCGTGATGTTGGAAGAGATGGGTTAGACTTCCTTGGCCTTGGTTGGGATCTCTCTGGTGTGGGAGGAGGGATAAAAGATGGATCTTCATCTTCATCCTCAGAAGATTCCTCATCAGAGGTACAAAGAAAATGAGAGACATATTGTCTTTCAGCAACAATGGGGGCATGGCTTGATTCGCCTCTCTCTAGAGCATTCCACCTTTCCTCTCGTTCTCTCTCAGCATCTGAATCATCCAAATCCTAAGGAATGTTTGCAGGATCCTCTGATGATGAGGGACTTGGAGGTTTCACCTCTTGATTCTTCCATGGTCGAGCACCGGGTGGAAAATAATCGCTCCAGCCATCACTTGATGATGATGATGATGAGGCGGAGGAGGTTAGATCTATGATTTATGGGTTGGAAGACGTGATTTTGGTGGATAATTGGGATTTTATTGAGAAATTAGGGTTTTGATGATGATTGGGGGTAATTGATATATGTAACATGTGATTTGGGGATTATTTTATAGGCGGAGTCAAGGTTTGATGGTAATTAATGCGAGTTGGGTGGCACAGTAAAACTCAAGATATTTACTGAAGATATTTTTACTCTTGAGTTGATTCTACTTATTGACTTTTTGATCAGCAGATTGACCATCATTTCTGCTGAAGGGTTAATTTTGAATTTGGATGAAGTTACTTTACACGTCAGAAGTGGTCAACGATTTGTTCCGATATTCTTGACTATGATTAGGTAACTTCCATTTATAACCTATTTCACTTATCTTCGCCCAAAATAACTCATTCCCTCATCAACCAATTTAAACCCATTTCCCATTTGCATAATTCATAACCGTTCCTCACAATTTCTTCGAATGGCATCACTTTAATTTAAGCAAGATCATAACAAGGTTGCCTTTCTGAGTAAGACAAAAGATCATGAACTGTATGATCCTATGGTGGAGTTTTTGCAACGTTCCAAGATTCATTATGCTTTAACACATTCTCCAAATGTGATATATGAATCATTGGTGAAACAATTTTGGGCATCTGCTACAAAAAGGTCTGACACAGAGATTGCAGCCACTATTGATGGAACTGAGTATGTGGTGACTGAATCGTTGATTAGGACAAAGCTTCGCTTGGATGATGAGAATGGTGTCTATCACTCCAACACTGAAGTGATACTTGCTGGGTTACGGGAAGCTGGTTATCAAAGCACTAACACAACTAAGTAGCTTAAGAATCAGTTTTGTCCCAAGTGGAGGTTTTTGGTGCACACATTGCTCCAATGTATTAGCAACAAGTCTGGTGGCTGGGATCAATTCTCTACCCAATTGGGTTGTGGTATTGTCTGTCTTTCAAAGGGTTTAACTTATAATTTTTATAAGTTAATTTTTGATAACATGCTAGAAAACATTGAGAAGAAAAAGCATAAGTTTTTAATGTACCCTAGGTTTCTTCAAATGATTTTAGGCATAACAACCCAAGACAGAGTCCATATCCCCATCAAGGGTCTTAGTGCTAAATTGTTTGCTTCTATGAAAATAAATTATGATGGGGAACATCACCCTCTGTTAGCTGCTATGTTGCCACATGGTAATGATGATGCAGGTGAGGGTAATGCTACTAGTGATATACCCTCTCCAAATGCTGTTGATGATGGTAATCCATCATCTTCTGGTGTTGCTGCTGATGGTAATCCATCAGTGGTAAATGATGGAGAGCCCTCTACAACTGCTGAAGCATTACATGTTTCTTCTAACCTGCCTCCACCTTCTCCTTTACCTCTGTCACCTAGTTCTTTTCCATCACCTACTCATGTTGCTCCTGATGAGCTTGTTCCTGAGGTTGAGGAGACAATTCAGTCTCTTGGTACCCAAGTACCTATACCTCTTGAACCTGAGATTACTAGACTGACCACACTAGTCCTGTTAGAGAGCCAATTGATGAAGGCTCTCCCACTGTTGTACATATGTCTGTTTCTCCTGATAGGTTCAATGAAGCTCCCATTACCAGTGAGCAAACTGCTGGTGGAGCTGAGGACCCTATTACTCTCACCTCTGTATATGATTTGCTTTACAGGTATGTTAAAAAGGTTGATGATCTACAAAAAGAGCTTGCAGACACCAAATCCTCACTTGGTGGTGAGATTAAGCTGTTGACTATGAGGGTTCAGGAGTTAGAAACTCAACTTGGGCAGCAAAAGAAAAGAAAGTTTGTGTCTGATGCTGATGAAGTGCATGAGGATAGGAATTTGGATTCACTTGAGATCTTGGCTGAAGTTGCTCAACAGACTCATGCTTCTTCTCCCAATGTTGCTGAGTCTTCCAAGCAAAAGAAGCCTATTCAGTTCAGCAGAAGAAGGGAAGACAGTATTTGGCAAAGAAGTCTACTGAATCTTCTAAGGTGTCAAATGTTGATGAGGTTCCAATGACAGATGCTGGTGATACTCTTCAGGATAATGAACCACTAATTGATGTTGCTGCTGAGAAGGTCACTGTTGGGACACATACATCAGTGGATACTTTCTTTGTTGCTGGTAAAGAGTATGTGGGTTCACCAAGCATTGATCCATCTGCTTCAGCACATATAACTCATGAAGACACTGATGCAACTCCCTATACAAGAGGATCTGGTGATACTCATATTGAATCATGTGTTCAAGATCTTCCTGCTGATCCTCTGGAGGAGTTAGTCATTTCTAAGGATACTTCTGTTGACAATACTAGAGTGTGTGATGATGATCTTGTCTCAGAAGAAGAAAGACTTGAGCAAGAAAGACTTCTGAAGGAATGGGAAGATGAGAAGAAAAGTACATAATTGACAAAAGAATTACAGGATAAGTATGACTTAGAGTTCCAATCTGCTACAAACAAGTATGTTTCTACTTTGCCTCTAGCAAGACAAAGAGAATTGGATGCTGCAATTCCAAATTTTGATGAAGCAGATTGGATGCATATTGGAAGACAAATGATTTCTACTCCTGGTTTATCTAAAGATATTCTTGGAGATAATGTGGATGAAGTTGATTATGTTCCTGGAATAGTTGAGCTCATGAAACAGAGGAGGAAAGCTGAAGCTGAAAGAATTGCCATAGCAAAGAGGGATAAACCAATGACTCAAGCACATCAAAGGAATTATATGAGGGATTTTGTGAAGAGTCAAAGCAGTGCACTCTATAATCACTCTTGGACTAGGAAACAAGTTTTGTCTTTCTAAGATGAGCAATTGGTTTATCATTATAATAGAATCAAGACCAGATTACAAAAGGATGGAATTATTACTCCTAAGCTTGTTCCTACTCTACTTACTACTGATGCAGAACCACATTTTAAGAAGCTCAAAATAGATGAAGTTGATTCTGCTGATGTGCCTGCTACCTCTTTATCTCATTCTGCTGATGCTGCTTCTACTATTGATATGGGTGTTCCTGCTGTTGATCATGTACCTTTACCTGGTGTGTCTACTTCTGCTGATTCAACAACTTTTGTTGCTCCATCTGTTATTGACAAAGGAAAAGCAAAAGTTGTAGTAGAAGATTTTCCTTCTCAAAAGAGAACAAGAAGACAAATGGAGGAGGAGAGATTGGGTGAAGAGGCTACAAAGAGGTTGCATGATGATCAACAAGCTGAAATGGCAAGATTTCATGAGATCAAAGTGAGAGAAGTAGAGCTTGCAGCTACTAGAGCTAAACAAGTTAGGATGGAGATGGATGCACAAGCTGAATCTGTTTTACTTGACCAACCTTCTGCTGAGGTTTTTGCTGATATTCCACTAGTTCCTCCATCAGTGGAAACACATGAGTCAGAAGATGTATCTGCTGAGGATGTATCTGCTGAAGAACCTTATTCTCTACATTCTTCTATATACATTCCTGGTAGAAGGGCCAAAAGAATGGCTATAATGAAGGGTTCACAATATCCTCAAGTGCATAGGGTAGTAGATGTAGATGCTGCTGATTCTTCTTTTATTAAAGAGGGATCTCCTGATGATTGGCCAGAGGGTTTTAGGGATGTTTTGGTTAGATGGGAGCTGTCTAGTAATTGACAGATAAATACTATTTATAGGCTTGATAAAATATCTCTGTCATTCACATTTCTACAAGAAATTTTGCATCTTGTGGATCATTAGGACTTGCTCACTCTCTATGACTTGGTTACCAAGCATTATGCTACTCATGCTCCTGAAGGTGCAGGATTATATCTTTTGGGGGATCTTCAAGTGCTCATGGATTCTACTTCTCCAAATGGTTCTGGTTATGCAGTATGGAAGAACAATCAGATGTGGAAAGTACAAAGTTGGAAATTTTATCCTCTTCCTTATGTTCATGTCTTGGAGACTACATCTGGTATAAGGGTAATAATGTTCATTGAGAAGAATTATCCTCTGACTGTCCCTCTTATAGAGAAAATGCTTCTATAAAATTTCGAGATTCCTCCTGATCCAGTTGGGAATGCTAAATTGTTTGCTGAATCTTTGATTCGATTATTCAAAACCAGGATCAGGGTGGCCAGAGCTACTTGATGGTATTTTGTTGTATATTTGTCTTTTCATTATTATTTTTAGTAAAAAAAAAAAAAAAAAAAAAAAAAAAAAAAAAAAAAAAAAAAACCTAACAGATTTGTATAGTATTTTTTATGTTGTATGCAGGTTTTGGTGTTGGTTATTTCCACAACTTTTCTGGTTATCAACTTACCTGATGTTGACTATTCCATCAAAAAGTTGGCTAGTTCAAAGGGTACAACTTTGGTAAAGACATGTCAAATCTGTTGATAGTTGTAATAGTTTGCTAAAAACTATTGGGTACTCAACTCACCCATGCTTAATAGCTGAGAGTTGACTGGTTGTCAATTGACCATGGATTTTTCCTTATGTATTCCCAATAATTTGCTAGCCCACAAGTGTATGGCTTGTGGTAAAGGCAGTGGAAAACCATATTTGGTATTCAATTTCCAAGGTGATTTACCCACCAGAATAATTGACTAGTCCTGAGCAAACGGCTACAGGTAAAGACTACTCAAATCCATTTATAACTGATGATTTGCTAAAAATCATATGGTCATCAGTGTACCATAGTTTTCGAACTTAAACATTTGGCTACTCCAGTAGTGATGGCTATTGGTAAAGAGACATCAAATCCATTATTTTCAATGATTCACCTCTCACAGGAGTTAACACACCTGGATGTGATGAGAATAGTATGAAACTAAAATGTTTTGATGTACACTTTGTCATTTGTTGCTGCAAAGACCTGAAGGTTTCATGTTTGCCATTCATAGAGATGTGGCTGGTTTTGATTCTTTGCTGCTGATGTTCGACTTCAATCCTCTTGGTTGCAACTTTAAAGATCTATCAAGAATCTTGAACTTAACCATGTCAAATTCAAGATTAGGGGAGGATTGTTGGAAATTTTGCTAAATAAGAATTCTGCTGAAGAGCTGGGTTCTCCTGAAGTAGTGTTTCTGCTAAAGAATAGATTCTGCGGATATAGATATTACGTATATTTTTTTTATTTAGTTAGGATATGCATGAGATTTATTAGGAAGTGATAATGCATATCTCGTTAAGTTTATAGCAGATACGTTTCTTGTGAAACGGTTTAGAGTTCCTTATCTATAAAAGGAACACACGATTATGTTTTATGTACACGTTTGAAAAACAACTTTTAGTATTATTAAAAGATCCATAGAGGATCAAAGCATTCTTAGTATTATGTGTTTATACTTGTGTTTAATTCCGCTTTAAGAATACAAGTTATAGAGACTTTCTATTAGTGTGTTTGTGATTACATAAACATTACTAACGATCCACGAGTGCTCAAAGATCTATCAAGGTTTTAAGGTTCAACAGTTTCTTCGCCATATGGGAGCTTGTTGACATAGTGAAGAAAACTCTCGAGTTAGGTGCTCGAGGAGCGGAGTAGGGCGAAGAGGAGCTTCGTAGCCGAACCACTATAAATACTTTATCTTGTGGTGCAAACTTTCCATCTCTATCTCTTATTTACTTATCTATATTGTTATTGCTTACTTCCGTAGATATTAGTATTTATAAGTGTGCAAATATTGATCTCACAAAAAACTAGAATCGAACATTTTGAACCAAGGTGACCCTAAAAGTGTGTGAATTTACAACACATGAAACTTAAACATGACAAACCGACACTCCTCAGAAAGACTAATGACTAAATTGCAAAAGCCAAAACTTTTTCATTTTCATATAACCACGGCTGAAACTGCAAAACCCTAAACCCCAAACTTTACCTCCTCCTCTATACATTTTACCTCCGTTATTATATCTTCTATTCTGCCGTCATCTCCTTCAACTGCCCCTAACTTGCAGTTGAACACATTCAGGTACTTAACCTTTTTAAGTGAGTTATTTTCAATTTGATATATAATGCAATTCATTTGATATAACATATAACTGTGTAGTTGTGATAACAAGTAATTTTAGGGCTAATCAAGTATTCAATTTTTTTTTTAAAAAAAAGCAGTTTTTCATAACAAGTACAGTATTACTTATGTGATTTATCAAGTTTGAGTTTTATTGTATCTTTTATAAAATATAACCAAATCTAGAAAAAGTACTTGTTTTTAAGTGGAGGCATAAGCAGAAAAAGTTTTGTGTTTTTTGTTCGCGCCTTATTTTTGTCAAAGTTTACTTTTTGATAGGTTTACTGCAGTAGTTATGCACATGTTTATCCAAAAACAACTGTCATCTAGATTATTGCGTTGTTTTAGAACCACGATAATCAGCTTACAAACACAATTGTAAACATAACCTTTGTCATAACTCATAACCTTAAGCTATCCAGTCGGGTTGAAAATCTTATGCCAGAATTTGAATTTGAGAATCGACAAGACTTAAGATTATTGCTGTTGATATCTAAAACAAGTTTTTACGAACCCGGTTTAGTTATTCTGCTAAAATTTATATTAATTAAGTCATAATATTCGTATTAATTCAGTATTGAAGGAATAATTAAATTGCTGAAAGTAAAGCTCTATACGTGTATGTATTGATATTTCAGACGTTTTTTTTGTATTTGTGCAGAACATGGGACCTCCAAGGAAACCCTTTAATAAGAAACCAGATGACAAGCTTAAGACATTTCAAAAATCATCAAAAAAGCCTTTTAAACCCTCTCAAAAATCAAATAACAACGCCATACCAATGCACCTTGAAGACGATGTCCCTGATTTTCCCAGAGGTACGTACAAGAATTCAACTTTTTTTTTTTTTTTTTTTTATTATTATTATTATTATTATCTCTTCTAATATAAACGTTTATTAGAATACTTACCTAAGGTTGTGAGTGCTGTAGGTGGACAAAGTTCACTCAGTAGGGCAGAGGCAGATCAAGTTCGAGCAGAAGTTGATAAAGAGTTTGGAACTGGAACAGAGACTATGGTATTGAAGAAGAAGAGGAAGGATAAACCGAAAAACTTTAGTCGATCAACCGATGATGACTTGGGCTCACTTTTTGCCGATGGGAATGGTGGGAAATTGCCTAGGTTTGCTAATAAAATCACTTTTAAGGTACATCTACTTTAAAAGTTTTTTGAATAATTGAGCTGACTTGTTATCCTACTGTGCAACTTATGATTATCTTTCTTTCGGATAAGTTATCTGACCAAAGTGACATTACGTTCTAATTTAAAATCCTGAACTTCTGTAGAATCTTACTCCTGGAATGAAGCTGTGGGGTGTAGTTTCCGAAATTAATGAAAAAGATCTCGTAGTTAGTCTTCCAGGAGGCCTTCGTGGGTTAGTTCGCGCTTCTGAAGCAATAGATCCCATGTTACATGATGAGGTAAAAGGGGTACTTTACTATTGGATATTTTTTTATTTTATTATCTGTATCCAACTAATCTATATTTTTCAAAACTTAGTATCTTTATGTTTTCATGTTACGTGTTTTATTTTGACACATATAGTTTTTTCCCCCTTCCCAAACAGGATACAGAAGCTGATGTTCTTTCTGCTGTATATACCGTTGGTCAACTAGTTTCGTGCGTAGTGCTCCAATTAGACGATGATAAGAAAGAGAAGGGGAAACATAGGATTTGGCTCTCTACACGACTTTCTCTGTTGCATAGTAGCTTCACGTTGGACAGTCTTCAAGAAGGGATGGTGAGCCATTTCAGCCATTCTATGCTTAGCATTTTCTTTCTTATCTTCTGAGTTTCGATAATAGTGAAGTGTTTACTCTCCTCTTGGGAACTTTTAGATCATAATAATTATTTGACTTAAAGATTAGGCTACTTTACTGCTTACTTAGTCTATAGCTCGTCCCTCACATGCATAACACGTTGGTCAAGTTGTTGGATCGAAATTGCTCAAGTACTTATCAAGATTAGGATGTTCTTATGTTAATGTGGATTAATAGTGGAAACTTTCCTTGTAGACTGGCATGTACTTGTTTTAGAAGTTGGAAACACTTTTCCCCTGGCTGGTTGTGTTAAGATAGAGAACAATGGGTACCATGTGTCATGCTTGTCTCTCTTGCAGATACATACATTATAGGGCTTCTAAGGCTTGACTCGTTTTTTATCGTACTTTGTAGGTCATTAATGCATATGTCAGAAGCATTGAAGACCATGGTTACATGCTTCATTTTGGAGTGACTTCATTTACTGGTTTTATGCAAAAAAGCAGCAATGACGGTAATTGTTACTTATGGGCTCTTTTTAATTTATATGTATTTTTTGCTATCAGGACAGTAGTCTACATCATTTTTCCTTGGTTAATGTTGATGGTTTCAGTAGTCTTATTTACTGTTACTTTT
The DNA here is from genome assembly GCA_030686995.1 of Artemisia argyi. Classification (NCBI taxonomy): domain Eukaryota; kingdom Viridiplantae; phylum Streptophyta; class Magnoliopsida; order Asterales; family Asteraceae; genus Artemisia; species Artemisia argyi. The sequence goes on from CM060686.1 coordinate 47,873,950, forward strand.
AGCAAAAAATATAACTTCGTTTGTAGGTGATTTCAGTATAATTAACATCATTATTGTCAGTCATCATCATTACTCTTGCCTTTTTATGCTAAATTATAAGCTTGCTTTAACACTGTAAATCATCTTTAATAATAAACTGTTCAATTATGATTTCATAGAACATATGGGTAGAACCATACCATATTTTTTTTGCGCCTTCGTGCTCAACAATGGATTAAAAATCTCTCTTTTTAGAGCTGTATCGAATAATCTTTCTGCATTTTTTCTACAAAGACTCTCCATACACATGTTTGAAATAGAATTCATTGCGTGACATATGGTTTGGATTTGTTTCATCTTCCTTAGATGGATAACAAATTATTTCTATCTTTGATAATATTTATAACATTTGGATGTATTTTTTTATTCGTTCATCTATATCCGAAGTTTACTTATGCTTTGATTAATTTGCAAAAGCATGTCAAGTAATTTTAACGCTTGTGACTTTCTTAGATAACAAATTACTTAGTTGTGAACTTTTGATTATATATATATATATATATATATATATATATATATATATATATATATATATATATATATATATATAATATAATATTTTCTAGATATATTTCATGTTCCAATACGAGTATTGGCTGCTTCATGTAAAATAATGTTTTTCTTGCATTGAAGCATCTCTCATCAATGTTTATTGATATATTGGGTCCCTAATTAACTTACAAACTGAAACAAGCAGGGAGTAGTGACGATAAGATGGTTGTTGGGAGACTAGTTCAAGGAGTTGTAAAGAGTATCGATAAAAACCGTAAAGTTGTTAATCTTAGCTCTGATGCTGAAGAGGTTGCGAAATGTGTGGTATGTATTATATCATCTTTTTCTATGGTAGTCTCCTATGTTAAAGTGAAACAATGCAAGTTATTTTTGTTTTTCTTTACAGACAAATGATCTCAAAGGCGTTCCGTTTAATCTGCTCGTTCCTGGCATGATGGTAAATGCTCGTGTGCGCTCAACCCTAGAAAATGGCATCATGCTCTCCTTCCTCACTTTCTTCACCGGAACAGTATGTGTGCCGAATGTTTCATACTTCACTTAATTATATGTGTGCTGAATGTTTCATACTTCACTTAATTAAAGCTGTAATTAAGCAAGCGTTTGTAATTTATTTGTGACTGAGAATGTCGTGTGATGTCATTTCGACTTTTGTAGGTTGACGTATTTCATTTGGGAAAAACACTTCCCACTTCAAAATGGAAAGACGAGTACCCTCAAAACAAGAAGGTAATAATATCATATTTCCATAAATGTTGTCATTATATTCTTAGGGTTTTATCAGGTTTGCTTTTGCATGCTTTCTCCAATATGGGCTCATTGCAATTCAAACCTCTTTTAGGTTACATATTCTGATAGATTTTACTTGAGGGGGTAATTTGTGATGCATTACATTGCAATGTGGAACCTATATCACATGTTTTTTTTGCCATACGTCCGCATCAGAGTCTCTAGTTTCTTTTCTGAAGAAATATATTTTATCCTAAACAACTATTGTGCATCAAACAAGTTTGTCTGTATGAATCACATAATATATATCTTCTATATTTGTTGAATTTGGATAGTATATAGCATTCTTTTCATTGTTTCAGTTTGTATCCGTCTCCTGATTTTTATATTTTGTAATGGATTTGCTTAAGTCGTTATTCTCTCAATGGCAGGTTAATGCTCGGATTTTGTTCATCGATCCGTCAACCAGAGCCGTTGGTTTGACCCTGAACCCCCATCTTGTTCATAACAATGCTCCACCTGCTGTAAGTTTTTGGCACTCGTCAAAATATAGCAAAACGTGCATCTATCTGATGTGCATGTAGTGCTCAAATACCGATTTCAAATTTGTTCATTCTGATACTTAACAACACACTAGCATTAACTGGTTGGCTGCGCTTAAATGATTCGGACGTAGCATAGGAATAAATTCTGTAATATGGTCTGCTTAATAGTGGCTAGGGGTCGGTGTATATTTGGGTTAGGAACCAACTTGGAGTCTTGGAGCAGATGTTGTATAGGCTTTAGAAGATTACTGGGATAGATTTCACCTCACTTGTTGAAGTTAAATATGATTCTGATGCTGTATCTTTTTAAATATACCGATCTCTATGGTATAATATGTGATGCTAGGTTTGAGGTTTTTTACTGGTAATAAGTTGTGGAGATAGGGGAGAAGAGAAGGACGGATGTAGCTCAAATGTTACATGGGTGAATTTAAGTTCCACAAAACGATCCCCGCTACAGCCATTTTTTTTCCTTCCTACAAATGTGCCTTTAGGCAAGTATCAACCTATATGACAGAAGAACCTAGGAAATAAAACAGTTGCTACATTAAGTTTGCGAATTGCAAAACTATTTTTAACTTTCTGAGAGCAGTGAACATCCCCATACCCTGCCCCGGCGGGATTGGGTTTGTTGTTGTTGTTGAGAACAGTGAACATGCCACTTTGGAAACTGTCTAGTATTCCATGATGTTCAATTGGAGATTCTGTTAAGTTCACAATAATGCATCTTTTGTCTTTAGAAAATCACTTTTATGTTCATGACATGAATGTCATGTGGACTGCTATTGAGATGAATGTTTGATGCGTTAAATCTGATGTTACTATATGTGCAAGCAATTTTTACACAGTTCTTGGCTTCTTGTGTCACCTGTTTTCTGATTTTCATCTACTGTGTTTGCTATGCTTTTTGTAAGGCTAATACAACTTTTTATGCAGCTTGTTAAAGTCGGTGATATATTTGACGATTCGAAAGTGATTCGAGTTGATAGAGGATCTGGTTTGCTCTTGGAAGTCCCTACTGTTCCTATTCCAACTCCAGCATATGTTAATGTAAGTTAGTTTGGCAAATTCAGTTGCAACATTTGATATTTTGACCAAGATGCTTATATACCCAAATGCTCTGTTATTACATCTGTTTTATAATTTCAGGTGTCAGACTTATCTGATAAGGAGGTCCGGAAATGGGAGAAAAGCTTTAAGGAAGGAAGCCTTCATCGTGTGAGAGTCTTTGGTTTCCGTCTTCTGGAGGGGCTTGCAACTGGTGTTTTAAAGGTGCTTTAAATCTTCTTTTGCATTTGGAATTTCTTTGGTGAAGCGGCTTTTGTACACCATGAAACATTTCTGGTTTCTCTTTTGCTATTATGCCAGTTTTAATGAAGAGCACACATATTTTGCATATTAGCTCTTAAGTTGTATTTTTTTTATTGAGTTGTTAGGTGAATATATAGCATAATTATTTAAATTTACTTGACTAAAGTAAGAGATAGGCGGGACTTTTTGTGATGATTTAAAAAATGTTGGTCTTTCTGTATGTAACTCGAGTAAATTTGACCTTTTTTTTTAATGTAAATCTTTTGTTGGCTTTAAACAGACCAGTGCATTTGAGGGCTCTGTTTTTACTCACTCTGATGTCAAACCTGGAATGGTGGTGAAAGCTAAAGTTGTTATTGTTGATAGTTTTGGTGCAATTGTGCAATTTGCTAGTGGCGTCAAGGCACTCTGCCCTTTGCGTCATATGTCAGAACTTGAAATTGTAAAACCTAGAAAAAAATTTCAGGTAATGTATACAGTACTTCTTTGTGATTATTTTTTTGCAACACTCTTTTAATATCAAAATGTGTTCTTCTCACACTGTATTCAGAGTTTCGTTATGATAATCTGCTGTGATGTATACAGGTCGGTGCCGAACTAGTCTTCCGTGTGCTTGGTTGCAAGTCTAAAAGAATTACGGTCACACACAAGAAGACCCTTGTATGCTCTTATCTCCAGATTTACTTTTTAAACTAGAAATCATATGCATCTGGCTCTCTCACGTTCATGTTACAATATCTTTGTGCATCATGCCATCTTGCTTTGCTTGATTTATATACGTACATATGTTACTGATGTGGATGAAGGTGCAATATCTGTAATATTTCATACATTCAACCATGGTGATCACTATTAGACCCAGGAAGTATGAATACATGGTCAGTTTCAGTTCAGAGAAATATTTGTTAGGGATACTGCTCTTTTTCAAATATCATAGGTAGCTTTTAACAATGATAATTATTAGTTTGATTTGTTGATCACATCAGCATATTAGTTTGATTAGTTTTCACATCAGCATTCCGCTTGCAATATTCAGAATATCATAAAGCTACAAAATACATATCGTGCTTAATATGTCATGCATTTACTGTCCAATCTTCATGTCTCGTAATGTTGGAATTAACTGAATGAAATATATGTTTCAATCTAGCCCGAAAAACTCTTTATGTTATGTGCATTATGTTTAGTATATCTAATTACATTCCTCACCTTTTTGTTGCCTGCTGTGTTACTTGCTTTTCTAAATCTTGTTCAGGATCATCATATTCCCAATGCTAGTATTAATGTAAACTAAATGCAGTATATATTTCTATCTTTTTACTTCTCAGGTAAAATCAAAGCTTCCGGTTCTTAGCTCATTTACAGATGCAACCGAAGGATTGTGGACGCATGGATGGATTGTAAAGATTGAAAATCATGGATGTTTTGTTCGGTTTTACAACGGCGTGCAAGGATATGCTCCCAGGTTGGATCCAAATACGTAAAACATTGCTTGATTTTTATTGTGTTAGGTGACTTGGTCAGATGATAATTACTTTTCTTTATTAGGTCTGAGCTTGGTCTAGACCCAGGATCTGAAGTGAGCTCAATGTATCATGTTGAGCAAGTTGTTAAATGCAGAGTTACAAGTTCAGTTCCTGCTACAAGGAGGATCAACCTTAGTTTCTTAGTGACACCTACACGGTCTACATTTTACATTCTTCAGTTTACAAGTATTATTAGGATGGCATGAAGATAGCAGAACTAATATTATTTGTTTGCAGGACATCTGAGGACGAGGATGTTAAACTTGGGAGTCTTGTATCTGGCACTGTTGAAAAAGTAACTGAAAAATTTATATCAGTTGATGTTGGTGTTAAGGGTTATATCAGGGGCATTATCTATTCTGAACACCTAGCAGACAACCATGGTAAGCATTTGATCTTGCTAAGGGTCTTTATGTGATTATCAGGGCTTTACACTTCTCTGTTGGTTTTTGATTTTCCGTGAAGTTCTTTGTTTCATAAGCAAGATCGTGCTTCTTATCATGCAACATTTTTTTGTCAATGTTCAGGGATTGCTTCTATAATGACGGAATTACTGAAGCCTGGATACAAGTTCGAAAAACTGTTGGTTCTAGGTAAGTGTGCATTTTAAATGTTTACAGATCCCATGTATTTAAAGGCTTTTGCATATGTCTGTAATGATTACTGGTCGGTTGATTGTTACATGCAAGCCTGTAACTTGTATAAGTTTGACACTGTATTAACGCATTTTACTTATTTCCACAGACGTTGAGAACAACAACTTGATACTAACTGCCAAGTATTCTCTTGTTAATGCGGCTCAGAATTTGCCTGCGGATGCGAGTCAAGTTTATCCAAATTCAATTGTTCATGTAAGATCCTTATTTTTGTAGCTTGTATCTTTAGTTCTATTTTATATTTTTTATTCCTAGCATATTAGAAAATGAATTGCAGTAGTTCTTGCTGCTGACTTGCTGAATCCAACTTTCTCTTAACTCCAGGGTTATATATGTAATATTATCGATACTGGTTGCTTTGTGCGCTTCATTGGCCGTTTGACTGGCTTTGCTCCAAAGAACCGGGTATGCCTCTGCTAATAATACATATATTTTTATTTCTTCTGTGTTTTTCCCAAGATTACTGTTGGTTATTTATTTTACGCAACTGTCTTTCTCTATTGTCTAGGCTGTTGATGACCCCAGGGCTGGTCTTTCTGATGTCTTTTATGTTGGACAGTCTATTCGTAGTAACATACAAGACGTACGTGAAGGATTTTTAGTTATTTAATTTTTCATTTAGATTTTTTGAAGTGATGGTTAGTCTTGTATATTTTTGTTGATCTGTATCTTTTCAATATATATGTCCAGGTTAATGGTGAAACGGGTAGGATAACACTAGCATTGAAGCAGTCCTTGTGCTCTTCAACGGATGCATCTTTCCTTCAAGAATACTTTATCTTGCAAGAGAAGGTGATTCCCCTTATATTATGTGTTTTTAGACATATTGCGACTTTATTCGAGTGAAGTAATTCCTTATCAGTTGTGTCTGTGTAAAACAAACTAGTATATGAACTGTACTTAATTTTGTATGCATGTGTAGTGCTCTCTTTAATCCTCATCAAAATCCAAGTTTTATGCCTACACTTGTAATCTGCTGAGTTTAGCACCTCTTGCTCCTTCTCTTCTACATATATAACGATGTTTAGAAATTATACTAGCCAATCAGATTAGGCCATCATTTTTTGTACACACGGCTTTTATTTATTTTTTTATTTATCAAAATATATATATATATATATTTTTCTTTCTGTTATGGATTGCTCCTTACCTGAACAACGTCTGAGTTTGTTATTTTATTTTATTTCTCCTCAGATAGCCGAGCTGAATTCATCTAATTTGAAATGGGTGAAAAAGTTTCCAATTGGTAGTGTGATTGAAGGAACTGTCCAGTCAGCAAAAGAATCTGGGGGATTCATGATCAGCTTTAAAAAGTATAATGAAGTTTTAGGGTTCATCACACATCACCAGCGTAAGTAATTAACTGCAAATAGTGAGTTGGTTTAGGCAATATGTAACTAAGAGTGAATTGTGTGAGTTCTTTGCAGTTGGTGGTTCCACTGTAGATATTGGTTCTACTGTTAAAGCCACGATTCTTGATGTAGTCAAGAAGGACCGCCTTGTGGATTTGTCCTTGAAACCAGAGCTGGTTAACAGATACACGGAAAATAATGATTCTCAAACTCCAAAAAAGGTTTTACTTAGTTAATCTATGCTTAACTTCTTTGGCAGTTCTATTTGAATACAGTATTTTTCTTTTCGTTCATGTAAATAACTTTATTATGAAAGTTATTTGCAGACTATCTGTCACATCATTCCTTTTAATTGTTGTTTGTGTTTTGTTATACAGATGCGCAAAAGGTCAGCTCAAAAGGATTTGGAGGTGCATCAAACTGTAAATGCAGTAGTGGAAATTGTAAAGGAGAATTATTTGGTAAGTGTTGTATTTGGTTGACTTATTAAGAACTATCAGGTTGATTTGAGCAAATTGAGTTTTTGTAAGTTTCACTCTATCTCACTATTTTATATATTGCTCAGGTTCTTTCTATTCCTGATGCTAAATTTGCACTGGGATATGCATCTCTAAGCGACTACAACACACAAAACTGCCCACCGAAACAGTTTGTTGGTGGACAACGGTAACTTAAAGAACCTTGTTTATTTTGTTAATTGTTGCATCCAACTGGCGATGAAATTATTTTTTTTTTCTTACTTCAAATTATATTTATAGTAAATCAGACATAGTAAAGCTAGTTAACGAATATATTTTCCTACTTCAGATGAAGATTGAATCTAATTATTCTATAGTCTTTTGGCACTTTGTGTTTAGAAAAGATAGAAAATGACATTAATCATGAAATTTGATTTTTTTTAACCATCACTAAACTTACAAATCAGTGTAGACTGTATGATACAGCATTGTCCATTCCAAAATACACTCCTTACTTGCATATTAGTTGACTTGAAAAACAAGGGGAAGGTTAGTGGTCTGTTGTCCAAAGCACCTGCACCTTTTTTATGACTTTTATTTCAGAGCGGTGAGAACGGATCAAAGTAACATTTATTTCATATTTACAGAAAGTGACAAAGAAACTGTTTGCAAATATCTGATCATGCTGAAAGATGTCACCTGTTATTTAGGTTCTGGTTTTTGCTCATGTATGTATATTTTGGTTGTAGGGTGATTGCAACTGTTATGGCTCTTCCAGATGCTTCAACAGCAGATAGGTTACTGTTGTTGCTTAAATCTAATAGTGAGGTCGTGGAGTCTTCCAGTGCAAAGAGGGCGAAAAAGAAGTCTAGTAATGATGTTGGATCGTCTGTCCAGGCTGAGGTAGATTTGGCTCATTTATAACGTTCTTAAAATATTGGCAATCACAGCAGTAGACAATAATGACTTAGCATGCATGCATATTAATGATATTATTTCTTGTTTCCAGGTTACAGAAATAAAACCTCTTGAGCTTAAATTGAAATTTGGTTCTGGTTTACATGGTAGGATACATATCACAGAGGTAAGTTGTTTCTAGCATTATTTATTCCATTTGCTTTTATCAGTCGTAGAACAGTAGAAGTGATTTATATTGCATATTGACAGGCAAGCGATGACAATGTTGAAGAGAACCCATTTAGTAACTTCAAAATTGGACAGACACTGACAGCGAAGATTGTGTCAAAAGCTAAAGCTGAAAATAGTAATAACATTCGGTGGGACTTGTCTATCAGACCATCTGTTCTTGCAGGTGAAACATGTTTTTCATTGTGCACGTGTCACTTGTTTATATTATCAGTATCGTTATCTATTCATGTATAACACTCGCACGCCTTTGACATATCATTTTACTTATAATGGACATGCAGACCAAACTAATGTGTTCACGCCACAAGATTTCAATTATTCAATTCGTCAAAGTGTGACTGGCTTTGTGTATAAAGTTGATAAAGATTGGGCTTGGATTACAATAACTCGAGATGTGCGAGCACAGCTATATATTCTTGACACTGCGTGTGACCCTTCTGAGCTTCAGGAGTTCCAGAATCGGTTTCATGTAGGAAAACGTGTCTCTGGTTACATCCTAAATACTAATAAAGAGAAAAAGTTGTTGCGGATGCTCTTGCATCCACTAGCCGGTAGAGCTTCTGTGACAAAAGATGGTGAAACTGTCGCACCTCATATTTCTGATGGTGCGGTTGTGGGTGGTAGGATATCTAGAGTACTCCCAGGTGTTGGTGGGTTGATTGTGCAACTTGATCCGCACTTGTCGGGTAAAGTTCATTATACCGAACTTGTAGATTCTTGGATTCCAAATCCATTGTCTGGTTATCATGAAGGGCAGTTTGTCAAATGCAAGGTACTAGACGTTAGTCCTTCTGGGACCGGCACCGTTCACGTTGATCTTTCTTTGCGCTCATCTTTGATTGATGGGTAAGTAAATTACTACCATTTTTTTTAGTTATCCTGGATAAAGAAAAACGATGAATGCACTTCTGGCGTTTGTTACTTCCCCCTAGATAGGCAATGTCTGACTTGGCACTTCGTAAAGTTTTTGGGAAGGGTCAGAGAAAAAATTGGGGTCTTGTTTTTTAGACTACCCTGAAAAAAGTGAGTTGCAATCCAAACGCCTGTTATTTTTTAAATAGAGGAAGTACTGTTTGTTTGGTCTTGTTTGCGGAAGGCTAATCGTTTCTTTTTAATCAAACCTGTAATTTGTACCAAGTAAGTTCCTGAGTGAAATCACATGCTTTTGACACTGGGTAGGAAAGTAGCACCTTCATAATTAACTTTATCTATGTCAAAATCTGCGACTCTTGGCATAGTATTTGAGCTTATAAGACAACTTATGACTTCCAAGTCTCCAACTCCGTGTCTGATAAAAGTTCCTCTTCATTTAGTGGTCTTTAAACAATATGATTCTTCGGTTGTAATTTTGGTTCTCAGTTAAGAGTGTGCTTGTTTAATTTCTTTATTTTTCTTCCTTCAGTATTCTGATGTTGCAAAAGCTAACTATATAGATAAAAATGCATGCAGGAATTCTCAAAGTAATCGGTACGAAAAGCTTGAAGACCTTCATCCTGATATGGCTGTAGAGGTACATGCTCTATTGAGATTTATTTTGACTACTCAGCTCCCTTTATTTTAATGTGTTGTGGTCTTTATTTTTTCTTGTTCTGGATGGATCTAATTGTTCTTCTCTTATCAGGGTTATGTTAAAAACGTGACACCAAAGGGATGTTTCATTATGCTTTCCCGGAAGCTTGATGCTAAAATCCTCATCTCAAACTTGTCAGATGACTTTGTTTCAAAACCCGAGGAAGAGTTCCCTATTGGGAAACTCGTAAATGGCAGGTGATAATCATTGCACGCTTAACTTTTTTACATAGAAACTCTATAATGCTCATCTAATGATGTGGTTCACACAGGGTGCTTTCTTTGGAGCCTCTGTCAAAGAGAATTGAGGTCAGTCTCCGCAAAACAAGTGGTATGAAAGAATCAAATTCTGATGTTAGCGACTTTGGTAGTCTTCATGCCGGAGAAATTATATCTGGAAGGGTGAAGCGTATTGAGTCGTTTGGTTTGTTTATCACAATTGATCAATCTAAATTGGTTAGTCTCTGTATTCTTCCTCTTGGCTTAATCGTAAGATGGACTTGTTAAATATTAGTGTTAGTTTTTTATAGATGTGAAAATTGCAACCGGTTCTCTTATGAGTGGATCGACTCGGGCTATATATGTATATATAATCACAAAGTTCTTAAATGCATAATACCAAAAAATAAAAATAAAAAAATGTATTAATATAGCTTTTGTAGTCGTATTTAACACAAAATTTTTCTAACACAATGAGCTGGTTTTCCATATATTCATCAGGTACGGGCTCTCAATAATGGCCCTGCTTGGATATGTTTTAAGCAAGACTCTTAACTTTTTTCTCTCTCTGTATAGGTTGGGTTATGCCATGTGTCCGAGCTCCCTGAGGATCATGTTGACAACATTGAAACGAAGTACAAAATTCGGGAGAGAGTTAAGGCCAAAATTTTAAAGGTGAGCGATTGCATGCACCATATTTTTCTGAAGACACCAACCTTCTATCATCATTTTGATACTACTTTCTTACAAAATGGATTGGTGTATCGAGTTATTGATTAACCAACTTTCTTTGTAAAATGTGTTATTAGATTGATACGGAGAGAGAGAGAATCTCTTTAGGAATGAAGCAATCATATTTCAATACCAATGCCGATGATGAAACGCTTGAAAATCATGATTCTGATTCCATGGATGAGGATGATTCTGAATTAGAAGATCAAAACCCAGACGAGTTCCAAGAGCCACTGATATCCTTTGAGAATGGAAAACATCCAGTATTAGCTGAAGTCGAATCCAGAGCTTCTGTCCTTCCACTTGAAGTTCCACTGGATGAAACAGAGGACTCACCTATGGATGATACTGTTGTTCAAGTTCCCGAACCCCTCGATAACAAACCCGAATTAAATGAGAACAAAACTAGGCGCTCTAAGAAGAAAGAGATGGAAGAAAGGTACTTTGATCTTATCTTTGCTTATGGACATCTTTTGATATTTGTTGTCTGTAAGAGGCACGTTGTGAAACTTTTTCATAATTTATATGTGATTTGTAGGGAGCGAGAAATTAGGGCTGCTGAGGAAAGACTATTACAGAAAGACGTACCACGAACTGCTGATGACTTTGAGAAGTTAATCAGAAGCTCTCCCAATAGCAGCTTTATTTGGATAAAGTACATGGCATTTTTACTCTCTTTGAATGAAGTTGAGAAGGCTCGATCAATGGCTGAGAGGTACTACTGTATATATAATACATATATCAGTATGTGTCTGACAATAACTTGTTTACTTTTTGTTGGTCATCGTAGATTCTTTCATATCAAAAGTGTGAATATATAGCTGATAGGAAACCATTTGAAAGCTGCCCTTTTTCTATACAATGCATCTAGTTTTCTGAATCATATTTGACACTAAAGGATGTACTGACAAAAGGTGTTTTGAATCAAGCCAGCCCATACATTGTTAACCTGCAACAAAATAGTGTACTTTTAATACATAACTCTACCCGCCCATTCTATCACTCTAATGTGTTTGCATATAACATAGTTATAAGTTTACTCAATTCGCTTATTATTTAATGTACATGATCATTTATATGATGTTACAGGGCTTTGAGAACGATCAACATCAGAGAAGAGTCTGAGAAGCTAAATGTTTGGGTTGCGTACTTCAATTTAGAGAATGAATACGGAAACCCTCCAGAGGTATAATAACTAATTCAAATTATTTACAGATACCGGATTTTTTCACTTTTTTGCAAGGCAAGGAAAAGCTAATTAAAATTTAAAGCCACCTCCCTTCATTTTGCAATTGTTTATTAACTTGTATGGATTTTTTTTTTTCTTTTCAGGATGCCGTTGTGAAAGTATTTCAAAGGGCGTTGCAGGTATGTGACCCCAAAAAGGTCCATTTTGCACTACTAGGGATGTACGAGAGAACCGAGCAACATAAATTGGCTGATGAGCTTCTGGAAAAGATGATCAAGAAGTTCAAGCATTCATGCAAGGTGTCTTGAAATACAAATGCTACTTTTTATCTAGTCAAGTATAGTATTTAACTATTTATTGGGACCCATGCTTACCCTTTTAAAAATACTTAGGTGTGGTTGAGACGGATTCAGAGAGTACTAAAGCAAGAGGATCTGGTTCAGTCAGTTGTAAAACGTGCTCTGATTTGCCTTCCCAAGCACAAGCATATTAAGTTCATTACACAAACAGCAATTTCTGAGTTCAAGAGCGGAGTTCCTGATAGAGGAAGATCAATGTTTGAAGGAATGCTTCGCGAGTATCCTAAAAGAATAGACTTGTGGAGTGTTTACCTCGACCAAGTAATTCACTTCCCAATTGTTGTTTTTATTTTATTTTATGATTTATTGATTCTTCTGATGTTAACCATATTCTTTCTGAATTTGATAGGAGATTCGGCTTGGAGACGTGGATGTGATTCGTGCGTTATTCGAGAGAACTATTTGTTTAGAGTTGCCAATAAAGAAGATGAAGGTTAGTTATGACTGTTAATACTACTAGTTTTTATTGTATTGCTCTAAATAGTCAAGTGTTTTAGAGCAATATAATCATAAAATCACACGACTATACACATGATAGCAGTTTTTTGCTACGTTTTTCTCCTTTTCATCTGTCCCTTGTACAATCTGAGAGTTTTTAAACTGTATTAAGTTTTACTTAATTTCTATGTAAAGTATAGTCTCATCCATTTTAGCAAATCTATATTGCTGTAATATTGAGTAGTTTGGACGTAACGACTTCCAGCATGATTAATTATTTTTTCTGGATTTTGCAGTTCTTATATAAGAAGTATCTTGAATTTGAGAAGTCACATGGTGATGAAGAAAGAGTTGAATATGTTAAGGCAGAGGCACTCAAGTATGTTGAGAAAGCCCGTCCTTAAATACTACGAAGTAATTTCAAGTCGGGCAATATGCTCTGCAGCATCTTTTATCCTGGAAAAGATCGCGCAAATTACTCCTTTTTCTCAAGTGGGAAAGACACTTTGGCCCATCCAACTTAAACACTTGGTTAATCTGCAACAAGTGACGAATGCTATATCAGAAATCCAGGATCTGCATCTAGCTGAAAATTTTGTATCAATAAGTAAATGCATTTTTGTAGGGAAGGGAGGTTATGTATACAGAGATTGATCAAAAAGCGGTAGTTGAATTTTAGGGTTTGTAGACGCAATGGGATCTAAATTTTTGCAGTTAATGGCTCAACAATCAAGTTTTTTGAGTAATATTTATTTAAGCCTGGCTATTTTGTTTAATCTTTCTGTTCTGTATTGTGTTTTAATTGTTAATTCAAACATGATGCGGACATTCAGTTATTAGTTGTATTTTAAATGCAATTTAGAGTAGGGTATGTTTGTTCATTAAAATGTGGCTATGAAGTCTGAATTTAAATGAAATAATCTTGTTTATTTTTGTATAATTGTCTGAATGATTTTAATTGTTTATTTTTTAAATATATATTAAACCATAGATACAATTAAAACTCAAAAATGACAATGTCAACCAAAATTTAATATGCATTCTCAACTACAATTAAAACTTAAAAAATACATCTTAAAATATTTGTTCAATTAAATGATAAGGAACACAAACTACATCTATATATATATATATATATATATATATATATATATATATATATATACTATATAATGCACTTCGGATTATTCTATATCCGGTTAGACGTCGGCCATGAAATCCATCACTATACCGAGCAAATCATGGGCATTAGAAAAGCTTAAAATTCAGACTTTTACTTGCTTATTATGAAAGAATTTCGAAATTAATTGGTTAGGAAGCATGTTAGTTAGCAAGCAAGTTGGGTAGAAAGTTTGTTAGGAAGCAAGTTGGTTATTCAAACTAAAATTTTTTTTGGCTTAACCATCTTTATTTATAAAACATAAAGACAACTAAATGTGTAACCGAATAACGCAAAATATAGTCACAGGTACCCGCCGCCGCATTGCGCGGGTATATTTCTAGTAAAAAATAGTGTAGCTAGCCAAATAAGAAAAAAGAACAAATTAAAGTAACCAAAAAAATTTGAGGCTAGTCCCAATGGTCACTCGTGAAGGGTGCCTCACACATGAGAGCCATTTCTCCTCAATGACAGGCATCAAAACAATTTTCACCTCAATGTCACATCATTTTCTCTCCCTTCACTCTCTCACACTTTTCACTCACAAGGGTCACCGCTCTTATATTTCATTAAAATACGCACGTTATACAATCATACCTCACAAGATAACTCATACACTTACAAATCAAATAATTAATAGTAAAAACATTTAAGAGGGCTCACTTTTACACAATGCCCAAACAGTGAGAGGCTCACCTTTGGTCCCGGTTTTTGCTTGGCTCAAGCACCACTAAAGATAAATATCGAGTAATATAATCCTTAATTTGTTTCCAAGCCAAACTAGGATTTCTAAAAATACTAGTTAATTATCTCATCCATTAACGCTATAAATATGGCATATGACTGAAAACTTATCGTACAACTATATTATTAAACGTGGCATTATATATTCTATAAGCACGACTGCAAGAGATCTTGTTCGAGCTGTCTGGTTCCATGTTCACGAGTTCGGTCGATTTTGACGTAAGTATCAGCTTTAAGTTGCTATTAGTATAGCTAGTTCGGTCTGGATATTTTTATTAATTTTCTGATATATACTGCTCAATTTTTTACGCTATTGTGAATAACATGTTACATGGATACTTAGAGACAAGGTGTTTTAGTTGATTTTACATGTCTTGTTCACTAATGACACTAATTGATCTTTAATTCTTGTAGATGTCTAAAGAAGCTCTAACCAAGGGTGAGACAAAGGGAGTCGCAATCCCATTGCTGTCATTGGCCGAGAAGAAGGAAAATCGGACTACAGAGGAAATGGTTGAGATCTTCAATAGCGAAAGTGAAAAATGGGATGCTGCTAGCAATCTACTGATTAATGAACTCGACAATATCCTTGAAGTAGAGAATGAAGAGAAAAAGGCTCCAGAGTTGGTTAAGTGTACCTCCTTGTTTGGTTTTTGTTCTCTTTTCGGCCGAAAAGTAGATTCATTATTGTCGAAATTTGGATGTAAACATTAAAACTAGTTTAATTGACTTCATATACTTTTTTAACAGCATTATTACAACTAGCGAACTGCTATAGGAATGGATGATGGATTATCAAGCCAACCAAATGTACATTCTTTTATGCATTATGTAATGTATATGGTGCGAGTCTATTTGTTAAAAAAGTTGTCTGGCAACTGTTTAGCACATGCGAGATAAATTTGTTGTGTATATATTGTGAGATAGTTAGTTGCCGTTCAAAATAATAAGAATAATTATTATCATTAGAAGGTGTTTGGATGTGAGTTTTCTAAAAGCAATATCAATATATCACAAAGGTTGAGTCTTTTTTTTTTTTTTTTTTTTTTTTTTTTTTTTTTTTTTTTTTTTTAATCACAAAGGTTGACGTTGAAGGGAAGAAAGCATTAAAATCTGTTAAAACTTGAGGGACATAACATTTGGATTTTCAGAAGCAACTTTATAGCATGTTTTATTCTTCGGGCTATTAAACCATACGTGACTACCTCTTACGCGCAGTTAATTTTTAATATATAGGCTACTAGTACAATTTAAGCTTGCTTATCTTAAATCAGTCTAAAAGTTTGGTATAGGCCGTAGTACCAAGAGAGGAATGGCACCATCGTCGGCGTCTCGTCCAGGTATTTTGCTGAGACAAAACCAAGTCCGACAATGTGCTAGAAACATAATAAAAGTAACAAAGTTAAAAATGATGATCAAGTTATTGATGATTGATCTAAGGGCCGTTTGGTTTGTAGATAGGTTTAGGATTAGAATTTGGATTTGGATTTAAATTAGGATTTGGTTTTGGATTTGATATATGAGAGACAAAATATATTATTAAATAGACAAGTTATTATTTTAAAAAGTTATATAAATTTGATTATGTAAAAAAAATAAAATGTGAGTGAGTTGTAAAGATGAGATCCATTTATATTCAAAAAGGACAAAAATAAATTAGTTTTATTTTTGATACCACACTTACACTATGTTCTTAAGAAAAAAAAAAATGAAAGTAAAGTAAATCAAATGGAAGTAAAGAAATGAAAATGATGTAAAGTTGTCTTTCACCCCAAAAGTGGGATGGAAGTTTTTAATGCAAAATAGTATCACTTTCAATACTTTACTTTTATTTTACTTCCCAACTAAAACTTGAGAACACAACAAATATCACTTTTATTTACTTTACCTCCTATTACCCAACTTGAGAACACAACGTTACGTTGTGCTATGGTTTCAAATCTATCACTTTTTGATTCGTTAATTCCCAATTGTGAGCTCCCAATGTCAACCAAACAAATGATTCATATTTTCTTTAGGTGAACCCACACCAAACCCATCAACCAAACACCACCTAAGTATCTAACAATGTTTTCAAACCCGGGTCGATCCGGCCGGTTCAATCGGTCAGACCGGTGCCAGGCCACAAAAACGGGTAAAAAAACCCGGGTTAACCGGTTAGACCTGCAGGGTTTTGAGTGACCTGGGTCAACCAGAGTCTTGAAACCCGCCCGGGTTTTGTTTTCTTCAAAATTTTTTTTATAAAAATCGGGTTGACCCGCCGGTCGAACCGATTGACTCGGTCAAAAAAATATAAAACTATTTAAATGGAAAACCGGGTTGACTCGGCGGTCGAATCGGTGCCCGGTGACTCGACCGGGTCGATCAAAAACCCAGTTTTCAAGACCTGGTCAATTAAAAACCCGATTTTTAAAACATCATGCATTTGAATGTTAGGAACAACCGAGGGTTAATTATGTAAATATACCAAATTTTACATTAGGATAACCATTCAAATACCGTAATAACCATTTTATTTGTTTTCAAGTTAAACTAGGGAGTAAATTCCACCGATTGTTCCTAAAGTTGTCGAGTTTTGCGCGGATCGTCCTTAAACTATTTTTTTGGCATTTTCGTCTCTGAACTCCTCATTTTTGGCGTGGTTGGTCCCTGGAACATACTTTTGGCTGACGGACGTTAATTTGCAGCGTTAGTTGACCAGTCAGTTGGGTTTTTGGTCATTTCACATTTTTATAATGGCGCATTTGGTCCCTTCCCCCCTTTTTTCCCGCCTATCTTCTTGGTAAATGTTCCACTACTGTTCAGCCTATTTATAACCTCGTTTGTATACACTAGATGACTCACCAACAAAGAAATCCCTTTGAAAAAAACCACAGTTAAAAATGGCAGCCCCAAATGCAAATGGTTGTTTTCCAAGTGAAGCTGACGAATACGAGTTTGTGTTAAACAACGCCTTGTTGTGGGACGCTGTGTTCAATGAATTCGGGTATGATCCCGTATTGGAATTTGGTAATTACAGGCAGGTTAGCACCGTCGTTAGGACACAGATACTGAGGTGGGTTCGTAGACAGGACTTTTACTGGGACGAGGTTTTGGGGTTGAATGAGGAAGAAGATATAGATGAGGAGGAGGAAGAGGAGCTGGAGCAGCAGCAGGACGTGGTGGGGCAGCAGCAGGGCATGGTGGAGCAGTAGAATAATGTGGTGGATCAGCAGAATAATGTGGTGGATCAGCAGAATAATGTGGTGGATCAGCAGCATAATGTGGTGGAGCAGCATCATAATGTGGTGGAGCAGCAGCCAAACCTGTTCGAGGATAGGTTGAATTTGGCAAGCAGGATTACGGCTCTTGAAATATTCTTTAAAGAATATTAAGAAAGGATGGATAGGAGGGGAAATGATGCAAGCAGGGCAGAGAGCTCTGGGTCGAACCGGTTGGTGTGAAAGCTTTGAATGATTATGGTGTTTCTATGGTTTTAGTATGTTTGTAATCTGGTGTTTATCTGATGTATGGAATGATGGCTACTTTATAACTCTATCAATAAATAAATATGAAGTTTAATTACTAGTCATTGTTTATGATTGATTGTGAATGTTTGATTGCCAACTCCATATCAAGGGCTGTTCAAGTCAACCACAAATTACTCTAATTGTATCTGCTGTAAACCCTTATCATAAGGAAGCCATGAGTTGCAGAATTTGTAAACTAGAAACATTAATAGCATTAACCATTAAGTCATCAAAATAACCACCATAACTTAAGTCTAATACATTAGCACCATTCATAGTAAGTTAAGAAATATTTACAACCATCATCAAAAGTGAACAAGTTTTTCAAAAGCATAAGACATGATACATCATCTTCATGTTGCCTTGCCTTTCCCTTTGGGTTTATCTGTTGCCTTTGCCTTGCCTTTGCCTTTGCCTTTTGCCTTTGCCTTGCCTTTGCCTTTGCCTTTGCTGCTTTGACCATGATCCTGGTCACATTTACGTTTCTTTGCTGGGATTGGCTCCTCATCAGGGACAGGCAGAGCTAGGACATCAAGGTCAGCTGGGAGAGGCAGAGAAGGTGGAATAACTTGGAGAGGTACAGCTTCTATTGGCGAATCAGAGCTTGTAGAATCGGCTATTGAAAACTCAGAGGTTGAACCAGACTCAGTTTCTTGCTGTTCAATTAACCAGTCAAGCAATCCGGGTGGGATTGAGTAACCACCAGAACTTAAACTAGAACTGCTGGAAGATGAGTCAATTGGTCCTGGGTCACATTAATATAATTGGTACTGTTAGTGTTCAAAGGTTTGCATCAAACTACATTATGGTCTTTCTAAACACATACAAGCAAACAAATGAAGGCGAGGAGTGAAAAGTTTGATAAAATCATAACATAAGCTCAGTATGGTCTTTCAAATCTTAGTGTTCAAATGTAGGCATGCAACTACATTATGGTCTTTCTAATCTTAGTCAACACATACAAGTAAACAAATGAAGGGGAGGAGTGAAAAGTTTGATCAAATCATAAAATAAGCTGACTATGGTCTTTCTAATGTTAGTGTTCAAATGTAGGCATCAAACTACATTATGGTCTTTCTAATCTTAGTAAACACATACAATCAAACAAAACCCCCAAATGTTGTTGATGCGTGGGAATCGCAACAGGCTTTACCTCTCGAGGGATCTCGAGAAGCTTACAACCCCCACCAGGCAGTGTACCTGATCGTTGTAGTATAGTATAGTGACAAGTACCGGGGGATTGATCGTTCAGCTTAAGAATAGTGTCGCTAGGATTAGAAAACCTAAATACTAGTTCTAAAGGTGAGGGATGATTATTTTTGTGTTTTTATATTTTATGGAAAGCAAATTAAAATCTCAAGTTTGAAGGATTTGGGCGGAATTAGTTGCTAATCAACTAACCCAATACTAAGATGCAATCAAACTAAAATACTAGAAATGAAAATAAACTAATTTATACTAAAGTTTTGAGCAGTAATTGGAGAAAATGTGTTTACTTAGATTTCACTACTCCCTAGATATCTTTTACACGTTAATTACTTGTTATAATTGCATGGATGACGGATCGTATTCCTTAATACCATTCATGGGGTGGCACACATAACTCCCCAATTCTATGAGCTCTTATCTCCTCCTACACCATGCCCAGCACAACTATAGGGATTGTAAACAGTGGCTCATGCATTAAATACAACCAATAAAGACCTAGTGCGCGTTGGTTCATGTTTCTTAAGACGTTCAAGCATGTTACCAATTGGAGATCTGCCAGTTTTCTTAAGCCTAACATATAAATCATTCATCCAAGACAAGAATAAACAAGTAATCAACACATAATCAATATCTAGGTTTCATTAGATCTAAGCAAACACAAGATAGATCTAGCCTAGCATGATGGAATTAAGACAAGAACATGATATAGACAACCAACACATAGACATATTGATTGAATTAGAAGAACACTTATCTTGATTAATCATGCAAGGTATCAAGGGGTTGGAACCCTTGAAAAACCTATAAAGTTACACCAAAATCGTACTTAGGGTTTCTCCAAAAACTTCTCTCTCTAAATGTGAAAAATTAGAAAACTATATATAGGAAAAGGGGTCTGACGGCGTCAAGACCAATTAGGTGACGCCGTCACCTCGCCGCCAAAACAATCCTCGGACTGCCTAGATCTACATTTGACGCCGTCAAGTACAAAACATTTCCAGGCCGTCATGACTTTTACTCTTGACGCCCTACCTTCATTACGCCGTCAAAACTCTTCTGGATCGTCATGGAATTTTACTCTTGACGCCGTGAGGGAACTACTCTTGACGCCGTCAGGGAACTACTCTTGACGCCGTCACCTACTGTTCCCAGCATGGAAAATTAAGACTTTGGCGTTTTCTTCACTTTTATGCTCCAAAAACGTCCGAATTGCTTCCTTTTCCAGATTTCACTCCCAAAGTACCTAAAATCACAAAAGGAACGATTTAGGGCAATATTTGATCAAATAAATTCGGATTTGGGATTAAATGACCCCCTAAAAACGGATCATTTTTCGCCTCATCAGTTGTCAGTAAAAACAAGGTCAAATATGTTAAACAGGATAAACAACAATTAAATGGAGCAAAAGATGTATCAAATGATAAATAACAATTTATAGTTTACATACCTGGACGGGTAGGGGAGCTCATTGTGTTGATTTGGTTTTTTTTTTTTGAAATTTAGGGTTTGATCGGGGTTAGTTACTATTTGAGTGTTATGTCTTTAATGTAACCAAGTGTGTGCTCAATACTCTAAGTTGCTTTTTATAGTAGGTAAGTTGTTTGACTTTAATTAGTCAAACAAATTGAATGGCACATTCAATGCTTGTTCAACAGATGGTTGAAAGTCAAATTTATTGCTAGATACACTTTGTATATATTTTTTAAGGGCACACAGAGATAACACATTACAAATGTGACACTGTAGTATTGATCCATTATATTCTTCTGTGCTGAGTACTTCTGCATTGATGGTCTGTGTAGGTCATTTTGTTTGACCAAGTTGACAAGCATTGACTTGTTTACTCTTTGAATGTAGCAGTACCTACTTTAATTCTACCAGTATCATTTTGTTTGAGCAGTACCTTCTTAATGAATGGTCACATTTAAGTTGAAGCTCATAACAGTTATTATACACAAATGAAGGAAATGATGAAATTGATTTCATTTCATTAAACTGAAACAGATTACACAAGATATTCAAACAAAACAGACATATAACCATTTTCTGTTTTTTACACAAGCAACCCCCAAAGCAGGTTATACTCCTCTTCTTCTTGTTGCAGCCTCTCTTGGTCAGCCTTTTCAAAAGCTGCTTCTTCCTCTAATGCAAGGTTTAATGCTTCTTCATCTAAACTCTGCTGAATGTCATCATCAACAACATTTCCAACAACCTGCATCTCAAATTCTGCCTTTTCTTCTTCTTCCATCAGTTTCATTATTTCTTCTTCCTCTAAAATTCCACTACAACCAGGAAGCGTATCTTTTTTGAATACCTTAACTAAGTTTTTCCTAGTAATGTTAAGATAATGGTCTGATTTTGGTGAAAACACAGAAACATTACGAAGAATCAAAGCAACTCCTACAGTAATATCCTTTCCATTATCCCCCTCATTAATGATTTTATGATGTATTGTACCAGATAT
Source organism: Artemisia argyi (assembly GCA_030686995.1). Classification (NCBI taxonomy): domain Eukaryota; kingdom Viridiplantae; phylum Streptophyta; class Magnoliopsida; order Asterales; family Asteraceae; genus Artemisia; species Artemisia argyi. Next base: position 47,895,816 of record CM060686.1, read on the forward strand.
TTCACCTGAGAGATCTTTCACAGTAACTGTAAGATCTCCAAGCATGTTTGGGGTGCACGACTTTATTATAGCAACAACATGTTCAACTTTCCCCTTATTGATAAAGCTTCTGATATCACCTAAACATCAAATTACAACCCCCCCCCCCCCCCCCCCCCGTTAGCATTCACATAGTCCACGGAGCTAAGCCATGGCCCACGTGTAAAATCCTCATCCTCACCCACGTCTTCAACAACTTTCCTCATATACTCCTGTGTGGAAATTATAGGCATGTCTCCACCTAGCCGACTTTCCTCTAATTTACGTAGCTTCGCCCTTTGATAGACACCTGCAGGACCCGGTATGATCCTAACAGGATCTTGGCCGGAAATTTCATCATTCTGGTGACCTGATGAAGCACGTGGTGAGTTACTCATGTTGTTGTCAATTTATACTGTCCTTTATGTTGGTGTTTGTGAGGGCCTATAACGCGATTTTCTAAACGGGGACTATACGTGCAAAATGTTTTCCCAAATCAGGGACCTAAAACGAGATGAAAGGGTTCAAATAATTCTCATTTGTCGGGCTTTTTAATTTCCCCGCCAATTCTTACTACCTCACAGAGTGTGTGTTTAGTCCCTGAATTACTGACCTTGTTTTACCATTAGTCCTCCAAATACTCATTCTATGTTAGTCGTTTAGGCATTTTTCCCGCCAAACCACCATGCCAATGACAACTCTCAGTTGTACATATAAAACATGGCCCATTGCCCTATCCATTTGCATCCAACAATTCCATATGGCTGAAAAGAAAAACAGTCTGTTCATTGCAACCCACAACTCCCAAATGGAACAATCAAGAACAAAATGGGCATCAATGCTGGCATTTATCGAAGATGTTGTTGACCATCTCCCTGAATGGTCTGATGAGGGCAGTGACGATCGACTCAACTTCACTGAGCTATGGTTGAACAGGATTCATGAATGCCACAAGTTCAATAATCTGCTGAATGCCATAAAAAAAATTAAGGGAAGAAGTTGACATGCTGGAAAACAAGGTTAGACATCAAAAGGTTTGTCCAATCAAGGCATGGGCAGATTGAAATGAAACCTTAGACAGCACACTTGTCAAACTAACTAATGGTGCAGTTAATGTGCCAAGAGTTAATCATGAAATTGTTGCTGATGAAGTTGTTACTCCTGAAGCTATTGTTGGTGAACATGTGGTATCTAATGGAAGGCCTCTGAAGAGGAAAATGGTGTATGCTGGTGACAAGAAGGATTTTGAAATCGATGGTTATTTTTATGTTTAGTATTAGGTTCTTATGCCTTGGGTGTGGTTGTTATGGGTTGCTTCAGTTAAAGTCTTTTGTACTCACCTATTATGCTTAATGAAAATAAGTTATTGTGTATCTGTTTACTGATTGTATGTTATGGGTTGTTATGGGTTGCTTCAATACATAATGAACCATGAAATGATATACCCAATATTGGTCATGCCTTTAATTGACTTTGAAAAGTCAATTTAATTGTGAAACCCATTGGAGCAATATGTAATATTACAAAGGAATCAATACTTAATAATTTCCAGAAAAATAATTCATACCATTTAAAATGAAAGCTAACAAGACACAAATATGTTACTTTCATACTGTTTAAACATTTACAAACATAACTTTCATACTGATGAGGCGAAAAATGAACCACTTTTAGGGGGTCATTTAAGCCCGGAATTGAATTTATTTGATCAAATATTGCCCTAATTCGTTCCTTTTGTGATTTTAGGTACTTTGGGAGTGAAATCTGGAAAAGGAAGCAATTCGGACATTTTTGGAGCATAAAAGTGAAGAAAACGCCAAAGTCTTAATTTTCCTTGCTGGGAACAGTAGGTGACGGCGTCAAGAAGGAATTCCTGACGACGTCATGAGTAATTTCCATGACGATCCAGTACAGATTTGACGGCGTCACGAAGTAGGGCGTCAAGAGTAAAATTCATGACGGCCTGGAAATGCATAATATATGATGGCGTCAAAAGTAGATCAAGGCAGTCCGAGAAACATTTTGGCGGCGAGGTGACGGCGTCACAACATTTGTCTTGACGCCGTCAGACCCTATTTCCTATATATATTTTTCTAATTTTCACACATTAAAGAGAGAAGTTTTGGAGAAACCCTAGTACGAACTTGGTGCGAATTTTGCAGGTTTTTCAAGGGTTCTAAGCCCTTGATACCTTTCATGTGTAATTGAGATAAATATTCTTTTAATTCAATCAATATGTCTATGTGTTGGTTGTCTATATCTTGTTCTTGTCTTAATTCCATCATGCTAGGCTAGATCTATCTTGTGTTTGCTTGGATCTAATGAAACCTAGATGTTAATTATGTGTTGATTACTTGTTTATAATTGTATTGGATAAATGAATTCGATATTAGGCTTAAGAAAACTGGCAGATCTCCAAATGGTAACATGCTTGAACGTCTTAGGAAACATGAACTGATGTGCGCTAGGTTTTATTGGTTGTATTTAATGCATGAGCCACTGTTTATAATCCCTATGGTTGTGTTGGGCATGGCATAGGAGGAGATAAGAGCTCATAGGATTGGGGAGTTAAGTGCGCCACCCCATGAATGGTATTAAGGAATACAATCCGTCATCCATGCAACTATAACAAGTAATTAACGTGTAAAAGATGTCTAGGGAGTAGTGAAATCTAAGTAAACACATTTTCTCCACTTATTGCTCACAACCTTAGTATAATTTAGTTTATTTTCATTTCTAGTATTTTATTTTGATTGCATCTTTAGTATTGGGTTAGTTGACTAACAACTAATTCCGCCCAAATCCTTCAAACCCGAGATTTTTATTTGCTTTCTAAAAAATATAAAAATACAAAAAGAATCATCCCTCACCTTTAGAACTAGTATTTAGGTTTTCTAATCCTAGCAACACTATTCCTAGCTGAACGATCAATCCCCCGGTACTTGTCACTATACTATACTACAACGATCAGGTACACTGCCTGGTGGGGGTTGTAAGCTTCTCAGGATCCCTTGAGAGGTAAAGCCTGGTGCGATTCCCACGTATCAAGTTTTTGGCGCCGCAGCCTGGGGAATAGTTATTGTCTAGGTTAGAATCTTTTTTTATTAGGTCTACTTGCTAGATTCCTTTCTAGTGAGATTTTATTTTTATTTTTTTAGGGTTTCTTTAGTCTATCTTATTTCTTTGTGTCCTTTGTTCGTAAACTATTTCGATGGATAACAATAACATTGATCGTTTGATTCCTGTTATTCGTGTTTTTCGTCGTAGGATTTTCCAAATGCCAGCCCCACTCCCTTTAGTGGAAAATGAGAACCCACCTAACCTCTCGCCCAACCACCACTTTGACAATAATTTTGAGTTAGAGGAGTCTGATCATGATGATGACCGTAGGGCTAGTCCCTTTTACTATTCAGACTCCGATGAGGATCTTGATGATGGTGATGTGATTAATGAGAATAGGATGGAAGAGGAAATAAACCCTCTTAGGTATGTCGACCCTAGAACCAGGATTGAGTGTGATAGTTCGTTTAACATGCAATTTCCTTGTAAGATCGGATTTAAGAGCTTTAACGCCTATCTAAACTCATCTCTCCCAATGAACATTATCTCGCGTAATGAATATAATAAAATCATGGTAGATGAGTTAGAATACAAAGGAGAAAAAATTATTGCTAGGGCAATACCATTGCATGTATTTGTAGGAAGCTTGGTCTATCTTGTTGAGTTCATGGTTATGGAGAATCTAGGAGAATTTATTGATGATAAGTTGACCCAAGTTGTGTTTGGAAGACCTTTCAAATGGTTGACCAACCTTGATGAAAAACTCATAGAAGGGTTAATTACATTCTCGGATGGGGATGAAGAATTTGTGTATCAAATGCCCCGCACCCACCCTAGGTTCAAAGATTTTTCCATGGAAAAGTGTAGTAGGTATCCGCCCATGGAAATGTTAAGTGAGAAGGATAAGAGAAAAGGACTCAAGTATACTCATGAAAAGAATAAAAGATACTATCGCGGATGCTTAGAGTTAGGAGATGAATATAAGAAAGATGAGGCGACTATTAGATGGCTCATACTTGGTTATGTGAGCATAAGCGATACACGTTAACCCATGACCTTGAGTCTAGCTACAAGACTCGTAAATAAAGAAAAACGCTTCTTGGGAGGCAACCCATGTTTTGTGTGATTTTATTTTGTTTGTTTGTTATTTGCTTCCGTATGCATGCTTTATTTTTATTGATTGGTAGATCATGTTTCTAAATTAAATAGTGGAAATACTTTACTTTGTTGTTTTGGCCTAGTCTTAACTCCACCTAAAAGTATTTTTGCAAAAGATAAGTGTAAGGGGAAACCCCAAATATGTTTTTAAGAAACAAACCGATCATGATTCTCCACAATATTAAATTGTTAGGTCACCATTTAGTAAACACAAGTATAATGATAAGAGAAATGAGATGAGAATGAGAGTGGGATGATTATGAGAAATTTGAGAAAGTGAAATGCAAGAGTTTCCTTAATGTTTTCAAATAACCAACCAAATATTACAAAGACCTAAGCCATCTATATATAGGGAAGGAGCTAGGGCAACACTCCCTCTCCCCCCATTCTAGAATTCGTATGGGCCATAAAGCCCATGGATCACTTAGCTTAAGTCTAGTAAACTTGTAACATTACATTAGAGTAAGAAATAAAATAACTAAAGCAACCTATTATTACAAATGACCGAGACTTCATAAAATAGTAAAACTATGGTTCCAACAATCTCCCCCTAAGGATCGGTCATCATGGTTGCTTGACGTCTTTGTTGTAATCTTTGACTTTCATAGCTTTAGACGTCTTCAGAAATGATTAGAATAATAATGGATATACTTTGCTCTTTGTCTTTGTTCATTGATGATGTTGTAGTGATTAGGTTACGAAGTAATCTGCCATTCGTCACTCCTGCGTCTGTGGTGGTTGTCCGCCATTCCAACATACTCATACATCTTAAGACTTTAGACTTTCACGTGCAAGAAGTTCCTTTTCATGCATTGAGATCTTTGTCTTTAAACTTTGTAGATTTTGCTTATTGTTGTAGAATCTTTCTTTGAACTTTGAGTTGCTAAGATCTTTGGGGGAGCTTTCTTTGACTTCAAGATGTATGTATGAGCATGTTGGAATCTACCATCATGGAAGTGAGGTACCTGCGAGTAAACAGTTAGCAATAAATCAACCGGTACTTACGGATAAGGAATTAGAGCTCATCAACAGCATAGTGTGAAGACTCCTTCTAATCCTTATCCAGGCCGTTCCCATATCAGATACTCCCGAGGGAGCTTACTAGACCTACTAAGTAGCTCAATGACTGGGTGAGTCGATGGGGATCACTCCACGACTGTAGACCGTAATGGAACCACCGCGAACACTAAGCGTAACCCTTGTGGGGTTACCGAAGTGACCTGCTGTCAGGGCTGTTTGATGTTGACCCTGGCAGGATTTCCGTTCAATCATTGAGAAATACCTAAGTAATCCTCTCATAAACGTTCTAGGCAGATTGCTAAGATCTGCGAAGGACTCGATAGTTTACAACTGATGCCCATTGATGTAGAACACCAGTCGTAGAAATACTAAGTGTTCCTAAGAGATCTTTGATGTATCTCAAGGCTCTAGACTCTATAAGTGCACACCTAGGTTTCCTATGCGGAGACTGGGGAGGTGTCTCCTGCTTCAATATCAACCGTCTCTAAGAGATAGGTCGATAGGTTACGCGGGTTCCCCGTGAGAATGAAACAAGCTCTTTTAAGAGAACTTGAGTGGTTAAGAAGGTTTAGTGCATTGCGTCACTGGGTCCATGACGACTTAATCTTCAATACCGGTGTTGCCTTAGCAACAACCAGTAGCATACGTATTGAACCCGGTGTCTGCCCTAAGGTTGAACATATGGAGGGCTATTTCTTTTCACCCTTTACTTTTGCTTTTCTTTTTAATTCTTCAACTCCTTCTTTCCCTTACATTCATTTCTCCTTTTTTTTTTTTTTTTTTTTTTTTTTTTTTTTTTTTTTTTTTTCGTATCATACCTAAGGACTTCTAATTCTAACTATGGGAGATGTCCTTGGGTAGATCCCTCCGGCTCTGGCGGATCATAGAACGGATATTCCTATCTTAATCACCTTATAACTCCGACAGTAGCCAAGAAACCTTTGATAGAAAATCTCTCAAAGTGTTTGTGATAATCAAATATTTTGGTTAACACTTTGAGAGTTTTGTGTACACTTTTGAAGGGCTCCCCCTGCACATGTGCTCATAAGTATTTAATAAATTTGCACATGCGGGAGGAGCAAACACTTTTGAATTGATCCACTTTCTGTGAACAGTACCGATTCGAGACACGCTTACATCACTAGTTAGACTAGCTTGAAGTTATTACCCGGCCTGGTCAAGTCCACAGAAGGTTTCTCGAGACGGTACGTTTCTACTGAGACAAATCCTTTTCGAGACACGCTTACGTGGTTAGTTAAAGAGTTGCATTGTCAGCTTTTAGGTGACAACTAGCTCTAGTAACTAACTTGATGTTATTACCCGTCGAGGATATGTCCTTTCGATATTACTAACTTGTATTATCTCGTCAATTCGTGGGTTAATACTGAGTCTAGCTTGCTTATGATATAACTTTTAAACTTTGACTTTGTATATTTTAATCACTTTTACATTTTCTCCCCCTCAAAAATAGCATACAAAATGGTGTTTTTGACAACTTTCAAGATTGAAATATGCCTTTTGAGTCTTACGGGGAGATTCACCAAGAACATTAGATTTTGAGCAAGTATTTTGTTTTGACAAGTGCTCCCCCTCAACAAGTGATTAGGTCTTATTGAGGTGAAATACTTGTCCTTTTGAGCAGAATTATGAGAAATCAGAAATGTTTGATTAATTCTACTCAAAAGTAAGAAGCTTTCGCTCCTCATGTGAGGATTGAGGCACTGAAGCGTACCTCAGGGTCCTTTAAATACAAGCACGGGTTGTACACTGTAATGTGTGCACAAGCCATAATGAAAAATCATTCAATCAAATGAAATAATCAAATGTACCAAGTTACTCTTCGTCCGGAAGTGGAGCATCAAAGTCAGTGAACTTGGGTTCAGGTCTTTCGAAGTTTCTGACAGGAAATGATGGTCTGACGCCGATGTAACTTTCCAGTCGTCTGATCTGTTCCCGTCGAAATAACCTTTCTTCAGTCTTTAAGACAAAATTCCGAACTTGTCTTCGTATGCTGGATTTCCATCTTGGTTGTTCCCCCTTAGCTATCCTTCGCCGATCATCATTCAACCTTTTAACCAGCCCATCACGAACGGATTTGAGGGTTACATCACAGAATTTATGCACCTCATCATATCTCATGAAACTTTGAAGTTGTTTGCTGTTGATGTAGGTGAAACCAAAAGGGTCTTGGTTGAGAGTAAACTGTGACGTTTGATAAATCCCATCAAATGTGAATTGCGGCTTAGTCAAATTGATCTTCTGCTGATAACTTTCCACACCCAATTGAAGATCTTCCACCCTTTCTTGAACTATAAGTCGTCGGATGTAGAGAAGTAGTGATGCCATAAAGTTGTACTGTACATCTCTGTCGAAACCCCAAATTCTTCCTTTAACCTTTTCGAGATACATATCTTCGATGTCATTCAGATACAGGTCTGGGAAGTCTGCTTCGGAGAACTTATACTTCTTTTCATCCTGACGTTTAACCACAATTTCACGCATGAATTTGTAGTTAAAACGTTGTGACTCGTGAATCTCCAAGATGGCGATGATCTTAGATTTATGCTTCACATCTTCTAAGGATTTCTCTCCCAATCTGCTGGTGTACCCGAGACGACGACGGTCTGGCCAGTGTTGAATACCATGTAGGGCATCTCTGTCGTAAGCTACGATGGAGTTGCTGAATACACGAGTTGTTTCTTCGATGGCAGGGATCTCGTATCTGGCGGCTGGTACGGAGATTGTGAGTGATGAAGCATATTTCTTCTTGTTTTTCTCTTGGGTGAGTTTGATATTCTGAAGATCTTTGTTGAAGAAATAACTGTAGGGTAACTTGGGCTTATCTGGAAATCCTGTCAGAGGCAATGGTTTTGTCCAGTCGGTGAAGTAAGGTTTTTCATGGTTCTTTGAACTGAAATCGATATTCATTTCAGGATTTAGCCAGTCAAATTCGGCTGACATTGCACTGGCTATATTCTGCAAATGAAATTCGTATTCGACTTTGTTCCCAGATCTTTTCTTGAGAAAATCTTGTGCGTCCTTGTTGATTCTTCTCAGCTCCGTCTTTGTGAGTTTGTTGATTTGAAGATCCTTCATGATAACTTGGGTAAACTGTAGAGTATTGCCCGGAAGAGGTTCTTCATATTCTAGAGGAGGTTGTGCTTGAACCATTTCTGTCAACCAGTCATTAAGAGGAGTATCGTCATTGTCGAGCCATGTGTGACGACTTTTCTTCTTGGATTTCTTAGACTTAGATGGAGCATCTTTGTCTTTAGCTTTGGACGGTGACGATGGTCCAGCACGAGAATCATGAGTTGGTGGAGCACGGTAATCGGTGTCAAGTTGATCCTGGAAGTCATCAGCGTGTTCCATGAAAATTTCTTCATCTTTGGTTTGACCTTTACCGGTAGTTGAAGGTTGTTGTTGAGTTTCCGGAGGAGTGGATTCCTTTTGAGGATGTAGAGAGGATGAGGGACCTGTTCCAGACTTGGATTTCTTGCCTTTGGAGTTTGGGTCAGGATCGTCATCTTTTCTTGTCCGTTTGCGGGTTCCAGCAGCTTCTTTGCATGACTCTGTTGACATGTAAGCCACCATAGCATCATGTAGTGCCTTTTCTTCAGCTGTCTGTGTGGTTTTGGTGGCAATGTTGTCAAAGAGTTTGACAAGCATGTCGTTGAAGGACATTTCTGGGACGGTTGGAGCCACAGTAGAAGGTTTAGTGGTGTGAAGCGTGAATGGTGTAGTAGACAACATTTTCCTTGTAACACTTCTGATTCTGTGGTCCAAGTTGTCATTGATAGGTTCAAGAAGGTTTGCTACTGTGGGAGTGATCATATCAACCATATTTTCAGTGAGAAAATCATGTGTTGCAGTTCTGATGAATCCTTCGTAGTCAGAGTTCAAGAACTTATCAATCAGCTGCTTTGACTCCTGGAATTCCTCAACTTGTTTGGTGAGATTGGTAACAATGTTGGTGAGTTTGTTCACTTGCTCCTGAAGATCAACTTGTGGTTTTGGTTCATTGATTGAATGTTGTTTAGATTCGGTCTCAGAGGGTGTGGGTGATGAGTGTTCTGGTGATGATTCGGATGATGACTCGTTGTGAGAGTCTGAAGAAGATGCGGGAGGAGTCGGATCCTTTGGTGGAGAGTCTTGTGGAGGTGGAGGTTGTGCAGAGGATGTCTGTTGAGAAGATGACTGAAGAAATATGTTGGTGTCGAATGCGTTCTTCTCTTCGTTTTCCTTTCTATGGCGTTCCTCTGCTTCCTCTGCTTCTCGTGCAAGAAACTCTGGAGTGATGAGATATTCTTGTTCCTGATCCGTAGCAATGTGTTCTTGTCCGCCAACATTCTCCTCTAAGTTAGCAGTCTCTGTCATGTGGACATCTTCAGCCTTATCAGTATCCTTAACGTTGTCATCAGGTTGTGGAGCTGATTCTGACATTGTGGGAGGAACCATGCTGCTTGTAGCCCCTTCATGTTCTGACTGATCAATAGGTGGTGGTGTAGGAGGATGTGATAGAAGTCGGCTTTCAAGACTTGCTTTCCTTTGTTCTTTGAGTAGTCGCTTTTCTTCAGCTCTAGTGTCGACAACTATACTCTTGAGTTTTCGTTTATCGACCAACGGTTCAACTATTGGTTCATCTTCATCATCATTCGGCTCATTGATAGTGACACCTTTTCTTCTCCTTGTCTATTCTTCATATGTTTCATGACTTTGTTGTACGGCAATCTCTGTAGCAGGAAATCCTTCTTCAGGTGCTCTGTATCTCAGTTCATAGTCTGGTTCTTCATCAGATTCCGTATCAAACTCTGATTCGGTGTCAGAAGGTGGAGGTGTTGGTTCATCACGAAGAGAGTATCCTGAGGTTACCTTCTTCTTTGGCTTGGCAGCAGGTTTGGGTTTGGATGTAGGTTTAGGTGTGGTAGTAGTCTTGGGTTTTGCCAATGAAGCAGACTTAGATCTTGTGTGAGGTGATCCAGTGGTGCTTGTTGTACTCCCAGACTTTGCACCTCCTTTGCTACGAGTCTTAATTGTTTCTTCTTCCTGTACCCCTTTGTAAGCGTTGTCATACAGCTTGTAGTTCAGACTCTTCTTGATTTTATCATTCAGTAGGTATTCTGGAAGCCTCATTCCCTTGATCTTTGTTGAGGAAGTGGTCGTTTTGATGAATGAGGTGGTAAAGTCGTCCTCGAAGAGGTGCTTCGGCTCATTAGGATCAGCCATCCTCTTAATGAATTCTGGAGAACTTTTGCAGAGATGTTCAATGATAAGCTTGGTGAATCTCGTGAATGGTATCATAGTCTTCACACGTTCAGTCTGAATACTGTGGACGATATCATTCATGATAGGAACTGCAAAGTCAATCGGTGTCAGAGTCACCATTCCCCAGAATGTTTGCAGGTGTTCGAGCCTAGGATGTTCATGACCACTTTTCCTTCCAGATATAGATCTTACCACCAACAGACAGAATGTTCTCCAAGGCTGAGGGATATGCTTGACATTGAATTTGGAAAGCTTGACAAGAGGTACATCATCATCAACCTCATATCCTAGTTCAATGAAGAAGTCAAGAAGTTCCAGGTCAGGTAGTATGGGAGCAAATTCAGTGTCAGTTTGTGGCATGAGAAGGGCTGTACGAAGAACGTCATGATCCACAGAGTATTTTTGGCTATCCAAAGTAACAGTGAAAGACTCATCATCCAAGTTGGCCTGAGAGGTAAGCCAGAACTGGTGAAGGTAGAATAGCGGAACTGAGGTAGAGCAGGTGAGCAGTGGTTTGCAAGGATGTGCCAGTAGGATATCTTTCACAATCATGCATGATTTCTCTGTGATATTCAACTTGTTGAAATCAACTCGGGGGTTGTTGTTGCCAAGCGTGACATGGTAGTTCTCGGGAGTGATGTCATCCAAGGTGAGTAATGGAAGAGGTTGTTCTGCGACGTTCTCAGTGTGTTCAGCCATGTTTATCTGAAAAGTATCACCATAAACCAAACATCCAAATTTGTTATGTGTTAGCCATTGCACATAATTACCAGGTGTAAGCATTGGAGGTGTTTCAAGTGATCCTGCCTCATGTCGGGATTGTTGAGTTGTAATAACTTCACACATTCTGTCAAACCAGTGAGGTTGTTTGGAGGAGAACTGAGTGTTTGGTTGTGGCACTTGATATGGTTGTTGTTGAGGAATGATCTGTTGTTGTTGCATCATTAGGTAATGATGTAGTGGATTGTATGTTTGTCTTTGAGAAGGTTGTTGATTCATTTGGGTCGGAAGGTAATGTTGTTGCTGATACTGCTGAGGTTGTTGTTGCTGAGGTGGATGTTGTTGAACATGAGGAAAGTAGTGATTCGGTGGCTGAGACATCTTAAGAAAAACATTTGTGTAGAAATGGATCTTGTAGAAAGTGTAGAATTAACCAATTATCGAGAAACTTAGCACAACTTCAAATAAGATTTCGATAATAAGTTTTCGAAACTTGGCAGATTTTCGAGAAACTTGGCAGATTATCGAGAAAAGATTTCGAAACTTTTCAGTTTTATCGAGAAATAAGATTTCGAAACTTAAGCAGGTTTATCGAAAAATAAGATTTCGATAACTAAATAATTTTCTCGATAATTTTCGAAAAAGTGTAGGATTTCTCGGAAAAAAAAAACCACAAGATTGCGAAATTTAGTTTTCGAAATTATACAATTTCGAAAACTTTCCCAAATGCTTGTATTGAGACATAATGAAGTTTTGCAGGATTTTCTAGGAAGTAGGACCAAGTTTTTCCAAAAATTTTCCGGAAACTTAACATAAGAATTTCTGCAGGTCACTTCTGACGGCGTCAAGAGTTAACTCTTGACGGCGTCACGTGTAAAAATTTGGAAATTTTTCCAGTTTTGTTTTTCTAACGGAGTCTTATGGTTTTTGTGAATTATTAAGTTTTATAATCTCTAGGAAATCTGCAAACTTCATTCCACAAGCATTATATCTTATCTTGTTTTCTAGGATTTAATAACTTATATAGGATGCCGCCAATTTTACGCGAGGTTGTTCTTGTCTATTTTCTCAGGATTTACAGGTTATGTATGACAAGAAGATGATTTATATTATGGAAGGGAAGCTTTGATTGTTCATTTTCTTGGAGGAAGATTTAACCTGGCCACCTAATTATCCATACCGAGCGAATCAGGGGAGTATTTGATTTCATTCTTTTTACTTTTTCACTTTTACATTCTTTACTTGAACATTGGGGACAATGTTCATCCTAAGTGTAAGGGGAGGGTAAAAAGATGATACCTTACATATGCACTTTCGCTTGAGTTTGTTTTGTTTAATGGTAGATGTGTAATAAAACTATGAGAAACACTTGTTAGTGCAATTTTAGCGCCAAATTTAAAATTTTTTACAACATTTAGGAGCGAACCTTTAGCCATAGCAAGCGTCTCATGGATAGGAGATTGTATGACTAGCACATAACCGTATATTTAGAAAAATTTTCCACCCAAATATGTGAGGTTCGCCTTTAGATTTGATAGGAAAAGCATTTAATATTAGTGCTTATGAGTGTACCGGTAGCATTTAGATTCTAGAACTTGCGTTAGTGATGCATCCCGAGACCGCTAGTGAGAATACATTCGTGTGGTAGGATTTACTACATGATAAGAGGCATTAGGATCACCCTTGTGTTAAACCCGTATCATAATTACTTGACCATTTAAGTCATATTACTTGGCTAGTTAAGTCAACTAATTTTTCCCACACCCTTAGCGTTGTACTCATTTTTAGTACACGAAACCCCTAGTACACCCCTCCGAACCTATCTTTTCGTTTCTAACTTTAAGCATTTTACTTAAAGGAAGAATTTGTTACACCCCACTTAAATGTACACCCAAATCGCCTTAGCCTTCAGTGTATGCGCTCATTTTTAGTGCATTATTGTTATTTGTTAAACCCTAAGTTAACTATCTAATTGATTACATGGTTGCTAAGTCGAGTCATATCCTTGTACATATTGTTTTGGGACGATTGGGACTCATGGGTAAAGTACTTATTTATGGAGTAATGGGGAAGAACATCATTTATTACCCCCATATGTGCGTTAATCTTGAAAGTACTCCAAATGTTTTGATTTTCTTAATTCGAGTCATTAGAATAGTTTATTGTAAAGTATGTAAAAATTCAAGTGTAAGGGGAATGTTCATCCCCTATGATGTATTATTTTGGATGGTAGGGTAAGAATGTATGCCAAAAAAAAAAAAAAAAAAAAAAAAAATCGAAAAATTAAGAAAAAAAAAAGAGAAAAAAAAAATAGAAAAAGAAAAGAGAAAAAACATACGGACTACCATCCCGTTTCATTCTATGTTCATTTTATGTTTTTGTTATTTTTTATTTATTAGCTTAAGTCGAGTCTAGTCTTGGCTTAGCAACGCCATCTTGTACATGTAATTAACCAAGATTGTTAACTCGCCACCAGTAAAACTTCCTTTATCCAACAAAACCGTGTATTTCATATCCCTACACCTAACGTTACAACCCTTTAAAAGACCTCTTTGATAGTTTATCCTAGGTGCTTACGCCATGTGGTGGAGGTTTGATCCTTTCCCAAGCCTATGGTAATCTATTTTGCTATGACAGGTAGTGAGAGATATATTCCGTTTCCATATTGTAATTTATGCTTTATTACACCCGAGAGATGTGAGTATCTAAACACTATTTGTGAGGTGCTTGTATATGACCTCCGTGCTAGTCTATTGGTCTTTAGTGGAATGATTATTTGTTGTAATTACTTTTATATTAGTGTTAAATGACCTCTAACTTGTATTTTGAGTAGAATAAAAGCGCATTTGCTTGAGGACAAGCAAATCTCAAGTGTAAGGGTATATGATGAGGCGAAAAATGAACCACTTTTAGGGGGTCATTTAAGCCCGGAATTGAATTTATTTGATCAAATATTGCCCTAATTCGTTCATTTTGTGATTTTAGGTACTTTGGGAGTGAAATCTGGAAAAGGAAGCAATTCGGACGTTTTTGGAGCATAAAAGTGAAGAAAACGCCAAAGTCTTAATTTTCCTTGCTGGGAACAGTTGGTGACGGCGTCAAGAAGGAATTCCTGACGGCGTCACGAGTAATTTCCATGACGATCCAGTACAGATTTGACGGCGTCACGAAGTAGGGCGTCAAGAGTAAAATTCATGACGGCCTGGAAATGCATAATACATGACGGCGTCAAAAGTAGATCAAGGCAGTCCGAGAAACATTTTGGCGGCGAGGTGACGGCGTCACAACATTTGTCTTGACGCCGTCAGACCCTATTTCCTATATATATTTTTCTAATTTTCACACATTAAAGAGAGAAGTTTTGGAGAAACCCTAATACGAACTTGGTGCGAATTTTGCAGGTTTTTCAAGGGTTCTAAACCCTTGATACCTTTCATGTGTAATTGAGATAAGTATTCTTTTAATTCAATCAATATGTCTATGTGTTGGTTGTCTATATCTTGTTCTTGTCTTAATTCCATCATGCTAGGCTAGATCTATCTTGTGTTTGCTTGGATCTAATGAAACCTAGATGTTAATTATGTGTTGATTACTTGTTTATAATTGTATTGGATGAATGAATTCGATGTTAGGCTTAAGAAAACTGGCAGATCTCTAAATGGTAACATGCTTGAACGTCTTAGGAAACATGAACTGATGTGCACTAGGTTTTATTGGTTGTATTTAATGCATGAGCCACTGTTTATAATCCCTATGGTTGTGATGGGTGTGACAACCGGCAATTTAGGGAGCCATTTTGAAAACCCGCATTACGTTAAAGTTCGTTTATAATTTTTATTTGGAATTGTTATTCACAACGAACTTGTAAGACCTATTTTATGGATAATTATATTTAATGACGTTATGGAATTCGTGAATTATTTTAATAATTCATTTTGAAATTATGCTCGGTGATGTATTCTTAAATTCTCACTTGGCACTACGTTGACTCCGGCACTAGGAAATTGAAAAGTTTAAAAACTTACGAGTTTTAATACGTTGGACATTTAATAACGTATTTATTATAAATTTCGGTGGAATATATATATAGCCCGTCAAATGGTGAAAATAACGAGTTTCGGGGACGTACAATATTTTTATCGTAAAGTTTCACTTACGTGAGGGGACGTTTTTATTAATTAAACTTGGAAATAAAAGGTTTGGTGTGCAAATAATAAGAAAACTTAGTTGAGGGACCTAAAGTGAAAATACCTTATTTTATAACCCTAACCCTAAACCCCATTTATCATTTTCACTTATAATTTCACCCACCCTCTCCTCTCTTCTTCCTCACCGCCGGCCACACCCAAAATTCGGCCACCATCGCCGTTATCCACTGTACACCGCCACTCCAAAATACTCCCCCACCTTCTTCTTGTTACGTTGTGGTGATTCACGCGCCCAAAAACCATCCCCCTCGCCTCGTTCTACCACCACCGACGCCACCCACATCACCTTCACCATCTTTCTTGGTTTATTATTGTAGATCCACGGGTAAGTGTGCACGAGGTGCATCGTTTTTGTTGAAAAACTTACCTAAACCCACAAATTTTTATTAATATGGATCGGATTTGGAGAAAATGGATAAAAGTGATAATGGGTTTTGCTAAAAACGTGTTAAATCTTGGTTCGGTATCCGGGTTTTGATGTTTGGTTGGGTTTTGATGCGTGGTCGACCCCTAGCCGAGGCTCCCCCTCCTCGATTTTTATTGATTTCGGGTCATTGTGGTCATTTTGAGCCGTTTTCTTGATGGTTGACCATTGTTGGTCATTGTGATTACTTAGCTTATTTTATTTGGCCCATGGTTTGGTTATTTTGGTGTTGGTCGATTCTTGTGGGAGCCGAAGACCCAAAATGGGTCGAATGGGGTCATTTGGGTCGAGCTCGTGTGAGCTAGCCGCGACCATAGTGGTCTCGGGTGGGACCTACGTGGCTCTTGGTATATGATTTGACTTTAGTTGACTTAATATTTGACCCGTGTACGGTTAATTTTTGAGAACCGTGGTTGATGTCGAAATATATATATTTCGGTTAATTTTAATTGTTGTGGTTATTTTTTTTGTATATATTGATTGGTTATCATTATTATTGCGGCTTATTAGATTTTTAAGCGGTTGACGAGTTATTTTGGACTCGTGGTATTATTTGAAGAAGTGTTGACGAAAAATGGTTTTGGGGACCGAGTGTGAGACGGTCACTTAGATTGACGGAGATAGGTTAGTAGGGTGCCGTAGTCGGACCCTATTGTTGTAGCATGTGGATTGAGATTGTGTTGGACGGAGATACTTTTGTATCTATGACATTTGCTTATTACTATGGACTTGGACAATGAGCCGAGAGTCATGACTCGGACATGTGACCATTTCGTATGACTCGATAACTATTTACAAATAAAACATAAGTAATAAAACATCTTAATAATAGTTATTGATAATATAAACGTTTATATGAATATATAGACGTGAATAACGGATATATAATTATATAAGCGCGTATATTAATAATAATAATAATCACGAGTCATATTATAAATAATACGACTAGATATATATTAGGCTACGAGAGTAGCGTGATATTATTGAAAGTATTATTATTATTATTATAAAAATGTGTTATAAAATGAGAAACTCTCGACAATTACTAAATATTAAATAAAAATGTCATTTTATATATATAACGAGTAAACTTATCGAGTTATGCGGAGTCGTAGTCACTCGAGTTCAGGTAAGTTTTATTTGTGACTTTCGTGTTGTCACGGATATATGACGATTAATATAAACGTTTTCTATAACTAAATAACTACTTAACCGTAGGGTTGAACCGGGTTATTTGGCTATACATTGTATCCTACGACGCCCATAGGTTGCGGTATATGTAAAGTGTAATAAATTGCGAATATATATCAGGAAATCTGGCCAATTTGACGATGTATATGAGGAATTTATTAAATTATGATATATACCATATAGTATTTATGTGCTATGTGCTTTAGGATTGGGTGTAATCTTGGAACGGTATGTTACGTAAATAAATACGAGGATTATCAAATCGACGGATTTAATAAACTTCGGCGATTTATTTAAATAATATATTGGGCTAATATTAGATCTATAGTTCATTTTATTATTCTTTGTGTGACCTTTTTGGTTTGTTTTGTGTCGACCCACCACCCGTATGGATACCAAACGCAAATACACCAAACTAATACGAAATGGATTTTCGGAGAATAAAGCGGATTTTCGTCCGGGTTTGGGAATATTTTGAATTTGAGGAAATAATTTCTGAACGAGTTGATATTGTTAGGTCGTGCCGAGTCCGTAGTTGTTGTTTCGTGAGTTACTATACATCTTATTTCTATCGACTTCTTCTTGCTATTTTCTGGACTTGAGGTGAGTCATAGCCCCACTTTTACTCTTGAACTATGTTTTCAATACTTGGGGTGAGAAACGTGCAAATTATTTTATGTGGACTATTATCGCTTTTATATTCTTTCTAAACTTGCTATGCGTATGGACTAGGATGTTTTGTCAGCTTTAGTCACATTTTATGTGTACTATTCAAGGTTGACTTATGTGGTTATTGTCAGCTTTAGTCACACGGTTCGTGTGTACTATTCAAGGTTAGCTTATTTAGATACTGTAGCATGCACCTATAGGTTATTGATACTTTGGAGGTTATCCGAGTATTTATTTGGTATTGCGGGGGTTACCCGAATATCTATGTTGGAACGGAGGGTATCCGTGTGTTAGAATTGGAGCGGAGGGTATCCGCAGGCTTTTAGTGAATCCTTAGTCTAGCTAGCAAGCGTTTTGCGTATATGTCCACTATATTGTTAGATGAAGTTAAACCTATGATCTCACTAGCGAAAGCTGACTTTTAGCACGTTTTCTCAGGTAATTAAGTGACGATATGGATGCTTGGAATGGAAGGCTCGGCTAAGGCTCATGGTTTATGGATCTATTTTTCTAAACACTGATAATTAATTTTGGACCTACTGTTATGTTATTTTGGGCCTGACTCTGAATGATGTTGGGATAAATGTAAACTTTAAAACCCCGTTTTGGTTGCGTTTTTATTATGTTTACTTTATCTCGTTCTATTATGTCTTGTGTTGGATACCAATCCTGTAGCACCCCGAAAGCTTGTTGAGTCTTCCGCTGTGTCAAATTTTGGGGGTGTTACACTAGGCATGGCATAGGAGGAGATAAGAGCTCATAGGATTGGGGAGTTAAGTGCGCCACCCCATGAATGGTATTAAGGAATACAATTCGTCATCCATGCAACTATAACAAGTAATTAACGTGTAAAAGATGTCTAGGGAGTAGTGAAATCTAAGTAAACACATTTTCTCCACTTATTGCTCACAACCTTAGTATAATTTAGTTTATTTTCATTTCTAGTATTTTATTTTGATTGCATCTTTAGTATTGGGTTAGTTGACTAACAACTAATTCCGCCCAAATCCTTCAAACCCGAGATTTTTATTTGCTTTCTAAAAAATATAAAAATACAAAAAGAATCATCCCTCACCTTTAGAACTAGTATTTAGGTTTTCTAATCCTAGCGACACTATTCCTAGCTGAACGATCAATCCCCCGGTACTTGTCACTATACTATACTACAACGATCAGGTACACTGCCTGGTGGGGGTTGTAAGCTTCTCAGGATCCTTTGAGAGGTAAAGCCTGGTGCGATTCCCACGTATCACATACTGTTTGATCATTTCCAAACATAACTTTCAGACTGTATGAAGATTTTCCTAACCAGGTCTTTTGCCATCTGAGTATCTTCTTCGACAGTCAACTTTACCGATAACATAACACTGAGAGCATGTGTTGGCAATGGGTATTCTTTTTCCACCAGCATGTATATGTCAGTTCCAGCTTTTGTAGACACATGGTGAACTTCACATGTATCATACAATATCCATTTCAATGATGCTTCATCTGCATTAAACTTCCACAATTTGTCATCTTTATCTGGTTCAAATAGCCTATTCAATTCAACCCATAGCATTTTTTCTTTGTCATCAACTATCTCTGTTAACTTGAACCTTTCAGTGACTAAACTCCATAGCTTGACCAAATCTTCCCTATCAAATGCTTTCATCATATCTTGAAAGTGTTTGTATACCTCACAACGATTTCCACATCTTATTATCTTCAAGTATTTTCCAAATTCATCATTGTACATCTCCCAGTGAATGATTGGATATTTGGCTTGTAAAGCTTCTGCATTCATACCGTCATACGGAACAATCTGCATCATATGTTGAATCTGATCTTCACTCAAATCTTGTTTATGTTGGCCTGCAATAAACGTTTTTTGCTTCTTAGAAGACTTTGATTCTATGTGTGAACCACCTCTCTTAAATCTTGTACTTTGTTCTTCCAAATGCATTGGAATAAAGTTGGAAACCTTCCTTTTGGCAATACCGTGTAGCTTTACAATTTCGTCAAAGGATTTGCCTTTCAGTTTACTTGCAGTCCAATGATCTTGATTGATGAGATATCTCTTCATACCGCTCATCAACTGTGCTTGAGTTTGTGGTTTATTCTTTTTTGCTTCTGCTTTCTTTGCAACATCTTTCTTTTTAATATTGTTGAGTAGATCTTTAATAGGATTGTCTCTGATATGAACTAATGTGTGTGCCGCTGTTTCATCAACGTTAGGGGTACTAGCAGTACAAACATATCCGCCACCAGTACCAATATGTTTAACACCATCATTAACAGTATCTGCACCATGACTCTGTGCACACTCATCAAACTTCATCGGTTTTGAAACATCATCCAAAATGGTTGATTTACTCTTACCTTTATTGTCCTTCAGTTTTTGGCGCAACTTCTTAACTTTTTGAATCAACTTGGTATAAGCACGAGCATAAAGTTGCTTTGTATTCTTCAAGTTTTCCTCCAACCCAGTAACTCTGTCTGACAATTTTGTACAAATATCCATCAACTCTTTGTACTTCGGACTACCTACATCACTTCCATCTGTGTTCAGTTTAGGGACAGGGGAACCATGAGGCATATCCCCCATTGTATCATGCGGCATGGGGTTTGCATCACCTGAAGCACCATCATGAGAACTTGGATCATTAGATGTTTCCATGGGTTGGGTGTTATCATTCTTACCACTGGCCGGCCTAGTTTCTAAGCCTGTGAGTGTAGTGGCAGCCCGCAACATTGTCTCACAGATAGGCTCATCTGCTACATTTGGTTCAGTTGGAGATATGGGCTGAGGTACCCCATATTCATTTCTGATTCTTCTCGTAAATGTCTTTGTAACTTGAGGTTTTGATGATGATGGACCACTAATGGGTGTGTCATGAGACTCAACTTCGGTTGCAGATCCTTGACCCTCGAGAGGTGGAACAATCATTGATAAAAACAGTGGTGCTTCTCTCCCATTATAACCCACACAAAGCGTCCTCATATTCCTAAAACCTTTTGACTAAGGGTTGGAGTTTTAAGAATGGTTTTGTGAGGTTCAAGCCGTTTCTTGTGTTTGTTCAAAATAATTTGAATAAATCTTGGATACATTAAAAATTTGTATTTGCTTTTCACATTTTTCACAATACCATCAAAAATCAATTTTGAAAAGTTAAACTTCCTTTTTGTGGCCAAGCAAACAATAGCAGTTGCTATGTTACTAATAAATTGTTCCCAACAAGTTTTCTTTGGACTTAAACAATGTAGTACGGTATGAATGAGAAATCTCCATTGAGGGGGGAATTGTGGTTTTTGAAAAGTTTAGTTATCAAAAGTTAACCCATACCCCATATAGTAAAGATTTTGGAAGATTTCATCATTTGGCAATGAACAAATACCCCCATTGTCTGATAGTTTCAGATGCCTCCTAACAGATGACTCAGTAATAGCCATGAATATGCCATCAACTGTAGCAATTATCTCTTTTTCTCCATTAGCAAGTGTTTTGACTTTGGCAGTTTGCCAAAACTGATTGATTTGGGAAACATAAATAGTAGGATTTTGTGTAATAGCATACCTTATGTAACTTCTATTGAGAAAATCCACAATCTGGTGGAACACTTCACTTCCCTCTGGTTTCTGTAAGTAGGCTACCATGTTATGTGTCTTACAATTTTCCAAAATCGCCATTAAGGTTGTTAAAATTTTGATTAGGGTTCTGGGTTATGGTCATTTAGAAGAGTATGTGTGTTTGGTAAACCCAATTGAGATGATATGGATGTGACTTAGGGTTTTGGGAAAATCAAATGAATTAAACTTTTCTTTCTATTGTGAATTAAAGAAAGATTATGAATACTCGAATGTGGTGAAACCTATATGCGAACCAATACACAAAAAATATCTCAACGGTTATTAATGCATAACGGGTATTCCCAAACAGTACCAAGGGTTACCCACCCGTAGTAAATTTGATCCTACCAGTACCAAATACACCCATGGCTTTATTTGACTTTTATAAGTCAACTTACAATCAGCACGCAAAATTACAAAGTGTTATATAACTAGAGATATTGTAGCTACTAACTCCAACTAACAAAGGCCAAATGATGCAAAGAACACAAAATAGCCTTGTTCATTCAACATAAAATAAATTTTTTATTCAACAAAAATTAAACATTACATGATACACTTAACAATTAAACTTGGGAGATTTTTCGGGATCAAATGACAAATGAAGGTTGTCATAATCCAAATGCTCATCATCTGATGACTCTTCCTCTTCGTCAGACGCAATATATTTGCGTTTTCTGTATGCCCACATCTTCTTCCAAGTGCATTTACTTTTCCTCTACCAGCTTGTTCTTGTTTTTCAAATTTTATCAATTTTTTTTGCTGTACTTGAATCTTTTCTTTAAAATACCAATCAATTGTTTCTTCAAATGTCGGTTCTGGTACTTCCTCACTTTCTTCTTCAGCCTCTTCTAGTTGTTGAAGTATTGAAGCTTTTTCTTCAATGTCATTTGTTTGCACATGCTGCATTCCTGGATTCTCTTGCATGTTAACATCTGCTTCATTCACTTGGACGTTAATTGTTGATGTTGATGCCATTTTTTTGATATTGTATAGATGTAAGTTGTTTTGAATGAGTTTGTTATGTTCCAATTTATAACCATTGCTTAAGGCAACTGAACGGTTTTTTTGCTTTGGAAAAGACACACGTCTTAGTAATTTATTGTTGAACGTTGTATACTACTAGTTTTGATAATGCAAACGGAACATAGGTTCAACAGACATTTATTACACATTTGATATCCTACCAGTACTAAATACACCCACCAGTACCAAGTTTTTTCTCAACAGTATTAACCCAAATTGTTTGAGACAATGTCTTTTGAACTTTTTCTTGTTTTGCTTACTTGAAATCACATATTTTCTATGTGTTGACTAATTCATTTGCATTTCCAAACTAAGTTCTTTGAATGTGTCATTTTATAACATCAAAAGGTACTGCCCATGCCTTTAACTGACTTTTACAAGTCAACTTACAATGAACACTCAAATGACAAAATCTTATATAACTAGACTTATAATCCTTAATACGACCAACAAACAAAAGTCAAATGATTCAAAGATAGAAAACCTGCAAATTTACTAATACTAGATGAGTATCTTACTTTTGACAACAAAAAATTTGGAGCATTTCCAAATATAACTTAATGTCAAAAAAGTTGGAGCATATCCAACTATAATTGAATGTACAATATAGCAACAAAAGTAATTGTTTATAAACATATAATTAGAAGGACCCATACATCAAGTCAACTTCAAAACCATAAAACAGCCGGAGCATCTCGAGCTCTTAAACCAATTACGACTCCAGTCATAGGTGGTGGCCTCTTTCCTATTTTAGCTAAAGTTGATGGAGGAGCTTGTAATGGAGCTTTTTTCTTTTGCCAACCTTTTTTTGAAGAACAAGGAGGTCTGCCTCTAGGTCTTTTGGGAGCTGGTGCAGCAGCTGAAGTGGAAGCTTTGCCTCTTGGACCTGAAGTTGATGGAGCTTTTTTCTTTTCACCACCTGTTTTTGAAGAAGAAGGAGGTCTGCCTCTGGGTCTTTTGGGAGCTGGTGCAGCAGCTGAAGTGGAAGCTTTGCCTCTTGGACCTAAAGTTGATGGACCTTTTTTCTTTTGACCACCTGTTTTTGAAGATGAAGGAGGTCTGCCTCGAAATGGAAGCTCTGCCTCTTTTGTGAGTATTGGAAGGTCTGGATATCTTTGGAACATCTTCAGCAATTGAAGCTGAAGCAGCTTCATCTTTCAGAGCTGTGGATCTCTTTGAAGTAGAAGGCCTGGATATTATTGGAGTAGGTTCATCCTCTTCAGTTGACACACTAATCACCTCATTTGCAACATCCTTTGCAGTACAAAATTCCTCTTCACTGGATACTTCCTCTTCACTTGGAACACCCTTCATTGCCTTCGAGTAGCACTGATACTTAAGGTTTAGCATCCTCTTTTCAAGCCATTGTTGCTTCCTTTCAAGGTGTTCAATCCTCTTGTCAACGGAAGCCACTTCTTGAGTGGATTTTTCACTCCCAAATCCGTAATCTCCTCGGTAAAATTACACCTCCTCAATTGGTTCCATCCTTTTCTCAAGGATGGAAATCTTCTTCTCAAGGTTTTCAAGCCAACTGTCATAAACCTTATCCTGATGCTCATCTGAAACATAATAAGTTAACGCAGGTTAGATTTAATACATATATCCAACCAATATGCTAACTCTGTTTTTTAGTCATTCAAACACCCCCTAAAGGGCTACACTAGACAATGGGCGCTCATTAGGTCAAATACAAAGCCCCTTAATTGCTAAAGTGAAACACCATTTGCACTTTGAGTAATGCAGTTTGACTTGCTAAAGTCAATCTGGATAAACACTTAGGTAAATCATAAACTAACCTAAAAATCATTCATTAGAGCCATAACAAAAGGGCAAATGAACATCAAAATGGTGTAAACACATTCTCAAGGTTTGCCATTTTAAATAAATACCAAAATGCATACCTTTCTTCTCCTCTGCTGGCTTTCCCTCCATGGGTTTTGAGGTCTGACCCAACACAACTTCAATGGTAGGAAATTCCTTAGTAGGTCCTTTTTTGAGAACTGTCAAAATATGATGGAGCAGATGATCAAAAAAAAGTCAACTCAAATCATTTACTCTAAATTTAACTATAAACAATAACAATGCAACAATGTGCTAACCTTCCACCATAGCATAGTTCCATAAGGTGTCCAACATTTCATCAGACACCTCATCTCCTGGCTTCCAGCTATCCTTATAGGTTTCATAAATATAATCTTTCATGTCTTCAGTCAACGTAACTTTGCTCCAATCTTTGTCGGCCATTGCAAGAATCAGGCGGTGTATGAGATTGTTTGTGTGTGACAATGATAGGGTTGCGATGTAAGAGGAGGAAGATGATCGGGTTTGAACAGTAACAAGTGAACCAATATGCTTGTAATAGCCGTTTTATATTCAGGGACCAAGCCTTGGTTAAGGCCATTGAAAAATGTGAAATGACCAAAAACCCAAGTGACTAGTCAACTAACACTGCAAATGAACGTCCGTCAGCCAAAAGTATGTTCTAGGGACCAACCACGCCAAAAATGAGGAGTTCAGGGACGAAAATGCCAAAAAAATAGTTTAAGGACGATCCACGCAAAACTTGACAACTTTAGGGACTAACGGTGAAATTTACTCTAAACTAGGATTCCAAAAACTTGCATAAATTACATCCATTAATTAACATTATAAATATCACCGTCACATATCAAAAATTTTAAAACCAAACATTCTAAAAGAATTACTAAAACTGATCATTTTCTTGAAGCAAACGATATACATTCGAGTTTTCTAGGCAAGTATCGATTTTATTTTTAACGTATCATTTAGTTTCTGTAAGCTATGTAAGCTAATACACGATAGAGATAATGAAAGAATGATTGAAATTGTTTTCTGTGTGTCATTCCATACAAACTGATATCCTATATATATATATAGGATTATCACAAGATTATTACAATTTACAAGTTCTATTTTGGGTAAACCCCACCAATTATGCTATTATTCACAAATCTTACAGCTAATCAATCACACAGCTAAGGGTGGTAGCAATCATGCTTAAAAAAAAAAAAAAAACTCATACCTCTCAACCTACTAATAATATCATTTCACATAATTATATTTTTTTCATACCTCTCAACCCTTTTTTAGTGACAACCATGATTCCATACCTCAACTAATTTTATTTTTTTATTTTTTATTTTCATAAATTATATTAAACAATTTAATAAAAACATAATATTTCATTAATTATCAATTTTTTAGCACAAAAATACACAAGTTATGCAAAATGCTCGAACTAGTAATAACCACAATCCAAAACCACGAACCCATTCAATTTGTTAAAACATTTCAGCCCAAAAAAAATTTGGAAACAAGGGCCCAAAGAGAAGTCATAACCCGATCCAACACCAAACTTATAACCATCTTACCCTAATCTCACATCTTAAACATTATGCCCCCTCCTTAACACAAACCCAACATACAAACAATCATCTCAAAATTGACTCAATCTCTTCAGTTTCTTGTTAACCAAACGGCTAGTGTATTGAGTGCCCAACGTTCGAAAATTAATTGCTTCTCTTCCATGATTCTTCGGTGTGGATTACCGCTCCCCTTGCCGATTTGCTCATGCCGTGACTGTGGCAATACTCATGCCGAGCGGCATGAAGCATACCGAGCTCTATACCGAACCAATTGCCACAATGGTTTGGTCTTATCATCAAACATGGTTAACAGTTTTGTGGCATGCAAATAGTGTCTCAAAAGGATTCAAACCTATTGTTTTTTAGTCAAGGTAAAGATTCCTTTTTTGTCACCATCGGTTTTAGAATTGGTTCGGTTTTTTCGGTATTTTATTTTTGGTTCGGTTTTCGGTTTTGGAGCTCTCTCATAAATAATGTGGAATGATTTTTTGATTCTTGATTCCCAATTGTGGGCCCACAATGACTAAACAAACAAAAGATTTTCATTTCTTTCATTCAAACCCGCCAAACCCGGCAACCAAACAGGCCCTAAAAAGAGTTCGTGCTGGTAAACAGTGTATGTAACAAGTTGGTAACTTGGTTATAATTTTTTGTTGTTAATTTAAATAATTTAGAGGACTTGTCAATAATTAGTTACATCATAAATTTGGATATCCGAAATTTGCGATGATGGTTTTATGTCAGACCCATTATTTTAGTTAAATTTTTTCAATTCGAATATCCAAAATTTTGGATATCCAAAATTTCGGATATCTAAAATTTCGGATAACAATTTTATATATCTGAATATCAAAATATCTATAATTTTCTGAAAACTTTTATCTGAGTTTCAAAACTGACATTTCGAGCATGTTTGGCGCGAGAGATTGTGAAAGATTATGAAGGATTAAGATTATTTTGTTGAAAAATAAGCATTGATTAAAAAATAACACGGATATATATATATATATATATATATATATATATATATATATATATATATATATATATATATATATATATATATATATATATAGTAAGGCAACAAATTTTATAGAACCACTCAAAGAGAGCGAAACAAAAATACATAACAAGGCATCCTCCTAAATTAAACAAGCTAATTAAAAAAAGAAGGACCCAATAAAAATGGATACAAACCAAACGCTTGAACCAACTCAACTAGAGCTTGACAAAAACTAACTCATTGAATAACCCATATATCACCACAAACTTGAGACAACTTAAATTTCAACCCCATGAACCTAGACCAACCGAAACTCACAACCATCCAAATAAAACACTAACTTAAATTTCAACCTTAAAACTAAAGACAATTATGTAGAAGTTAGAACAAGCAAACCAGATACCGCATGCTGAACTTGCAGACTTGCATAAATTGCCAAACAGCAGTGAAACAAACACACAGAAGCCACTGGTCCTTCACATCAGAATTAATATCTTCAACACTACTACTGAGCAATTGTAGAATAGATGTAGCAGACTCGAAACATAAGATGAAATAATCAGCTTCAGTAAAAATGGCTATGGGATCCGTTAAATAATCAGCTTCAGTATATATATATATATATATATGGGTATATATATATATATATATATATATATATATATATATATATATATATATATATATAATAAAAAAATTCATTAAAAGGTGTTTGAATGCGTGAATTATTTATTTATGTATATTTATTTATTTTTTTCTAAGTCATAATTTGATTGACGCTGAAGGGAAGAAATCATAAAATCTGTTAAAACTTGAGGGACATAACATTTGGATTTCCAAAATGCAATTTTATGACATGTTTTATTTCTTTGGTCTATTAAACCATACATGACTACACCTCTTACTCGCACTCAATTTTTAATATATACACTACTAGTACGATTTAAGCTTGCTTATCTCGAATCAGTTTAAAAGTTTGGGATAGGCCGTAATACATCTATATCTATATCTATATCATATAAAGGAAAAATCAAAAAGTGAAAAGTGCCTAGTTGAAACTAAAAAAGAAAATGTTAAAAAACATATGTTTAAAAAAAAACTATTAATATATATCGAAAACCTGGTTGAATTGGGATGCTTTAAAGCCAGCGGGTTGACCTAGTTTAGTTTAACCCGTTTTTCCGACCCAACCTGTAGGGATAACCCTGTTTAAATTGACCTGTTTTTCGTTCGGAACAGTTTAACCGGTTGAACCACCCGGGTCGAACTAGGTTTCAAAACATTTTGTTTAATCTCCAAATCATCAAACTTTTATTATTTTTTTGTTTATAACGCATAAACTTTGTTTTTTATCACTAAAACTATCACTGTAAAATCTCGTTGCTATTTACATGTTCTCGTCTAGTGCATAGGAATAACACCATCATCGGCGTCCCATCCACACATTTTGCTGAGACAAAACCAAGACCGGCAATGTGCTAGAAACATAATAAGAGTAACAAAGTTAAAAATGATCATGTCACCAGCAAACATATGGCTTAGCGGTATGGTTGACTTATTAATGATCAAGTTATCGATCTAAGCATCTAATGATGCATTTTAAAGTTAGGAACAATTGAGGGTTTAATTATGTAAATATACAAAATTTTACTTTAGGTCATTAGGATAACCATTAAACTATTCAAAGATAAGCATTTATTTGTTTCCAAGCTAAATTAGGATTCCAAAACTTGCCATAAATTACATCCATTAACATTATATGATCACCGTCACATATCAAAAGTTTCAAAACTAAACATTCTTAAAGAATTATTAAAACTGATCACGTTCATACGATATACATTCGAGTTTTCTAGGCAAGTATCGATTTTATTTTTAACATATTCGTTTTGAACTTATTGTAGTACATATCAGGAATTAGCTTCAAGGTGTTTTGCTTTTTATACTGAGTTTAGTATAGTTCATTAGTGATCTTTAGAACACATATAAATAGTGATCGATCAATATAAGATTTCGAGTCTCGGAGGTAGTTTTTGTTGCAACTCAAGCCTGGATTCGACGCGTATCCATTTAAGTTATGAACTCTCTAACTTTGTATTATGATTTTATGAAACTCGAGCAAAATTTGGTTTCAAATATAAAAAACACTAGCATATTAAGTTCTGTTTAGTGAAACTAACAAAGTATAAAATCTTTTTCAGCCTAAATTCGGGTCGCGCAAAACTTGGTTAAATAATAATGTGATGCTCTTACTGTTTAGGCTGAAAAAGATTTTATACTTTGTTACTTTCACTAAACATATTATGTAAGTTCTAACCTGATGCTCTTACAATTAAAACGTGTTACAAGATAGATACTAATCTTTTTCAGGTGTCCGAAGCA
This sequence comes from Artemisia argyi, assembly GCA_030686995.1. Lineage (NCBI taxonomy): Eukaryota > Viridiplantae > Streptophyta > Magnoliopsida > Asterales > Asteraceae > Artemisia > Artemisia argyi. The sequence goes on from CM060686.1 coordinate 47,924,958, forward strand.
ACTGATCAAACCATGGGTGAGGCTATCGAAATGAGGCCATTGAACGAAAAGACCAATATGGAGAAAAAACGTGAGGAATATAAGGTTCAAGTTATAAAAATGGACGCTCTTAGTAAGTTAGTGCGTGATGGATTCTACGACTTCCGTATGCTAGAGGAGGAACATAGGAAAATTGCTGAGCTCTTGAACGAAATATTGCTCGAGGAGGAAAAGCTTATGAAGCAAAAACAAGAGCTTGAGAAGAAATCATCAACATCATTATCGAATTGGTTCAGTATAATATACCAAGCAGATCAATATCTGTACAACTTAATTGTAGGCTGAAAACCGACTATTGTTTGATAATGTTGGATTGTTGAACAGCTTCTGGAATAAGCAGCCTTCTTTTTTTTAGACTAGTACTTGAAAATTGGTCACTTATTTTATCAGGAGGCGTTTGTATACGAATTTATATAACTTTTGGAATAAGCATAAAATTTGCGAAAAATTAGCCCCCAAAAAAGTCAAGGACTAAACCATGAAAACTAGTTCAAAGGTTGAATAGTCCATAAGTTGAAAATAATACTGGCTTTACCGCTATTAACCCATTTCTCAAATCACTCGTAATCGAGTGATTAGAGTTTACATAACTTTGATAACATTCAGCACAATGAACGTATACTAAGCCATCAGTTATTTCATTAAAACAAGTTTGTCAAAATTTATTGATGATATGATATCTTTATGTAAAGAAAACACTTGGAATCTTAAATATGCCAAACATGGCTACAACAGAATGTTAAAACGATAATCTTTAAGCATATGCATCAGGGTTTTTGAGGAGGTAGGCTTCCACAACCTTGTAAAGGCCTAAAACTTTTTCTTTTCCGGCCTTTAGTTCTTCTTCCTTGATCTCAATGTCACCATGTGTGTAAATGGTTGTGGTCATCTTTGAGATGGTCCCACCATCAGACGAGCCCTCGAATTTAATATCATACGAGACCTTCTCAATCTTATCTAATATGCCCATCCCTTCGAATAAAGTATACTTGTATGTGAATGTCTTTTCATCTAGTTCATCTATTTGGTGTTTCACGGAACTTGCATACAAGAGTTATATTGAAACAAGTGAACATCAGAATCAGAGGTGGTTCAGTTCATCTATTTGGACGGCTCTTAACCCATTTGACCCGTTTTCTTTACGGGTCAAATGTGTTAAAAGGCGTAAAAGGTAAACGGGCCAAATGTGTCACGACTAGTCTAGTGATCTTTTTATCATTACCGAAATAATATTATTTGGCTCATCAAACACACTAGCTATTTATAACGAAAGTTACAAATTTTGGATGAAAAAAAGTTCAGGGTCAACCCAGCCCGTTTTGACCCATTACTTGAGTCGCTTGTTTACCTCCACTAACATTACTAGTATTTGATTTAGCAGTTAGTACAATAAATATAAAGTTTACCTCCAGCAAAGTTGATTTGCTTAATGCTTCCAGCGCCACCATCTCCTTTAATAAACTCAATACTTTTAATAGCATCTGGTAAGATTTTTGGCATCAAATTGTGCGAGTCCACAATTGAGGCCTTGAAAATTCTTGCAGGAGGGACTGAGGACGTGTGTTCATCCGTATATGTCACGACACCCATGTTTTAAGGCTAAAAAGATGGTTTGAATAGTTAACTTGAGAGTGTTTTAGACTATGGAGCTTGAAGGCGAATGTGGGTTGTATTTATAAACTGAAGAAAGTGGCGTATTGGATGTTGAAATGGATCAACTATTTGCTTTATGATTTACAAATTCTGTTTCTTGTCCATATGTTAATTGTGCGTAGGTTTTAAACCATGTGTATCAAACAAAGTTAAGAATAATTTCATTAATCTGAGTTTTGATGTCTTTTCCTGCCACGCGCAAGTTTTCTTTTTTTTTGTTCTTTTCATTGGTCGTTTTCCACTAATAGACTAATAGATGCCTAACAATAGGAGCTACGGAACTGAGCAGCTATTATTATTGTTTATGTATGGTACGTAAAGCAAAGATTAGTGCAAGTTTATCTAAAACCGAGGTAACACTTGTTAAAAGTTACGTATAAACATTAATAAGTAAATGTCTAGTATCGAACCCGAGACCTCGGGATTGCACACTTTACAAACAAGAATAATATAAAATAAATATGTATATATATTAAATGTATTGAATATATATATTTATGACACTTAATGGACTAAATGGTCGTTAGTTATTAACCGTATGGACTAATTATCATTAGGGACAAAAGATATGGACTAGAGTGTAACTTGGGAGTCAAAAAAGATCTAGAAACACCCATTGGGTGCTATGGCCGGTCGAAGCCCACTCCCATGGGTCGACCCATGCCTTTCTTGGTCACCAAGTTTCACCTAGTATATATACAAGGCCAAGGATTAGGGTTTCACATCTTTTGTGTACACACACAACCCTAAAACCTTTTCTCTTCTCCTTGTTTTCTTGTGGCCGATCGGTTTCCCCCCCCCCCCCCCCCCCCCCCATAGGGTTGGATCGATTTTTCATAAGCAAAAATATTAAGTGTTTTGTTTACTTGCATCAAACCTTTATTCGTTGGTAGTTTGTGTGTACAAGAACGAGGTAATTACTTACTTTAGTAATTATCAAGAGATCGATAAACAAAACGGTAAGGGGTTTATCATTGATCTAATTGTACAAGAATCAAGGTTTATTTGAAGTGCATCGGGTACGTTTACTATTTATGTTTTAGTTAATCTTTATACGTGTTATTACTTGATCCTAGCTTCCGCAATATATGTACTTTGATTGTCAAACTCTAACAGTGGCATCACGGGCCATGGATAACATGTAATTGATTACTAAAACGTAATAAAAATTGGATCTTTAATTGGTTTAGATACATGTTTTTTTTCTAGGGTTTTCTTTAAATTTTTTTTATAAAATTTATAACCCTAACCCTAATTTTGGGGAGGGGGTCGATTTCCACTAAAAAAACCCTAATTAGGGTTTGTGGTATTCTTGATTAAATTGTAATCATATAGAAACCCTAGGTCTAAACCGGTTTTTGTGAACGTACTTGTGACCTATGTGCTAATTGTTAGGTTAATCCGTGACGAAACATGCATGTTAGTCATGGATCTTATTTGATTATTTATATGTCACATGTTTAAATAGATCTAAAATTGGGGAAGACTCCAAATATATTAAAATCAATTTATATGCTATGTGGTGTGTAAATTATCTTTGGCCTACGCAATTGATTCGTCAATGTATGTGGCTCCACTTCCATTAAGAAGGGAAGGCCTTAGGTGATTACATGCATAATTATACCTAGAATTGATTTTATTAGGATCTTTTTAATATGGTTTGCATGTGGCTAATTGTTTCAAGATTTGTTATTAGTTGTTTATTTTTCTTTGAATTACTTGTTTTTATTGTTTTCTTAATTGTTTGACTTGATGTAAGCAATAAAAAGGGTGATTTTCATAAAAGAAAATAATATAGACTAATAACGGTGAAACTAAAGTGATAAAGTAAGAATCTTGCAAGGTCTTAAGTGCCGATAGTGGTCCGATTCGCACGGTAATCAGCTCCCTGGCGAGACTAGCAAAATTCATACTTTATTATAAGATTTTGAGATTGAATCCATAAACTTTTGCTTGATTGATGTTTTGTACAAATATGCTTTTAAAATTAAGTCCTTTAAGACGATATTCATAACCGTGATTTGAAGGCTTAGAAAAGAGCCTTAGAGTCTGCCTTGGTTATCACAATCTTGAATATGTCTTAAACGAATTACTTTTAAAATCATAATTGTAGAAAGTCATCTTAGGGTTTGTTAAACCTCAAGTAAAACTTTGTGTATTAATTTCACGAATTGGTAATAAAAAGGTTTTGAAAACTTATGATATAAAGATGAGTGCATGCATCTTTATACATATTTTGATTTACACATCAAAATTAAATACCCTTATAATTTAAGTTACATGCCATCTATCTATAAGAAACACTTGGAATTTTAATTTAGTAAACGTGAGACCTAGGCTAAATTACTATAACAAGGTAAAATTCTTTTAACGCGTGAGACCATAATTGTAATTTTACAGTTTCTAAGGTAGACGACTTAATTAAGTTGTGCGTGAGACCTAGAACTTAAGGCATGAGATGGGATGAAACATGCTTACAAGGCAAATTGATGAATCAATTTGATGTAATTCCCATAATGATCTAGGAATTGGAAATCTTGTTTGCCAATTATTGTTCGACAGATTACTATCTTTTGTACTTTCACCACTAGCAGATCAACTGATGTGGTGGAACTATGTAAAGTTAGATCCTAGGTTTTCAAGAAAATTTTGGTGGTTATATGAATATAACTTTGGGTATTTTATTTTCTTGAAGATATTTATTATCGAAAATACTAATGTTTGAACTTTTATCTGTAGATATGGCTCAACCCGATACCCCATCTGTGATTTCTACTTTCAAGAGTCATCTTGAGAGAGAGAAACTGACTGGAAAGAATTTCAATGATTGGTACCGCTCACTTAGAATTGTCTTGAGGTCGACCGGTAAGATGGACTATTTGACCGAAGAATGCCCAGCTGAGCCTGCTGCTACTAAACCAGAAGCAGTCAAGGTGGCATGGAGGGTGGAACATGCTAAGTTTAATGAGGTTGCTTGTTTAATGCTCACTAGCATGAGTGCTCAATTACAAAATAAGTTTGAGTATTTTTTCCCAAAAGATATGCTTGATGTTCTTAGGCAATCTTATGAGAAACCACTAGCAGTTGAATTGTATGATGAATTGGACAAGCTACATAACTGCAAGCATGGTGATGGTAAACCAGTTGAAGATTATGTGAGTGAGATGAAGGAATCTTTTGATCAGCTTCACAGAATTGGATTTGGTTACCCTGACAATGTGCAAGTGCACTTGATCAACAGGTCCCTTAACAAGGACTTTGCTGGTTTTGTGCAGAACTTCAATATGCACTGCTCGGGGAAGACAGTATCTGAATTACTCGCATTGCTTATTGAGTATGAGAAAAGTCTACCAGCCAAGGTGAAGAATCCTACCCCGCAAGTGTTGGCAATTCATGGTGGGAGAATCCAGAAGAAATCGCATGTGAACAAAGGCAAAGGGAAGGTTAACAAAGGCAAGCAGGTCATGGCCTATCTACCTGAACCCAAGATGAAGCAACATCAGCCTAAGCAGAAAAAGGTGAATCCACCAAACAAGAAGGATCAGGCATGTCACCATTGTCATGAAAAGGGCCATTGGAAGCGCAATTGTCCTCTCTATATTCATGACTTGCGACTCAAGAAGCAGGGGAATGAAGCTGGTAACCCCAGCTCATCAGGTGCGTTCTTTATGATTGAATTATTCACTCTTACTCCTAAATTGAATTCATGGGTATATGATACGGGATGTGGCATTCATATTTGCAATACCTTGCAGGGGTTTAGAGTTGAGAGAAAGCTGGCCTATGGACAACAATTCTTGCACGTTGGTAACGGAGCGCATGCAGGAGTTAAAGCTATAGGAGTTTATGATTTAGTGTTGCCTTCGGTCTTAGTACTATCTTTAAATAATTGTCATTATGCACCGTCAATTGTTAGAGGTGTAATTCATTTTCATGTTTGTTGAACCTTGGTTTTAAGCATACTATTTCTAGCAATGGAATTTCGGTTTCTTTAAATGGTGTTTTTTATTTTAATGCTATTGCTGTGAATGGTGTCTTTGAAATTGATATGAATGATAATGATAATGCTTTTGTTAAAAATAATTAAATGTATAGCATCAACAATAAGAGAATCAAGAAAGGTCTGGATTCATCTTATCTTTGGCATTGTCGACTTGCTCACATTGGCAAAGATCGCATGAAAAAGCTGCAACATGATGGGCTTTTAGATAAGATCAATGATGAATCATTTGATAAATGCGAATCTTGCATTGCTGGGAAGATGACTAAGAAACCCTTTAAAAATAGGATTGAAAGGGCGGATGATCTACTTGGTCTTATTCACACAGATGTGTGTGGACCACTTAGACATGTGTCAAGGAGAGGTGCTAGCTACTTCTTAACATTTACGGATGACTATAGCCGTTATGGTTATGTTTATTTACTTAAACATAAACATGAGGTGTTTGAGACATTCAAAGTGTTTAAAGCAGAAGTAGAGTTGCAACTAGGAAAGAAGATTAAAGCTCTTCGATCCGATAGAGGTGGTGAATACCTGAGTCAAGAGTTTATAGATTACTTAGCAAAGGAAGGAATTGTCCAGCACCTTACTTCTCCATATACTCCACAACAAAATGGTGTATCTGAAAGAAGGAATCGTACATTGCAAGATATGATACGATCTATGTTTAATCTAACAACTCTTCCTTACTCGTTTTGGGATTATGCCTTGGAATCTGTAGTTCGCATTTTAAATATGGTTCCAACAAAGAAGGTTGATAAGACTCCATATGAAGTATGGACTGGGAAGACTCCTAACTTGTCTTATCTAAAGGTCTGGGGTTGTGAGGCGTATGTTAAACGTGACTCAGCAGACAAACTCCAACAAAGATCTGTAAAGTGCATCTTCGTAGGTTACCCTAAGGAAACTATGGGTTACTACTTTTATTACCCAGCTGAAAACAAGGTTTTTGTTGCAAGGTATGGAGACTTCTTAGAAAAGGAGCTCATATCTCAAGAATTCAGTGGGAGAGTATATGATCTGGAAGACGATCATGAAGATGTAACACCTTCTGAAAACACTAGCCAACTTCCTGAAGAACCTGAAAGTTTAGGTCCTCCACCAGAAGTTGAAGTGATTCCCGTTCGCAGATCTTCAAGATCTGTGAAGGCTCCTACACGTCTATGTCTAAACGTAGAGTGTGATGACAACTTGACAGGGGATCTTGATGAACCTACAAGTTATAAAGCTGCCATGAATAGTCCTAAAACGGAAAAATGGCAGGGAGCTATGAATGGGGAAATGCAATCCATGAATGACAATGAAGTCTGGGAAGAAGTAGACCTACCTCCGGGTGCCAAGCTAGTTGGGAGTAAATGGCTCTACAAGAAAAAGACTGATATGGATGGCATTGTACACACCTATAAGGCCCGTTTGGTAGCTAAAGGCTATACTCAAACTTTTGGTGTCGACTATGAGGAGACCTTTTCTCCTGTAGCTGACATAAGGGTAATTAGGATTCTTATAGCCATAGCCGCTTACTATGACTATGAGATTTGGCAAATGGATGTCAAAACCGCCTTCTTAAATGGTCGCCTAGATGAAGACATCTATATGGCGCAGCCTGAGGGGTTTGTGAATCCAGAATTCCCAGATCGTGTATGCAAGCTTAAAAGATCCATTTATGGATTAAAGCAAGCATCACGAAAATGGAATAAAAGATTTGATAGTGAGATTAAGAAGTATGGATTCACTCAAAATCTTGATGAGCCATGTGTATATCACAAAGCTAGTGGGAGTAATGTAATTTTCCTTATATTATATGTCGATGACATATTGATCATGGGGAACGACATTCCAAGTTTACAAAAGGTTAAGGAATATCTTGGAAGTTGTTTTTCTATGAAAGATCTAGGGGAAGCTGCATTTATTCTGGGAATCAAGATATATAGAGATAGATCTCAGCGATTAATTGGATTAAGCCAAAGTGCTTACATTGATAAAATATTGAAGAGATTCAGTATGCAAAATTCCAAGAAAGGATATTTGCCGATGCAAGAGCAACATGGCTTGAGCAACAAAGTTTGTGCTTCAACACCCGAAGAGGTGCAACGCATGAAGAGAGTCCCTTATGCTTCTGATGCGTGGGAATCGCACCTTGCTTTACCTCTCGAGGGATCTCGAGAAGCTTACAACCCCCACCAGGCAGTGTACCTGATCGTTGTAGTATAGTATAGTGACAAGTACCGGGGGATTGATCGTTCAGCTTAGGAATAGTGTCGCTAGGATTAGAAAACCTAATTAATAGTTCTATAGGTGAAAGATGATTATTTTTGTATTTTTATATTTTTATAAAAGCAAGTAAAATCTCGGGTTTTGGAAGAGTGGGCGGAATTAGTTGCTATTCAACTAACCCAAAGCTATTATATAATTGAAATAAGATAATGAAAATGAAATTAAACTAAATTAAACTAAGGTTGTGAGCAGTGGTTGGAGAAATTGTGTTTACTTAGACTTCATTACTCCCTAGATATCTTTTACATGTTAATTACTTGTTACACTTGTATGGATGACGGATTGTATTCCTTAATACCATTCGTGGGGTGGCATACATAACTCCCCAACTCTATGAGCTCTTATCTCCTCCTACACCATGACCCAGCACAACTATAGGGATTGTAAACAGTGGCTCATGCATTAAATACAACCAATAAAGACCTAGTACGCCTCGGTTCATGTTTCTTAAGACGTTCAAGCATGTTACCATTTGGAGATCTGCCAGTTTTCTTAAGCCTAACATATAATATCATTCATCCAAAACAAGAATAGACAAGTAATCAACACATAATCAATATCTAGGTTTCATTAGATCTAAGCAAACACAAAAGAGATCTAGCCTAGCATAGTAGAATTGAGACAAGAACAAGATATAAACAACCAACACATAGACATATTGATTGAATTGAAAGTACACTTATCTCAATTACAATGCAAGGTCTCAAGGGTTTGGAACCCTTGAAAAACCTGTGAAAGAGGCACCAAAATCGTCTTTAGGGTTTCACCAAAACTTCTCTCTTTTTAATGAAAAAACTAGAAAACTATATATAGGAAAAACAGGCTGACGGCGTCAAGAGTTACTTGTGACACCGTCACCTCGCCGCCATATACTTCCTCGGACGGCCTTGATCCATTTATGACGGCCTATGTGACGCCGTCACCACCCACGGTATATTATTCTTGCCACTTTGACGCCGTCATGAAGCCTTCTGACGCCGTCACCACCTACGGTGTTTAATTCCTCATGTCTGACGCCGTCAAGATGGTGGTCTTGACGCCGTCACCTTGTATCTTCAGCATGGAAATTTGGTACTTAGCCGTTTTCTTCACTTTTATGCTCCAAAAACGTCCAAAATGGCTTCTTTTCCAGAATTCACTCTCCAAACACCTAAAATCACAAAAGGAACGATTTAGGGCAATATTTGATCAAATAAAGTCGGATTCGGGCTTAAATGACCCCCTAAAAACGGATCATTTTTCGCCTCATCATATACCCTTACACTTGAGATTTGCTTGTCCTCAAGCAAATGAGCTTTTATTCTACTCAAAAGACAAGTTAGGGGTCATTTAACACTAATATAAAAGTAATTACAACAAATAATCGTTCCACTAAAGACCAATAGACAAGCACGGAGGTCATACATAAGCACCTCACAAATAGTGTTTAGATACTCACATCTCTCGGGTGTAATAAAGTAATATAACATTATGGAAATGGAAGATATCTCTCACTACCGGTCATAGCAAAGTAGATTACCATAGGCTTGGGAAATGATCAAACCTCCACCACATGGCATAAGCACCTAGGATAAACTATCAAAGAGGTCTTTTAAAGGGTTGTAACGTTAGGTATAGGGATATGAATTACACGGTTTTGTTGGATAAAGGAAGTTTTACTGGTGGCGAGTTAACAATCTTGGTTAATTACATGTACAATATGGCGTTGCTAAGCCAAGACTAGACTCGACTTAAGCTAATTAAATGAAAAATTACAAAAACATAAAATGAACATAGAATAAAAACGGGATGGTAGTCCGTATGTTTTTTTTTTTTTTTTTTTTTTTTTTTTTTTTTTTTTTTTTTTTTTTTAACATACACTCTTACCCTACCATCCAAAATAATACATCATAGGGGTATGAGCAATCCCCTTACACTTGAATCTTTACATACTTTACATTAAACTAATCTAATGACTCGAATTAAGAAAATCAAAACACTTGGAGCACTTTTTAAGATTAACGTACATATGAGGGTAATAATATTATGTTCTTCCCCATTACTCCATAAAATAAGTACTTACCCATGAGTCCCAATCGTCCCAAAACAATATGTACAGGGATATGACTCGACTTAGCAACCATGTAATCAATTAGAAAGTTAACTTAGGGTTTAACAAATAACAATAATGCACTAAAAACGCATACACGGAAGGCTAAGGCGATTTGGGTGTACATTTAAGTGGGGTGTAACAAATTCTTCCTTTAAGTAAAATGCTTAAAGTTAGAAATGAAACGATAGGCTCGGAGGGGTGTACTAGGGGTTTCGTGTACTAAAAATGAGTACAACGCTAAGGGTGTGGGAAAAATTAGTTGACTTAACTAGCCAAGTAATATGACTTAAATGGTCAAGTAATTATAATACGGGTTTAACACAAGGGTGATCCTAATGCCTCTTATCATGTAGTAAATCCTACCACACGAATGTAGTCTCACTAGCGGTCTCGGGATGCATCACTAACGCAAGTTCTAGAATCTAAATGCTACCGGTACACTCATAAGCACTAATAGTAAATGCTTTTCCTATCAAATCTAAAGGCGAACCTCACATTTTTGGGTGGAAAATTTTTCTGAATATACGGTTATGTGCTAGTCATACAACCTCCTATCCATGAGACGCTTGCTATGGCTAAAGTTTCACTCCTAAATGTTGTAAAAAATTTTAAATTTGGCGCAAAAATTACACTAACAAGTGTTTCTCATAGTTTTATTACACATCTACTATCAAACAAAACAAACTCAAGCGAAAGTGCATATGTAAGGTATCATCTTTTTACCCTCCCCTTACACTTAAGATGAACATTGTCCCTAATGTTCAAGTAAAGAATGTAAAAGTGAAAAAGTAAAGAGAATGAAATCAAATACTCCCCTGATTCGCTCGGTATGGATTATTGGTTGGCCAGGTTAAATCTTCCTCCAAGAAAATGAACAATCAAAGCTTCCCTTCCAGAATATAAATCATCTTCTTGTCATACATAACCTGTAAATCCTGACAACCATAGACAAGGCAACCTCGCGTAAAATCGGCGGCATCCTATATAAGTTACTAAATCCCAGAAAACAAAGTAAGATATAATGCTTGTGGAATGAAGTTTGCAGATTTCCTGGAGATTATAAAACTTAATAATTCACAAAAACTATAAGACTCTGTTAGAAAAACAAAATCGGTAAAATTTCCAGATTTTACACGTGACGCCGTCAAGAGTAAACTCGTGACGCCGTCAGAAGTGACCTGCAGAAATTCTTATGTTAAGTTTCCGGAAAATTTCTGGAAAAACTTCGTCCTACTTCCTGGAAAATCCTGCAAAACATCATTACGACTCGATACAAGCATTTGACTCTAACAAGTACTAATACACATGTCCATTTAATATTGTTGTGGTTCATGCTCAATTTCGTTCTTATAAACAAATTTGGATCTCCCTTACACGTATCTTTTGCAAAATACCTTTATATGCAATTAAGACGAAGTTAAAAACAAAATAAAGCATTTTCACAATTTACTTTGAAACATGAGCCACAAACAACAAAAATAAAACATGCATACGGAAACAAATGAAAACAAACAAACAAACAAATAAAAACACACATAACATGGGTTGCCTCCCAAGAAGCGCTTGTTTTTGTTCGAGTCACGAGCCTGACTCTACCCTTATTTAACGGAAATAGAAGAGGTTTTCCCTACACTTTGGATTAAGTGCGGGTGGAAGTAGCGATACCCACCCTTAGGGTTGAAATATGCCACATGAGAAAAGAGTGGTGGATGAATTATATGCTCAAAGGGGTGTGCTCCTATCATCATAACCTTACCTAATTCAATCGGGTTAATGGGTGGATTAAGATTTTCTCCTAGAAAGGGATCATTTTCTATCAACTTCGAGAGACTACTAGTTGGGGATCCGTCTTGACCTAATAAACCCGGTTTAAACCCATAATGTTTCTTATGATCAATCATAAATGGGTGATGTAAGCATGTAAGATCATTTTCCACTCCTATATTGGCTTCCTCTCTACAAGGCTTAGAGTCCACTACCTTTATCCTAAGACTCCCCGGACTACATGGGTTGATGGGTGAGTCGGCTCCTCTTTTGTCTCCTAGATGTATATCTAAGGATGGAAAGTTGTATGAAGATTGAGGTTCCGGTTCATCCACACTAGGTAATTCCCTAGAACTAAGAGTAAGGTTATCACTACAAGTATTCAAACCTATACCCTCTAGTGGTGTTTGGTACAAGGGTTCTACCTCTATTGGGGCTCCTATAGTCTCTTCTACTTCTTCCGGGTAAGTCACGGGTGGGGTGTATTCCTCAAATGATGGTTGAGTATTTTGTGGGCTTATGTTGTTCACCTCATCATTCCATGTGTCAGGATCTAGCCCTAACATTCTCCCAAGTATCTCACGTGCTTCTCTAGGCATCTCAACTTCTATGTCCGAATCATAAGGATCATCTTCAATATTCTGACTACTATATACAAATTGCCCAAGAGATTCATCATCTGTTTCTTGAGATTCATCATCATCGATCATAAAACCTAGGTCTTTTTTTAATCAATGTGATCATGTTTGGCTACATCCTCCATCACATCAAGGTCACCTATGTGTTCATCCTGTATTATGGTAGGGCCTAACCATGACATGCAGCTAGGTGGCTCATACGAAACTATCCTAGGTGAAGGCTTATATGGTGCATAGGTTTCACAAAGTGAGGCATTTTGAGGGGTTGATGGAGCTCCTAAGGTGAATTCTTTAAAAGTCTTATGCACTTGGTCTCTTTTCTCAAGGTACTCAATAAAATCAATATAAGATCCTGTTCGCCTCATTTCATTCGTACATCTTGGTATATCCAAACTGGTGTAATTATATTTTTTCTGGTAATATTCTAGTGTCAGACTTGGTGGATTCGTGTTCTCCATAATGGCTAATGGAGTAGTCAATGGAAAGGTTTTTTACAAACAAAGACACAAAGAAAAGATAGACTAAAGAGAACCTAAAAATAAAAATAAAATCTTACTAGAAAGGAATCTAGCAAGTAGCCCTAATAAAAAGAAATTCTAACCTAGACAATAACTATTCCCCGGGCTGCGGCGCCAAAAACTTGATGCGTGGGAATCGCACCTTGCTTTACCTCTCGAGGGATCTCGAGAAGCTTACAACCCCCACCAGGCAGTGTACCTGATCGTTGTAGTATAGTATAGTGACAAGTACCGAGGGATTGATTGTTCAGCTTAGGAATAGTGTCACTAGGATTAGAAAATCTAATTAATAGTTCTATAGGTGAAAGATGATTATTTTTGTATTTTTATATTTTTATAAAAGCAAGTAAAATCTCGGGTTTTGGAAGAGTGGGCGGAATTAGTTGCTATTCAACTAACCCAAAGCTATTATATAATTGAAATAAGATAATGAAAATGAAATTAAACTAAATTAAACTAAGGTTGTGAGCAGTGGTTGGAGAAATTGTGTTTACTTAGACTTCATTACTCCCTAGATATCTTTTACATGTTAATTACTTGTTACACTTGTATGGATGACGGATTGTATTCCTTAATACCATTCGTGGGGTGGCATACATAACTCCCCAACTCTATGAGCTCTTATCTCCTCCTACACCATGACCCAACACAACTATAGGGATTGTAAACAGTGGCTCATGCATTAAATACAACCAATAAAGACCTAGTACGCCTCGGTTCATGTTTCTTAAGACGTTCAAGCATGTTACCATTTGGAGATCTGCCAGTTTTCTTAAGCCTAACATATAATATCATTCATCCAAAACAAGAATAGACAAGTAATCAACACATAATCAATATCTAGGTTTCATTAGATCTAAGCAAACACAAAAGAGATCTAGCCTAGCATAGTAGAATTGAGACAAGAACAAGATATAAACAACCAACACATAGACATATTGATTGAATTGAAAGTACACGTATCTCAATTACAATGCAAGGTCTCAAGGGTTTGGAACCCTTGAAAAACCTGTGAAAGAGGCACCAAAATCGTCTTTAGGGTTTCACCAAAACTTCTCTCTTTTTAATGAAAAAACTAGAAATCTATATAAAGGAAAAACAGGCTGACGGCGTCAAGAGTTACTTGTGACGCCGTCACCTCGCCGCCATATACTTCCTCGGACGGCCTTGATCCATTTATGACGGCCTATGTGACGCCGTCACCACCCACGGTATATTATTCTTGCCACTTTGACGCCGTCATGAAGCCTTCTGACGCCGTCACCACCTACGGTGTTTAATTCCTCATGTCTGACGCCGTCAAGATGTTGGTCTTGACGCCGTCACCTTGTATCTTCAGCATGGAAATTTGGTACTTAGCCGTTTTCTTCACTTTTATGCTCCAAAAACGTCCAAAATGGCTTCTTTTCCAGAATTCACTCTCCAAACACCTAAAATCACAAAAGGAACGATTTAGGGCAATATTTGATCAAATAAAGTCGGATTCGGGCTTAAATGACCCCCTAAAAACGGATCATTTTTCGCCTCATCAGCTTCGGCTGTGGGATCTATAATGTATGCGGTGAAAAGCACAAGGCCTGATGTGGCGTTTGCTCAAAATTTAACCAGTCGATATTAGCAGAACCCAGGTGAAAAACACTGGACTGCTGTTAAGAATATTCTTAAGTACCTTAGGGCTACTAAAGAGATGTTCTTGGTATATGGGGGTACTCCATCTGCAGAGCTTGATGTAACAGGTTACTGCGATGCTTCTTGGAAAGGTGATAAAGATGATACGAAGTCTCAGACGGGTTATGTCTTTGTCATTAATGGAGGAGCTGTGGATTGGAGGAGCAAAAAGCAGAGTGTACTAGCGATGTTTGCTACAGAAAGTGAGTATATAGCTGCTTCAGAAGCTGCAATGGAAGCTGTTTGGATTAGGAAGTTTGTTTCAGGGCTTGGGGTTATGCCTTCGATTCAGCGACCTATAAAAATGTATTGTGACAACTCAGCCGCAATTACATTTACCAATGAACCTGGAATCATGAGAGGCACCAGACATTTCCCGATTAAGCACCACTATGTCAGAGAACAAGTTGAGATAGGTGAAATCGAAATGCTCAAAGTTCACACAGATGAAAACTTAGCTGATCAATTTACAAAGCCTTTACCTGGCACCAAGCTTTACAAGCATGCTGAAGGAATAGGACTTAAATTAGCTGATAGTTTCATGCCCATTTGTGATTAGTATTTGGATAAAGGATGTAATGTACAATTATTAATATTTACTGAAATAAAATATTGGTTATGTTTATTTATTTATTGTCTTATTAATAATATATCCTATATTTGTATGTTTAAGATCCGTGAATAATTTATTATTCTAAATAGTCCGTTGTCGATTAATGATATGGGAATATCATTAAACTAAGACAATTTTGAGTATTGGTTAAGGATATACTTGAAAGTATATTGATGCGTAGTCATACCAATTTCACATGATATTCAATGAATTGAGTATTGGACTTATCCCAACAATATGATTTAAATTTATTGTGAGAATCATATTTAATAGTTATCCTCAGACTTGAGATACCAGATAAGTGTCATGGATGTAGTGCATTTTGTGGAGCAATCTACCGCTTACTGTAATTGGAAGTCATAAGGGTTGTTTTCAGAATGTTGCAAAGTTCATGGGTTATTCTTGTAGTCAAGAGAGAATTCATTCCTTCTGATTTGTTCAGAAGTTTAATACTGCTGGGCCCCTCGTAGGGTTGACAAAATGTTTGCGTGGCCACGCCCAAAGTCTATCTGGAATACGTTCAGATGTTTTGGTAATTTTGTTCAATCATAAAGAGACGAGAAACAAAATTTAACCTCACATATTTATTAATGTAGTATTAGAGGTGAAAGGATAATAATAATGATGAATCATTAAAGGTTTTCCAGGAAACCTAGATCAGGTCGAACTAGGGGCATTGGAGTGTTACAAGACACTAACCAATGTCATTTTACTATTAATGGATATACGAGTGGGAGCTGTTAAAAGTTATGTATAAACATTAATAAGTAAATGTCTAGTATCGAACCCGAGACCTCGGGATTGCACACTTTACAAACAAGAATAATGTAAAATAAATATGTATATATATTAAATGTATTGAATATATATATTTATGACACTTAATGGACTAAATGGTCGTTAGTTATTAACCGTATGGACTAATTATCATTAGGGACAAAAGATATGGACTAGAGTGTAACTTGGGAGTCAAGAAAGATCTAGAAACACCCATTGGGTGCTATGGCCGGTCGAAGCCCACTCCCATGGGTCGACCCATGCCTTTCTTGGTCACCAAGTTTCACCTAGTATATATACAAGGCCAAGGATTAGGGTTTCACATCTTTTGTGCACACACACAACCCTAAAACCTTTTCTCTTCTCCTTGTTTTCTTGTGGCCGATCGGTTTCCCCCCCCCCCCATAGGGTTGGATCGATTTTTCATAAGCAAAAATATTAAGTGTTTTGTTTACTTGCATCAAACCTTTATTCGTTGGTAGTTTGTGTGTACAAGAACGAGGTAATTACTTACTTTAGTAATTATCAAGAGATCGATAAACAAAACGGTAAGGGGTTTATCATTGATCTAATTGTACAAGAATCAAGGTTTATTTGAAGTGCATCGGGTACGTTTACTATTTATGTTTTAGTTAATCTTTATACGTGTTATTACTTGATCCTAGCTTCCGCAATATATGTACTTTGATTGTCAAACTCTAACAACACTCACATACAACTGAGGTTTAGTGTGTGTAAATGCGGAGAATATGAACTTGGTTATTCTCATAAAATGCATGTGTATTTATAGGGATGTATTAGGGTTATCATGAAATGCATGTGTATTTATAGGGATAAGTGGATGTGATCCAACAACTCTAGATGACCCACGTGGGGGTCATCCCATGGAGGAGAGAAAAATGACACGTGGTGTCATATCCTTGGTTCATGAGTCATGACGTTATGGGAATATTTGTACTAGACACGATCGGCATGCCATAGCAAAATGCCCGTGGTACTACCTCTGCGCCAATGAGGTGTTTGCACATGACAATAGTACAAGGGTCTGAAAGACAAACCATCATGCCAAATGTTGCCTGGAGATTGATTCTACAGACGAGGCTTGTTGTGACTTTGGTTATTTGCCTGGAGATTGATTCTTCGGGAGAAGTGTATTGGGCCTTTAGCTAGTAGGCCTGTTAAGATTGATTCTTCAGGCGAAGTGTATTGGGCTTTTAGCCTTGTAGGCCTGTTTTTGCCTGCTATGGTCGTATGAGTTTTAGCTATTGGGCTAAAACTTCCGTACACTATCACTTACACATAGAGATGAGATCAATATAGATCCCATATTTGCCATAGAACCAGTGAACCAATAGCCATCCATTTTTATTTTTCACATATTTTTTTAAAACAAAATATCTTGCAAACGGTAAATCTTCAAGCTACAAAAAAATACCATCGCGATGAGAATTAAATCATCTTTCTATAGATATGCATTGTTATATACTTTTGGCGAACTTTTTTTTTTCAAAATTTCTGTCCAGAAAAATCATATATGATTCGTAAGAATCATATATGATTCGTAAAATCATATATGATTTGTAAAAATCATATATGATTCGTTAAAATCAAATCATATATGATTCTTACGAATCATATATGATTTTTCTGGGCAGAAATTTTGAAAAAAAAAAGTTCGTCGAAAGTATATAACAATGCATGTCTATAGAAAGATAATTTAATTCTCGTCGCGATGGTATTTTTTTTTTGTAGCTTGACGATTTACGGTTTGCGAGATATTTAAGTTTTAAAAAAAGGGTGGAAGTTTATTTTTTTTATTTTGATAAAAAAAAATGAGTTGTTAAGATTGCTTGATAGGTTCGTAAATATTATAAAGAACTTTTGGCTTTACACATATGTGTTACAAGGTGAAACTTTTATCAATGGCTAAATGTGTACTGTTTCTTATTTACTGACCTATATATCTTTGAGTATCATATCAGATTTGTTGTTTATGTGGGGTATGGGTATCCTGATAGCAATTAGAAGTCACGAATATGAACGTTTTCAGATCGATTAAATTGGAGTGGATACCAATTAACGACCGGATAAAATCTAATTGATTCAAGTTTGTGTATGTTTTTCTGTGTTTCTGTGAATCAGAGACGTTTTTTGTCTCCTTCTGTTTCTGTATATTCAAGTTAGGGCTAACTGCCTTGTGGCAGTTACAAGGTCTCAAAATGTCAAGTTAGGGCGCTGCCCCTTGGACCCTGCCTGGGGCTGCCGCCCCTTGGACCCTGCTTCTCTCAGGGGCGTTGCCCCCGAACCCCCACCAAGGGGGCTACCGCCCCCTTGGAACCCCCGTTAGTCCAGTTAATATTCATATAAGTGTCGACCCTTATATGTATATTAAACTCAATCTATTTTACACTAAAATACCAACAAGATTAAGATGCATGTATAATGTATGTACATTTTTAAGGAAAATATATGGGGATAGGTTACCATTTCTTATTAAAAGAAGCAGTCCTTTTGTGTTTTACAAATAAGCTTAGCAGTATTAAGTTGCTTATTAAAAACTCCTTATTTTATTCAGAAATAATTGGATCAACGGTATGGAATAATGATCTTAATAGCTCTCCCAAAATTGCGTATTTGCTCTATCAAAACGCTATATGCAGATATGCACTATTAATAAAGGATCCCAAACACCCCTAATTAGGTTTCGAGTATGCTATGTTTATAATCGATGTTAACAACAAAAAAGGGATACTTAGCTTTTGACTTACCAAGAACTTTAGAATCGCTGTTAACAACAAAAAACGGACACTTAGCCATAAGTATACATTAATAATTCCGGTTTTGCACATAACAAGCAAGACTACGTCAAATAGTATAATCTTATCTTGATAATTAACAAGTTATAACCGGGAAAAAAAAACGTTGGAAGTTTTTAGTTAAATTTCGAAAAAAAATACGAACCCGGTAAATAACCGAAAAAATAATCCGAATCCGAACATTTATAACCGAAAAAAAACGAACCGGTAAAAAACCGATAAAAAAACCGATTCCGAAAATTTATAACCGTAAAAAACCGATTCCGAACATTTATAACAGAAAAAAACCGACTCCGAAAAAACCGAACCGAACCGAAACTGGTTTTTAGGAAAACCGTTTTTTTGAAAACCGGTTTTAACCGGAAAATTTGCATCTCTAACTGTAAGAGTGTAAGATACTAAGATTTGTCATTTGTATTTCTATTTTGTCATGGTACTGTAAGTCACTTGGAGGACTGATTTATGTTTGGATTTGCTACCGAATTGCTACTGGATTTGCTCAGGTTTTATTTGGCTACTGGATTTGTGTTTGCTCAGGTTTGATGGGCCCAGGTTTGATGGGCCCAACATCGGGACAAATTGTAAATACCGACAATACCGGCCCGAGAATACCGAATGTAACCGAACCGACCCGACTAATAATCGGTTTGGGATCGGGATGGGTTTTTGACATGTTTCGGTTTCGATTTTTGTCGGGTCGAGATCCGGCCCGATGCTCACCCCTAGTAAGCATATGGTCTCGTCCTGAAAATTATGTCTATATTTAATTATAATTTGTGGGTCCTTATAATCACACCATCTCTTCTCATAACATAATAGTCCAACAAGTATGCTTACCTCCACATTTATAAAATATCATATTCAAGATAAGAATGTTAATAAGATAATGACCTTATTCTTGCCATTTATGAATTATGGCAATAACTATATTGAAATATTTTTAAGAATCTTGGACAACTTATGAAATATGTGTGTTAATACGGGTAAAAGCTACTCTATTCGATATTGTCCCTCTTCATGTGATCATCCGACTTTTCATAATAAAAAGAGGCTTTTAAAGATTCTTGGACTAGGTTTAAGGGTTCACCATCTCTAATCATGCAGAATCCCCTTGGCCATTTCAAAAAATCTAATTTGTGGTCATGAAACCTAACTATGTTTGTTAAGGAGTATTTTATTTTCAAGTTCATCCAATTTAGATTGTGTTTCACTGCATGCTTTAATAGTGTTGTGTTTCCTCAGTGATATTCTATATACAAAGTAAGAAGTCCTCGTAAGCGTCAAAGTCTTGTTTAAAGATGATCATATAGACTCGTGCCATCCTGTAAAAAATATATTTATCAAAATATCGACACTTTTTTTTTATAAGTTATTGAGATTAAGTAAAAACAAAGGCCAGGACTAATTAATGCGTTGCTACCTCTATACTGCTATTAAATTGTCTAGTGAAAACTCCCACTTTAGACTCATATTATTTCATATATATCAATCGATTAATATCCAACAATTCCTTCTGTTTATTTCAATAGCCCTTGTGGTTTTATATTTAGTTAACTTATAGCATTAAGGTCCTAACATTCATAAATAAGCTGGTTACAAGTAATAAAAAAAGACAAAAATACATCGTTGGTCCCTAAACTTTCCCAAAAACATCGCAGGGGTCCCAAACTTGGCAAAATCGTCGCCGTGCGTCCCTTTTCCAAGTCTTTGAGGCCGATTGCGTCATTTGACTGTTATTAGCTGGTCAATGCCGTTTCTCGCCGTTACCTTTTGTTTTTAGCAATAGGGCATAAGCTCGCAATCACACGTGAGTAAGTACCACGCGGCTTCTGCAGTTGCTACAGTAATTTAATGTTAATAAAAGCTAAACCTTTTCACCACTCATCCCTAAACTCTCCTGTCTCTCATAAAATCTTATCCTAAATATTTCTGATCAAATCTTAACAATGGTGCGATGCGGATGTGGCAGGTGGGCGGTCGTAAGAACCTGTTGGAACAATGTCAATGCCGGAAGGCGTTATGGTTGTCCGGTTGAGGTGCGTTAATGGCATGGGTTGCTTTAAATTAAAATGTCACGTTTAGTTTAATCATGGTTTAAGTCTAATGGTTGTTTTAGATTACAAGTTTATTTTCTACTTATGAGTTTAAGCGTCAATCTCTTGATTTTTGCTTTTTAGGGATCCACATGTCCCATCAATGGGTGGTACGATCCACCCATGCAACCAAGAGCTAGGGAGGTGATCCTCTACTTGAGGAGGCACCTTCAACGAAATGAGGTGGCGTTACAAGAATGCCAAGTCGGCCTCATGGCTGAGACATTGGAGGCTGTCAACGTGGGAGGCAGGGCAATCCAGTTAGAGCCTGCTGACCAAGCATGCTTAGCTGATCTCCTTCTTGAGAAGGATAAAGTTTGCCGTTTGAGGAACTTGTGTGTATTCTCCTGGATAGTCATCGTTTTAGTTTGCATATGGTTTTTTAGTGTCTTTAGAAAGACACTGGTGTTTTATGTTTTGGAAACGTTTCAAGAAGTTACAAAGTCATGTACAGTAGTTGGTTTTTTGTCTTTGGGAAGCTTCAATGTAGGTTGACTAATAGAAAGAATTGACTTCATGTACTTTGGTCCTTGGCTAAGAGTATAAATATGTTATTCCTACCTTTATTGGTTTACTGGTAGGTTAGCCACACACACATTATCCAACTTACAAACACAGATTCAAGACATATCCAAGTATCAAAGATGCAAGAAGTATCAATGATGGGTGAACAGACACCACTTTCAAGTATGAACATAAACTTGCTCTGGTGTTGTTCATCCATTGTTGATTCGTTTTTGCTCTTTGTCAAAATACAAAAACATCAGCCAATTAAGATCGTAAGCTGGTAAATTGACTATCCAATAGTCAATTTTCATGTATAATAAAAGTAATTGAGTATGTTAAAGTCAATACTTATAAGTATCTGTATGAACTTGCAACAATAGGTAGAAACCGGATAAAGTGGCAAATAGATACATTTAAACCTCAATTAATCCCATAGATTAACATGAGATGATTTCTAACATAATGCAAATTGGATATATTATCAAATGCATTAAATTTTATAGTCTACATAGTTCAGAAACACACATTGTTAAAAGATTGAAAATATTCTCTAGGAATTACATATTCGATGAAAAACATTGTCTTTGAAATACTTAGCCAATTTTTTTAGTGAAGCCATCTTTGATGTTGTAATCTTCTTCCTAGTCTACAATTGTTTTTGAGCCACACCAGAAGCAGCATCAACTTGACTTCCAGATTCAGGCTGGACCACACTTGCTTCAGATTGACTTTTAGACTGAGCACATGTTTCATGAGCATGACTTTGAAATTGAGCATTAGTTTAACATTCACCTTGTTCAGTTGCTTCAAAGTTGTTACCTGTAACCTTTCTCTTCTTCTTTGATGGCACTTTTGGCTGTGATGAAGCTGTTTTTTGGGACTGATGGGTACTGCCTTGACTTCCTTTTACACCTCCTTGTCCAAGACATGTTTTCTTGTTGTGCCCATTATTGCCACAAATACCACAAACTACACTCCTACTAGACTGTGACAACTTACAATCTTTATCAGTATCATCATTTTCTGTAAAAGCCCTAGTTCTTTTCTTACGTGACCTACCCAATGGTTTATGATGTTTAGGTGGAAGAATGGTTGTAGGAACATTAGATTTTTTCCAATGTTTATAACCCCTGATGGGCTGGACGTGGTGTTTGTAAGTTTCTTCCCAAGTCTTAAGCAGGTAACATGGATGCACCCATGATTCTACAGATCCTACTTCCATTCCATTGAACCTCATATACCGGTTGGTAGCAACAACATGTTTACGTGGAATACCTATAAGCTCCCATCTTCTACAACTACAAGACATAGCTTCAACATTGACCAAACACTTTTCTCCCCATCCACTAACTTGATACTTATCTCCTTCAGTCCCTAAAACAGTGTATTTATAAGCCTCTTTCTTAATGAAGTCTAACATGTGTGTTGCCTTTGATGTTAATGGTCCGGCACACTTGTCAATTGTATGCACAACATTCACTATTCTCTGCATACAATATTCTCTAACGCATTATAAAGCAGTAATGATGGGTTGGTGCCTACCTCCAACTAGTTTCCCATTAAACACTTCACACATATTATTAAGTAATACATCAGAATGAGCTCTCCCTACATATGTATAGAACATATTTTAGTAATACAGAAAACTATGTTGAACTACAAAAGTTGTACAGTTAGACACATATTTTGGTTAGTACCTGAAAAATACGACCTTGACCAATGGGCTGGTGGTATCTTACTTAACCAAGCATGGTCAGGTTCGCTTAAACTCTTGAATTCAAGCATTGCTGCGTCAAATTGTTGGACAGTTGTTGTTGCACACCTCACAAATGTTCCTTGTAGGATTTAGAATTTCATTGCAATTTCATATTCTCATGGATGTGCCTCAAACAGAATCTGTGTTCTGCACTAGGGAATATTGTTGCTAAAGCTGGAATGATACCCTGCATAAAGGTACATCAATTCATTACTAATAAACCTATCATTTATGAAATATATAACCCAGTTTGCACAATTATACATTAACACCACCTTTTATCTGTCGCTGATAAAAGTGTAGTTTGAATTTGGTTGCAAGTCAAGACCATCTCCTAGACAATCAAGAAACCAAATCCATGCATCTTTGTTTCCAGCTTCTACAACAGCATATGCTAAAGGGTATATTCCATTGTTGCTATCAATACCAACAGGTGTAAGAAGCTGACTAGGAAAAGGACCCCTCATAAAAGCACCATCTAATCCTAACAACTCTCGTTGACAAGCTTTATATCCTTCCTTCAAAGCACCTAAGCAAACGTGCATTCTCTTGAAAACTCTTGTTGGACTTGATGGATTTGTTGAAGTTTGCACACTTATCCTAACTGTTGTATTAGGATTTGTTTTCTGCAACTCTTCAACATAGTCCCTCAAAATGGTATATTGTTGCTTATGATCACCCTTAATCTCAATTTCTGCGTTGTTTTTTTTTCCCTTAATGCCTTTTGCATAGAAACTTAGACTTCAAACTGTTTACTGAGTTGATCTTGAACATCCTTGATTGGAATATCGGGATTGACTAGAACTTGGTCAAGTATTTGCTTTGAGAGAAACTTGTAGTCATAAGCTTTGATCTCTCTTGATTGCAAACATTTGTGTTCATCCTTGAAAGTTCTAACACTCTATAAATCTTTGTCATTATCTTTTGCTACATACAACAACCATGGGCAATCTTTTGGTTCCTCCTTTTGTGATCGTAAATATACATCCCTTCTACTGCCTCTAGTTAACGGACCATTTTTCCTCTTTGGTACAGTTCCCAGTCCAATACCTCCACTTTTACCACATACTGGTATTGTTCCGACACACCTTGCCCTAATTCTTTGTTTGTCATTCTTAATGAGTTGCAATTTCCTCCTAGTTTGTATTGAATGCAGGTTGATCTTATCTTTCACTTCTTTTTGCAGTTACAAAAGTTTTACCACAGAAAAAAAAACTTTTTCGTCGACTTGTTGAGCCTCAGTTAACTTTTGTTTCTTGTATACCCTCATCTTTTTTTTTCCTAATTAAATAATCAACCTCATTCTCAGAACCACTTGCAAATTCATCATCATTCAAGAGTTCTTCTATCTCATTTTTCTTAAAAGAAATCATATGGTATCTGGCTAGAGCTACCTATAGTGGGTAAGTCTGTTTGTTCAATAAATTTGAACACATTGATATCAAGATCAGGCTCCTCAAGAATATTCTCTTCATCAACAACTATGTCTTCATCTTGAATGTTCTCAATAACATCGTCATCACTCTCAGAACTATCTGTTTCACTCACATTTTTGCATACACTCAACATGGGTGTGTATTTCCTCGTATTTATTACCAAACTCTTGTTCATTTTCACATACCTCCACAGGACTACCTTTTTGGCTATGGTCAACATTAACCGGACTATCTTTTTGGCTATCCTCAACAGAAATAGGACTACCTTTTTGACTATGGTCAACAATAACCGGACTATCTTTTTGCCTCTGGTCAACACTAACAGGGCTATCTTTTTTGCTATGGTAAACACTAACAGGATCAAAGTATTGACTTCTAAAGGTGGCTGTGTGACTTGACTTAAAGCCTCTACCACAGGCTTTTTAACAATGTGCTCTAGGAACATTTTTTGCGAGCAATATGGAACAACAACAAGAGCTGCATTCTTATTTGATGCATCCACTTTAGCAATAACTGTCCTAATTGACTTTGGTGACATTTCATCAACATCCAATCTTGTCTTACCAT
The DNA here is from genome assembly GCA_030686995.1 of Artemisia argyi. Classification (NCBI taxonomy): domain Eukaryota; kingdom Viridiplantae; phylum Streptophyta; class Magnoliopsida; order Asterales; family Asteraceae; genus Artemisia; species Artemisia argyi. The sequence goes on from CM060686.1 coordinate 47,950,169, forward strand.
TTTCAACATAAACTTCTATCATCTTATGGTCATCAACAAGATCTTTCAATATTTGTAAATTCGCAGCCTCACTTAAGATATACAAACCATCATCTAAATTACTACCAGGCTTAACAAAGTAATATTAATTTTTTTTACCTAGTTCGTAACCTAATTCATACATAAGAACATCCAACTCTTCAACTGGTACACTATCAACATCAACTAAATCAACTAAAGTTTCCATACCTCCTTCGTATATTCTACCAGGCCAGTATTTAAAAACACCATTGTGATGAACCCTCATGCTAAACATATTGGATCTACCACCTAAAACATATCAATAGACCAAAGTATATTATCAAACCTTACTAGCAAATTAAAATATACCCCTATTAGATATTCCAACGATTATAACAACAAAACGTACCGTATTTTTTCTTAGCAGAGTTGTACAGAATGGTATCATCAACTGGATAATTTGGATCTCTCCTTACTTTCCATAAAGTAAAATACGTGTTTTCGAAATATGAATAATATGGAACGGGTTTTGTGACATGCAATGAGGGTTTGTGAATCTGATAATTCTTGTAAAGCAAGTTTTGGGACGAATAAGAGAGGCTGTCTAGGTGTTTATGGGGTGGGAAGAGGGATAGGACATGTGGAAATTATACAGACTTGGTATAGTGTAAATGTGAAGTGACGATTATGCCCTAGTGCTAAAAACAAAACTTAATGGAAAGGAACATCATTGACCAGCTGATAACAGCCAAATGACGCAATCGGCCTCAAAAACTTGGAAAAGGGACGCACGACGACGATTTTGCCAAGTTTTGGGCCCCTGCGATGTTTTTGGGAAAGTTTAGGGGCTAACGGTGTATTTTTGTCTAAAAAAATAACCAAATACCGGCTCTTCCTTTTTATTTCAGGATCGACTTCCAATTGTTCAAGCCTGTAAATAATCACCAAGATAAAAAACCATTAAACCACAAAGAGAAGATTGCAAGTACAAAGAGTACATATAAATCACTAAGCTATATTGGATTAACATTTGGTGTAACTCATGGTTTGTGACTATTTTTAAAAATATTACCATCTAAGGGTGCGTTTGTAACTCATGGTTTGAACATGTGCCTAGGTATGTCGGTTGGGCAAACTACAAGGACTAATTTTGAAAATTAAATGTCAAATAAAATCAGATAGAGAGGAGAGATCCCCCTTCTATCTTCTTCTTCCCTAAAGCGTAGTAACCCTAAGATTAGGTAGCAAAAGTCGAGGAGATGTTGAATTTTTTAGACCCATTTTTCGATGAAGAAAAAATGGCAGATCGTGAGTGGAGATCTTATTTGAAGAGAGAAAAATTGCCGTACGTCTCATACGATTTCGAAAAAAAAGCTAGAGAATTTTATAAGATGAATTCCTTATTAGGATGGCACCCATGGGTAATGGGCACGGGTACCTCTAACCCGTCACCCGCCACGTAGTTTTTTTCTCACCCATCACCCACCCGTCACCCACCAATGGGTACAAATTTCTACCCATGCCCTTACCCGCGTGTATTTGTTGCCCATGGGTAAACCTATGGGTTAGTGTTATGCAACAAAATTATAAAACAATGATATAAAAACTAACTATGAAACTGCGTAATTAGATACCAATCAATTTGCCAAATACAACTTTGATTATTTGATCTTTCATACTATCTTTTTAGTCTTGAAACTCAAACAAACTTTTAGATTAATGTGTTTTTTTGAGACTTGGTGGTAACTGTTAAATGTATTCCTGCAACATCATAAATATTTTAATTAATATAATTAATTTTAACATGGGTTTATGGGTACACATACGGGTATCTTGATGGGTATACCAATGGGTATTTTAAATGGGTGTCATGGGTTTAACCGTGATGGGTATGCCTCACCCGTCACCTACCCGCCACCCACTGATGGGTAAAGATTTTCACTCACGACCCACCCGTGGGTGAAAATTGACGCGTTTACCCACCCATTTATGGCGGGTACCCGCGGGTTGTGGGTTTTTTCTCGCCCATTGCCATCCCTATTCCTTATCCATACTAGGGCTATGTTTGGCGAAACGTAGCAGTAGCAGTAGCAACAAGCAGTAGCAGTAAGCAGTAAGTAGTAAGTAGTAGCAGTAAACAGTAGTAGTAAAAACGTGTTTGGTAACGTAGCTGTAACTGTAATTATAAAGTGTTAAACAAGTAAATATTTACCGCTTGTCGCTTGTCGCTTGCTGCTTCTCCAGGAAGCATTTAAGATTGGAGCAGTTAATCATGTTTCAGACGCTTGTTAAGGTGTTGCCAAACAAGCAAGATAATGCTTACCGCTTGTCGCTTATCGCTTATCGCTCTTAAACGCTTCAAAAAAGTTGTTGCCAAACATAACCTAGGTATCAAAAAGTTTGGGAAAAAAGAAAGAAAGAAGAAGAAGAAGAATCATTTCAAGCAGTTGATGATAATCCTAAACAACAACAAGAGGAGGAGGAATCTCAAACCTTAAACAACAAGGACGAGGAAAAGAAGAATAAGAAGAAGAAAAAGAGGAAGGAGAAGAAGCAACTCTTGACGGTGAAAAAGAATAAGAAGAAGAAGAAGAGAATCAACCAGCCTAAAAGGGAACACTGCTTTAGCTAAAATAGTATAACATTGTCATATATGCTAAAACTCATGTACATAACAGTTATATAACTAAATTTGCTACAAATTAAGCTCATCTATGCACTGCCTACTAAATGTTCAATATAATTTCTAGCACAACTAACAATGTTATTCTGTTCGTGAATGTCTTATGATAAAATGTCTAGCACAACCCACAACGCTAATTTGCAGTTTGCCTTTCTACCTATCTGTTTCCTTGTTGATTCTCGTTAATGTTGTTTGAATTATGATAACTATAATTGTTATGCTACATACTTATGAGATTAATAGCAAGTAATGAACAGATTTTTGAGCCTTATCTAAACACCTCATCTATTTGAGCCTTATCTAAACACTTCATCTATTGTTTTGCTGTGTATAGTCGATTACACCACCCTTAAGGTTGAATATTGTCGAATAAAAGGCCATCTTTCCTTACCCCTCGATTTGTTTTCTTTAACTGATTATGTCAATGTGTGTAAAATGTTTTTACCTGTTTTCGATAGAGGGAATGGAGTACAGAAAACAAAAATTGATACCGATATCAAGTCTTACTAATTTGTTACTATCACTGTGTTGTTGTAACATAAGGCGTAGGGTGTTCACAATTTGGTTTTAACCCGAAAACCAAACCAAGTTAGAACCGAACCAATTTTTGAAAACGGAATGCAGTCAAATAAAAGCGCATGACAACACTGAGTTAAATACAACTCTGTTATCCATCAACTCTTTATTTTGTCAAATGAAAGCACATTCATATGTCAAATAGAAGTGCGTTAGAGCACTGAGTTGTTAAAGAATAACAAAAGGAATGCAGTCAAAGCAATAGTACAAACCTGGAAACAAATGTATGAAATTTTGATCAACTGACCTCATAGAACTCCAAAAGGTAACCATAATCTTCAAGTCAACATCTTAAGGCATGACTTGCTGGAGTGCATGAGGAGTCAACCATTTGACTTTCAGACTGTCAACCTCACCCTGAATAGAGAGATCAATCAGTAAACTAGCATTATACGAAACTACACAGACAAATATGGCATGGTCATTGTATATGATAAATTTATGCCTTTCACATATATAAAAGCCTTTCTTAATTTGTGTGTGCGAGAGATGTATGCCTGCCATTCATGGCTCGACCTTGAAAACATATATACAAATATATCAACATTAGTAAAAGATCCCATTTCTGATATAAATCTCTAAACAGCAACAACCCATACCCTTGACAGTTATGGATTTGATCTGGTTGAATACTTTCCCTCTCAATAGCAGGTAGTGCAGCAAAAAGATGGACCATGGTGAGACCGTCATCTAAATCTCGTAATGCATCAATAAACTTGAGATATCTAAAGCCGAAGTAGAAAAAGCAACCAGAAAGTGATAATAATTGATAACACAGAGTCACCAAATAATACTAAATAGCTATATGTGATACACAGCGAGGGCTTGTTTCTGACAACATATTTACTGTCTTATTCTGTTTTGTGCAGAAAATATCAATGACTTGGAAATGAAACTGGAAAGTAATGAGAACAAGTTCCAGAGAAAGGAGAAGGTAATTGCATTGCTCTAGTCCAGCTGGAGACGGAAAGTATAACTGATCAATGCCAATCAAAGATAGATGTGATATCCATACCAGCTTTGTAATAGATATTTATACACCAAAGGCCTCTTGGCCCAGCGGTATGTAAGTGGCCTATCAACCTATACGTTGTGGGTTAAGTCTCGTTGAAGACATGTGAGATAGGTGGTAAAAAGTTGCCTTGATTAATGCACTAAACTACCAATCATCAATGCCAATTTTTCCTTAACCAAGCTTACCTTCAGAAAAGTATATTAATGAAGGAAGGGATCATACAGACTTTAGTTTCAGAGAACAAGGTACCATCTATTGGCTTTTGAGTCTCAGTTTTACACAAAAGTGTCCTCAACGTTTCTGTAAGGTTATTTTCTTAATTTATTATGCCTTATGTTCGGAATTAGGGATGTTGGAGGGCACTCCTTAAGACAATTCAAGACACTATGACACGCATGGATGAAGGTCGGAGAATTCTACCTCTTTCTTGCTGATAATTACTTGATATTTGATTTTATCACAAAGTTATCAATGTCTACATAATCTGTCCATAACAAATGCCATATTGACTATTACAGTTATCAGTCTTGATTCAGGATAGAGTTGCTTTCTCCTTAATGCTGGCAAACTAATGAAAAGTTGCTATAGACGAAAAGGAAGATGACAGGTAGATTGAAGTGTACCATGTATACTAGTTGTTAGTACCATACAAGCTATCTCACAAGTATAAATACATCATATCTTTGCTCCAGGGGATTCCTTTTGGCTTGGTGTTTTTCTAATGTAATATTCACCATGAGACCTTCATATAGAAAAAATATTTATGAAGATTTGGAGAACATGAAATGATCTTTCATGGTAGCATGAAACAATAAACTTAAATTTGCTTATCAGTGAACTTTCAAGTAGTTAGTTAATTTTGCATTATGTGTGGTCAATTGCAAAGGGACATTAGATCTGTTTCATGAATATTCCACACATCCAAAGGATAAGCACCAATGTTTTGTGTCATCATGTATTACCTCAGCCTTCTGAAAACCCAAATATTTCAATACAGCAACTACTCTCAGTTTTTTTTATATAGTAATAGTTCTTCTCGTGTTAACTGGTCACTGGATAAAGCAGGATCAATCAAGATATTCAGAATTGCGAAGCAAATTCCTCCTTGGCTTAATCACTAGGAATCATAATTTCTGATCTCATGTGTGTTATTAGCACATGGATACAAAATTACAAATGTATGCACAAAAATGTGTTGGCTGCTCTTTCATATTTTACTTTCTTGCAACCAAATTCTCCTGACTAGGAAAGTGCTTAATCTGTGACCTCTTTTTTTTGTGAAATGCAGCTTCACCATCGTGTAGGAGCATGCTCATATTGCTAGTCTCTTGAGGGAGAACACCAATGTCAACTTTTCTGTTTCAGAGGCAAGTACTGGCACCCTACTACATATGTGCAAACTAATCTGATTGTCTAATCAAGCAAGTCTATTTTATTTACTCGTCCAATGCCTGAGAGTACATATAAAGAATTGAACTTGAGATCTTTGTTGGTGCAATTGGCAGTCTACTATTTCCCGTCCAAATTCAGTTCGCTCAGAATCTCAGCCCACAGCAATTGTTCTTGCTGTGCCTGCCGCTGAAGAAAAGGTATGAAATCTTGGCTTATTCTAAAAATCGTTTTTCATGTCATAGAAAATAAAAGATATAAAAAAGGAATAGAAGCAGTACAGAAGAGGAGCAAATTATTATTATGCTTTTAAATTATCATTGATATATCTTTTTGAAACACCAAGTTTTATTTTTTGATAAATAGGATAATTGCAACACTTTAATTGAACAGCTAGATACAGAATGTTCAACTACACAAGCATGAACATCTCGATAATGGTATCTCTATAAAAGCTAATATTCTTCCTTCAAATGGCTAGCAATGTGAATAAAATATGTGGTAGTAGTGTAGTACCTAAAGGCTAAAGACATGTATCATATAAGCTGGTTGGTTGTATGTAAATGTCTATTTTTATAATGTGTTTGGCATTATGTTAATGTTCTTCATGTCATGCTACAAGTACTATTGATCATTTTAGAAACCTGATACTAGAAAGCCCCAATGACGTTGATAGGCTGTTACATTGAACAATTTTGACCTTTCACTGATCAAGTGGTGGATGGGATATGACTGTATGAGTTCATTATTGCAAACGCTTAAACCATGCAACTCTTCCCAGTGGAAAATTGTTATAACTCACAGTAAGAGATGGCAACTCCAAGAAGTTAAAACTGGAACCACTCTAAAATAAGATTACTCGGGTTACTTTGCCATCTTGACCACCTGATGACATCTGAGTTATAGGGTGTTTGGAACTGTGTTTTTTAATAAGGTAATTAGATAATCACTTCATGTAAGGTTAGAGGTAGTTACGTAATTTTTAGATTGACGTAGAAAATTAGGATTCTTGTTGTGCTTTTCCAAATCTGATTATTTCCCCAAAGAAAAGAAAATGAGAATTGGGTTTACAGCATATCAAAACACCCTTTTGGGGCTGATTGAATGTGTGTTTTTATGTGATTATTGTGAGTTGAAGTATCAAAATGAGAGAGCCAGTCAGGGATGTAAATTTCGTATCTATCTCAGTGATTAGTTTTCATTCCATACTCCTTCTATGCTTCTTCAAATCTGGTCATTATTTATTTATTTATTTATTTATTTTGAATAATCAGAAGTTATTCATGCTTCTTGGTCAGGTGCTTGATTGTGGACCACCTGTTTGGTTATGATTCTGAGATGGACATTGGTTAGAGGCGTGTAATTAGCTGCCTTTTCAACTTCTTGCCCATTCCAAGCTGCGATCGTTTATTGTGATATATTCTTATTAGTCGCGATGCTGTTTATTGCACTATCGTATTGCTGGTAGATGGATCAAAACAGATGTTGTAAAAGGTTGATAGCTGTGTTCTGCAGTGTACATGTAGTTTTATGTATGTGTATTTGGAAGCGAATGCAGATTCAATGTGTAATGCGTTATTATGCGCTATCTCTCAGGTTAGTTAAACAGATGAACTGATCTCGACTCAAATCTTTAACACTTATTTCTGGTTTCGTCTGGGATATTTTTCTGTTTAATGCAGAGTTATCATATACTCTGTGCTCGACTCTTAAAAGGGCACTGGGACTCTGATGCATGCATTGAATTGCCATAATAATTCCATTTGGTAGTGCTGTTAGTTTTTAGGTTTTATTAAAGTTCAATGGTTCGAAGACGCAATATGCTATTCAGACCAAAAGGAGAAAAAGGCTCGCTTACAAAAAGTTACATTTTTTATGTGTTAACTATGTTGCTTGGCCGTATCATTTAAGGAAGTTCTTATGGACTTTTCTTGAGTTTTATTCATCTTTTCTTGTAATCATTGTAGATATGAGATTTTTATGTTAGAACACTCTTTAGAGTCATAAAAATGTATAATAACTTTTGTTACTTGATTAGTAGTTTTGGTTTAAAGATTGGTACAAAAAGCTAGCTCATAATCTTGATTTTTTAACACACTTTTAAGTTCATACATGAAAGAGGCTTTTTGATCTAAGATACCTATGTGATTATTGGTTAAAAATGATGCTAACACTTATATGAAATAAGTGTTAAAAATTAGTTGTGTCTTTGCCATGCAATGCTATCTTCTTCCTAAAGGCTTCTTAAATAAGCTGATGGTATATGTTCGGCGTTTTTTCTGGGGCGGTGATCCACATGTACGACATATACACTAGAAAAACTGGGAGAAGCTATCGGAACCCAAAGTTGACGGGGGTCTCGGTTTTCGTGATTTAGAAGCTTTTAACAAAACTCTTCTCGCAAAGCAAGGTTGGAGACTTCTTATGAACCCAGGTGCGTTTTGGAGAAAAATTCTTAAAGGCCTCTATTTCCCGAACTCTAACTTTCTTGTTGCAAAGCGTGGTTCTCAGCCATCATGGCTTTGGACTAGTTTGCTCCATGGTCGAGACCTTCTTTTGCAAGGTGTTAGATGGCAGGTTGGTAACGGAAATCATATATCTTTTTGGACCCAAATGGGTTCCTTGTAACGCAGAATTTTACGTTTGTGGAAACAATCGAGCATTTACTTTTTGAGTGTGATTGGACTCGCCCAATCTGGTTCGGTTCCTCCTTAATTTTGCGGTCTTTGCCCTCAGGTACCAACATTTATCTTCACATACAGAGCTTTATTGATTATTCCCTTTCATATAACGAAGTAACTCGCATATTGTCTATTGTGGCGAATACTTGCTGGTCAATTTGGAAAGCTCGAAATTCCTTTGTTTACGAACATGTCGTTGTTTCTCCTCATAGTACTTTGGCCTCAGCTAATGCTCAAATTCTAGAGTCTCATAGGTTTGTGCCTACTAACCAGCCAACGGTCTCTAACAGGTCAACCTCACAGTCTTCTCCGCGATGGATTCCCCCCATGGCTCTTTGGTGAAGATTAACTGTGATGCTGCCTTTAAAAATTCTACAACTGCTACTGCTATTGTCGGTCGTGATTCATCCGGTTCTATCTTACACGTATATGGTACACCTTGTCATGCATTATCTCCTCTTCATGTCGAAGTCTTAGCAATACACTCGGCATGTTATCTTGCATCATGTCGCGGTTGGTACCATGTGATTGTTGAATCCGACTCCAAGGTAGCTATTTCCCTTTCATCTACGGAAACCATCGGCCACCATGGAGCATTTTGCTCTTGTTGCTGATATTCGTTTGTGGTCAAAGAACATGGATTTGTCTTTCTCGTGGACTAGTCGAGATAACAACCAAGTTGCTCATTGTGCTGCTCGTCTTGCGTCTTCTTCCACATTTCCTTATAGTTGGGATGTATCATTTCCTCTTGAACTTACCTCGCTAGTGAGGAGTGATGTGTATTGTTACTAGTTTTTCTATTAATAAAAGTTTTTTTTTTGTTAAAAAAAAAAGGTCCTCCAATGAGGCAGGGCATTGGTAGATTGTTCTTGTGAGATCACATGAGTTTGTTCACTTCTAAAACACTTAAAGATTTCGGTGTCCAACCCCAGTGAGAATTCTTTGTGACAACATCTCTACTATAGCTCTTTCCTCAAATCCAATTCAACATGCCAGGACCAAGCATATAAGAATAGATTGCCATTTTGTAATAGACTAAATCAAGGCTGGTCAGATTGTCATATTCTATGTTCCTACAAGTGCCAAAGGACATACTTACAAAAGCTCTCACTATCTATTCATTTCATCAAGGTCTAACATTGTTAGGCATGTGTGAACCATACACACTGCTAACTTGTGGGCGTGATAATGGTACAAATATCAAAGTCAATGAAAAAGTCAACAATGTTGTCAATGTAATAGTGGACAAAGCAACAAATGGAGATACAAGAAATAAGGAAGATGAAAGAATAAAGAGCAACTACACAAGATCATATATCTCACCTCATTGTACAAGACATCAGAGCTACTTAAAGAAATGTGATGTATTTAGTTAGTTTGTGTTTATACTTTTGGGTGTTATTACACAAAAAAGTTACTAAAGTTTCTCAGAAATTTGTCATAGGTTACTATTTTTTTTTCATCCAGGTTACCCATGTTTACGGATTTGTCAAATATGTTACTAAACTTTGTAAATGATGACACTGGTTATTTTTTAAGTACAAAACGGTCCTTGTGGTTAGTCGGGTTTCATGGAATTAGTCCCTAGACCACTATTTCTGTTAGTTTGACCGTTTTTCTTACGTTTTCGCCCGTTTTCTTATGTTTTCATACATTTTCGTCCGCTTTTTACATATTCATATGTTTTTATTCGTTTTCAACCGTTTTTATCTATTATTATCCATTTATATATGTTTTCGTCCGTTTTTATCGTTTTTATTCGTTTTCAACCATTTTATACGTTTTTATTCGTTTTAAACCGTTTTATACGTTTTTATTCGTTTTCAACCGTTTTTATACGTTTTTATTCATTTTCAACCGTTTTTATACGTTTTTGTCCGTCTTTATACGTAGTTATTCGTTTTCATCCGTTCTTATACATTTTCATCCATTTTTATACGCTTTCACCAGTTTTTCTTACGTTTTCGCCCGTTTTCTTATCTTTTCATACATTTACTTACGTTTTCGTTCATTTTTTTACGTTTTCATACCAAATCGGATGAAAACATATTAAAACTGTTGAAAACGAATAAAAAGGTAAAAAAAATGGAAGAAAACATATGCAAACATAAGAAAATGTGAGAAAACCTAAGAAAAACTAGTGAAAGCGTATAAAAATGGATGAAAATGTATAGGAAGTGCGGATGAAAACGTATAAAGACGGACGAAAACGTATAAAAACGGTTGAAAACGAATAAAAACGTATAAAACTGTTGAAAACGAATAAAAACATATATATCGGTTGAAAACGAATAAAAACATATAAATATGGTTTAAAACTAATTAAAACGTATAAAAACGGATGAAAACGATTAAAAACAGATAAAACGGTTGAAAACGAATAAAAACGTGTGAAATTGTAAAAAACGGACGCAAATGTATGAAAACATAAGAAAACATAAGAAAAACGGTCAAACTAACAGAAATAGTGGTCTAGGGAGTAAATCCATGAAACATGACTAACCACAAGGAACATTTTGTACTTAAAAAATAACCAATGTCATCATTTACAAAGTTTGGTAACATATTTAACTAACCCGTAAACATGGGGAACATGGATGAACAAAAGAAAAACTTTAGTAACTTTGGACAAATTTCTAGGAAACTTTAGTAACTTTTGTGTAATAACCCTATACTTTTCCTGTTCATGTAGTAGTATAAATAGTTGATATAACCTTCATTTCAATTCAGTTGTAACCGTTGCATTTTACGATCAATTTCAATTCTCTCACTTTACAATATTTTACAATAGGAGTTTAAAGCCATTTTTCGGTATGTGTATTACTAGATGTAATCCAAAAGGACTTTGTTTATGTAGTAAGATTTAAGAAATACTTATGAAAAAGGGGTTTTATACTTAGTATGAGTTTAGTGATTTGTCTACCTTTTTAGCTTTGTTGATTCTCTCATATTTTTCCAACTTTGATTTGGATTAACTAAACGTTTTTCCAAAAAAAAAATCCTTAATTTGTCAGTTTTGTTATTCTGTCAAGTGAATATGGTGTTGGTAATTACTTGTCAGCATCTATCATAAGTAGATTACTTAGGCATGTTCTACACCTAAACATGGCATGCGCACATCAAGTTAAAATATAAATTGTCTTTTCGTTTAAATGTCTCGCTATATTACTTTATACAATGGTAGCTTTTTAAGCTTTACGGTAGTATTAATAGTTGAGAATTTGGTGATTTCGTGGATCAGTACTAGCCAAAGTCTTTACCTAGCGACCGAATTAACTATTAATGTATAATGTAAATTAGAATAGAATAAAGGAACTCTACTGAAACAAAATAGTTTAGCACATGACACCTCCAATAGCTTTTCCCGCCTTCCAACTCATATTATGTCCCTTTAAATACCCTATTTCTTTGATATTTCTTAGTCACCTTACATTAATGAGAATCGTAACCACCTCAGTCATGTATTTCTCTACACTTTTTTAATAAGAATTTGCAACTATATCATGTCGCCTCATAAACCAAAGTGTACATAGTGAACAAGGCAAAAAACCTTCGGGAGGAACTTTGTAGATGAGCCTTGATCCATGTGTTGGGAACTCTGATTGTTTAGTGAATGGGCAAGATCAGGATACGCCTGTGATTTTACAGTTTAAAGAAAATGTTCAGGTAGTTATAAAATAACAATTAAACACCCTTTCTAAAAGGTAAAAGAAGTGTTGTCAAGAACATCTTTTTTCTTTTTGCGTTAAAATAGAATAGTATTTCTAAACTACAGAGACCTTAAGATAGACAGGTTCAGAAGTCATATATCAGAGGAAGCAGTTTAGAGGATGCTTTTAGTCCTGTATGTGAAATTTCAGACAACAAATGAACCAGATATTGAGCCAGGATTTGAGATCCAGTCAGCGCAATAAAGGCATTGGAAAGGAAAGTCACCAAAAACTGAGCCCAAAGATCAATGAATCTAGATGATCGACGGGTTGGTTAAAACAAGAGATCAAATGAGTGAACCATCATTGTTAAGAGGAAAGTAAGCATACCAAGAAAAAGAGCATTTAAGCATAAAGTGGTTGCAACTTTGAGATTTCTAAATATTTTCATCTAGCAATGAAGATGCACAGCAGATTATTCGTGTGCCATTTATTGTAACTAATGGCTCAAAAAATTTTAAAAGAACAACATGGAAGATGGTTAGAGGATCAAAGATGAAAGAAGCGAGCAACTCAATTTGAAGCCACTTTGCGATGGAAGACGAGTTCCTTATTCAATCAACAAGGGATTTTAAGGGATTATCAATTGTGGGCAATAACTATTAGAAAATTCCCTTTTATGAGAGAAAGTAAAACAGGTTGTATTGACTATTGTTGAGATAAAAGCATTAGGGACCATACAATTGTGACTTAAATTATTCATACCAAATTAATAGGATGCAGCTAGTCACGAGATAATGAAACAAATGGAAATAATATATAAACCATGTAACCTTAAGAGAGATATTGACCTTGATTCTATGTTCGTCCTTAAGTGGGCGCACAACATTGCCTGCATCCACTGGGTTTCCTGCATCAAAAGTACAAAATCATTATTCTAAGTAACGGTTTATTTTCATTTATTTATAGGGAAGAGGTTATGAGATAAAATTTATAATGTATTGTATAAGGAAATTTTGACCGCATCTAACCTCCTGCAAACAAAATGAATCTCCCAAGTCTTTTAAAATCTTTAAACATTTCAATACATATCGTTGAATGAACCTAGAAAGGACGACATAAAAGAGAACATAGATAAAATAAGAGCATCGTAAAGAATAATTTACTATACGACATTCTTGTAACCAACTTTTATACGAGATTCTACTGTTTCATTTTTCACCACATAAGTCACGGTCACCCTGGGTTGATGTAACACCCCCAAAATTTGATACAGCGGAAGACTCAACAAGCTTTCGGGGTGCTACGGGGATTGGTATCCAACACAAGACAATATAGAACGAGATAAAGTAAACATAATAAAAACACAACCAAAACGGGGTTTTAAGGTTTACATTTATCCCAACATCATTCAGAGTCAGGCCCAAAATAAAATAACAATAGGTCCAAATTTAGTTATCAGAGTTTAGAAAAATAGATCCATAAACCATGAGCCTTGGCCGAGCCTTCCATTCCAAGCATGCATCTCAACACTTAATTACCTGAGAAAACGTGTTAAAAGTCAGCTTTCGCTGGTGAGATCATAGGTTTAAATTCATCTAACAATATAGTGGACATATACGCAAAACGCTTGCTAGCTAGACTAAGGATTCGCTAAAAGCCTGCGGATACCCTCCGCTCCAACATAACACACGGATACCCTCCGTACTAACATAGATATTCGGGTAACCCCCGCAATACCAATAAATACTCGGATAACCTCCGAAGTATTAATAACCTATAGGTGCACACTATAGTATCTAAATAAGTCAACCTTGAATAGTACACACAACATATATGTGACTAAAGCTGACAATTCCAAATAACCAAATAAGCCAACCTTGAATAGTACACACAACCTATATGTGACTAAAGCTGATAATCCACCAATAACCAAATAAGCCAACCTTGAATAGTACACACGACATGTGTGACTAAAGCTGACAATAGATCCTAGTCTATACGCATAGCAAGTTTAGAAAGAATATAAAAGCGATAACAGTCCACGTAAAATGATTTGCACGTTTCTCACCCCAAGTATTGAAAACATAGTTCAAGAGTAAAAGTGGGGCTATGACTCACCTCAAGTCCAGAAAATAGCAAGAAGAAGTCGGTAGAAATAAGATGTATGATAACTCACAAAACAGCAACTACGGACTTGGCACGACCTAACAATATTAACTCGTTCAGAAATCGTTTCCTCAAATTTATAATATTCCCAAACCTGGACGAGAATCCGTTTTATTTCCGAAAATCCATTTCGTATTAGTTTGGTGTGTTTGCGTTTGGTATCCATACGGGTGGTGGGTCGACTCAAAACAAACCAAAAAGATCACATAAAGGATAATAAGATAAACTATGGATCTAATGTTAGCCCAATATATCATTTAAATAAATCGCCGAAGTTTACCAAATCCGTCGATTTGATAATCCTCATATTTATTTACGTAACATACCGTTCCAAGATTACACCCAACCTAAAGCACATAGCACATAAATACTATATAGTACATATCATAGTCTAATAAATTCCTCATATATATCGTCAAATTGGCCAGATTTCCCGATATATACACTCGCAATTTATTACACTTTACATATACTACAACCTATGGGAGTCGTAGGATACAATGCCCATTAATATATTCATTTCATATAGTCAAATAACCCGGTTCAACCCTACGGTTAGTGGTTATTTAGTTATATAAAACGTTTATATTAATCGTCATATATCCGTGACAACACGAAAGTCACAAATAATAAATTACCTGGACTCGAGTGACAACGACTCCGCATAACTCGATAAGTTTACCCGTTATATATACAAAATGACATTTTATTAAACGTTTAATAATTGTCGGGAGTTTCCCGTTTTATAACAAAATTTTATAATAATAATACGTTCAATAATATTACGCCACTTTCGTAGCCTAATATATATCTAATTGTATTATTTATAATACGACTCGTGATTATTATTATTATTAATATACGCGCCTATATAATTATATATACGTTATTCACGTCTATATATTCATATAAACGTTTATATTATCAATAATTGTTATTACGAGTTTTATTATTTACATTTTAATTTTAATAGTTATCGAGTCATACGAAATGGTCACATGTCCGAGTCATGACTCTCGGCTCATTGTCCAAGTCCAATATAATAAGTAAAAGTCATAAAACAATACATCTCCGTCCAAACAATCCCAATCCACGTGCTACAACAATAGGGTCCGACTACGGCACCCGACTAACCTATCTCCGTCAATCTAATGACCGTCTCACAATCGGTCCCCAATCACACTTTTCGTCAACAACTCCTCAAAACCAATATCCATTGTCGAGACCCAATGTGGTCTCGACCCACAAGTATTCGGCCAACAATATCCAACCAAAACCAAAACAAATATATCAACAATAAGATAAGGAAACAATTATAACCAAAGCTTCACATTCGGGATGGTTTACCAAGCCAACCCGAGTCTACTCGACTCAAATGAGTCTCGGCTCTAAACCACGAGTCACACGGACTCGAGTCAAACATACAAGTAATCAAATAAGCTCCAACGAGCACAACAATTTAGCCATTCGACCCCTAAGGTCTTCGGCAACATCAAATATAATGCGGCTAAGAGCCGCGACCCACAAGGGTCGAACCAAGGCAACAACGAGCACAAGGCTCGAGATACAACCAAACGAGAACCCCATACGGGTCTCGACTTGGTTTTACGAGCGACTGAAGAGGACCCCGAGACCTCATGGGTCTCGGTTAGGCTCGAATCGAGCATCACAGCTCTCGACATCAACCAAACTACCAAAACCAACGAACCAAACTCCTCCAAATGCTCAAAATCAAAATAAGCCGAGAGCATAGGCTCTCGGTTTCCAGTCGACCACCTCAAAAATCCAAAACCCGGATACCAAACAATCAATCTTTACATTTCTTTCAAAAATCCACTTGTATTACATGTATATAACCAAAACCCACAAGAAAGATTTGGATTCGTGACCCTAAGTCACGTTTTTGCCAAAAATACGAGTAAGACTCGCCTCACCTTCGATCTAAAAAGCTCCAACTCGTATCACACTTTGAAAAAAATAAAATGGTGGTGACTTTTGATGTTTAACGAGATGAAAAAGGGTGGGAAATGGCGCGTGTGGTAGTAGATCTAAGAGTAGAGATGATGGAGATTCGAATTGTGGTGGTGGTGTTGATGTAGTGGCCGGCGGTGGCTATGGTGACGGCCGGTTATGGTGATGTCGGTTAGGGTTTGTAAAAAGGGGGAAAGGAGGGAGGTGAGAGAGATGAGTGAGTGAGGTGATGAGGGTGTGTGTTGTGTTGTGTGAACCGAACCAAAGGGACCCTATGTAGTTAACTCTTTTAATTTTTTTTTATAAAAAGTTAATAATAATAATAATAATAATAATAATAATAGTAATAATAATATTACTATGGTGTTAAGCGGGTAACGTGGGTAAATGTAAAAACATGTGGCCCGAACCCGAACTCATTTCAAACTTCAATATCTCTCGAAAAACATTTCGTAAATAATTAAAATATAGACGGACTCGTAAGACGAATCATAAAATTTTCGTTAGGTAAACCTAGTGCCAGAGTCAACGTAGTACCAAGTGAGAATTTAAGAATACATCACCGAGCATTAAATCAAAAATGAATTATGAACATAATTCACGAATTTCATAACGTCTTTAATTAAAAATTATCCATAAAATAGGTCTTACAAGTTCGTTGTGAAATAAAATTTCAAATAAAAATTATAAACGAACTTTAATCGTAATGCGGGTTTTTAAAATAGCTCCCTAAACTTCCGGTTGTCACATCCTCCCAGTCTCAGAAGGAAACCCGTCCCGGGTTTCACTCGGAAAAATTTCATCTACGAAGTGAAAAGCTTCAGATATCTCTTCCTGAACTCGTCCTCACATTCCCACGTAAATTCTGGTCCATGTCGGGAATTCCAACGAACCTTGACGAGCGGGATGCGACTTCGCTTGAGTCGTTTAACTTTACGATCTAAAATCTCAATTGGCTCTTCCACGAAATTCAATTTCTCATCAATACGAATATCCCTCAATGGAATGACGGGCATTTCATCGGAAAGACATTTCTTCAAATTACTTACGTGGAACACGTCGTGAACTTTACTCAGTTCGTGTGGTACTTCCAACCTATAAGCCACGGGTCCAATTCTTTTTACGATCAAGAATGGTCCAATGTAGCGTGGGTTGAGTTTACCACGTTCCCCGAAACGTATCACACCTTTCCAAGGCGAGACTTTCAGCATTACTTTGTCTACAACCTGGAACTCTAAAGGTTTACGTCTCTGATCGGCGTAGCTCTTCTGCCTATCTCTGGCGGCTTGCAATCGATCACGAATCTGAGCCACTTTCTCTGTAGTTTCTAAAATAAGCTCAGGGCCTGTAAGTTGGCTATCTCCAACTTCTGCCCAACCAATAGGCGAACGACACTTTCTGCCATACAATGCTTCGAATGGTGCAGCCTTAAGACTTGTGTGGTAGCTATTATTATAGGAGAATTCCGCAAGGGGTAAATACTTCTCCCAGCCTTTACCAAAGTCTATGATGCATGCACGAAGCATATCCTCTAACGTCTGAATGGTCCTCTCACTTTGACCATCGGTTTGGGGATGATATGCAGTACTCATATCAAGCCTCGTCCCCAAAGCCGTTTGAAGTGATCGCCACAAAGCTGACGTAAAACGACTATCACGATCCGAAATAATAGATATCGGGACTCCATGACGCGAAATAATTTCCTTCACATATAACCTCGCAACCTTATCCACACTATCATCTTCACTAATAGCTAAGAAATGAGCAGACTTTGTCAGACGATCCACAATTACCCAGATAGCGTCACAACCGCTAGCTGTCCTCGGTAATTTGGTAATGAAGTCCATAGTAATCCGCTCCCATTTCCAGACTGGAAGTTCTGGTTGCGTTAGTAATCCTGACGGTCTCTGGTGTTCAGCTTTAACTTTAGCACATGTCAAGCACTTACTAACGTACGATGCTATATCTGCCTTCATATTTGGCCACCAATAGAACTTCTTAAGATCCTGGTACATTTTATCGAACCCAGGATGAATAGAGTACCTTGACTTATGCGACTCACGCATAATCAATTCCCGAATTTCTCCATATAAAGGTACCCAAATCCGATCTCCAAAACATAATAATCCATCAGAACGCTTAACAAATCCTTTCTCATTATCAGCCATCCCAAATATATTCTCGGCAGATCTATTTTCTGCTTTCAATGCTTCCGTTTGAGCTTCAAGTATTTGAGACGGTAACGGCGATACGATAGTCATTCCCAATGACCTAACTCGTAACGGTGGTACTCTTTCCTTTCGACTAAGAGCATCAGCGACAACGTTTGCTTTACCAGGGTGGTAGCGAATTTCACAATCATAATCGCTTAGCAACTCAATCCAACGTCGCTGTCTCATATTGAGCTCTTTTTGATTCAAGATGTGTTGTAAACTTTTATGGTCAGTAAATACAACACACTTTGTTCCGTACAAGTAATGTCTCCATATTCTTAAAGCAAAAACCACATCACCTAGCTCTAAATCATGGGTAGTGTAGTTTTTCTCATGCTTTTTGAGCTGTCGGGAAGCATAAGCTATCACCTTCTCTCGTTGCATTAACACGGCTCCCAAACCTTTATGTGAGGCGTCACAATAGACGACGAAATCCTCGTTACCTTCCGGTAACGCTAAGATAGGAGCACTACACAACATTTTCTTAAGCAATTGAAACGCTTCCTCTTCTTTATCTCCCCATTCATACGTAACACTCTTTTGAGTCAATTTGGTCAATGGTTTAGCTATCTTCGAAAATCCCTGAATGAATCTTCGGTAATAACCAGCTAAACCCAAAAATTGACGAACTTCGGTTGGGGTTGTAGGTGCAGCCCAATCTTGTATCGCCTCAATCTTAGCAGGATCCACATGGACTCCTTGTCTATCAATCACATGACCCAAAAATTGTACCGTCGGAATCCAAAATTCGCATTTCGAAAACTTGGCATAAAGTTTCTCCTTCCTGAGCAATTCCAAAATGAGTCTTAGATGCTCCTCATGCTCTTTCTCACTCTTTGAATAAATCAGAATGTCATCGATGAATACAATCACAAACTTGTCTAAGTAAGGCTTACACACACGATTCATGAGATCCATGAATATTGCTGGTGTGTTAGTCAACCCAAACGGCATCACCTGAAACTCGTAATGCCCGTAACGGGTTCTGAAATCCATTTTCGGAATATCTTCCTCGCGAACTCGAAGTTGATGATATCCCGATCTCAAATCGATCTTCGAATACATACTCGATCCTTGAAGTTGATCGAACAAGTCGTCGATCCTAGGTAACGGGTATCGATTCTTCACCGTTAACTTATTCAACTCTCTATAATCAATACACATACGAAACGATCCATCCTTCTTCTTCACAAATAAGACTGGGGCTCCCCAAGGTGAAGAACTTGGTCTTCTGAATCCTTTTTCGGCTAACTCCGCCAATTGTTTCGACAACTCTTCTAGTTCGGTAGGTGCAAGACGATAAGGCGCTCGTGCTACAGGTGCAGCACCAGGTATCAACTCAATCTGGAACTCCACTTGTCTAGTTGGCGGGATTCCTGGCAAATCATCAGGAAATACATCAGGAAAATCACGAACTATTGGCACATCTCCAATGCACCTTTCCTTTTTCTTCGTCTCTCCCTTCTCTGAAATTTGGGCTAAGAAAAGGTAACATCCCTTCTCCATTAGTTTCGGTAACTTTGTGCAAGATATAACTGCTAATCGGGATGGGCTCCTAGAATCCTTTCGGTCTCCTAATATGTTTAGGACTTCCTTTCCGTATGGTACACACACGATCTTCTCGTCGCAAAGTATGTGAGCACGATACTTCGACAACCAATCCATACCAATGATGACATCAAAACTCCCTAACGTGACGGGTAGAAGATCTATGTTGAAAGGGTGGTTCAAGAAATTTAACGTACAACCGCGAATGATAGTATTAATCCTTTCTATGTTTCCATTTGCTAAATCAATATCATATCCAATTCCTAAGGCCATCGGGGTTTTCTCTAGTAAGGGTGCAAACGTAGTGGACACAAAACTCCTATCGGCACCAGTATCAAATAGTATGGAAGCATAACGATTATTGAGGAGGAACGTACCAGTAACGACGTTCGGATCTTCTCCTCTCTCGTTCCCAAGTGCATACACTCTTCCCTGAGCAGCTCCAGCTTCCACACGTTGGTCCCCATTATCTTGTCGTCCACGGTTTCCTCCAGCTCCACGGTTTCCATAATTGTACCCATTACCACCCGAGCCTTGATTTCCACGGTTCCGCGATTCTCTACACTCATTCCTTTAGTGTCCCTTCTTTCCACACCCATAACAAGTAACATCTGCCTTATTTCTCATCTCAGGAGCAGCTTGAACCATAGCAAGAGGTCGGGCTCTACAATCCCTAGCTGTGTGTCCTTTCCTTGAGCAATTCTGGCACTTCACACTACACCATCCAGTATGATGCTGGTGGCAATGATCAAACTTGGGTGCATCACCGTTCTGATTCTTCTTATCTCCATTCCCAATAGCATAAGCCTTAGCTTGTCTCTTGCTTCGGTGATCATTACTCTTAGAGTGACGGTCTCTCTTTCTCTTTCCATTCTTCTCCTTATCAGCTTCTTCTAATTCCAACGAATCCATAAGTTGTTGAGCAATTGTGATTGCCTCATGGATATTTGCAGGCCTAGCAGAAATCACATCATTCCTCGTAGCTATAGGCAACCCATCAGTATACCTCTCGATCTTTTGAGTCTCAGTTTTCACCATATCTGGGCACAACAAGGCTAATTCCTGGTAACGACGATTGTAAGTCGCCATATCATTACCTTTTACCTTGTGGTTCCAAAACTCAATCTCTAGCTTCTTGACCTCATTCCTTGGGCAATAAGTCTGAATAAGCAAAGACTTAAATTGTTCCCAAGTCATGGCATAAGCTACATCACTCCCAACTGCATTTCGGTAGTTGTTCCACCAAGTCAAAGCTTCATCCTTGAAAGTAAAAGAAGCAAACTTTACCTTCGCATTCTCCGCACAACCACTGACATTAAACACTGACTCAGTCTTCTCAATCCATCTGACTAAGTAAACCACTCCTTCAGTTCCACCAAACTCAATGGGTCCACAAATCTTGAACTCCTTGTATTGACATCCATTAGCACGAACAGGTGGAAAAGTTCCAGCAGAATTGTTGGAATGATTTGACTCAGCTAGTAGTTCAGCAACTCTTTGCTCCACAAGTTGATTGATCATTGCTTGATCCACAGTAGGTGCATTAAGTGGAACATGATCATTGTCTCCCTGAACATCAACATTTTGATTCCTGTTGTTGCGGTTAGTGGTGTCCAGGTTGTCAGGAGTAGGGGTTTCAACATTTCGAGTAGGTCGACGTCCTCGGCGAACAGGAGTAGTCACAGCAGGACCAGTTCTGGTAGCCCTAACCGGGTTTCGACGTGGTGCCATTGATCTGTAACATCAGACAAGTTCATGAGTCTCCAATAGAACTTATCGATATGCTCAACAAGACATTTCAACGAAACCAAATCTTGGAAAGAATAGCAACAATACGCCACGTAACAACAATAAAGCGAATAAGGACTCAATTTCCATAACACCCAAAATCACATAATACCATATCCTAATAACCATCAACCATACAATAGCGATCTAACATCGTTCCAACTAACGGATAACACAAAACGTACTAATCGTTCCACAAGAGACGAATACTGAACAAAATACATCAAAATATGATAAATAGCCTTTCTAACCGAACACTACTCGGTTAAGAAAGCAACAAGATAACATAACCCAAGCAACTAGCCACGCGGCTGGCGGAGGCTCCTCAACTCCTGCCTCAAGCCATCAAGATCCCTCCATAATGATCCTAGCTCCACGCTATGGGTGTCTCGGTCTCTCTTGAGGTCAGCCACCTCCTTCTCTAGCTCGGCATTCCTTTGCCATAGCTTGCGGTCGGCC
This sequence comes from Artemisia argyi, assembly GCA_030686995.1. Classification (NCBI taxonomy): domain Eukaryota; kingdom Viridiplantae; phylum Streptophyta; class Magnoliopsida; order Asterales; family Asteraceae; genus Artemisia; species Artemisia argyi. The sequence continues at coordinate 47,972,311 of CM060686.1, forward strand.
TCACGAGTAGTAACAAATCCTCGCTGCAAACTATCGATATGCTCGTGGACATCCATCAAAACTCTCCTCAACTCGGTAGCCCTGCCCACAGCAACAGTCAAGTCAATTCTCAAATCCGCTAAAAACTCTCCAATAACTCTCTCAAGTCGATCAGATACACGTGCAACTCTCTCACTAAGCTCAGTAATCCGAGCCCACAACCTTCCAATCTCACCCAACTCTGCATGCTCAGCAGAAATCTCAGAAGATGCATTCGACTCAACGGGACTACCAGGTGGCAACTCAAACAAGAACGGATGATCAGGTGAATCAGGCTCAATCGGGTGTACAGGTGAATCAGGCTCCTAGGCCTGAGCTGGTGGTGCTAACACATCATCAGCATCAGGCATCTCATCCTCCTGAGGGTCATCCTCCTCCTCAGGGTCATCATCATCACCCTGCTCAGCCTCCTGAGGGTCATCCTCCTCCTCAGGGTCATCAGCCTCATCCTCACCCTCGTACTCCTCCTCCTCATCGGAAGAGTACCTCATCAATCGTCGTCTCCTACTAGGTGAACCATGTGGAGATGTAGTAGGTGATCTAGGACGACGACGCAATGATGTGGGTGGTGCCTCAGACAGAAGAGAATGAACATCAATCTGTAAAGGTAATGGTGTAGGGCGTACCGACATGCATGCCGTAGCTCGGTGGGCAAAGCGTGGTGCCACACGAGCCAAAGCCTGATGAAGAGTAAGCTGCCTCGATGTACCAGGGAGCCCTAGAGAAGATGAGGGTCCCTGCGTAGATGCAGCAGGTAGTGCTGAAGTAGAAGCTGCCTGTGGTACAGTAGCTGAAGACATGGCCATCTGGTAAGGGTCATCAGATGCCATAGTGAACTGTGCAGGTAAAACCGGTGCAGTAAGAATATCCTCGACGACATCAGGCATATGGGAGGCCATGGTCTGTGACAACGGCGTAGGGTAGGTGTAAGTGTTTCAAAACAACTAAATCACAACTCATAATACCATACTAAAAATACTCATCAATTTGTTCAATCATATAATCTCAATAAAAGAATTTCAAACACCGCATTACTAAAATGTTTATAAAACATATAGACCATATAAATCCTCGAGAACACCATCTTATTACTAAAATCCATAAACCTCAAATCATCTCAATAAATCCCAAATCTAACAATCATCTCAATAATCTCATAATACCTCAAATAATAGAAGATGCTTCGGCTTGGCGGGCTGGCGGGCGGTGGTCAAGGATCATTTTCTATAAAAATACGGTTATAGTTTAGGCGTTTATTTACCTAGTTCTCTATAACCTTGGCTCTGATACCAATCTGTAACACTCCCAAAATTTGATACAGCGGAAGACTCAACAAGCTTTCGGGGTGCTACGGGGATTGGTATCCAACACAAGACAATATAGAACGAGATAAAGTAAACATAATAAAAACACAACCAAAACGGGGTTTTAAGGTTTACATTTATCCCAACATCATTCAGAGTCAGGCCCAAAATAAAATAACAATAGGTCCAAATTTAGTTATCAGAGTTTAGAAAAATAGATCCATAAACCATGAGCCTTGGCCGAGCCTTCCATTCCAAGCATGCATCTCAACACTTAATTACCTGAGAAAACGTGCTAAAAGTCAGCTTTCGCTGGTGAGATCATAGGTTTAAATTCATCTAACAATATAGTGGACATATACGCAAAACGCTTGCTAGCTAGACTAAGGATTCGCTAAAAGCCTGCGGATACCCTCCGCTCCAACATAACACACGGATACCCTCCGTACTAACATAGATATTCGGGTAACCCCCGCAATATCAATAAATACTCGGATAACCTCCGAAGTATTAATAACCTATAGGTGCACACTATAGTATCTAAATAAGTCAACCTTGAATAGTACACACAACATATATGTGACTAAAGCTGACAATTCCAAATAACCAAATAAGCCAACCTTGAATAGTACACACAACCTATATGTGACTAAAGCTGACAATCCACCAATAACCAAATAAGCCAACCTTGAATAGTACACACGACATGTGTGACTAAAGCTGACAATAGATCCTAGTCCATACGCATAGCAAGTTTAGAAAGAATATAAAAGCGATAATAGTCCACGTAAAATGATTTGCACGTTTCTCACTCCAAGTATTGAAAACATAGTTCAAGAGTAAAAGGACTCACCTCAAGTCCAGAAAATAGCAAGAAGAAGTCGGTAGAAATAAGATGTATGATAACTCACAAAACAGCAACTACGGACTTGGCACGACCTAACAATATTAACTCGTTCATAAATCGTTTCCTCAAATTTATAATATTCCCAAACCCGGACGAGAATCCGTTTTATTTCCGAAAATCCATTTTGTATTAGTTTGGTGTGTTTGCGTTTGGTGTGTTTGCGTTTTATTTCCGAGATTCTACTGTTTCATTTTTCACCACATAAGTCACGGTCACCCTGGGTTGATGTAACACCCCCAAAATTTGATACAGCGGAAGACTCAACAAGCTTTCGGGGTGCTACGGGGATTGGTATCCAACACAAGACAATATAGAACGAGATAAAGTAAACATAATAAAAACACAACCAAAACGGGGTTTTAAGGTTTACATTTATCCCAACATCATTCAGAGTCAGGCCCAAAATAAAATAACAATAGGTCCAAATTTAGTTATCAGAGTTTAGAAAAATAGATCCATAAACCATGAGCCTTGGCCGAGCCTTCCATTCCAAGCATGCATCTCAACACTTAATTACCTGAGAAAACGTGTTAAAAGTCAGCTTTCGCTGGTGAGATCATAGGTTTAAATTCATCTAACAATATAGTGGACATATACGCAAAACGCTTGCTAGCTAGACTAAGGATTCGCTAAAAGCCTGCGGATACCCTCCGCTCCAACATAACACACGGATACCCTCCGTACTAACATAGATATTCGGGTAACCCCCGCAATACCAATAAATACTCGGATAACCTCCGAAGTATTAATAACCTATAGGTGCACACTATAGTATCTAAATAAGTCAACCTTGAATAGTACACACAACATATATGTGACTAAAGCTGACAATTCCAAATAACCAAATAAGCCAACCTTGAATAGTACACACAACCTATATGTGACTAAAGCTGATAATCCACCAATAACCAAATAAGCCAACCTTGAATAGTACACACGACATGTGTGACTAAAGCTGACAATAGATCCTAGTCTATACGCATAGCAAGTTTAGAAAGAATATAAAAGCGATAACAGTCCACGTAAAATGATTTGCACGTTTCTCACCCCAAGTATTGAAAACATAGTTCAAGAGTAAAAGTGGGGCTATGACTCACCTCAAGTCCAGAAAATAGCAAGAAGAAGTCGGTAGAAATAAGATGTATGATAACTCACAAAACAGCAACTACGGACTTGGCACGACCTAACAATATTAACTCGTTCAGAAATCGTTTCCTCAAATTTATAATATTCCCAAACCTGGACGAGAATCCGTTTTATTTCCGAAAATCCATTTCGTATTAGTTTGGTGTGTTTGCGTTTGGTATCCATACGGGTGGTGGGTCGACTCAAAACAAACCAAAAAGATCACATAAAGGATAATAAGATAAACTATGGATCTAATGTTAGCCCAATATATCATTTAAATAAATCGCCGAAGTTTACCAAATCCGTCGATTTGATAATCCTCATATTTATTTACGTAACATACCGTTCCAAGATTACACCCAACCTAAAGCACATAGCACATAAATACTATATAGTACATATCATAGTCTAATAAATTCCTCATATATATCGTCAAATTGGCCAGATTTCCCGATATATACACTCGCAATTTATTACACTTTACATATACTACAACCTATGGGAGTCGTAGGATACAATGCCCATTAATATATTCATTTCATATAGTCAAATAACCCGGTTCAACCCTACGGTTAGTGGTTATTTAGTTATATAAAACGTTTATATTAATCGTCATATATCCGTGACAACACGAAAGTCACAAATAATAAATTACCTGGACTCGAGTGACAACGACTCCGCATAACTCGATAAGTTTACCCGTTATATATACAAAATGACATTTTATTAAACGTTTAATAATTGTCGGGAGTTTCCCGTTTTATAACAAAATTTTATAATAATAATACGTTCAATAATATTACGCCACTTTCGTAGCCTAATATATATCTAATTGTATTATTTATAATACGACTCGTGATTATTATTATTATTAATATACGCGCCTATATAATTATATATACGTTATTCACGTCTATATATTCATATAAACGTTTATATTATCAATAATTGTTATTACGAGTTTTATTATTTACATTTTAATTTTAATAGTTATCGAGTCATACGAAATGGTCACATGTCCGAGTCATGACTCTCGGCTCATTGTCCAAGTCCAATATAATAAGTAAAAGTCATAAAACAATACATCTCCGTCCAAACAATCCCAATCCACGTGCTACAACAATAGGGTCCGACTACGGCACCCGACTAACCTATCTCCGTCAATCTAATGACCGTCTCACAATCGGTCCCCAATCACACTTTTCGTCAACAACTCCTCAAAACCAATATCCATTGTCGAGACCCAATGTGGTCTCGACCCACAAGTATTCGGCCAACAATATCCAACCAAAACCAAAACAAATATATCAACAATAAGAGTCATAAGGAAACAATTATAACCAAAGCTTCACATTCGGGATGGTTTACCAATCCAACCCGAGTCTACTCGACTCAAATGAGTCTCGGCTCTAAACCACGAGTCACACGGACTCGAGTCAAACATACAAGTAATCAAATAAGCTCCAACGAGCACAACAATTTAGCCATTCGACCCCTAAGGTCTTCGGCAACATCAAATATAATGCGGCTAAGAGCCGCGACCCACAAGGGTCGAACCAAGGCAACAACGAGCACAAGGCTCGAGATACAACCAAACGAGAACCCCATACGGGTCTCGACTTGGTTTTACGAGCGACTGAAGAGGACCCCGAGACCTCATGGGTCTCGGTTAGGCTCGAATCGAGCATCACAGCTCTCGACATCAACCAAACTACCAAAACCAACGAACCAAACTCCTCCAAATGCTCAAAATCAAAATAAGCCGAGAGCATAGGCTCTCGGTTTCGAGTCGACCACCTCAAAAATCCAAAACCCGGATACCAAACAATCAATCTTTACATTTCTTTCAAAAATCCACTTGTATTACATGTATATAACCAAAACCCACAAGAAAGATTTGGATTCGTGACCCTAAGTCACGTTTTTGCCAAAAATACGAGTAAGACTCGCCTCACCTTCGATCTAAAAAGCTCCAACTCGTATCACACTTTGAAAAAAATAAAATGGTGGTGACTTTTGATGTTTAACGAGATGAAAAAGGGTGGGAAATGGCGCGTGTGGTAGTAGATCTAAGAGTAGAGATGATGGAGATTCGAATTGTGGTGGTGGTGTTGATGTAGTGGCCGGCGGTGGCTGTGGTGACGGCCGGTTATGGTGATGTCGGTTAGGGTTTGTAAAAAGGGGGAAAGGAGGGAGGTGAGAGAGATGAGTGAGTGAGGTGATGAGGGTGTGTGTTGTGTTGTGTGAACCGAACCAAAGGGACCCTATGTAGTTAACTCTTTTAATTTTTTTTTCTAAAAAGTTAATAATAATAATAATAATAATAATAATAGTAATAATAATATTACTATGGTGTTAAGCGGGTAACGTGGGTAAATGTAAAAACATGTGGCCCGAACCCGAACTCATTTCAAACTTCAATATCTCTCGAAAAACATTTCGTAAATAATTAAAATATAGACGGACTCGTAAGACGAATCATAAAATTTTCGTTAGGTAAACCTAGTGCCAGAGTCAACGTAGTACCAAGTGAGAATTTAAGAATACATCACCGAGCATTAAATCAAAAATGAATTATGAACATAATTCACGAATTTCATAACGTCTTTAATTAAAAATTATCCATAAAATAGGTCTTACAAGTTCGTTGTGAAATAAAATTTCAAATAAAAATTATAAACGAACTTTAATCGTAATGCGGGTTTTTAAAATAGCTCCCTAAACTTCCGGTTGTCACATCCTCCCAGTCTCAGAAGGAAACCCGTCCCGGGTTTCACTCGGAAAAATTTCATCTACGAAGTGAAAAGCTTCAGATATCTCTTCCTGAACTCGTCCTCACATTCCCACGTAAATTCTGGTCCATGTCGGGAATTCCAACGAACCTTGACGAGCGGGATGCGACTTCGCTTGAGTCGTTTAACTTCACGATCTAAAATCTCAATTGGCTCTTCCACGAAATTCAATTTCTCATCAATACGAATATCCCTCAATGGAATGACGGGCATTTCATCGGAAAGACATTTCTTCAAATTACTTACGTGGAACACGTCGTGAACTTTACTCAGTTCGTGTGGTACTTCCAACCTATAAGCCACGGGTCCAATTCTTTTTACGATCAAGAATGGTCCAATGTAGCGTGGGTTGAGTTTACCACGTTCCCCGAAACGTATCACACCTTTCCAAGGCGAGACTTTCAGCATTACTTTGTCTACAACCTGGAACTCTAAAGGTTTACGTCTCTGATCGGCGTAGCTCTTCTGCCTATCTCTGGCGGCTTGCAATCGATCACGAATCTGAGCCACTTTCTCTGTAGTTTCTAAAATAAGCTCAGGGCCTGTAAGTTGGCTATCTCCAACTTCTGCCCAACCAATAGGCGAACGACACTTTCTGCCATACAATGCTTCGAATGGTGCAGCCTTAAGACTTGTGTGGTAGCTATTATTATAGGAGAATTCCGCAAGGGGTAAATACTTCTCCCAGCCTTTACCAAAGTCTATGATGCATGCACGAAGCATATCCTCTAACGTCTGAATGGTCCTCTCACTTTGACCATCGGTTTGGGGATGATATGCAGTACTCATATCAAGCCTCGTCCCCAGAGCCGTTTGAAGTGATCGCCACAAAGCTGACGTAAAACGACTATCACGATCCGAAATAATAGATATCGGGACTCCATGACGCGAAATAATTTCCTTCACATATAACCTCGCAACCTTATCCACACTATCATCTTCACTAATAGCTAAGAAATGAGCAGACTTTGTCAGACGATCCACAATTACCCAGATAGCGTCACAACCGCTAGCTGTCCTCGGTAATTTGGTAATGAAGTCCATAGTAATCCGCTCCCATTTCCAGACTGGAAGTTCTGGTTGCGTTAGTAATCCTGACGGTCTCTGGTGTTCAGCTTTAACTTTAGCACATGTCAAGCACTTACTAACGTACGATGCTATATCTGCCTTCATATTTGGCCACCAATAGAACTTCTTAAGATCCTGGTACATTTTATCGAACCCAGGATGAATAGAGTACCTTGACTTATGCGACTCACGCATAATCAATTCCCGAATTTCTCCATATAAAGGTACCCAAATCCGATCTCCAAAACATAATAATCCATCAGAACGCTTAACAAATCCTTTCTCATTATCAGCCATCCCAAATATATTCTCGGCAGATCTATTTTCTGCTTTCAATGCTTCCGTTTGAGCTTCAAGTATTTGAGACGGTAACGGCGATACGATAGTCATTCCCAATGACCTAACTCGTAACGGTGGTACTCTTTCCTTTCGACTAAGAGCATCAGCGACAACGTTTGCTTTACCAGGGTGGTAGCGAATTTCACAATCATAATCGCTTAGCAACTCAATCCAACGTCGCTGTCTCATATTGAGCTCTTTTTGATTCAAGATGTGTTGTAAACTTTTATGGTCAGTAAATACAACACACTTTGTTCCGTACAAGTAATGTCTCCATATTCTTAAAGCAAAAACCACATCACCTAGCTCTAAATCATGGGTAGTGTAGTTTTTCTCATGCTTTTTGAGCTGTCGGGAAGCATAAGCTATCACCTTCTCTCGTTGCATTAACACGGCTCCCAAACCTTTATGTGAGGCGTCACAATAGACGACGAAATCCTCGTTACCTTCCGGTAACGCTAAGATAGGAGCACTACACAACATTTTCTTAAGCAATTGAAACGCTTCCTCTTCTTTATCTCCCCATTCATACGTAACACTCTTTTGAGTCAATTTGGTCAATGGTTTAGCTATCTTCGAAAATCCCTGAATGAATCTTCGGTAATAACCAGCTAAACCCAAAAATTGACGAACTTCGGTTGGGGTTGTAGGTGCAGCCCAATCTTGTATCGCCTCAATCTTAGCAGGATCCACATGGACTCCTTGTCTATCAATCACATGACCCAAAAATTGTACCGTCGGAATCCAAAATTCGCATTTCGAAAACTTGGCATAAAGTTTCTCCTTCCTGAGCAATTCCAAAATGAGTCTTAGATGCTCCTCATGCTCTTTCTCACTCTTTGAATAAATCAGAATGTCATCGATGAATATAATCACAAACTTGTCTAAGTAAGGCTTACACACACGATTCATGAGATCCATGAATATTGCTGGTGTGTTAGTCAACCCAAACGGCATCACCTGAAACTCGTAATGCCCGTAACGGGTTCTGAAATCCATTTTCGGAATATCTTCCTCGCGAACTCGAAGTTGATGATATCCCGATCTCAAATCGATCTTCGAATACATACTCGATCCTTGAAGTTGATCGAACAAGTCGTCGATCCTAGGTAACGGGTATCGATTCTTCACCGTTAACTTATTCAACTCTCTATAATCAATACACATACGAAACGATCCATCCTTCTTCTTCACAAATAAGACTGGGGCTCCCCAAGGTGAAGAACTTGGTCTTCTGAATCCTTTTTCGGCTAACTCCGCCAATTGTTTCGACAACTCTTCTAGTTCGGTAGGTGCAAGACGATAAGGCGCTCGTGCTACAGGTGCAGCACCAGGTATCAACTCAATCTGGAACTCCACTTGTCTAGTTGGCGGGATTCCTGGCAAATCATCAGGAAATACATCAGGAAAATCACGAACTATTGGCACATCTCCAATGCACCTTTCCTTTTTCTTCGTCTCTCCCTTCTCTGAAATTTGGGCTAAGAAAAGGTAACATCCCTTCTCCATTAGTTTCGGTAACTTTGTGCAAGATATAACTGCTAATCGGGATGGGCTCCTAGAATCCTTTCGGTCTCCTAATATGTTTAGGACTTCCTTTCCGTATGGTACACGCACGATCTTCTCGTCGCAAAGTATGTGAGCACGATACTTCGACAACCAATCCATACCAATGATGACATCAAAACTCCCTAACGTGACGGGTAGAAGATCTATGTTGAAAGGGTGGTTCAAGAAATTTAACGTACAACCGCGAATGATAGTATTAATCCTTTCTATGTTTCCATTTGCTAAATCAATATCATATCCAATTCCTAAGGCCATCGGGGTTTTCTCTAGTAAGGGTGCAAACGTAGTGGACACAAAACTCCTATCGGCACCAGTATCAAATAGTATGGAAGCATAACGATTATTGAGGAGGAACGTACCAGTAACGACGTTCGGATCTTCTCCTCTCTCGTTCCCAAGTGCATACACTCTTCCCTGAGCAGCTCCAGCTTCCACACGTTGGTCCCCATTATCTTGTCGTCCACGGTTTCCTCCAGCTCCACGGTTTCCATAATTGTACCCATTACCACCCGAGCCTTGATTTCCACGGTTCCGCGATTCTCTACACTCATTCCTTTAGTGTCCCTTCTTTCCACACCCATAACAAGTAACATCTGCCTTATTTCTCATCTCAGGAGCAGCTTGAACCATAGCAAGAGGTCGGGCTCTACAATCCCTAGCTGTGTGTCCTTTCCTTGAGCAATTCTGGCACTTCACACTACACCATCCAGTATGATGCTGGTGGCAATGATCAAACTTGGGTGCATCACCGTTCTGATTCTTCTTATCTCCATTCCCAATAGCATAAGCCTTAGCTTGTCTCTTGCTTCGGTGATCATTACTCTTAGAGTGACGGTCTCTCTTTCTCTTTCCATTCTTCTCCTTATCAGCTTCTTCTAATTCCAACGAATCCATAAGTTGTTGAGCAATTGTGATTGCCTCATGGATATTTGCAGGCCTAGCAGAAATCACATCATTCCTCGTAGCTATAGGCAACCCATCAGTATACCTCTCGATCTTTTGAGTCTCAGTTTTCACCATATCTGGGCACAACAAGGCTAATTCCTGGTAACGACGATTGTAAGTCGCCATATCATTACCTTTTACCTTGTGGTTCCAAAACTCAATCTCTAGCTTCTTGACCTCATTCCTTGGGCAATAAGTCTGAATAAGCAAAGACTTAAATTGTTCCCAAGTCATGGCATAAGCTACATCACTCCCAACTGCATTTCGGTAGTTGTTCCACCAAGTCAAAGCTTCATCCTTGAAAGTAAAAGAAGCAAACTTTACCTTCGCATTCTCCGCACAACCACTGACATTAAACACTGACTCAGTCTTCTCAATCCATCTGACTAAGTAAACCACTCCTTCAGTTCCACCAAACTCAATGGGTCCACAAATCTTGAACTCCTTGTATTGACATCCATTAGCACGAACAGGTGGAAAAGTTCCAGCAGAATTGTTGGAATGATTTGACTCAGCTAGTAGTTCAGCAACTCTTTGCTCCACAAGTTGATTGATCATTGCTTGATCCACAGTAGGTGCATTAAGTGGAACATGATCATTGTCTCCCTGAACATCAACATTTTGATTCCTGTTGTTGCGGTTAGTGGTGTCCAGGTTGTCAGGAGTAGGGGTTTCAACATTTCGAGTAGGTCGACGTCCTCGGCGAACAGGAGTAGTCACAGCAGGACCAGTTCTGGTAGCCCTAACCGGGTTTCGACGTGGTGCCATTGATCTGTAACATCAGACAAGTTCATGAGTCTCCAATAGAACTTATCGATATGCTCAACAAGACATTTCAACGAAACCAAATCTTGGAAAGAATAGCAACAATACGCCACGTAACAACAATAAAGCGAATAAGGACTCAATTTCCATAACACCCAAAATCACATAATACCATATCCTAATAACCATCAACCATACAATAGCGATCTAACATCGTTCCAACTAACGGATAACACAAAACGTACTAATCGTTCCACAAGAGACGAATACTGAACAAAATACATCAAAATATGATAAATAGCCTTTCTAACCGAACACTACTCGGTTAAGAAAGCAACAAGATAACATAACCCAAGCAACTAGCCACGCGGCTGGCGGAGGCTCCTCAACTCCTGCCTCAAGCCATCAAGATCCCTCCATAATGATCCTAGCTCCACGCTATGGGTGTCTCGGTCTCTCTTGAGGTCAGCCACCTCCTTCTCTAGCTCGGCATTCCTTTGCCATAGCTTGCGGTCGGCCTCACGAGTAGTAACAAATCCTCGCTGCAAACTATCGATATGCTCGTGGACATCCATCAAAACTCTCCTCAACTCGGTAGCCCTGCCCACAGCAACAGTCAAGTCAATTCTCAAATCCGCTAAAAACTCTCCAATAACTCTCTCAAGTCGATCAGATACACGTGCAACTCTCTCACTAAGCTCAGTAATCCGAGCCCACAACCTTCCAATCTCACCCAACTCTGCATGCTCAGCAGAAATCTCAGAAGATGCATTCGACTCAACGGGACTACCAGGTGGCAACTCAAACAAGAACGGATGATCAGGTGAATCAGGCTCAATCGGGTGTACAGGTGAATCAGGCTCCTAGGCCTGAGCTGGTGGTGCTAACACATCATCAGCATCAGGCATCTCATCCTCCTGAGGGTCATCCTCCTCCTCAGGGTCATCATCATCACCCTGCTCAGCCTCCTGAGGGTCATCCTCCTCCTCAGGGTCATCAGCCTCATCCTCACCCTCGTACTCCTCCTCCTCATCGGAAGAGTACCTCATCAATCGTCGTCTCCTACTAGGTGAACCATGTGGAGATGTAGTAGGTGATCTAGGACGACGACGCAATGATGTGGGTGGTGCCTCAGACAGAAGAGAATGAACATCAATCTGTAAAGGTAATGGTGTAGGGCGTACCGACATGCATGCCGTAGCTCGGTGGGCAAAGCGTGGTGCCACACGAGCCAAAGCCTGATGAAGAGTAAGCTGCCTCGATGTACCAGGGAGCCCTAGAGAAGATGAGGGTCCCTGCGTAGATGCAGCAGGTAGTGCTGAAGTAGAAGCTGCCTGTGGTACAGTAGCTGAAGACATGGCCATCTGGTAAGGGTCATCAGATGCCATAGTGAACTGTGCAGGTAAAACCGGTGCAGTAAGAATATCCTCGACGACATCAGGCATATGGGAGGCCATGGTCTGTGACAACGGCGTAGGGTAGGTGTAAGTGTTTCAAAACAACTAAATCACAACTCATAATACCATACTAAAAATACTCATCAATTTGTTCAATCATATAATCTCAATAAAAGAATTTCAAACACCGCATTACTAAAATGTTTATAAAACATATAGACCATATAAATCCTCGAGAACACCATCTTATTACTAAAATCCATAAACCTCAAATCATCTCAATAAATCCCAAATCTAACAATCATCTCAATAATCTCATAATACCTCAAATAATAGAAGATGCTTCGGCTTGGCGGGCTGGCGGGCGGTGGTCAAGGATCATTTTCTATAAAAATACGGTTATAGTTTAGGCGTTTATTTACCTAGTTCTCTATAACCTTGGCTCTGATACCAATCTGTAACACTCCCAAAATTTGATACAGCGGAAGACTCAACAAGCTTTCGGGGTGCTACGGGGATTGGTATCCAACACAAGACAATATAGAACGAGATAAAGTAAACATAATAAAAACACAACCAAAACGGGGTTTTAAGGTTTACATTTATCCCAACATCATTCAGAGTCAGGCCCAAAATAAAATAACAATAGGTCCAAATTTAGTTATCAGAGTTTAGAAAAATAGATCCATAAACCATGAGCCTTGGCCGAGCCTTCCATTCCAAGCATGCATCTCAACACTTAATTACCTGAGAAAACGTGCTAAAAGTCAGCTTTCGCTGGTGAGATCATAGGTTTAAATTCATCTAACAATATAGTGGACATATACGCAAAACGCTTGCTAGCTAGACTAAGGATTCGCTAAAAGCCTGCGGATACCCTCCGCTCCAACATAACACACGGATACCCTCCGTACTAACATAGATATTCGGGTAACCCCCGCAATATCAATAAATACTCGGATAACCTCCGAAGTATTAATAACCTATAGGTGCACACTATAGTATCTAAATAAGTCAACCTTGAATAGTACACACAACATATATGTGACTAAAGCTGACAATTCCAAATAACCAAATAAGCCAACCTTGAATAGTACACACAACCTATATGTGACTAAAGCTGACAATCCACCAATAACCAAATAAGCCAACCTTGAATAGTACACACGACATGTGTGACTAAAGCTGACAATAGAACCTAGTCCATACGCATAGCAAGTTTAGAAAGAATATAAAAGCGATAATAGTCCACGTAAAATGATTTGCACGTTTCTCACCCCAAGTATTGAAAACATAGTTCAAGAGTAAAAGGACTCACCTCAAGTCCAGAAAATAGCAAGAAGAAGTCGGTAGAAATAAGATGTATGATAACTCACAAAACAACAACTACGGACTTGGCACGACCTAACAATATTAACTCGTTCATAAATCGTTTCCTCAAATTTATAATATTCCCAAACCCGGACGAGAATCCGTTTTATTTCCGAAAATCCATTTCGTATTAGTTTGGTGTGTTTGCGTTTGGTGTGTTTGCGTTTTATTTCCGAGATTCTACTGTTTCATTTTTCACCACATAAGTCACGGTCACCCTGGGTTGATGTAACACCCCCAAAATTTGATACAGCGGAAGACTCAACAAGCTTTCGGGGTGCTACGGGGATTGGTATCCAACACAAGACAATATAGAACGAGATAAAGTAAACATAATAAAAACACAACCAAAACGGGGTTTTAAGGTTTACATTTATCCCAACATCATTCAGAGTCAGGCCCAAAATAAAATAACAATAGGTCCAAATTTAGTTATCAGAGTTTAGAAAAATAGATCCATAAACCATGAGCCTTGGCCGAGCCTTCCATTCCAAGCATGCATCTCAACACTTAATTACCTGAGAAAACGTGTTAAAAGTCAGCTTTCGCTGGTGAGATCATAGGTTTAAATTCATCTAACAATATAGTGGACATATACGCAAAACGCTTGCTAGCTAGACTAAGGATTCGCTAAAAGCCTGCGGATACCCTCCGCTCCAACATAACACACGGATACCCTCCGTACTAACATAGATATTCGGGTAACCCCCGCAATACCAATAAATACTCGGATAACCTCCGAAGTATTAATAACCTATAGGTGCACACTATAGTATCTAAATAAGTCAACCTTGAATAGTACACACAACATATATGTGACTAAAGCTGACAATTCCAAATAACCAAATAAGCCAACCTTGAATAGTACACACAACCTATATGTGACTAAAGCTGATAATCCACCAATAACCAAATAAGCCAACCTTGAATAGTACACACGACATGTGTGACTAAAGCTGACAATAGATCCTAGTCTATACGCATAGCAAGTTTAGAAAGAATATAAAAGCGATAACAGTCCACGTAAAATGATTTGCACGTTTCTCACCCCAAGTATTGAAAACATAGTTCAAGAGTAAAAGTGGGGCTATGACGCACCTCAAGTCCAGAAAATAGCAAGAAGAAGTCGGTAGAAATAAGATGTATGATAACTCACAAAACAGCAACTACGGACTTGGCACGACCTAACAATATTAACTCGTTCAGAAATCGTTTCCTCAAATTTATAATATTCCCAAACCTGGACGAGAATCCGTTTTATTTCCGAAAATCCATTTCGTATTAGTTTGGTGTGTTTGCGTTTGGTATCCATACGGGTGGTGGGTCGACTCAAAACAAACCAAAAAGATCACATAAAGGATAATAAGATAAACTATGGATCTAATGTTAGCCCAATATATCATTTAAATAAATCGCCGAAGTTTACCAAATCGTCGATTTGATAATCCTCATATTTATTTACGTAACATACCGTTCCAAGATTACACCCAACCTAAAGCACATAGCACATGAATACTATATAGTACATATCATAGTCTAATAAATTCCTCATATATATCGTCAAATTGGCCAGATTTCCCGATATATACACTCGCAATTTATTACACTTTACATATACTACAACCTATGGGCGTCGTAGGATACAATGCCCATTAATATATTCATTTCATATAGTCAAATAACCCGGTTCAACCCTACGGTTAGTGGTTATTTTGTTATATAAAACGTTTATATTAATCGTCATATATCCGTGACAACACGAAAGTCACAAATAATAACTTACCTGGACTCGAGTGACAACGACTCCGCATAACTCGATAAGTTTACCCGTTATATATACAAAATGACATTTTATTAAACGTTTAATAATTGTTGGGAGTTTCCCGTTTTATAACAAAATTTTATAATAATAATACGTTCAATAATATTACGCCACTTTCGTAGCCTAATATATATCTAATTGTATTATTTATAATATGACTCGTGATTATTATTATTATTAATATACGCGCCTATATAATTATATATACGTTATTCACGTCTGTATATTCATATAAACGTTTATATTATCAATAATTGTTATTACGAGTTTTATTATTTACATTTTAATTTTAATAGTTATCGAGTCATACGAAATGGTCACATGTCCGAGTCATGACTCTCGGCTCATTGTCCAAGTCCAATATAATAAGTAAAAGTCATAAAACAATACATCTCCGTCCAAACAATCCCAATCCACGTGCTACAACAATAGGGTCCGACTACGGCACCCGACTAACCTATCTCCGTCAATCTAATGACCGTCTCACAATCGGTCCCCAATCACACTTTTCGTCAACAACTCCTCAAAACCAATATCCATTGTCGAGACCCAATGTGGTCTCGACCCACAAGTATTCGGCCAACAATATCCAACCAAAACCAAAACAAATATATCAACAATAAGAGTCATAAGGAAACAATTATAACCAAAGCTTCACATTCGGGATGGTTTACCAAGCCAACCCGAGTCTACTCGACTCAAATGAGTCTCAGCTCTAAACCACGAGTCACACGGACTCGAGTCAAACATACAAGTAATCAAATAAGCTCCAACGAGCACAACAATTTAGCCATTCGACCCCTAAGGTCTTCGGCAACATCAAATATAATGCGGCTAAGAGCCGCGACCCACAAGGGTCGAACCAAGGCAACAACGAGCACAAGGCTCGAGATACAACCAAACGAGAACCCCATACGGGTCTCGACTTGGTTTTACGAGCGACTGAAGAGGATCCCGAGACCTCATGGGTCTCGGTTAGGCTCGAATCGAGCATCACAGCTCTCGACATCAACCAAACTACCAAAACCAACGAACCAAACTCCTCCAAATGCTCAAAATCAAAATAAGCAGAGAGCATAGGCTCTCGGTTTCGAGTCGACCACCTCAAAAATCCAAAACCCGGATACCAAACAATCAATCTTTACATTTCTTTCAAAAATCCACTTGTATTACATGTATATAACCAAAACCCACAAGAAAGATTTGGATTCGTGACCCTAAGTCACGTTTTCGCCAAAAATACGAGTAAGACTCGCCTCACCTTCGATCTAAAAAGCTCCAACTCGTATCACACTTTGAAAAAAATAAAATGGTGGTGACTTTTGATGTTTAACGAGATGAAAAAGGGTGGGAAATGGCGCGTGTGGTAGTAGATCTAAGAGTAGAGATGATGGAGATTCGAATTGTGGTGGTGGTGTTGATGTGGTGGCCGGCGGTGGCTGTGGTGACGGCCGGTTATGGTGATGTCGGCTAGGGTTTGTAAAAAGGGGGAAAGGAGGGAGGTGAGAGAGATGAGTGAGTGAGGTGATGAGGGTGTGTGTTGTGTTGTGTGAACCGAACCAAAGGGACCCTATGTAGTTAACTCTTTTAATTTTTTTTTTATATAAAAAGTTATTAATAATAATAATAATAATAATAATAATAATAATAATAATAATAATAATAATAATAATAATAATAATAATAATAATAATAATAATGGCGTTTTCCCCTGGAAACCATCTGGTCGATCCTCCATCTATTCCCCATGAACCCATATGTTCGATCCTCCATCTATACAGGTTGATGATCGTCTTTCTAGGGTTCTAGTCTTAATTAGATCTTCTTTTTTTTTTCTTTTCTAGGATTTCGCAGGATTAGTTTTTCTTCTTTTAGGGTTTCTTTTCGAAACCTGAATTATTTGTTTCTTGATTGAGATCGTTTTGTTCTTTCAAAACGTGGGTTTTATTTCATTGGATTCTGTGGTTTGATTGCGGCTTCGAGGTGATTGTTTCTGTGCTTCATTGGTTTCCTGGATCGTGGGTACCTGCTGTTTCAGTGGCCTTGTGGTACAGGTCTGTCCCTTTTTTGCTCGTTATATTGCTGCAGTTCTGTGGGTTTGTGGGGTTCACTTACGGTCCTGCCTCTGTTACTGCATTGGTTCGAATTTGTTTCTGCTTCATTGGTACGAATTTGCCCACTGTTTCATTACTGCATTGGTACTTTTCTGCCACTTTTGGTTCGATATTGCTACTGTTACATTACTGCATTGGTACGAATTTGCTACTGTTTCAGTTGGGATTGTTTGTGGTATTGTTTCGTGGTTTCATACAAGATATATACAGATTGGGGTGGCCTTTGTTGATGCGATTCGTTTGCTTGTGGGTAGGGTTTTTTGAAACAGGTTGTGTTTATTCTATTTCCCTACTCGGTTAACTGTTGAAGTGCATGTGACTTTTGGTCTTGTAACGTTGTTTCCTATGCCTATTGTGAGATTCCATTGTCCTTTTGCGGGTATTAGTGGGTGTCGTGATGGTGGTGGAAATGGTCTTACTAAGACTTATTTGATCACACATCTTCGTGATCGGCACTTTAGTGGTGAGGCTCAAGCTATCACTAGGCAATCTCTTTTGTCGAATTTGGTTATTTTCGAAAGGGTTGAGGCTACTCTTAAGCGTATGGGTTTGTGGTTGTGTGGTGGTTGTTTTAAAACGCATACCTTCCGGGCTAAGTGTCGTCATGGTACGGGATCTGATTTTGTGTCTCCCCCGGATTGTGGTGATGGTGTTGTTCGGTTTGTATTATATGATCTCGCCAAACCACAGGTTCCTTCCCATGTTGAGGTTGTTGAGGATTTGGTTTTAAATGAGCTTGGTGGTTTCGATTTACCTCTTCTTGATTCCTTATTTGCTAAGGGGTTGCGTACTGTCAAATCCATCCCTCCTAAATGTCGTTTGGAGTTCTCTCGTGTTTTGAAAGGAGCCCTTGACAAGGTAATCTGCGCACCTAATGATATTTCTTGTTGGGTTGGTTTGTTAGTCTTGCCTCTTTGTCTCCTTAAAACCTTTTGCCCGAGGAGTAATCAAGAATGTAGGTCGGCCATTAAGCGCCAACGCCAGGAAGAATATATTGTTAGTGCTATTCGGGCATGGGGCACCCCTGGTGGTAGTATACAGATTGTGCGTGATGTTTTAGCCGAACCCTCACCAGTTTGGTCTAGTATTGATGATGACAGTTCGGATTTGGGTGCCCGCAATGTCAAGCAATGTAAGAGGAAGATTTGTGATGGTCATTATACTGCCGCGGTTAGAGTTCTTTCGTCTTCTGGTATTGCACCTTACGATGTTTCTACTCTTGAGGACTTAAAAGCTAAGCACCCTTTCCAGTCTGCTCCTCTTTTGCCTGATATACCTATTGATCATCATCACCTTGCTGCATCTACTTCTACGGTTCTTGACATGATTAAGAGTTTCCCTCGTGGTACTTCTTGTGGGCGAGATGGTTTGCGCGCTCAACATCTTTTGGATTGTTTAAATGGTGCGGCTGTGGCTATTTCTGATGAATTGATCGCATCTATCACCCAAGTGGTGAACCTTTTCCTTGCTGGTAAATGCCCAAGGGAGTTAGGTGAGTATATTGCTAGTGCTCCTCTAACACCCTTAGTCAAACCAGGTGGGGGTATCCGTCCTATTGCTGTTGGGACTGTTTGGAGGCGGTTAGTTTCCAAGGTTTGTGCGTCCATGATTGGTCATTCTTCAGACGGTTATTTAGATGATTTACAATTTGGTGTTGGGGTATCGGGAGGAGGGGAGGCTATTCTTCATGCAGTGAATCGTTTGGTTGAGGATCGTGGGAGTGATGTTGGTCTTTCTATGTTGTTGGTTGACTTTAAGAACGCTTTCAACATGGTGGATCGGGCTGTTATGTTGCGTGAGGTTCGGCTTCATTTTCCGGCTATTTCACAGTGGGTGGAATTCTGTTACTCTAGCCCCGCCAGATTATATTATGGTGAGCACATTCTTTGGTCTCATCAAGGTGTGCAACAAGGTGATCCGCTTGGGCCTCTTCTTTTTGCTTTAGTGTTACATCCCCTGGCATGTAAGATTAGAGACTCTTTTAACCTTTCTTTTCAAGCATGGTATCTTGATGATGGCACTGTTATTGGAGATACTTTGGTTGTGGGTAAGGTTTTAGAGTTGATTATGAAGGATGGACCTAGTCGTGGCTTACACCTCAACGTTGATAAAACTGAGGTCTTTTGGCCAACAGAAGACCCCAGGAGCAGATTGGATGGTGTTTTTCCTCCCAATATTTCTCGTCCGTCATATGGTGTTAAATTATTGGGTGGCCCTGTTAGTGTGGATGCTGATTTTGGTAGCAAGCTTGTTTTGAAAAGGGTTGCGAAAACCATTGATCTTATGGATGCTGTTGCCAAACTTAATGATCCTCAATGTGAGTTGTTGTTACTTCGTACATGTGCGGGTATTTCCAAATTGTATTTTTCTATGCGTACATGTTCTCCTCGGGTATTTGAGAGTGCTCAGATTTCTTTTGATGCGGCACTTCGTTCCTCCTTGGAGCGTATTGTCACTGCCTCTGGGCCTGGTTTTGGTGATTGGCAATGGAGACTAGCCACTCTACCCTTTGCTTTTGGGGGGCTTGGTGTATATGCTGCAGGTGATGTCTTACACTATGCTTTCCTAGCTTCTAGACTTCAATCTGCTAGCTTACAGACTAAGCTTCTCTGTAGTTCTGGTATTGTTACTGCGGGTCCTTCTTTTGATGATGCTTTATGTACTTTTAATGGGAATATGGATATTGATCTGTTGAGTAACCCTAGCGAGGTCGCTGCCCCCAAACTTATGAAGAAATTGGCAGATATATACTTTGATCGGGTTACCCAAACGGTTGAATCTACCTTTCATCTATCTCCTCGACAGATGGCTTTATGGAGCACACTAAAGGAGGATCATACGTCGGATTGGCTTCGTGTGGCTCCGATTTCGGGATTGGGACAGACTATGAACGCCAGGACATATCGTTGTGTGTTGTGTTACAGGTTGGGTGTTCCTCTTTTCACCACTCAGGTGCCGTGTTCAGCTTGTTCTAGGGTGTTTAATGGAGATATTTATGGGGATCATGCTGTTTCATGTGCGGGTATTGTGGGCATCAAACATCGGCATAACATTGTGCGCGATGTCCTTGTTGATATTTGTTCTCGATCCGGAATCTCGGCTCGTAAGGAGGTGGATATTGGACTTTATGGAGATAGGGACAGATCCTTGAGACCGGCTGATATATTGCTATATTCTTGGGAGGATGGGCGTGATGTATGTGTTGATCTTACTGGATCATCGCCCTTGACGCAATCCGGGATGAGTGATTTTTTGCCAGGGCGGGCGGTTACTGACGCTGCACAGCGTAAGCGTGTCAAATACGATGCCAAATGTGTTGATATCGGGTATGGTTTCCTCCCATTCTCCTTTTCTTCCTTTGGAGAACTTGAGAAAGATGCTGTAACCCTTCTGAAGCGCATTAGAAGATTCTCCATGACTCAAGACATTGGGGCGCGTGCAGCTGCTTATATTTTTAATAGGATCGGTTTTAGTATTGCTAGAGGTGTGGGAGCCCAGTTGGTTTCTCGGCTTCCCACCAATTTCTTGTAAATCCTTTGAGTTTTTAATAAATCGAAGTTGATAAAAAAAAAAAAAAAAAAAAAAAAATAATAATAATAATAATAATAATAATAATAGTAATAATATTACTATGGTGTTGAGCGGGTAACGTGGGTAAATGTAAAAACATGTGGCCCGAACCCGAACTCATTTCAAACTTCAATATCTCTCGAAAAACATCTCGTAAATAATTAAAATATAGACGGACTCGTAAGACGAATCATAAAATTTTCGTTAGGTAAACCTAGTGCCAGAGTCAACGTAGTACCAAGTGAGAATTTAAGAATACATCACCGAGCATTAAATCAAAAATGAATTATGAACATAATTCACGAATTCCATAACGTCTTTAATTAAAAATTATCCATAAAATAGGTCTTACAAGTTCGTTGTGAAATAAAATTTCAAATAAAAATTATAAACGAACTTTAATCGTAATGCGGGTTTTTAAAATAGCTCCCTAAACTGCCGGTTGTCACAGTTGATCTTTAACATTTTTTTCAATTTGTCCAATAATTTGACAGTTCTCGGTGACCGAATGAATATGCAATTTGCATACGTCATCCGTAGTCAAGTTGACCTACAATACCGAAGAATAAGATATGTATAATATGTTAATAGCTATAAAGTGTAAAGTAACATCAATAGAAAATAAAAGATAGTTGAAACATTATACGTGATCCAGAGTACTCAAGTGAGCAATGAACTCATGCATTGCAGCTATTCTGTATAATAAAGAAAAAATTTAACCATATATAAACAATATTATACTGTAGAATAGAAACGAGTTTGACAAATGGTTGTATGTCCTATTTCTAACTTATGAATTCGTGAGTGAAAAAATCATAATTTTTGTCTCTAACTTTCATCATTTTTATGTAATGGCGCAATTTGATTAAACAAATAGCCATTCGTTTCAAATACTAGTTGTAATTAATAAAAACCATAGCGTTATAACAAAGTACAATGGAAGTGATATCTCCTTTGCACTAAGCCCCTTGAATTGGACTTGTATCATTTGACATGGCTCAACACTCTCCACTTGATTTTCACAAATATATAATCGACTACAACTTTGACTTGAAAATACATATTTTATGCAAGAGCTTATATTAGACATTAACATTCAACGATAAAAAAAGTAAAGAAAAAAAAAGGTGAGCCTAAGTAATAGAATATATCCTACATTATTGGACATAATCAAGACAGTTTGTCCCTTCTTGACATGTCCATATTCAACTTTGCCCGATACATAGTCGTCCCTTTATCACTGTACTTGGTTAGGATATGCATTCTGAAAATTAAATAATAGGAGATCAAGACGATAATAAGTAACTTGCATCTATACTATTTACTTACATGGATTAGTCCTAAAATTTGAATTACTTGGCAGGTTGACCCCCAAATAATCAAAACATTCAAATTACTATTCCCAATAGAAATACGACATGATAAAAGGTTAGCCAAAAAACAATTGAAAGATTTAGAAATACGACCTGAATGGATATTCAGAGAGACTTAAATCCACTTCAATAGCCGCACGTGCATCTGATAAGCAACCCATTTCATAACTGCGATACCAATTAAGTTGATTCACTTTTGTATGTATATTCATGTCATTCTCACCGGATATCGGAATAAATTTGACGTCTACATGTAAGAGATTTGTAAATATAAATACATGAAGCGAAATATAAAATTTTGTAGAACCTTAAAAAGAGTAGGGTATGTTGTTATTCTTTATAAATTATTGTGAAAATTTGATGTCTACATCAAGAAGCCAATGAAAACCATTTTATTATCAACTATCCCACTCAAGTATGTTTTTGTTAATTGATAAACACTCACCTAAATAGATATGACCCACTATTCACAAGTAATGTTAAACTCTAAATTTTTGGTTAACAAGAGTGTTAAGCCAAAAGTATTTTAATATAAAGTAGAATATGTGTGCTTACCTTTGTAATTGTCTCTCTTAAGAAACCGCTCCATTTTTTCTTTAATCTTATTAAAGATGTAAACATTAAAAATAATTATGAGAACACAAACTATAAAGTCTTATAATACATTATAGAAAAATAAATAAAATCATGCACCTTGTAAGTTCCTAATGAATATAATTCATATTGTTGATAATTACCAATACTTTCATTCCAACATATTTGGCAATTTGGACATGTTGACATGTTCGTTCATCTAACTTATCCATGAAATCTTCCGATATAACCTGAAATAATGCAGGATAGTCTGTTTTGTATAGAAAACAAGAGTGTTAAGATACACATTTTTTTACCAGTACACCAATGTCAGCTTGAGATATTAGGTTTGGTAACTCTTCTTCTTTGCTCTAAAAATTACACAATGAATGAATGTAATTTAAGTATTTATTTATTTTTATTTTTTAAGTATATGCTACGTGGAAGTGATTTAGAGACACGATCGTGCATGCCTTTTAAGATAGAGTGATAAAGAAACACAATAAATTACCATTGCATCAAGTATGGTGAACTGTTTACTATTTGTCACAAGATATCCCTCTTCACGTATCAAGATCTTTCCATATTCACCTATCCCCGCACCAACAGGACCAATTAAGATAAAGTTTAGGGGACTCTTCCTAATTTCTCTCGAAGTCGACGTCGCATCTTTTCCTGTAACCAATAAACATTAGAAACTGTAAAAAATGCTACAAAATCGATTACACTATATATCTTTTGTCTTTTCCCTTGGTAGGCTATACTTTTTTATCTTGATATACAATTTTCTCTTTCTTTACGAGCACCCATAATATGTTCTTTAATTGACATGGAAGCGTCTCGTAGTTGGGGATAACATTCAGCAATTACAAAGAGAGAACATTAATAGTAGAGATAACATTCATAAGTACATTGGTCAAAATTACTATTATAATGGTTTTACTAAACAAACAATACCTTAAGTTGTTTGTCAATTGAAGGCAAATCCAAGCCCATTTTATGATCTAATAATGTTCTTTCGATATGGGCCTACAAAATAATGTTTCAAATTTTAGTTTTCGTATTAATGCCTAATTAACAAACCTAATA
Source organism: Artemisia argyi (assembly GCA_030686995.1). Lineage (NCBI taxonomy): Eukaryota > Viridiplantae > Streptophyta > Magnoliopsida > Asterales > Asteraceae > Artemisia > Artemisia argyi. Next base: position 47,996,476 of record CM060686.1, read on the forward strand.
ATAGAACTAACTACACACTTGTCCTTATTCTATTTGTGAAATAAATATTTAGTACTTTTTCTGATTTGCCTTTATCAAGTTTGACTTCTTTTTATATTTTTGTACCAATCATATTTTTAAGTTTAATATTAGGTATAATAGTTACATATTTCTTAAAATTCATAGCTTCAACAACAACAATAAGCAAAGAAAAAGATAAAAAAAAAACAAAAAAAAAAAACACTTACCCAGTATCTTTTGGGTGCCAGAATCCCACCGGACCGGGTTATCGGCAAACTTTCGGATTTTCCCCTAGTCTAGTAAGGCGTTTCTCCTTTTCCTTCTCTTCTATAGGCACACGGTCAATTAAAAGCTCGACGAGTTCTAAATCATCTTGGTCTAGTTCATCCCCCTTTACAGGATCATGTTCATATGAAATTTTTTGAAAACTTCTTCTAGTTATTTATGAAGTCATATGAAATATGTGAGAGGAAACACTTTCCCTTTCTATTAATGCCGACATCAAAGATAATACATTCATTTCTAACAGCTTTTGGTAACAAAACAAGAATTGTCCCTATGTTGGGTACCCATGTCAAAAGCTTTACCTCACAGAAAACAATACCATTTAAAAGATTGTTTATAGCCATTTGAAATTGTGGTAAACCCACAAAAAAATCAGAATGACCACGAAGATGGTTGTATGACTCACTATCGAGAGATCTAGAATTTATAAATGTCTCCTCACCCTTTACCTAATCTGATGTGTTGTTGTATAGGTGATTATTTGTTTATCAAGTTTTAATATTTATTTTATGCCGACTTAACCTATAACAACACTAACGGGCAGTGTACCTGATCAATGTAGCCTAGTTGGTAAGTAGGGTGTCGATCACTAAGAGTGGATTTCTAATATACTAATTCTAAAGGTATTCTACTCTACTAAATTAACCTAAACTAACACAAAAGAGGGGTTCGGCCAGAGAGACTGGCACGAGTTTGGTTTTATATTAAACTAATTAAACTAAACAAATAATAAAAGTATGAAGACACCAAAGATAAGAAGAACGTATTAACCAAGTTTAGTCATATATGATTAAGTTTTGATAAGTTCCTAAGACCTGTAGTGATGGTGCTCACGACTAGGCGCGGTCAATTCACCTCTAGTTTTCCTAGAGTCTAGATTCCATTTTAAGTCTTCTTGACTAATTAATCTTGTCACAATTAATCGGAATCCGCATAAAGCTGCTTAATAATTACTAAGTTTATGATTAAGTAGTTTGTCACTTGTTTAATTGCTAATTTAATATGATGAGTATCGTAATCTATTCTCTCTCGTTGGATTCTAAATATAGGCGAGTAAAATCTTAATGATCACTTATGCCTATCCCACTTATCTAGACACTAGTTAAGTAGGCGAGGAGGGGGTATGGCAGCCCAAGCAAAACTCAGCTAGACACAGAGGTTATTAATGAACATATACAAGTCACCAAAAAAACATCATATAAACTTTAATCGATGGGAAAAAAGTTTTAAGGGGAGTAGTATGGTGGCCACAAGCCCATCAATCCTGATGGATTAAAGCTTACTATTACAATAAAACAAAACTACTTAACATAAGTAATCAAAACGAAGACATGAGCAACCAATCGAATTAGTAACAAATCAAAAATCAAATAATCATACACCTGGCTAACATATAAGGGTGTTAGCCCATAATCTCAGAAGCAAGGTACATAAACGTAATCAAAACAAATAGAGTATGAAACATAGTGAATACGATACGCTAACCGAATGATAAAGTAATATAACAATGATTAGAGATGCTCTTCAAGGATGATTGGATCTTCAATGTTGATCTTCTGTTGTTTGGAGAAGTCTTGATCATCTGGGAATGACCCTTAGGGTTCCCAATGATACCCTAATTCGTTAATGAGTCTTATATTTATAGTTTATGAAATCGGGGTTGATGCGGCGCATCTAGAGAGTTAGATGCACCGTATCTGTAAGTAAACGTAGCCTCCAATTCTGAAACTGACCCGATATGGCGCATCAAGAATTCTAATATGGAGCATCACCCAATGCAGCGCATCTAAGTATCCAATGCACCGCATCTCCTTTAGAATCAAATATATTTCATTTTTCTCTTCCCGTGGCCACTTGAATCAACTAAAACGAAGTCCGGATAAAGGTTTTACGGCCAAAATACTAAAGCATCTTCAAGTGTCGACTTGAAATCTTTGACTTCTTCATTAAGCTTCTAATCTTCACTTGATTTCTTGGTAAGGATTGTATATGACCGATACGGCACATCGGATTGGTCCGATGTGGCGTATCAAGGTAACTTCGCGTGTGGTCCAAGATTATAATATTCACGAATATTCGTACACCGCCTTTAGATGCGGCGTATCTTCAATCTCTTATGCGGCGCATGTTCTTCCGTGTCTTGGATCATCTTTGGTGAAGTCTTGAGATTGACATGCCGTATGTCTAGAATGCAATACGGTTTATCTGAAGTAGAACAAGTTGGGTTTTCCTCGTTGACCAAAGTTTCATATACGGCACATGGTATAAATCCAAGCGGCGCATGCTTCAAAGTCAGGCAATGGTCTTCATATTCGTCTAAGTCTTGTTATACGGCGCATCTATCAAGAATGATGCGGTGTATTCTTCGTTAGTTTAGTAGGCTTTTCCAACTTGATCCGTTTTGCTCCATTTTACATCCATAATAGCTAACTTTTACCAATTGCTTATTTATAACTAAGAATTACAAAAGTAAGCGATTAAGTATCAATTCTCATATCAAATAATGCACAACAAGAAATATACTGTTAGGATATAAAGTTCAAGGTACTTCTGTATTTCAAAGTATTGCTGTGTCAAAGTGTTGCTTAAATATTAAAGTCAAAGTACTGCTGCATATTGAAGATTATTCAAAGTACTTCGAAGAGAACAAGGACTTAAGTGCAATATTAATTAAAGGATTATTATGTAATATTGTATGAATATTCTAGAATTAGTTAGGGATAATTACTTGTCGTTCAAGTAGATTATGTAAACCGACTTAAGGTTATCTATAAAAGGAGCCTTAAGAGGTATTAGTCGATAGAAGTTTTGATATATGTTTTTAGTCGAAGTTTCTAAAAGTCTTAGAGCTTTACAAATCGATAATAGTTAGGGATTGTTAGTGAATCTGTGTAATCAAGCAGGTTCAAGTTTGATTTAGTATAAAAGTTCTTCTTAAGCTTTGTGTTAGTAGATTCCGCATACTTTACAAGGTCAAACTGTGTTTCAATATTAATAGTGTTGATTTTGCTCAATGTTGTTAAACCCTTACAAGCTACAAAGTAGTTTGGTCAGAGTATATCGATCCAACAAGTGGTATAGGAGCTTGTGTTGGAAACTCTGATTAAGAAGATAATCTTTTAAACCGATTCTACTACAAACCTTTCAAGATGTCGACAGAGGCTGCACCTGCTCCATCCATCACTGCTGTTAGAATCCCTATGGTCAAGAAGGGAGAATATGACTTATGGGCCATGAAGATGAGGCAGTTGATGAGTGCTCAAACACTCATCGTTTTTGATATATTTAAACTGCCAAAACGCACAAAAACAATCAAAAAGATATCAAAATACTTAAATTATCCCAGGGATTGTGTTTTATGTGTTTTAAAAGCAAAATGTGCAAAAACAAAGAAAAAACGTACAAAGTTTGCAGTATTGGCAGTTTCAGTCCCCCAAGTTTCAAAACTTGTCAAATTTAGTCCCTAAGCATTTATTTTGAAAGAAAAAGTCAACCCAAGGTTTTGAAAGTCAATTTCACAAAATATTACATTTGGGTTGCAAGTTTTCCAAAATTACATATTTAGTCCCTGAAAAATCCAAAAATGGCAAAAGTGGTCCCTGGGAAGTTTTGGAATTTTGAAAATTGGAAAAATACAAAATGGTTCTTGAAGTTATGGTTATTGGCAATATTGGTCCTTATGGTTACTTTGGATAAGTTACATTTCAGCCCCTCACCTTTTCCAAAATTACAAAATTGGTCCCTATGCCTAATCTAAACCAACCAGACCCTTGTTTTATTATAAATCCAAAACCAAACCCATCCTTGGCCTGGTCCAACACTAAACCCCAAAGCCCACACCCAAGGCCCAGTCCACCTTCCCTTTTAATAATAAACCCCGGTCAAAGGGTCAACGAGGTCAAACGACCCTTGACCATCTTCTTCCCCCCCAACCAAACCGCGCAAAACCAGGCTCCATTGTCTCCCCCCCCCCCTCAAACTTTTCACCAACTCAACCCCCATAATCAATGCTTAAACCTAACAAATCCACCACCATAAATGCCCTCACCAACACCCACCAGAACCACTAATTTTACCCCGTATAAGTTTTGGCGCCAAAAAGCCAATCAATGGCTAGGATTGATCAAAACTAAATTGAATGGATGGGATTTGGTCAGAGGGTCAACACAAAGGCTTTGGGACTCGCAGTTTTCAAAAGGAGGCCATGTGGAAGACTTAGGGTATTAGTTTTGAGGTCGATATATAAATTGTAGCTCATATGAGCCATGTAATGTGTGTAGGATTGTAATTTTTATAATATAGTTTCTAATTTCATCTTTGTAATCTGTTTTTAATTAATGAAGCTCATGTTTTAAGTTATTGTTCATTTGTAAGTTTCCAAGTTTCATTTAAGAAATTTAAACACTTATTCAAGCTTACTCAGTGGTTCTCAGTGTTTGCACAATCTCACAAGTTCAAATAGAAAAGATTAAAAGGCTTTATGAGCTTCAAAACAAATCAAAAGCAAGTTTTCAGAAAATAATATCAAAAATATAAGAAAAATAAAAATAAATAAAAAAAAGAAGAGTGCAAGGTGAATGAGCAAGGAGCACAGTGAATTGTGGATGGCTGTGGGTTAGGTACCTCATGGGAGGGCATTAGGATTGGTTTACTTGGTTCTTTGATCCTTATCAGTTGCTTGGAAGGCTTATGTAAGCCTTCTCTTTAATTTTTACTCTCTCAGTAGTTTAGTTGCTTGTTGCTGTTTAATTTACTAAATTATTGCTTAATCTAGTAGTAGTAATCATTTGGTTGTGTTTCATGTTTGTTTGAACCAAGATTTCTTCATAAGCATCTGTTATAGGGGTGTTTGGTTGAGACTGTATTAAGTGTTTCAGTGGGTTTCATGGTTTAATTTTGGTTCATTTAACTCAATCATAGTCACAACAGACCAAAACAACCATTTTCTTGGTCATAAATACAGCCAAAGGCAAAATCATAAGCAATCTCACCCACAAAGTAACTGTGTGGGATTTTCAATTCCAAAACCCATCATATCCATTCACAAGTTTGAGTTTTCACCTAAATTAGTCATTATATAGCTTATTATAACAGATTCAAGCAATAAAAGTGATCCAAGTTTCATAAAAGTCAAAATCTCAAAGTTTTGTTAAAAGTCAAAAGTTCATCACCTCAGAAAAACCAAAAATGGCATGAATTTTCTAGATTTTTGTGTTTTATATTAGTCTATGAAATTTGTTGTGGTGATAGTTTGTCAGTAGAAGTATAAGATCCTATGGGTATTTTATTTTTGTGATTTTTCTTACAGCTTGTGTATAAGCTCAAAGTGAGCTGCAGGGCAAGCTCTTGCCCTGTCTCAGCAGACCCAAACCATCCACCCAACTTTGGTGGTACTTTGTGACTGACCCAGTGGGTCCCACAGCCCCTACTTGGCACCATTCAACCCCCTCCTACCCAGGATCAAGGGTTGACCTTTTATTTGACCTATAGACCAGTGGACCCCACTTCTTTTGACCCCAAAAGCTTGTCCCAATTCTGTCTCAGAAACAAGTTGAGCAAACAGCTTATTTGTGCTTTTTGGCTTATTGAAGCCACTTTCTTGGCTTATTCTTGCTTATTCTAGTGTAACAAACTCAGAGAAACCAATAGTTGTCATTGTGGACCCCACATCTTCCATTTGAGCTAAAAAATCTCCACAGTCAACAAAAGTCAACTGTGGGATTAATAAGCACTTCAAGAGCTTATTTCTTGGGTTTTATTAAAAGTGTTTTTGTTAAAAGTTCTTATTTTTAGTTTATAATCAGTTTAGAAAAAGAAAAAAACCAAAAAACCAAATTTAATATTAGTGATAGCTTATATTTAATAGGATTTATCAATTTATTTTTCTTTTTAATTTATTTCTAAGTAATATATCACTTTTATATTTTTATAAATTCTATTTTAGGTTAAAATAATTTTACAAATTTTTCCAGATTTTTATTTTGTCTTTTAGTGGTATTTCTAATTAATTTTAGTTTAATTTAGTTTTAATTAATATTAATCAATTAAATAGCATAATTAGTTTTTATAAAGTATAACCTAGTTTTTATAATTTTTCTAGCTTTTATTTTAGTTAAAACATTTTTATAAATTTTTCTAGAATCTTTACTGTTCATTTGCTATTTTTTATAATATAATTAGTTTAATTAGAAATTAATAAGTAATTATATTAATAATTAGTTAATTAGCTTAAAAATACATAAAATTAACTTTTTATAATTTTTTAGGATTCCCATGATGGTTAATTAGATTTATAAATTTTTTCTTAATTTTCTAAGTCTTTTTAGTATTTTTAATAATTCTAAATTAATTTAATTAGTATTAAATAGATAATTAGTAATTAATTAATAATCAATAATTAAATAGTGTAAAAATAGTTTTTAATTTTCTTAAAATTTTCTTTAATTAATAGGATTGTAAAAATACCAATTTTACACTTTTAACCCTTCCAGTCCATCAGTTGTACTTTTTGTTTTGTTCGTCTGTATACGTTTTTTTAATTAAAACGTACGTTTTTAGGTTTTAGCTCAAATCTTCGTAATCCAAATTCCCGTAATCAATCACATAGCTTTCCTAAGCTATATTCGTTAATAATTTCCAAATAATTTTGATCACAACCCTTTTCTGTGAATAATTACCCGATCACTAATACGCTAAAGTTACAATTCACACTTCAACGGGACTTAACGACCTGGTGATACCTTATATTACCCGGAGCATTGACCTAGGCTATTTGACTTTGTTGACCATTATTTGGTCAATATAAGTTAGGTGGTTTAGCACCAATCCATTTTTGGCGCCGCTGCCGGGGAAGTGTGCGCGTTTCTTTAGCGTTATTTGGGATTAGTGTTATCTCACCTCTTTCACTGTACAAATACCACCACTTGTGTATATTTTCATAATCAAAATACAAAAAAGTCATTAACACTTTTCCTAAATTGTTAAAACACCAAAAAAATTAAAAACAGCAAAACAAATCGTAACGTTTTCTGATTTGGTTTTCTTTTAAGGTGATTCTTAAAGAAAAACGATTTTGGTAAACGAGATGATACCAAAAATATTTTCCAAAAGTTTTTAAACCCATACACAAAACACAAAAACATTCGTCTTTTCTTGTGAATAATAAATTACATAAAAACCAACCGTCGCAAACCAAGACAGAACACCTACCAACTGGGGGTGTGAACATAATAAGTTCCCAATCAGAAAGATAAAAACTTGCCTTTGTATCCCTGTAGGTGGTGTACCTTTCTTAAAGAAGCCACTTACTTGCGATTATTGGTTTAAGTTCACTGTTGATTTGCCTCGATTTTTGTTTTGATTGGTTTTTAGTGCATGCACACTCGTTCTTCAAGGTCCACGAGCCCATTACGTGAGCTTGTTCGGAAACCTAGAAGACCTCGCCGACGTTCAGCACCAACAGTCGGATCTGAGATCCGTACTGTTGCCACACCCACTGTCACCATGGCGGAAGACCGTCCCATGTGTGAACTTCTCCAAGCACCCATCGAGGGTTACGGAGATGCCATTGTTGTTCCAGCCATCGTGGCTGATAATTTTGAGCTCAAAACCGGGTTACTCAATCTTGTAACCTCAAGCCAATTCTACGGTTTTGAGAGGGACGATCCTCATGCTCATATTCGATGGTTCAATAAAATCACATCAACCATCAAGTACAAAAATGTCCCGTGTGAAGCAATAAAACTTCTTCTCTTCCCATTCTCCCTGGAGGGACAAGCCCGGATTTGGCTTGAAAAACAACCTCCACGATCTATTGAGACTTGGGAAGATCTTGTCAAAAAATTTGTGAATGAATTCTTCCCACCTTCCAAGACCACGAGTCTTAAGAACGAAATCACCAAGTTCACTCAAAAATACGATGAATCTTTTGGTGAAGCGTGGGATCGTTTCAAAGAATTACTTCGCAAGTGTCCACATCATGGTTTCTCTGAGTTGATGCAACTCGATCCTTTTTACAATGGCGTGAGCCAAGCTGATCAGGATTCTCTCAATGCCTCCGCAGGAGGAAATTTTTTGAGTAGAACCACAAAAGAAGCTTTGCAAATCATAGAAAACAAGTCTAAGGTCCGCTCTACACGAAGCAAACTGATGGTTTCTCAAATCAATGCGGGTCCTTCTACTTCATCTTCTGCAGGTCAATCTAGCACGGATGCTAAGCTTGACAAGCTCACTGAATCGATCCAAGCTTTGGTTCTCGCCCAAACAAAAAAGGTCTCATTTCCACAACATCCTCCCCCCTGCTGAGGTTAAAAATGTGGAAGTCTGTGTGACTTGTGGTGGGCCGCATGCCTACTACAATTGCACAGCTACTGATGGTACTCCATATGAAGCTAATGCTGTTTTCGGGTCCCAAAATCAAGGAGGCAATCAATACCGCCCTCCTATGGACCCGAACTATCGTCCTCACCATTATCCTGGACCTCCCGGTTTTAATCAAAACCAAAATGTCCAAAACCGTGGCCAAAACCAAAATAGAGTGAACCAAGGTTACCAAAACCAAAGTAATTTCAATCAGGGTCACGGTTTCCAAAATCAAAATCAAGTTTTCCAACATCAAGAAAACTTTAACCGGAACCAAGGTCAGGGTAATTTCAACCCCGGGAACTTTCATGGAAACAATCACCAGAATCAAGGGAATTTCCATCATCAAAACCAAGTAAATTTCAATCAAGGCCTCAACCCGAACAATCGAGCTCCAAATATTCCTAACCCGAATCAAGCTATTGTTCCAACCGGGCCTTCATCCGATGAATTGTTGAAGCAATTCATGAAGTCCCAAGAAGAGTTGAACAAGTTGCTGGTCAGCCAGATTTCTGACATCAAGAAGTCTTTAAATGATCGACCCTCGGGCTCAGGTACTACTTTACCGAGCAACACGATCGCTAACCCGAGGGGCGATGCTAAGGCGATCACAACACGAAGTGGGGCTTCATATGATGAACCCGCGATTCCTACTACCTCTTCTTCCTCTCCTCCAAAAGTAGTGAATCGTGAGCCTGAGGTGACAAAGGACAAGGTGCAAATTCCTAGCCCACGAAGTACAACACATGTCCAACCTCAGGTTAATCCTGAAACCAGATGTAAGCCTGGAGTTGTCTTTGAACCACCAGAAACTCCAGTGGACAACCCTAAATCCAAAACTTCTATTCCCTATCCATCACGTCTCAGTGAACAAAAGCTCCGCGAAAAAGCTAATCACCAAATGGATAAGTTTTTCCAAATCTTCCAAGATTTGCATTTTGATATCAGCTTCGCGGATGCTATTCTCTTGATGCCCAAGTTTGCATCGACAATCAAAAATCTGTTAAGTAATAAAGAGAAACTCTTTGAGATGGCAAAAACTCCTCTGAATGAGCACTGCTCAGCAGTTCTCTTGAAAAAGCTTCCTAAAAAGCTTGGAGACCCCGGGAAATTCCTCATTCCTTGTACTTTCCCGGGTATGGTTGAATGCTTCGCCTTAGCTGATTTAGGTGCTAGCATTAACCTGATGCCATATTCTGTATGGAACAAACTCTCTCTTCCCGAACTCACTCCCACGTGCATGACTTTAGAGCTTGCCGATCGTTCGATTTCTCGTCCTCTTGGTATTGCCGAGGACGTATTCGTTAAAGTGGGAAAGTTCCATTTTCCAGCAGATTTTATGATTGTTGACTTTGATGCCGATTCTAGGGTCCCTCTCATTCTTGGGAGGGGATTCCTCAGAACTGGGCACGCTCTTATTGATGTATTTGAGCATGAGATCACATTACGTGTTGGAACGGAAGCTATTACCTTCAACCTAAATCAAACATCGAGATACTCCTCCAATTATGATTGTGAATCGGTGAACAAAATAGATGTCATCGATGTTGCTGCTGAGGAGTATGCTCAAGAGATTTTAGGTTTCATTGATGATTCTTCGAGTGAAAATCTCACTCGGTCTTCTCACCCCATCATTGCCAATTCTTCTCCTTCCCTCACTCCGTTTGAGGGAAGTGACTTCATCTTGGAAGAAATGGAAGCGTTTCTCAAAAGTGACTCGATTCCCGATGGAGTCGATAACCAAGAGATCGACCTCGAGAGGGATATTCTCCTACTTGAAAAATTGTTAAACGAAGATCCCTCTCATCTTCAGGTTCTACCACAACAACTTCATAAAGAGGAAGTCAAAAATGTTGAGAAAACTGATGACTTCCCCGAGGTTGAACTTAAGGACTTGCCGCTTCATCTTGAATATGCATTTCTGGAGGGTGATGATAAATTACCCGTCATAATTGCCAAAGACTTAAGTGATGAGGAAAAGGCTGCTCTTATCAAGGTTTTGAAGTCTCATAAACAAGCAATTGCTTGGCGACTCTCCGACAACAAGGGTATTGACCCTGAATTTTGTACACACAAGATTTTAATGGAGGACGATTTCAAACCTGCAGTCCAACAACAAAGAAGGGTGAATCCAAAAATTCACGAGGTTATCAAACAAGAGGTTTTAAAACTTCTTGATGCCGGATTGATTTACCCTATCTCGGACAGCCCTTGGGTCAGCCTAATCCATTGTGTTCCAAAAAAGGGTGGCATAACTGTTGTCAAAAATGAGGAGAATGAGTTAATTCCAACTCGTTTGGTTACGGGTTGGCGCGTCTGCATTGATTATCGTAAGTTAAATAACGCCACCCGTAAGGATCATTTTCCTCTACCCTTTATGGATCAGATGCTCGAGAGATTAGCGGGAAATGAGTACTATTGCTTCCTTGATGGTTTCTCGGGTTACTTTCAGATTCCCATTGACCCGCAAGACCAAGAAAAGACCACTTTTACGTGCCCCTATGGAACCTTCACATATAAACGTATGCCATTTGGCTTATGTAATGCCCCGGGCACATTTCAAAGATGTATGATGGCCATTTTTTCCGACATGATCGGGAAAAGTTTGGAGGTCTTTATGGACGATTTCTCGGGTCATTGAGGATTCGTTTAAATCATGTCTCTCCCATTTAGACAGCATGCTAAAACGTTGTGAAGACACAAAGTTATGTCTAAATTGGGAGAAGAGTCACTTTATGGTCAAAGAGGGCATTGTCCTCGGCCATAAAAATTCAAAAAACGGGATTGAGGTTGACCGTGCCAAAGTGGACGTCATTGCAAAATTGCCTCATCCCACGACTGTGAAAGGTGTTAGGAGCTTTTTGGGTCACGCCGGTTTCTATCGTAGGTTTATTCAAAATTTTTCTAAAATCGCCCGGCCTATGACCCATCTCCTCGAGAAGGATGCTCCTTTTATCTTCTCCCCTGAGTGTATCGAAGCCTTTGAAACATTAAAGAAAAGGCTTACCGAGGCACCGATTCTTGTTGCCCCCGATTGGGACTTGCCCTTCGAGCTCATGTGTGATGCTAGTGATTATGCTATAGGGGCAGTCTTGGGGCAACGCAAAACAAAACATTTTCAGCCTATACACTATGCCAGCAAGACTATGACCGAGGCTCAAAGTCATTACACCACCACTGAAAAAGAATTACTAGCTGTGGTGTATGCTTTTGAAAAATTCCGGCCATACTTGATTCTGACTAAAAGCATAGTGTATACGGATCACTCGGCTTTGAAGTACCTTTTTGCTAAACAAGATGCAAAGCTGAGACTTCTTCGTTGGGTTCTCCTCCTTCAGGAATTTGATATCATTATTCGTGATAAAAAAGGAGCTGAGAACCTAGCTGCTGATCATCTCTCCCGTCTTGAAAACCCCCACCAAGATGCTTTCGAGAAAAAGGAAATAAATGAAACATTTCCTCTCGAAACCCTCAATGCGGTTTCATTTCGTGGAGACTCGATTACCCCATGGTTTGCCTACTTTGCAAACTATCTTGCGGGTAACTTCATTGTGAAAGGGATGTCGTCCCAACAAAAAAAATAATTTTTTCAAAGATGTCAAACATTACTTTTGGGACGACCCCTACTTGTTCAAGATATGCGCGGATCAAGTCATCCGGCGGTGTGTGTATGGTCAGGAAGCCGCTGAAATCTTAAAGGCTTGCCATTCTGGTCCCACGGGGGGCCACCACAATCCCAACTACACCGCCAAAAAGGTGTTTGATTCCGGCTTTTATTGGCCCTCGATCTACAAGGATGCCCAAGAATTGGTCAAGTCCTGTGACGCTTGTCAGCGTCACGGGAATATTTCACAAAGGAATGAAATGCCTCAGAATGCAATTCAAGTTTGTGAAATTTTTGATATCTGGGGCATCGACTTTATGGGGCCATTTCCATCCTCTCACGGCAACAAATACATACTCGTGGAAGTTGACTATTTGTCAAAATGGGTTGAAGCAAAAGCTTCACCCACAAATGATGCCCGAGTAGTGGTGAAATTTTTGAAAGCTCTTTTTGCCCGATTCGGAACTTCACGTGCTATTATTAGTGATCGTGGTAGGCACTTCTGTAATGACAAATTCGACAAAGTCATGCAAAAGTACGGTGTAACTCACAGTCTTTCCACTGCGTACCACCCTCAAACAAGTGGACAAGTCGAAGTTTCCAATTGGGGTATTAAAAGAATATTAGAAAGAACTGTAGGTGAGAATCGTGCATCGTGGTCGGACAAATTAGATGATGCACTTTGGGCTTTCCGTACGGCTTACAAAACACCCATTGGGTGTACGCCTTATAAACTTGTGTACGGGAAAGCGTGCCATCTTCCGATCGAGCTTGAACACAAAGCCTATTGGGCTCTCAAGCATGCCAATTTCGACCTCAAAACGGCGGGTGATCATAGAAAAGTTCAACTAAATGAATTAAACGAACTTCGTGATCGAGCTTACGAGAACTCTTTGATCTACAAAGAAAAGACAAAGAAGATTCATGACTCAAAAATCAAAAACCGCGTTTTCAACGTTGGCGATCGAGTCCTTCTTTTCAATTCTAGTCTCAAGATCTTCTCGGGAAAGCTCAAAACCCGATGGACTGGTCCATTTACTATCACAAAAGTTTATCCTTATGGCACCGTCGAATTATCTCAAAGTGACGGTCCAAATTTTAAAGTGAATGGACATCGGTTAAAGCACTACTTTGGAGAGGACATACCATCCATGGTTGTCCCGGATCTCCAAACTTTCCCCAAGGACAATTGAATTCGGGGATAGAGTCAAGCTAGCGACTCGATGACCAAAAATTAGCAACAATACGGGTTTTCACCCGTATCTCTGATTCTTTCTATTTTCTACCACCTAGTGTGGGGGAATGGCCACCCCCCCCCCCCCCCCCCCCGCTGTTTGAAAAAATGTATATATGTATATAAGTTAAAAAAAAAGTTGTATATATATAGAAATAAAGTGAAATTGGTATTTCCGCAGTTAGATTCGAATCTTGGCTTTTTACGTTCATAGCTTCGGCATTATAGCCGGGACTTTGAATATTGAGGACAATATTCATTTCTAACTGTGGGGGGGAAATTCTAACGAATTTTAAGCAAATCCTTTCAAAGAACCCCCGTTTTTGGCCAAAATTTTCAAAAATTTTTTCACTTTATTTCAAAATTTTTGTGGTAACCAGTCCGCCTTGTCTAAGCGACAAAAGGGATTGGCTAATCCAGGAGCAAACGGCTCTTGGTAAAGATAACTCAAATCCGTTGACGGCTTGCAATTTGCCCAAAATTGTATGGTTCCTCAACTCCCCATTATCCTCAAAAGCTAATGAGTTGGCTAGCCCGCAAGATTATGGCTTGTGGTAAAGGCTGTGGAAAATCCATAATTGGTAATCAGCTCACCAAGATGTTGACTAGGTCCATCAAGATGCTGGCTAGTCCAGGAGCAAACGGCTCTTGGTAAAGACTTAACAAATCCGTTGAAAGCTGGTGGTTTGCTCAAAATCACACGGTTATCAGGTGTGCCACAGTTCTTACACCTGGCTACTCCAGAAGTGATGGCTTTTGGTAAAGAGTTTAAAATCCATCAAGTTTTCTAAAAAGATTGCTAGGGACTAGCAATAGTTCAGTGTGGGGGATTGATGAGTGCTCAAACACTCATCGTTTTTGATATATTTAAACTGCCAAAGTGCACAAAAACAATCAAAAAGATATCAAAATACTTAAATTATCCCAGGGATTGTGTTTTATGTGTTTTAAAAGCAAAATGTGTAAAAACAAAGAAAAAACGTACAAAGTTTGCAGTATTGGCAGTTTCAGTCCCCCTAGTTTCAAAACTTGTCAAATTTAGTCCCTAAGCATTTATTTTGAAAGAAAAAGTCAACCCAAGGTTTTGAAAGTCAATTTCATAAAATATTACATTTGGGTTGCAAGTTTTCCAAAATTACATATTTAGTCCCTGAAAAATCCAAAAATGGCAAAAGTGGTCCCTGGGAAGTTTTGGAATTTTGAAAATTGGAAAAATACAAAAATGGTTCTTGGAGTTATGGTTATTGGCAATATTGGTCCTTATGGTTACTTTGGATAAGTTACATTTCAGCCCCTCACCTTTTCCAAAATTACAAAATTGGTCCCTATGCCTAATCTAAACCAACAGGACCCTTGTTTTATTATAAATCCAAAACCAAACCCATCCTTGGCCTGGTCCAACACTAAACCCCAAAGCCCACACCCAAGGCCCATTCCACCTTCCCTTTTAATAATAAACCCCGGTCAAAGGGTCAACGAGGTCAAACGACCCGTGACCATCTTCTTCCCCCCCCCCCCCCAACCAAACCGCGCAAAACCAGGCTCCATTGTCTCCCCCCCCCCCTCAAACTTTTCACCAACTCAACCCCCCACAATCAATGCTTAAACCTAACAAATCCACCACCATAAATGCCCTCACCAACACCCACCAGAACCACTAATTTTACCCCGTATAAGTTTTGGCGCCAAAAAGCCAATCAATGGCTAGGATTGATCAAAACTAAATTGAATGGATGGGATTTGGTCAAAGGGTCAACACAAAGGCTTTGGGACTCTCAGTTTTCAAAAGGAGGCCATGTGGAAGACTTAGGGTATTAGTTTTGACGTCGATATATAAATTGTAGCTCATATGAGCCATGTAATGTGTGTAGGATTGTAATTTTTATAATATAGTTTCTAATTTCATCTTTGTAATCTGTTTTTAATTAATGAAGCTCATGTTTTAAGTTATTGTTCATTTGCAAGTTTCCAAGTTTCATTTAAGAAATTTAAACACCTATTCAAGCTTACTCAGTGGTTCTCAGTGTTTGCACAATCTCACAAGTTCAAATAGAAAAGATTAAAAGGCTTTATGAGCTTCAAAACCAATCAAAAGCAAGTTTTCAAAAAATAATATCAAAAATATAAGAAAAATAAAAATAAATAAAAAAAAGAAGAGTGCAAGGTGAATGAGCAAGGAGCACAGTGAATTGTGGATGGCTGTGGGTTAGGTACCTCATGGGAGGGCATTAGGATTGGTTTACTTGGTTCTTTGATCCTTATCAGTTGCTTGGAAGGCTTATGTAAGCCTTCTCTTTAATTTTTACTCTCTCAGTAGTTTAGTTGCTTGTTGCTGTTTAATTTACTAAATTATTGCTTAATCTAGTAGTAGTAATCATTTGGTTGTGTTTCATGTTTGTTTGAACCAAGATTTCTTCATAAGCATCTGTTATAGGGGTGTTTGGTTGAGACTGTATTAAGTGTTTCAGTGGGTTTCATGGTTTAATTTTGGTTCATTTAACTCAATCATAGTCACAACAGACCAAAACAACCATTTTCTTGGTCATAAATACAGCCAAAGGCAAAATCATAAGCAATCTCACCCACACAGTAACTGTGTGGGATTTTCAATTCCAAAACCCATCATATCCATTCACAAGTTTGAGTTTTCACCTAAATTAGTCATTATATAGCTTATTATAACAGATTCAAGCAATAAAAGTGATCCAAGTTTCATAAAAGTCAAAATCTCAAAGTTTTGTTAAAAGTCAAAAGTTCATCACCTCAGAAAAACCAAAAATGGCATGAATTTTCTAGATTTTTGTGTTTGATATTAGTCTATGAAATTTGTTGTGGTGATAGTTTGTCAGTAGAAGTATAAGATCCTATGGGTATTTTATTTTTGTGATTTTTCTTACAGCTTGTGTATAAGCTCAAAGTGAGCTGCAGGGCAAGCTCTTGCCCTGTCTCAGCAGACCCAAACCATCCACCCAACTTTGGTGGTACTTTGTGACTGACCCAGTGGGTCCCACAGCCCCTACTTGGCACCATTCAACCCCCTCCTACCCAGGATCAAGGGTTGACCTTTTATTTGACCTATAGACCAGTGGACCCCACTTCTTTTGACCCCAAAAGCTTGTCCCAATTCTGTCTCAGAAACAAGTTGAGCAAACAGCTTATTTGTGCTTTTTGGCTTATTGAAGCCACTTTCTTGGCTTATTCTTGCTTATTCTAGTGTAACAAACTCAGAGAAACCAATAGTTGTCATTGTGGACCCCACATCTTCCATTTGAGCTAAAAAATCTCCACAGTCAACAAAAGTCAACTGTGGGATTAATAAGCACTTCAAGTGCTTATTTCTTGGGTTTTATTAAAAGTGTTTTTGTTAAAAGTTCTTATTTTTAGTTTATAATCAGTTTAGAAAAAGAAAAAAACCAAAAAACCAACTTTAATATTAGTGATAGCTTCTATTTAATAGGATTTATCAATTTATTTTTCTTTTTAATTTATTTCTAAGTAATATATCACTTTTATATTTTTAGAAATTCTATTTTAGGTTAAAATAATTTTACAAATTTTTCCAGATTTTTATTTTGTCTTTTAGTGGTATTTCTAATTAATTTTAGTTTAATTTAGTTTTAATTAATATTAATCAATTAAATAGCATAATTAGTTTTTATAAAGTATAACCTAGTTTTTATAATTTTTCTAGCTTTTATTTTAGTTAAAACATTGTTAAAATTTTTTCTAGAATCTTTACTGTTCATTTGCTATTTTTATAATATAATTAGTTTAATTAGAATTTAATAAGTAATTAGATTAATAATTAGTTAATTAGCTTAAAAATACGTAAAATTAAATTTTTATAATTTTTTAGGATTCCCATGATGGTTAATTAGATTTATAAAAATTTTCTTAATTTTCTAAGTCTTTTTAGTATTTTTAATAATTCTAAATTAATTTAATTAGTATTAAATAGATAATTAGTAATTAATTAATAATAAATAATTAAATAGTGTAAAAATAGTTTTTAATTTTCTTAAAATTTTCTTTAATTAATAGGATTGTAAAAATACGAATTTTACACTTTTAACCCTTCCAGTCCATCAGTTGTACTTTTTGTTTTGTTCGTCTGTATACGTTTTTTTAATTAAAACGTACGTTTTTAGGTTTTAGCTCAAATCTTCGTAATCCAAGTTCCCGTAATCAATCACATAGCTTTCCTAAGCTATATTCGTTAATAATTTCCAAATAATTTTGATCACAACCCTTTTCTGTGAATAATTACCCGATCACTAATACGCTAAAGTTACAATTCACACTTCAACGGGACTTAACGACCTGGTGATACCTTATATTACCCGGAGCATTGACCTAGGCTATTTGACTTTGTTGACCATTATTTGGTCAATATAAGTTAGGTGGTTTAGCACCAATCAGCAGTACATTGCCATCACAGACCATGCTTTGTGGGATGTGATTGTCAATGGCAATATGGTACTTGAAGAACCAGTAGAGCTCCCAGGACAACCTAAACCACCTGAACCAACCATCCCAGCTGCTACAAAGAGAAATCAAGACAAAGATCTCAACATATTACTGTCTGCTATTCCTGATGGACACCTATTGAAGTTTCATGATGCTCAAGATGCAAAACAACTATGGGCTGCAATTAAGAAAAAGTTTGGAGGTAATGATGCTTCCAAGAAGATGCACAGGAACCTGTTGAAGCAACAATTTGAAACTTTCACTGTTGGTGAAAATGAAGGTCTTGATTCTGCTTATGAAAGATTCCAAAATCTTTTGAGTATGCTAGAACTATATGGAGCTGAGGCATCAGTTGAAGATGCTAACTTAAAGTTCTTGAGAAGCTTACCATCCGCATGGCATGTAGTTGCTACTATGATCAGAGGACAATCAGGTTTGGACACAATGGACTTTGATGATCTCTACAACAATCTGAAGGTGTATGAGCATGAGATGAATGGTACTACAGGTTCAAGTACACATCAGAAACCCCAAAACATTGCTTTTGTATCTTCTGAAAATAGAAGCAGTACTTCTAATAAAGGTACTGCTTATCCTGTTCAAAGTACTGTGTTAGGAATTATACTTAAGTTGATATTGACAAAATATGAAAGATAAATGACTTATGATGACAAAGTGAAGAATGCAAAAGACAAAGGACTTGCTTTACAAAGAAGTTATTTCAATATAGTCCTTCGTAGTATTTTGTAACCCTAGTTCTCTATTATATAAAGAGAATACAGGGAATAGGTTTATTCATTCATGTGTGTCACAATGTAAACCTAGAAAGGTGTGTGTGTGTGTGTGTAGAGACGTTTTATGGGATAACGTCTAGGGTGATTAGTGTTAAGCCTCAACGATCTTAGATCGCTGTTAGAGTGTAACCATGCTACACTTAATCACGTAGCATTGGGGCTTTGGTGTATGTTAGAGTAGAGATGATGACGAGAAACCTTGTTTATAATATTGTTCTTATTCCGCTATGTTTTATCATGTGAACATTATTATTCCTAGATTAAGACATAATCAGTCTTGAGCCAAAACGGTCCTAGAAACTATCTTTATTATGGCGTTATTTAGTTTCTAACATACTGTGACTGAAACTCAGCTTCCATGTACAACAATGGTCACTACCACTTCATCACCATAAAACACCCCTACCTCAGATGATGTTCTATGTTCATTCTTTGCTCAACAAGCAACTCTACCTGTAACCTATTAAGAAGATGTCTTGCAAATAGATGATGATGCTTTGGAAGAGATTGATATCAGATGGCAAGTTGCCATGATCACTGCAAGGATCAAAAAGTTTATGAATAAGACAGGAAGAGGCATTAATTTCACAGCTAAGCAGGGAATAACATTTGATAAGTCCAAAATTGAGTGCTTCAATTGTCAAAGGACTGGTCACTTTGCAAGGGAATGCAAATTTGCAAAGTATCAAGCAAACAAGATGATTGAACAGCCTAGACTGAAAGTAAAGAGGTTCCTATTACTGAACCAAAACCAAAAGCTTTGGTTGCTCAAGAGAATCTGTCAGAGATTGATTGGTCCAATGAGTTTGATGATGAACCTGTAACCTACTCAATGGTTGCATTGGAAGATTGGAGTACAGATTTTGATGAAGAGCCTGGATATGCTGCTTTGGAGTCAAGAGATGGTATAGGAAGCATTGATTGGAGCATGGATTTTGAAGAAGATCCTGTTCAGCTTGCTATGGTAGCTACTTCACCAAGTTCATCCACTATCTCTGAGGTATGCTCTAAATGCAATGATATGTATCAAAAGTTACTTAGTGAATATGTAGCTGAAAGAGATAAATTTCAAAGGGCTAGGTCTGAGATAGCTGGCTACCAATTGACTTTAGAGTCAATGGAAGCCAAAATACTAACACATGAAAACAATGAAGTAGCATGGGCTGAAAGATATAAACAACAAGAGTACCAAGTAAAGTTGAGTGAATGGAAACTAGGATGTAAGGTGTCTGAACTAGAGAAAGTCACTAATGAGAGGGATAAGTTGTTAGAAAAACTTGTTGTTTGGAATGAATCAGGTCTGTCACATGTTCAATTTATTGAAAAACAAAGAACAACAAACATTAAAACTGGTCTAGGTTATGATATTGATAGCACAGAAGGTATCCCATTTAAGAGTAAGGAACTAAATCTTACAGTAGATACCTCAACTAGTGATGAAGAATTCATAAGTTTGGATGAAAACACTTCTAGTGATGAGGAATACCCTAGTCCAACACCCCCTGCATATAATAATGACAAGAGCTACAATGCAGTTCCTAATCCCCCAGGTAGTTTTCAACTACCTTGGAAAGATGTCTCTTGTTATGGGGTAGATAACCTAGAGTTTAGGAAAAAGCTTAAAGGTCAATCAAATCCTGAAACTTTAGGAGAACCTGTTGAAGAATCTAGGGTTAATGAGAAAGAGTTTTTAAAACAAGGAGTACCTTCAAACACTTTTCAAAGTACTGCTGATCATTCAGCAGTACCTCCAAGACAATATTTTCAAAATACTGCTAATTTTAGAAAACCTTTTGGAAAAGGATTTGAGAATATTGGTCTAAAGGTCTGTTATGTATGTTATAGTCCTCACCATTTGATTAAGGACTGTAATTATCACTCAGAATACTTAAACAAATACCCAAAGACCAGATCTGCAAATCACAGTCACAGGGAGAATAAGCCAAGGGATAACAAACCAGTTTGGAATTACACAAATAGGGTTCACCATAGTAATTTCTCTAAAGATTATACGTCCCCTCATCAGAAAAGACCATTCTCCAAACCCACAACACCTTCTCAAAGTACTGACAGAAAGTCCCCTAACCAAGGTGCTGATAGCAAAAACTCAAGTGTAAGACCTAGGAGATTCAATTACTAAAAACCAAGAAGGTCTTACAACACAAGAAAAGATGCTAACCCAACTCAAAAAGTTACAACTAAATGGGTCAAGAAAGAAAGTACTGTTGGGGAAGAACCAGTACTTTCAGATGAAAAGGGTGAAAAAGGGAAAATTGATAAGAATGAACCAAAAGTTTTGGAAACAAAAACACTAATTCTTGATCATGTTTTTAAAGAAAGTGGTGATTACATACTCAAAGAATTTGAGTATGTCACTCCAAAAGGGGAACACAAGTCAGTAATGGCTTGGGTTCCTAAAAGAAACTAACCTTTTTCATGTGTATGCAGGGCAACCCAGAAGAGGAGCTTAAAGATCATCTTATTGTTGATAGTGGTTGCTCTGGGAGTATGACAGGAGAAAAGGAGCTCTTGTCAGATTTTAAAGCTTATTTTGGAGGAAAAGTTGCATTTTGGAATGATCCTGGTGGAGGAAGAATAACTAGCAAAAGAACTATCAAGGCTGGAAACATTGATTTTGAGAATGTTAGATATGTGGAGGAGCTTAAATTCAATCTTTTATTAGTCTCTCAGATTTGTGAGAAGAAGTATCCTGTGTTATTCTTTGACACATAATGTCTTATACTTTCTCCTGATTTTAAGTTAGAAGATAGAAACTTGGTGATGCTGAGAGCACCAAGAACTAATGATGTGTACAGCATAGACTTGAAGAACATCAATTCTGCTGAAAGAGCAACATGCTTGATTGCAAAAGAAACAATGGAAGAAGCACATCAATGGCACAGAAGATTGGGGCATGTAAATTTCAAGAACATCAACAAGCTGGTCAAAGGAAATTTAGTTAGAGGTTTACCTTCTAAAACATTCAAACTTGATCATTCATGTTTGGCTTGCAAGAAGGGTAAACAACACAAGGCTTCCTGTAAGAAGATTGAAGAAAGAACTTTAAGGGAGCCTTTGGAATTGCTGCATATGGATCTGTTTTTGTTGTTAGTCTGAACAAGAAGAAGTACTGTTTGGTTATAACAGATGATTGTAGCAGATTTAGCTGGGTCTTTTTCTTGGGATTCAAAGATGAAACTTTTGATGCTATTCATGATCTTATAATAGCACTTGAAAATCAGTTAAGACTCAAGGTTAGAGGAATTAGATGTGACAATGGAACTGAATTCAAGAATCAGCTTATGGATGACTTTTGTGCCAAGAAAGGAATTAAAAGAGAATTCAGTATTGCCAGAACTCCTCAGCAAAATGGAGTTGCAGAAAGAAAGAATAGAACTCTGATAGAAGCACTAAGGACAATGCTTGCAGATTCCCAATTACCTGTTCCATTCTGGGCTGAAGCTGTAAGTGCTGCTTGTTATGTGTTGAACAGAGTATCAGTGACAAAACCTCAAATGAAGACACCTTATGAGTTACTCATGGGAAAGAAACCAAGCATCAAGTTTATGAAACCTTTTGTATGTCCCCTGACTATTTTGAACACTGCTGATAATTTGGGAAAATTTGATGGGAAATCAGATGAAGGATACTTATTGGGATACTGTACCAATAGCAAAGGATTCAGAGTGTACAACAGGGCTACAAAGAAGGTTCAAGAATGTCTTCATGTTGAATTTCTAGAAGAGCAAGAAAATCATAAAGGTAAAGGTCCTGATTGGATGTTTGATCTTGATTTAATGTCTTCATCCATGAACTATGTACCTGTTAGGGAGGAAAATCAAGTTGCTCCCACTGAAGAAAAAACACAGTACATTGTTCATGATGTTAATTTAAGATAAAAAGATAAGTCTAGTGATAAAGTCAATGATGAGAAGAAAAGTACTTCTGAGCCTCAAAGTACTGTTGAACCTCAAAGTACTGTTGATCCTCAAAGTACTGCTCCACCAAAAACCACAGTATCTGAAGAAGACCAAGCAATCCAAGATGAACTCAATAGGATGCTTCTTCAAGAAACAATTGCTAAGGCATATGAAGATGATCTAAGGAGAACTTATGCTGCTGCAATGAAAAAGGCTAAAGGCACTGACAGTACTTTGCCACAAAGTACTGTTGATCCATTTGAAAGTACTTATCAAGCTCTAGATACTTCAAATTGGAAGAATGCTGATGATTTACATGATCCAAACATGCCTGCATTAGAAGATACTGATGATGAATTGGAAAGAGAAGGCATTTTCTCAAATTCTAATGAAGACCCTGACATCACTAATTTGGAAGATAATCTTGAAGTATCACCAACTCCTACTCTAAGGATTCACAAAGATCATCCTGTAAGCAAGATAATTGGTCCTTCTAATTTAGGAGTGCTTACCAGAACTAAAGCTAAGAATATGTCTCAACAACATACTTCTTTACTTAGCTTTATTTACAAACAGAACAGGGTGAATCACAAAGATCAGCAAGTGTGCTTATTTGCTTGCTTCTTGTCTCAAGAAGAACCTAAGACAATCAAACAAGCATTAGCAAAGGAGAGTTGGGTTGAAGCTATGCAAGAAGAACTCTTACAGTTTAAACTTCAAGAAGTATGGGTATTATGTGATTTACGTGATGGTAAAATATTAATTGGAACAAAATGGGTCTTCAGAGTTAAAAGAGATGAAAGAGGGAATGTAATCAAGAATAAAGCAAGATTAGTTGCTCAAGGATATAGACAAGAAGAAGGAGTAGACTATGATGAAGTATTTGCTCCAGTAGCAAGGATTGAAGCCATAAGATTATTTTTGGCTTTTGCATCCTATATGGGATTCCCTGTATATCATATGGATGTTAAAAGTGCTTTTTATATGGCACCATCACAGAGGAAGTTTGATGAGGCGAAAAATGATCCGTTTTTAGGGGGTCATTTAAGCCCGAATCCGACTTTATTTGATCAAATATTGCCCTAAATCGTTCCTTTTGTGATTTTAGGTGTTTGGAGAGTGAATTCTGGAAAAGAAGCTATTTTGGACGTTTTTGGAGCATAAAAGTGAAGAAAACGGCAAAGTACCAAATATCCATGCTGAAGATACAAGGTGACGGCGTCAAGACTTCCTTCTTGACGGCGTCAGACATGGAGAATAAAATACCGTAGCTGGTGACGGCGTCAGATGGATAGGTGACGGCGTCAAAGTGGCAAAGAATAAAATACCGTAGGTGGTGACGGCGTCACATAGGCCGTCACAAGTGGATCTAGGAGGAAGTATATGGCGGCGAGGTGACGGCGTCAGAATTAACTCTTGACGCCGTCAGAGTGATTTTCCTATATATAGTTTTCTAGTTTTTTCATAAAAAAAGAGAGAAGTTTTGTGTGAAACCCTAAAAACGATTTTGGTGCCTCTTTTACAGGTTTTTCAAGGGTTCCAAACCCTTGAGACCTTGCATTGTAATTGAGATAAGTATACTCTTAATTCAATCAATATGTCTATGTGTTGGTTGTTTATCTTTTGTTCTTATCTTAATTCTACTATGCTAGGCTAGATTTACTTTGTGTTTGCTTAGATCTAATGAAACCTAGATGTTGATTATGTGTTGATTACTTGTCTATTCTTGTTTTGGATGAATGATATTATATGTTAGGCTTAAGAAAACTGGCAGATCTCCAAATGGTAACATGCTTGAACGTCTTAAGAAACATGAACCGAGGCGTACTAGGTCTTTATTGGTTGTATTTAATGCATGAGCCACTGTTTACAATCCCTATAGTTGTGTTGGGTCATGGTGTAGGAGGAGATAAGAGCTCATAGAGTTGGGGAGTTATGTATGCCACCCCACGAATGGTATTAAGGAATACAATCCGTCATTCATACAAGTGTAACAAGTAATTGACATGTAAAAGATATCTAGGGAGTAATGAAGTCTAAGTAAACACAATTTCTCCAACCACTGCTCACAACCTTAGTTTAAGATTAGTTTAATTTCATTTTCATTAGTTTAATTTAATTATATAATAGCTTTGGGTTAGTTGAATAGCAACTAATTCCGCCCACTCTTCCAAAACCCGAGATTTTACTTGCTTTCATTAAAATATAAAAACACAAAAATAATCATCTTTCATCTCTAGAACTATTAATTAGGCTTTCTAATCCTAGCGACACTATTCCTAAGCTGAACGATCAATCCCCCGGTACTTGTCACTATACTATACTACAACGATCAGGTACACTGCCTGGTGGGGGTTGTAAGCCTCGCGAGATCCCTCGAGAGGTAAAGCAAGGTGCGATTCCCACGCATCAAGTTTTTGGCGCCGCAGCCCGGGGAATAGTTATTGTCTAGGTTAGGATTTCTTTTTATTAGGTCTACTTGCTAGATTCCTTTCTAGTAAGATTTTTATTTTTATTTTTAGGTCTTCTTTAGTCTATCTTTTTCTTTGTGTGTTTGTTCGTAATTTCCATTGACTATTCCGTTCACCATTATGGAGTACGCGAATCCACCATACCACCAACCAAAAAGGCCATTCTACCCTGTTGACATCTCGAATTTCAAACAATATCGAGATGAACCCATATATGATGCATGGACTCGTTTTAAAATTTTACTTCGAAAATTCCCTCATCATAGTTTCTCTTTATCATCCCTAACCGAAACCTTTTACTATCGTGTCAGCCAATGTGACCAAATGCGCATCGATGATTTTGCCGATGGGGGCCCTAGGGAATTAAATGATGAAGAAGCGTGGGATACCATAGAAAACTGTGCCCAATATTATTATAGAGTAGACAACCCAACAAACAACATCACAAATCAATCAAAAACAAGTTTGATGGAGCAAACAGGAAGTTTGTTGGGGGATGAATATACTCATGTTGAGATACCTAGTTGGATGGCACCTAATATCATAGTACAAAACAAACATATAGGTAATCTAGGTACAATGGAGGATGAGGTGGATAATCCAAGCCCACAAAGTACCCCACAAGTCCTACCATCATTTGAGGCACATACACCGCCCGTGACTTACCCGGAAGAAGTAGAAGAGACTATAGGAACCCCAATTGAGGCAGAACCCTTGGACCAAGCACCACCAGAGGATATAGGTTTGAACACTTGTAGTGATAACCTTACTCCTAGTTCTAGGGAAGTTTCTAGTTTTGATGAACCGGAGCCTCAACCAAAACCATTACCTAATCCTCCATCCTTGGATGAAGATTTAGGAATTGAAATAGGTCCCGATCCACCCATCAAACCATGTAGTCCGGGTAGTTTTACGTTGAAGGTAGTAGACCCCAAGCCTTGTAGAGAAGAAGCCAACATTGGAGTGGACCATGACCTTACATACTTACATCACCCATTCATGATTGATCGTAAGAAACATTATGGGTTTAAACCAGGTTTATTAGGTCAAAATAGATCCCCAACTAGGAATCTCTCGAAGTTGATAGAAAATGATCCCTTCTAGGAGAAAACTTCAACTCACTCATTGACCAAAGTGAACTAGGTAAGGTTATGATGAAAGGAGCACACCCGTTTGAGCATATAATTCATCCACCACTCTTCTCTCACGTGGCATACTTTCACCCTAAGGGTGTGTATCGCTACTTTCACCCACACTTAATCCTAAGTGTAGGGAGAACCTCCTCTATTTCCATTAAATAAGGGTAGAGTCAGGCTCGTGACTCGAACAAAAACAAGCGCTTCTTGGGAGGCAACCCATGTTTTGTGTGATTTTAATTGTTTGATTGTTATTTGCTTCCGTATGCATGTTTTATTTTTATTGTTGGTTGATCATGTTTCTCAATTAAAATGTGGAAATACTTTATTATGTTGTTTGGCCTAGTCTTAACTTCAACCTAAAGGTATTTTTGCAAAAGTTAAGTGTAAGGGGAAACCCCAAATATGTTTTTAAGAAACAAACCGATCATGATTCTCCACAATACTTAATGAACATGTATATTCGTAATTGTTAGAGTCAAATGCTTGTATTGAGTCATAATGAAGTTTTGCAGGATTTTCCAGGAAGTAGGACAAAGTTTTTCCAGAAATTTTCCGGAAACTTAACATAAAGATTTCTGCAGGTCCATTCTGACGGCGTCAGGCTATTGCTCTTGACGGCGTCAGGAGTCAAAAATCTGGAAATTTTACCGGTTTTGTTTTTCTAACGGAGTCTTATGGTTTTTGTGAATTATTAAGTTTTATAATCTCCAGGAAATCTGCAAACTTCATTCCACAAGCATTATATCTTACTTTGTTTTCTAGGATTTAGTAACTTATATAGGATGCCGCCGATTTTACGCGAGGTTGCCTTGTCTACTTTTGTCAGGATTTACAGGTTATTTATGACAAGAAGATGATTTATATTCTGGAAGGGAAGCTTTGATTGTTCATTTCCTTGGAGGAAGATTTAACCTGGCCAACCTATAATCCATACCGAGCGAATCAGGGGAGTATTTGATTTCATTCTCTTTACTTTTTCACTTTTACATTCTTTACTTGAACATTGGGGACAATGTTCATCCTAAGTGTAAGGGGAGGGTAAAAAGATGATACCTTACATATGCACTTTCGCTTGAGTTTGTTTTGTTTGATAGTAGATGAGTAATAAAACTATGAGAAATACTTGTTAGCATAATTTTAGCGCCAAATTTAAATTTTTTTACAACATTTAGGAGTGAAACTTTAGCCATAGCAAGCGTCTCATGGATAGGAGGTTGTATGACTAGCACATAACCGTATATTCAGAAAAATTTTCCACCCAAAAATGTGAGGTTCGCCTTTAGTTTTGATAGGAAAAGCATTTATTATTGGTGCTTATGAGTGTACCGGTAGCATTTAGATTCTAGAACTTGCGTTAGTGATGCATCCCGAGACCGCTAGTGAGACTACATTCGTGTGGTAGGATTTACTACATGATAAGAGGCATTAGGATCACCCTTGTGTTAAACCCGTGTTATAATTACTTGACCATTTAAGTCATATTACTTGGCTAGTTAAGTCAACTAATTTTTCCCACACCCTTTGCGTTGTACTCATTTTTAGTACACGAAACCCCTAGTACACCCCTCCGAGCCTATCTTTTCGTTTCTAACTTTAAGCATTTTACTTAAAGGAAGAATTTGTTACACCCCACTTAAATGTACAACCAAATCGCCTTAGCCTTCCGTGTATGCGCTCATTTTTAGTGCATTATTGTTATTTGTTAAACCCTAAGTTAACTATCTAATTGATTACATGGTTGCTAAGTCGAGTCATATCCTTGTACATATTGTTTTGGGACGATTGGGACTCATGGGTAAGTACTTATTTTATGGAGTAATGGGGAAGAACATCATATTATTACCCCCATATGTACGTTAATCTTAAAAGTGCTCCAAGTGTTTTGATTTTCTTAATTCGAGTCATTAGATTAGTTTAATGTAAAGTATGTAAAGATTCAAGTGTAAGGGGAATGCTCAAACCCCTATGATGTATTATTTTGGATGGTAGGGTAAGAGTGTATGCAAAAAAAAAAAAAAAAAAAAAAAAAAAAAAAAATCGAAAAAATTAAGAAAAAAGAAAAAAAATAGAAAAGAAAAAGAGAAAAAACATACGGACTACCATCCCGTTTTCATTCTATGTTCATTTTATGTTTTTGTTATTTTTCATTTATTAGCTTAAGTCGAGTCTAGTCTTGGCTTAGCAACGCCATCTTGTACATGTAATTAACCAAGATTGTTAACTCGCCACCAGTAAAATTCCCTTTATCCAACAAAACCGTGTAATTCATATCCCTACACCTAACGTTATAACCCTTTAAAAAGACCTCTTTGATAGTTTATCCTAGGTGCTTACGCCATGTGGTGGAGGTTTGATCCTTTCCCAAGCCTATGGTAATCTATTTTGTTATGACAGGTAGTGAGAGATATCTTCCATTTCCATAATGTTATATTACTTTATTACACCCGAGAGATGTGAGTATCTAAACACTATTTGTGAGGTGCTTGTGTATGACCTCCGTGCTTGTCTATTGGTCTTTAGTGGAACGATTATTTGTTGTAATTACTTTTATATTAGTGTTAAATGACCCCTAACTTGTCTTTTGAGTAGAATAAAAGCTCATTTGCTTGAGGACAAGCAAATCTCAAGTGTAAGGGTATATGATGAGGCGAAAAATGATCCGTTTTTAGGGGGTCATTTAAGCCCGAATCCGACTTTATTTGATCAAATATTGCCCTAAATCGTTCCTTTTGTGATTTTAGGTGTTTGGAGAGTGAATTCTGGAAAAGAAGCTATTTTGGACGTTTTTGGAGCATAAAATTGAAGAAAACGGCAAAGTACCAAAAATTCATGCTGAAGATACAAGGTGACGGCGTCAAGACTTCCTTCTTGACGGCGTCAGACATGGAGAATAAAATACCGTAGCTGGTGACGGCGTCAGATGGATAGGTGACGGCGTCAAAGTGGCAAAGAATAAAATACCGTAGGTGGTGACGGCGTCACATAGGCCGTCACAAGTGGATCTAGGAGGAAGTATATGGCGGCGAGGTGACGGCGTCAGAATTAACTTTTGACGCCGTCAGAGTGATTTTCCTATATATAGTTTTCTAGTTTTTTCATAAAAAAAGAGAGAAGTTTTGTGTGAAACCCTAAAAACGATTTTGGTGCCTCTTTTACAGGTTTTTCAAGGGTTCCAAACCCTTGAGACCTTGCATTGTAATTGAGATAAGTATACTCTTAATTCAATCAATATGTCTATGTGTTGGTTGTTTATCTTTTGTTCTTATCTTAATTCTACTATGCTAGGCTAGATTTACTTTGTGTTTGCTTAGATCTAATGAAACCTAGATGTTGATTATGTGTTGATTACTTGTCTATTCTTGTTTTGGATGAATGATATTATATGTTAGGCTTAAGAAAACTGGCAGATCTCCAAATGGTAACATGCTTGAACGTCTTAAGAAACATGAACCGAGGCGTACTAGGTCTTTATTGGTTGTATTTAATGCATGAGCCACTGTTTACAATCCCTATAGTTGTGCTGGGTCATGGTGTAGGAGGAGATAAGAGCTCATAGAGTTGGGGAGTTATGTATGCCACCCCACGAATGGTATTAAGGAATACAATCCGTCATCCATACAAGTGTAACAAGTAATTGACATGTAAAAGATATCTAGGGAGTAATGAAGTCTAAGTAAACACAATTTCTCCAACCACTGCTCACAACCTTAGTTTAAGATTAGTTTAATTTCATTTTCATTAGTTTAATTTAATTATATAATAGCTTTGGGTTAGTTGAATAGCAACTAATTCCGCCCACTCTTCCAAAACCCGAGATTTTACTTGCTTTCATTAAAATATAAAAACACAAAAATAATCATCTTTCATCTCTAGAACTATTAATTAGGCTTTCTAATCCTAGCGACACTATTCCTAAGCTGAACGATCAATCCCCCGGTACTTGTCACTATACTATACTACAACGATCAGGTACACTGCCTGGTGGGGGTTGTAAGCCTCGCGAGATCCCTCGAGAGGTAAAGCAAGGTGCGATTCCCACGCATCAAAGTTTATGTTAAACAACCTCCTGGTTTTGAAGATCCTGCACATCCAAACAAAGTCTACAAGGTTATCAAGGCTCTGTATGGTCTTCATCAAGTTCCTAGAGCATGGTATGAAAGACTCTCCACTTTTCTATTGCAACATGGTTACAGGAGAGGTGCTATAGACAAGACTTTGTTTATCAAAAGAGACAAGAAGGATATCATGCTAGTTCAAGTTTATGTAGATGATATTATTTTTGGAGCAACTAAACAATCTATGGTGAAGGAATTTGAAGATCTTATGCAAAAAGAATTTCAGATGAGTTCAATGGGAGAATTAACATTCTTTGTGGGATTACAAGTGCAACAATCAAGCAGTGGAATGTACATCAGTCAAGATAAGTATGTTGCAGATATTCTTAAGAGATTCAACTTCACTACTATCAAACCAGCATCAACACCAGTGGATACTAACAAACCTTTGGGAAAAGATAAAGATGGGGAAGATGTTGATGTCAAACTATACAGGTTTATGATTGGATGTCTCATGTACTTAACAGCATCTAGACCTGACATTACTTTTGATGTATGCTTGTGTGCTAGACATCAAGTTCAACCCAAGGTTTCACATTTGAATGTTGTCAAGAGAATTTTTAGGTACCTTAGGCAACAACCTAAGCTTGGGTTATGGTATCCTAGGGAATCACTGATTGGTTCTAAACGGTCAACTAAGTTCACCAGGTAATGGTCAACCAAGTCAAATGTCAAAATCCAACTAACCAAGGAGTTTAGGGAATCCCCGGGTCGTTAAGTCCCGACGAGGCGTGCAATAGTATTTGTGAACGTTTTAAAGGATCGGGTGATTAATCAGAAAGGTCAGGAATTTAATTATTTTGGTTAAACTACGAGATAATGATGGAAAATGATTTAGAAACACTTAACTAATAATTACTGATGATCAGATGATTTTAAAACGCAATTTATCCTAAAAACGCGCGTTTTAATTACAAATAAACGCGAGCGCACAAATAAAAAAGTGAAACGGGAGTAAACAAAGTCCTACGAACGTGAAATTTATATTTTTACAATCCTAATGACTTAAGAAAATTTTTAGAAAAAGAAAAATAATTTTTACACTATTTAATTAATTACTATTAATTAATTACTAATTATTAATTACTTTTTAATTAACTAAATTATCCTAAATTACTAATAATTATAAAAATTAACTAGAAAAATGAAAATAAAATTTAGAAAAATCTAAAATAATATAAAATTAATTTTAGAACAGAAAAACTATTTTTTCTAACTTTTAATTAATTATTACTAATTAAAAACTATTTAATTAATTGATTTAACTTAAACTAAATTATAAAAAATACTAAATGACTCCAGAAAAATCTGAAAAAATTCCTAAAAATCTTTTATGAAACCAGAAGCCTAAGAAAAATTTAAAAACAACTTTTGCTTATGAATAAGCAGAAAATAAGCTAAGATAGCTTAAATAGAAGCTATCACTTCTAATTTTTTTGTCTTTTTCAAAATTTTCTTTTTCACAACTGATTTGCAACTGAAAATAAATACTTTTTACAAAGAGACCTTGGCTAGAATTGGAAAACAAGAAGTTTGAGTGACAAAAAGCTTAACAGCTTATTGAATAAGGACTTTTGATGAAGCACAATATGCAAACAACTTACACTACTGGCCTAAGGTACAAATTAAGTTAGGCAAAGGTTAAATGAACTAGAGTTGACCAAAAAAAATCAAGAAGTACCAGCTGAATAAGCTAGATTTAACCAATAAGCAATCCTAAGTACACTCAGGTCCAAACAGCCCTCAATGCTCACTTGCAGCCCCCTGTGGGACCCACTGACATGCACAAAGGTCCAAGTGGATGGTTTATCCAACAAGCCACCCTGGGTGGCTTCTCAGAAAGCAAAGGCTTGAGCCTTGAAGCTCAAAGATGAGCTTGTGAAGAGCTTGGAAAGTAGGGTCAGTG
Organism: Artemisia argyi; assembly: GCA_030686995.1. Lineage (NCBI taxonomy): Eukaryota > Viridiplantae > Streptophyta > Magnoliopsida > Asterales > Asteraceae > Artemisia > Artemisia argyi. The sequence continues at coordinate 48,028,772 of CM060686.1, forward strand.
AGCTGATCTTGAAATGATATTTTGAGAACAGCAGTTAAATGAATAAGCAATTTGAGCCCAAAACTAAACTAATGACAATCACTTATGGCAGCAAATGAATCTATTAAAGCTACAACAACACTACATCAATTAAAACCAAGGAGAAAATAAAAAAACAAGCAAGCTCAGTGTTCACTTTGATGAACAGGTCAGTTTATGGAGATGCTTATGAGCACAAAATAAGCTAGGAAATAAACCAATAAGAGTAAACTAAATTTGCATACACCAATACAGGCTTAATGGCTATCCAAAACAACTGAAATGACTTACAATTACCAATTAAGGAACAACATGTGGGTGATTAGAGAATTGGTCAGAACTGAAGTGGTGTGGGTGCAGGGCATGTTTCTTGCCCTGCAGGCCTAAACTCAGACTTGCACAGGCTCCAAAAAAATTTCTAAAAATCTAAAAACTGAAGGATTTGCTAGTTAAGGTGGCAGAGTTTAAGCACAACAATTTTCACAACTTGAAAACACCCACAAAAATCAGAACAATTCTCCAAACTTTTGGAAAAATTGAGCAATTAAGAATCTTTGACTTTTTGTTTACTTGAAGTAGTTGACTAATATGAATTTTAATTCACTCTTCTGAACTGAAAATGATATATAATGACTAATGGAATCCAAAATACACAAACTTAACAATTTTACCACTAAAAATGATGGCTTAAGTCCTTTAATTCACCACAGATTACTGTGTGAAGCATCCACAATGAGTTTTTGACTTTAAGGCAATTTGACTACTAACCTAAGGCTGGATTGAGTCTATTATAACCTAAACAACTAATCTAAACCAAACACTATTTCTGAGACCTCAATTTGACAGCAAACTACACTAATCCAAACACACCTTGATGACTGTCTTTAACCTATTTAAAAGTGAATTACCAATTTACTTAACAAACTGAGTTGATTAATATAAGTTAAGCTAATTCCAACTTAAATAAGCAGACATCAACAAGCATTCAAAGCAATTAATTAACAAGGCAAGTTAAGATCAAATCATTTGGTGAAAACCTACTTGACATCCAAATTGCTGAGAGCTAGGACCATAGAACCACTTATATGTCTCCCAAGAGACTCTAACCCAATTCTCCATTTCCATATCTGCTACTAGCTGCTTCCTTCTTCTCCATTTTTATTTTTATTTTTGTATCAACACTTTTCTGATTTTCTCTCTTTTTTTTTGTGTTTTTTCTTATTTAACCATCTGTTTGTGTGTTGTTTTCTTGGTGATTACTGAGAGCACATGTGGGTTTATACAATCCTTAAAACAACAATAACCATTTTGAGTAAGATCAAAGAGATTATGCAACTGAAAGTAAATGAATTGGAATTTAAAAAAAAAAACTAACTTGCATTAATATTGAGAAAGGTTTACAAATTAACCAACTGAGTTACAACAATTAAAAACTACTTAAGATTATCTTTTTTACTTCGCTAACTAACTAACTACTAAGCCCTCAGGCATACAATGACAATACTTATATAAAAAATAAAAGCTTGAACCAGGCTGTGTCCTTTTTTCCTTTTTCTCTTTTTGTCTTCTGGTGTCTTGGCTTGTCTGGCCTCTTGTCACTTTTGTACCATTGATTCCCTGCAACTATCATATTGTCCATTGCTCAGTCTTGGAGTGGGGGACAATTGGGTGTGAATTAGGGTTGACTTTAGGAGGTGAGTGGGGTAGTAGGTTGGCTGGGTAGGAGAGGAGGGGGGGGGACAATGTTGTTGGAGTAGCAGAGGTGAATGGGGGTTGTGTGTTTGGCTATGGCGGGCAAGAAAAGGTTAGGGGTGAGGGTTGACCAAGATTTTGACCCGGGGTTTTTATCACTAAAATTGGATGGGCCTTGGGTGGATTTGGGCTTGGGGTTTTAGTGGGTTGGGAGGATTGTTTGGATCAGGTTTTAAGTGGGATAAAAATAACACTTGGTCCATTTGGTTTGTTTAATTATCACAAGGACCAAAAATGTCATTTACTGAAAGTTTAGGGGGTATATCTTGCCAACATTCCAAAGTATTCCAAGGGACCATAATTGTCACATTCCAATAACATAAGGGTCACAAAAGATATTTTCCATTTAAAAAGTACCCAGGGACTAATTCTGCCAATTTCCCAAACTGCAAGGACCAAAAGTGTAATTTTTCCAAAATTATCACCTAAGGATTAAATTTAATGACTTTTTACTTTTAAACGCCTTAGGTTGACTTTTCTTTCAAAGCAAATGCGTAGGGACTAGTTTTGTAAATTTTTGAAAGTCGGGGGACTAAAACTGCCAATTGTGTAAACTTTGTTCGTTTTTCATTGTTTTTGTTCATTTTGCATTAGAAACGTCTAAAATACAATCCCTGGGATATTTTGAGTATTTTGATGCATTTCTGAGCATTTTCGGATGTTTTGGCAGTTTAAATACGATAAAAATGATGAGTGTTTGAGCACTCATCAATCCCCCACACTAAACTATTGCTAGTCCCTAGCAATATTTTTAGAAAACTTGATGGATTTTAAACTCTTTACCAAAAGCCATCACTTCTGGAGTAGCCAGGTGTAAGAACTGTGGCACACCTGATAACTGTGTGATTTTGAGCAAACCACCAGCTGTCAACGTATTTGATTAGTCTTTACCAAAAGCCGTTTGCTTCTGGACTAGCCAGCTCTTGATGGAATAGTCAACATCTTGGTGAGCTGATTACCAATTATGGATTTTCCACGGCCTTTACCACAAGCCATAATCTTGTGGGCTAGCCAACTCATTTGTTTTCGGGGAGTTGAGGAACCATACAATTTTGGGCAAATTGCCAGCCGTCAACGGATTTGAGATATCTTTACCAAGAGCCGTTTGCTCCTGGATTAGCCAATCCCTTTTGTCGTTTAGACAAGGCGGACTGATTACCACAAAAATTTTGAAATAAAGTGAAAAAATTTTAAATTTTAGGCCAAAAACGGGGATTCTAGGATATAATGTGATAAAATTCGCTAGAATTTTCCCCTCCCCCACACTTAGAATTGAATATTGTCCTCAATATTCAAAGTCCCGGCTATTATGCCGAATCCTTGAACGTAAAAAGATAATATTAAAAACTAACTGCGGGAAGATCGTTTTGTATTTTTCACTTTATTAATCTGTACATACAATCACACTTTTTTTTTTTTTTTTTTTTTTTTTTTTTTTTGATGAAACCTTATATACATATATACATTTTTTCAAATAGCGGGGGGTTGGCCATTCCCCCACACTAGGGTGGTAGAAAGTAGAAAGAAAATCAGAGATACGGGTGAAAACCCATATATGTTGCTAGTTTTTTTGTTCATCGAGTCGCCAGCTTGACTCGATACCCGAATTTAATTGTCCTTGGGGAATGTTTGGAGATCCGGAACAACCATGGATGGTATGTCCTCTCCAAAGTAGTGTTTCAGCCGATGTCCATTCACTTTGAAATTAGGACCGTCATTTTGAGATAATTCAACGGTGCCATAAGGGTAAACTTTTGTGATAGTGAATGGACCAGTCCATCGGGTTTTAAGCTTTCCCGAGAAGATCTTGAGTCTAGAATTGAAAAGAAGGACTCGGTCACCAACGTTGAAAACATGGTTCTTGATTTTTGAGTCATGAATCTTCTTTGTCTTTTCCTTATAGATCAAAGAGTTCTCGTAAGCTTGATCACGAAGTTCATTTAATTCATTCAGTTGAACTTTCCTGTGATCACCCGCCGTTTTTAGGTCAAAATTGGCATGCTTGAGGGCCCAATAGGCTTTATGCTCAAGCTCGATCGGTAGATGGCACGTTTTCCCGTACACAAGCTTGTATGGCGTGCACCCAATGGGTGTTTTATACGCCGTACGGAAAGCCCAAAGTGCATCATCTAACTTATCCGACCACGATGCACGATTCTCACCTACAGTTCTTTCCAATATTCTCTTAATGCCTCGATTGGAAACTTCTACTTGTCCACTTGTTTGAGGGTGGTACGCAGTAGAAAGACGGTGAGTTACACCATAATTTTGCATGACTTTGTCGAATTTGTCATTGCAAAAATGCGTACCACGATCGCTAATTATAGCACGTGGAGTTCCAAATCGAGCAAAAAGAGCTTTCAAAAATTTCACGACTACTCGGGCATCATTAGTGGGTAAAGCTTTGGCTTCAACCCATTTTGACAAATAGTCAACAGCCACGAGTATGTACTTATTTCCGTGAGATGATGGAAATGGCCCCATAAAGTCGATGCCCCACACGTCAAAGATTTCACAAACTTGGATTGCATTTTGTGGCATTTCATTCTTTTGTGAAATATTCCCGTGACGTTGACAAGCGTCACAGGATTTGACTAATTCCTGGGCATCCTTATAGATTGTGGGCCAGTAGAACCCGGAATCAAACACCTTTTTGGCGGTGTAATTTGGATTATGGTGGCCCCCCGTGGGACCAGCATGGCAAGCCTTTAGAATTTCAGAGGCTTCTTGGCCATAAACACACCGCCGGATGACTTGATCCGCGCATATCTTGAACAAGTAGGGGTCGTCCCAAAAGTAATGTTTGACATCTTTGAAAAATTTATTTTTTTGTTGGGACGACATCCCTTTCACAATGAAGTTACCCGCAAGATAGTTTGCAAAGTCGGCAAACCATGGGGTAATCGAGTCTCCACGAAATGAAACCGCATTGAGGGTTTCGAGAGGAAATGTTTCATTTATTTCCTTTTTCTCGAAAGCATCTTGGTGGGGGTTTTCAAGACGGGAGAGATGATCAGCAGCTAGGTTCTCAGCTCCTTTTTTATCACGAATTATGATATCAAATTCCTGTAGGAGGAGAACCCAACGTAGAAGTCTCGGCTTTGCATCTTGTTTTGCAAAAAGGTACTTCAAAGCTGAGTGATCCGTATATACTATGCTTTTTGTCAGGATCAAGTATGGCCGAAATTTCTCAAAGGCATACACCACAGCTAATAATTCTTTTTCAGTGGTGGTGTAATGGCTTTGAGCCTCGGTCATTGTTTTGCTCGCATAGTGTATAGGCTGGAAGTGTTTTGTTTTACGTTGCCCCAAGACGGCCCCAATAGCATAATCACTCGCATCACACATGAGCTCAAAGGGCAAGTCCCAATCGGGGGCAACAAGAATCGGTGCCTCGGTAAGCCTTTTCTTTAATGTTTCAAAGGCTTCGATGCACTCGGGAGAGAAGATAAAAGGAGCATCCTTCTCGAGGAGATGGGTCATAGGCCGGGCGATTTTAGAAAAATCTTGAATGAACCTACAGTAAAAACCGGCATGACCCAAAAAGCTCCTAACACCTTTGACGGTAGTGGGATGAGGTAATTTTGCTATGACATCAACTTTGGCTTTGTCGACCTCAATCCCACTCTTTGAAATTTTATGGCCGAGGACAATGCCCTCTTTGACCATAAAGTGACTTTTCTCCCAATTTAGACATAACCTTGTGTCTTCACAACGTTTAAGCATGTTGTCTAAATGGGAGAGACATGTTTGAAACGAATCCCCAATGACCGAAAAATCGTCCATGAAGACCTCCATAGTTTTCCCGATCATGTCGGAAAATATGGCCATCATACATCATTGAAACGTGCCCGGAGCATTACATAAGCCAAATGGCATACGTTTATATGCAAAATTTCCATAGGGGCACGTGAACGTGGTCTTTTCTTGATCTTGCGGATCAATGGGAATCTGAAAGTAACCCGAGAAACCATCGAGGATGCAATAGTACTCATTCCCCGCTAATCTCTCGAGCATCTGATCCATAAAGGGTAGAGGAAAATGATCCTTACGGGTGGCGTCATTTAACTTGCGATAATCAATACAGACACGCCACCCCGTAACCAAACGAGTTGGAATCAACTCATTTTCCTCATTTGTGACAACAGTAATGCCACCCTTTTTTGGAACGCAGTGAATTGGGCTCACCCAAGGACTGTCCGAGATAGGGTAAATCAATCCGGCATCAAGGAGTTTTAAAACTTCTTGTTTGATTACCTCATGAATTTTTGGATTCACCCTTCTTTGTTGTTGGACTGCCGGTTTGAAGTCGTCCTCCATTAAAATCTTATGTGTACAGAATTCAGGGTCAATGCCCTTTATGTCGGAGAGACGCCAAGCAATTGCTTGTTTATGTGACTTCAGAACCTTTATCAGAGCAGCCTTTTCCTCATCACTTAAATCCTTAGCAATTATGACGGGCAATTTATCATCACCCTCAAGAAATGCGTATTCAAGATGAGGCGGCAAGTCCTTAAGCTCGACCTCAGGAAAATCATCAGTTTTCTCAACATATTTGATTTCCTGATTATGAAGTTGTTGTGGTAGAACGGGAAGAGGAGAGGGATCTGTAACAAACCGGAATTTTCCAAACTAATTTTAAATAATAAATGTCAATTTATTATTACCCAACTATTTATCTAAGCATACATCAGCTTACACAACTATTTCGGGAAATAAACCCGCACACTGTAGCTTACAGTAACTCATTTACTTGTTTTTCTTATCAAAAAATGTGAATATTTCGTTTACTGACTATTATTGATTATTTATGAGAGATATCTCGCACAAAACACCACACGCGTACCGACACAAATCCTAGTAAAGGCATGAACTCAATACGGGTTATCCAGAAATAATAAATTCTATTACGTTATAGAAGCGTCCTCATTAATAACATTCTAGCACTCCCGCTAACCTTGAAAACACAATTTACACCGGAGCTCAACGAAACACGGGGTACACTCAAACCCCGCGAGTGTTACAAAATCCAAAACATTTACACAACTAACCTCATTTTACTTTTAGCATACCTTCACCTTATATTAAAAGTAAAGTAAAAAAAAAAAAAAAAAAAAAAAAAAAAAAAAAAAAAAAAAAAGGTAAATTACAAATCGTCCTGGTGATAAGGTTTAACCAAACCGACCCCCATTCATCCCCACTCTTTTTATCATTACTCTCTCCCTCCCCCTCTCTCCTCCAGCGATAAAACAAAAACAAGGACCAAATCAGTTTTCCAAGCTCCAGCTGCTACGCTTCAAGAGGACCCCCCCCCCCCCCCCCCACCTCCTCTTTTTCATCTCAGCTTACCCACGAGGTGGTCACCACAAGCCCCAGACTCTTGTCTTGTTTGGAAGTCAGCGAGATCAGATGGTACGAAAAGGGGGGACGACTTCCAAAATCGACTACAAGGTCGACTGGTATCCAGGAAAGAGTGGTCACCCTTTTTCCTTCTTCTTTTCTTTTTATACTTGTTCGAAAACCAGTGGATTCACACACCCAAATCTCACTTACAAAGTTATCACAAGATCAAGATTTTGATAAGGGTTGATTTGCAGTTGGTTGCTTGGGCTTTGCTTGGTTTCTGTTGGAGTAAAAATGGTGTTTGGGCCTCACTGTTACTGGTCTTCCTCTCCATCGAACCACTCACTTCTCTTGTTAAGGTCTCACTAATTCCTCCCATCCTGTAAATTATTCGTTTTAATTTGTTATTTCGATTGAGCTGGATACAGTTGGAAATCTTTTCTTAATATGTCGAACGGTTGATATACATTCTGAAAGTGTTTCTTTTTGTTGTTGTTGTTGTTGATTAACCTTGTGTGGCAATGTAACAATTCACAACTAAAATCTAAGTATTGGCTTATTGATGAAAGTGCTTATTTTCTATGCTTAACAGCTTCTTTGGTTTTGGTTGTGTTACAGTTTGTAAGTGGGTCAAAAACCCACTGTGGTGAAACCACATTGGTGTATGCTTTGTTTGGTCGTGCTTACTAGGCTGTCAAAATTTTACTCATATAACTGATAACGTAAAGGAAAACTAGTATGTGTGACGTTGCCTCGTCGAACCCACTTGTGTTTAGCCTTGTGTGTCGAAGACCCACTGTTCAACAGTGGGCACATTTGAGTTCATTTTTTTTCCTCAAGTTACCATTTCAAGACTTTGGTAAATTTAATGGAATTTGGCTTGTAACGCATTTGGGTTGTTTGGTCGAACCCACTGTTGGGTCGAACCAACAGTTGGGATAGCATTTGGTTAAACTTATTTTTATTTCAATGTGTTTTCCCAAAAGTAGAAGAATTAAAAATTTGGACTTGTTTACACTTGGTCTTGGTTGAGTTTTTGTTGTGTTGGTCAAATCACTCAAGGGAAAAACATAACAGTGAGTTTGCACTGGTTTTGCCTATTTTGCCACAAATTGAAATTTCAAAGCTTACAAGATTAAATGGTTTTGGGTTAGATTTATATTTGGAAAATAAATAAATAAATAAATACATTTGTTTTGTGTTGAGTTGAGATGTTTAGCCACTGTGTCTAAATATGTTTTAGTGAGTCATAAATTGGTAACACTACTTTGCAGAAAAGAGATGTAAACTCACTACTTCGTTTCTTTTGTTATTCTTCATATTGGGTCGATGCCCATGTGTACACACAATGATCGATTTGCTTGTCATTGGGCCACAACCCACTCGTCCTTTTAAAAATACTAAAGAAAATAAATTTTGTAGTATCAACGCATTCGTACTCGATCCATCCCGCGGCACAAACTCGGATACGTCCTACGTATATCGAAAACATTTTTTTTTCACGTCATGTCTTATATCAAAACACATCTTCCAAACTTATGAAAACTAAACTTTTAAGTTTAAACGCATTATTAATATCACCTAGCTAACTCACGTATAAACTTGCTTTCTTTTATGCACACTATACGAGTTTGATAAAGTGCTAAACGGCGACATAATTATAATTGCAAAATGGATCAAAACTAAACTGTTAAATGACAAACCCGTTTAACTACTTATAGTACCTATTTAACTTTTATATATACAAAATAATTATATAATGACCGACTTAAGTTTTATAAAATTATAAAACGACTATTACTTAAACAAATATTTTTATAACTTATAGCTACCATGTGGAACACAAGCATATACTTGAGTCATGCCCATCCTTTTTCCAAGAAAAGAAAAGGTGTATTTAACTTAAATTTATTTTCTTTTATAAACATCAACGATAAAGTTTGATCAGGATAAAGTTGACACTAAACTAGTTTTAGTTATGTTATGATTACGATAAATATAGTTACATACACACTTAGCATTTTAAATTCTTTAACCATAAGGTTTATACAATCCGTCAACGCCTAACACGTAATCGTTACTACTTTCCATACATCGTCTTTCGGTTATTTTCAAACCAAAGATTTATTCGTCCTCGATACCTTTATCGTTGTATACTTATACACTTCCAAGAGCCAATACTCAAACACTTAGAAAACTGTTTTAAACTTAAACACTGCCACACAAGCAACAATAACACAACACTCTAAAACTTTTGAGTTTAATTAAACTTCGTTGAGTCTTAAACATAAACTATGAACTAAATCATGCCTCACTAATCTAGGTCGCGTGTTGGTGCCACACTCTATTTGACTCACTTGGTTTACTGCTTACCCCATTGAGGTGAGTTCATGACCCCTACTTTTACTTGTTTTATAACTGTTTTGGGGGGAGAATACATGCTCGTTTTTAAACTAAAAGCAATGCTTGTTTTATTTGAAAGCGCGATTGCTTACTTAAACGTTACTGTTTTGCTGAAATACTTGATTGATTATTCAAATGCATTTATGTGCATATTGGTTGCATACTTGATTATTTTCTCACATACACAAGTGTTTTATAAACATGCAACACACTTTATGAATTATTGCTTTTATGCTACACACTCTATGAACTATTGGTTATATGCAAAACACTTTACAAATCATTGCTGTTACGCAAACACTCCTATTGAATGACAATTGCTTTTTTATGGACCACACTAAAACTTATGCTTTATCTAAACTATTACGCGGATTAGCCTAAGCCATGTTATGTCCCAATTATGCCCACCTCATGAACCGTTAATTCCTGCTGGGAAGCGCGAATGTTATAAATAGATCTATTGGGGGTAACTCCCCCGTTCGGTTTGACCGGATAGGCAAACGTGAACGTATACCATGTCGAAACACAAGTGTCTGGGATAAACACTTGCCGGGCCCTATATATTTTCCATGCTCTTTGAGCATGCACACTGTTATAGCTTCGGTTGCATGAACTTAGTGCTAGCGTAATAGACTATTTTACTATGTGACATTATATTCGTTGTAATGATCACACACTCTACTCATGGTCCACAATTATAATTTTACTGTAAGGTAAACACTATTTTTCCTGACATTGTGAGCCACACAATGGTCACCAAACTCTATTGAACTCACACTACTACTGTTTTATTATAAACCTATGAACTCACCAACCTCGTGTTGACACTTTTTAGCATGTATTTTCAGGTTTAAGGCGATAGTTGACTATTGAAGGCTTTGGCATGGCATGGCTTGGTCATAGACAACTCTGACATATGTTTAGGACCGCTTAAACTCTTTTATGGGCCTATATTTTGAACGATGTAAATTGAATATTTTGATAATGAAAGTTATTATAAATGGTTGAAATAAAAACTGTTCTTTGTACTTGTGTTATGATACCGATTGAGTAGCACCCCGGTAACATGTATGCTTCCGCTGGACCCGATTTTGGGGGTGTTACAGGATCTTCGTTTAACAATTTCTCAAGGAGAAGAATATCCCTTTCTGGGTCAATCTCTTGGTTATCGATTCCATCGGGAATCGAATCACTTTTAAGAAAGGACTCAATCTCTTCTAAGATGAAGTCACTTCCCTCAAACGGAGTGAGGGAAGGAGCAGAATTAGCAATGATGGGATAAGAAGATGGAGTGAAATTTTCACTCGTAGAATCATCAACGAAACCTAAAACCTCTTGAGCGTACTCCTCAGCCGCAACATCGATGACATCTATTCGGTTTACCGATTCAGATTCATAATTGGAGGAGTACCTTGATGTTTGATCAAGGTTAAAGGTGATTGCTTCAGTTCCAACACGCAATGTGATCTCTTGCTCAAATACATCAATAAGAGCACGCCCAGTTCTAAGGAATCCCCTTCCAAGAATGAGAGGGACCCTTGAATCGGCATCAAAGTCAACAATCACAAAATCCGCTGGAAAATGGAACTTTCCCACTTTAACGAATACATCCTCGGCTATGCCAAGAGGACGAGAAATCGATCAATCGGCAAGCTCTAAAGTCATGCACGTGGGAGTGAGTTCGGGAAGAGATAATTTCTTCCACACAGAATATGGCATCAGGTTAATGCTAGCACCAAGATCGGCCAAGGCGAAGCATTCAACCATACCCGGAAAAATACAAGGAATGAGAAACTTTCCGGGGTCTCCAAGCTTTTCAGGAAGCTTTTTCAAGAGAACTGCTGAGCAATTCTCATTCAAGGGAGTTCTAGCCATCTCAAAGAGTTTTTCCTTATTACTTAACAGATTCTTGATTGTTGATGCAAACTTGGGCATCAAGAGAATAGCATCCGCGAAGCTAATGTCAAAGTGCAAATCTTGAAAGATTTGGAAAAATTTATCCATTTGGTGACTAGCTTTTTCGCGGAGCTTTTGTTCATTGAGACGTGATGGATAGGGGATAGAAGATTTGGATTTAGGGTTGTCCACTGGAGTTTCAGGTGGTTCAAAAACAACTCCAGGATTGCATCTGGTTTTTGGAATGTCCTGAGGTTGGACGTGTGCGGTACTTCGTGGGCTAGGAATTTGCACCTTGTCCTTTGTCACCTCAGGTTCACGATTCACTACCTTTGGAGGAGAGGAAGAAGAGGTAGTAGGAATCGCGGGTTCATCATAAGAAGCACCACTTCTAGTTGTGATCGCCTTAGCATCGCCCCTCGGGTTAGCGATCGTATTGCTCGGAAGTGTTCCTGAGCCCGAGGGTCGTTCATTTAAAGACTTCTTAATTTCAGAAATCTGGCTGACCAACAACTTGTTCATTTCTTCTTGGGACTTCATGAATTGTTTTAACAACTCGTCGGATGAAGGCCCAGTAGGAACAATGGCTTGATTTTGGTTGTTAAAATTTTTAGCGCGATTGTTCTGATTGGGGCCTTGATTTTGAAAATTACCCTGATTAGGGTTGTTGTTTCCATGAAAATACCCGGGATTGAAATTACCCTGACCTTGGTTTCGATTAAAGTTTCCTTGATTTTGTTGTTGGAAACCCTGATTTTGAAAACCTTGGTTTTGATTCTGAAAACCATGACCTTGATTGAAGTTACCTTGGTTTTGAAAACCTTGGTTTCCTCTGTTTTGATTCTGGCCACGGTTTTGGACATTTTGGTTTTGATGAAAACCAGGAGGTCCAGGATAATGATTAGGACGGTAGTTCGGGTCCATAGGAGGGCGATATTGATTGCCTCCTTGATTAGATGACCCGACTACAGCATGAGCTTCAAACGGAGAACCATCAGTAGCTGTGCAATTGTAGTAGGCATGCGGCCCACCACAAGTTACACAGACTTCCACTTTCTTAACCTCAGCAAGTGGAGGATGTTGTGGAAATGAGACTTTCTTAGTCTGGGCGAGAACCAAAGCTTGAATAGCCTCAGTAAGCTTGTCAATCTTAGCATCGGTGCTAGACTGACTCGAAGGAGATGAAGTGGAAGGACCCGCACTAATTTGTGAAACAACCGGCTTGCTTCGTGTAGAGCGGACCTTAGACTTATTCTCGATGATTGCTAAGGCTTCTTTGGTGGTTCTACTCAAAAAGTTACCTCCCGCGGAGGCATTGAGAGAATCCTGATCAACTTGGCTCACGCCATTGTAGAAAGTATCGAGTTGCATCAACTCGGAGAAACCATGATGTGGACACTTGCGAAGTAATTCTTTGAAACGGTCCCACGCTTCACCAAATGATTCATCATATTTCTGAGTGAACTTGGTGATCTCGTTTTTAAGACTCGTGGTCTTGGAAGGTGGGAAGAATTCATTCACAAACTTTTTTACCAGATCCTCCTATGTCTCAATAGATCGAGGGGGTTGTTTCTCAAGCCAAATCCGGGCTTGACCCTCGAGGGAGAATGGGAAGAGAAGAAGCTTAATTGCTTCACACGGGACATTCTTGTACTTGATGGTCGATGTGATTTTATTGAACCATCGAATATGAGCATGAGGATCGTCCCTCTCAAAACCGTAAAACTGACTTGAGGTTACAAGATTAAGTAACCCGGTTTTGAGCTCAAAACTATCAGCCACGATGGCTGGGACAACAATAGCGTCTCCGTAACCCTCGATGGGTGCTTGGATAAGCTCACACATAGGGCGGTCTTCCGCCATGGTGACAGCTGGAGTGGAAACAGTACGGATCTCGGATCCGACTGTTGGTGCGGAACGTCTACGAGGTCTTCTAGGTTTTCGTACAAGCTCACGTAATGGGCTAGTAGACCTAGAAGAGCGGGTGCGCATGCACTAGTAACCAAAAATCAATCAAAACAAAGTCGAGGCAAAACCACAGTGAACATAAACCAATAATCGCAAGTAAGTGGCTTCTTTAAGAAAGGTACACCACCTACATGGATACAAAGGCAAGTTTTAATCTTTCGTTTGGGAACTTATTATGTTCACACCCCCAGTTAGTAGGTGTTCTGTCTTGGTTTGCGACGGTTTATTTTTATGTAGAATTATTCACAAGAAAAGACGAATGTTTTTGGGTTTTTGTGAATGGGTGAAAAAAACTTTTGGACAATATTTTTTTGGTATCGTTTCGTTTACCAAAATCGTATTTCTTTAAGAATCACCTTAAAAGAAACCCGATATAGAAAACGTAACGATCTATTTTGTTTGTTTTTTATTTTTTTGGTGTTGTTAACACTTTAGGAAAAGTGTTAATGACGTTTTTGTTTTATAATTAAGATTTACAAAAAGTTGGTGGTATTTGTACAGTGATGTGCGAGAAATCACTAATCTTAAAGAACGTGTGCAGATACGCAGCAGCCTCCCCGGCAGCGGCGCCAAAAATTGATTGGTTCTAAACGGTCAACTAAGTTCACCAGGTAATGGTCAACCAAGTCAAATGTCAAAATCCAACTAACCAAGGAGTTTAGGGAATCCCCGGGTCGTTAAGTCCCGACGAGGCGTGCAATAGTATTTGTGAACGTTTTAAAGGATCGGGTGATTAATCAGAAAGGTCAGGAATTTAATTATTTTGGTTAAACTACAAGATAATGATGGAAAATGATTTAGAAACACTTAACTAATAATTACTGATAATCAGATGATTTTAAGACGCAATTTATCCTAAAAACGCGCGTTTTAATTACAAATAAACGCGAGCGCGCAAATAAAAAAGTGAAACGGGAGTAAACAAAGTCCTACGAACGTGAAATTTATATTTTTACAATCCTAATGACTTAAGAAAATTTTTAGAAAAAGAAAAATAATTTTTACACTATTTAATTAATTACTAATTATTAATTACTTTTTAATTAACTAAATTATCCTAAATTACTAATAATTATAAAAATTAACTAGAAAAATGAAAATAAAATTTAGAAAAATCTAAAATAATATAAAATTAATTTTGGAACAGAAAAACTATTTTTTCTAACTTTTAATTAATTATTACTAATTAAAAACTATTTAATTAATTGATTTAACTTAAACTAAATTATAAAAAATACTAAATGACTCCAGAAAAATCTGAAAAAATTCCTAAAAATCTTATATGAAACCAGAAGCCTAAGAAAAATTTAAAAACAACTTTTGCTTATGAATAAGCAGAAAATAAGCTAAGATAGCTTAAATAGAAGCTATCACTTCTAATTTTTTTGTCTTTTTCAAAATTTTCTTTTTCACAACTGATTTGCAACTGAAAATAAATACTTTTTACAAAGAGACCTTGGCTAGAATTGGAAAACAAGAAGTTTGAGTGACAAAAAGCTTAACAGCTTATTGAATAAGGACTTTTGATGAAGCACAATATGCAAACAACTTACACTACTGGCCTAAGGTACAAATTAAGTTAGGCAAAGGTTAAATGAACTAGAGTTGACCAAAAAAAATCAAGAAGTACCAGCTGAATAAGCTAGATTTAACCAATAAGCAATCCTAAGTACACTCAGGTCCAAACAGCCCTCAATGCTCACTTGCAGCCCCCTGTGGGACCCACTGACATGCACAAAGGTCCAAGTGGATGGTTTATCCAACAAGCCACCCTGGGTGGCTTCTCAGAAAGCAAAGGCTTGAGCCTTGAAGCTCAAAGATGAGCTTGTGAAGAGCTTGGAAAGTAGGGTCAGTGAGCTGAGCTTGAAATGATATTTTGAGAACAGCAGTTAAATGAATAAGCAATTTGAGCCCAAA
Source organism: Artemisia argyi (assembly GCA_030686995.1). Lineage (NCBI taxonomy): Eukaryota > Viridiplantae > Streptophyta > Magnoliopsida > Asterales > Asteraceae > Artemisia > Artemisia argyi. The sequence goes on from CM060686.1 coordinate 48,044,069, forward strand.
ACTAAACTAATGACAATCACTTATAGCAGCAAATGAATCTATTAAAGCTACAACAACACTACATCAATTAAAACCAAGGAGAAAATAAGAAAACAAGCAAGCTCAGTGTTCACTTTGATGAACAGGTCAGTTTATGGAGATGCTTATGAGCACAAAATAAGCTAGGAAATAAACCAATAAGAGTAAACTAAATTTGCATACACCAGTACAGGCTTAATGGCTATCCAAAACAACTGAAATGACTTACAATTACCAATTAAGGAACAACATGTGGGTGATTAGAGAATTGGTCAGAACTGAAGTGGTGTGGGTGCAGGGCATGTTTCTTGCCCTGCAGGCCTAAACTCAGACTTGCACAGGCTCCAAAAAAATTTCTAAAAATCTAAAAACTGAAGGATTTGCTAGTTAAGGTGGCAGAGTTTAAGCACAACAATTTTCACAACTTGAAAACACCCACAAAAATCAGAACAATTCTCCAAACTTTTGGAAAAACTGAGCAATTAAGAATCTTTGACTTTTTGTTTACTTGAAGTAGTTGACTAATATGAATTTTAATTCACTCTTCTGAACTGAAAATGATATATAATGACTAATGGAATCCAAAATACACAAACTTAACAATTTTATCACTAAAAATGATGGCTTAAGTCCTTTAATTCACCACAGATTACTGTGTGAAGCATCCACAATGAGTTTTTGACTTTAAGGCAATTTGACTACTAACCTAAGGCTGGATTGAGTCTATTATAACCTAAACAACTAATCTAAACCAAACACTATTTCTGAGACCTCAATTTGACAGCAAACTACACTAATCCAAACACACCTTGATGACTGTCTTTAACCTATTTAAAAGTGAATTGCCAATTTACTTAACAAACTGAGTTGATTAATATAAGTTAAGCTAATTCCAACTTAAATAAGCAGACATCAACAAGCATTCAAAGCAATTAATTAACAAGGCAAGTTAAGATCAAATCATTTGGTGAAAACCTACTTGACATCCAAATTGCTGAGAGCTAGGACCATAGAACCACTTATATGTCTCCCAAGAGACTCTAACCCAATTCTCCATTTCCATATCTGCTACTAGCTGCTTCCTTCTTCTCCATTTTTATTTTTATTTTTGTATCAACACTTTTCTGATTTTCTCTCTTTTTTTTTGTGTTTTTTCTTATTTAACCATCTGTTTGTGTGTTGTTTTCTTGGTGATTACTGAGAGCACATGTGGGTTTATACAATCCTTAAAACAACAATAACCATTTTGAGTAAGATCAAAGAGATTATGCAACTGAAAGTAAATGAATTGGAATTTAAAAAAAAAAACTAACTTGCATTAATATTGAGAAAGGTTTACAAATTAACCAACTGAGTTACAACAATTAAAAACTACTTAAGATTATCTTTTTTACTTCGCTAACTAACTAACTACTAAGCCCTCAGGCATACAATGACAATACTTATATAAAAAATAAAAGCTTGAACCAGGCTGTGTCCTTTTTTCCTTTTTCTCTTTTTGTCTTCTGGTGTCTTGGCTTGTCTGGCCTCTTGTCACTTTTGTACCATTGATTCCCTGCAACTATCATATTGTCCATTGCTCAGTCTTGGAGTGGGGGACAATTGGGTGTGAATTAGGGTTGACTTTAGGAGGTGAGTGGGGTAGTAGGTTGGCTGGGTAGGAGAGGAGGGGGGGGACAATGTTGTTGGAGTAGCAGAGGTGAATGGGGGCTGTGTGTTTGGCTATGGCGGGCAAGAAAAGGTTAGGGGTGAGGGTTGACCAAGATTTTGACCCGGGGTTTTTATCACTAAAATTGGATGGGCCTTGGGTGGATTTGGGCTTGGGGTTTTGGTGGGTTGGGAGGATTGTTTGGATCAGGTTTTAAGTGGGATAAAAATAACACTTGGTCCATTTGGTTTGTTTAATTATCACAAGGACCAAAAATGTCATTTACTGAAAGTTTAGGGGGTATATCTTGCCAACATTCCAAAGTATTCCAAGGGACCATAATTGTCACATTCCAATAACATAAGGGTCACAAAAGATATTTTCCATTTAAAAAGTACCCAGGGACTAATTCTGCCAATTTCCCAAACTGCAAGGACCAAAAGTGTAATTTTTCCAAAATTATCACCTAAGGATTAAATTTAATGAATTTTTACTTTTAAACGCCTTAGGTTGACTTTTCTTTCAAAGCAAATGCGTAGGGACTAGTTTTGTAAATTTTTGAAAGTCGGGGGACTAAAACTGCCAATTGTGTAAACTTTGTTCGTTTTTCATTGTTTTTGTTCATTTTGCATTAGAAACGTCTAAAATACAATCCCTGGGATATTTTGAGTATTTTGATGCATTTCTGAGCGTTTTCGGATGTTTTGGCAGTTTAAATACGATAAAAATGATGAGTGTTTGAGCACTCATCAATCACCTTTTCACCTACATGCTTTCTCAGACAGTGATTATGCTGGTGATAACTATGATAGAAGATCAACAACTGGAGGGTGTCAATATCTTGGAAGTAGATTAGTCTCATGGCAATGAAAAAAGCAAACAATTACAACAACATCTTCCACAAAAGCAGAGTATGTAGCTGCTGCAAGTTGTTGTGCTCAAGTACTCTGGTTGCAAAATCTGCTTTTGGACTATGGATTCAATTTCAAGAATACTCCTATCAACATTGATAATGAGAGTACCATTTGTATTGTGAAGAATCCAGTCTATCATTCCAAAACAAAGCACATTCAAATCAGACATCATTTTATTAGAGACTGCTATGAGCATAGGCTTATCAATGTGGTTAAAGTTCATACAGATGATAATGTAGCAGATCTACTCACAAAAGGCTTTGATGTTTCAAGATTTACCTTTTTAGTTGTGAGTATTGGTATGATTAATAATTAAGCTATTTTTGAGGGGAGGCATTAGTAGTTAGTCATTAGTTAAGGGGAGGCTACATGTATCATTCAAAGGATAAAGATTTTTTATTCATGATTCAAGGAGTTACATTCATACTTCCAACAGAAACATTCAACCATTACACAAACAGAGATGAACCACAGACACTCACTAGACACATAAACAACTACCACAACACAACCTACTTCTCCTACCCAACACACCTACTCCATTGGCCTTTTTCCTTTGCCCTCATAACTCTGCTTTCCCTTTTGAGCAGTTTTCCTTTTGTCATCAAAAGAAGCTTGCTTCCTTGGGCACGCCAGGCCAAGAACTTGCTTGGGGGGTCTCTCTTTTCTTGGAGCATGCCACTTCATATTCTTTATTGCAGATTCCAGGGCTTGGGTTAAAGCATTTGGAAGTTCATTAGCCAGAGATGAACCAGGAGTAGGGACAAACTTTTTCTTCTTAGGCTTTGGATTGGTAGTGCTTGCTGCATCAGTTATGGTAGAAGTTGCTACACTCATTGATGAGGATGAAACATTCGGAGGAAAGTATCCACTCCATCCTTGATCCTCAAAGTCATAGTCAGAATAGTAGCTAATCTCTGAGTCTGTGGAACCATCTGAATCCGAGAAATCCGAGGAGATGTACACCAATGGGAAGTGGCTCATGGTTATAACTAGGGTTTTTGTGGTGTATTGTGATGGATCTATACACCTTGAACTTGTGTTAGATTGATACTTTGAATTATATCACTAAGTATGCGGAATCTACTTAGTAACACTTAGAAGTTTGATTGTGAGTAAGACAGTTGTATACGAACAATATATGTAAACAAACTATTAGCTCCAATATTATTAATGATAATAATACGAGTGATCTTGATATCTCTAGGGTTACACCTTGAAGCTCTAGAAAAACGTATATCAAACCTTTAACCTAGGATCTCCTTTTATAGCACAAGGAGTCCTCTTCTACAAGATAAGTATAAAGCTAATAGAATAAGATATACACAAAATCTATTCTATATTTATCTATAACATGTTTCCTAACAGTTATCTAATAATCAGTGGTAATATATGTTCTTGCAGTGGTAATGAGTTTCCACTGCAAGTACAATCTTCTGCAGTTGTAACTTCTTCTCTTAGCCTTGGTAACTGTTAGTATAATTCCCAACAATCCTCCCCTAACTTATGATTAATACATAAATCAATAAGTTTCTTCAAGTATTCAGTAAACATGAGGATATGGAAATTCTTCCAAACACTTATCTTCTTCTTCTTAACTCTCTATCAGCTCTCACACTTTGATCATAAATCCTTTGTAGCAAATCATCTATGACTTCAGTTCTTTCCCAACATCTAAGCTTTTCTGACAACATCACTATTAATACTCCAGCTCTCAATGGATATTCTTTCTCAGCCAGCATAAAAACATCAACTCCATCTTGAGTAGAATCATGATGCACTGAACTTAAATCATAGAATTTCCACAAAGTTCTTGTACCATGAGCTTCAAATCTCCAATACCTATCACTTGGATCAGGTTCAGATAATCTTTTGAAGTGAACCCATAACTCCTTAGCTTTGACATCAACAAGTTCATCCTTCTGAAACTGATCTTGAACAATTCTCCACAAAGTATCCAAATCTTCACTATCACAACATCTAACAATATCTTCAAAGTCTCTGCAGATGTTTGTGACACTTCCATTTCTGATGATCTTCCAAGCAACACCAAAACTATCAGAAAAGATTTCCCAACCAACTACTGGATATTTTGCTTGTAGAGGTTCAATGTTAAGTACATCAGTTTCTATGAACAACATGTTTGTAACTTGCTCTTCAGTTAACTTGCTAGGACCTTCTTCTGCTTGAGATGATTTCTGAGTCTTCAACTTTTTGCTTCTTTTGATTCAAGACTCACTCCAGTCCTTTTTGCCTTCAATTTTATTGGTTCTTGATCCATTGGAATGAATTTACTATCTTGTCTTTTGATTCTGTAATAAATTCCTTCAATCTGATCATGTGACATTCCTTTGAATTGACCCATCTTCATATTACCAACATGGCAACAAAAAGTCTTCATCTCAGAAATAATCTGTGCCTTTGTAGGTTTTCTTGGCTTCTTTTGACCTTTTCTTACATCCCCAATGATTTCATCAAGAGCCTGCTGATTCTTCATTTGAATGAAATCTTTAAGTTGAGCAGACCTTTGTTCTTCATCCAAGGTTGTATTTGCAATCAATTCAATAGCCTTCTTCCTAATTATTTGATCATTGTTAATCAAGTAATCAATCTCTTCTTCTGTAGGCACATAAGTGAACAATGGAGGTTTCTCATGCATCATTATAGGTGAAACAACTGAAAGTGGTTGTGCCATAACTGCTTCAAGTTTATCTAATCTAGTTGCTTCCATAAAGCTAGCAACTTCATCTTCTTTAAGCTTTTTCTTTCTTTCATACTCTTTAGCTTGTTGTTGCTCTGCTAACCTTGCATCAAAATCAATCTGAGCTTGTTCAAACCTAGAAATCTTTCTTGACTCTTGATCTGAAGCAATTACAATAGCCTTTCCTTTAACTGATCTTCTTCTGGCAGCTTCTTCCTCTGCAGTGGTAATTTCTTGACTAGCAGTGAGAACATTTTCACTCGCAGTGGTAATTGGTTGATCAGTGGGAACTTGTTCTGCTTCAGTGGAAATTGGTTGAGCAGTTCCAACTAAATCATCAAAGTTAAAACCTCCATTAACATCCATATCTTCAAAATCCAATTTCCTCCCCTCAGTATCAGCTACATCATCTTTTGCTTGAGCATTATCAGAATCATTGAGCTCAGCAAAATCTTTATCAAAACTTTTACTCCTCCCCTTAAGCTCTGCATCTATTTTCCTCCCCTGTTTGGAAGAATCTCCCAAAACTTTACTAGAACTTGCAGAAAACTCATCTGAAGGTGAAGATGATGATAATACAACCTGAAATCTTTGCTTCTTGAGAGTCTCAACTTCATTCTGCAATCTTTGAATCTCAGCCTTCAATGTATTCAGCTCTGTGGCATGTTGTTCTTTGGTCTGTGCCAGATCTTTCTCCAGAGCTTGAACCTGCTTGACTAATTTGGTACAAATATCCATCAATTCATTTTGTTGCACACTACCTTCATCACTTCCAACTGTGTAACCTGCTGGGAGAGGTGAATCATGAGGCATGGATTCAGGCTCTTCCCTAGTTGGACTAGGAGGAAGCCTTGAACCACCACAGCTTGTTCCTAAACCAAAAGGCTCTGCAACATGCAATGTTGAGATGAGAGAAGTTGGCTGTTTAGACCTTCTCTCATAAGTGTGAGTGACTGCAGGGGTATGTTGAATTTGTGGAATAACAATAGTAGGTGTGTTTTGAGATGCAGTTGGGATTGGTGCATCCTCACCCTGTACTTGAGAAATTTTAGCAAGCATTTGAGGAAAACGTGGACGAACCTCCCCATTCCAAAGTTCTGAAGCCTTAGACATATTTTGAAAAACTTTTGGCTTAAGAGTGGAAGGTTCATAAATTCTTTTGTGAGGTCGCAGTGGAAACTCATTTAACACTGCTTGCACAAACCTTGGATACATCAAAAATTTATATTGACTCTTTACATTGCCTTTCATATTATTGAAAATAAACTTTGAAAAGTTGAAAGTCCTATCTGTTGCCAAACAAACCAAAGGATAAGCCATGGTTGATGCAAATTGTTCATAAGAAGTTTTCTTAGGACTTAGGCAATGTAAAAGAGTATGAATTAAAAATCTCCAATGGGGACAAAAACATCCTTTTCTAAAAGTGACTTTTTGTTCAGATGTATCATACCCCATTAAAGCAATATTGGCAAAAATATCTGAATTGGGTAATGTGATGATACCATTGAGATCATCCAATTGGAGAATTCTCCTCAAGGATGACCCAGTAACATCAATAGTTACCCCATCAACTATGGCTCCTAGAGCATCCATAGATTCTTGTGTGTCTCCCTGTTCAAGAGTTATGAACTCCACAGTGTTCCAGAACTGTTTGATATAAGAGACATAGATTGTGGGATTAATAGTTAAGGCATACCTTATATGAGTTGTGTTTAGAAAATCCACAATCTGATGAAAAACAGGGCCACTCTTCTCATTCGACTTTTGTAAGTAGGCCACTTGGTTATGCTCCTCGACAAAGTTTAGAATCGCCATGATATTTGTGAAAAAGAGAATGAAAGTGTTAGTAATCAAAATAAAAAGCAAGCCGTATGATAATGAATTTATACTAATAGGGTTTGAGGAGGTTGCGCAATGTGAATTATCTTTAGAAAGAATTATCTTTGGAAAAAGAATAATTTATAATAAGTAAGTAGATAATTCACAAAAGATTTTACCCTATTAATAAGGAATGACGGTTATTTTACAACGGCTAGTAAAAAAAATAGATTACTGACACAACAGTTGTAACGGCTAGTTCATTAGTGGAAAAATTACACTTGCAGTGGTAACTAATGAACTAGCAGTGGTAAAATTTTCACAACATATCAAAGAGCAGTGGTTAATAAAACATGAAAATTTGCTGCTCTTATCATAGTTTTTAGCAAACTACCAGCTATCAACGGATTTGATATGTCTTTACCATTAGCCGTTTGCTATGGACTAGCCAACTCTTGATCACATGGATGTATGGTGAGTTGATAACCTAGTTTTTGGTAAACTATCAACCATAAACGGATTTGATAAGTCTTTACCAGTAGCCGTTTGCTCTGGACTAGTTGATTCTTATGTTGATTAGACATGGTGAATCAATAACCATTTGTTGTGTGTCTATGATACACACCTTATTACTCCAATGACTCCAATAATATGGGTTGTATGCATCAACTCAACTTAACCCATTAAACTTAACTCAAAGTAACTTTTTAACCAAATTACTATTCACAAAATATCTTCCAAAAGTCAACTCGATAATAACCAAAATTTACTCCTCCAACCTACCAAAACAAGTAGGAGTAAATATCCTTCATTAGTTAGAATTCGACCTTGACTTTGCATATAAAAGGGGGCTCAACATCTTTTATCTTTCATCAACAATCTTCTTCAATAAACACAAACCCTATACAGCATCATGAGTTGGTTTCCACTAATCTACATCTCCTCTGATGATTCTTCTGATGAGGAAATCAGCTACTACTCAGATTCTGAAGAACTTTCTTCTGGATGGAGTGGATATTTTCCACCAAAGTCTGCAACTGCCACATCTTCAAGCATGAAGCCAAATAAGAAGATATCAGCTGATCCTGCTCCATCTCTTGAATTTTATTCCAGCTCTTCATCAGATGATGACAATGACCCAACCTTTGATCTTTCCAAGGAACTCCCAAAGGCCTTTACCATAGCATTGACATCTGCAATAAACAACATGAAGTGGCCAGCTGTAGACAAACCTACTCAAGCACCAAGGCCTCCCAAGCAAGTTCTGGGTCTTGCTTGTCCAAGGAAACAACTCTCTTTTGATGACAAGAGAAAGAAAAATTCCAAAGGCAAGCAGCAGTATGAGGGAAAAGGAAAGAAACCCATGGAGTAGGTGTTAGGTTGTAGGTTCATGTCAGATGTAATGGTTTTCTTGTTTAGGTGACAATGTTTTCATAATGGTTGTGATGTACTCTTTCTGAATAATCAATAAAAGTACTCTTGTGTTCTTGTTATTATCACCAATCTTTCCACTGTTGTATGTTAATTACCACTGTGCACTTGATAACTCTGCATACAAGTTAGTAGAAAACCATACATATAATACAAACAATATTAGTACCAAAAAAAATATCCTGCAACACTGAAAAGTATTTAGACATCAAAAGTTTATGGATTGAGCATTCCAATACCTGTTACCAAGTATTGAAACCTACCCACATCAACCCTTTTGTTAATAAATCAGCATAATTGTCATCAGTATGAATCTTGACAACATTAATAAGCTTTTTCTCAAAACAATCTCTAATAAAGTGATGTCTAATTTCAATATGTTTAGTTTTAGTGTGTTGCACAGGATTTTTAATAATGCAAATGGTACTACTATTGTCTATATAGATAATGGTGTTCATGAAATTGTACCCATAGTCCAATAATGGATTCTGAAGCCAAAGGATTTGAGCACAACAACTAGCAGCTGCAACATATTCTGCTTCAGTGGTTGAAGTAGCCACCATAGTTTGCTTCTTGCACTGCCATGACACCAATCTACATCCAAGAAATTGACATCCTCCAGTAGTTGATCTTCTATCCAAACTTGCACCAGCATAGTCACTATCTGAGTATGTGATCAATTCCATTGGAGAGTCTCTTGGATACCATAATCCAAGATTTGGATAAGTCTTCAAGTACCTAAAAATCTTTTCCACTGCTGTCATATGTGATGTCTTTGGAGTCACTTGAAATCTTGCACAAGCACATACAACAAACATAATGTCTGGCCTTGATGAAGTAAGATACATCAAAGAACCAATCATAGATCTGTAAGTGTGAACATCAACATTGGCACCACTAGCATTCTTCAACAACAAGTGAGTGGTCTTGTCAGCAGGGGTATTGGAAGATTTTGCATCAGTAAACTTGAACTTCTTAATAATCTCAGCCTCATACTTGTCTTGGCTGATAAATATGCCTTCGTTACTCTGTTGTACTTGTAGCCCCAAAAAGAATGTAAGTTCTCCTATAGAACTCATTTGAAATTCATCTTTCATTAGCTTCTCAAACTCTTTGCACATCTCTTGTTTAGTAGATCCAAAGATAATATCATCAACATATACTTGCACAAGTAGGATATCACCCTTGTCTTTCTTGATGAACAAAGTTTGATCAATTTTACCTCTATGAAACCCATTATTCAACAAATAAGTAGCTAAGGTTTCATACCACTTCCTTGGAGCCTGATGTAAGCCATAAAGAGCCTTAACCACTTTGTAAACCTTATTTGGGTGTTGAGGATCTTCAAAGCCTGGAGGTTGAGACACATATACCTCCTCATCAATAGTTCCATACAAAAAGGCACTCTTAACATCCATTTGATAGACTGTAAAGCCCATAAATGATGCATAGGCTAAGAATAATCTAACAGCCTCAATCCTTGCAACAGGAGCAAACACTTCTTCATAATCAATACCCTCTTCTTGAGTGTATCCTTGAGCAACCAATCTAGCTTTGTTCCTGATTACAATGCCTCTTTCATCTTTCTTGTTTCTGAAAACCCATTTTGTACCAATGACCTTCATACCATCAGGCAAGTCACAAAGAACCCAAACCTTTTGAAGCTTAAATTGCAGCAATTCATCTTGCATAGCTTCAACCCAGCTAGATTCTCCTAGAGCCATATACACATTCTTAGGCTCCACCTGTGAGAGAAAGCAGAAAAACAAACACTCATTCTTCTTGCTATGTTTCTTGGACTCATACACTTCACTTATGAACCCATGAATATCATCTTTCTTTGTCTGTCTTCTAGTCTTCACACCTGATTGAAGTTCACCAATAACATTATCAAGTGGATGCACTTTGTGAATGGTAGACTGTGATGTGCTAGGAATATCATATGTTGTAGGCATGTTTGAGATCTCTACATCATCACTTGGTGATTCCTGAGAAGTATGATCCACATTTGGGCTTACAGTGGAAACTTCTGGTGTAGCAGTGGAAATTGAGTTTCCACTGCTAGTAGGAATTTCTTTATTCACACCATCTGCATCACATGGTTTTTCAGAATTATCACCAAAGTCCCAAAGTGGTATAACAATTTGATCTTCATCATCTTTGCAAGCTTCATCTTCATCAATGAATTCTTCTGAATCTTCAAGATCTTTGTCTCCAGTACTTGAAGTGAGAGGAACATAATTCATTGTATTTGATAATGTTTCAAGATCAAATAGCCAATCTGGACCTGAACCTGCCATGTTTGCTTTATTTTCAAGAAACTGAACATGCAAGTTCTCTTCAATCTTCTTTGTTCTTAAGTTATAGACTCTAAAAGCCTTGCTAACCAAAGAGTATCCAACAAAGAAGCCTTCATCTGACTTTTCTTCAAATTTGCCCAGATGATCAATGGTATTGAGAATAGTAACATGACACCCATATGGCCTCATAAACTCCAAAGTAGGAGGTCTTCCTCTGAAAAACTCATAAGGTGTCTTGTTCTTTGTTTTGACCACTAAAACCCTATTCTGAATGTAACAAGCAGTGTTAACTGCTTCAGCCCAAAAAGTCACTGGAAGCTTGGAATCAGCTAACATGGTTCTAGCAGCCTCAATTAGTGTTCTATTTCTTCTTTCTGCAACTCTATTTTGTTGAGGAGTTCTTGCAACACTAAATTCTCTTTTAATACCTTTGTCTCTGCAGAAATCATCCATAACTTTATTCTTGAACTCTGTCCCATTATCACACCTGATGATCTTGATTTTCTTTTCAAATTGATTTTCAATTTGAGTGATGAATGTCTTAAGGATGCCTGTGGTTTCATCCTTGGTACTCAAAAAGAAAACCCATGTAAATCTACTGAAATCATCAGTCACAACAAGACAATATCTTTTCAAATTGATGCTGCTCACAGAGGTAGGACCAAACAAGTCCATATGCAGCATAAAGAGTGGATGATTTATTGAATTGAATGCCTTGGTCTTGCATGAAGCTCTGTGTTGCTTTCCTTTGAGACAGGCAACACAAGTTTGGTCATTTTCAAATCTTTTCTCTGGAAGTCCTCTGACAAGTCCATCTTTCACAATCTTGTTGATGGTCTTGAAGTTAACATGACCAAGTCTTCTATGCCAAAGCATTGATTCATCCAAAGTGGATTTAGCAAGCAAGCAAGTAACATCATTATTAGCCACTATGTTCTGCATGTCAATGCTATACAAATTTCCTTTTCTAGGGATTTTAAGCAAAATGTCACTTTCATCAGAAAGCTTGTAATCCTTAGATAAGATATAGCATTCATCTTCTGTGAATAAAACTCTATGCTTTTTGTCACACATTTGTGACACACTAAAGAGGTTGTACTTGAGTTCTTTCACATACTGCACATCTTCAAAGTCAATGTTTCCAGCCTTGATTGTTCCTTTGCCAGAAACTTTGCCACCAATTCCTCCTCCAAAGCTGACAAATTGTCCATCATAAGGTTGAAAGTCTGAACGATAGGACTTATTGCCAGTCATGTGCCTGGAACATCCACTGTCTGAGTATCCTTGATCATTAGTAGTCTTTGAATGTCCCTGCACACAAAATAAAGGAATTAGTTCCTTTTGGGGACCCAAGCCACAAATGACTTGGATCTGTCTCGTGTATCAATATAATTATATCTTTCAAAGGTCATTGATACACCATTGGGATTGTTTGAGGTGATGGTTCCTTTTGGTTTCCATTCCCAACATGCTGAGGCCTTAACAGCATTTCCCACATTTACCCTTTTCTTGTTAACATACTTATCAGTGGTAACCTTTGGCCTTGCAGTGGTAACTGCTGCTTTAGCAGTGGAAACTGCTGGAAATTTTAGGTACCCACTGCTGAGTATTGTTAACTTTCTTTTCAAAATTTGTCTTTTTCCCTGTTTGAGTAGATTTAACAAAAGTAATAACAGGGGGCTTAGGGTAAACTCTGTTTTTATTTATGGCAGTGACTACTGCTGGTCTAGCAGTGGAAACTGCTGGTCTAGCAGTGGAAATAGGTTTAATGCCAGAATGAAGCAAAACAGACCTGGGAATCATCTTGCTAAGTGGATTTGGGTGAGTTAAATTATTAGCATTTTGTCCATTCACCCTAGTATTCCCAAACACTTCCCTTCTTCCCAAATGGTAGGTACAACTATAAGACAAATGTTCAAAGCTACCACATATATGACAGGATTTGTTATTGAACACAAAGTCACTACCAAATTGCCTGGATTTAACATGATTCCAACTCCTCATATTACCCCTAGGAGTTGGTGACCTACTTCTGTACATCTCTGCATATCTAGTAGTGGGCCTAGTGAAATTAGGTTGTGACCTAGGCTTCTCTTTGACTACATCAGGAATACTTTTCTTAACCTCCACTTTAACATTCTCAGGAACACTAGGTTTAGACTCAACATTTAGATTTTCATCTTTAAGAGATGAGTCACTAGCACTATCAAATACATCAACCTCAACCTGAACCTTTTCAATTTCAACTGGTTTAACAAAATTTGGTCCATAGGTCATGGTTGGTTCCAGGAATTCTTCTAAACCTGTGTGAGCTAAGTCAATGCCAGGAGGTGATGGAACACCTCTTAGAGGTGGTGGAACAGTTTTGTATCCAAGACCTGATTTAGCTTTGCTCACAATTTGGGCTTCCCAAATTTTATCAATACACTTGGATTGATGATCCAGTGTTTGCTTAGTTATCATAATATTCTCACTAGCCACTTTAACCTTTTCTAGTTCTTCTCTAAGAACCTTATTAACAGCAACCTGATAATCTAAGTCTCTTCTTAATACTGCAATATCATCATTGAACTTAGATTCATTTGCCCTATAATGCTCTAAT